>CM034157.1:359893466-361214442 GCA_019776745.2 Taxus chinensis | reverse complement strand
AACTTTCCATTGATATAAAGAACTCAAAAAACAGAGCTCTGAATCAAAAGTTATGCCCCTCTAAAAATTTAGTGAAAAACAGGACCATAATAGGTTGGTAGGGCGAAAATTTGAAATTTTCCCACCTTTTGCATTTGGGAAAATTTCCCCAAAAATTTCCATGCCCTGCTATCCTGGTGCCATGTGGCACGTTCTAATTGGTCACGGGCCCTTCCTGTTTCATTTCCCATTTTTTCGGCCTTTGGAAAATTTTCCAAAAATTCTCCGCCAGCTGAATGACCCGAGGACACGTGTCATCCTATGATTTGTTGTGGGCACATCCTCTCAACTTTTCCATCACTGTTACCACCTTCCCTGAACTGGACACATGGCACAACCCCATTAGACATGGCTCTTTCATGTTCATTTTCTTTGTGGGCTTGCCTTGTGTTTTTTACCGCCACGTGGACACATGGCACAATCCTATTGGATCGGGTTTTGGGGGGCAGGCTTTCATTTCAATATTTTCCTTTGATTTTGCTTTGGGAGAAAATCCCAACTTTCCCCCCACCTCCACTAGTTTGGTGCCACATGGATTTATGGTATTGGATGTGGACCTTTGGGGAAAAAATTCTTTTTTGCGCTAATAATTTTGAAAATTTCCCAACTTCTCCCTGACGGCTGAAGCTCTGACGCCCCCTAGGACACATGGCATGATTCTATTGCATCAGGTTTTGGGGGGTGGAATTTCTTTTGTGAATTTTCCACACTTGGGTGAAAAGGAAAAAATCCTTTCGCACCTCCAACCCCCACCGCCCTAGTGACACGCAGTGCCTTGCTATTGGATGCGGGCCTTGGGGGTGAAAATTTTACTTATGCCAACCCTTGGGAAATTTTCCCAACTTCTCCCCACTTGGACACATGCCCGCATCTCATTCGCTGGTGGGCCCTTGGGCTGAAAATTTCCTCTCTTAACCCCGCCAAACACTTGGTAAAAATTTTAAGTTTACCTCTGCCTCTGCTCTTCCGAGGACACTTGTCCTCCTCCCATTGGCTCAAGTTTTCCATGGGAAAATTTCCCAAAAAAAATCTGCCAAGCCATAACTTCAAAATTACTTGGAGTTAGGAAGGAAACTTTACCTTTCTGGAAAGCTAAGAAAGAGCTCTATCCAATGGTGCCAATTCTAGAAGATTTTGAGTGCCTGAAAGATAAATTTTTTTGAATGAGGCACAACTAGTGTGGAGGGTGAAGGGAGTTAGCCAAAAAAATAAGCAAGGGACTTATTTTGGATAACAATTAATTTAAATGAACTCTTACAACTTCCTTTCCATTTGGTTTCAAAATGCAACATACAAAAATGTGTATCATTCTTTCACATTCTTTCCAAAACAAAATATAGAGTATAAATCTTTTACATTTCCAATTTCCACTTGCAATCAGTACAACATCTTTCCATTACAAACATTTACAAGTTTATCCACTGCAAGTGGGAAAGGTTACAATGAGATTTAATTTCATAAGGGACTGTCAAACTATCTTTTGTCAACTCCAGAACAACAACATGCATACTCCTCATTCTTCCAATTTGATCACAACAAGATTAGGGGAAAGGCAATTCTCTCCAGCTAACAAATACATCCAATGAAGAGGAGAATCCATCCTTCTTTATTGGCCCTCAAGCCCCAACCACAATGTAATAAAAAATGTGATCCAATTGATGGCAACAATAGGCTTCCACAAACATACAAGCAGAATTTTCACAAAGAAACATAGTCCCAAAAAAAATTTAGTTTACAACTACATTAAAACATGACAAACAATACAAAGGCTTCATCAAACAAGCCAAAGGACCAAGAAGCTATGGGGGATGTTGATTATGCCTCCTAAGGGGGGAAATGGGTATCACCACCTGAGTACAACCCACCATATATATATATATATGAATATCATTTCAAACCTTGTCATTCCCTTATGTCTCTCCCAAGTACCTCTTATTCCTCACATTTTCTTATGTATTCACAACCTCTTATGGCACCCCACAATGAGTAAATAAATGCAAGCTATTTCTTTGTAAGGTGGAACCCAAATCCCAACTCCCTCCACCCTTATACCTCCCTAAAACACACTTGTGCCTCCCACAAAATAAAACCCATAGTCTTCTCCTACACCGATCCTAGGCCATCTACCCAACAACCCACAATATACACCAAAAAATTCACAAAATAACATTTACATATATAAAAGAAGAGCATTTCAAGAGCCAAGCTCCTACCTCTCCATAATGGTGTTGTTCCAAGTTCCAAAACAACAAGCTTTATCCCAATGCAAGCAATCCAAAACAACCAAGCTCAAGCATGCAACAATCTTCAAAGAACTTATACAAGCAAGAGCTCCCAAAACAGCAAGAAAAATTCACCCAAAATTAAGTCTCCCAAAAATGAAGCAACCCAAAACAAGGCAAGTAATTTGAATTTTATAGAAGAGGATGAGGAGGATCCATGTAGGATGCCACATCACACATCCTCAACCCCAACCCCCAAAAGTCAACTTCATTCTCCAATGCATAATAAATAGGTGGGTGAATAATATGATAGTTTACTTACACACTCAAACAAGCCCATACCCCATAAGGACTGAAATTAAATTAAGTAAGAAAAGTGCAATTACAACATTCAACTTGACTTGAAACAAAATGCATAAAAAAAGGTCTAAATCTAACCCTCCAACCATAGGCAAGGTTGGTATGTAAATTTAAGAGGTATGGGACAAGTTTAACTTGTCCCACAAGCCTCCAAAATCAGCCTCCAAGGACAAATTCGAATTTCCAAGAAGGTGGAGTGTTTCACACTCAAAATTTAACTTACACATCACTTACAAGGTCACTTACACATTACTTACACATTCTTACAACACTTTAAAACATTGCCAACAACTCTATTAATTACATTCTTATGACATATTTGAATTAATTAACTAGACAATATGATTACTCACAATATTAACACCACATTAAATAAATAATGAAAGGATAAGTGCATCACATAAAATAAACACATGCAAACATTTAAACAAAAGGGACCAAATAAAAGAAATAACATAAAATCCCTTGGTCACATTTAAAGGTGATTCCCCCCATGGGAATCCCTAACAAAAATACAAACACACACAACACATACTAGTTGTCATGGTGACCTTGTTGAATTCATCTAGAATTCCAATGTGGTTGGTCTCCAATCCCCTGATGTTTGTTGTGATATTTTAACCTGCAAAACACAAATACCTCCTTTGGCCTCATGGCCATATCAGAACATCCAAAATGAATAAAAATATAATTCCAAAATCATCTAATATATATGTGAATCACAACAATTATCACAACAATCAACAATATCACTCACAATTTTATCAACAACTATATCATCATCAATTTTAATCCAATTTTCATTTTCTAGGTCTACTCACAATATCTAAATATCACAAGTCCGAGCAACATCCATCATATAACCATGTCCAATAGTATATCACCTTCAACATATAAAATGTCTCTAATAATCATCATGCATCATAACTGAATCAAGTCAACAATAATCCATGATCTAACATTTAACATCATACTATAATAAATTCCATAATCATGTCCATAATATAATCAGAAATATCATGATTAGTATCAAATAGGTGTCAAAGGGAAGTGGGCACTACAATATCATTTTTGTTCCTTATTTGGGCTTCTCAAATTATATCACTTTTTAACTTTGTGAAAGGTCTTAGTGTTTTATTGATCTTAAAACAATGATATAGAGCCATGATATGCCATGAGAAATTATTGAGCTTGTGTGAGTTTTGAACTTCAACCAATCTACTCTTTTCTGGAATAATAATGAATAAATTAAATTGGTGTGTGAACATGAAAGATAGCTTGTTCTCTTAGACTGTTGGAAGCAATCAAAATATGGTTGATAAGGTCTTTATGATGTTATTTTTGACTATTACCTTGAATTAAATACAAAAAAATAACTCGGGACTTTTAGGATGCATCAACAGAAAATTACTTTGATTTTTTATAGTGATTAATTCATCCTTAACTGTTTGTATGGAATTATTTATGATAAATGTACTTACTAGTCTATAGGATGAGTATTAGATGGTATGGTGTTTATCTTGAATGCAATATTCATTATTGTACAAACAATATATTTATTCTGAAATATAGTTTTATGTATCTTGTATTTCTTCTTAAAAATTAGATCTGGCTGATTGGAGGAACTTAATTCAGATACATGAAATGAGAAATATCCTTCTTTAACTCTATTGTTTTATTTCATGTATGTTGAAAATATCTTATGATGAAAATTTTAGGGTTGATATGTTGATTAATTAACCCCTTTTTACACACTAGAAACTTAATACTCATCTCTCCTTCTTGGTTGTCATATTTTAGAGAAAAGTGTTTCGTTTTATCTTATTGTGTTTTAGAACTATTTCATCAAACAAAATATTATTTTTATGAAATAATTAGCTAAAAGCACAAAATTTTAATGCTATAGTGCTTATCATGCTCAGTTCAAATGAACTGATTCATGCTAAAAATTATGCAAATGTATTTCATGAAAGATGAAAGGAGAAAGACATATACAACGTTACATTTGTTTTACTAAGAAAAATGTATCTTTATTATGATGATTATGTGGCATCATTACTTTTTTTATTTTTTGGTAAATAAATTTGTAATGAAATTATTTTTAAATTACTGTTATGACACTTGTAATCTCTGAAATACTTATGGATTCAGTGAATGTATCACTTCTCCTTGATGAATAAAAGATGTTATGATTGCTAAACAATACTTTCTTGTAATAATTTCTTGTCATGAATTAGGATGTATTATTAAGTATTATCCTAATGAAGGATGTCAGTTTATATACTTAAATGTCATGTAATGGTTAGGGGGATCTGAAATTTTAGTTGGTTTATTCTCTCAATTAGAGATGCAACTTATAAGTTGACACTCATAAGTAGATCCTTAAGCAGTATAAAAGGAATATGTTTGAATTAAATAGATGTATGTGTATGAATTCTTGATTTATTTAAACATATGTAATCTATTTCATAAACAAACATTAGTCCATAATATAGGGTAAAATGATACTTCCCATGAAATGAATCATCGATACATAAATTAAAATCTTGTTAAAGTGTTAAGAATGTTGTAAGTAAATTATTGAACGTATTCTTCCTTAGGAATATTTCCTTAATCAAAATTTGGAATTATTATAAAAGAATTAAATGGAATTTAGAATTCATCTCCATGAATTCTAAAATAAAGATTTATAAGGAACTTACTTAAGCTAGGGCTGAAATATGTAAGGAATCAATTAACACACATTCATAACTTCAAGATCAATCAGGTCATGATATAATGCAAGTTGTTTCATTTTAAGACAAACTTAAGAATGTAATTGAATGGTTAGGAAGCATATTTTACCTGCATACCTACCTCACATGTATTCCAACTTTTAACCTTATAGGTTAAATAATGCTAGTTGAATCTTAAAGCATTAATGTAATTAATCTTAAAAACAATGATTAATGGGTTAATAAACTTATAATCTAAGGTGTGTTAGTATAGTTGAGGAAACTCAGTTAGATGTTGGTACACATCAACTATAGTGTAGTACATTCGTAATGGCAGGGGTCATTATAGGATACTATGATGCAGTTGATATGTCTTAAAACCCCACTCAGTTTTTTTAACTTGATTGACACAAAAGTAAGACTAGATCATGGTTCTATCCTATACAGGGACAGGAACATGAACTAGTGTCAATGTCAACACTTATTGACTTAGGATAACTAGAAACACCCAATCTAATTACGTCGATTGAGTATGTCTATGTACCCTTAGTCACCATGAGTAGTCTTCCACACTAGTGCATGTTGTTGCCCTTGTCTAGCATGAAATCTTGAATCAGATTGGATTGACAAGAGTAAGGAAAAAGAACACTCTAGATAACATAAAAAGTGTGGTGAGTGAATTATTCCATTTGAATATTATGCCATCAAGGAATGTAAACATGTTTAAAAACTTTGGCCAAAGTATCACAAGCTGATGGTTGTGTTATCTTATGTCACCTAGTTTAAGAAGTGGGATTTTAGATGAACATTGATAATAGATACTCAGATGGGCCTCTTGAAAAGAAAACTTGGGTACCCCTAATAGGTAAAAGGAACTAAGTATTTGTAGTATACAAATTACTAAGTTAAAATGAGATATCGGTTCAATACTGAGTCATGAAATGAGAGATTGATGTTTCACCGAGTCATTTACAGTTGCACATGGTTTTCTATTATGAGATGGATTGGCATTGGAATGTGTGTTCTAAATTATGTTAATTTAGAACAGAGAACATTATGTATACAAAAAATATTCCTTAATCTAAAGTCTTAAAATAGGAATGTTACATTATTCCATGTCCATAATTCTATCTATTCTTCTTACGACTTTTATAGTCTTTCGTGGCTTTCACAGTTCTTCGTGGATTTTCTCCTTATCAAAGGCTTTCCTTATGATTACCTTTCTCTGCAATTTTTATTTACCTTTGTGGTTCTTAATTTTCATTTGTGGATTAAATTTTATTACTCACAACTTATCCTTTGAATTCATGAAGCTTCATGACTTCATCCCTTTATGAGCGACAAATTCTTATCTTCTGCAGATTCCTCTAGTGTTATGTGGCTTTGTGCAAACTTTGGTGGTTGTCTCCTTTTGTTCGTGGCTTGCAAAAACATTGAATAACTGCCTTAGAAAATTTTATTTATCACCTTGAAGCCTTTTTGAGTTGACACTACCAATCAACCTTCATCATTTCAACTTGCTCACTTTACCAAATTCACTCTTATTACCATCAATGTAACTTGACATCAACTCATTCAGCTTGACATTAATGAATACATATTTGACTAATGAAAAAGTCCCAAAAATATGCCCCTTTGTCATTGATGATGACACCTTATAACACCTACATTAGAAACCTACAAATTTGATGACAAAAATATTTTCATACTTAGTTTCTGGTAACACCCAATCTTCTTCCTTTTGGCTCTTACATAACTAGTTTCCCCCTTTGACATCCTTTTTTTTTTCCTTATATAGAGCTTGGTTTCTCTCCTCCTTTGAATTAATGAGTAGATGGTTTCTTACTTCACTGTTTCTCCTTTATACCTATTTTTCTGCAACACCTAAACAATTCCTCTCCCCTTGGTGTTGGTATGATCATCTTGGTTTCTGACAATAGCTAATCTCCCATCAATAATTACTCTCCCCATTTAAAAACCATGACAAAGGGCCAACTGTGCATCCTAATTATGATTATTCACATTCTCCCCCTTTTATAAATATTTTTCTTTTCTCAAGAATATCCCCCTTGGATCATGCTTCTTATTCATCTGTTATGATGTGTCTGTGACACTGCTCCCCCTAAGATGATGCATACTATGATAAACCTGAGCTAATAGATTAGATATCTCTCACTTTGGCACTATTTTAGGAGTTTATATTACCTAAGAATTATCCCTTTCCTTGTTTACACATCTTCTAGTTGTTGGCGAGATCAGGAATGACCCCCAATTCATTTATCAAGTGCTCAAATGTTGCTTTTGGTAGTGGCTTGGTCATTATATCTACAATTTCTTCTTTTGTGCTCATATATTCTAAATTTATCTTCCTATCATTCACGTTTCCCCTCAAGAAATGATATCTTATAGGTATGTGTTTGGTTTTTAAGTGGAACACTAGATTCTTTGAGACACTTATTGCACTAGTACTATCATATAATAGAGCAATAGGATTTCTAGATTTTACCTTATAGTCCTCTAATGTTTTTTTCATCCATATAAATTGAGTGTAACACATTGTAGCAGCCATATAATTTTTTTCAAAATTTGAGAGATCCACAGATGATTGTCTCTTTCTCAACTAGGATACCAAGAAAATTCCAAAAAAGCATTCCCCGCCACTTGTTCTTTTCCTGTAATCAATGTTGTCATCCCAATTTGCATCTATATATGATTTTATGTTGAATTCATTTCTTTTAGGGTACCATAGTCCATATTCAATTGTGCCCATGAGATATCTCAGAATTATATTGACTTCCTTGAGGTGTGTTTCCATTGGATCTTCTTGAAACCTTCCAACAGACCTACCACCTACATGATGTTAGTTCTTGGTGTTGTGGAGTAAATTAGAATACCTATCATGGATCTATACAATTTTTTGTCTACCTTTGGTGATCCATCATCTCTTCTCAACTTACATCATACTTCCATTGGTCTCCCAATCGGTTTGCAGTCTTCCATCCTAATTATTTTCAACATCTCCTTGATGTACTTGGTCTGGGATATGAATATATCTTGGTCTGATTAACTAATTTGTAGTCCCAGAAAGAAAGACAAATCTCCAAGTATTGACATTTCAAACTCTTCTTTCATCATATCTACAAACTCATATGTCATCTTATCATGATCTCTGTTGAATATGATGTCATCTAGATATACTATTATAATGAACAGATGTTCTCCTTCTTCTTTAATGTAGAGATTGTCATTCACAACACCTTTTCTAAGTCCTTTCTCAATAAGGTATGAATATAGTATACTATGCCAAGCTCTAGGAGCTTGTTGTAAACCGTATAATACCTTCTTCAACCTAAACACATAATATTTATCTTCAGTTAGTAGAAATACATCAGGTTGTTCAATGTATACCTCTTCATTCTAAAAATAATTTAGAAATGCTAAATTCATGTCCATCTAGAATATTATGATTTTCTTGTATGTCGCATAACCTAGAAACAATATTATTTCTTCCATTCTTGCCACTGGTGAAAATTTATCATCAAAGTTAATTCCTTCCATTTGCATGTATCATTTGCACACTAGCATTGCCTTGTTTCTTATCACTTATCATTTCTCATTCAGTTTGTCCCTGAATACCCATTTTGTTCCAATCACATTCTTGTTCCATGGTTTTGGTATCATTTCCCATGTCTAATTATTTTCAATTTGATGCATTTCTTCATTCATTACATCTACCTAATGTCAATCCTTGCTTGCTTCTGCAACATTATTGGGTTATATCATTGATAGGATTTCTATGTCTTCATGGTTTTTCTACTATCTTATCTTTCATCTAGTGAGAATGCCTCCATCTTTGTTTCCAATGATCTAATTGGAGGGATGGTCCTGTATGACTTTCCTAGAGGGTGCCTTAGTGTTTGGTCTCTCTTCCTCTTCATCTCCTTGTTCATGCAGGTTGTTCCTTTCATCATCATCTTATTATTCTTCATGGCCTGCATTTTTTTAGTGTTGTTTTTGGAGTATTGTGTCTCATCCACCTTTACATTTGTGATTTCAAAAAATTTATGAAGCAACTTATTATAGCACTTGTAAGCCACATTAACCGTTGAGTAACCAAAGAATATCCCTTCATCACATCTGGAGTCAATTTTTCCCAAATTGTCTTCATCTCTCTTGATATAAGATTTTCTTCAAAATACTCTGATGTGTTTCACATTGGTTAGTCCCTTATTCCATAGTTCATAAGGAGTCTTGACACTATTGATTCTCAACTGATATCCATTCAAAAGGTAGATTGCAGTGTAAAGTACTTCACACCAATACATGTCTGAGAGTTTTGATTCATTTACCATTTTCCTTGCCATCTCCTATATAGTCATGTTATTCCTTTAAACAACCCATTTTGTTGAGGTGTCTTGGTGGTTGAGAATTGTCTTATTATTCCATGTTCTTCACAAAATTCATTAAACTCATTGGACCAAAATTTTCTGCCTCTATCTAAGCTTAGGAATTTGATCTTCTTGTTTTTTACCTTCTCCACCAGTTCCTTGAATTTCTTAAATCTTTCTAAGGCTTCTGACTTTTTCTTCAAGTATGTCGTCCATGTCATCCTAGTGTAGTTATTTATTAGAAACATGAAATATGACTCATTGTTTATGCCTTCAGTTTTGGTGGGTCCGTATAGGTTTGTATGGATCAACTTTAATGGCTTGGTTATAAAATACTCTTTTGATTTGAAAGATCTCCTTGTTTTTTTTCCATGAAAACAAACAGTGTATTGAGTATCCGTGGGTTTCTCAATCTTTTTCATATGTCTCACACAACCTTTAGTGCTTAATTTCACCAAGTTTTCAAAACACATATGCATGAATTTATTGTGCCATAGCCAGTTGTAGTCAATTTTTCTTGTAAAAAAATTCTCTTTTTTTATTTTGTTAATAATATGGATGTTGTTATCTTTCTTCTTGGCCTTTGCAAATTTATTTCTAGTTTTGTAGTTTATAATGTCATGACCTTTGTCATGGAATATCACATTATATCCTCTTTTACACATTTGACTCGCACTCAACCGATTGTGTTTAAGATCTTCAAAATGTAAAACATTTTCAATTATAGTCTTTCCATTATCTAGATTCAATGTTCCTTTCCCAACTATGTTTGTTGAGTTGTTATCACCAAACCTCACAACACCTAAAGTATTATTAGACAAAGTAATGAATTTAATTTTGTCATCTGTCATATGGCTTGAGCATCCACTATCCAAATACCAGATTTTGTCTTCATTTTGTACAAGGAATGCAATCTATACTATTGAGCATTGTTCTTTTATCTTGTTTTCATCCTTCTTTGTAACATATAACCACTTCTTTTTCTTGGTAGGTTCTTGTTTTTTTGTTGAAACTGCATGACTCTTCTTATGGTGATTATGTTGGACACCATTATAGTTTTATATGGTGTATGATGGGAAAATTTTTCTCCTATAGCCTCCAGAGAATTTTATACATTTTGCGGCCTTGTGTCCAAATTGATTACATGAATAAAAATATCCATAAAAAGAGTGGGTGTACCTCATAACATAGGTGATCCTTGGTGCAATGGTTCTTCTTCTTGTAGATTTGTTAAATCCTTTGATTGCAATAGATGAGGTACTCGGTGTTACCAGATGTCTGTTTCCTTCATTCTTGGATGGATAGTTTTCCTTATTTTCTCCCTTGAAACCAATTTCATATTTATCAATTGTGTCCCATTGAGTTGAACATATCAGATCACACATTTGAAATTTTCTCTATCTTTTCATACATTGCTAGTTTGTTGGTTAGTTAGTTCATATCATAGTTTATTTGATCCATTTCTAAGTTGAATTTTGTGCAATCTTCTTCTTTTGATTTGTAAGACTGAGAAATCTTATTCAGTTGTGTCTCAAGTTCCTTAAGCTCATTTTCCTCTTTATTCTTATCTTTGGGACTTTCTTCCTTCAACGATGAAGATTTTTTCTTCATAATCCTTCAGTGTGCATCTTAGTTTCTAATTCTTCTTCTTGCACAGTCTTAATTCTTCAAGAGCACATACCAGCTCTGCTTCTTGATTCACTTCATATTCTTCTTCATATTCTTCTTCATACTCAATTGTGTTCTTTCCTCTTAAACTGAACTCTTCAGTCACATTCATGGCCATAAACAAACATTCTGACTTATCTTCATCATTTGAATTTTTAGAGTTTTCTAAGCTACTTGACTCTGATCCACTAGATTCTTCCTTTGAGTAAACATTTATTTTATTTTTGAATGATCTCTTCTTGTTGTTTTTCTTTTTAGTACTCGGTTTCTCTTTTAGTTTATTTATGATTTTGCTCTTCATGCTCAAACTAATTAGTATCTATTCTTGTTTGGACACTTACCAGGAAAGTGACCTACTTTTCCACATGCAAAACATTTGAAAGTGAAGTTTTCCCTTATACTTACCTGAGCCTCTTTTCTAATATTCTGAGAAAAATTGACTTCAATCTTTTCATCATCCAACTCATCTGCTGAAGCTGATTCTTCTTCTTCTTCTTCTTCGTCTTACACGAACTGAGTTTCTTTCTTAACCTTAAATGTTACCTCTTTCTTGGTAGTTTTGGATCCAACAGTCCTCATACTCGTATGATGACATGAGTGATCTGCAATTCATCCATTGTGAGAGTATTCATATCTTTGGCTTCCATTATGTCTGAAACCTTCGCATCATACTTGTTTTTCAGAGATCTCAAGATCTTTTTGACTAACACTGACTCTTCTAGTATCTCACCTAGACCTATGATCATATTAATAACTTCATCTATTCTCTGTATATAGGCCATGTACACTCTCATCATCTTTCCTTTTCAGATTCTCAAACCAAGATCTGTAGGTCTGTAACTTTGACAAATTGAATTTTTCATCTCCTTCATATATATTTTACAGATTGGTCCATATCTCCTTTGTTGTTATGTAGTGCATTACTTTGGTAAATTATGTTTTTGTCAGGATGCATCAAATGGAATTCATTTCTCTTGAGTTGCATTCATATTATGCCTTATCCGCAGAAGAAGTAATTGGTATGGATGGAAGGGTGTATTATTTCTCAACGAATTCCCATATATCAAAACCAAATGACATAAAATATGTCTTCATCCTTATTCTCCAGAATGCATAATTTGTTCAAGTGAAGAGAGGTGGTCTCGACAGTGACAAACTACCTTGTGCTTGATTTGCTGACATGCTTTGTGATAGGAGGATCTCCATGAATATGTTAAGCTTCTGATGTAAGAACCTCACTCTGATACTAATTGTTGGAGATCAAAAGCATTGAGAGGGGGAGGGGGTGAATCAGTGCAAATTAAAACTCTTAACTTGATGCCAATTTCAAACCATTAATGATGTGTGGATTTTAAAATTATGAGCAGTCATTCAAACACATATCATGCACAAAAACACTGAACACATAGATATTTACCATGGGAAACCCTTTCGGGAGAAAAACCTACCAAAAACCATTGCTTATATTACACAAATCAATGACTCATAAGAATATAACACATCTTACAAGATTTTTTCAGTGAGACACTAACTCCACAAGGAGCTCCAAACCCTATACCTCTGCTGAAATTACACACAACAAAGGAATCTAGTGAATATTACACATCACAAGAGATTTATTTTGTAGGAACCCACCTACAAGGAAGCTACAAATTCCTTAATGTGCTAAACTACAACTTAGACTTGATTTATGTACACATTTTTGATCATCTAGTTACAAAAATTTCTATTACAATGAATTATGATCACTTTCCTGGCCTTGTATGTGTTCCTTCACACTCTTTTGCTCATCTAATCCTATCCCCTATGCTCAATCAATTTGTCACCCTTGATGCTTTATTCATCTACTAAATCACTGCATCATAAATTTGATCTCCTCTTTCCTCTCTCTTTTCTTTTTTTGTGAGCTTGATTGAATCATCTATTCTTATATGTATCTCTTCCTTAGCTCCGATACACTTTTCTTTCTTAAGCAGTACCCAAATGAGTTCTAAGTTTTAACTATATTCATAATTGACCCATTCTTTAACTTTTTAATTACATGTCATGCACCTTCCTATTGGGTCACCTAAGGATTTGGCTCATTCAATGCATACAACTAACTCAATATCTTATTACTTTTGTATTTGGCTTGATTGCACCATTTTTCATGCACCTACTAGAGCCATTTATTAGTCGTTTGCCAAAACTATATTTTCCCTCTGTTTATAATTTGTAACACCATAGAGATGAGCGATATGTGTCCTTCTCCATATTTTATTTTACCTTGAGACTCGAGATCTCATGAAGAATGTAACTATATTTTCATGAAGTCAATAAACATTAAATTCTAGCAGCTGGAACAATATATTTCTTCATTCTTTGTGAAGTTCGAGTCATGAATCTAGCTGTAATCATCTCACAAACAAATCATTATCAATTTTTCCAAACAACCTCTCACTTATTTTCCTTTGATCCTTGTCCAGTGCTTATTCCATCATTTCAAGGATTTCCTTATCTTTTCTAACTTTGTCCTTTGTATCACGAAATTTTTCTTTACTTGGAGGCTTTTCTCCTCAAATTGTGGATTTTTAGTTATCTACAACTCTTCTTTACTTCTCATGGATTTCACAATGTCTCGTGGCTATCCTCTTGTCTTTCTTCATTCCACAGTGTTGTTCCATGTCTACAACTCTATCTCTTCTTCTTGTGGCTTTTGTAGTCTTCCATAGCTTTCATAGTTCTTCGCGGATTTTCTCTTTATCAGAGGCTTTCCTTATGATTCCCTTACTCCATGGTTTTTCTTTACCTTCGAAATTCATCATTGGAATTCATGGCTTCACTTTTCTTACTTGTAGCTCGGTATTTGACTTTATGAAGCTTCATGACTTCATCCCTTTATGCGTGGAAACTTCTCATCTTCTGTGGCTTCCTCTGGTGTTTTATGAATTTTTATGGACTTAGACAACTATCTCCTTTTGTTTATGGATTGCGAAAAAATTGAATAATTCCCTTATAACTTTTCCTTCATCACCTCGAAGCCTTTGTGAGCTGACACTACAAATCAACCTTCATCTTTTCAAGTTTCTCACTTTACAAAATTCACTCTTGTTGTCATCAGTGTAACTTGACATCAAATAATTCAGCTTTACATTAATGAAAACATATTTAACTAATGAAAAAGGTCCAACATAGAAATACTGATATATAGAGATCTCTGGGGACCAAGGAAATCACTGGCGTTTTTGGTCAGTTTGAGTTTGGGAGAGATATGAAGGGATAAACTTGCTAATTAGAAATTTGGTGTTATGGGATTTCGAGAGATTATGGTGTGATAACTCAGAGAGGTCAAGATGTGTATTTTGATAGGTTAAGATAGGGATTAAGCTGGTTATTATAGATGAGGAGTATTTTTTTTAGGTTCCCTAGTTAAACTAGTTGTAACTAGTGTGAAGTAGGGATTTGTCATAGGGATAAGTGGGGTGAGGTTAGATGAGGATAGAGGTGGTTAGGATAGGTATAGTGATACATTTAGAAGGCTTCCTATTTAACTTAGAATCAACCAGGATGTCATGGTGAGTTCATGTGGTGAGGTGTAGGGGTGAATTGGAATATGTGGATTAATTAATTAGTTAATTAATTAGCTATAGGAGGGGGAAAACAAATTAGGAAATGTGAGGTGAGTGATTAATTAATTTGAAGGGTGTAGGGGAAATGACCTAGGTTTAGGGATCTCATTTAAATGGTGTGATGACATGTTTAAGTGAATCAATTAAATGAAAGGCTTAGGCCGTGAAATGTTGTAAATATGTGGATATGTTTATTTATTCCATTATTTACGTAAGAATGGGGTGTTCAAATTTTAGGTATCTACATTAGGATCTATGACAGGTGCACCAAATATTCCCTACTCTGTAAGAGGAGGTATATCTTGGATGAGGGAGGTATTAGTGTTGATCAGAGGTGAGGCCTCCTATGGTGGTTTGAAGACTAGGTCTTGAACTGCATTCTCTCCCTCTACTTGTGTTTCCACCACTAGATCCTCTTCTTTAATTTCTGCAATCAGGTCTTCCCATTTCATTGTTGCAGTTGAGCCTTCTTCTGTCTTGGCTCTTTTTGGTGAATTTTTATGAGAGAAATTCTCCAATTTTGTGGATCTTTGTTTTGAACTTTCTCTAGAGTGCCTTGAACTTGAAATAAATTCCACATATTTTGACGATGACTGCTGAGAGGCTTGTTTCTAACTTTTGGGGATACCTCATGATTCGATGATCATGGCTCTCTTTCTCTGGAACTAATCCCTTGTTCTCCTTATCATTTTCTTAGTTTGTTCCTCTATATCCCCTAACTTGTAAATGTGCTAATTGACTTGAGGGAATCAAGAAACCTTAACCACTGCATACTCGGGATCATACATTTCCATTCAACCATCTTACAAGATATATTCATACCAATATGACTTGAATTTCCTCATCTCATCAACTATCATCCTCATATGATCTTTTTCCCATACTTAAAATTCATCAACACAATTTTCTTAGCAGTCCTCAATTTACAGATCATAGTGCAAGTCTACAATGTGGAAATAATTAGGATCATCTTGAATATCAAAATTAGACCTAGAAGTGTAGGAATGCATAGTCAAATGTTTGAAGGAAGCCTCCAGATGAGATGCATGATTCACATTCTTACATGTGAATACCCCAAGAGAGATGGGGAATGAAATCAACTTATTTTTCTTTCCCCCAAGTCTTTTATTTACCAATATGAACTACCTACAGAGCTCAAATAGTACAATTTAGTCACTAAGGTAGTTGGGAAACCTTAGCGGAGCTTGGTGGAAGCTGAAAACTCATTGGTAGGAGAAAGTTGAGAATTTTATGAAATAAGATCCATATTTTTTTATTAAGGATGCCATTTGTGGAAACATCCTTTCCTCCAAATCACCATCCAATGTTCAGACTACGTACATTGTGAATGCGTCATTCACACAAGTGAAGTTCCTATATCTTTCCTCCATTACCAACTGCAGGAGTTTCTCGAATGTGGGCCCCTTGGTAGAAATGTTCTGTGTGAAGGACAATCCCTTGAATGATCTTAAGTTGGAAAGAAAATAAAAAAAGTAAGAAATCATGTGGAACTTCTTTGTCATGGGAACATGAAGTAGTTTCACATGGAAATTTTCACTGATTATCTAACCCTGGTCAATTCTTTTCTTTTCTTTAGTCACTGTCAAGATGAAAAGACCCATCCAATCTTAGAAATCTCTCATGTTAAATTCTCCCATCACCTTGTTGAGGAGAGTGATTACATCTGAATAGCCTTTGGGAAACACGCATCTTGAAAGTATGTTTGGCATCCTTGAGGGTTTTCTTCCTGTCTTCATCCATGATCCTAGTGCAATCCCTTACACATATGCATCCATCCTTTCCCACTTGTGTATGGCCTTCTCCTTTGGAATTTTTAGAGAGAGTGAGATGGTTCTAGGATTAATGATCACCATTATCATCTCGAATTTTCCATGTTTCAAACTCATAATGGTGTGAGTAGGCCAAGACCATCTCAGTTCTTTGTAGGGACATGGGGTGTCCCACAGCTGGGAACAACCCACTTTCAAATACTTGGTCTTCAATATTCCCTCTTTCCTTTCCAGTCATGTGAGCCTTTTGATCATTGAAGTTCATATATGAGACATCACCTTCTTCTATATCATACTTGGAGGTGAAAGGTAGTGTCAGCTTCCTTCCTGTCTATTTGTACTTCATGATTCCTCTAAACTTACTATTTATGGAATGAGTAACTTACTATTTTTAGTAAGTGAGAAAATTATTCTCCAAAATCCAATTATGGCTACCAATTTAGATGTTCAACTCTCAGGATGCTCCTTTTTTGAAATTCACCCTCTGGAATGACTTACTATTTTTAGTAAGTGCCAATGAGATGACTTATTGTTGTTAGTAAGTGTGAAAATTCTACTCTTTCAAACTTTGACAAGATGTGATAGCCTGAATTCCTCTTGTCCATGTGTTCCTCTCACCTTCTGGACCAATTTTCTATTTTTGGAAGGTTCTTATGATAACACTTAGAATTTTTTACTAAGCATCAATTTTGGACCGAGATGACCATTTTGATGATTTTTTCCTATAATACCTCTTTTATGTTCACTGCCTCCTTCACAGCTTCTTCAGTTGGTGACTTACCTAAAATAATAGTCTCCCATGTAGATCACCTGTTATTTTTAGTAATTATGGTTCTGGTGGTTGGATCACAAAAGAAAAAAAAATTTTATATGGGTTTTTGTTTAATATCACCCCTCTAAAATTTTAGGCTTACCCGATCACTGGTTCATGAGATTTTAAAATTTCAATTTTTTTTACCTAGCAGTAGCTACAGACATGACATCCATTAAAAGATCTTTAAAATTATAGGTCTAGTTTTCTCCTTTGATATCAAATAAAATGATATTTTTGATATAGGTTTTTGTTTCTCTCTCCACCAGTGAATTTTCTGTGTAAACCGATTGTCGGTTTGACAGGAAATATGACCTTTTACTTCGTTGTGCCAAGAGGAAGATTTCTTTGCTACAAATAATTTATTCTATAGAAGAGAGATCTATTGCTAAGTTTTTTTTGGCCTCTGAAAAATGAAGAATGCAACAAAAAAATGGTTCTATGATTCTTGCACTGGTTTGTAAGATATATCAAATTCTTCGTCTCGCGACAATGAGGTTTTTCACATATATCTCTTCATTTTTCATTTCTTTGACTCTTTCAATCAATCCTTCCTCTAAAATCTCTATATTTTCATGGAGTGGAGGATTTAGTAGCCATGACAAAGCTGGTACGAAGTAGCAATTGTGTACTAGGTGTCTTTGAATAGAGATATGGCAGGGTGCAGACATGTGAAGAAGAAATGGAGGGAAATAAAGATAAGTGTCAGCTTTAAAGAAATTAAAAAATGCATACCAGGAGTGGGGCACATTTTTATTTCCCTGATGTACCTTAAGCTTATGGGAAAAAAGGCTCATCAAAATTCACATTGTTCCTCCATGTGACACTTGTCAAAAATCCAACGGTTGAGAATTAGGGCTAAACAGCTTGAGAAAAGCACCTGAGGGATGAAAATTGGTCATATGAAGGACCAAAATGCATACCTAGGGTTTGGTGCATTTTCCTATCCCTTATGTCCCTCAAGCTAAAGGGATGAAAGGGTCATCAAAATTCACATTGTTCCTCCATGTGACACTTTTCAAAAATCCAACGGTTGAGAATTAGGGCTAAATAGCTTGAGAAAAGCACCTAAGGGATGAAAATCGGTCGTATGAAGGACCAAAATGCATACCTAGGGTTTGGTGCATTTTCCTATCCCTTATGTCCCTCAAGCTAAAGGGACGAAAGGGTCATCAGTTTGTACATCGTGCCTAGAGATGACACTTGGTGGGCATTCGACGATTGTGCATTCAGCCCCAACTAGCTCCTTGGGGCTAAAAAATTCACTGTAGAGGGTCACATTGATGACCTGGGGGCCACAAGGGGCTAGGTGAATTTTCATTTCCCCTATGTCCCTTAAGATTAAATGATGAAAGGGTCATAAAATTACACATCGCGCCAAGTTGGGCCACTTTTCACGATCTAAACAATTGAGGGGATAGGCTCTGACAAACGCATGGGGGTTGAACTAACAATGTAGAAGGTTCTATGGGTGACCAGAGGGAAAAATAGGGCTGGGTCCATTTTAATTTCCCCTATGTCCCTTTTCTTAAGGCACGAAAGGGACATCAAAATGATCCAGACTCCTGGAGTTGACATGTGTCCTCTTCAAAAATTGGCTAACTGTTGGAATCTCACCTTGAGGGTAACCTGAAATTACAATAACTTGAGCTCCCGATGGAATTTTTTGGAAAAATTTTATATGAATTTGACTGAAAAATGGCCTTCTAAATCCAATGGTTAGGGGTCAACTCTTGATTCCTCCATTTAAGCCTTGAAAAAGTGGATTTTTTTCTGGCTCCTTAGCTAAGCACGAAAGAAACCAGATATATACCTATTGCGCCAAAGTGTTGTGAAAAATATGATTTCACCATCTTGTAGATATCTAAATTCCCTTTCTGACAATGTCTTGTTTATCTCATAACTTCATCTAGAGCTCCCGACATAAATTCCTGAATATTATTATCTCTTTTGGCCCTATGCACTACCTAAGCTTATGATGCCTATTTTTGATGAATCTACCCCAACTCCTCCAAACATTTCCTAAATCTTCCAAAATAAATTTCGTGATGTTATTATACCTTCCATTCATCTCCATGTTTGTCACATCCAGCCATGTTATTCTATTTTGAGGCTAAATGATTATGTATTTGATAAATGTCTATGAGGGAAAGCTGACTTGCACATATGTGAGGTTACATATGCAATTATACATATGTACATACTACATAAAAGTATGTACATATGTGTAGGTGAATATCTAGTGCTACACCTACACTTGTCACTTTGCGATCGCAGACTATTTATCATGTCAGAACTCATTCTTGCAGTATTTAACACAAGATTCTCTAATTTATTGCGTGCACGCTATGTTTCTAGTGCACTGATATTTTTCTTGTTTATTGACCCTCTTATGGATACAATGAAAAATCTACCTCATAGTTGAGAATTTTAGTAATTGATTCATAGGATTATTTTATAGTTGTTATGACTATTATGATATTTTCTTATATTACTAATGAAAATTACTAAGTATTAGTGAATCTGCATCTAACTGATAACACTTGAGTAACTAATATTGGTTGGTTCTAATATGGATAAAAAAATACATGGTTGTACTTGAAATATGATTCTACTATAAAAAAATGCTTGTTATCCTTATTATTCTTAACCATTATAATTATGTTGGGTTGGTCTTAAACCCTGGTGCAGAGTAAATGGTTGCAAGACAACAACATGATAAGGTAATGTTTTGATGAAATATGTTTCATTATTACTAAAGGTCAATAGAAGTTACCATAGAAAATTATTATTTGAAGGGATTACAATTATTATGATATTAATCGACCTCGAACCAAGGTGAAGAAAATGTTGACTATTCATTATTACCTAATACACATGTAAACCACATATGATTTCTGGATATACTGAGAATGATTATTTAAGGGTCTAGGTGACCCATGCACGGGTAAAATTTGGGTCGATTAATTATTAATAGTCTCTAAACCTAATGCATATAATGTTTAAAATACTATGGATAAAATTGGATAGTGCAATTGAACTTCACTAACCGAGTAGGTAAAGTTGAGTGGTGGTCAGTTGGTGATTTCCTTGGCCAAAATGTGGCACTGAGATCATTTAATAACTAGTACATCCTCAAAAATGGTAAAATCTCCCTCCATGAACTGCCAATGCATATTGATTAGGGTTTTACTATTGATTTTTCATCTGATACGCCCTTATTTAGATCACCATGCATGGAGGAGGATGCGGCCGCTCAAAATTATGATTAACTGTAGAAATATGATCTCTTGATAGTATATGAAGTATTGTTACTCTTTCGATTAAGGGCATGGAGATTTGTTAAAAGAAATAAATAGCTGTGAATTTTATAGATTTTGCAGAGAGAAAGATTACAAACACCTTGTTATACTAGGAATGTAGTATTTAATCTCCTTTATGTTAAATCTATATGATGTAAATAGTATAATTTGATTTTCTATTCTAATTTTTTTGTGGACGTGGGAATGGTTAATCACTACGGGATTTCTACATGTATTTACTTCTTTAAGAAATTTTTGTTTGGGCTTAATCCTCAGTTAAGTATAACTCCTTCCAATTCGAACTAGCTAATCGAGCTATAAGATTGTTTTGGGGATTTATTTTGCTAGTTCGTTGGGATATCATGGGCTCTCGTATAAAAATAATAGAGCTTGGGATTTTGAATCTGATAAGAAATTTGATTTTATTTGAGTACTTAATACAGTCGAATGGGAATAGGTTTGAATTTGGACTGGGGGAATTCAGTCAAGTTATAAGGCTAGGGAGTTATTCGTATAGTTTTTGGGTTATATTGAAGTCATGGATTAATGTTTCCATATCTGCTACCTCACTAGTTTTTGAGATAATGACATTCGCCATTACCAAGGGGTTACATGGGTTGCAAAGTAAAAAATTCTCAACCTCTTGTTGGGTCGACTAAGTATTTTACACCCAATCGTAATATCACCATAGGCAAATTATGTGTTGGTGTGATGGTGTAGGGTTATACCAAGCCATATACTAAATCCATGCTAGGAAACGAACCAATATCTCTCCCTTGCCAATGATGAAGAGTATTGACGTTGGATGCATGTATTTACTATATAAAAGTATACTAAATTACTAGGTATGTGAAATAATCTAGTTCCATTCGGTTATAGAGAGGTAAACCTATATATAGTCTTCAAGTAACTGTTATCGATGTTAATCCTACTTTAAGATGGGTGGCGCAGTATGCCCTTTTAAAATATTATACTAAGAAAACTATAATATAATTCATAAGACTCCATAAGCCATTAATATATAAGGGTGTAATAGTCTTGGTTCACGAAAGGAATTGGGTTCTTAAGTAGGCAGTGCTTACCTGATTTTTCTTGACTACCTTTCATTACATACTAATCTTAATACTAATGTTTATGTACCATGGTTGGGTGTGGTTGGATTTAATCATGGATTTTGCTTGTATTATTTATTGAAATTATCTCTCTTTGGAATTTGGATCTTGCATGGTTGTATATATATTATTTTAATCTAGGAATGGTTGTTTAAGAAATAACTTTGTGATGGTAATACTGCAAATGCTACTTATTCATTTGAATTGGTCAAGTGATTTAAGGTTGGAGAATAATAAATCAATTTATATTATTTGTATCATAAAGGTGTAACATGATTTATTAATACATACTAGATAAAGTTTAACAGACCCTGTGTAATTTTTTACATCAACATTTTAGTGCAGGGTGAAAGGAATTTTGTGGTGAATAAAGTTTGGATGATTGCATTTAGTATTTGCACCCAAATAAATGAATGATTTGAATGTATAGAAACAATAAATTTTAGTCAATATTTAATTATGAATATGAGGGATATTGAGCTAAGATATTTTGACTCACTTATGAGCATCACCATGGCTGTGTGTAAAAAAATGATAATTGTTGATGTGTAGAAAATATTTTTGATATAACTAGAGGTAAATAAGCATGTTACAATTTATGTTCAAACTTGTTAGTAATTTTGAATTCTTATTATACTAAGTAATTGCTAATATGTAATCAAATATCTTTTCACATCAAGTATATGAATGAATATAAAATATGTTGTTTTGATTTCTATTTGGGTGCAAGAGTCATTTTGTATCGTGGTACACAATAAATTATATATATTGGAAAATATTATTTGTTATGATAACAACCATCAATTAGTTGCAAACTATGTAATCCGTTTTGGACTTTATACTAAATAAATATATTGAGAAAACATTCTATTGTGTCACTCATTAACAATGAAAGTGGATAAAAAAATAACGCATATTATTTCAAGTAATATTGAAAGTAGGTTGGTACTACATCTTAGACAATGATGCATACATCATTGTTGTGTATTATCAGTATATAGTTGGGTGCTACTTAATTAAATCATGTTTTGTATATCCGGTGAAGTGACCTTATACCATGGGGGTTCTTAACAACTTAACCAATTAGCTTAACCGAAAAGTTCAGAATATGTATTGGTAGTATGTATGGACACCTTGCAACACTCTAACCTCAGTTACTATGAAATTGATTAAGAAGAATGGAGGTAATTTAATGAGACAAAGAGTAAATAAAAATAGTCCTATAGATAGATAATAGGATAATATTCTTAAATTCGTGGATCATATCTAATTCCTTGGAAGTTCAATTAATATAAACCAACTTATATAAATTATGATCTTAAAATTTAACCATTGTCTATAATGGAAGAGACCTACTGAAATTTGGATTAAGATATGATGCCATGTAGGTAGAAATCAAGGTAACAAATAGAATAATAGGCATTTGGGGAAGATAAGTAGGTAAGAAAATTTTAACATACCTTTTAAAGAATGGATGGAGGAATTACGTTATTGATCTCTAATCAATATTCGTTGTCTTATAAGTACTATCATGATATGATTGAGTTGAATGCCATTATATAATAGTATGGTGAAGTTTGGAATTAGGAATCAAAAGGTGATTCAATTATGACACCTTATAACATCAGTTACCCTTTATAAAGGTTTAGTATACATGGTGAAAGGAAAGGTTATAAGAATATGTAAGTTGATGGAGACAATTTTACAAAGACTATTATCCTCTAAATAGCAGTTCCATCAAATTTAGGAGGTAATCCGACATGAGGAGATTATAGTGTAACCAATAATTAAGGATGATCCATTAGGTCATAGATAAACATAATTGTCTTTAAATAGATAACATGATTTAGCAATACAAATACGATGTTGTATTCTAACAAAGCTACTCACACATTGTATTAATTAATATTCTTATAAGAGTAACCTAACTTTTTCATATGAAATTATGCTCTAAGTATCAAAATAGTTTTGATCGATCAAAAGGGGAAGATGTAAGTAGCTTCCATAAGTAGGTAATATGCTTTTTAAATGTAAACTACCTAGTTTTCAACCACATGATGGCAGGAATGAGCGTATACATTGACTCAAGTAGCTCATTGTGTTCCTGCAACATGATTGGAACAACATCATGGGGTCCTAGCTAACAAACCCATGAAAGGAAGATAATATTGATACTAAGAATGAGTAAAGAATATTGTAGTTTTACTTAGAAGAACTGAAGTATGAACAACTAGTTACGATTCTTGTATTCACAATTCTCATAACTGGTATAGAAATTTTATGGGAGTTGCCATTACTTGAATACTACCTAGTTGAAATAGTTGATATTACATAGTGGGATGAAAGGAAATTTGTACGAAGAAAAGGATAATGTATGTAATACTTAATTACAATATACAAGTATTCTTATCAGTATAAACTCTATTAGATTTGTAAATAAACCTTAGAACACGTAAAACTGGGAAACATGTACATAAAATTTTTTATGGGCAGTAGCTTCCTTATGGGTGAGGACAAGCCAAATTTAGGGATCTTACCATAAAGACCCCCTCGAGTGGTATGGGACACCTGAGGAGGTAGAAAATGCATAAGTACTTTATCATGGGTTGTCTTGTACCGTTCAAAGAGTCTTTGGAATGAATGATTAATGATGACTTAAGAATCTTAACAGTGAATCTAATAACACCAGTATTGAATGTTAATCCATATAATTGAGTAAGTGATTAGGAACGATGAAAATTTCCCAATGACAAGTGTGATGTCTTGGAAATGATCATGACATACATGTCTCTAACATTTTGATCATGGTGTCCCCAGATTTCACCATGAAATCTGAGACTACCCATTTGAAAATTTTCATTCTTTTTTAAAATAAGAGATATTTTTGTGTTTTTTTTTCCAACAGATGTCTGTATTATATTAGGATATTCCTAGTGAATCATATGAGCCAATTTCAACAAATACCCAGATGCCCAAACTCATTTTATCCCTCCACTAAGTTTGTCTATGGGAAATTTTTATTTAATTATTTATTGAATAAATAATGCCCCATTTGAAGTAAATTGTTCTCTGGTTGAAATAAATTGTGATCTGGTTGAATCCTGTTGAATTTTTTACATGCCAGTATTCACTCATCTCATTAGGGTTTTCACCAGGAATGAATTCAGGGAATCGTCTTCAACTTTTGGCAACATTTTTCACTTTTTATTTATTTCTTTTGCATTTTTCTTCAGTTTTCTCCTTGTTTTCTCTGTGAAATTCCCCTAGGTCAATTATTTTTCTAGTATAGTTTGTTTAATTTCCTGAAGCATCTCAAGATCATCTACCGACACAACACCAAAAGGAATCAACCTCAAAATGCAAACTGCCAACCAACAATGATGAAGTTATGCACAAAAAGCCTCTCTCAGGCAAGTCACATTTTCTGGAATTAGTGAGTGTAAGCTACAATGGGATTTTTTGGTAGTTGTAGGAAGCACAAAGGAAAGAAATCGAGTCTCTCTTTTATGTGATTTTAATGGGAAACATCATCTATGATCTGAGTGTAAGAGATTTTGAAAGGAAATAAGACATACAAGCACCATAGAGCTCAGAACGGCTTCTAGATCCTTGCAGTCATTCCAGACATAAAGTACTTAACAGATAAAGAAATTACACCAATACAGAAAGGAAGTCATAAAAGCATTCATACTTAGTTCATAAACATAAATGAGAAATAACTATGAAGAAGGATGTATGTATCAGAACCATTAATGCTCATATTCATATCAACTTGGTAACCTTATTACATTCATTAGGCCATTACAGAATGTCACAGAAAGGTAGACCATAGTCCTGCATTATAACTGGACTTATATAACTAGGCCCTCAAAAGAAAATTTATAATTCCCAACCCTTGATACATCCTTTCCTACCCTTATTTTCCCAAACTAATAGAGTCCTTGCAGTATTTCTACAGAGCTCCACCCTCTCTCTATATGTCTCATGTGTCTTTTACTTCTGCAGGCACTTGTATATATAGCCTCTTTGATCTGCCAACTCATTCTCCTGTGGCCTCAGATCCATCACCAAGTGTCTGAATGTGGTCCTCCAGGAGCGCATGCTCCTCCAGGCCTGAGCTCACCACTCTGTGCCATGATGTCCTTCTAGAAGCCTCTACCACAGGGCATATTCCTTCCTGGGCCAACCTGTCACCAGGCTGGCACCTTATCCACTCCGCATGCACAGTCGGGTCACATTTTCCTCGTATCCTACCCAAAATTCCCAATATGGCTAAGTCTTGGAACCTTGGCTTTGTCCACATGTGCCCATGGGTTTCCTTAAACCCTTCCTTAAACCCTTCCCTTGCGCACCTTTCTTCAACTAGGCCTTATGCACCTACACACCTTTTTATACTTAGCCAATATTTCAGGGGCCCAACATCACCCCACACTACACTTGTTCTCCACCCACGGGAACACTTCTTAAATGAATAAGGAATCATAGTAGGCTTACACCTTGGAAAAAGAATAAGGGGATGAAGAATTTGGGAAAGAAGAAAGAATGGGACAGTGATGGCATCACTGTAATAAACTAGGAAAATATTTTTGTAAGTCGGCCTCCAACTTGTTCCAGGCATCGACTTCGTTCTGTGCTCTCTGGAAAAGATCACCCACTAAGGTGCTCACCTGATCAAAACCTAGCCCATCCCCTTGTGCACTCATGGTGTCAACAATATTTTCTAACTCCTTGCCTATATCCTCCAACACATCCATCCTTCATGTAATCTGTGGGTATAGTTCCTTTAACCTGTTTTTGATTGAACCCCTTAAGGTTTCAATGGCCTCAGATTTCTGTTCAACCTCGGCTAGGATATTTTCCCACTCCACTCTATTTCCCTTGTTTTTCTCCTAGAACTCTTTAAGTTCCACTTCATCATTGGTGACCAGCATGCTCGCCACTTTGTCCTGTCCACGCAGTTTTCATACGTGGCCTCAACATTCCAGGAGGCAATCTTTACATCAGCAAGGACCTTGTTGTATTCTGCTATGAGCACCATGAACTTCAATTTATCCTCCTTTTCTAAGCATGTGGCCACTTATTCTATGCAGACTCCAAAGCTAGTGGTTACCTCTCCATGGTGAGGGCTCTTGTTAAGTCCTCCAGGAATTCCAGGGCAGATGCATACTTCCACGTGGTAGGTGCTAGGTCTAGATGCTTCAACACTATGGCATCTGTAATGGACTCCACCTTTTTGTAAACTTCACACTCTATCCTTCTCATTCCTTAACTCTCACTGCCACTGGGTGCTGATCAACTTCTCTTGACTTAGCTCCTTTGTCCTTGCAGCTAGCTCTTCCTCTTTCTTCTTCAGTTCATCCTCCAGATCTTTGATTTTATCATTCCACCCAAAGAGTCTAGCTTTGACCTCAATGGAGACCTTGTTGAGCATGTTGCACAGTTGTTCATCTGAGAGATGTTGAGCATTCACCAATGGGTTGTCTCCTTTTGATTCTGGAAATGTTATAATTTCCCCATTGCTTACTTCAAATTTTGGCTCATCAAGATGGGACTCAAATGCCCATGAGAGCATCTTCCTTGTCCATGGGTAAGCAGCCTCCTTATCAAAAGATGACATTACCATGAGCTCCTCTACTAGAATTGTGCTTTGGAACCAAGCACGCAACACTTTGTTGGGGTCATTAATATAACCCATCCCTAGCCTCTCCTCCTCCACACACCTTCCTCCCATGCACATGCCCTTAGGAATAACTATAGTCAAAGTGGGGCCTCCAGTGCTGCCGTGGTCCTTTTCTGTGCTCTCTTCCTTATCCTCATTCAACACCAGCTCAGCGCTGCATTCCAACTCCTCTTCCACCAAGGTCTCAATGATCTTTGTTGCTTCTTCTTCTTTTGCCTTGGTTATCTATTCCTGCGTAAGGCTTGGAGTCCTCTACTTCTGCGCACTGACCTCCTCACTTCTTCCTATGTCCTGGGTGCCATCCCCTCCTGACTACCCTTGCGCCACATGAAACGAAACTCATGTTCTTCTTCTCCACCTTCTTCTTCTGAATCATGCACATCAAAGATGGGTGGCTCTTGATCTCTTCCAGGATCATCTTCTTCACTACCATCTTCCTCATCATCATCATCCTTTTCACCTATGTACCTCTCTAAACTCTCAGTTTCTTCTGAGGTGGTCTCTTCTTCTACCCTCTGCTTCTTCCTAACTGGGGATTCTGGTGTAGGTGACTCTGTCTTTTCTTCCTCTGATGACTCCTTGTCTAATGGATTTTCTGGCTCTGGAGTCTTCTCTTTGATTATGGACTTCTTCTTGCATGAGTACATACTAGTTCTGGCACTTGTCCCAGGGGAACCTATTACCTGTGTATCCACTACACTTGGTATTTTCTTCTCTGGTTCTTTTTCCTCCCACCTGGGTGTGGGTCTTTTCCTACCAGTTGGGTCCTCAGGTATGGATATCTCATTCTCCAGATACATGCCCTTCTCAGCTTTGGGTCTTATACAGAGGTATACCCACCATGGATCCTCCTGCAATGGGAAAAGTCATGGGTCTCACCATTTGGACCTCATGTGACATGTACCTCTCCACGTATGTGTGCTTGTTGGGGTAGACCAACCCTTTGCACATTTCCCTATGGTCGTGGTCTAGATTTCCAAGGTCCAACCTCAACTTCTTGGATTCTCTGAACCTGTTCACTCCCACTTGGAAGTGTTGAGCTGTGAAGGAAAAAGGGAGCTTGCACCATGGGCTCCATGTCTCATCTATCAGTTTGAATCTACCCAGGTAGAAATGTTGGTACACAGCAAACTCAGCCTCTCCCTTGGTGGCCACTGGTAGTTGTTCAGGGATCCTCCATTCTACCCCAAACACGTTCCTCAGGTGCATATACCATTTCTCCAAGTGTGCCTTGTGCACGGCCATCATACTGTCACAGGAATATTTTTCAAATCTCTTCATGGGTGAAGGGTCCTCAGCAGGGTACTCCCACATGAATTTTTCTGAAGCATCTAGTACTCCAATCTCTGAAAACACAATGGTTAGCAGGACATTACCAAAAAGGATTTTGTCACCTTCCTTCGCACTGCTGACAATCTCATCCATGATGAATGCAGACAAGTTGTAGATGGTGCCCTCTGAAATTTTCCTGCAAACATGCAACCATGCCTTGTTAACCTGGGTCCATCTCTCCTGGCCATTTATCTTTGTTACAAGGTGTGCAGCCATCTTCATCACTGGGTCCTTGATGTCCGTGATATCATAGTACCTCGACCCCTTTTTGTATGCATAGGCAACGACAGTCTCCTTAATTGCCTCTTTGTCGCTTAAGTCATCCTCCAAACTATCTCCTTCACAGATGAGGCCTGTGAAATGTGAAATGAGTTGAGGGGTAATGCACATCTTGTGCCCTGTGAAGTGGAAGTAGTCTTCATGTACGTGTGACATCAACCATTGATAAAGGTGCTCAGGCTTCCCAAAGTAGGGAAACTCAAAGAGTTGCAATAACCCTGACTTCTCCAACTTGACCTTTACATCATCGTCATAGATGGGAAAACCCTCTGGTGTCCTTTTATTTGTTGGGCACACTAACTCCAGTGCCATCTCCTTCTCGATTGTGCTCGAATGATGATTGTAATCATTTACAGACATGTTTCTCAAATGGGACTCCCACTCCTTTCCCAACAATACTCCATCTGGGTACTACATTTCTGCGTACCACTCTTCATTTGTATGCATGATAGTTTCTTGTTGCTTTCCCTTGCCCTTTCCCTTCTTAGGTGTGCCAACTGGTTTCTTGGGTGCCATTTTCTAGGTTCTCTTATCACTTCAATCACTTCCTGTTACTCTATTCTTCCACTCCCTCCAACCTTAGATCTCAAACTTGTGAAGAAAACCCCTTAAACCCATGCCCTAGTTCTTCAAACCCTAACTGGGATAATTCCTTCACAAACGATGCCTTCTCACTTTTTCTCTTACACCTGTGAAATCCCTTCTCTCTGGTTTGCAAATCCAAACTAGTGACTCACGCTCACACTTTTCAAAATTTTCTTCACATGGATCAGTTCTGGAAGCCCTAGTTTGCAAAGATGCACAAGCACTTCTTTCTCCTTATATGCAAAGTGAATAATGAAATGCCAAACCTTTATTTATAGTTTTTTTCCACTTTTAAGCATTAAATGCTACTTCACCTACCACCATACTTTTAACATTTAAAGTGGATTTTTCAAACAAATCCTGACTTTGCAAAAATCCAACCTCAAGCCTGACTTCTGCACCCTAACTTACGCACCCAACCTACGATAATCCCCAACCTTCTGGCACACAACCAATCCATCTTGACAGGAGACTCTTGCGCGTGCATCACCTGCACCAAAGGCACTTCTTCTGTCATGATTTTTTCTCTCGCCTACCTCGTGTTGTTTATGCACTTCTTCCTTCTCTGTACGTGGGATCTGAAAGTAGCCTTATCTTGACACCAACCATCCTTTTCCACCTTTTCTTTCATGCACCTCTTTCAACAGGGCCATTCAACTGGGATTTCCAACAGAATCCTCCTTGGCACTTTACCCACGCTTTCCTTCACATCACTCCACCCCACACTTAAATGATGTGTGGCCCTCTGTGCATTCAAAACCCTCAAAAAGTAACAAGGTTACCGGCACCCAAGGTGCAAAACAAAACAACAACGCGAAAGGGAAATACAAGAAAGGAAATGCATAAAGGAAATTCTAAATTATCTGGAAAAACTGCCTTATTTACAAACACCAAGAAGCCTTATTTATAGTAGGGCTTCAGCCTACTCCCATTGAAGTGTCCAGGAAATTTCATTCCATCCAGCACTTGTAACTGGCATGCACCCAAATCAAGGATGTACGAGATTGTGTAGGGACCCAACCAATGGAATTTCAACTTCCCAGGATGGCAGAAACTTAGAATCATACAGTAAGACCATCTGCCTAACCTCAAATTTCTTGTTCCTTTAATGTGGCGATCATGCCATGCTTTTTTCTTTTCTTTTTCTACTGTTTGGCTCCACCTAGAAAGTGATCATCTTTTATCCAGCTTCATCAATTCCTCAATTCTCTCTTCTAGCACTTCTCATCAGCCAACCCTCCTGTGTGCACTATTCACAGAGAAGGTATCATGAACTCAATCGGAAGAAGATCTTCCATGCCAAACACCAATTGAAATAGTGTGGCTTTGTTCAGACTTTTATAAGTTGTCCTATAAGCCCATACTATGGATGATACCTTGTCATCCCAATCTTGTCTTTTGACATCACAAATTTTTGTAAGGGTATGACTCAGTATTTTTTTAAATGCTTCTGGTTCCATTTTCTTGTGGGTGATAAGGTGTAGTCTTGTGATGAGCCACCATGAACTCTGCTAATAGGATCCTCATGGTCTCATTCAAGAAATGTGTACCCCTATCGTTGGTTAAACTTAAAGGGCATCCATACCTTGTGATAATGTTTTCCCACAAAAACCTTGTTGTTGTAGCTGTTGTGCAGTCTTTAGTTGGGGCTGCCTCTGCCCACCTTGTCAAATAGTCCGTGCAAGTGATTATGTAGCATGATCCAGTCCTACGTGCGCTGCTGGTGTAATAGGGCCTACAAAGTCTATTGCCCATTTCTCAAAAGGTTCAGTGCTAGGGATAGGGCATAAAGGCATTTCATCTCTTCTTCCTGGCTTGCCAATGTGCTGACAGTGGTCACACACTTTACAATAGTCCTTGCAATCCTTATACAGAGTTTCCCACCACAAGCCTACCATTAATATTTTACGTGCGGTGGCATCACCTGCATAATGTCCACCTGCACTTCCTCCATGTGCTTCCTCTATGATGGTGAGGTGCTCATGCTCTAGTACACACCTACGCAAAACTTCATCATGCCCTAATTTGTATAAGTCCCCACTGATCAACATGTAGGGTGCGACGCGTATGGCTAGTTGCTTCTTCTCTAATGTCTTCATCCCTTCTGGTGCCACACCTTCCTTTAGAAATACTGCAATCTCCTCCAAATCTGAGGGTGCACACCATAACCTAAATAGTTGTGCATCTGGCATTGTCTCTTCAATGCTCTATGTATCCTCCCCTGAATCAATCCTTGACAAATGATCAGGTCCACAGTTACTCTTTCCCAGCTTCACAACTACCGTGAACTCAAATTCTTGAAATAACAACACCCACCGGCATATGTGCCCTTGTAGAATGGGCTTGTTCACCAAGTACTTTAACGCCATGTGGTCAGTGTAAAACACAAAGGGAGTTGCCAGCAGATACTGTCTGAACTTGTGAAGCACGTAGATCATTGACAATGCTTCACGCTCAGTCGTAGTATAATTTTGCTCTGCTGGTGTCAACTTCCTACTTGCAAAGCATAGGGGATGATCAACAATTCCCTCACCAGGTTGTGCAAGCACTGCCCCAATGGCCATTCTGGAGGCATCTACATGAACATGGAAGGGCTTATCCCAAGAGGGAAAATGTAATATAGGCATGGTGACAAGCCTATCCTTCAATGTATCAAACACCTTCTGTGCACCTTTCCCCAATGTAAGGCACTTTTATGTCTAAGTAATTTTTCTAAAGTCATGGTGATCTTGGCATACCCCTTGATGAACTTCCAATAGTAGCCCACGTGTCCAAGAAACCCGTGCATTTTTCTTTGGCTAGTAGGTTCCCCCAATCCCACAATCACTGCAACCTTGGCAGGATCTACTAGCAAGCCCTCCTTACATATGATATGCCCCAATAACATTCCAAAGGGGGTAGCAAAGACACACTTTTTAATGTTGAGGGATATCCTCAACTACCAACACCTCTCAAACATCAGCCTCAAATTATCACAATGGTCTTTACTAGCCCATACACCATCCAATCATCCAGATAGACCTGAAGAAATTTGTGGATGAAGTCCTGGAATGCCTGTACCACTATGCATGAGAAAACAATAGGCACATTCTTCAACCCAAAGGGCATGACCGTGTATGCAAAACTTCCCCATTCAATGGTGAAATTTGTCTTCTCCTGGTCTTCCTTTGCAATCTGGACTTGGTGGTACCCCAAAAATCCATCCGTAAAGGAATAGATTTCACGCCCAGTGACTCCCTCCAAAATTTCTTCAGTGAAGGGGGTTGGAAAAGGATCGATGACACAAACTACATTCAGCTCCCTATAATCCACATAGATCCTAATCCACCCATCCTTCTTGATGTTGATTACCATCAGACTTATCCATTCTGATTCTTCCACAGCTTCAATGATCCCAGATGCTATCATTTTTTCTATCTCTTCCTTTACCTTCACACAAAATTTGGATTCATCCGGTAGGGTCTCTTCCTGACTGGGTGTGCACCATCCTTCAGCTTTATCCTCATTTCCCCCAAGGAATGGTGGATGCCTTTGAGCTCATGGTACCCACGTGGAAATAAATCTTCAAATTCACGCAAAAGATCAATGATCTTAGAGACTTCCTTCTCTGACCAGTAATCTCCAATGATAGCTTCCTTAGGTTCTTCTCCTGAGCTGATGTTAACCTTTTTAGTTTTTAAAGGTTCATGGTAGGCACGCACGTGAGTATCAACACTGTCCACTACCTCACGCATCCCTATAGAATGGTTAACATCCAAACTTTCTGCTTCCTCCCCATCAATCACATAAACAAGCTTTCCTTTCTCCTTTTTCACACACATGTGCTCAAACTGATCCTCCTCTATTTCCTCTTCTTCAAAGTGCTCCCCCAAACCTGGTTCACCAAGCAAGTCTAGCAGCCTATCTTCTACCATGGCACTATCCCCCATGGTAAGGTGCTTGACAACCTATAATGCCTTATCAACTGATGGCTTGGTACTTTGATACTCGAATGTTTGAACTAGGTCAGCCACTAGTTCTTTCCAATTCCCTATTTGGTGGCATGTCTCAGAATGTATGTACCATGCACGTGCACAACCCTACAGTGTAGAATATAGTTTGTGCACCCAGAGGGATGGTGGAAAAGCTTCCATGCCTTCCCTCCAGGTTCTTTCACAGGCTTGGATGTGGAAAGAGGTGGGCTCCTTACCATGGTAGTCCTTGATGGCGGTGGGTGCATTGCTTCTAGAGAAATGAACACAGAAGGCAATTCTCACTTCATGCCATTCCAATAGATTATCCCGATGTGTTTCCCACCAGCGTGCAACAGTTCCTAGTAGGACGTAACTTAACATCCCTCTTCTTTCATTTTCCTCCTTCCACTGAGCTTCCATTCTCTACAAAAAGACCTCAGGGGAGGCCCCTCCTGAGTACTTAGGTAGCTCTTTTCCTCCTAGGTGCCTGACTGTGCATGCCTTTGTCACCTTTGTCACTGATCCTCTTAAATGTCATCTGATCAATTCGTAGGTCCTGTGTGCCCAATTATCACATGCTAGACTGGTGGTGTCACTTACCGACTGAGCATCTTTAAACTGGATAACTACATTGGTAGGATGGATTATCTCTGGATCCCTGATTGAGCACACATATATTCTATCCAAGACCTATTCTCCCAAGGGTTTAGTATAGGGTGTTGACTTCCCATCAGCCAGGGGTATGATGACTCACTCCTCCTCATTTTCAAAGCTAATGTACCCTTTGTTGAACCAAATATCTGCATTTTTCTTGTAACACCATGGGCACCCAAGTAGTGCTGGGAAATTTTCTACCTCATCGAGCACCAAGACTTTGAAGTCCCCAGTAAACTTAGCTCCCTGAATGGTGATAGCCACATCTTTTAAGACACCAATGGGCATTGCCTTTGTTTTTTTTCCATATACAACACATTCAAAGATGGTTGTAATGCAGGCCTTCCCATCTGATGTCATGCATCCAATGTGAGAACATTGACCTCCACACCTATGTCAATGAGGATATTACTCAGTAGCCATCCATCCACTACTGCATTTAATGTGATCTCCCTATCATAGTCAAGGCTGTGAGGGGGAAGGTTTGCATGCAGGACCTGCCTCTCACACTCTTCTCCAGGCACGTGGTACCTTCTCCCTCAACCATGCTCCTAGCAAGGGAATAACATTCTCTTGCCTTAGCATTTTACATACTTCCCTGACCTCATCCAGGTCATCTCTTGGCACCTCGACCTTCCTCCTTTGCTCCTCCCTCCTGGACTGCTCCTTTAGACACTAGATTTCTCCTTGTAAACTCTGAATGACATCCATGGTATCTTGATATACCTCCTTCTGATGAGCAGGATCTGGGTACTTTCCATGCACCACTTCTTCTCTTGAAACCAGAGTCCTCTACCTTGGTATTTCCTTTGCGCGTGTGGCCTCTGCTCTTGTTGTTACTAAAACAGGTTCTAAGCCTACATCACGTGTTACCCATGGCATCCATTGTGTGTCTATCTTCTTAATGCTTACCATTGCAGTGCCCTTGTCTTTCCGTTTGCTATGATTCATGTGCTCAAATAACTCAGGGCACTCCTCATACTTGTGTTTCTTCCCACACCATGAGCACTGCAATAGGTCTGGGCACTCTCATTTGTAATGCTCTGTAGACCCACAATTAAAATAGGTTCCACATGGGAAACTCACTTCTTCCTCCATGGTTACCATGACCATGGAATCCTCCATGAAATCCCCTTCCACGCATGCCTCCATCTATGCACTCCTCATAATGGTGATCATCACCTTTAGAACTACTAGCAATGCTGGTCTGGCACACCCCATGATCAATGGCCTCATGGATCTGATCAATAAGCCTACAATCCTTAGTATCATGGGTTGTAGAGGTGTAGATCTTATAGTAGCAAGACACATTCTTCTGAATCATGCATTGTAACAAGGGGCATCTACTTGCATCATGGTCCCCATGAAAAATCTCACAGTCTACTATCACGGTGCGTACTGTCCTCTGGGGGAAACTATCCTTGACATGCCCCTCTACTTCACAATCTGTACACCATAAACCACTGCGAGTCTCATGGGCTGAGTTCGCAGATAAATTTTCCAGCTGCTTAGCCATAGCAGCAATCTGAGCCTCCAAAAATGGGCTAATACCAGTGTCAACACTTCCAACAGCCTCGGCACATAGAGCAGCTTCTAACACCTCACGCGGGTCTGTGAAAGTTTTATGAGATAAGGCCCTTCTAAAAGGTGTGATCAACCCTCCAAAAAACCACTGAGCATGTTGTGAAGGGTGAATATCATATGATAATTTAGACAAGAGAGTTTTAAAGCATGCATCATACTCCCACACACTCTCTGCCATTCCCTGTTGAATCTCCTTCAGGGTGCTGATGCTCTTTTGTTCAAACTCAGGGATGTGGAATTCTACCAAGAAGGTGTTCTTTAAAGTAGTATAATCCACCACTATTTGATGAGGGTCATATTTCCTATACCAGCTATGTGTGCCCCTGCAACGTAGTTACAAACTAACTAGCCTTCCACTCTGAGGTTGTGATCCCCTTTGCATGCCATAGTAGCTCACACTTGTGAACATGTTCTGTAGCATCTTCAATACCTCTGTAATCTAGAAAATGTAAAGACATCTCAAAGAAGACTTGAGGGGGTGGCTGGGGCCCTTGTCCTCCTGAGCCAGAGCCTTGGTTCCCTCTGGTGTTTCCTCCACCACCAGATCCACCAGGTCCACCAGGTCCTGTGCCTCCTGAGCCACCAGATCCACCAGAACCACTAGGTCCACCAGGTCCTGTTCCTCCTGACCCACCAGATCCACCAGAACCACCAGGTCCTGTAGTAGTCATGCCAAGTGTCCCCAAGGTTCCACTGAACTATGTGTTGATGGTCTGTGATAATGCCCCACTACCACTAATGTACCCCATGCCACTCCCAGATGTAAGACCAAAGGCTTGTGTACTTGCTCCTTGTCCAAAGACTCCTCTGAATACTGGAATATGTGTAGCCATAGAAGTGGGAACTAAAAAATTGTATCTCCTGGGTGCAGATCTGTCACTTCCACTGATACCAACTGGGTCAATGATACTCCTTCCTTGATCTGGAAAACCAAGCACCAGGGTTTGGTCACTAGGTGGGTTCAGATATGTGCCAATGAATCTTCTCTCTCCACATGATGAACTCTCATCAGAAGCTGAAGGGGTCTCTCTTACGTGCTTTCCAAGATGGGGTAGCACAGACTGCTCAGGTTCCACGTCCTCCTGTGAACCTCAACTCCTTCCCGCAACATCTACCTCCATAGATCCATCACACTTGTAGCCTCACATCATCTAGCAATCTCCCTTTCACGCACTTCACTATACTTGAGCCATCTCTCCTCCCTTTCTTTCTCCATCGTAATATCTGCCATCTTCCTCCACCCTAGCTTCCTCACCCAATGCTCAGAATGGTTTAGCCAGCCATTGGAAATGCCTCTAAACTCAAAGTAACAATCAAGATCTTCATTTCCAGAGGGATAACATGTAGAAATGATCCTCTGGGCTCCCACAGAAATTCAAACTCAGCAACTTCCAGACAAGAATATGTGGAAATAGCATACTCCAGAGTGTAGCTAGCCAACACACCCTTCCACCAATGATCCACAACACGAGTCCACATCAGATCTACATCCTGTAGCCTCTGGTATTCTTCTTGGGTCCACATGCATGATCTATAATACCAGCTTGATCTAGATGCATATGCTGAGAGCCATTCATACAGTTCTACTGGGAAGCAACAAAAAAATGTTTCATATAAATCATGGTAGAGGTTCTCTTCTACCCACCTACGTGCATCAAACTCAGGTCTAATGTTGAATCTCTGAGCAAATTCATCCTATGTGCTCTTGAACCATGATTCAACACTTTCCAGAGTTAAACATTTTGTCATTACTCATTACCAGATCATGATGTATGCCATTTCCCACTACAACTTCAAAAAGAGGTCCCAAAATGGAACCAAGATGTAGTCATTTTTACCCCCATCACAAAGGAAAGAAATCCCATGCGTGCCGACCTATCACCCAACGGGCACTGGGCACTCACCTGAGGCACACGCGGGTGCCGAGTCTCTCTTTTATGTGAGTTTAATGGGAAACATCATCTATGATCTGAGTGTAAGATATTTTGAAAGGAAATAAGACATACAAGCACCATAGAGCTCAGAACGGCTTCTAGATCCTTGCAGTCATTCCAGACATAAAGTGCTTTAACAGATAAAGAACTTACACCAATACAGAAAGGAAATCATACAAGCATTCATACTAGTTCATAAACATAAATGAGAAAGAACTATGAAGAAGGATGTATGTATCAAAACCTTTAATGCTCATATTCATATCAACTGGTAACCTTATTACATTCATTAGGCCATTAGGCCATTACAGAATGTCACAGAAAGGTAGACCGTAGTCATGCATTATAACTGGACTTATATAACTAGGCCCTCAAAAGAAAATTTATAATTCCCAACCCTTGATACATCCTTTCCTACCCTTATTTTCCCAAACTAACAGAGTCCTTGCAGTATTTCTACATAGCTCCACACTTTCTCTATGTGTTTAGGTGTGTCTCTTTTATTTCTGCAGGCACTTGTATATATAGCCTCTTTGATCTACCAACTCATTCTCCTGTGGCCTCAGATCCATCACCAAGTGTCTGAATGTGGTCCTCCAGGAGCGCATGCTCCTCCAGGCCTGAGCTCACCACTCTGTGCCATGATGTCCTTCTAGAAGCCTCTACTGCAGGGCATATTCCTTCCTGGGCCAACCTGTCACCAGGCTGGCACCTTATCCACTCCGCATGCATAGTCAGGTCATGTTTTCCTTGTATCCTACCCAAAATTCCCAATATGGCTAAGTCCTGGAACCTTGGCTTTGTCCATGTGCACCATGGGTTTTCTTAAACCCTTCCTTAAACCCTTTCCTTCTTCTCTTGCGCACCTTTCTTCAACTAGGCCTTGCATGCCTACGCACCCTTTTGTACTTAGCCAATATTTTCCTCCTTGAAAAAATGTGACCCACCTTGGGTGAATAACAATGCAATTAATAATATTTATTAATGGTTTATTCACCCAATTTTGGCGCCATATAGAAGGAAAGTCAATGAAACTAGAAGAGATAAGGAGAAGTCAAGGATGCATGCTAAAAATAAATAAAATAAATTTATTTAAAAGTAACCAGCAACATGCATAATTGGGCGCCCAATTTGGGTGAATAAACATGATTGTTTATTAATTAAATTGCCAGAAATAGGAAGGGAAATTATTAAAAATAGAATGTTGAGGATTATATAAGCATGGGCTGCCATAATGAAGAAGCAATTAATTATTTTTGCAAAGGATTGCAGCCCAGACAGGTTTTGGCACCAAAGGAAGGAGGTTTTTGCATTAAAGAGTGTTTTTCATTGTCAGGGAGCTTCCAGTTTTGGCGCCTAGGGTTGGAATAGCCTAATTTTGGTCATTCTGAGCATCTGCATGTTGGTATAAGTGCTCTAGTGAATTAAATAATATTTTTTCTTGCTTTGCATGCAAGCAAAACCTCAAATTTTAGGGCAGAAGGCTTTATATGCAGATTTTGGTGATAAAAATCAAGTATTCATGCCATGGACTCCATCTTTGTCTGAATAAAATTATAGGTATTCATCACAGGTGCTCAAATCAATGTCAGGTACATTGAATATATCTTTTGAATCTGAAGAAGTTGTCAGATCTGCACAAATGGATCCAATTGCAAGGGATTCCGGTAGAATTAAAAGAAAAAGAGCTCAGACAAAGATTGTTCCAGCCATGATGAAGCATGATGAAAGAAAAGGATCAGCAGAATCATGCATAGCTTCCAGATTTGTCTGAAGTCAATGATACAGACATAGGCCCTGAACCTATCACCAATTTATTTGACAGATCCAGATCTCACAATTGCAAAGGCTTCCGACAAAAATTCATCCTCTTGTTTCTAACACAGCCCGTGTAGAAGTCATTGCATGGAGAATTCCTTTCAGGATCTTGTGCATGTGCTCCCAATCTTCCAGTTGAAGCCTTCATTGAATTTACTTGTGTTTGCATTCACCCAGAGTGCTTTCCAGAATTTAAAATTGCTCATATGTAATTTTAAATAAAAGATAATGAGTTTTGTCTGAATTATTTAGGGCAAACATTGCACTGATGCATGTACTAAAGAAGAATTGCAAAACCTTCAAGGATAGAAGAGAAGATAGGTCAAAGGCAATACCCGTGAGTAAATCATAGTCATGCATATCTTCTAGATCTGATTTGGTGAGAATAAAAGGCAAAAGAGTCAACCGCATGAAAAATATGGAAGAAGAACAAGACTGTGAGGGTTGCAACTTTCTTCTTATTTCTTTTCCTCTTTCTTTTATTTTCTCTGACAAAGTAATTGAGCAATCAATTAAATTATAAAACTTAAGTGATTGGTTTAAAATCCGTTACTTGAAGAAGTCAATTACTTGGAAATAGGTGGCAGACATGCAAAATAGAAGGTTCTATTTTTTAGTTATAAATCATGCATGTCATGCAAAGAGGAATTCCAGGAGGAAGATTTCCAGTTGTTTCCCTTTTCATAGCTTCCACATGCGGGAATTCATTTAAAGCTTCCTATTTGTAATTGTCCTTTATACACTATAAATAGAGGAAGAACCTACGGGTTAAAGAATCGAGAATTTGTAATCAACATTCTTGTGTTCCAAATTTTGAGCTGAAACCCCTAATTTTTGCAAGCAGAGGAATAGAGAAGAGATTTCCAAAGAACTTTGTGTCAACGGTGCATTTTTCTTCTTATTTCTTTCTAGATCTATTCATAAACTTTGTGTTATTTAGATCTAGATCTGAAACTTTCCTTTGCTTTGAATTCTGTGCTTAATAGATCTATTTGTTTTAATCTATGTGCATGCAATCAACTCTGTAAACTATTGATTGGGTTGCACATCCTCTCTCCTTTCTTCCATTTCCTATTATTTTCCTCTTCTGCAGATTCTTCCTTTCTTTTACAGCTACTTACTTGCTACAAAACCTTATAACTATGGTTCATGAGCTACACAGTTAAAGTAATACCAAAAAATAGATATTAGAATATATAACCGACAAAATATTACATGAGAGCCTCATCGGTAAATGAGGGAGATTTATCTCATGACTGCCTAGGTTTTCAGCTGTGCAGAAAATCTAGCCAACAGTTTTTGGCAACTCTACTAGGGAACAACAAATTTTGCAGAACAGAGCTTATCTTGCAGAGTTCCCATATTATAATCTCAACCTGGCAGAACATCCATTCACCCGATCTGTCTAAGGCTCAAGGAAGGATCGACCATTTTTATAGATTGCAGGAGTGGTTTAATTTTAGTCATCCTCCTCAAGTTAGAAGCCACAGATCCAGTCTTTCACCAGGAAGAAGAGTGCAAACTCATCCAGATTCAGATCATCTTCAGCATAATCCAACAGCTGAATTATTCACCAAGTCTATTCTCAAAGAAGACGTGCTCCATTCATCATGATGCAGAATCAACCACTTGCCCCTGCAGCACCTGTTCCATGGGGTGTAGCCTTTGGACCTCTGAATCTGACTCCTCCTATGCATGATCTACCTAAAGGGACAAGAAATAATTTTCCAAAATTCTTTGGAGATGGAAAGCAAAATCCAGATGACCACTTGGCTGTGTTTTTCATATCCTGTGGAGTGCTTGCAGTAGAACATGAAGATGTATCTGTCAGACTCTTCATAGAGACTCTGCATGACTTGGCTGGAGAATGGTTCTACCGGCTAGCTCCTGGCACCATAACCAACTGGGCTACTATGAGAGATGCATTCCTGAAAAGATTCAAGCCAGTTGAAGATTCCAGTACCTTGATAACTCAACTGACTCAACTGAAGAAGGAGCCACATGAGCATATGTGAGATTTTATTGTAAAATTCCAAAGATTACTTTACAAAATTCCAGCTTCTGCTTCTCTAAATGATGAGAATCAAAAGGTATTCTTCATCAATGCTTTACTTCCTGAAGTAAGCTATCAACTGCGAAGAGCACGTCCTGCTGACTTGTTAGCAGCCCAAAACATGGCGGTTGAAATTGAAGATGACCTCATCATGGCTGGAAAGATAAAGAGCAACACTTCTAGAGCTGAAAGTTCATCCTCTGCTACTACATCTGATTCACTATTGCAAAATTTAGCAAATGAGATGTCACAGATGAAGAAACAAATGGCTCAAATGGCTTAAGGCAACAACATTACCCCTACTCGGAATTTCAACAACAACAATCAGAACAGCATTGTTGGTTCCCAAATATTATCAATTGAAGCTCTCCTAGAAACAACATGGAGATGAATGAAGAAGACCAGGAAGCTTGACACTGATCAGCTCGAGAATGATGATTTTGTAGGTCCTGCTGGTGACTCCAACATTAATTACCTAAACTACAAATCTGAACATGACGATGAGAAGCTTCATGAAGATGATCATGGTCATACATATGCAGTATTTACAAATCACAAACTCACCAAGCTGAGGCATTAGCTGATGAACAAAAGAAGGGGCAGCCCTTTACCTTCTTCTTTAGCTCCCAGAAATAAGAATGTGAGTTCTTCATCTCAACCACAGAAAGTAGCTTAGGTATCTGAATCTATACCTTCTTTCGACATTATTGATCATGTCAAGAAAACTAGAGTTCAAATGTCAGAAGTTGAATACTTGAGAGCCTTTCCTGAGCAGTTAAATAGGCTAGTCAAATATGTACAATCACCAGGACAATCCAATACATCAAAAGGCCTTTTTCCTAAGCCCAAAGATACTCCTCCCCAGAACAACACTGCAGTTGTTAAATCCTCACCATCTTCTGAAAGAGTGGAACCATTCTATGTTTCCCTATTGATTAATGGTTTCAAGTTAAGCAACTGCATTTTAGATTCAGGTGCTTCTGATAATTTCATGCCAGCTAAAGTTTTAGATGCTTTTGGGCTTACCTTGACAAAGACCATAAAAGGTGTTATTACATAGAGAGATAAGTCCCTTTAATCAGACAAATCAAAGATGCACAAGCTGTTCTGGTAGCTTTTCCTGATAAAGATAAAAGATGACAATCTTAGTTGCAGATATTCATGTCTCCTACAAGATGTTGCGGAGCAGAAACTTCTGCAAAGAGCTGGGAGGAGAAGTAAAAATGGATTGGTCCTATGTTCATATTCCTATCAAAGGAATAAATTAGAAGCTGGAGCCAGAAAAGAAGTCCAAGTACACGGTGACAAAATCTAAGGATCCTAGATATCATATTATTTTTTAGGAATATGACCATGGGGTCTATTTCTTGGAAATGGATAAAGGTATTCCAGAGCTAGAACTTCAACCAGAGCCAAGAACCAGAAGGAGAAAAAATTTTTGGACTCTGGAGTTTAAAGGCACCTGTTGTTTTTTTGGATCAGGAGCGGGCGTTCTACTAATATCTCTAGATCATGAGATATTCCCATACTCCCACAAGCTGATGTTCGAGAACACCAATCATACGGCGGAGTATGAAGCATTGCTGCTAGGAATGGAGCAAGCTAAAAAGAAAGGAGTAAAACTCCTCAAAGCCCAAGGAGATGTTGAACTTCTAGTAAAGCAAGTTCGAGGGAAAAATCAAGTCAAAAGAGATAAGATGAAGCATTACAAAGATAAAGTGCTTTCTGCCACACTCAATTTTGCAGCCTTCTCTATCGACTTCATTCCAACAAATCAGAATTCCAAGGCAGACTCTTTGGCAGTCACAACTGCACTATTGAATCCAGATAGACCACCATCCATATTCAGACAAGGAAACTATAAAGTGGAGATGGTCTACCACCCCAAAGTCCCTGATAATGTTGAACAGTGGCAGACTTTCAATGATGACAAACAAACATCTGCATGTCTGGAACAAGACAACTTTGACAGGTTGTATGTTGAAGGGAGTAAATCACCACCACGACAAACAGTCACAGGAAAAATTGATCCAGGTTATGATGACAATAGTGGAATAATCCAACCAAAAGGTAACAAAATCCCCAAGGGTTTAGTTTCCTTAGTGGAGACTTTCAACAAGCATGATCAGTACCTGAAGAAGAACAAAGAATATGGTGATAGTTCTTCCTCAGAAATGCAACAAATAAATCTGGGAATGGAGGAAGTTGATGCAGACTTATCCACCATAGAGAGAAGAAAGGATGAGCCACCACCAGATGAAGTTGATAAGGACTTGCCCAAGGTATTTGACAAGAAGGCCAGAGAAAGGAAGTTCGAGATCAGAGACTGGGTACTCTGGTGGGACAAGAGACATGAACCGAAGGGCATGTACAAAAAATATGATTCACTCTGGAAAGGGCCCTTCATGATCAAGAGAGTTGCTGGAATGGATACTTTCTTCCTTGCCTACCAGGATGGAATTGAGTTACCACTTCCTTTCAACGGGAAACATCTGAAGCTGTTAAAAAATTGAGATACAGGGTAAAACCTGTTTGTATATAAATAAAACTTTTGTTGTTTTCTTTCCTTTTCTTTTTCTTTCTGTTTTGTTTTTTTTTGTGACCCCCGAACCCAATGGACAAGACACGAAACCAGAGATGCTTGGGATCTCATCTTCACTCCTTTCATTTTGAAAGAGGTAAAGATGTCCACAGACGGAGCCAACTGGTGTCCCCAGATTTCACCCTGAAATCTGGGACTACCCATTTGAAAAAAAATTGTTCTTTTTAAAATAACGGGTCTTTTTGTGTTTTTATTGCCAGAAGATGTTTGTATTATGTTAGGATATTCCCAGTGAATCATATGAGCCAATTTCGACAAATACCCAGATGCCCAAACTCATTTTATCCCTCCGCCAAGTTTTGTCTACGGAAATTTTTATTTAATTATTTATTGAATAAATAATGCCCCGTTTGAAGTAAATTGTGCTCCGGTTGAATCTTGTTGAAGTTTTGCATGCCAGTATTCACTCATCTCAATAGGGTTTTCACCAGGAATGAATTCAGGGCATTGTCTGCAACTTCTGGCAACGTTTTTCACTTTTATTTATTTCTTTTGCGTTTTTCTCCGGTTTTCTCCTCAGTTTCTCTGTGAAATTCCCCTAGGTCAATTCCTTCACCAGTATAGTCTGTTTAATTTCCTGAAGCATCTGGAGATCATCTACCGACACAGCACCAGAAGGAATCAGCCTCAAAATGCAAACTTCTGACCAAAAAAGATGAAGTCATGCACAAAAAGCCTCTCCCAGGCAAGTCGCATTTTCTGGAATTAATGAGTGTAAGCTGCAATGGGATTTTTGGTAGTGGCAGGCAGGTGGGAATTTCTTACCTGCCTTGTAGGGTACTTTTTCCCATGAAGTCAAAGTCACTTAAGTTGCGATGGGAAAATTAGAGGCGGCAGGCAGGCGGGAATTTCTTACCTGCCTTGCAGGGTGAAAATTCCCATTATAAAATAAAGAAAAATCACTTAAAGCACCGATGGGAATTTTCTGCTTGCCTGACAGGCTAAATTTTCCCACCAAAGAGATTTATTCACCCATGCAAGTCACACTTTATCAAAGGAGGCCAATTTTAATGCAAGTCACACTTTTTGGAAGGAAGACTTTAAGCTGCCAGTGGGAATTTTGGCAGTGGCAGGCAGGTGGGAATTTCTTACCTGCCTTGCAGGGTAATTTTTCCCATGAAGTCAAAGTCACTTAAGCTGCAATGGGAATATTAGAGGTGGCAAGCAGGCGGGAATTTCTTACCAGGGTAAAAATTCCCATTATAAAAGAAAAATCACTTAAAGCACCTGCGGGAATTTCTTACCTGCCTTGCAGGGTAAAAATTCCCATGATGAAAGTCAAATCACTTAAGTGGAAGAGGGGATTTTTGGAGCTGCAGTGCAGGGTGGAAATTCCCATCAAGTTGACTTCTTATTTTTAGCAATTCCTCTTGCCAAAAAGTGCGACCCACCTTGGGTGAATAACAATGCATTTAATAATATTTATTAATGGTTTATTCACCCAATTTTGGCACCATAAATAGAAGGAAAGTCAATGCAAGTGGAAGAGCTAAGGAGAAGTCAAGGATGCATGCTAAAAATAAATAAAATAAATTTATTTAAAAGCAACCAGCAACATGCATAATTGGGCACCCAATTTGGGTGAATAAACATGATTGTTTATTAATTAAATTGCCAGAAATAGGAAGGGCAATTATTAAAAATAGAATGTTGAGGGTTATATAAGCATGGGCTGCCATAATGAAGAAGCAATTAATTATTTTTGCAAAGGATTGCAGCCCAGACAGGTTTTGGCACCAAAGGAAGGAGGTTTTTGCATTAAAGAGTGTTTTTCATTGCCAGGGAGCTTCAAGGTTTGGCGCCTAGGGTTGGAATGGCTTGATTCTTGCTATGATAATTATCTGCATGTTGGTATAAGTGCTCTGGTGAATTAAATAATATTTTTTCTTGCTTTGCATGCAAGCAAAACCTCAAATTTTAGGGCAGCAGGTTTTATATGCAGATTTTGGTGATAAAAATCAAGTATTCATGCCATGGACTCCATCTTTGTCTGAATAATTGCAATTATCACAGGTATTCATCACAGGTGCTCAAATCAATGTCAGGTACATTGAATATATCTTCCAAATCTGAAGAAGTTTCCAGATCTGCACAAATGGATCCAATTGCAAGGGATTCCGGTAGAATTAAAAGAAAAAGAGCTCAGACAAAGATTGTTCCAGCCATGTTGAAGCATGATGAAAGAGAAAGATCAGCAGAATCATGCATAGCTTCCAGATTTTCTGAAGTCAATGATACAGACATAGGCCCTGAACCTATCACCAATTTAATTGACAGATCCAATCTCATAATTGCAAAGGCTTCTGGGCAAAAATTCATCCTCTTGTTTCCAACACAGCCTGTGTAGAAGTTAGTGCATGGAGAATTCCTTTCAGAATCTTGTGCATGTGCTCCCAATCTTCCAGTTGAAGCCTTCATTGAATTTACTTGTGTTTGCATTCACCCAGAGTGCTTTCCAGAATTTAAAATTGCTCATATGCAATTTTAAATAAAAGATGATGAGTTTTGTCTGAATTATTTACAAGAAACATTGCACTGGTGCATGTACTGAAGAAGAATTACAAAAGCTTCAAGGATAGAAGGGAAGACAGGTCAAAGGCAATACCCACAAGCAAATCACAGTCATGCATAGCTTCCAGATCCAGTTTGGTGAGAATCAAAGGCAAAAGAGTCAACCGCATGCAGAATATGGAAGAAGAACAAGATTTGGAGGGTTGCAGCTTTCTTCTTATTTCTTTTCCTCTTTCTTTTATTTTCTCCGACAAAGTAATTGAGCAATCAATTAAATTATAAAACTTAAGTGATTGGTTTAAAAGTCGTTACTTGAAGAAGTCAATTACTTGGAAATAGGTGGCAGACATGCAAAATAGAAGGTTCTATTTTTCAGTTATAAATCATGCATGTCATGCAAAGAGGAATTCCAGGAGGAAGATTGCCAGTTGTTTCCCTTTTCATAGCTTCCGCATGCGGGAATTCATTTAAAGCTTCCTATTTGTAATTGCCCTTTATACACTATAAATAGAGGAAGAACCTACGGGTTAAAGGATCAAAATTTGTAATCAACATTCTTGTGTTCCAGACTTTGAGCTGAAACCCTTGATAGCTTTCTGCAAGCAGAGGAATAGAGAAGAGATTTCCAGAGAACTTTGTGTCAACGGTGCATTCGTCTCGTATTTATTTCTAGATCTATTCATAAACTTTGTGTTATTCTAGATCTAGATCTGAAAGTTTCCTTTGCTTTGAATTCTGTTTAATGATCTATTTGTTTTAATCTATGTGCATGCGATCAACTCTGTAAACTATTGATTGGGTTGCACATCTTCTCTCCTTTCTTCTCGTTTCCTATTATTTTCCTCTTCTGTAGATTTTTCCTTTCTTTTACAGCTGCTTACTTGCTGCAAAACTGTCTAGCTATGGTTCATGAGCTACATAGTTAAAGTAATACCAACAAATAGATATTAGGAGATACAACTGAAAAAATCTTACACGGGAGCCTCACCGGTAAATGAGGGAGATTTATCTCAACTGGCCGATCCATTACCCAATTCTTCAAGAACTCCTAAAATCACCTAGGGGACTGAGTTAACATCCACTGGGAGGTCATTGGAATGATTGGTTAAGGCTGGTACTGAGGATGGGTAGACCTGGGGTCTCTTAGAGAGTTAAAAATAGAAACTTTTGATAGAGGGATATCATTTTCATGCTTGAAAATTTTAAGTTTTCCTATTGGACATTTGCATAACAACAACTGGATCTAGCTTGGGGACATAGTATGGAAAGAGCATAGTAAAGACGTTACATTAAGAATCCTAGAATCTCAACTTTATAATATAATTACAAGCTCCTTATCCATTGGGCCCTGCAAAGTCACGTACAACTTAAAAGAGAGAGAGAACCAAGAAGAACACACACAATCCAAAAAAGATGAAAATAAAACACACAACACAAACAGAAAGGGAAAGACACACATAATAGAAAAGGAAACACACATAATAATCACCTATGGTATAAGGTAGGGGACAACCCACTTTCACTGATGATACAACTTTAGATATTTTCCATTGCGAGGAAATTCCAAAAACGTTCCATCTAGATATGAGAGTAGAAATATGTTTTCACCACAAGCTTCAAGAATCTTCAATGGGCCAAGCCATAAAGAATAAAAATTTCCATGGTTGTTTTTGGGTTCTCTCTTTTTTTCCCATAGTAGCACAAGATTTATGACTTTGAATTACCTTGCCTTAGCCTTTTTTTCAAAGATCATCTTAAATTTCAGTTTATGGTCTCTGATATTCTCAGCCACTTGGAGTTTGTTCTCTTCTAGCTTCTTAAGAAACATGATCCTTTTGTCAATAGAATTATTATATTCTTATTTTATTCCCTTGAGAAATTTGAGAGTTAGCATTTTAACTATAATGGTAATTTCTTCTTCAACTCCATATAGCAGCTGGAATGGTGACATACCTATTGTAGTGCCCACTTCCCTTTTGACATTTTTAGATATTGATCTTGATACTATTGATCTTATTATGGACACTATTATGTTTTGTTTAGTATGATGGTTAGACATTAGATCATGGATTATTATTGACATGGATTCAATTATTATGCATGATGATTATTAGAGACATTTTAACATGTGGATGATGATATACTATTTGACATGGACATATTATAGATGTTGATTTGGACATGTGAAATTTGATAATATGAATAGAACTAACATGAGAATTAATTGATGATGATATAGTTGATTAATTAAACTGAAAATGATAATGTTGATTTCTTGATGTTTTTATGATTTATATGAATAGATGGATTTGTTAGTATATTTATATCTTTTTGGATGTTCTAATATGGCCACAAAGCCGAAGGAGGTATTTGTGTTTTGTAGGTTAAAATATCACAAAAATGTCGAGGGGGACTGGAGACTAACCATATTGGAATTCTGGGTGAATTCAACAAGGTCACCATGAAAACTATTTTATGTGTGTGTGTTGTTTTGTGTTAGGGATTCCCATGGGGGGAATCACCTTTGAATCTGACCATGGGGTTTTATGTTTTGATTAATTTGGTTTCTTTATTAATGTTGCATGTATTTATTTTGTGATGTGTTACCCCTTTCTTTAGTTATTTTATGTTGTGTTAATGTTGTGAATAATCATGTGTTAAAATAAATAAATCAATATGTCATAGGAATGTAATTAATGAAGTTGTTTCCCTTAAATGAAATTTTGTAAGAGTGTGTAAGAGATGTTGTAAGAATATGTAAGAGAATGTAAGATAGATTTTGGAGTGTGAAACACTTCATCCTTTTGGAAATTTTAATTTGTCCTTGGAGGCTATCTTTGGAGGCTTGTGGGACAAGTTAAACTTGTCCCACACCTCTTAAAATTATTCACCAACCATACCTATGGTTTGGAGGTTAAATTTAGGTCTTTTTAATGCATTTTGAAATGACTAATTGTAAGTTTTAATTGCACTTCTCTTACACGTTTTAAATGAAGTTCTTTTGGGGTATGGATTATTTTGGAGTGTGTAAGTAATTTGTCATTTTATTTATTATGTTTAGGTGAATGATTTTTATTTTGTTCTTGTGGTTGAGGAAGAATGATGTGGCATCCTACATGGATACACATCATCCTCTTCTCTTCCCTCTCCTTTAAAATTCAAACCCCTTGCTTGTTTGTGGTTGTTGAAGCTTTGCTTATTCCTCTTGGGGGTGAATTTTTCTTGTTGTTTTGGAGCTGCTTGTGGGAGGAGTTGGGAGTCATTAACATGCTAGTGTGTTGCTAATTTTGGACTGTATTTTATCTTTTGGGAAGCTTGTTGATCTTAGAACAAACTCCATTATGGAGAGGTAGGAACTTGAGCCTTTTGAAAATGTTTATTTCTCCTGGATGCATGTATGAAATGGTGATTGTTGTTATGTGTGTGTTGGCTAGTTGGGTAGACTGCTTAGGACATGGTATAGAAGAAGGCTATGGGGATTTCAAATGGGGGCATAAGGGAATGCCAATGACATCAATTTTATTGTGGAGGGAGTTTGGGATTGGGATCCACCATGGAAAAGAAATAGCTTGCATTTCTTACTCTTGGGGGGGGGGCATAAGGAGGCATAAGGTTTATGGGGTTTGATATTGATATTGGTGGTATGATTATTGATGGATGCCCAATTCCCAATTGGGAGGCATAAGTAGCTTCCCCCATAGATCCTTGCTCTTATTGGATTTCTTGGAAGACGCATCAATTTTGTTTACATATATATAATTTAGTGGTGAACCTATAGCCTTCTTGAACTGTGTTGTTTAAATGTGAAAATGTTGCTTGTATGGTTTGATGAAAGCCTTGTTGCTATGAGTTGAATCTCATCTCTTATTTCAATATGGTTGGGGCTCAAGGTCCAATGAGGAAAGATGGATTCTCCCTTCTCATTGGATGTCTTGGTTTGGTGGAAAGCATTGCCTTTCCCCTCTTCCTTGTTGTGATCAAGATGAAAATATGAAGAAACTGGAGCATGTTGCTGTTTTGGAGCCAAGAGGAATATATAGTTTAACAGTCCCTTCCTTTTAAACAAGTTCATTGTAAACCTTCCCACTTTGGAGTGGATGAATTATATAGTAATTTTGTAATGTGAAGATATTTGTATTGATAATAGAAGATTGAAAATGTATTGTGCAATGTAAAGAAGTTGTATTCTACTCTCTATTTTGGAAAAAGAAATGTTGAATAGGATGTTACATGCATTGCTTTTTTTATTTAGAAATCAAATGGAAAAGAGAAAATTGTAAAGTTGTATTGGAAATGAGTAAAGGATTGCATTAGTTCTCAAGATTTGTATTGTGTATTGGATTTGATTTCTTGTTAAAGGTTGAAATGTTTGTTTTTAAAGGAAGAATGCATAGTGAAGGAAAGTATACATTGTATTCTACATCCTTGGAATGTATATTAAAATTGAAATTAGAATTTGTAATTTTGACTTGGGAATGAATGGTTGCTTTAGAATCAAGTAGAATGTATTAGACTAGTATTGGAAACTAAGATGTTACATTTAAATGATAGAATTGATAAATCAGATCCTTAGAAGAAATTTGATCTACTGGCATTGCAAATGTCTAAAACTGGTAAATAACTTTTAATACAAAATGCACAGTTCTGACTTGCACTTAATAACCAAACTTAAAAATGTTATGGAATAGCATGCTAAGACACTAAGGAACTCAATTTTATAAATAAAACTTAAGAAAACAACTCGACCATTACTAATTCGAATACAATCCCTCTAATAGTCATTTTCCTGTCATTTGACAGAAAAATACAAAATTTGAATCAATTGATACAAATCAAACCTTCAGAAAAACACTCTAAACCCTCCCTAGATAAATTATTTATGTTCTGTCTTGACATGTTGAGTGAAGGAGAAAACCAAATTTTATCAAAAGTGAAAAGTTGGAAATTACCAGCTTGCATAATTAATAGCCTATAGATTGTATTTCTCAAAATTTACCCTTTAAATTTCATAACAAAGTGAAATTTTATAGTTTTCTATGCAAAGAGGTCATCTAAAGCTTTTTGAAAAGTTCCTTGTTTTCCCAAAACGGATGATTTCTAGCTCAAATTATGGACATTTGAAGTTTTACTTCAATTTGGCATTCAAAAATTAAAATAAATCTAACTGTTAACTTTAATTCTTTTGACTTTGGAAAAATTATCCACAAAAAGTATGCAGACCCCACAATCCCTCACTCAACCAATCGAGACCTGCCACAAAGCACCTCAGAAGGGGAAGAACCAAAGTTTTAAACTTATCTTTTTTGAAAATTTTACCTTGGGAAAATTTTTCCACTATTCGCCCACATCTCCATCGACCAACCCGCAACCAATCATATGATGACACGTGGCTAGGCGGAAGCACGGGAGGGTTTTTGAAAAATTAGCATTTTAATTATTTCCCTTTGGAAAAATATTCCATTTTGCCTCTGCATGGTCCTGCACTCCCATGCCTTTCCTTGGAATTATCTCTTTTCACAGACGCGCGGGCCCGCGCAATGCCTTTTCAGGACTTTCATTTCTTCTTGGTATCGATGCCTTAAATTTTTCCATCACCCTGTCTCCCATGTAAATCAATAGGGTTGTGACACATGGTACCCTTTCTACCTTCAGTGGAGGTGCACACAAAATTTTTCCCTCGAGCTTTTAATCCCCAAAATCATAAATCTTCCACCACTCCCTCCCGTCATTCATTTTCCTCGTGCAAATCCCTGAGAGACACGTGGCATTTCCGATGCCAGGCTTGCGGGCATGTGACCAGGTTGATCCATGTGAATTTTTTGCAAAAAAGAAAGGAAAATGTGCTTAAAAACTCAACCTGCCACTCTTGGCCTACCCCTCACCTTTTCCCACTTTAAACCAGGACTCAACACGTGTCTCCCCACCAGGGGACTTGCAGAGTGCATGGGAGAAAACATTTTGTGATTTTTTACCCAACGCAATGGAAAATTTTATTGAGCTGCTCCCGCGACTCTGCTAACCTGCTAAAAGGGGAAAATTCTTCCTCCTCTTGACATGTATCCTGTTCTTGGGGAAATTACTAGCCCCAAAACTCTACCCTGACCATATCTTGGAAAATTTCTACAAGGAGTTAGGAGGACTTCTTTATATCACCGAGAAAGGTGAGAAAATTTCCTGTCCGATTGGAAATGGTTTAGGGAAATTTTGGAAGTGTTAAGTGTGAGAAAAAATCCTAGTTGAAAATCTAATATCGTGCTAGAGAGTGAGTGCATGGGGGTAAATTACTCCCTAAGCCTAACTAAAACATCTGAACCCTAAAATTTGAACCTTGTGAACTTGTTATTAGTTAATGATGGGAACATATGTTGTAGTACATTGGTCTTGTTCCAGAACCTGTTAGTGAAAATTGATGTCTTGCAACCTGATTGTAGACACTACAAAAAAAGGAAGAAGAAGAAAAAAATTATCCCATAATTTTTCTAGTTAATGCTAGGTTGTTTCTTGGGTCTCAAGTGGTTGTTTAAACGGGCACTACACCTATCACCTTCTTTGGAGTGATCCTATCCACCCATAATGCATCGTACAACTTTTTGTGCCAATTCCTTTGGTTTTCATCCACGAGTTTGTGGAAAATAGTCATGAGTATCTTGTTGTTGGATTCAACCTAACAATTTCCCTATAGATAGTCATCTGATAAGTGGGATAGGGAGATTCCATATCCATAGCAAAAATTAGTAAACTCCCTTGACAAAAATTAGGTAGCATTGTCCGCTACGATATTCTATGACACTCTGAAATGTACTATGATATTCTCTTTGATGAAGTATCATACCATTTTAGTCTTATCTTGTTTGACTGGGATGGACTCTACCAACTTTGTGAAATAATCTGTTGCTATGAGCATGTAGGTATGCCTTGCACTTGAGTGAGGATTCAGAGAACTGACAAATTCTATCCCCCACTGCTGAAATGGTTCTTCAATGACAACTAGAATAAGTGGTAGTGCTGCAAGTTTTGGTATCCTAATAAATTATTGACATGTTTCACACTTGGAAACCCATTCTTGAGTATCTCCAAAGAGATTAGGCCAATAATATCTTTCTCAAAGAATACTATGTGCTAGAACATGGCTGAAAAATTTCCACCACGCACTTGGTCATGATATGATTTGCGTAAATTTTCTTTTCCTTTGTCTATGCACTTGAGAAAGCATCCATCAAGAATTATTTTGTAGAGCAAATGGTTCTAGAACATACATTTTGTTTCCTTCAGTTTGAGTGTTATCCTTTTCTTGTAATCAAGATGAGGGTGGCATTCTCCATAGGTTAGATAATAGGTAATGTCTACGTACCACTCACCGCTAGTAGATACAAAGAGGACCTGCGGAGTATCTTAAAATTTTTTAGAGAAAACATAATTATCTTCACTATGTTGAGTTTTGAGAGCTTCATCTTTGAATATCAATCTGAACATATCATTTACCCACCCCAAAGTTGAGAGCCGGATCTCCAAGTCATATTCTTCAGTTTTTACAACCTAGTTTACTATTTTAGCTCCAAGACCTAGTTGTGTTAAGATGGACTTGATTGCATTATCAGGAACCATCACCACCGTATGAGATATGAATATGTAAGACCTGAAATTTTTTATAGCCTTGTCCACCACATAGGCATGTTTCTCTAGTTGGATATAGTTTAGTTCATGCTTCTTCAATGGGTAGATCATGAAAGAAATAGGTGCTTTCAAACCTTCATCATTCTTCTGAACAAGGACAACAGAGAGAGTATGTTCTGACACATAATAATACATGATGAACTCTTTGCTGAAATTTGGAGATACAAGGGTTATGGATTTGGAAATGGATTTCTTGATCTCTTCAAAAGTTGTTTTTCCCCCGTAATTCCACTTGAAGCTTACTTAAGGTTTCATTTTGGTTGTGATGTGCTTCGTCAATTTTGCAAACTCTGGAACAAAGAGACATAGAAAGTTTTCCTTTCCAAATAAGGAATGAAATTATTTCTTACTTGTGGGAAAGGATAATTCTTGAATGGATTTCACTCTTTTATGATCAATCTGTGCTCTATGCTTATTCACAATGTTCCCTAGCAACTCACCTTATGTAACTCCAAAAATGTAGTTTTTTGGGTTCAAGGATATGTCATGATTCCTACACCTTGCAAGTACCTGTTCTAAATGGTGAATATGGTCTCCCCTATTTTTTGAGAATACTATGAGATCATCCAAGTATATGACAATACAATGCTTTAAATATTTTAACTCTAGATCCATCACCATTTGGAACATAGCTCCTATATTGATTAGACCAAAAGGCATTCTGCTGTATGCAAAATTTCTCTAGGGTGTTGTAAAATTTTTCGTGGTGTAATCCTCCTCTGCCACATTGATTTGATTATACCTCAAGAATCCATCAACCAATGAGATCATTTCAGATCTAGTGACCATCTACAAAATTTGATCCATGTTGGGGAGGGGGTAATTTTCTTTCAGCGATGCCTGGTTCAAGTTGCGAAAATCCACACATATTCTTATTTCGCCATTCTTCTTCCACAGTAGAAAAATGTTTTCTACCCAATGATGGATGGGAAAGATGATCTTTGCATTGAGCATCTTTATTACTTCCTCCTTGATGGTGTTTGCTATCTTTGATCCAAATAACTCTCCTAGTTATTTGGACAACTTACATACATATTCTGGCTCAAAGATCTTCATTGCAGTGGCACACCTCAGTTGTCTCCTTGGCACATTCACTTGGTCATTGTTTCCTCACACACCCTTGCACACTTCCCCTTCTCCCCTTTCTATTTTCCTTTTCCTCTTTGTTCCACTCTTTCCCTTGCACACATCTTCTATGCATTTCACCTTCTTCCTAGTAGTTATTCATCTTGCATGCATGCCTTGCACTTACTTAATCAGCTAAGTCCCTAGGCCCTCTTGTATGCCCCACACATTACCTAATAATAGTTGTGCCTTGACCATACATTCTCCACTCACTAATTTTCCCCATTTCCTCTACGCATTACATTGTGTTGCATGTCCTTCTTCCTTATGCCTTCTTCCTATGCCTCATTCTTCCACGTGCATAATTTTTTGCCCTCCTCTCTGCATTTTATGCCACATCATTCTCTGACATGCTTGAGTGTGCCACACATAACCAGTCAAAGCATGACAACAGGGCACCAAATCCTTGCAACAAATCAGTGAGTGACACATGGCAGAAATGACAAAACACTTTTGCACAGTTGGCCATCCTTTCAGTCAATCAGTGCATGCCACCATGTCTTGTGTGTGTAGACCTTCTGAAAATATTCTGATAGCCATATATTTTGCTACAAATCTCTGATCGGCACATGCCTAGTCTCAATCGATAGCTATTGATGTAGGATACAATGCTAGATATTCAAATTCAAATTCTTGGTGGATCTGGTAGGTGAGAAATGGGAAAATGTCTTTCTAGGCATTAATGAGTAGATCTGATTACTCCAACCACCTGATTTGATCTGATCCACCCTCCTTCCTTCTCCAACATGCCAAACAAGACTTGGGGAAATGCATTTGACATATTTACAGGTGGATTTATAGGCATTGAATGCTTCTTGTTGGTGGTTGTATTTCAAAATTTGGGTTTTCCCTCCTTCTCTTCTTCTTCCATCGATTCATCTATAAATGTAAGAGTTGGGCTCATTGTTAATGTTGGACATTTTGGATCCTTACACACTTTGCTAAGGACTTCATATTTTTGTATTCTGAGTCATAGACCTCTAGATCTGGCTCATGTATGTGGATATCGGCCTCTTTCACCATTGTAATAGTTTTGTGCATTTATGGAAGTAATGGAAGCATCATTTTGTGACTATTCTTTATCCTAAGCATGTTTGTATTATTTCTTCTTACCTTTCTTTTACATTGTGTGCTTGTTGTGTCACTATACGTCCCTTGCAGTTGCATTTTTAGTTGTGTTCCATGAAAAAAATTTAGTAAATGTGTTTTAGTTGTGCTATGCATGCCTAGCCTTCTTTCATGCCTTTTCCTTCATTTTCACTCAGAACAGATGGTGTTCATCCCTCTTTTTCTAGTGCTATCACCTTCCTTAGATTAGTTTCCTTTCATGTTATCCTTCTATCCCTGGTCCCTTGGCATTGTTAGCTTAGTTTTCCCTTTCAACATTAGGAGTAGCAGTAGCAGTAGAAATAGATAGAGGAACCAGCCTTCTCTAGAGATCCATCTCAAGCACATGCAAGGTCCCACAACTTGGAGATGGTTCCATTGTTGTCTCAAATGATCCGGTTCTTTCCAGATCCAAGACATGGGTGCAAGTTTGAATGACCAACAGTTTCTGGCACGCCTGGTGGGACAAGTAGTGAAAGCTTAAATTTCATATTGCTAAGTTCTGGTGTGTGAACTTAGTATTTCCATCCTTTGGAGGCTTATTTCAACACATCTGGTGACTCCCAACATTTCTAGATCTCCTATTTTTAGTCCTGAACACATTTTATGAGAAGAGTGCATACTAGATAGAGTGTTGTAGCTGAAGGATCCTTTGAATACCTCCAAATTTATCTGAGAAGCACATGCAACAATATTCCATGTGTGCATCCCCATCTCCAACGCACCACTGCACACACTCCACTCCTCAAAATAGAAAATAGATAAGCACCCATACCATGGTGCTTCAACCTCCTCCTCCTCTAAGGAAATTTTCCATCTTCACTAGTGGAAGCCCGCTCAATCTCAATGCCCAACATGATATGCCAACAGCCACACTCAAGAGTATTCCATACTTCACAGGAGAAAATCAAGTCACCCTTCTTGAACACATTCAAGATGTGGCCAATGTATGCTATTGTCTATCTGATTACACATGATGATGTTGTTGTCAGGTTACTTGCAACCTCTTTCAAGGGTAAAGCACTCCAATGGTACCATGGCCTGAGACCTACATCTATTGCTACCTAGGATGAGCTTGGAATGACTCTATGTAATTAATTTGAAGATAAATCAGATCATCTATCACTGGTGGAGTATTTAACTACAACAAAGTGTGTGCCCAACGAGATAATGATTGATTTCAACATCAGATTCTAGAAGACTTTGGGATAGAATTCCTCAAGTGGTAAGGCCTACAGCCCAACATGCTTTCTTATACTATCTAAGGGCTTTAAATAGTGACATTTCAGTCATGATTCAATCCATGGGAGGTAGAACCTTACCTGTTACATACAACATTGCAATAAGGGCAGAAAATAGTCTCATTCAGGTTGGTAAGTTGGCACCTAGGCCTCCTGTGCCCTTGTTCCCAGAGATGTCTCTAGTGCCCCAACCTTTTATTACTCCAGTTCTAGTGTAGAGCACCAAACTAGTTGCATCTACATCCTACTCTCCTGCACAACAAAAGAAGATGATGAGTTAAAGGCCCTGATTAGAAACTTGTCCAACAAGGTCATATCATTGGAGAAGTAGTAGGCACAAGCCTACAGAGGTAATTCTAATCATGCGCAAATTCAAAACAATCAACCTTGGTGAAATCAGTATAGGAATCAAAGATACAGACAAAACCAGTAGAATGATAGATGGCATGCTAATGTACACTTGCCTTTGCATGTTATTACTCCCTGCACAACCTCTTCTATTGCCCAACACAAGTCAAGCACTTATCCCAATCTAGAACAACATGGCGTAGGAGTCTAAATGGTGTTTTCCTTTAAATATTCCTCATAGTCGATATCATTGCACCAATGTTACACATGTAAGCCTACATGATTCAAAATGCTTCTAACTGTGAGCCTTCAACAAGCCCACCTGAAGCCTGATAACCAAGAAAGGCCAGAAGGCTCCTCCAGAGGAAAATTTGATTTTCTTTGGCGCTAAGGACTTTTTGCAATCAACCAAGCTTAGATGATATAAGTAGAACTATGTGTGCCCATGTTGCAGAAAACACAAGATACAAGAAGAGAATGCTCGATTCCAATACATAGGTCATAATTCCAGCAACACAAGTAGACCCTCAAAAGTAAAAGGAAGCAACTAAGACATCTAATAGTAAAAGTGCTCAAGTTCCCACACCCGAGGCTCTGTGTAAGGCTCCTCTTGAAGTGGTGTGTGCCCCTCCTTTGGTAGGTCAAGCCTCTATGCCAGCTAAGGTTCCTGCCTCTATACCTAAGCAACCAAGAAAGGATGTTATTGTTCCTCAAATGCACAAGTCAGTGGGTTTTCCATTCAGCATTGTGGACCAGATGAAGAAGACAAACATAAATGTTACAATGTGGGATGCCCTGACCATTCCATCCTAGTGTGACTTGTTGCATGAAGCTTTGGCGCAACTTCCACATGTACTGATCCAACTATTCAGAAACCACATGCACTTCTGTCAATATCTTCCAAGAAGAGGAGAAAAAAGTAAGTAAATTTTTTAAAACCCCACCCTTCTATATGTCTTTGATCATAGGAAAACATCTTGTCCATAACTATATGATTGACTCAGGTGCTAGTACTTTTGTCATGCCTAAGAAGATTGTTGATGTCTTAGGTCTTAAGTATAGCCCCCTGACAAAAGGAGTCCTACAACTTGATGGTTCAACTATCACTACCCTAGGAATCATCAAGGATCTTGAGTTAACCCTCCATGCATGTCCAAGTCTAACAATAACTCAAGATGTGTCAATCATTGATATACCCCCTTTGTTTCCTTATGTTTGTCAAGATATTTTATTGCTAAAGTGGGTGGTTACTTATCTTCTAATTGGACCCATATGTTACTCAAGACAAGGTATGGTACCCAATTTACCATACAAGCTAAGCCAATATTTTCCTATCATGTAGAGTCATATGTCCCATCCCCTCTCCAAGCCAACTGTTTAATCCAAGAAGAACAAGTTTTAGTTTCTGAAGAGTAGCCTCTTCCACCTTCTATTCCTGATCTAGTACTTGATGAGTGGGTGGAGAGGCACCATAAATTTGACCCATATGCTGAAGAGTTGGAAGCTTATGAAACTGGGCTTGGTACTTACTGCATTCTTGAAGAAGAAGTTGTGTTGCCCATGCTCAAGAAAAGTGAAGAGAACCCTGGTCTATGGAAGTTATACTTTGATGGATCCAGAAGTAGAAATGGCATGGGAGCAGGAGTTGTTCTCATTTCCCCTAAGGATGAGAAATTATTCTTCATGCACAAGTTTTAGTTTACATGTTCTAACAATGTGGCAGAATATGAGGTGTTGGTGCATGGTCTACTTATTGCTGAAAAGAAGAAGATTAAGGTGTTGTAGATCTTTGGGGACACAAAATTGGTTATCCACCAGGTCACCAACAAGTGCATGAAAAATAATAAGCTTCTCAAAGCTTATAAACACAAAGTTTGGGACCTCCTTGAGAGCTTTGATGCTCTAAATCTGTAGGTGGTGCCACACAAAATGAATAAGGAAGCTAATCAGATGGCTGCACTGGGTTCACAGTTCTCTCTTTCTAAGGAATTTTTTAAAGGAAACACTCAACACATTAAGATGGTGATTAGACCATCCATTCTAGATAACAACACCAATTGAAAAGTGTTTAACAGTGACACATAGATCATCCAGTTCATCCAAGAATGAAGTTGAGTTCTCATCAAGCATGTAAGTTGACTTTACATGAAAGCTATGGTGACCAAGTAATACAACTGAAGACAAACAAGTTTCCTAAAGGGTTTGGTCACCTTAGAGAAAAATGTTTAGCCCTGACGATGAGTTCAAGGGTGAAGAAAGGTATATGTGCACCACTCAAGTAGATTTATTCCAATCACTATTGTGCATGGAAAGGAGTTACTGCTCAGGAAATATTGCATGTGTGATGAAAAGTAGGCCTTCATCTCTCTCTGTCAAAAATATAGTGATATCTTCTCATGGGAGTATGAAGACCTCAAAGGTTTTGATCCAAGTGTTGTCAACACTCCATTGACCTTGATCCTAGTATCAAGCCCATGTTCAGAAAAAAGCAGCTGACCAGTCAATCCAAATATAGATCCCCTTATGAGGAAGGAATTATCCAAACTCATTGAGGTGAAGATTATTTTTCCCATCAAGTACTCTACCTGGGTCACGAATCTAGTTCTGGTGCAAGAAGAATGGTGAAATCAGACTTTGTGTTGATTTCAGAGATTTGAACAAGGCATCTCTAAAGGATCATTATCCTTTTCCTTCAATGGAGAAGATTTTGCAACTATGGCCGACATGTGAAAAAGATTCTCAATGTTGGATGGGTATTTAGGTTTCAATCAGATCCTGGTCAAGGAAGAAGGATCAATTCAAAACAATGTTTACAACCAAGTGGGGAACATATGCATATCAGAAGATGCCTCTTGGTCTTTCAAACATGGCTTGTAACATTTCATCACGTGCCATGGATATTACATTCAAAGGCTATATCAATGAGTTCATCTTGGTTTACCTTGATGACATCATAGTCTTCTCAAAGAAAAGTGCATGATCACATGGCACACCTGGAGAAAGTTATTTGAGAGATGTAGAAAGTATGGGGTATCTCTTAACCCTAAGAAGTGTAATTTTACAGTGGCATAGGGCAAGCTCTTGGGCCATATGGTTTAAAAGGATGGCATCATAATTGACCTTGAGCACATTTCAACCATCCTAGATCTTTCCCTACCGTGCACACAGAAATCCTTGCAGTCCTTCCTTAGAAAAGATCAATTTTGTTAGGCATTTTATTCCTAACTTTGCAGGACTGTTTTAACCATCATCCTCATGCTCAAGAAATATATAGCTTTAAAATTGATAGTAGAAGGAAAGGAAAGCTTCAATAAAATCAAGCAAGAGATTTCTTGCATGCCAACACTCATCAACCTAGATTATTCCAAGGATTTCATCCTTTATGCTTATGGCACTGATGCAAGTGTTGTTGTTGTCCTAACACAAGAAAATGAACAAGGGATGGAACAACCAGTGGAACTTTCTTCAGCCAAATGTTGAAGGATTATGAATTAAAATATAGTCACATGGAGAAATAGGTCTTCATGCCATCATGCATGCAAGCTCAAGAAATTCAAAATTATGCTCGCCACAAATCATATCAAGGTGTTAGTCTCCCACTCTTATGTTAGAGACTTCATCATGGGAGAAAAAATCAGTGAAAAGAGAGCATGATGGGTGACAAAAATCATGGAGTATGATGTGACTATCAAAGCCACAAAATTATGTAAGAGGTAGCATGCTCTACAAATCAGCTTGCTAAGGATGCACACGATGAATCAGAGACTTCATTGTTTCTTGATGAAGCTCTCCCATGCGCAGAACTTGAGCTGAATATAGATCTTGGAATGTGCGATTAGATGAAGGAAATGATCACATTCCTTTCCAAGGGTGCATACCCTCTTGGTTTAAACAAGGAAAAGAGAATACATATGAGGTTACAATCTATCCCTTATGTTTTGATTGATGGACTTCTCTTCAAGAAGAATCTTGATGGCATGTTGTTAAGGTGTATCAATGACACACAGACTGAAAAAGTGTTAGCATAATTTCACGATGGATTCTCTGGTGGACACTTCTCTACCAAGACTATAACAATGAAGATCATAATGGAAAGTATTAGTTAGCCTAATCTATTTGCAGATGCACACAAGTGGGTCACAAAATGCAAGGAATGTGCTTTCTATGTAGGAAATAAAAAATTGGTAGCGCTTCCCTCCAACCAATCCAAGCAGATCAGCCTTTTGTGCAATGGGGTCTCAACTTCATAGGCATGATCAATCCACCTTCAAGTGTTGGACACAAGTTGGTGCTAATAGCTATAGACTACTTCACAAGATGGACATGAAGTCCCTGCATGCTCAAGGAATCAACTGAGGTCAGTCATCCTTGAATTTATTGAAGGTATTAGTCATAAGGTTTGGCATTCCTCAAACCATTATCTCTGATAATGAAAAATCCTTCCTTAACACTAGAATCACTGATTAGGCTCTAAATTTAGGCATTTATCTGAAAGACTTCTTCCAACTATTACCCTCAAGGTAATGGTCTGGCAGAGTCAACAAACAAGAACCTGATCAAGATCATGAAGTGCACAATGAACATCAGCCAAAAATAGTGGCATACAAAGGTTGTGCACTCTCTGGGATGACTTCTAGAATCATAAGTTAAAAAGGGAATAAGAAATTTATCCTTACAATTTTTTTATGGAAGGGAGGCTACCCTTACATTGATGCTAGATTTGAACTCATTAGTGAACTTTCCCAGATAGACTGATTTTGAAGGTGCATAAGACCAAAGAGAAATTAGAATGATGAGCTGGTTAGTCTTGAAGAATCAAGGAACTCTACCATGATCAAGCTAAAACAGCATCAACAAGTAACAAAGAAATGGTTTGACAGAAAGGCTAGGCCTTAAGATTTCAAAGTTGGGGACTTGGTCTTAAAATGGGATGCTTATCAGAGCTAAACCAGGGGTGCACATTCAAAGTTTTATGCACTTTGGAGTGGCCCATATATCATCAGTTCATGCAAGGAGGCTAACTCTTTTGAGTTAACTCATCTTGATGGAGGCATGACTACAAATCCCAATAAATGGGATCTATCTCAAACCCTTCCATTGAGTTTACACATGCATCATTTTGTATATATTAGAGTAGTTTCAATTCCTCCAAGTGTAAGTTGCACACACATTCCATTTTTTTATACATAGTTTATTTCTTCTCATGTGCTTCTTGCACATGTGTCTTATTTTACTTCCAGGATGTCGGTTTCTTTTAGCAGTTTTGCAAGATTTAAATAGAGTTATTTCAAAATGATCCTTCAAGTGACTTCAAGAGGAATTCTTCAAAGCTAAAGATCATAATTTCATGATTACATAGTAGAATCCATGCCCAATGGATGCTCCAGGCTACTGATCTCCTTCATCTAGTAGGAAGATGGCCCCGAAAAGTCACCAAAACTATTATCCAAATAACTCTCCTAGTTATTTGGACAACTTACATACATATTCTGGCTCAGAGATTTTCATTGCAAGGTTAGTGCATACCTCAATTGTTATACTTGGCACATTCACTTGGTCATTATTTCCTCACGCACCCTTGCCCAGCTTCCCCCTTCTCCCCTTTCCATTTTATTTTCCTTTTGTTCCACTCTTCCCCTTGCGAGTAGCCTACATCTTTTATGCATTAATTCTTCCTAGCAGTTGTATTCATCCTATTTGTGAATGCGCCTTGCACTTTCTTTAATAGCATAATTCTCTAGCCCTCTCGCATGTCCCCTACATATTGATCCTTGTAATAGTTTCACCTTGACCATAGTGTTCTCCCGCTCACTAGCTTTGATCCATTTCATCCATATGTTACGATTGCGTGCCTTCCTTCCTTCCTGTATACCTCATTCTTCTATGCACACTTCTGTTTTTCACCTCCCTATCCACTTTTATCCATGCCACATCATTCTCTGACATGCTTGAGTGTGCCACATTCAACCTGTCAAAGTGTGCACAGTTAAAGGGCACCAAATCCTTGCAACAAATCAATGAGTGATTATGTGGCATTGAAACGGAAAAACATTTACATAATTGGTCCATCCTTTCAGCCAATCCATGCGTGCACCACATGTCTTACGTGCACAGATGAAGTTTAACAAAATTTTGATAGCCATGCATGCATAGATTTGTACAATAATCTCCAATGCTGTCATGCATTCAAATTCTCAATCCTAGTGGACCTAATGTAACTAAAATAGGCTACCACTTGTCTAATTCATACTTCAAATTCAAATTACTTGGGAAGGTATTTGACAGATTCTTAGGTAAGAAATACTTTGAAATCTGTAACATTCCCATTTTAAGACTTTAGAAACAAGGGAATTTTTTTTATACATAATGTTCTCTGTTCTAAATAATCATAATTTAGAACACACATTCCATGCCAATCAATCTCATAACAGATAACCATATGTAGTTGTAAATGACTCGGTGAGCTACCAATCTCTCATTTCATGACTCGGTTACCAACTGATCTCTCATGTTAACTTAAGTATTGTATACTATGGGTATACTATGTATACTTGGTTCTCTTACCCTGTTCTGGGTATTGAGTGTTCTGTTTAAGAAATCTATCTGAATATTTGTTACCATATTCATCTGAAATCACATTTCTCAAACTAGGTGACATAGGACAATGCAACCAACAGCTTGCGATACTTTGGCCAAATATTTCCAACATACTGTTCATGTTACTATTCCTAGATGACATACTCGTCTAATCGGAATACGTCCTTCACCCCACTCATCTGTTATCTAGAATGGTCTTTACTGACTTTGTTAGTCCACTTGTCCAAGGTTTGACCCTAACCCAGGTTATTGATATAATTTGGTATAGGGAACCACTCACGATGACCTAGGGTATATGGGCATACTCATTCGACCTAAGTCAATTGAATGTGCCAAGTTACCCTAAGTCATTGAGAGTCACTTCCTATGCTAAATCATATCCTTAGCCTGATCTAGAGAGAAACTAAGTTCAAGTCCAGATTTGAGTAGATCTAGATGAACCAATGTTGAAGGGTGTTGCAACATGTCAACTGCAACATTGTATCCTCGTGAAGACCCAAGTCTTCATGAAGGTACAGTTCTGTAGTTGGCGTGTGCCAACATCTGACAGAACTACTTCATCACGATTTACACACCTCAAGAGGTCATTTCCACTTAATTATCTTTGGATTAAGATTCAAATCACAACAACCTTGCATAACCCTAATCCCAACAATCCTTAAGTTTTCCATCCTTATTTGAGTTGATTAAATAATATGAAACCTCATAACCTATGATTTCTTTTATGTTCATTAACTTTTTGCTTAACATGCAATTAATCAAAAATAGAAACAACATCTATCATAAGATTTAATTAATGTGTCTCAACCATTCAAGGAATGTATAAGAACCAAAACAGGTTCTGTTATGATAGAATTCATAGATATGAAGTCTAAATGGTTATCAAACTCATATACCATTCGTTTATTTTGTATTATCCTTTTGAGAGAGGAGAACCTTCCTCATTATGGTTAAGTATTAGGATTTATTACATCCTTATCCAATTCACACATCCTGATATTTAACTATACGTTCATAACATCATAATAACCATACAAGATTAGGTAAAGAACATCAATACATGCAACTTAGTAAGTTGCATTTAAGCAAGGGAAACTCTACTAATTCCCATTTATCCAACCTATTCATTGACAACAGAAATAGGGATTCAATCAGATATGAATGACAACATCAAAGATAGGATTACAAATTTCCTTCATATTATGAACAAGAGAATTGACATAATCAATTAAGTAACTTCAGTCTTTTCAATTCATCATGATAAATACACATTTTACAAGACTATGCATTACTGACATATTTCATGTCAATAACATCAAGATCATTTAAGAATACAACTTTTCTTCCTTCAATACATCTCAATAATAAATCAAAATTCTCTATAAATGGTCCACATTTAAGCAACCAATACATCATAAAAGTTATTGCCTTCCTTTATCACTTACAAAGTCCATCTACAAAAATTGCTAGCACGGGTCAGTTCATTGAACTGAGCATGATAAGCACTAAGCATTAAAATGATGTGCTTTCAACTAACTGTTTCATTAAACCAACTCTGCTTTAATGAAACAGTGAGGTCAAGCAGACAAATAAATCATAAGTAATAACAACCATAAAAGAAGAACAATTAATCAATTGGAATAACATTCAAGGAAATATCATGATGTAATCAGCAATCTATAACATGATATCAGATAAATAATGTTCCATCCAATACACTTTTCCTTATCAAATAAAAGTACCTTCTAATTATTTCCTTCACAATTCATCTGAATTTGAAATACAAAAATTAACTTAACTATTTAACCAAAACAGAGTTACCTTCAGAAGTAGGAAGATTCTAACTCAGTTTATTTCATAAAAAGAATACAGTCGAGCTCATTCCACAAAAAAGGATTTAGGATGTATCATTTAATAATATAAGTAAATAAGAGTCTCACACATTGATGTGACATCCTAATCCCAAATCCAAGACATAGCGTAATTTCTCAAGTTATGCCATACATTAACATTAGGATAGTATTTACTCAATGCACATAATCTCACATTAGTCTTCTATCACAAATATTAAAAACCTTTAACACGAGTCAAGTGAATAAGCAAGTAGCAATGATGACTACTCAAGGCATTAAAGAAAGTAGTGCAACTGAACCAAATAAATCTTATGACAAGATTTACCCAAAAAGAAGAATGAATGTGATAAAATAGTTAATAACTTCGTTTAAAATTTGGTTAACCCAAATCCCCATACGCAACTTTAAAAAAGAGACCATAACACATATTATCCTATAATTTCCAAAGGGGTAGTGATCAGACTTTACCCCAGAGACTGAAAGAGAAGGAGTCAAATGACATGATCAAAGAGAATTATTACACTCTAAAAAATGTGAAGAAGGTCACATAAGGATAGATGCAGACCCAATCCCAACATCCTCCACTCTTTTATAAAAGAAAACACATATAAGAAGATATTAAATAGAGTGTATGACTGTTGCATTTTGAAACAGATTTCAAGCAAGGTTCCTCATCATGGAAAACTATTGACAGTAATATTATATCCATATCAAAAAGGAGATACATTAACCAAAGTTTCTAATCACCATACAATGTAATTACAATCTTCAATAGTCATTCAATATTGGCAAAGTTACAGTCATGCAAAATAAGCTTATTCTTTTCTTCCATGTGAAGATAAAATGGTAAAATGATCAACTCATAATCATAACCATTCGGAGATGGAAGAAAACATCAATAGAATGAACATAGAAGAATCCATACAGAGTTAATTTTAAGAAGATGCAAAACAAAAGGTCAATAGGACTTAGCATTAGGTGCTCAAATCAGCTAAAGAAAATATTAAATTCCTTTCATTTCAATTCCATGAACATGCTTAAATTTACACACCTAAGAAATTGAGAAGACATTCTATTTATTAAAAATCACACAGAGATCAAGAAAACCTATCAAACTAAGCCAATTAGGTTAGTTCTCAATTAAGTAACCGTCAAATCCCAAATGTTGTATACCCATTCAATAATTTTCCATGAAACTACAACAGTCAGATTTTAACAAGTTTACTCCAACAAGTTATCCAATGGTTAACCAAGATCAGGAACATGTATTAAAATCAACAACTTAATCATTTAACAGGGAAGTAGACAATCATGATCGACTTAATCAAAAAGCTCAAACAGGAGCTACAATAATGACCCCTATATTGACTCAGACAAGCCAACTATCACAATGTCCCCAACCAACAGGACCTCATCATTTATCCTTTAGTTCAGTACTCAAAAACTTAGAGAAAAACTCAGTATAAATAAGATCAGAAGTATAGACTTCACACACAAGTATTCCCAATAAGGTAACATCGAAATCTAAGGGTCCAAGAAACATCTATCCCATAGTTCCATAAAAGAACTTATTTCGAGTGACTCGGTTTTAAACTATAAATTTTAAAGGAATAATAAAACATTCACTCTTGTTTCCATACAAGAAGAACCCATAAATAGATATTCCAAACACCTAATAACTACTTAGCTCCCATCAAATACTGAATTCGAAGAACTATTAGATTCTATAGTAAGTTCAAGAAGAAAACTTTTATTTACTATTTTCCATATGAACTCGACTTACCCAACATGAAGCAAAGCATCCATTTAATGTAGATACATAGAAGCTACGTTACTTCGAAAAATTAGAGAAGTAACAGATATAAATAAAATTCATGTCTTCTACCAACCAAAATGACAACTCGGTTCAAAAACTTGAAGCCACATATCATTCCATAAACCCATTTTCGAATAGACAAGAAATCCACACATTTCACTTCATTACTCAAATCACCACAAGATTTAAGGTGGGATTCAACATCAAACTAAACATAGAAAACAACTCAATGAATACCTTTCCAAGCAGAGATTCCTCAATTAGAAAATATAGAAAAATATTCAAGCAAGGAAACCAAATGATCATCACAAAAATAAAAACCCATTTATCTCATGAGAGAAAAGTTGTTTTAATGAAGACACTTAGAGAAAAGAAGAGTATCTTAATGGATAGAGCCTATCATGCCTGATAGTGCTTTTGTCGATTCGAATAATATTTCCAATCGATCCTTCACAACTCCTTCTCCAAATGAAATCAACAACCAAAAACTTCCTTCTCAAATGCCTCATATACTTCCATTGGATCAAAAATAGTCCAAGGGAGTTAAAAATAACAACAAAATGAAAATAGAACTACTGGTTCAAAGAACCAAATAGCTCCATGCAGAGAAAAAATCAAATGCATGAAAGACCAAACAACTCCCAACAAATCCACTCGCATGGTTTCCAAGGTGGTTTTCTCACAAAAAAATGATGACCATAAATGTCATTAATTTCCAATCTCCCACCTATATCTCCATGCCACTGCCATCTAAAATTGGCGAGTCCAAATTCAAAGAGAACATGCATTTCTTAACTTTAGAGATGGTGCCAACTAGGATCCCCTCTAGTTTCCATGCCTCTGTCCAACTGACAGTACCGCAATGTTTAAATTCAAAAATCAAATCAAATAAATTATTTAGAAACTGTCACCACCATCTCATATTTTCCATGTGACTCCCCTTAGGTCCCTTTCTATCCTTGCATTAGTTTAGGATAGATATCATTAGCTTAGGATCCAACCTTAGGTTAGTTTAGAAAGTATTTACCTTAGGTTTATAAACATTGCCTTAGGTAAATTTTCCATCTTAGGATAGACCATGCCCCATACCAATTTAGCATTAGGTAATAGGTTAGAAATAAACCTATAGTTATCTTAGGTTATTTCCAAATCCCCAACTTTGTAAAACATACAACTTAGGTTAGGATGCAACAAGATTAGTGTAAACATAGACATAAGGTAGGTCTAGTTTACCTTAGGTTAGAATCCCGTTAGGATAGATATTAAAGATATAGGACTTAGGTTATGGCCCTCAATTGTCCTGAAGTAGACCTTCATCCTAGTTATGCCATTCAATGCCCTAGATAAATTAGCAAGAAGATCTGAGCACACTACTTACAGTAGAATGCAAAGAAAGAACTTCCAATAAGATCAATGAATTTGTATAAATACAAGAGTTCAGTCCTTTATTTCCTTCAACCTCTGAATGTTAGTTTACCATGCAGATCAGGTAAGAAGAATTAAAACATACCTTAGATCAATGAAATTGATCAAGGTTACGTTATTATAAAGAGATAATTTGTAAACAATCATTACCTGTTTACAACCTTTCTTATCTCAACAAAATGGATTCCTTGCAAGCAACAACATTTCAGCAAAAATTAATCTAAGAACAACAATAAATTATCCATGGGAAGCATGATTTCTAACAGTCAAAAGAATACACCTTCTTAGGAAAAATCACATGTCAACGCTTGCAATGCAAAAGAGGAAAAGTTAACAGTTTGCCACATGTGTTACATACTTCCCTCCTAAAAAGAATCATCATCCCGATGATTAACTTATTTAAACAATTTGCATCAAGGATAATCAATTTGTTATCTTTCTTTCCATAGGTTTAAAGTAGAATTGGATTTTTTTTTAAATTCTTAAAATCAGCATTTTCATAGCTATTCATTTTAAACAAACAAAATATCTACCCAAAACTGGCAATTTTATTGTCATAAAAATAATAAAATCACAAATTTTATCAGTCAACAAGAATCAATTCTTGTTCAAATAAATATGGAAAAGTAGTTTTCATATCTTCCAAATTTTCCCAGGTTGCACTTTCTTCATTAAACTGGTCCCACTGGACCTTACATTGACTTATTTCATGATTTCTTAAGTGCAACTGGTGAGTTTCCAGCACTCGTATAGGCTTAACCACGATTATTCCTGGGTCTTGGACCTACAAGGAATTCCAATTTAATACACATGTGATAAATCTGAAATGTATTTCTTAAGAAAATAAATATGGAAAACATCATGCATTCATGACAAAGAAGGAGGTAATGCTAAATGATAAGCTACAAGGTTGATTACTTCAACAATTTCAAAAGGTCCCACATAACGAGGTGATAACTTGGCAGCCTTGCCAAAAGTTATAGAACTCTTTTTCGGTTTAACCCAAAGAAAGACCTTCTCACCAAGTTCAAATTTCCTATCAACCCATTTCAAGTCAGCATAACTCTTTTGCCTATCAATTGCTTCTTTCAAGCATTCACGAATCATTTTAACTTGTTGTTCCATTTCCGTAAGGATTTCAGGTCCAATTACCTCTCTATCCTCAATGTTGTCCCAACTAACAGGGGTTCTACATTTCCTTCCGTATAATGCTTCAAAAGGTGCCATCTTTAGAGAGGTGTGATATGTGTTATTGTATACAAACTCAACTAATGGAAGGTACTCTTCCCATTTATACTGCTGATCCATACAATACATTTGTAACATATCCTCTAAAACTTGATTAACTCTTTCAGTTTGTCCATCTATTTCTGTATGATACACTGAACTAAAATTCATCTTAGTTCCTAAAGCTGCGTTAAGTGTTTGCCAAAATATTGAAGTCATTCTTGGATCTCTATCAGATATGATTAATTCAGGTACTCCATGTAATCTGAAAATCTCATGAACAAACCTTTTTTCTAAAACAGGTGAATCATCCTTAAGATTACCAGCAATAAAGTGTGCTACTTTTGTTAGTTTATCAACAACAACTAGAATAACATCATGTTTATTTCTTGACATAGGCAACCCTTGTACAAAATCCATGCTTATCACTTTCCATTTGTACTGCGGTATGCTGTGAGGATACAATAAACCAGCTGGATGCATATGTTCAGCTTTAACACGTTGACATTCTAAGAAATGTGTCACAAACTAAATCACGTCATTTTTCATCCCTTTCCAGAAATATTGTTGTTTTATATCAGCAAGCATCTTTGTAATACCAGGGTGTCTAGAAAAAGGTGAATTGTGAAATTCAACTAATAATTTCTTTCTTAAATCATTTAGCAAAGGTATGTATACCATGTTTTCAAATCGTAAGATTCCTTCATTATCAAAGTGAAAACCTTTATATCTCACATCATTTGGATCTGCAGCAAGTGTTATTTTTACTTGCTGAAAATAAGAATCAGATTCCATAACACTTTTTACTTCATCCTTAAACTGAGTTCTCAATGTTATAAGAGCAGAAATGTGCTTCCTATGACTTAGAGCATCAGCTACCCTATTTTCCTTACCTTTAATGTAACTTATGTCAAAATCATATTGAGATAAAAACTCTAACCATCTTCACTGTCTTGCATTCAGATTTGGCTGAGTAAAAATATACTTCAGCCTAAGATGATCAGTTTTTAATTCAAAAGGTTTACCAAGCAGGTAATGCCTCCAAACTTGAAGTGCATGAACAATGGAAGCAAGCTCTAGATCATGTGGAGCATAATTCAACTCATGTAACTTAATTTTTCTACTTTCGTATGCTATGACATGATCATTTTGTAATAAAATACCTCCAAGACCTTCCCTAGATGCATCCGTTACAACAATAAAGTCTCCATTAGGGTCAAGTATACAAAAATAGGTGCTAAAATTAATTGATCCTTCAAAGTTTTAAATGTAAATTCACATTTCTCATTCCACACAAACTTCTTATTCTTTTTCTGTAATGAAGTTATTGGTGTAGCCTTTGGAGAAATCTTTAACAAATTTCCTATAGTAACTAGTAAGACCCATGAAGCTTCTGACTTCATGTACATTATTTGGTGCAGGCCACTCAGTTATAGCTATAATTTTAGAAGGATCTACAGCTATTCCATATTTGCTTATAACATGACCCAAATAGTGCACTTTCATGTCATATAATGAACATTTAGACAACTTACCAAATAATCATATTTTTCTCAAGATTTCCAAGACTATCTTCAAATGCTCATGTAAATGTTCTTCCATACTTTTAGAATATATGAGAATGTCTTCCAAGAATACAAGCACAAATTTGTCCAAGTATTCTTGAAAAATATTATTCATTAAATTCATAAAATTTGCATGTGCATTTGTTAATCCAAAAGGTAAAATTGTGAATTCATAATGCTCATATCTTGTTCTAAAAGTTATTTTATGAATGTAATCATCCTTAATTCATAATTGATGATATCTAGATCATAGATATATCTTATAATATACCGATGCTCCATGCATATGATCAAACAGATCATCAACTCTAGGAAGTGGATATCTATTCTTAATCGTTGCTTACTGTTTAACATTCTGTAATCAATACACAATCTAAGTGTCCATCTTTCTTTTTCACAAATATTACTGGTGCTCCCCAAGGTGAGACACTCGGTCTAATCAAACCTTTAGATTGAACTTCTTGTAATTGTGCCTTAAGCTCTACTAATTCAATAGTAGTTTTCTGATAAGGTGCCTTAGAAATAGGCTCAAGTTCCAGGTTTGATTTCAATTGTGAAACAAATTACCTTTTGGGTGGAAGACTCTGGTAATTCTTCCAAAAACACATCACTGAAGTTTCATAATAGCGGATAACGTTATAAGTAATCACTGTTTTCCTCAATAGATTCAGAAATTTTTTGCTATATACCACAACCCTTATTTTTGGCCTTTTTAAGTTGCATAATAACAATTTCCTAACTAAAATTTCATGTTTTACACCCTGAATGTCTATCTATTTTCTCTATAGTCATCTAAACAACTAATATGTTTTTCAAAATAGTCCAACATTTTTTTATACTTAGCTAACCAATTAACACCTATGATTACATCATAAGACCCCAAATTTGGAAACATAAATATCAACTCCATGGAAAAACTAGGTAAATCAAGGACTACTCCAAAAATCTCACATACTAACTGTAGTGAACAACATTATTCAATACCCCCATGAATCCAATTGATTAATTAAATTGGGGAATTTTTATTTAATTTACATTGAAAACCTTCTAACTGTTGCTCCTTGCAAAACTAATGAGATAGGCCATGTCAAATAAAGACTTGTTCTTGGGTCCTAATCAACATTTTCAGCCACAAGCTAGCCACGTGCAACAAATTCCTTTGCTATCATAATTACCATTTTAAGATGGACCCTTTTTGAGCCTTAGAGAGAGAAGAGATAATGTCAACTTAAAAATATCCTCGCTAAGTGATGATTACCTAGAATGCAAGGTCCAATGCCGAATAGACTGGTGAAGATTGCAAAACTTGAGATGGACCTACTAATATAGAAAGATGGTAGGATTGACATGGGACTAATGGACCTACCATAAGCTACTCAATGCAACAAAGGCCCTATCATAATAAACTGGCATTCTAAGGTGATCAGTGTGGTGAGAGATGACTGATCAAAGTGCTCCAAAATATCGAGTGGCATGATTCAATCTATTTTAAAGGAAGTGGAATTTCACATTGGGGAGAAAATGATCCCTGAAGTGGAGACAAGTGATTCTCCTTGAGGGTGGAAAGATGCACCATAGAATAGAGATAGTTTTCTATAGTTAACCACTTCAAAACCCATTAAGCACAATTCCCTAAATGTCAACAAACATTATATTGTGTGATGCATTGGTGGACTAGTATATCCTGCAATTGGTAATGTGGTAAAAGAGACATCTATGTGAGCCAAGGATGGATAGATGGGTCATGAACCCTATGGATTCTACTGCTCCAGAAGGTTACATGTGTACATCCTCATGGGAAAGAGGTAATCGAATCCCATTACAGTATCCATAGGAGGAGGCTTAGACTCCATATTTAGCCCTAAGGAAGAAAGAGAGCAGTGGGAAAAATAGGGAAGATCAACAACCTATTTAGGCTATGTCTATATCCTTTAGTGTATAGGAAGAATGAGAGAGAGGACCAAAGGAAAATTGAATCCTTGCTATTGTTTCTCAATGAGTTATCTATAACAACATTCATCTTGTATTGTATCTAGTTTTGGATCAATCAATGCTTGGCTAAATATTGACCAACTCGTATGATTTTGGTGTCTTCATATTTAGCTCTCTTAATTGTGAGGATAAGATCAAATCAAGTTTGTCTGTTGTTGGAAGAATAATAGATTCTGGATTAAGTATTATTGTGAAGACATTTTTCCTTCATTTTTCACCCACCTTAGGCTTGAAAGATAATATTTTATGGGCTTTCATAGGCATAAAGGATTGTCATACATGAAGATTCTAAACTTCATGTACATCTTTGGTGTGGCCACTCAAAGTAAGTTTAATATATTAAAGTATATCTACAGCATTTAGTATTCTGGGTCTTAGTGTGTGACAAATATTTAACAGAATTGTCCATACAGATTCCACGTGGTTCACCAAACACATTCTAGCATTTGGCCCCTAAACTTTTGACTTTCAAAAATTTCCAGAACATATAGCAAATGCATGTGTTCCTTAAGATCTTTTCTATTTCATGAAATACATTCTTTGGTGAAAACTTCTGATCCTACCTAGAATTCTTGAGGGTTGAATCATGTTTCTTAGAAACTATCAATCCCCAAAGTTTTCCTGCTTGAAAATATCAAAGTGCTATGATAAACTGTGAAATTCATAATTGACTACTTCTTCTTTGAAATTTTAACTATGAATGTCCTGATCCTTAATTGGATTTTGATATCACAGATGGAAGGCTACGGTCATTTGAATTTTTCCCCTCAAGTTATTCATTAGCTGATTCAAGATCATTGAATCTAGAAAAGTGTGAATTCAGCATGTACTTAATTAGTTGTTTTGGGATCACTCTTCATCTTTTAACAGACTCTATAATGACAATTGGATAATCATAGAGGAAGAGAACAAGTTTGAGTTTCTATTTCAGGACTCCCATCTTGAAATTGCTCAAGCATGAATACTTGGAACCTTCCGCTATCGAAGACTTTTCAATGACCTGTAACTTTTGGGGCTTCTGACATGTGGAGGCTTGGCTACTCCAATTGAGTCTCTGGAAACTATGATTCAATATTTGGAGAAGTGTTCATTTGGACAGCTTGGCAGCGTTCGCTATGTGCTCCATACTTAGCCAATAAAACTGGGGCTCGTTCTGAGTTCATTTGAAATGAGATTCCAATTTGGGTGGAAACTTGGAATCTTCAGGAAACACTTCACTTAATTTAAGCCAACCATCTTTTTGAAATTGTCAACCTTTCCCCAAAGGTGCTAATCCAATATTTAGCCTTCATATAAGGTAACCTATTAGATTTGGCATTTAAGTTCCATAGAGACAGTTTCCTTGAATTTCACGTTTTACACCCTGAAGGTCATTTGATCTTTTACAAGCCATGGTCAACTCTAAAAACTAATAGTCTTAAAAAGTCCACTTTCTACCTTGGATTTGAATTGACACCTATGTTTCATCATAGACCCCAAAGGTGGGAACATAAATTGATCCAATTTTAAAAACTAGGTAAGTCAAGGACTTGGGGGAAAAATTGATATAACACTAAATGTATGAACAACATCATTCTCATAATGTACAACCCATGATTTATCCATGTTTCCAACTTTTTTTTTTAATTTCAATGATAATTTACTAGAAATAAAACATTTAGTAGCTCCCATATCAAAAATAATAGTTACAGGTATGCCAAATAACTTACCCAAAACCTTGCTATGGGTGTGACTTGCTTTTCAACTGTTTGTCAGCTACTGTACGCGTGTATCTTGTGCTACTAGCTACGATCATCCTTTTTCAAAGGACATTGATTTGCATAATGATCCTTGCATAAGTTGTAACAGCCTCCTATAGGTCCCTTTCTAGGCTCAAATTTATTCCCAGCCTTAAAGTTATCATTCTGACCTCCATAGGACTTTTTTCCATTATTATTGTTCTTGAGAAAGTTATTGCATACATTAGAAACATGCTTATTTGTTGTTATTTTCTTATTATTATCAACTGAGAACTTACTTTTCATACCAAAATTCTTCCATGGTCCTTTCTTAGGTGCAAGAGATGATGAAGAGGAGTTTGGAAATTTCTTTCTTACTTCCTCCTTATGAGCATAAATTGCCTTTAATTTCTTTTCCTACCTTATGGATTTTTCAACAACCCCTTCCATAATGGTTGGGCTATGAACATCCACCTCTCCCCCTAAAATGGGATTCAATCCCAGAATAAATTTCTATATCCTAAACTTCTCATTAGTTTGATACTAAGGTACATACTTAAGGAGTTTAGCAAACTGCTCCCAGTACTCTGTTATAGTTTATTTTCCTTGGGTTAAGTTCTGAAATACAATCATTTTCTAATCATAATAAAGTTGTGGCAGCCATCGTTGCCTAAAATAATTTTTAAATTGATCCCAAGTAATATTAGTTTCATCAATTTTTAACTCATCCTTACGGTTGTCCCACCATGAACATGCTTCATGGGAAAAGCTAATATGCTCCCCATATTGCCTTTGTTTCCTTTGAGAAATTCCTTATTGCAAAGTACTTCTCCATTTTGCTGAGCCAATTCTCAGCTCCATCTCCTAATGTGGTGCCATCAAACTTAGGTGGACTTATCCTTTTGATATCATTAGTGAGTTCAACTACCAGCCTTTCCTTTTTATTTTCTGGCTGATCAGGAATGTTTACATTATTATTATCAACACCTAAACTAGCATTGTCAGCAGGAGGTGGCTGATTATTATTACCAACATCTTCTTCCTCCTCATTTCCCATTACTTGTTGTTCAAGTACAATCAAATGATCTCTTGTGTCTAATAGGGCAGTAAGGATATCTTTGATTTTTTGGGAAGTTATTGCTTCTCCACCAGGTGGTGGGTTGTTTGCAACATTTCCTTTGGTTCTAACCATCATCTGTTAACAAGAAAATTTAATTTTTATGAGATTATAGACATAATAGGTCCAAGATATGTAACCTTTAGATATGCTACCAAGATGTAACATTCCCATTTTAAGACTTTAGAAACAAGGGAATTTTTTTTAATACATAATGTTCTCTGTTCTAAATAATCATAATTTAGAACACACATTCCATGCCAATCAATCTCATAACAGATAACCATATGTAGCTGTAAATGACTCAGTGAACTACTGATCTCTCATTTCATGACTCGATTTCCAACTGATCTCTCATGTTAACTTATAGTGTTGAATACTAAGTTTATACTAAGTATACTTGGTTCTCTTACCCTATTTTGGGTATTGAGTGTTCTATTTAAGAAACCTATCTGAATATTTGTTACCAATATTCATCTGAAATCACGTTTTCTTAAACTAGGTGACATAGGACAACGCAACCAATAGCTTGTGATACTTTGGCCAAAATATTTCCAACATACTGTTCATGTTACTATTCCTAGATGACATACTCATCTAATGGAATATGTCCTTCACCCCACTCATCTATTATCTAGAATGGTCTTTACTGACTACTGTCAGTCCACTTGTCTAAGGTTTGACCCTAGCCCATGGTTTAGCAACATAATTTGGTATAGGGAACCATTCATGATGACTAAGGGTATATGGGCATACTCAATCGACCTAAGTCAACTGAATGTGCCAAGTTACTTGAAGTCATTGAGAATCACTTCCTATGCTAAATCATGCTTCCTAATCTGACCTAGAGAGAAACTAAGTTTAAGTCCAGGTTTGAGTAGATCTAGATGAAGGATTATTGAAGGGTGTTGCAACATGTCAACTGTAGCATTGTATCCTCGTGAATACCCAAGTATTCATGAAGGTACATTTTTATAGTTGGTGTGTGCCAACATCCCAAAATATGAGGTTCAACCACATGAATGGGATTAAATCCCTCCTCAAAGACAGGTGAGGCTGCCTGTTTATTACTAATCTAAAACACAACAGAAATAAAATATATACAGTATCCACACTATTCTAACCATTGGGGTTGGGATACAATCCCAAAATCCATATCAACATGAAATGGAGATGTTACAACTTTAGATTAGGAAGAATTAGAAGGTAAAATATTATAGATGAAACAAAGTAGGAAGGGAATGAGAGGAACGTATTTTCTTTCAAGCAAACACAGATCAAGAAATACTTATACGAGTTTTAGATAATGAGTGTAATATTCTGAAATGATTAAAATGATCAAGAACACAAAACAAAGAATAGCTCAAGATCTTGAACATAAGAACAATCTCTCAAGATAGATGAATCCCACAACACAAAGTTTGTAAAATAACACCTATTCCTATTCTTCAATGATTAAAAAGAAAATACAAAGTGTTTCTTCATATTCACAATAGCTCTTAATATTAAAAAAAAATCTCCCTTTGGAATGCATAAGCATCCCTTATTTATAATAGAGAGAAGTAGAGAGAAAATAGGATAAATCCTAGAAAATAGTCTTTTAATGAGAGTCCTATTTTGCTTGACTCTCACGCAGGAGAACAAGTCAAAATTTGCTTCCTATGTGACGAAACAAAAATGAAAAAGACATGACAATTTCTTGATAGAAATGACATGAGACATTATGTTTATTCTGCTTCATCATCCTTGTCTTCTTCCAGCACAACCTGCTTGTCTCGGAACTCTTGGAACTTTCAGATTATGCCCTACATCTCATCTTCATCTGGTGCACTTGAATAATCACTTAGGACTTCACAAGTTTCCTGAGTATCACTTGCGTTACCAGGAAGTTTCTTCAATCTCTTGTTGAGCTTCCTTAGTGATTCCAAAACATTTTCGATCCTTATGAACTTATCAATGTTTGACAGATCGAAGACAAAAGCTGGTTCATGCTGAATTAATTCCTAAATTTTCTTGTAGAGATCATCAACAGGTAGAATCTCTGAGCTTTTCACCCAACACCTTGGCAAAGATCCTGGACAACTCCTCTTCTATATCATTAGTGGCATCAACCAACTGATCTCTAGATTCCCTCAACTTGTTGCAAGCTTCACTGAGAATATTTATCCTGAACCTGATGGCTTTGGCAAGCTGGAAATGTTTATCCCCATGTGGAATGATTCTTTCTTCCATTAAGATCCAAGATGGAACTTGTTTTAGTGCATTGAGGGCTTCCAACGCTAATTCAAGGTTCCTGAAATTCCTGTGAAAATTCATCATCCATCTTGTCACCATCTTTCTTTATATCCTCCAAGGATTTGTAAACTTCCACTCGTGTCATCTATGACCTCTCTTCCTTGCAAGAGTATCCTCTTTATCCATTCTTCAACAATTCTCCCCTTCTCATTGATCTTTTCAATCATAGGTACCGATGAGAAATTGAACCTGATAGGTGTAGGGGTAGAAGATGACATTGTTGACTGTGAAGGCTTTGAAAGCTTGAGTAGTACCTCTGTCAACTGTTCCACTTTCTCTTTCAGCTCATCCCTGCTTACCTTTGTTTCTTTCAACTTTTGACAAAGCACGTTCATGGCATCTTGTGCATCTTGTTGTGCTCCTTCAGTTGTCACTTTTCCCAGGTCAACCCTTGTAATCTGATAATCAGTCACTGTTATATCTTCCTTCATTTTGTCAGCACACGGGAGTGGCAATCTCTACAAACTTATGCCCTAAGGCATCCACTGAAACTCTTGAAACCATTTTGGGTTTCTTGGCAGATTTGGCAGGAGAAGCCTTGAGTGAACTGAAATCAAAGGTTGGTAGGGGAACTACCACCTTCCTCTTCCTTGGAGTCTGGTCAACCAACCATTGAGGTACAACGGAAGAAGTTTCTCCTATTGGAGGTGTTATGGTTGTATCTGTGGGTGGAGGAAGATTTTCTTGCAGAGTCATGATGACTGCAAGTGTAGTGATTGTGGGAATGAACTCAGGGAATGAAGGTGTGGAAGGAGGAGGAATTTCTATGGCCATCGTAGGTCCAGTAGAGAGAGGTGAGAGATCAGAGAAAATGCTGGCCATGGATGATGAGAGTGGTGTTGAAATATGTGACAAGGACTATTGGGAGAGAGGGGGTAAAGATTCTAAAGCCAAATCTTGAGAAGCAAGAGCAAGGCTTACCTCTGATGAGAAATCAACAAAAGGGGAAATAAGAGGTTGACTAACCTTGATTTTTGAAAGAATTTCTCCTTGTTCTGGCGGAGGAGGAGGTGAATCCAAGATCTCAATTGTTTGTGTTGGAGTAGTAGATGATTCGGCCCCTTGCTTTCTCCTTTCCTGAACAAAAGTAAACTATATTTTCCTCTTGGTAGGGATTTTATCCTTTTCCTTTTCTCCCTTGGAGGGTCCTGCTTCTAGAGTAGCTATTTTTGAAAAGCTCTTTTCTTTATAACTCATTCCCCAGGAAATGAGCCATGCCTTAGTGCGGACAAGAGTTTGAGTAGCTCTCTCAGTGATAGAAGCCTTTTCAGCAACAGACCAATCAATGGCTGGGAATCCAAGTTGATCTCCATCTGACTGTTCATACCTAGGTTCCAAGACACTTTCATTATCTGTGGTGCCTTTAGGGATATCAGCCAGATCTAACATCTAAACTTCTTCAAGTGTCAGCCTACTGTTGTCTTTTCTTCAGATGGAAACTTCATCACAAAGATCAACCCAGATATCCTCCACAGTGGGTACATGCAGGTACAAGGTTCCATAAGACTTAAGGACTCCTCGGATGTCGAATCCTTCTCTCATCTTCATGTGCTTCTTCAATTTATCCTGAAGTTCATGCACCACATTCTTGGCCTTAACCATGGTGGAACATGTATACCTTCTAATGGAAATAGGGAAGGAGACCACAACTTTGTGTCTGCTCTATTGGAATTTGTGAAAAACCAACAATTGTCTAACCAACTCCATGAGGATCAGTTTGTCACCTGGGAACCTGGGAAAATGGAAAGGATCACCATGGAACCTTACCACCCGAAGATAGGTAAAATTCTTGAATTACAAGAAGATGCAACCCCATTTAGACACTTCTATCCATGCTTCATCGAAAACCCTTCTCTTCCTAAGATCAGGATCCAGTCTGCAAATATTTTCATAGAAAAAGGCATCATTCACTCTTCTAAATTGGTCTTCAGACCCTTTTATTGTCAGCTGTGGGAAGTACCGATATATATGTTATGTTGCTTGGTTCCCCTTTGCATCCAACCCTGGATAGTTTCTCATGCCTGCTGCCGCATAAGTGACATATGACATCATGTAGAACTTGCCAGTAGACAAGACCATTTTCATTTGAGAGTCTATCTCATTACTTATCAGGCTACCCCAGTCAATCCCTTGGTCATTTTTCTTTATGATGACCATGAACTGGTACATCCACCCTTGGAATTATTTTGAATCTGGAGTCCAAACAACCGGCTCAGTGGGGTGATGATATCACTGACTTCAAGAATAAAGTCACTTCTAGGGACTGACTTAGGAAACCTAGAAATAACTGGCTTAGCCTTGATCAAGAACTTTTTATTTACGTGCTTGATACAGTCCTCTTGATCCTTGTCCCAGGCCTTTTGTGCTGATTTAAAGTCTAAATCAACATATTTCGTAAAGTTGGGAAACTTTAGGAGTTGATCAAAATAATCTCCATCTAGTTTCACTATAGACTCCCCTGCTTGATTTCTTACTGAGCGGGAGGATGAGTCATAGTGAGAAGCGCAAGCCAAGATGAATTCAGGGCATTGGGATGATACTGGAAATCCTACTACAAGAGGAAGACTGCTGCATGCTATTGACTTCGTCCATGGATTCTGGGAAGAATCTGCAATTCTTTTCTAGAAGTCTTCCATATCGATATTATCGAGCTCTGTACCCCAGATGTCATAGTTGCAACTTACATAAGAAGAGGACTCCATATTTTGATACTTATACTTCATCTTTCCTGACTTATTTGACTTGTCTTGAGATGGGCCAGGGTCCGAACATGAGGAGTCCTTGAGAATGCCTTGATGACTTCTGGAAGAGTAGTCAGGTGTGAGAGCTTGCTGGACAAGTTCCACAGACCCGCCACACCTTTCAGGTTTTGAGACTTGCAAAGCACCTTCAGAAACCCAACAAACTAAAATGTGAGTGTCAGAAATTAGGCTGTGTCAAACACCTTGAGAAACCCAAAACACATGGCGGAACTTGATAGGTTTTAAACACTCTGTGAAACCTGAAACACTAGCAGGGTGTGTGTCAGAAGTTAGGGCATGTGGTGCATCAGCAAAAATTTGACACAAGGTGGAAGTGAGATGATGTCGAGAAGGTACAAATATCCCGAAACACTTGGTGAACTTGAAGGATGTTGAACACCCGGTCAAGACCTGACACAAGGGGGAGAAAGTATGTTGAGATGTACAAACATCCTGAACCACTCTGGAAACTCACATGATGTTGAGCACCCTGTAAAACCTGAGGAAAAGGATATCGGGTCTCTATCATTTCAGAACATGAAGAATTTCCTTTGCTTCGTTTAGGACATTCATGAATTTTTAGATTCTTTTTGAAAACCATCCTTATGTAAAAATAAGTAGATGACCAAGGAGTCCTCCAAAAAAGCAAAAATGAAGGAATGGAAAAAGACAAGAACCAAGGGAAAAGACCCAAAACCCTAAGTTGGAAATGGAAAAAGGAAAAGAAATGAAAACCCAAACAACATCTTCAAAAATAACCCAAAAAAGCTTTTAAAACATAAAGAGGAGAAGAATACCTTCAACAAGATCAAAAAATGATTGAGAATGGATGGTGAAAATCAATCGGAAGCTCAATCAGGTCTGGAGGTGGAAGAAGCATGCATAGAAATCCAACGCATCAAAATCATACAAAGTAACAAATGACGTGGAAAATCACCTATTTATAAAACCCTAACATTTATTACACATAGCTCGACACGTGTGCCAACTACCAGAAAACTAGGCATTAATGACATGTCATCATGCTTGGAGCTGCTAAAAACCTGACACAAAGGATTTGGTTTAATTTCAGGATTCAGGTTTCAGGGAACATGAAGCATGAAGCATGAGATGTTGAGATGCTTCGAAGTCCTAAAAACTCTGACACAAAGGTGACATTTCGGGTTGCGGGTTTCGGGGAACATGGAACATGAAACATGCATAGGCAAAACATGTTCCAATGCTCTAAAACTCCGAAAACCCACATTGCTTAAGACCATCGGGTTTCAGGTTTCAGGTTGCGGGAAACATGAGACATGATGCATGTAAAGAACATGCTTTCATGCAGTGAAAACCTAAAAACCCAAAATCTCCTTCAAAGGGAATTTTGAAGAGATTTGCAAAAAAAATTACTATGGTCATCTTATTTCTAGATGGAATCACTAAAATGAGATATAAATCAAAAAATAGAAACAACATCTATAATAAGGTTTAATTAATGTGTCTCAACCATTCAAGGAATGTATAAGAACCAAAACAGGTTCTAATATGATAGAATTCATAGATATGAAGTCTAAATGATTATCAAACTCATATACCATTCATTTATTTTGTATTATTTAGAGAGGAGGAGAACCTTCCTCATTATGGTTAAGTATTAGGATTTATTACACCCATATCCAATTCACACATCTTGATATTATAACTATACATTCATAACATCATAATCAACCATACAAAATTGGGTAAAATACATCAATACATGCAACTTAGTAAGTTGCATTTAAGTAAGGGAAATTGTACCAATTCCCATTTATCCAACCTATTTAATGAAAAAAGAAATAAGGATCCAATCAGATATGAATGTCAACATCAAAGATAGGATAAAAAATTTCCTTCAAATTATGAACAAGAGAATTAACATAATCAATTAAGTAACTTCAATCTTTTCGATTCATCATGATAAATACACATTTTACAAGACTATGCATTAATGGCATATTTAATGTCAATAGCATCAAGATCATTTAAAAATACAACTTTTATTCCTTAAAGACATCTCAATAATAAATTAGAATTCTCTATAAATGGTCTAGACTTTTAAACAACCAATGCATCATAAAATTTATTGCCTTCCTTTATCACTTACGAAGTCCATCTGCAAAAAATTCCTAGCATGGGTCAGTTCATTTAACTGAGCATGATAAGCACATAACGTTAAAATGATGTGCTTTCAACTAACTATTTCATTAAACTAACTCTACTTTTATGAAACAACGAGGTCAAGCAGACAAATAAATCATAAGTAAGAATAACCATAAAAGAAGAAAAATTAATCAATTTGAATAACATTCAAGGAAATATCATGATGTAATCAGCAATCTATAGCATGATATCAGATAAATAATGTTCCATCCAATACACTTATCCGTATCAAATAAAAGTACCTTCTAATTATTTCCTTCACAATTCATCTGAATTTGAAATACAAATGTAAATAAGAGTCTCACACATCAGATGCGACATCCTAATCCCAAATCCAAGACATAGCCTAATTTCTCAAGTTAGGCCATACATCAACATTAAGATAGTATTTACTCAATGCACAACATCTCACATTAGTCTTCTATCAAAAATATTAAAAACCTTTAACACAAGTCAAGTGAATAAGCAAGTAGAAATGATGACTACTCAAGGCATTAAATAAAGTAGTGCAACTGATCTAAATAAATCTTACGAAAAGATTTACCCAAAAGAATAAGAATGGCTTTGATAAAATAGTTAATAACTTCATTTAAAATTTGGTTAACCTGAATCCCCATATGCAACTTCAGAAAAGAGACCACAACACATATTCTCCTATAATTTCCAAAGGGGCAATGATCAAACTTTACCCCAGAGACTGAAAGAGAAGGAGTCAAATGACATGATCAAAGGTAATTCTTACACTCTAACAAACATGAAGAAGGTTGCATAAGGACAGATGCAGACCCAATCCTAACATCCTCCACTCTTTTATAAAATAAAACACATATAAGAAGAGATTAAATAGAGTGTGCGACTGTTGCATTTGAAACATATTTCAAGCAAGGTTCCCCATCATGGAAAACCATTGAAAGTAATATTATACCCATATCAAAAAGGAGATGCATTAACCAAAGTTTCTAATCACCATACATTATAATTATAGTCTTTAATAGTCATTCAAAATTGACAAAGTTACAATCATGTAAACTAAGATTATTCTTTTCTTCTAGGTGAAGATGAAATGGTAAAATGATCGACTCATAGTTATAACCATTCGAAGACGGAAGAAAACATCAATAGAATGAATAGAGAATAATCCATCAAGATTCAATTTAAAGATGTAAAACAAAAGGTTAATAGGACTTAGCAACATGTGCTCAAGTCAGCTAAATAAAAGATTAAATTACTTTTGTTTAAATTCCATGGATAGGCTTGACCGTACACACCTAATAAATTGACAAGACATTCTATTTATTACAACTCACACAGAGATCAAGAAAACCTATCAAACTAAGCCAATTAGGTTAGTTCCAGATTAAGTAACCATCAACTCCAAAAATTTGTATACCCATTCAATAATTTTCCATGAAATTACAACAGTCATATTTTAACAAGTTTACTCCAACAAGTTATCCAGTGGTTAACCAAGATTAGGAACATGTATTAAAATCAACAACTTAAAATTCAACTGGGAAGTAGACAACATGATCGACTTAATGAAATCTCAAACAGGACTACAAGAATGACCCCTGTATCAACTCAGACGAGCCGACTATCACAATGTTCCCAACCAATAGGAGCTCATCATTTATCCTTTAGTTAAGTACTCAATAACTTAGAGAAACACTCAGTATAAATAAGATCAGAAGTATAGACTTCACACACAAGTATTGCCAACAAGGTAACATCGAAATCTAAGGGTCCAAGAAACAACTATCCCATAGTTCCATAAAAGAACTTAATTTGAGCGACTCAATTTTAAACTATAAAGTTTAAAGGAATAATAAAAAATTTAGTCTTGTTTCCATACAAGAATTACCCACAAATCAGATATTCCAAACACCCAATAACTGCTCAGTTCCCATCAAATACCGAATTCGAAGAACAGTTATATTATATAGTATGTTTAAGAAGAAAACACTTATATACTATTTTCCATACGAATTCCACTTACCCAACACGAAGCAAAGCATCCATTTACTGGTAGATACATAGAAGCTAAATTATTTTGAAAAATCAGATAAGTAACAGATATAAATAAAATTCATGTCTTCTACCAACCAAAATGACAACCCAATTTGATATAAAATATACAACATAATTCCTTAAACCCATCTTGAGTAGACATGCCGAATCCACACAAATTCAGCATTACTCAAATCATAAGTAGTTTCACAGTGTGATTCAACATAAACCAGACATGAAAACAACTCAATGACTACCTTTCCAAGCAAAGGTTCCTCAATCAGAGAATACATAAAATATTCAAGAAAGGAAACCAAGTAACCATCATAGAAATAAAAACCCATTTATCTCATAAGAGAAAACTTGTTTTAATGAAGACACTTAGAGAAAATCAGAGCAACTTAATGGATATAGCCTATCATGCCTGATAGTGCTTATATCGATTTGAAGAAGATTTCCAGCCGAGCCTTCACAACTCCTTCTTCTCCAAATGAAATCAATAACCAAAAAATTCCTTCTCAAATGCCTCATATACTTCCATTGGATCAAAAATAGTCTAAGGGAGTTAAAAATAGCAACAAACTAAAAATAGAACTGCTGATTTGAAGAACTTGATAGCTCCATGCAGAGTAAAAATCAGAATGCATGAAAGACCAAACAACTCCCAACAAATCTACTCGCATGGTTTCCAAGGTGGTTTTCTCACCAAAAACGATGACCATAAATGTCATTAATTTCCAATATCCCACCTATATCTCCATGCCACCGCCATCTAAAGTTGGTGAGTCCAAATTCAAAGAGAACATGCATTTATTAACTTTAGAGATGGTGCCAACTAGGTTCCCCTCTATTTTCCATGCCTTTGTCCAACTGACAGTACCACAATGTATTAAATTCAAGATCAAATCAAATAATTAACTTAAACAACATCGCCACCATCTCATAATTTCCATGTGACTCCCCTAGGTCCCTTTCTATCCTTACATTAGTTTAGGATAGATATCATTAGCTTATGATCTGACCTTAGGTTAGCTTAGAAAGTATTAACCTAGGTTTATAAACATTGCCTTAGGTAAATTTTCCATCTTACGATAGACCATGCCCCTTACCAATTTACGATTAGGTAATAGGTTAGAAGTAAACTGATAGTTATCTTAGGTTATTTCCAAATCCCCAACTTTGTAAAACATACAACTTAGGTTAGGATGCAACAAGATTAGTGTAAACATAAACATATGGTAGGTCTAGTTTACCTTAGGTTAGAATCCTGTTAGGATAGATCTTAAAGATTTTGGACTTAGGTTATTACCCTCAATAGTCCAGAAGTAGACCTCCATCCTCTTTATGCCATTCAATTCTCTGGAGAAATTAGCAAGAAGATCCGAACACACTACTTACAACAGAATGCAAAGCAAGAACTTCCAATAAGATAAATGAATTTGTATAAATAGAAGAGTTCATTCCTTTATTTCCTTCAACCTATGAATGTCAGTTTACCATGTAGACCAGGTAAGAAGAATTAAAACTTACATTAGATCAATGAAATTGATTAAGGTTACGTTATTATAAAGAGATAATTTGCAAATAATCATTACCTATTTACAACCTTTCTTATCTCAACGGAATGGATTCCTTGCAAGCAACAACATTTCAGAAAAATGAATCCAAGAACAGAAATAAATTATCCATGGCAAGCATGATTTCTAGCAGTTAAAATAATACACCTTCTTAGGATAAATCACATATTAACACTTGCAATGCAAAAGAGGAAAAGTTAACAGTTTGCCACAGGTGTTACAACATCTTTTTGGGCATTAGTGAGAAGATTTGAATATTCAAACTACCCGATTTGATTTGATCTTCCATCCTTCCTTCTCCAACATGCCAAATAGACGTGGGGAAATGTATTTGATAGATTTTTAGGTGGATTTTTAGGCATTTAATTCTTCTTGGTGTTTGTATTTCAAAATTGGATTTTCTCTCCTCTTTTTCTTCCATGGACTCATCTATATATGTAAGAATTGGGCTCATTGTTAAGGTTGGACGCTTTAGATCCTTCCACACTTTTCTAAGGACTTCATATTTCTGTATTATGAGTGGAAGCTCTATATTTGGCTCGTGCATGTGGATATCATAAAAAGAACAACAATATATTTATAGTGAATAATACTTCAATAATACTACTACTATAATAATTCATTCCGGGTCATACAATATATAATGAGATGTAATTCCTATATTCTAGGAAGTTGCTCCAACAATCTACCTATATCCGTGATATTGTTGTAACTCACAACAATATCACAACTATCAAATAATACAACCAAATGCGTAAATAATTACTCACGTAATTATACTCTCTATAATAATGGAGCACTAATAAATTATATTTCCTAACATTCCCCCCCTTAGTGTGAACATGGGGAAAACATGCCTTTGTACTTGCACCTACTCATGATCTGGTGATTTTCACATGATGATCACAAAACTCATGGATGGTTTTGCAAATGGTTGACCACAAACTGAGAATGGTGGTTTTGGAGTTGGTTTACCACAAACCACAAAGTGATGGTTTTGCGAATGGATTACCAACAACCAAGAATGGTGGTTTTGCTATTGGTTTACCACAAACCACAAATGAAAGTTTTCAAGTGGTTTACCTACAACCACATCATGATATGCCAAGTACTATTCTCAACCCTCATCACATCTCACTGCATGGAATAACATAGGAAATTCCTGTTAAAATTTGTTGCTCGTACATACATAGAAAAAAATGACATATTGGAAATGGAACATTGGAATCATGTTCCCCCCTCAATGTGAAATTTCCACTTCTTGAAAACTGCAAACAGGAACACACCACACCACTCGTAACTAGAAGAACTAAAATCAAACTGCACACACACATGTCACCAAAGCTGATATGCGGCCCCGTCATTGGCGACTGATGAGAGGTCACTGAATGACCTCCAACCTCCATTTTCCTCCATCCTCCAGTGGATATCTGATAACTCGGCTGGATGTGACAATGAGACTTAGTAACATGCATTGAACGTCGGATTCCACCGAAAATGCATTTGTAAGGCAAATTTTTTTTATTTTTATTTTTTGACAATTTTCCTAATAATCACCTAAAGGACTAAAAAACTGACACAAATATATTTTTGACACTTTGACTCTCACTATTTTGACAGACTAATGAATCAATTTTTGACTAGATTTTTATAAAAATAATAATTGACTCAACAATACTTGAGTCTTACAAATAACATCAGATGACTCTTTTATCAACGATAATCTTGATAACATACAATATACTAAATGACACCTAAAGAATATTTTATTATATAATGGACATGATCAACTCCACATTTATAGAACCCTTAATAATAAACTAAAACATACATAATACAAAGACTAAGCTATAAAAATAGACAAGAATATTTGACACTTATGCTAAGACCATGGGTTTAACCCTAAAACCAAAAACCTCACCTAAAAACGCTTGAACCAAAATGTATTTGCATTGAAACAAACAGTTGGACCTTGTTCATGAGTAGATGCCAATAAATGTATTACATTGTTACAGCTACGACTGCATCAAATGGAAGATAAATATGATAACATGTAGGAGTGACGGGATCCAATTATAGGGCATGATTTCAAACGCATACAAGAGCATATATCTAGATTGATTTGCAGGTTTCAATACTCAAGTCATTGTAGTTGTCTTCAATGCTGAGTTATGAGGATTCTATGCAATGTTTGAAACTCCCAATGCTACGCCTACAGGTGTAAAATGTTTACACGTTCCGTTCTTTAATATTTTTTTTTGGGTCAAATATGCAGATGGCAAGGTAAATGATCCCCACGGATTTTGATCAAGATTCTATATTATCCATGCGTAAGAGCACAAATAGACATTGGATGATGGAATTAATGCAGTGCAAGCTCAGATACAACTTCAAATTACACCAAATACACGAATCCAATGTTGAACAACTGGAAAATATAAAAGCATCTTTTGCACACAGGTGACAGCCTGATCATCTAAGTGTCAAAAGCAATATAATGATATTTCCAAGATGTTGGAGTCATGATTGATACGTGCGCAGATTTGAATGGCCAAGAAGACCCACAACAATGAGATAACACCACAGTCACTTTTTGTAAGGTTGATAGAATGCGTTGTCGAGAAGAGATTAGACCCAGGAGGAATAAATCAGATATGCTGAGACTTAAATAAAACTTAAGAGCAATGAAGTTGATGTAAAACACCACTATGCATGATCATTCCAAACACTGGATCTTCCTCCTAATTCCTTGCAAATCTATGTATACACCAAGCTAGGGAAAATGAATATCTGAAAATATACCAATGCAAACCTCCAGCAAACTTTGTGTGAATTGAACTACACTAGATTTGACAATCAACGCATGTTGCTAATCACTAGGTCTATGCTCGACTGGACTGCATTTGCAATGAGAAATGACTTGAGCCTTAACATAGGAAAAAAAACTCAGATATAAAACACCAGATTGGGCAATGAACAATATCAAAGCTGCCCCAGATAATTCTATTTCTCAAAACTCCATAATAGGTACAAGAAAACCGCTCTGATGCCAAATAAAAAGCACAACAATAGATTTACAATGAATAATACTACAATAATAATTCATTCCGGATCATACAATATATAACGAGATTCACTACAATCAATTTATTATGTTTTGGCATAACCTATCGCTCGCTAAGATTATAACATCTTACTTTATCTTGCTGAAACCTAGAGACTTCTAAGATCCAAATATTATGTTGTGTCATATGCTATCAGATGCTAAGCTCAAAATATAATTGGGTAATTGGATAGATAGATTATAGCGCCCACTAAGCTCAAAATATTATAGTGTGTAAGTACCTAGCACCCACTTTTCTCAAACTATTTTAATTTAATTTTTTTAATCCAGCCAACTGTAAGGTCTTAATGTTATATCTTGGGCTAACCTGGTGGATGAGAGACCGAGAAGATTTACAATAAGTTTTTCAGATACAATGCAATATACTCGATGAAGCTTAGTGACCATTAAGATTTTATTAAAAGTAAATATATTATTTTTATAATGAAGTTGTGTTATGAATTTAATTGTTAGTCTTTGTGTATTTGACATGAGAAAAATAACAAAACGATCACTTGACCTAAAAATTTTTGTTGCCTATAACATAATCCACTTATTTGTGAGTCCGCAAAGCTAAACAAAGACTACATACAAATAAGAATTATAGCCTAGCGGTCACTAGAGTAGGTAACATTTTTCATATATATTGTATTAAAAAAGAAATTTATATAAACGGTAAAAGATAAATATGGAATTTATATAATAGTATACGTATAGACTTGGAATCGTTGTACCCTAGTGGATGCTAAGAAATTCTTAAAGGAAAATATATCATGTTCATAATGAAGATGTGCACATTGAGAATTGTGTTTTTCATGTGTTACACAACTATACATCTAGAATTATATATTTCGTATGAGATTTTGGTAGAATATTTTTACATTTAGGGCAAGAAAAGAAACTTGGACTATTGATCTAGAAGTTATACTACAATTTTTTAAATACAACATGATATACTCGTCGCACCCTCTCAACCGTTAAGCTATTACTAAAGGTAAATATATCATGTTCATAATGAAGCTACGCTATAAATCTAAATTTTTAATCTTTGCATAGATAACAGGAGATAAACAACAAAATATATTGTTAACTCCAAATAAATAGTTTCTCTAAATAAGAATAATAGCCTAGTGGGTGCTACTGCACACGATGTTTTTCATGTAGAGTGTATTCATATAAGAGATACTATATTGAAAATATATAAAAAATAAAAAATGAATCTGGTGTTTATATAATGGATATATAAATATACATGTAAAATCATATATTTAATATGTTTTATAGGTATATGTATAGTTTTCTCTAATTCTTACAAGATTTTGGCAGAATTATTTTACATTTATGAAAAATATGGAAACTCATAATTACGAATAAGAATCTATAAAAAAAGTTTTTACATACGACGCCATCTACTTGTTGCACCCTAGCGACTGCTAATATATTCTTAAAGATAAATATATCATGTTCATAATGAAGTTGTTTTATAAATCTAAATTGTTAATATTTGTGAATAAAATAGCAGACAAATAACAAAAGCGATTTCTAGGACCAAAAAACACTGTGTTGCCTATATAAAAAATAGCTGACCCGCGAGGGGCTAAGGAAAATGAATGCTTTCTCTAAATTATAATTATAGCCTAGTAGACGCTATCATAGAAAACTTTTCCTATGGTAGAGTTTATTCATAGAAAATAAATCATATTGAAAAGATACAAATGATATCAAATAGATCCAGAATTTATATAATTAATATATAAATATACGTGTAGATATGTAGCTTTAAATAAAATTAGGGTTTCATAAATAGGTTTTCGAAAAAAAGAATTATATCATGGAATCCTCAAAGCTATGTGAATTGTTAGCATAGATTAATGGGCTCAAAAGCAAGAATACATTAACTATAAAATGCATAGTGATTAAAATTAGATTTAATAATATTATTGCATATATAATGTGTTTAACTTCCAACGTACATAACATAAAATTGATGAAGACATTACATTTGGTTAATTATACATGGAAACACATATAAAATTGGAAATAATTATCATATAATTGAATTCTTAATATGGTTTTATAGTTTTGAATTAATTTTTTAACCTCATATATTTTCCTAAAATATCTAAGCGACAACCATGTAGAAAATGTAATATGCATTAATTAGTAAAGTTTTTTTGCATCATCTTAATGAACAACATTAAACTATTTTTGGTTCTCCTAAAAAAAATAACATTTAAAAAAATGTGACTAAGCCATAAGCTATCATTATCCTTAAAAAACATTCATAGGAATGAGAACGTAAAATTCAAAATGAAAATAGCCAAAGAGAGACATAGAAGGGTGGAAATGGGAAAGCGTTAAAAAAAGATAAATACTAGAGAAAAAAAGCGAGTAAAATTTCTTTCGTTAACATGCAAAAAAAGTGAGTTTTCATGAAGAACAAGGTAGTTTGGCATAGAGATCAAAAGCAACAGGAAAGAAAGGCTTGATTGCAGAGAAAGATTCAGTAGGACATAGTAGGGCTTATGCAGATCACAATTGGACTACCGCACAAAACAAAAGAACCAGTCAACTACAGAGAAAGTAATAGATCCCGTGATAAAAAAAGGTACACCTTAACTATAAATACTTAGTTTATTAATATCTGGGATTATTTCATGCTTTATGCTATTTGTGAAACCTCCATTTGCTACCTATATCAAACAATCTACATGATTCTTTTCATAACCTCTATTGTTATCCTCCTTTGTGTACATCCTTTATGTGCATACTTTGTGTGCATATTTTATGTGCCTTCTCTGCAAACAAGATTATAATCGCATGTAAAAAACAACTGGGATTTGAACACTCGGCCCTACAATCTACAACATGTGTGTATTTTTTAATTTTGAAGACATGCTTTTTTGATTGATCGAGAAAATCATAAACCTTAATCAACATTTCTTTGAGGTATTTAATAATTTTTTTAGCACATTCCACGAAAGAAATTTCAAAAATAGAAAAAGAGGACGATATGAACATTTGTAATTTTCACTTTCCCCCTCTAAAAGTAAAAGGGTGGGCTATTGAAATTTCAAATATCCAAAAATGCAAGGGAATTCAAATTTCCCTATTTTTTATTTTTCCATGGTTTAAAAATTAAAACTAAACATGAATTACAAAATGTAAACTTTCATTGTCTGTAGCCTATAATAATATAAACATAATAAAATATATATTATACAACATATATTAAGACAAGCACAGTAAAAAATATATGATAAGAAAAGAGAAGAAATAAATCTTAAACATATTTTTGAAATTTATTAGAATAATTGATCCAAAAATAATCAAGTTATTAATACTTGATCTTGGACTCTTGTAGGCTTAAATTATTTGCCGACAATTTGCTCCTTTTAAGTAATCAATTTAAAATAAATGCAAGACATTAAAGAAAATTGCACAAAGATTGATTACGAAGTTTGACAATTGCCTACGTCTCCGGGTTCATGTTCGAACTGTTCCACTAGTCAAAACTTGTAAGTTATAATAGAACTTTCACAAGAAAACCTAATGGAAACTATTTAAGAACTTTCTTAGAAGAATATCCAGACCTTCGGATGACAAGGGTGAAAGATAGCACCCGACTTCCACCTTCCTTGCATATTTGACAAGCTCTATGGAACCAACTCCATTGTTCAAAAAACTCTGGTTCTCGATCATCCTTCCAAACACTAATACAATGTCCTATGGCTCTCTGGTCGATATTCTAGGCTCCGCAATAATTTACTGTGGTGCTGTGGGCCGACTAGGTAGTATTGAATAAATCCTAGCCACAAATATTTAATATATTATTGCCTAACAAATAATAGGTCTTCAATAATAATAATAATAATGCCTAAAAAATTTAGGTCTTCACACAACAACAATTTCTCATTCGCCTCCCGAACTCTGATCTTGTCTTTGTATTTGATGTGTGTGTTTTTACATTCCAACAGGTTCCCTATTTATACAATGTTAGGGCCCTATAATAATGTGATTATATATTATCTTAGGCTATTTTTAACCTAGCCCGTAACATGTTTGATGGGATTACATACCCATATAGCTGATTTGCATTTTTAATGGGATTACATACCCAAATAATGGGTGGCTTTTGTTGAAATGGGATTAAATCCCATATTTGGTGGGATGTAATTTGTTTAAGGCTTTAAAGCCTTTTCCCACACAAATGTATAGTGGTGAATGGACCACCTTAGGCTTAACCACCCCCATCTCAACCACTTCACCACCTTCTCTACTCCACATGGAAGATTCCACTACAACCACTTTACAAAGGGACTCAACATAATGTATGGCAGCTAAGTGGGTAAGTGGGTATTATGTGGTTTATACTAATGTTTGAACATATATATATATATATATATATATATATATATATATATATATATATATATATATATATATATATATATATATATATATCTGTGTGTGTGTGTGGCATTTGGGAATAATGTATGGCAAATAATTACAAAATAATATGAAATTCAACCCTACATGATATATGACAAATAAGACCACTTGTCGACTCCCGATAGGCAAATCAAGTGAATTCGATGAGTGGTGGCTTGTGGAGCCACCATGTCGGCTTGATAATACCATAGTCCTCACGATGATCAGGCTCCCCTCCATAACAAAAGTTGAGCCTCTTGCTCCCATGAGCACCATTTTATGCTCGTAAAAAAATGGACCGATCGAAAACCAACAAACAAATCCCTTTTGCCTTTTCCACCACGTGTCGCAGTGCCATTGGTCCAATGCTAACTAGTTGAGCAGAGTTGACTTTCCCATTGACTGAACTTTGACCGGACATATCTAGAGCTTCTGATGTTTGTTTTTCACATTCTCATAGTTGACGGAAAGCTCTTGAAATGGTCTTTTGTACTAACATAATTTACAGATGTTCAGGGAAATTTTGACATAAAAAATGATCCCCTAATCACACCTCCCCACTGAGAAAGGCTTTTGGTCCCAAAAAGCTTATATTGGAACACTTTTGCCATCCCATCCTGAATCTAGAAACTCTACTGCCACCTCAGAAGTGCTGCTATAGTAGACCCTGTGGTCTCTTCCTCTATAACCTCCTCACTTCAACAACTTTCTCCAATCCTGGGATCTTGTGAGCTATGGGCCCACGACACTTCCACTACACAATCTCCTATCATTACACTAGTTCTTCGAAACTTTTGATGATTAGTCGAATTTTTCTTCACCTTCCTGATGCAAAATCTCCTTCAGCTATCGATCGGCCTTCTCGACACTATCAATGTGACGCTAGCACTCCAGTTGACAATCTAGGATTTGCAAGTAATGTAGGTTGGCTCAATGGGCCTATTGGGTAGTTTATAATTTACACCCAATCACAGGATATTCTTGTCTACTATTTCCTAAAATAATAGGCCAATAGACAATATTTGTCTATAGTAATTTTTAGGAATTTAGTATAGTTTACAACACTATATTAAAATTTCCCTATTACTGATTCTCCACATCCCACAAATAAGCTTAACAAATAATAAGCTTCTTGGGCTAATGTGTCCACCTTTCCGATGCTCTAGCAATGAGCTTCTCCGTTACGCCCTTTTGATATCTGTAGAAGACCTCTATGCCTCTATTGTATGGTGCTAAGTTTTTGAATGAAACCTCAACACTCCCACTTTGTGGTGCTAAGCTTCAAGATATCTGACAACAAGGATCTTCTTTTACTCTATAACACAGTTCTCGACTCCTAGTTGATTCCGTAGAATCCAAACTAGTTTGAAGGAACTCCATGTTACGTAGAGCTATAACTAATCCGATGTCAATGATGGATAATGCCTTGTCCCTTTACAGACCTCAATGCCTCCAATGCATGATGCTAAGCCTCTTTCAAGACCTCGAGCCTCCGATTCATGATGTTAAGTTTGTTTCCATCATCAATGCCTCTAATGGATGTATGTTAAGCCTCTTTCAAGACCTCGAGACTCTTTGCGATGCACAACGCTAAGTCTGATGATCAGCTACCATTCAAATGTGCAGTCACAATGCCTTGACACAGAATGACATTCTAAACTGATCCTTTGAGAGCTCCACTTGTTGACACATAATATCAGGTACCATTCTACTGCACGGTCACAATTCCTCTACACAGAATGAAGTTCCGACCCGACATGTCAATGCCAATGATGATTCAGCTACCATTTTTCTGCATGGTCACAATGCCTCTACACAAAATGAGGTTCCGAGCTGAACTTTTGAGAACTCTATTGTCTGCACAAATGATAGATCAATCTCCAAGCTTTATATGAGTTAATTCATTGTGTCCAAGCTATAACAAGTACTCACACGCTAATTAGGAGATATGTTTGGAGCATTAATAAAATTTTCAAAGTAAGAAAATCCACTGAGTAGTGTAAACCTTTCTCTCAACATTTCTCTCACAAAATTTGATCTCCAAACAAATACTGCATACTATTCATCAATATGAATTATGCAATATATAGTTGAAAAATTGTTGACTTACCCATTTTAAAGGACTTTTACTTTCAGGTATTACCTGGTCCTGGGTTGGCTTGTCAACTGGTGGTAGAGTAGAAACTTCCTTTGCCTTTACAATAGGCCTCCATTCCATCTTTGGCTTTCCATTACTCTGATGGTGAGATGGATGTAGTTTCCAGAAATTTTCCACCCGATGCCCATTCCTCTGGAAATGAGCACAAAATTTCCTCTTAATCTCCTTCTTCTGGGATGAGGAACTCTTTTTTCCATTTCTCGAATCTACATGATGAGATTGGTCTTTTTGATTTTCCTTGTTCATGACGAATGACACCAACTTCTTCATCAATGTCCTTCTCTTCCAACATCTGGCCACTGAATGATTATGCAATCCACAAAAAGTACATGGAAAGGAATTCCACATCTTCTGAAAATCATAACCATACTTTTTAAGCTGAAAAAGTGGATCAGAAGTTTTACTGTGCTTCTGATTATGGTAAGAAACTGGAAGTCGAATCTCATTACCTCTTCACTAATTTCTCTTACCATATCCTACTTGTGACGGCGAAGCACAACTTTCCTGCTCAGAATATTCTTACAGGACTAGTGGGGTATTATATTTTCTTTTGGAAGCTTGTCTCCCATTAGCATTCTTGGAGCATTCTCCAATATCCATTCCCGCACTAGAAAAACCCAAACCTACAAAATGAGGATGATCTTCGACCTATATTGGGTTAGCAATGCCTTGGCCATTTTTACCAAGGCCTCTTCCATCAAATCCCATTTTATCTAGTAACTTAGATATAATGCCTCTAGTATGCTTTTCAAACAAACCAAAGACTTAATTACTTGAATCTGAAACCAAATGGGAGGAAGAAGAAGATTCCAGTGGTGAAAAATTTACAGTGCAGTCATCTGCTATGGTCACTGCATATGGAGTTGCAATTATTTCCTTTCTCTGATCACCACACTGCAACCTTGCCAAGAGCTCATCCTTGGTTTGCAGTTCTGATTTCAAACGAGCATTCTCCTCTTCCAAGGATTAATACATTGATCCCATGCAGGAGGGAGTTCTCTTCTTGGATCTGGTGATTATAAGCTTCAACCTCATCAAACTTCACCTGTTTAAACATCTTTCCCATGGTGCACATGTACCTTGTTCACACAAACTGAACCAGCTGCACCAACTTGAAGCAATCAACAACTTGCTTTGGAGATTAGCAAGTTTGCAAGGTCGATCACCTACTCTGATACTAGACTTGCTTTGGAGATTATCAAGTTTGCATGTGTCAATTACCAGCTCTGATACCAAACTTGCTTAGAGATTAGCAAGTTTGCAAGCCAATAACCTACTTTGATACCAACTTGATCTGAAAATAATCAAGTTATTACTACCTAATCTCAGACTCTTGTAGGCTTAAATTATTTGCCAACAATTTGATCCTTTTAAGTAATCAATTTAAATAAATGCAAGACATTAAAGACAACTATACAAAGATTGATTATAGAGTTCGGTAATTACCTAAAACTCTGGGTTCATGGTCGAACCATTCCACTAGTCAAAACTTGTAAGTTACAATAGTACTTTCACAAGAAAACCTAATGGAAACTATTAAGAACTTGCTTAAAAGAATATCCAGACCTTCAGATGATAAGGGTGAAAGATAGCACCTGACATTCCACTTTCCTGGCATATTTGGAAAGTTCTATGGCACCAGCTCCATTGTTCGGAAACCTCTGGTTCTTGATCATCCTTCTAAACACTAATACAATGCCCTATGGCTCTCCGGTCGATATTCCAAGCTTCACAATAATTTATTGTGGTGTTATGGGCTGACTAGGTAGTATTGAATAAATCCTAGCAACAAATATTTAATTTATTATTGCCTAAATAAATAGGTATGTCACATAATAATAATAATAATTCCTAAACAATTTAGGTCTTCACACAACAACAATTTCTCATTCGGGAAATCCCGAGCTCTGATCTGTGTCTTCATATTTTGTGTGTGTTTTTACAATCCAATAGGTTCCCTATTTATACAATGTTAGGGCCCTATAATAATGTGATTATATATTATCTTAGGCTATTTTTAACCTAGCCTATAACATGTTTGATGGTATTACATACCCATATAGCCGATTTGCATTTTTAATGGGATGACACACCCAAATAATGGGTGACTTTTGTTGAAATGGGATTAAATCCCATATTTGGTGGGATGTAATTTGTTTAAGGTTTTAAAGCCTTTTCCCACACAAATGTATAGTGGTAAATGGACCACCTTAGGCTTAACCGCCCCCATCTCAACCACTTCACCAGCTTCTCTCCTCCACGTGGAATAATCCACTACAACCGCTTTACAAAGGGACTTAGCATAATGTATGGCAGCTAAGTGGGTAAGTGGGTATTATGTGGTTTATACTAATGTTTGAACATTAATATATATATATATATATATATATATATATATGTGTGTGTGTGTGTGTGTGTGTGTGTGTGTGTGTGTGTGTGTGTGTGTGGCATTTGGGAATAATGTATGGTCCTGAAAGAATTAGCAAACTAGTATGAAATTTAACCCTACATGCATATATGACGAATAAGACTCACCTGTCGAATCCTTGATAGGAAAATAGAGTGAATTCGATGAGTGGTGGCAAGCCACGTGGTGGCTTGTGGACCCACCACGTTGGTGATAATACCATAGTCCACACAGGCAGTTGGGATCCCCTCCGTTACAAATGTTGAGCCTCTTGTTCCCATGCGACCATTTTATGTCGTTGAACCTATTTAAGACTACAGGTTGAAAACCAACAAACAACTCCCTTTTTCCTTTTTCACCACATGTCCAGCAGTGCCATTGGTCCAATATTGACCAGTTGACCAGAGTTGACTTTCTCATTTTCTGAAACTTTGACTGGACATATCTAGAGCTCCCGATGTCTATTTGTTGCGTTCTCATGGTTGTTGGAAATCTCTTGACATAATATTCTACACTGACACCATTTAGGGATGTTTAGGGAACTTTTTAAAATGATCCTCTGATCAGTAATATATAGACATTTATGTTCCATTCTTTATCAAAATCAATTTCTACATTGTTAGATATAGTTTTCCCTAATTTAAATTAATTATCCAATAAAAATGTGCCACATGACAACTTTGAATAAGCTATTTGGGATACATAATAAGGTCAACAATCTAAGGATGTATAAATAGTGTTACTATATGGATATTTTCAAAACAAGAAACGTTTGAGCCTAGGCTCTGATATGTTGTTTTTGTCAATAAGTTAAGGAGCATAATAAGTGCTAAGCATTTTATTTCTTAAGAAATGATGTGAAATATGTCTTGAAAACCATGCATATTATGGCAACTACATACTAATCCTAGCAATCCACAACTTCACATATAATGTTTAAAATGAGAAGAGGTAAAGGTGGGAGCCTAGCGGATGCTAATCTATACCATGATTTATTATTTTGACTATTTTAAAAATAAGAAAATTTTGAGCCTAGGGTTTGATATGCCATTTATTTCAATAAGTAAAGGAACATAGTGGATGCTAAGCATTTTATTTTCTAGGAAATGATGTGAAATATTATTTGAAAACCATGTATCTGATTAGAACTACATACCAAGGCTAGGGAACCAAAACTATAAAGATAGAGTTTATAATGATAAGTGGTAAAGTTATGAGCCTAGCGTCCGCTAAGCTATACCATGATTATTTATTTTATGGCTATTTTAAAAATAAGAAACTTTTGAGACTAGGGTCTGATATGCCATTTTTGTCAAAAATTAAAGGAACTTAGAGGTCACTAAGAAGTTTCTTTGATAGTAAACAATGTAAAATATGAGTTGAAAACCATGTATCTTATGGGAACTACATATTAAGGTTAGTGATCCAAAACTATAAAGATATCATTTATAATGAGAAGAGGTAAAGGTAGGAGCCTAGCAACCACTAATCTATACCATGTATTGCTATTTTATGTCTAATTTCAAAAATAATAAACTTTTGATTCTATCAGAAACACATAATACATCTCGATCCATTTAGAGGGTATGTAATGTAGGAATATCTCTCCACTACATATAGCCTAGAAAATATGGTACAGTTAAAATAAATGGATAAAAATTTCATTCAAAAGTCATGTACATAGTGTTTAAATAAGAAAATTTTGATCCTAGTAGTCGTTATGGCATTCCATTCATTACGTACAGAAGCTTAATGGTCGGTAAGAATTTTATCTCATATGAATAGATGTGAATTATATGTTACAAACAATACGTCTTGTGAGTACCACATAATCCATAAAAACATAGGTGTGACCCAAAGCTAGAGGGTATGTAGTAGTAGTTATTGTCTACTGCCACGTACATGGTGGGAGCCAATATGATATAATTATAACTAAATGGAAAACACTGAGCGATCCTAATTTGGATATCACTAGTGTTTACAATGAATTTAATGGTAAAAGCCTACCCGTCGCTTAGTTATATCCTAATTTATTATTTTATCGCTATTGTCACATTAATGAACTTGTTAAGCTATAACTTTCATACTTAGATAAGCTACATACATTTAATTTCCACAACTATCCGTATGTCATATATACATATATTTCAAATAATATACCTTATGGGAACCAAAAATTTTGAGCTTGATCCCTCTATACTGGTATGTAATGTGATTTTTTGTCTCATCTGGGTACACTCTCCAACCAAAATACCAAATAATTAGATCTAAATGAAAAAAACTAGTGCTCTAAATATCTGTCCAGATAGTCTTGTTACAATGAATTTAATCCTCTCAACTATAATATGATTGATATACATCATAAGTCATGATTTATTGTAAAATAAAAATCCTCAAGCTAAAAGCAAACTACGTTAATGTGATTTACGTCTGCTATGAACACTTACTTTTCAAAAGTACTGAAACATTTAGATCTTAAGGTCATCTATGCTTTTTCATTCAGGATAGGTTGTGATTTATATGGATACAAACAGATATGTTTTAAGTTGTTCTTTTATATGTCGACTAGAAGCATATCTACTACTAAAAGTGTATCATTTGTTTAACGTTCCTATGGATAGCCATCTATGGAATGTTATAGAATTGTCCAACTCAATAGATAATCATTAGCAAGATAAAGTGTACAAAAAATGGTTTCTTATCTTTCAATGCATCATAATGGTAGGACTATCAAAGTTTTAGACTAAGCTTTGTTATTATTTGTTATTTGATCACTATTTTAAAGTTCTTAGTGAATTTTACCCTCAATGGATACTAGTTATAATGATAGATAAGATGTCTGTAGCCTAAGAAGCCTGAGCGGTCTACTAATATGTTAACTCAAGTTCACTCTTTAATGATACATAGTGAAGAAATCTAGAGGTCTGGTGACCGCTAGTGTGGTATTGTAAATCTAACTTATATTAAGAGTAATGTGAGAAAATATACTATTGTTTTAGTACTACTCAAAAAACAATGTCCTAATTATTAATGTATTTTACTCTAATTATAGGTAAAATGTCTTCCACTATGTTCACGCTTCATTTATGAAAGCATTCCTTTCCATCGCAGATTGACTAATTGTTGGAAGAAAAGAGACGAGGAATGGTACTGTTTAGGAATCCATTCCGCTGAAAACAACCACATCGACTTTTGTTAGCTTGTTGTGGAATTTTCTACCAAGCGCTGACAATTAAAGAGGACATACTTGGTATTGTTCTATCCTCATTTAAACTTATTGATTCAGGGACACTGCTTGATATCAAGTGGAACACATTGACTCTAAAAATAATAAGTGTCTTATTCTGGATATGAATTTGGACGTTTATTTATTAAGGAAACATGAAATTCATGCCTCCATAAACAATGGGCCATATTCCTATTCAAAATATGGTTGGAATTTGGGGATGCTTATAGATTCTGAAAAAATTAGTTGTTCAAATGCAAATGAAATTCATAGAGCCACATCGTCTTCTAAAACAAAAAAACCTGAGCTATCAAAAAATACTTTAATGTGATTTTTTGTTCAAACACTCTCTTTGAAATACAAAATATTGTATCTTAATGTTCTCTAAGGTTTATCATTTAATAGGTGTAAATGGCTTAAAAAATATTTTAGGCTCTTATTTTATATGTTGACTAAAAGTCGATCTACCACTAAAGTGTGAATTTTTTAATGCTCCTATTATGCCATCTATATGATGTTATAGCTTGTCTGAATCATATGTAATGTTTTTAAAAGGTGCAATTTGATTTCAAACCTTTAGGAAAATTCTGTGATTATTGATTTGATCAAAAAAATATGAATTACTATAACCAGTTGAATGATACATAAGATGTTCTATCTAATCCTAGTGGTCGCTAACCATTAAGTTAATTACTCTATTATGATACATATTAAATAACTCTAGAGGTTGGTGTCCACTAGGGTAGTATTTAAATTCCTTAACAGACAATGCGAGAAAACAATTTTAAAGTTTGGAAATGACCTAATTATTAATGTATTTTACTCTAATTATAGGTAAAATGTCTTCCATTGTTTGTGCTCCATTCAGAACAATTCCATTCATCACAGGTGGTATTTGTTGGAAGAAAAGAGACGAGGAATGGTTTGTGGAAATTAATTCCCCTTAAAACTACCACGTTGACCTGTGGTTATGTTTTGTTATAGATGAGAATAACGATGAATTTGGTATTGTTCTATCGTTAAAATTTATTGATTTTGGGGACACTGCATGTCCAGGTGGAATGCTTTGACATTGAAAAAAATAAGTGTCTTATTATAGATATGGATTTGGATGTTTATTTGTTCAGGAAATGGGAAATGTGTGCCTCCATAAACAACAAACCATATTCCTATTCAAACTATGGTTGGAATTTGGGGATATTAATAGATTCAAAAAAATTAGCTATTCAAATACAAAAGACATTCAAAATGGTATATTTACAGTATTCAGAAAATTGTATAAAAATAAGAAACCATCTTCTGTTTGTCATTTCTTGCATAGAAAAGGTTTTCTTTCACCTCTAAAACTTGAAAATTTGTTTACTATGCTGATGTGAACATATTTGACTAAATTGGAGATAGACCCATCTAAATCAAAATTACATGGGTTGAAAAGGAATACTAAATCAATTGGGTCTTTGGAAGCTAGTGTAATAACAAAGAAATTTGATTATTTCTATCGAAGAATAAAAGAATACAAAAAAATGAGAGCAGAAGTTCTACATTATTTGAGAAATAAACATCCAGATAATATTATATTGACATCCTGGAGTGAATCCAATGTAATAAAAAATTTTAAATTGCGGGAATCACACTATCGCCAATTTTTTGTACTGTGGGTGAAGAGAGAAATGAAAAAATAAAATTTTATTCCCATATAGGGGAAAAATGGATAAATGAAAAAAATAATCATGAGGTGGAAGAAGATCTTCCCATCGTGGCTTAGACAATATTAGACAACTATGTGATGTGAATAGAAGGAAATATACTAGCAAGGATGGAACTCACAAATAATTTTTCTTGTAAATGTCCATATCCATTCCATCTTCCATCAACTTTATCAACTATTCCTTTGAATAATCCTTTCAACGATGGATGTGTGATCACCGATTTTTCCAATCTGGGCAGCTATATTTCTTCTGATGTAATAATGGATCTTTTAATAGTTATCAAAACTAGTGTGCTGTATTGTATTATTATTGTTATAATACCAATTGGCTATTCAAAAATTTTAAGAGACATAATAGAAAGATACATGGAAAAAGTTAAAGACATTGGAGTATCAATTCCAGATGGATGCTACAGACTCTACGATAGCAATGAGATATTACAATTTTTGTGTCTTATGTACATAATCTGGTGTGCACAATCATGAAAATAATGATGATTATAGAGAAGAGATCACTATGAATTGGATGGAGAAATTGACACAAAAATTGGTACTTGAAATAATAATTGGCGTACAAGGAAACATCCATCCTTTTCCTTGTGAAAGATCATAGGAGTTATGAGATGAGATGTTCACTTGATGTTGTTCCAAAAATTCTCTAGTACTAGTGCTTTATGGAAGCAGTGTCGCACTCTGTGTATTGGTGGATTCCAAACTATCTATTGTTTTTATTGTTCAGACACATAGTTAAGAAATGTTTCTAAAACATTAGTATTCTCATATGAAGAAAGGTTCGTCGGTGAAGATAACTTCAACATGGGATTTTTTTTAATGGATTTTAACCTAAATATAATACTTATACAATTATTTTTTATTCAAACAACCAAAAAGCTATAAAAGATAATGTATAACCATTTCACCATGATGCTACACAACCAGTTCAACATGGTGATTTACTTTCAATAATTTTATAAATATGTTTAATGAGCTCCATCTTCAATTACAATGGTTTTCAATATTTTTAACAAAATTATGTTTTTTATAGTTTAGATGACAGATGTGGAGGATGTGGGAACATCGGCCACGAATACACCATCAGATCTAGGTATGTTAATCATGTGAATTTACAAACAAAACTACTAATAAGCACCATAAATTTACAAGACGATAAATGATTATGAAGAAAACCAAAAACTAGATAACGTAACTATAGAGTGCGCGGAGGTATCCAACATGAATAAAAATTCATAATCTGGTATGATATCCATGTGTATTTTACAAAAAAATTATTTATAAGGCCCATAAATTTATAGGAAACGATAACTAACATACATTAATTTATATGCTTGGTATAGGGTCAAAGAATTTTTTTAACGAAATAAATTTGTAAGCTATGATAAAAATTTAAAATGAAGTATTTACTTCTTAGAATACTCTATCTATCCACATCCAATACAGTAATGATTTGACTAAAAAACCTTACATTCATCAATATCTCGTTGATTTACAACTACATACTATCTACAATGTTTCACTGATTCACTACTACATATTGACTACTTACATTGAATTAAAATTGTTTTGGATTCAACATCATCATAAAAAAACTACATACAACTTGATCTAGCTTGTACATATGTTAAAAAACACTTGGCTAATGCCATTAAAGGTCAGCTAAGTGTAGTTCATCTAATGATGGCATAGCCTAGTGGTCACAAATCCTCATCAATAGCTGAGGATTGTTTTCTGCCAAAGGGTGGTTTGATGAATAAAAACATATCGTAACAACCGCTAAATTTTAATTATAAGGAAAAGAAAAAATTATATTGTACTTAGCATATCACCACATAAACCAATATGTTTATCAATTTAAGATTTCATTTTCCACATCATGAAATCGATTATGAATTGATTAATGTTTATTTCAAATACATTATGCTCACATTTTCAATAAAAAGAAATATATTATGAATTGATGATTGTTAATTTGAAATATCTCTTGCAACAATGGATCTGACAACGTGTAAAGGAGGTGTAATCCAAGCTAGAATCTCAATCAGTAAATGTTAGTTGTAAGATAAAATGTTGTTTATTTCAATTGGTTGTAATTGATCTGCAATCGATGAAAATAAAATTTGTTTACTTCCCTGCAGGTAGCAATAAGAGTTATTTACTTATTTTGGATATGGACTACCTACTATATGGGATATAGAAAACATACATTAGGAATACATCATTCAGGTTCGGTATGAAAGATGTTGACCTACGAGGTGGCCTGTCATAATATATAAAATTATTATCACCATACTGTGAATTGGGATTCTAGTTTGACAATATCATTTATGCTGATGTTAAAAAGATATCAATGGGATTCACTAATAAATACCGATCGTAATGAATCCAATACTCACTTGGGGAAAGGAACATTGCAATATAGTTAAGGGAATAAAAATAAGATACCTAGAAAAGGTTTGGAGTAGACACGGTGTTTCATACAGTTCCGAAAACACTTTGTGTATTAAATTAGATGTAAAGGGAAACCCTCCTAAAAATTTTATGGTGGGGATACCTATAATTTGGATCGAGTAATTTAAATACTTAAATTGTGCTAATTATCCCCTTTCCCACAAATTAATGACATATCGTCAATAACACACCTTTTCTCTTCTATCACCACTGATTAATTACATTACGCTAATTAATTAACCCTTCTATCACTCAAGACGCCGATTAACGACCTTCCTTTAATTAGTGTTCCTTTCTATCTAGATTAATTAATTATTCTTAATTAATTAACTTCCCCTTCTGTTAAATCAATAAATCATCATTTATTGGATTAAAATCCTCTCATAACCTAGATCATGCTAACTTTCCTCTAAAAAGCTTCTATAAGCTTACACTTACCTATTAGTTAATCACTCTTGATTAATTAATACACCCCCCTCAACTCCCATGAATCACTAATGATAAATTAAACTCCCCTAAAGAAAACTTAACCATTCTAAAGTATGCTTATCCCTAACTAACCTAGCTTTGCTATTATCCCACATACAATAGGATGCAAAGCTTCTTCAAACCAAAGGGTTATATAAAGAACCCTCCTCCTACCTTTCTTCTTACACCTTTGCATGCATATAACATAAACTATAGGCATTTTCATCTTTGAGCATCCTCCATTAGTGTTGAGCTAGGTATCTTCATCTTGCATTTCATCCATCCAAGCTTTGAGTAATATAGAGAGAATCAAAATGGCCTTGTAGCCATGTCTTGATGAGACTCCATTCTCAAACCCTTGGGATCAAACAAACAATCACATTTTGATTGCTAAGGATCTACATAGGACCATTTCTAGTTAGCTTTCAAAGAGTAGAGAATAATGCTAAACATGTTAGTTTGATTTCCTTCAAAGTTCTATGCACGTTGTTTATGTTTAGTCTCTTTAAGCTCTTAGCATGATGATCTATGTTTAGTTATATTTTTTTTGGAACTATTAGGTGTTAGTTTCAATTCTCTTAGCTTAGCTAATTAATACATGGATACATTTGGCACACCCGGTGGGACAGATTCATAGTCTCTTTGATTTTAATGAGTTTTACTAGTTTTTCTCAAAAAAATTTTGCTAACCCAAATCATGCACATGTGAAATAAGTTAAAATCCTTAGGTTATTTCACTAAATTTATATGCATTGAGTCTCTCTTGTGGGGTTTATTGTGATGGGTTGTCATTAGATTTGAGTTAAATTAGGAAAAAATTGATCTTTTTGAGGGTGCATACGTCAGATTTCCATATTTTGACATCATCTACAGGTACACACGCAAGTAATTTTTATAGGGGTGCACACACATTCAAAATCATGCACATGTGTCCAAAATGACACGCACACACCCTTTGATCCATGCACATATGTCAACGCACTTATGTTTTCTAGTTATACCCTGTGTCAGTTTTTAGTCAGACCCACACATACATTGGAAAGGCCACGTGCATACAACTCTCTTCCCATGCACATGAAATTTATCTCTCTATGTGTTGCTACTGCATTACTTGTCTGCACATATGTTTTAACTCATGTACATGTACCTCTTTAAGGCGCACACACATGTTTTCTAGGCCTCTGTTTTACCCTTTGTTTGACAAGCATGTGCACCTATCAACTTTCCTGCATACAACTCTCTTCCCACACACATTCTTAGCTCAATTTCATTTTTAGCAGGGGTGTGTACACATGTTATTATCCACGTGCACATGTTGCAAAGGGTGCACATACATTCTGAAGGGTGTGCAAGTGTCACAGTACAAATCTTAGTGTTATTTTAAAATTTGTAAAAGCTTGTGTTCTTGATGTGCTAACTCCTTGCAGGTTTATTTGAGATTAACTTATGTTTTGCAGGGTATATCTTCATGATTTTTTCTAATTTGGCTTGTTTAAGGTTAATGAATGTTGCATGCTTGTTTATGAGATTAGAATCATGTATGCTCTTCCCTCACACCTTTTAGGTGATCTTGGGAATCAGAAATGATTTCTACATCTTTTCTATGCTTTTGAAAACATCTCATTACACTTATTACTAAGGGAATGAATGTCAATTGGCTAAAATGAACAAATTGTGCATTTAAGTTAAGTGTTTTTCCATTGTTAGTTAAATAGTTGGATTCTATGTCATGTATGCTCTTCTCTTGCATCTTAGGATGATCTTGAGAATCAGAAATGATGTCTTATCCTCTTTTTGTTTGTGGAAAACTACTAAACTCTTCATGTAAGACCTAAAAACAATTTCCAAAGAAAGGAGAATCGAAATAAAATTTCTAATTACACGTATATTGCAGGTTGTCAAATGGTGTATGAATAAACCACATTAAGTCTAAAAGATTAAAAACATACCACATTCATCACACTATATATGTAGGTTCAGATAAGGGTACACCCCATCCACTTTAAACTAGGACATAACCCCTTTGGCATAAGCCTTAAGCTACAACAATGGGGGTGGTCCTAGAACCCCCAAAGTAGTCCACGTAAGAGGGAACCTTGTGGATGAAACAGGGAGTTCTTCGTGCACACCTACTTGACTAGTTTACACGTGAGATTTAGCGTCAAAGTTATCTATATTATGACCCGAGTGAGAATAAACTGAAACATTCATTTATCATTGTATTTGAAGGGGGTAAAGTAAATTCAGGATACTCCAAGACTAGTCAGTGTGACTTTCTTGGAAAACTAAGCTCGCAAGGGTATCTTGTGACACCTAGTTGAGGGAACCACCTAGGAAAACCATTTTGTCTTGGAGCCAACTTGACCATATCAAGCCAATCATTGTTGTAAAGAGCCTTTGCGAAGTGAGAAATTTATCAGAGTCAAAACCTTGTTTTCCAAACAAGGGGAGAGTCCATTAAAGTTCAAACTAAGCATCATTCACCATTAAATTTGTGAAGCGTTACTTTTTCTTAGTTTTTCACTCACCATAAGGCAGGGTAGAACTTTGCCGAAGTGAAGCCAAACACTTTTCAACCTCACTTGATCTACTTCCTTTCTTTCTTTTTACACTTTTTTGATCAAAAGAAGAGAAACCATACGTGTGTTATCAATCGATTGTGTCCACCACTTTTGCACCCGTTTACATTCGTCCTTGCTTGAGACTAGATGGTAAATGTTGAAAGTGTGTTGGTACATTTTCATATCTTGATATCCATTTGATCTTGATACCCAAGTCAAGATCATCATTGTAGTTAGGCTTGATTCTTCACTCGATTCTCCTTTGAAGTGTTATGTTGCTTGTATCGTATCACAACAATTTTGATACTTACATCTTGTTTCTTGAAACTCGACCTAAGTGTCTAGATTGTAATGTTACACTACACATATCTTAACAATTCCTTGGTATACTTTAGCCTTGGTTTGATTTCAAACATTACCTTGATTTTGAAAGGTGTTGTCATTACCTTGTGCACATCATACTAATATTATTTTGATACTAATACCTTACTTTTCTGTAAATTTTGGTTAACGTATCTTAGTGGTATTGTTGTGTTGTTCATATTCATAACCCCCACTTTTTTAGATTTAGGTATTTGCTTGGACTTAAAATATATTTACGTATACTTTGGTTGGAAATCATGTCAACCTCTTGTTATTACTTACGCCTTGTTCATTTTTTAACTTAACATAAGTGGTGACATTTTGTTGATCATTTTAAACATCAAAATATTACTTGGAAACATTTAGGAGTAGTTCATTGATTGATTGGTTTTGTAAAACTTTTTGTGATTATGCCTCATGATTTATTTTTCATTTAGACTTATCCCTTTAGGGTGATCACTTTGATCCCTTGATTCATTGACATTCATTATTATTTAGGATATTGACATTCTTTGTGCGTCCTTAGTAAACATCTCATTCTAGGTTTTCACTTAGGTTTGATCATACCCTTGAAAAATTCAACAAAACACCTTAGTGAAATTCTCATTTTCCATGGCCCCCATAACAAGAATGGGATCCAAGAGACAAGTATGGGAAACATCAAACAAACAAGGGTCAAATCCCTTTATCGGTCATGATTTAGGACCTCTATTCTCCATGGAAAAGGAAGTAGATGATATGGTAGACCATAGTGGTGATGAGTTGGGATCACCACACGTGGAGTTCAAATTTGACCCCACCCAATTAGATGAGTTCCTCTTTCTAAACAAAGATAGAGTACTCACAAGAGTTGTGGAATTAGGTGCTAGAATTCCAATATAACATGAAACTATTCCACCTACAAATAATGCTAATGAGGAAGAATTCACCCTCATTAATATGGACGACATTTTAGGACATGGACAAGATTCCACCTCAAACACTAGAAATGAAAAACACGGGTGCTTTTAAAATTCCACTCATTAGAATACCACATAGGGTAAGAGTGGAACATGAAAACAAGGAATAACCTCCTCAACATGAAAATGAAGAGGAACCTCAAAATGAAGAAGTCACTATACAACAAAAAATTCAACACCTTAGTCAACAATTATCTTTTCTAGCATCCCATGTACAAAAAGAGACTAACAAAAATGTGCATCGTGAAAAACCCAAGGTTAGAAATAGTGAGCTTCACATATAAAACCAAGAGGGAGAAATGTCAAAATATAGTCACATGTATATGTCAGCTTCCCCCACTAAAGAGAAACTTCTTTCACAAGAGTTACAATCTATGAAAGCAATGCTCACAAGCCTTCAAGAAAGCAATGTAGGACATAACAAGAAATATCAATATGAAGAGCTATGCCCTTATCCATTTGATAAGGCTATGTTGCGTACACCTTTTCCTAAGAAATTTGATTGCCCAAATTTGATAAATATAAAGGAAAAGGTGACCCATGGGATCATGTAAAATATTTTTACATGGCATGCCAAGAAGTGGTGTACAACGACAATTACCTCATATGACTATTTCCAAGAAGTCTAGGAGGACAAGCATTAGAGTGGTTCCTTCACTTACCTCATGGGTCTATCTTCACATGGCTAGAACTAGCAGAAAAATTTGTGTGAAATTTCTCATTTAATGTGGAAAGCGACATAACCATGTTAGAGCTATGCAATGCCAAACACCAACCAAATGAAACCTTTACGAGTTTCTTACAAAGATTGTGGGGGCTAGCTAGTCACTTCCCTTGTTCAATCCTTGAAAACAACTCGTTCGCATATTTTTGCCCAACCTAAATCCAGACATTTCATTTCACCTACAAATGCATTGTGTCGAAAAATTTGAAGAGGTAATTGAGAAAGGAAGCCAAATAGAAAATGCTCTAATCGTGAAAGAGACAATCAAACCCTTTTCAAAAGACAATCAAATCTTCAAAACCTATGACAAGCCAAAATTATTTAATAAAAACAAGAATGTTGTAGGAGATGGAATCATGATTCTAAATGCATACAAGAAGTCCAAGTGGGTCCACCTTTTAAATTGACTAAAGGGCCAATCCAACCACTAGTCTAAACAAAGAGCATTCACTCCCTTGTTGGACTCATTTTCTACCATCTTAAAAAAACTAGATGCAACATACCTAGTGACATATCCAACAATGATACCCTTTTATAACAATGCTCTTAAACCTTTGTGGTATAAAGAGACACGAGTCTTGTGACTGACTCCATGTCAAATGACATAAGACCTCTTTTGAAAGTCAGAAATTTGAAAATTTTGAGTTGACACCCTTTAGTAATGTTCTTATATAGTAACAATTTGAAGAGATGGTGAAATTTCTTTTATTGGGGTCATTCTAGTGACTTGCGAGTCTGTAGAACATTTTTTTCCCTCTTTTCCCAAGTACTTCAGGGCCTTCTGTTTGCTCGATCAGCCTGATTTCCCCACAAGTCCTTTCGAATCGGCTTTATCGGAACTTTTCGGCCCATTTGTCCCAAGTTCCAACTCGGACTTCCTTTTCCCCGATTTCCCTCTCGGCCGCATCGGGTTCTTTGCGTACTTTCGACCCATCTGTCCCAAATGTTTCTGAGCCTTCTGTTCACCAATACCCCACATCGCTCACATCGGCCGAATCACGTCTTCACATCCCACATGTTTATGTGTCCCTGGACCACCCGTGCTCATTTGGCCCGCATTCCCCGCATCACCTGTGTCGGCTGAATCGTGTCTTCGCGTCCCATATGTCCCAATGTCCCATGGACCATCTGGGCCAGTTTTTTCCACTTTTCCTGTGTCTCATCTTTTTGAGTCGGTGCAAGGTGTATTTAATGCTCATTAATGATCTTCTCTCTCCTAAACAACTATTTAAAGGGTAACACCTATACATTTGTCACATAGCTCACTTGCTTTTTCTCTCTACCCGCATCCTTGCAATTGAGTCATTTGTTCATCTCCCTATATTCCTTTGCATTCTCATCATGAATTTATTCTTGGAAGGTTGTCCCTCTGTGCATTGCAAAAATGAAGATCAAGTTTCAAGGGCAGGAACATCTGTCACCTCTCGAGACCTCTGTACCTGATATTGGGGATAGTGAGGTTTGAAACTTAGATTTTGGTGATTTTTGGGGCAGACTAACATGCACCAACCCTGCTCCCATGGCCCAAATGATCAGTGACAGTGGAATTGCGTATGTGGCTAGTTTTCCCATCTCTGTGCAGTGTGCCGAGACTGTGCTTACTTGTGGAGCTCATTTTAACCCAGATACCAAGGAGCTTACTAATGTGCATGGAGAATTAATTGCTAAACTAGATGCTACCGCCATTGCTGTTTCCCTACGCATTCCTGAGACTGAAGACTCCATCGTTCTCACTCTTTTTCAAGCTTAGAATATATTCAATCAAGACAGTGAAAAAATACAAGGCATGAGTAGCGAAGTCATGGTTAAAGAACCCTAAAAAGGAGCATCCCAACTCTCCAAAGCATTATTCAAGGTTGATTTCAATGAGGAGCTATCTAATTTCATCATTTTTCTCGCTCGTATCATGGGAATGCCCTCCACCAATGAATTTCATTTTTGGATGTGCCCTTTTATAAATATCATCTGTGAGGGCAAGCAGAACATAAATTGGGCTGAAATTATTTGTATGAATCTGACTGAGCAATTGTCAAATGTTTAACAGACTAAGAAGTTCTATATGACTTCTTATCTCATGTATACCCTAGCTTGTCATCCGGGAGTGGTTTGGTTTCACCTACATGGAGGGCAAGAAGGATGAGCCTATCTACACATACTGCCCTTAGTTTACCCTCGAGGCCAATAATCACAATTTCAGAAGGGTCAATGATGCTTTCACCATGTATATTGTTAGACTCTTGGAGGGTGACACTGCTAGGAGATTCTCTGATGAGGCTATGACTCTGATAGCCAAGTACAGGGCTTTCTTCATCCAATTCAGAAGGTTCTCATACATTAGGTTGGTTGGCTTTGAAAGTACACCCCTCAAGCTCCCCATGTTTTGCAATGATAAAATGGCTCTGGTTGAAGTGTGCAGGTAGCTTGATAAACTACACAGAACCTACAGAGACAAGATAATCACTAGTCTCCATTTCCCTATCTCCTTGGGAAATTATACATGTAAAACAGATCTAGATGCCCAAAACATAGAAAGGGCTATTACTCCTCTCATTGTCCATTTCTTCAGACCAAGGACTTGTTTTGATCTGAATAATTTAGTTGATCAGAACCTTAGAATAATTTATCATCATAAACTAGACACTGAGGATTACTGGGCTGATTGTGTTGATGATTTTGAAGCTAGAAGGAGGCATTATGGCAGACTCTCTCTGTAACAAATTATAGATCTCAATCTCTACCAAGTTCCTGAAGGGCTTAAGGATGATGATGAGGACTTATAATCCTTTTAATATGAAATATCAATCAAACACACTCCTTTAGAAACCCTGGATTGGTACGTAAAGGAGAGAGATGATTTGACTGAGATTATTGCCCCTGTTCTTGTAAGAACTAAGGTTTGGTTTGACAGGAAAGTTTGCGAGCTCAAGAGGAATCAGGGTAGATCTTCTTCAAGAGAAACTTCCACACCTAAGAAGGAAGTGCATACACCCAGTACTGAGGTACCTGAGAAAACCCCTCATTCTTCCTCAATAAAAGAGCCTAAATCATCTACTCCTTCTTCCACTCAAGTGTATCAAAAGAATATTAAAGAGGTTAAGCAAGAACCAATTGAAGAAGAAACTCTTCTGGAGTAGTCAGAATTGCCTTCAGGGACTGAGAACATTATTTTTCTTAGTGAAAGTGATGATGGTGAAGTGCCAGATCCTACAGGAGCTCCTGAAATCACTGTTGAAGAAGAAAATGAGGTTCCAAGTACTGAACCTCCTAGTATAACAGACTCCTCTACAAAGGAAGTTCCTGAGGTTCCATTCACTTCTCTACTAGAGGAAAAAATGGTTAATACTTTGAGTGTCATGAGTTCACTTGCTCTTGGACCTCTTGTTCCTCCCCCTTCTTCTTCTACCTTTGCCTGGGTGCAGCCCTTGGTTGACAGCAAGAAGAGAAAATATTCTTCTCATTTAACAGGGCTAGATTTTGATGTTGTAGCAACTCTATTGATTACTGCTCCTCCTCCAGCAAAGAGAGCCAAGACCACTTCAAGATTAGTAACTGATGCTCAGGGCCAACAATTCCTGGAGGTTGCAAAGCCCAAGGTTGATAAAGCAGAGAAGGATCTTTTGGTCTCTGATTTGGAGCTTTCTAGGATCCCAATAGGAGAATCCACTCCTGAGAGTGAAGTTCATAATCTTCAGGAAACAATAACTAAGGTTATTAAATGGTTAGAGAAAGGTAAAGCAGACCATAGAGCAGTTGGAAAAACAGAATCAAGTTCTTTCCAACTTTATCAAATCATTGTTGGCCAAGGATAAAGTTTTGGATCCATCCCCACTGGCTGCTCTCCTACCCCCATGATTCTCAGCCAGGATGAAGTTCAAAGCATCAAAGACATATACAAGTATTCAACTTATGGGAAGGCTGTGGAAGCTATGGTGGATGATATGACTATAGCAGGTTTGAAATTCATTGTGGAAGCCTTCAAAACCAATGAAAAAGTGATTAATTTGCAACAGAAACTCTCTTCCTCAATCAAAACTATGGATAAAGAGCTGAAGGTCTGGAGTATTTGTATTATAGATCTTCACCTAATGGGCCAAACTGATGAGAAGATCCTATTGGTCAGATAATGTGTTTGATGATGCCAAGAATAACCTGTCAAAGGCATGGATTTTTTAGAGTTGAATGGAAGATAAAGGTTCTGGAAGAAGCACTGGGAGAATTAAGGAATGTGTGGCAAAAAGGAGAATCTTTTAAAAATTGTGTCTCATTACCTTTCAAAGATATTCACTGCCATATTCAAGATGAAACTACAGGTGTTCCCTTCTCTCTTCAGGAAATCAAGGCTCAGTTCAAAACATTTTGTCAAGGATGATTTGTTTAAACAAGATTCATTTACTAAAGAGAAGATGGAAGACATTTGTTCCCTCCATTTAACTATTGCCGAAGCTAATAAGGAATATCTAGAGCATACTGAATTTGATAAAGATATGGAGAAATGTCTAGGAACGTGGACTCATGCTACTACCAACACAACAATTCCAAGAGGCATGGAAATAGCATAAGCATTGAAAAAGTTCAGGCATCAAATTCTCAAATCAGTGGGCCCTCCTCAGCCATAATCAGATGTCTCTTCTTCTAGCTCCTCTTTCTCTTCTTCTATTTTTAGTGCTAAGCTCCTTGTAATTTAATTAAGGACTTTATATTGTGCATTTCCTTAATTAATCTTTTAGTTAAAAGAAATGGTTACCAAATGTAACCAATTTTTAAGCTATATAATGAGCTCTCTTCGCCATTTCAAAGGGTTGGAACTCTGATTATTTTTGAAAGTGTAAAAGAGTCAAAAGCTATCAATACAAGAAGATTTCCCTTTATGCTTCTATCTGTGTCTATTCATTCCTTCTTATCTGTCAAAAGTTATTGAATCATTAATCTATTTTGCATTAAGAAGCTTTGTATTCTTATGGATGTCATCTCTGGAACTTTGTGTCTACAAAATAACATCTAATAGTTTTAATATGAATGATTCTGTTCTATATTATCCTAGTTCAACATTTATAAGGAATTATTTTGCTATCTATACTTCCTGAGAATGTTATTCTACCTTTTCCCCTTCCTTAGTTCTTCTGTCCTTTTGTATTGATAATCTATCTTAGAGCTTAAAACACTTTCATGATATCAGAGTTCCTCTTTGAAATAGAAAAATTGTACATTTGTGAATAGATTTTTGCTTTCAATAAGGGAACCTCTCCGATTAAAGAGGAGGGAATTTTGTCCCCTGACAGTTGCTTTCACTAAAGTCCTAATTTGACAACCAACAGTTTTTGGTGATTCTACTGGGGATTCATTTTAACGAATTCTAGTATTTAAAGAATGATTTATTATCATTTTTGTATCTGGTGACTCTAAGGTTTACCCGCGGTAGAAGTTCTCTTAGAATTGAAGATTCATAGTTTCAACTCCTGGAGCATCAAGGCTTTTCCCTTCCTTCAACAAGAAGAGATATAAGGACTCATTTTGCAAGTACACAACTTGTTGAAGACAGAGCTTCTGGGATTGGTGCTCCCTCTAGAGAAACCCAACCCTAATCTTCGTGCTTTTGTTCTTGCTGGTGTTTTAGTTCCACTTCAAGAAATTTTTCCAAGGGTGGCAGTTCCATTACCTTGGGGCTAGCAAGTTAGGCCTCTTGCCCTCCCTCAGCCCTTACTTGAGTTACCCAGGGGCAACAGAAAAAACTTTCCCTTGTTCAGAGGGGATGGCAAGGTACATCTTGATGAACACATTGCAACCTTCATAGTTGCATGTGGAGTCCTTGGAGTTAAACACGAGGATGTCTCTGTGAGGATATTTTCATGGAGACTTTACATAAGACAATGCAGGAGATTGATTTTATCATCTCCCCATTGGGGCCATCACTAATTGGAATACCATGAGAACTAGATTTGAGAATTATTTCAAACCTGCTAAAGATGTGCATGCTTTACTAGACCAAATTTCTCAAATCAAGAAAGAACCAAAGGATCCCATGAGAGAATTTGTGGCCAAGTTCAATAAACTGATTAATAAGATCCCACAAGACACCTATCCTATGGATCAAATTCAAAAATGTTTCTTCCTAAACACTCAATTTCCTGAAGTAAGTTATGCACTGAGAAGAGCTAACTATTGCAACCTTGGATGTTGATCAGAGATTAGCCGTCAGTGTTGAGGATGACCTGATTTATGTATGGTAAAGTTGAAAAGACATTCTTCCAAATCCAAAACTTCTTCTTCCTCTTCCTCAAATCCTGGAGCTAATGCAAATCCATTAGTACAAAAGCTTTCCAATGACCTCATTGCCATCAAGAAATAATTGGCTCAGCATGCTCCTTATCAAGACTTTCTAAGGAGGAATTTTCAGCCTAGAAACCATTTTCCTTCTTCTAAGAAAAGAGTGGAAATTGAAGGACCACCCATCAAGGTCCCTTTTAATGCAACTTGTGAAGTTGAAGAACCTGATGAAGAGGTTAATGAAGAATTTGAAGAATCTGGAGAAGAGGCTGAGGAGGAATTGGAAGAACTTGATGGATCTCAAGTTAATTTCCTTACTACTAAGGGAATTGATGAAGAAGATGATTATGATGAAGTAGTGGAGGAGATGAACAGTGAATCATATGTTGTTATGACCCGGGAGCATACCAATAAGAAAGAAAAAGTAATGCATCCTGCTAAAAAATCTATGGAGTATCCCACAACTATTCCAGTGGTGGCAAGAAGAGGATCCCCTGTTCCCACTGCATCCACGCAAAAGGTCAGTTCTACTAATTCTTCTTCTCCTACTCCTACTTCTAAAAATATTTTTTCTCCAGCCTCAAAACCTGATAAGCCTAAGATTCCTAGTGTCGATTCCCCATCCACCTCTGGATCTTTTGATATCATTGATCACCTTAAGAAGACAAAAATCCAGATTTTAGAGGCTGAGTATTATCAAACCCATCCAAAATCCTTTACCAAAATGGTCCACTTTGTCAATTCCCATTCCAAAACTTCATCTAACACTTCTAAAGGTATTTTTCCTACTCCATCTTCTGCACCCCAACCAAATCTTGTGGCTGCAGTCACACCTCACCTAATGAGAAAATTAAACCATTTTATGTGACCCTCCTTATAGCAGGCCATAGACTTAGCAACTGTGTTATAGACTCAGGAGCATCAGATAATGTAATGCCTGTAAAGGTGGCTCATGCTTTGGGTCTTACCCTCACACGCACTATTGGTTCTTGTTATTCCATGGAGAGTAGGGAGGTGCCCTTGGTTGGAATAATTAAGGATGCACAGGTAGATTTTGCTACCTTGTATGAGAAAAAGGTTTTAGCTACTATTCTGGTAGCTGATATCCCTCCTTCATACTATAACACCCTCGATAATTTTTATATCCCTCAATTGAATGAGTGGTAAATTGACATTCCATAATTGAGGGACATGGTGGAATGAAATTTATTATTAAAAGTTCTTTAATCTTGTGTGAACGTATTTCTATTCAGTTGCATGTTGTGCTTAGGTCCTTAGAGATTGATCTTTGTAGTACATTGCTGACATAAATGAAATACAGTCTATTCATGACATAGGAAGGATTCAAAATCCTAAAACTAAAGGATTATCCTATGGAATCCTAAGCTAGGTAAGAATATTTACTACCTAGCTATGTTACTTAATTGATTTTTTTTTTAACCTAATACTTGTGCTAAGGCAATATGGAAAGGTTTCTAGGCTATCTAAATTAACCTAAAACCTAATGCTATAAGGTTATGAGATGATCTAACCTAATGTTGGAATTACCTAAGGTAATGTGTTAAGGCCTAAGGTAATTATTCCTAAACTAACCTAAGTTTAAGGATCTATCCTAAGCTATTTTAATGGGAACCTAAAAGGGTCGCATACCTCTAAGGTGATGGTTCCAATGGCATTTAATTGTTGATAAGGTTCTTAAAGGCATAAGGTACTGCCAGTTTTGGTAGGGGCTAGTTGATTTGGTGGAGGCTTATGTGGAAGCTCCACTAAAGATGGAGTTACATGTTAAATGGGAATTGGCATTCGCCAGATTTGGGAGGCGGTGGAAAGGAGAGTTGAGCGGTAAAATTGGAATTACTATAACTTTGCTTATCATTTATGGGAGGTTTTTGGTTTTCACATGCTTTTCAGTATTTTTCTTTGCATGAAGAAAACTGGTTCTTTGAAACAGCAATTTGACTTTCACTTCATTGCTATTTTTTAACTCACCTGATCTATTCTCGATCATGGGAAGGTTTATGAGACATTAGGAAATTTGTTGGTTGGTTGATCTTTTGTGGAGGAGAAAAGAAGTTGGAAGCTCATCTAAAAGTCTCCTTCGATTTTGGAAAAGAACTATCAGGCATGATAGGCTCTAATCTTTAAGATATCTTGCTTTCTTTTAAATGTTTCATTATTATGGACTCTGCTCTTATGAGATTCTTAGCTTTGTTTTATCTAGTTATTTTCTTGCTGGGTTTTGTAATCTTTGGAAATTTGGGTATGTCCATGGAAAATTAGTGATAAGTGTTTGAAACCTTATTTGGTATGTGCTATTAGCGATACAATGCTTGTTACTATAACTGTCATTTCTTTAACCAGTATATGAAGCAATTGTGTTTTCAACTGACCTTCATCACTTTTTATTTGGTTCTAGGTTTTGGGAACTAGATCTTCTATTGTATCTTTGTTTGAGCTAAAGCTTGTGTTGAGTTTGAGCTAAAGCTTGTAGTTGAGCTCGTATTTTGTTTGAGCTAGAGCCTGTATTTAGGTTCGTGTTTGTTTGAACTTGAGCTTGTGTTGAGATGGTGTTTCGTTTGATCCTGTATTCAAGTTCGTGTGTAGTTAAGCTTGATTCGGGAATAGTGTTTTGTTAAGGATTTGTATTAGAGATTCTTATCACTCTGAAACAGTGTTTGGATTCTATAGTAATCTTAGACTATTGTTTTAAGTCCATATGTACCTCTGTACTTGTGTTTATTCTTGTGTTATTCTAGACTGTTAATGGAAGTTCGTAATTTACACAGTAATAGTATTTTTTTATTAGTTCTGAACTCTGGTAGGAGCTCCTGTTTTAAGCTGGTATGAACTTTCTTGTTTGATATGCAAACTGGAATGGGAATTGTGGTTTCCCTGAACCTACGAATATCTACTTGAATAGTTCTGAACTCTTCTGTGAGAAACTTTTGATTCATTTTGAGTTGGAATAGGGTTTCTTGTTTACACTATAAATTGGTTAAGGTTATCATTTTATATTTAGACCTATATCACAATATTTGTGTATATCTATGATCATATTTGAGACTTTGTGATTCGGCACTATACATGTAATTTGATACATAGTGTTTGGAATTTTTAGTTGAATGACATGTTAGCTCTGTTCTGTTATTTATGAGTTGGTTTTAAATTGTATTCTTAGTTGGAAGCTTATAACTCCTTTAATGCAAACTGATTACTCCCGGTAATTCTGGGTAGGTAGTATGACTGAGGTGTTTGAACATCTCTTGGAGATTTAACTAGAAATGTTTTCATTTGATAGTAGGATTTGGAATTCTTTTAAAATGAGTTTGTACCTGTGCTTAGAAATAGTAGTGGAGGTAAAATACTTAAATCTGTTTAGCCTGATTTTGTTTTATAGTTCTAAAAGAATTATGAATCATCTACATTTAAGTACAATGTTGTGGAGGCATGTAAAGGAACTTCAGTTTCAAGTTTGAGGATACTCCTGAACTGGTTTAGTTTAAGGTTTTGGGTTTTCTAATCTTGTTGGGATCAATAAGTGAATGCTTGAGTCTTTTAAAAGAAAAAGGAAATTGGGAACCCTTAAGGATAGGGTGTTGTTTTAGAACTTTACTGAGTGTTGTTCTAAACTGAAAATTTGGAACTCATGCTTGTAATGATAAGGATTGTAAGGGGAACTTGCTAGTACATTTCTTTGCAATAAGTTGGTTTTGTTTTCTCTTTGGGAACTAGTGTATGAGCTTATTGTTTGGATTAGAGACGGGAATTTGTTGTTAAGTTTAGAGAATAAATTAAAGATTGAGTCAAATTCTGATAAGATTCCCTTTCTAACCTGTAGGGATTAGTTCATTTGATTGAACCCTTATGTTATTAGTTCTCTTGCAAAATGGAGATTTATTATACCTGTTTAGCCTTCCTTGTTCATATCATTTGTTAAAGTGATGAAGGAAGAGATTTGATGTTTCAGTTTTGTTGAACAGAAAATACAATCTTGTTGTCAGACTGTTTAAATTCTATATTCCTTCTTAGATTAATATGGGATTTTGTTTTGTTTAGAAATATGAAATGTTGTATTTAAAGGTAGTTATCCTTTAAATGAAATAGTTAAATTCATGTTATGAACTTGTATCTATTTTCTGATATTTTTGTGTTGAGCATAGTTTGGAATGGATATCCTTCTTCCTTGCTTAGGAGATAGATGTATCATCCCAATGTGAACTATACTATAAACCCTTTCTTTGTTGTTTAAAGGTAATTGTTAGGATCAATTAAACTTTAATTTTGTAAGGTAGATGTTGTGGATTATATTATGTTCTTCTCTTTGAAGTGAATCCAAATTGGTTAATGTACTTCTTTTCCGATTGCTATTACTTATACTGATATGTATGATGTATTAATTGTCTCATTAAAGCATAGTAGTTTTAATGGAACAATTATTGGAATGCACTTCATTTTAAGGCTTAGTGCTTATCATGCTCAGTTCATTGAACTGACCCGTGCTAGCAATTTTTGTAGATGGACTTCGTAAGTGATAAAAGAAGGCAAAACTTATATGATGCATTGGCTGATTTAAATCTGATTCCTTGTGAAGAATTCTGATTCGTTCTTGAGATTGTATTGAAAAAGAAAAGTAGTATTCTTTTAGAATGAAGGCGGTTGTTATGCAGTATGCCTAAAATGTATAAGGCTTGTAAATGTATAAGTTATAAAGATGAATTGAAAGTTGAGAATTTACTTGTATTGGTTGTGTAAATTATCTTGTACTTGTATGAAAAAGATGGATTTCTATCTTGTTGATATTCTTCATATTATTTTTATGCTTAATTGGTTATCCTTTGATAAGTTGGATAAAGGGATTTAGTTCAATTTCCCTAATTAAGATGCAGCTTGTTAAGTTGCAGAATATGATGTTCTTTATCTAAACTATATAATATAGTAATGTAATGTGTGTTGAACATACATTAAGAAATATGGATATTGGGTAGGATATACCCTAACACTTAAACATGTAGATAAAGACTCTTTCTCTTTTGAATATAAACCAAAAAGGTATGGAAATATGATTACAATTTATTAGACTTCATTTTGTATGAAGTCTACTTTTAATTGGATATATATCAGACATTGAACCTGTCTAAAAGTTATTGTACTTTTTAAATGAAACTTGATAACGTTGTTCAGTTGCGGTTAATTGGCAGTGTAACTAAGAGATCTAACATTAAAAACAACCATAAGTATAAACAAAGTTCTTCATGGACTAAATGAAGAAAATTTAGGAAAGAACTTATTGAGCATTGGATTAGGGTTTGGCAGGGTTGTTGTAATCAAGAAATAATTCAGACTAATAATGTATTAACAATCTCCTCAGGGGTATGTACATCTCGATGAGGTAGTTTCTGTAGGATGTTGGCACATGCCAACTGTAGGGCTGTACTTTCAAGAAGGCTTGGGTCTTCTCGAGAATACAACATTGTAGTTGACATGTGGCATCACCCTTCCACATTGATCATCTAGATCTACACACAATAGGAACTCAGACTTGAACTTAGTTTCTCTCTAGGTCTGGATAGGAGCATATTTAGGATATGAATTAGCTTCCAATGGCTCAGGGTACGTTGGCACATCCGGTCGACTTAGGTCAACTGAGTATGCCCATTTACCCTAAGCCATTGTGAGCATCTTCCTATAATAAGTTATGTTCCTATCTAGGGCTAGGGTTAAACCTGGAACAAGTGGACTGACGGTAGTCAGTAAAGACCAATCATGATAATTAAGGAGTGAGGTGAAGGACGTATTCCACTATGATGAGTATGTCATCTAGGAATAGTGACATACACAATATGTTATAAATCTTTGGCCAAAGTATCACAAGCTACTGGTTGCGTTGTCCTATGTCACCAAGTTTAAAACAACGTGATATCAGATGAATATTGGTAGTAGATATTCAGATATGTTCTTTAAACAGATCACTCAGTACCTAGTGTAGGGTAGGATGACAAAGTATACGAAGTATACAATATGTATTCAATACATAAGATAACATAAATAGATCGGTAGCTTACCGAGTTATGGAATGAATAGATCAGTGAATCACCGAGTCATTACAGCTGCATATGTTTATCCATTGAATTTGATTGGCATGGAATGTTTGTTCTAAATAATGCTTTATTTAGAACAGTGAACACTATATATAATTCCCTTATTTCTAAAGTCTTAAAATGGGAATGTTACATCTTGGTATCAGAGCTGAAGGTTGCAGCTCTTGGACCTATTGTGTCCATAATCTGATGAAACTTAAATTTTCTTGTAACAGAAAATGGTGAGAACAAGAGGAAATGTTGCAAATAACCCTCCACCTGAGGAAGGAGTAGCAACTACCCAGAAACTCGATGAGATCCTTGCTGCCCTGTTGGACACAAGAGATTGTTTGGCTGTGCTTGAACAACAAGTAATGGGTAATGAGGAGGAAGAAGAAGCTGATAACAATAATCAGCCACCTCTAGGGGACAACACCAATTTGGGTGTTGATAATAACAATGTTAACATACCTGTTCAGCCTGAGAATAAAAAGGCTAGGCTAGCAGCAGAACTCATTAATGACATAAAAAGGATAAGTCCACCCAAGTTTGATGGCACCACATTAGGAGATGGGGCTGAGAACTGGCTCAGTGAAATGGAGAAATACTTTGCAATAAGAAATTTCTTAGAAGAAACAAAGGTGATATGGGGAGCATATCAACTTTCTCACGAAGCATCTTCGTGGTGGGACAGCCATAAGGCTGAGTTGAACATTGATGAATCTAATATCACATGGGACCAATTTAAAGGTTACTTTAGGCAACGATGGCTACCACAACTCTACTATGATCAGAAAATGACTGAATTTCAGAACTTAGCTCAAGGAAAGCTAACTGTAACTGAGTATTGGGAGTGATTTACAAAACTCCTTAAATATGTGCCTCAGTACCAAACTGATGAGAAGTTCAGGATACAAAAATTCATCATGGGATTGAATCCCATTATAGGAGGAGAGGTGGATGTTCACAGCCCAACCATGATGGAAGGGGTTGTTGAAAAATCCATAAGGCAGGAACATAAATTAAAGGCAATTTCTGCTCACAAGGAGGAAGTAAGGAAGAAGAATCCCAACTCCTCTTCATCATCTCTTGCACCCAAGAAAGGACCATGGAAGAAATTTAGAATGAAAAGTAAGTTTTCATCTGATACAAATAAGAAAGCAGCAACAAACAAGTTTGCTGGTAATGCACAGAACAACTTTGCCAAGAACAATAATAATAGACAGAAGTCCTATGGGGGTCTGAACGATAACTCTAAGGCTGGAAATAAACCTGAGCCTAGGAAGGGACCTGTAGGAGGCTGTTATAACTGTGGAAAATATCATTATGCAAATCAATGTCCTTTGAAGAAGGATGATCGTAATCAGTAGCACAAGATACATGCTGCAGTAGCTGACAAGCAGGCTGAGAAACATGCCACACCCATAGAAGTTCTGGGTAAGTTATTTGGCTTACCAATAACTATTCTTTTTGATACCGGAGCTACTGAATGTTTTATTTCTAGTAAATTAGCATCAAAATTAAAAAGAAAAGCTGGAAACATGGATAAAACATGGACTGTACAGTATGGGAATAATGTTGTTCATATGGTTAGTATGTGTCTTTTTGGAGCAATCCTTGACTTACCTAACTTTTCCACTAGAGGTTGATCTTTATGTTGCACCTTGGGGTCTTATGATGTAATCATAGGTGTTAATTGGTTAGAAGACGAACTATTTTGAAAAACAAATTAGTTGTTTAGATGACCTGTAGAAAACAACAGAGATTCAGGGTGTGAAACATGAGATTTCTGTTAGAAAACTGTCAGCTATGCAACTTTAAAAGGCCAAAAATAAAGGATGTACCTTATGTGCGGTAAAATTACTGAATCAATAGAAGAGAGCAGCAATATTATGGAATGATATCCACTCTTATGAGACTTCAGTGATGTATTTCTGGAAGAATTTCTAGGTCTTCCACCCAAAAGGGAATTTGATTTCACGATTGAGATCAAGCCTGGAACTGAACCTATTTCTAAAGCACCGTATCAAATGACTACTACAGAATTAGTAGAGCTTAAGGCTCAGTTGCATGAAATTTTGTCTCAAGGTTTGATTAGACCAAGTGTTTCACCTTGGGGAGCACCCGTAATTTTTGTGAAAAAGAAAGATGGAACACTTAGATTGTGCATTGATTACAGAATGTTAAATAAGGAAACAATCAAGAATAGATATCCACTCCCTAGGATTGATGATTTATTTGATCAGATGCGTGGAGCATCGGTATATTCTAAGATAGATCTTCAATCTGGATATCATCAATTGTGAATTAAGGATGAGGATATTCATAAAACAACTTTCAGAACAAGGTATGGACATTATGAGTTTACAGTTTTACCTTTTGGATTAACTAATGCACCTGCGACATTTATGAATTTAATGAATAATATCTTTCAAGAATACTTGGAAAAATTTGTGCTCATATTCTTGGACGACATTCTCATATATTCTAAAAGCATTGAGGAGCATCATGAGCATTTGAAAATAGTTTTGGAAATTCTGAGAAAGAGACAGTTGTTTGGTAAGCTATCCAAATGTTCTTTCTATGACACAGAAGTGCACTATTTGGGACATGTTATAAGTAAAGATGAGATTATTGTAGATCGTTCAAAAATTACTACTATAACAGAATGGCCTGCACCAAAGAATGTACATGAAGTTAGAAGCTTCATGGGACTTGCTGGCTACTATAGGAAATTTGTAAAAGATTTTTCTAAGATAGCTGCACCAATAACTTCCTTACAGAAGAAAGATAAAAAGTTTGTTTGGAGTGAGAAATGTGAAATTGCATTTAAAACCTTGAAGGAACAGTTAACTTCAGCACCTATTCTTGCAGTACCAGATCCTAATGGAGATTTTATGGTGGTAACTGATGCATCTGGTGAAGGTCTAGGAGGTATTTTGTTACAAAGTCATCATGTTATAGCATATGAAAGTAGAAAACTTAAGTTACATGAGTTGAATTATGCTCCATATGATTTAGAGCTTGTTGCCATTATTCATGCACTACAAGTTTTGAGGCATTACCTTCTCAGTAATCCTTTTGAATTGAAAACCGATCACCTTGGACTGAAGTATATCTTCACTCAGCCAAATCTTAATGCAAGACAATGAAGGTGGTTGGAGTTTTTGTCTCAATATGATTTTGACATCAGTTATATAAAGGGTAAAGAAAATAGAGTGGCTGATGCTCTAAGTCATAGGAAGCACATTTCTGCTCTTATAACATTAAGAACTCAGTTTAAGGATGAGAAAAAAGTGTTATGGAATATGATTCTTACTTCAGCAAGTAAAAGCAACATTTGTTGTAGATTCTAATGATTCGAGGTATAAAGGCTTTCGCTTTGATAAAGAAGGAATCTTATGATTTGAGAACAGAGTCTATGTACCTTCGCTAAATAATTTGAGAAAGAAATTGTTAGCAGAATTTCATAATTCACCTTTTTCTGGACACCCTGGCATTACAAAAATGCTTGCTGATATAAAACAGCAATATTTCTAGAAAGGAATGAAAAAGGATGTTCTAAACTTTGTGACACATTGTCTTGAGTGCCAACGTGTTAAGGTGGAACATATGCACCCAACCGGGTTGTTGTATCCTCATAGCATACCGTAGTACAAATGGCAGGTAATAAGCATGGATTTTGTACAAGGGTTACCTATGTCAAGAAATAAGCATGATGTTATCTTAGTAGTTGTGGATAAACTAACAAAGGTAGCACATTTTATTGCTGGAAATCTGAAGGATGATTCTCCTATTTTGGCAAGAAGATTTGTACATGAAATTTTCAGATTACATGGAGTACCTGAGTTAATCATTTCAGATAGAGATCCTAGAATGACGTCAAGATTTTGGAAAATGCTTAATGCAGCTCTAGGAACTAAGCTAAATTTCAGTTCTGTGTACCATCCGGAAACAGATGGGTAGACTGAAAGAGTAAATCAGGTTTTGGAAGATATGTTACGAATGTATTGCATGGATCAACAGTATAAGTGGGAAGAGTATCTTCCATTAGTTGAATTCACATACAATAATACATATCATGCTTCTCTTAAGATGGCACCTTTCGAGGCATTATACGGAAGAAAATGTAGAACCCCTGTTAGTTGGGATAGCATAGAGGATAGAGAGGTAATTGGACCTGAAATTCTTACTGAAATGGAACAACAAGTTAAATTGATTCGTGAACGCTTGAAAGAAGCAGCAGATAGGCAAAAGAGTTACATTGACTTAAAGAGGGTTGATAGGAAATTTGAACTTGGTGAGAAATTCTTTCTTTGGGTTAAACTGAAAAAGAGTTCTATAACTTTTGGCAAGGCTGCCAAGTTATCACCTCGTTATGTGGGACCTTTTGAGATAGTTGAAGTAATCAACCCTGTAGCTTATCATTTAGCATTACCTCCTGCTTTGTCACGAATGCATGATGTTTTCCATATTTCTTTTCTTAAGAAATACATTTCAGATTTATCACATGTGTTAAATTGGAATTCCTTGTAGGTCCAGGACCCAGGAATAATCGTGGTTAAACCCATACGAGTGCTTGAAACTCACCAGTTGCATTTGAGAAATCAAGAAATAAGTCAATGTAAAGTCCAGTAGGACCAGTTTAACGAAGATAGTGCAACTTGGGAAAACCTAGAGGATATGAAAACTTCTTTTCCATATCTATTTGAACAGAATTGATTCTGTAGACTGTTAAAAAAAATTTGATTGAATTGATTTTTCTTCTGTATATGACTATAAGTATGCCAGTTTTGGGCAGATATTTATATGAATTGAATAAATAGCTATTTAATGCTGATTTCTGGAACTATAAGTTTTTGATATATTTGACTTATGGTAAGAGAAGTGAATGAATTGATTGTCATTGATATAAATTGTTAAAATGAGGTAATCATCGGGATGATGATTATTTTTAGGAGGGAAGCATGTAACACCCTTGACAATTGTTATATTCCTCCTTTGCATTTCAAGTGTTGACATGTGATTTTCTTCTAAAGATGTGTTCTTTTGATTGTTGGAGATCATGCTTGATATGGATAAATATTTCTATTCTTAATATCATTAGACTAGAATGGAATGGCTTCCTTGAATCCATTTTTCACTTCTTGTAGGTGAGTTGCAATCTGGTTTAAGAGTTGCAAACTTATCTCTTTATCTGACTCATCCTTGGATCAATTTCAGTGATCCAAGGAATGTTTTAAACCTTCTCAGTTGAATGAATGGTAAATTGACATTCCATAATTGAGGGACATGGTGGACTGAAATTTGTTATTACAAGTTCTTTAATCTTGTGTGAACGTATTTCTATTCAGTTGTATGTTGTGCTTAGGTCCTTGGAGATTGATCTTGGTAGTACATTGCTGACGTAATAGAAATACAATCTGTTCATGACATAGGAAGGATTCGGAATCCTAAGATGGGTAAGAATATTTACTACCTAGCTATGTTACTTAATTAATTTTTTGTTTTCTAACCTAAGCGTTGTGCTAAGGGAACATGGAAAGGTTGTTAGGCTATCTAGTTTAACCTATAACCTAATGTTATAAGGTTATGAGATGACCTAACCTAATGTTGGAATTACATAAGGTAATGTGTTAAGGCCTAAGGTAATTATTCCTAAACTAACATAAGTGTTAAGGGATCTATCTTAAGATATTGAATGGGAACCTAAATGGGTCGCATTCATCTAAGGTGATGGTTCCAATGGCATTTAATTTTTGATAAGGTTCTTAAAGTCTTTAAATACTACTAGTTTTGGCAAGGGATAGTTGATTTGGTGGAGGCTTATGTGGAAGCTTTATTAAAAATGGAATGGCATGTTAAATGGGAATTGGCATTCGCCAGATTTTGGGAGGCAGTGGCAAGGAGAGTTAAGCAGGAAAATTAGAATTAATGAAATTAATTGGCCTCGATTTTTGTTCACCAACTATATAGGAAACTTGAAAGGAGCGTTTGTGAGAGGTTATTGGTTTTTGCATGCTTTTTAGATTTTTCTCTGCATTTGCAAACTGGTTCTTTGAACCAGCAGTTTGAATTGCACTTCATTGCTATTTTTAACTCACCTGGTCTACTTTCGATCATGGGAAGGTATATGAGGCATGCTATGGAAATTTTTTGGTGATTTGATCTTTTGTGGAGGAGAAAAAGGAGTTGGAAGCTCATCTAGAAGTCTCCTTCGATTTGGAAAAAGTGCTATCAGGAATGATAGGCTCTAACCATAAAGATCTCTTCTAAATGTTTCATTAAAATGACTTTGCTCTTATGAGATTCTTGGCTTGCATGTTTTATTTGGTTATTTTCTTGCTGGGTTTTATAATATTTGGAAATTTGGGTATGAATCCATGGAAATTTGGTGATAAGTGTTTGAAAATTTCTTGGTATGTGCTATTAGCGAGACATGTATGAGAAACTTGTTACTGTAACTCTGCTTGTCATTTCTTGAACCAATATACGAAGAAGTTGTGTTTTCAATTGACCTTCATCGCTATTTATTTGGTTCTGGGTTTTGGGAACTTTAATCTTGTCTGATATTTTTACGGAGCTCGTCTTTATTTGAGCTCATCTTTGTTTGAACTAAAGCTTATAGTTGAGCTCATATTTTGTTTGAGCTAGAACCTGTATTTGGGTTCGTATTTTCTTGAGCTAAATCTTGCAGTTGAGCTCATGTTTTGTTTGAGTTTGAGCTTGTGTTGAGATGGTGTTTCATTTGATCCTGTATTCAAGTTTGTGTGTAGTTAAGATTGATTTATGTTTTGTTAAGGATTTATTAGATATTCTTGTCACTCTGAAACAATGTTTGGATTCTTGAGTAATATTAGACTATTGTTTTAAGTCCATATGTACCTCTGTACTCGTGTTTATTCTTGTGTTATTATAGAATGTTAATGGAAGTTCATAATTTACACAGTAATATTATTTTTTATTAGTTTTGAACTCTGGTAGTAGCTCATGTTTTGAGCTGGTATGATCTTTCTTGTTTGATATACAAAATGGAATGGGAATTGTGGTTTCCCTGAACCTACAAATATCTACTTGAATAGTTCTAAACTCCTCTATGAGAAACTTGTGATTCATTTTGAGTTGGAATAGGGTTAGATATTTACGCTATAAACTAGTTAAGGTTGTCATGTTATATTCTGGCTTGTATCCTTCTTAGTTTGGTATGGATATCCTTCTTCCTTGCTTAGGAGCTAGAAGAATCATCCCAATGGGAACTATGTTGTAAACCCTTTCTTTGTTGTTAAAGGTAATTGTTATGATCAATTAAACTTTAATTTTGTTTAACGCAAATGTTGTGGATTATATTTTGTTCTTCTCTTAGAAGTGAATTCAGATTGGTTAATGTACTTCTTTTCTGTTTGTTATTACTTTTACTGATATTTATGATGTATTAATTGTCTCATTAAAGATGAGTTGTTTTAATGGAAAAATTATTGGAATGCACTTCATTTTAAGGCATAGTGCTCATCATGCTCAGTTCATTGAACTGACCCATGCTAGCAATTTTTGTAGATGGACTTCCTAAGTGATAAAAGAAGACAAAACTTATATGATGCATTGGCTGATTTAAGTCTAATTCCTTGTGAAGAATTATGATTCGTTCTTGAGATTGTATTGAAAAAGAAAAGTAGTATTCTTTTAGAATGAAGACGGTTGTTATGCAGTATGCCTAAAATGTATAAGGCTTGTAAATGTATAATTTATAAAGATGAATTGAAAAATGAGAATTTACTTGAATGGGTGTGTAAATTATCTTGTACTTGTATGAAAGAGATGGATTTCTATCTTGTTGAAATTATTAATATTATTTTTATGCTTAATTGGTTATCCTTTGATAATTTAGATGAAGGGATTTAGTTCAATTTCCATAATTAAGATACAGCTTATTAAGTTGTAGAATATGATGTTGTTTATCTAAACTATTTAATATAGTAATGTAATGTGTGTTGAACATACATTAAGAAATATGGATATCGGGTAGGATATACTGTAACAATTAAACATGTAGATAAAGACTCTTTCTCTTTCTATAATTGAATGTAAACCAAAAAGGTATGGAAATATGATTAATATTTATTAGAATTCATTTTGTATGAAGTCTACTTTTAATTGGATATATTTAGACATGAACATGTGTAAAAGTTATTGTACTTTATAAATGAAACTTGATAACACTGTTCAGTTGCAATTAATTGGCAGTGTAACTAAGAGATCTAACGTAAAAAAAACTGTAAGTATAAAGAAATTATTCATGGACTAAATGAAGTGAATTTAGGAAAGAAATTATTGAGTGTTGGATTAGGGCTGGCAGGGTTGATGTAATCAAGAAATAATTTAAACTAATAATGTATTAACAATTCCCTCGGGGGTATGTACATCTCAATGAGGTAGTTTCTGTAGGATGTTGGCACACACCAACTGCAGGGCTATACATTCTAGAAGGCTTGGGTCTTCTCGAGAATACAATTTTTTAGTTGACATGTGGCATCACCCTTCCACATTGATCATCTAGATCTACACACAATAAGAACTCAGACTTGAACTTAGCTTCTCTCTAGGTCTAGATAGGAGCATATTTAGGATATGAATTAGCTTCCAATGGCTCAGGGTACGTTGGCACATCCAGTCAACTTAGGTCAACCGAGTATGCCCATTTACCCTAAGCCATTGTGAGCGTCTTCCTATAATAGGTTATGTTCCTATCTAGGGCTAGGGTTAAACCTGGAACAAGTGGACTGACAGGTAGTCAGTAAAGACCAATCATGATAATTAAGGAGTGAGGTGAAGGATGTATTCTAGTATGATGAGTATGTCATCTAGGAATAGTGACATACATAGGATGTTATAAATCTTTGGCCAAAGTATCGCAAGCTACTGGTTGCGTTGTCCTATGTCACCAAGTTTAAAACAACGTGATATCAGATGAATATTGGTAGCAGATATTTAGATATGTTCTTTAAATAGATCACTCAGTACCCAGTGTAGGGTAGGATGAAAAAGTATATGAAGTATACAATATGTATTCAATACATAAGATAACATAAATAGATCAGTAGCTTACCGAGTTATGGAATGAATAGATCAGTGAATCACCGAGTCATTACAGCTGCATATGTTTATCCATTGAATTTGATTGGCATGGAATGTTTTTTCTAAATAATTATTTATTTAGAAAAGTGAATAATATTAAAAAAATAAAATTTCACCTTGTTTCCAGAGTCTTAAAATGGGAATGTTACACTTACGACATGTTATTGAGTAGGAAATTCTGTAAGGATGTGTGAGGAAAGACCCTCAAGTCACTAAAATGACCCCAATAAACACTAATTTTCACCATCTCTTCAAATTTTTACTACATCAAGAAGGAGGTTGATTGGGGATGACTTGACTAGATCAGAAGAATGAGGCAAGACAAGAACTAAAGAAAAACTCATGGGGAGAAGACTAATGCCTTATTCATTTGGAAAATAGAGTCAAAGGTAAATTAATACATAAATCACCAAAATCTAAGTGTCAAACCTCACTATCCCCAATATCAGGTATAGAGGTCTCGAGAGGCAACAGATGTTCCTGCCCTTGAAACTTGATCTTCATTTTTACAATGCACATAGGGATGACCTTCCAATAAAAAAAACATGATGAGACTACAAATGAATATAGGGAGATGAAAAAATGACTCAATTGCAAAGATGTAGACAAGAAAAAGTGAGTAATGTGAAAAATGCATAGGTGGTAGTCCCTTTAAATAGCCATTTAGGAGAGAGAAGATCATTAATGAGCATTAAATACACCTTGCATTGACTCAAAAAGATGAGACATGGGAAAAGTAGAAAAAACTGACCCAGATGGTCCATGGGACATTGGGACACATGGGACACGAAGACACAATTCGGCCGATGCGGGTGATGTAGGGAATGTTGGCCAAATGAACATGGGTGGTCTAAGGACACAGAAATGCGCAGGATGCGAATACATGATTCAACTAATGTGAGCAATGCAGGGAATCAAAAAATAGAAGGCTCGGATGCATTTGGGAAAGATGGGTCAAAAATACACATAGAACCTGATGTAGCCAAGGCGGGAAATCAGGGAAAAGGAAGTCTGGGTGAACTTGGGACAAATGGGCCAAAAAGTTTAGATAAATCCAAAAGATAAGGACTTGTGGGGAAATTAGTTGATCAGTGAATAGAAATCCTATAAGTACTTGGGACATGAGGGACAAAAATGTCTGAAAGACCCGCAAGTCACTAAAATGACCCCAATAAACACTAATTTTCACCATCTCTTCTAATTCAAATGGATTGGTCACATGCCCTTATACCAGTCAATGAGAAGATGAAGAAGATGTTGCTTGAGAAGAAATCTTAGCATATTGTGAAAAATATGGATGATCCCAAAGCACAAATACTTTACAAAGATATTGGGCATGGAAACTATATGATTATGTCTCAAGATGAAATGGAATTTTCCAAAGAAGTACTTCATTATTCTAACGGCGTTTGGAATTTGGAATTTAATGGAAGTTGCTCCTCAGCTAGTTTTGGGGCTGGTGTGGTATTGATATCTCTAGAAGGAAAGATTCATCCTTTCTCATTCAAATTACAGTTTAAAAATAAAAATACCACAACAAAATATAAAGCTCTCATCCTTGGACTAAACATGGAAAAAGAGAGAGGTGTGAAGAATCTTCTAGCTCGTGGAGATAAGGAACTAGTTGTTAAACAAGTCAGATATCTATTCCAAGTAAAGAATAGAAGGTTGAATCACTACAGAAACTTGGTTTTGGATTCTATTGAATTTCTTGATGCTTTCTCCATCAAAGCAGTGCTAAGGGAAAAGAACACCAGTGCTGATTCTCTAGCTGTTTCAGGGTCTTTGCTGATACCTGATCCTAATTTTTCTCAGGATAAATTCACCATTAAAATGATCCATAGACCAAGTGTACCAGATAATGTAAGCAACTGGAAATTTTTCAATGATGATCAATATTTTCTCTCTTTCCTGGAGCTCAGGGAGAACTTTGAATAATTGTATTTCAAAGGAAGTGAAAATTTGCCTCGTGAGAGTGTGTCTTCCAATGAGGAAGGTGTCAAATAGGGGAAAAATCAAGATGGGTGCATCAGGATAAAAGGTAACAAGATTCCTAGAGGGATAGTGAGTCTAGAGGAATTGTTTGATAAACATGACAGGTATGTCAATTCTAAAGCTTCTAAAGGAGCCTAATAGTCTGCTGAATATGAAAAGGTTAATATTGGGAGCTCTACTTAACCCAAAATGGTGAACATTCAGAAATGTTTCACACAAGAGGAAAAGAATAAGGTAGTAAATATTTTGAAGAGGTACATTGATGTCCTTGATTATTCTTATGATGATCTGGAAGCTTTTCAGCCAAAAGAAATGCAACATTTGATTACTCTCAAACTTGGGATAAAACCTTTGAAGAAAAAGCAATGACAGTACAATCCAAAGATTGCTGATGCCATTTTTCAAGAGATACAAAAGTTGAAAGCCAAAATTATCTTCCACATTCATCATTCAACATGGATTGCAAATATTGTACCTATTAGGAAGAAAAATGGTGAGATTCAGATCTGTGTTGATTTTAGGAATTCAAATCAAGCTTCTGTGAAGGACAATTATCCCCTACCCATGATGGACCAAGTATTACAATCCGTCACAAGTTCTAAAATGTTGTCCATGCTTGATGGTTTTTTAGGATATAATTAAGTGGAAGTTAATATTGCAGATCAACACAAGACTACCTTTACCACTCCTTGGGGTAATTTTGCTTACAAGAGGATGCCATTTGGCCTCATTAATGTTGGTGCAACCTTTCAACAAGCTATGGATTTAGCCTTTAGGAGTCTAAAAGGAAAATTTATCATTGTGTATCTAGATGATTTAACCTTATTTTCTAAAACTAGAGCATATCACTTTCAGCATCTAGAAACAGTTCTCTTGAAATGCAGAGAAAATGGAGTTTCCCTGAACCCCAAGAATTTTTTCTTCTATGTCACAGAGGGAAATTTGTTGGGACATGTTGTTTCTAGAGAATGAATTAAGATTGATCTTGAACAAGTTCAAGCTACTCAGCAGATTTCTCTTCCGACAAGCAAAAAGGGAGTGCATTCTTTCTTTGGTAAGATCAAATTCCTAAGAAGATTCATCCCTAATTTTATAGAGATAACTTTGAATATCTCCCAGATGATGAAAGGAAAATAGACATTTGGTTGGTCCCCTAAAGGGAAAGAGGCATTAGAAGGCATTAAAAAATCTATTGCCAAGACTCCTATCTTAGAATGTCTAGATTTCAGCAAATATTATATTGTCTATTGCTATGCCACAGAAAGTACCCTAGCTACTGTGTTGACCCAGAAAGAATCTGAAGATCATGAGCTCCCAATTGAATTCATGAGTATATTCTGAAAAATCATGAGTTGAAGTAAACTATGATGGAGAAACATGCTTTTACAGTGGTTAAATCTGTTAAGTAGTTTTGATTCTACATCCTTAACTCTCACTCTGTTGTCCTTGTACCTGATATGACCATCAAGACTATTCTTACACAACAAGAATTTGGAACCAAGAGAGGAAATTTGGTAGAAAAGGTTCAGGAATATGATATTGACATCAGAACAATGAAACTAGTTTGAGGTAAAGGCCTCTCTGAACTCATTGCTGAAGGATCTGGTCATGAGTTTCCTAAGAATGAGGTTGATGTTCCTATTGTTCTATTTCTCATCTCAACTAATGAATGGTACACTGACATTGTTCATTTCCTCACCTATGGTTAGTGTTCATCTCATTTAACTACCAAGGAGAATAGAGCTATCAAGCTAAGATTAGCACAATACATTTAGTGGGAGAATTCTTTGCACAAATGAGGAGTGGATGGAAGATTTTTGAAATGCGTTGACAAAGAGCAAAAGAAGAAGCTTTTTTCAGCCTTCCATGATCAATCTTGTGGGGGTCTCTTCTCCTCTGCCATTACTACCCACAAAATTATTCATGTAGGGTATTATTGGCCTACTTTGTTTAAGGATACATCAAGGTGGGTCGACAAATGTGAAGTTTGTCAAACCTTTGTGGGAAGACCAAAGTTGGCTGATTTTCCACTCAAACCAGTTGTGATTGAAGAACCCTTTCAACAATAGGGTTTAGATTTCATTGGAACACTCAACCGATCTTCAAATGTAGGACATACTCATGTGTTGACTACCATAAATTATTTCACTAAGTGGGTAGAATCCATCCCAGTTAAAAGTACCACTTTAGAGGTAGTATGTAATTTAATCAAAGAGAACATCTTGATAAAATTTGGAGTACCAAACAAGATCGTGACTGATAATGCTTCAATTTTTTCTTCTACTGAGATGATGAATTTATACTATGGATATGGGATTTCCCTTGCTCATTCTTTAGATTATTATTCTTAAGGGAACGGTCAAGAAAAATCAACAAACAAAATTTTTGTGGCCATTGTAAGAAAACTTGTTAATGAATCTCATAGAAACTGGCACAAGAAGCTCTATGATTATCTTTGGGCAAATAGGATTACACCCAGAAGAGCAATTGGGATGTCCCCTTTTCAAGTGGTGTATGGTGTGGAATATCAACGATCAGTGATAGTGGAACTACCAGCTTTACATTTGATGAAGGATATTGAGGACACCAGTTTTAGTGATTCTTTGGATAAAAGGATCATGTATCTCCATAAGCTTGATGAAAATAGGTAGCAGGTTTTTGATAGAATATCTACCCATCAGCAGAAGGTGAAATCTTTATTTGACAAGAAAAATAGATCCAAAGATTTCAAAGTTGGAGACATTGTTTTGTTGGGGGATAAAATACATGAACCTCGAGGAAGCCATGGTAAGTTTGATTCTCTTTGGCTTGGTCCTTTCAGAATCAGATACTTTGCTGGTGAAAATTCATTATATCTTGATTAGATTGATGGATCCTCTCTCCCACTTCGTTATAGTGGGTAGTACCTGAAATTGTTCAAGTCCTAGGTGAATAGGGAGTCCTTTATATATTATGTATCATGTGTGTTTTCTTTTCCCTATTTTTATTGTTGTTTCCTTTTCCTTGTTTTCATGTTGCCTTATGTATTGGTTTACCTTTGAATCTATTTTCCAAATGAATAAGGCATTAGTCTTCTCCCCATGAGTTTTTCTTTAGTTCTTGTCTTGCCTCATTCTTCTGATCTAGTCAAGTCATCCCCAAACAACCTCCTTCTTGATGTAGTAAAAATTTGAAGAGATGGTGAATATTAGTGTTTATTGGGGTCATTTTAGTGACTTGCGGGTCTTTCAGACATTTTTGTCCCTCATGTCCCAAGTACTTATAGGATTTCTATTCACTGATCAACTGATTTCCCTACAAGTCCTTATCTTTTGGATTTATCTAAACTTTTTGGCCCATTTGTCCCAAGTTCACCCAGACTTCCTTTTCCCCGATTGCCCACCTTGGCTACATCAGGTTCTATGTGTATTTTTGACCCATCTTTCCCAAATGCATCGGAACCTTTTGTTTTTTGATTCCCTACATTGCTCACATTAGCTGAATCATGTCTTCGCATCCTGCGCATTTCTGTGTCCTTAGACCAGCTGTGCTCATTTGGCCAACATTCCCTGCATCACCCGCATCGGCCGAATCATGTCTTCACGTCCCATGGACCATCTGGGTCAGTTTTTTCTACTTTTCCCATGTCTCATCTTTTTGAGTCGATGCAAGGTGTATTTAATGCTCATTAATGATCTTCTCTCTCCTAAATGGCTATTTAAAGGGACTACCACCTATGCATTTTTCACATTAATCACTTGCTTTTTCTTGTCCACATCTTTAAAATTGAGTCATTTTTTCATCTCCCTATATTCATTTGCATTCTCATCATGTTTTTTTTTCTTGGAAGGTCATCCCTCTGTGCATTGTAAAAATGAAGATCAAGTTTCAAGGGCAGGAACATCTATTACTTCTCGAGACCTCTATACCTGATATTGGGGATAGAGAGGTTTGACACTTAGATTTTGGTGATTTTGGGGGTAGAATAACATGCACTAACCATTCTCCCATGGCCTAAATTATCAGTGATAGTGGAATTGTGTATGTAGTTGGTTTTCCCATCTATGTGTAGTGTGCCGACACTGTGCTTGCTTGCGGAGCTCATTTTAACCCAGATACCAAGGAGATTACTAATATGCATGGAGAATTAATTGCTAAAATAGATGCAACCACCATTGCTACTATCCTATGCATTCCTGAGATTGAAGACTCCATTGTTCCCACTCTTGCTCAAGCTCAGACTTTATTCAATCAAGATAGTGAAAAATACAAGGCACGAGTAACAAAGTCATGGTTAAAGAACCCTAAGAAAGAAGCATCCCGACCCTCCAAAGCATTATTTAGGGTTGATTTCAATGAGGATTTGTTTGATTTAATCATTTTTCTTGCTCGTATCATGGGAATACCCTCCACTAATGAGTTTCATTTTTGGATGTGCCCTTTTATGAATATCATCTATGAGGGCAAGTAGAACATAAATTGGGCTGAAATTATTTGTATTAATCTAACAAAGAAAATGTCAAATGTTTAACAGAATAAGTTCTATATGAATTCTTATCTCATGTATACCCTAGCTGCATCTTAGAAGTGGTTTGGTTTCACCTATATGGAGGGACAGAAGGATGAGCCTATCTACACATACTACCCTCAGTTTACCCTTGAGGCTAGCAATCATAATTTCAGAAGGTTCAATGATGCTTTCACCATGTATATTGTTAGAATCTTGGAGGGTGACACTGTTAGGAGATTCTCTGCTGAGGCTATGACTCTGATAGCCAAGTATGGGGCTTTCTTCATCCAATTTAGAAGGTTCTCATACATCAGGTTGGATGGCTTTTAAAGTACACCCCTCAAGCTCCTCATGTTTTGTAATGATAAAATGGATCTTGTTGAAGTGTGCAGACAGCTTCATAAACTACATATAACCTGCAGAGATAAGAAGATCACTGGCCTCTATTTCCCTATCTCCTTGGGAAATTATACATGTAAAATGAAACTAGATGCCAAATACATAGAAAGGGTTATTGCTCCTCTCACTGTCCATTTCTTTAGACCCAATACTTGTTTTGATCTGAATAAGTTTATTGATCAGAACCTCAAAATAATTTATCATCATAAACCAGACACTGAATATTACTGGGCTGATTGTACTGATGATTTTGAAGCCAGAAGGAGGCATTATAGCAGACTCTCTCTGTAATAAATTATAGATCTCAATCTCTACCAATTTCCTGAAGGTCTTAAGGATGATGATGAGGACTTGTAATCCTTTGGATATGAAAGATCAATCAAACAAACTCCTTTATAAACCCTATATTGGTACATAAAGGAGAGACGTGTTTTGACTGAGATTATTTCCCCTGTTCTTGTAAGAACTAAGGTTTGGTTCAACAGGAAATTTCATGAGCTCAAGAGGAGTCAGGGTAGATCTTATTCAAGAGAAACTTCCACACCTAGGAAGGAAGTGCGTACACCTAGTACTGAGGTACCTGAGAAAACCCCTCCTTCTTCCTCAATAAAAGATCCTGAGTCATCCACTCCTTCCACTCAAGTGTATAAAAAGAAGATTAAATAGGTTAAGTAAAAACCAATTGAGGAAGAATATCTTCTAGAGCGGTCAGAATTTCCTTCAGGATCAGAGAACATTATTGTTCTTAGTGAAAGTGATGATGGTGAAGTTCCAGATCTTGTAGGAGCTCCTGGAATCACTGTTGAAGAAGAAAAAGAGGTTTAAAGTATTGAACCTCCTAGTATGACAAACTCCTATGCAAATGAAGTTCCTAAGGTCCCAAGTACTTCTCTACTGGAGGAAACAATGGTTAATAATTTGAGTGACATGAGTTCACTTTCTCTTGGGCCTCTTCATCCTTCCTCTTATTCTTCTACCTTTGCCTGGGTATAACTCTTGGTTGACAGTAAGAAGAGGAAATATTCTTCTCGTTTAACAGGGCCAAATTTTTTATGTTGTAGCAGCTCTGTTGAGTACTGCTCCTCCTCCTCCAACAAAGAGAGAAAAGATTAATTCAAGATTAGTAATTAATGCTCAGGGCCAGTAGTTCGTATAGGTTGTAAAGCCCAAGGTTGATAAAGTAGAGAAGGATCTTTTGGTCTCTGATTTGGAGCTTTCTAGGATCCCAATGTGAGAATCCACTCCTGAGAGTGAAGTTCATAACCTTCATAAAATAGTAACTAAGGTTATTGAATGGGTTGAGAAAGGCAAGAAGACCATAGAGTACTTGGAAGAACAGAATCAGGTTCTTTCTAAATTTATCAAATCATTGTTGGCCAAGGATAGAGTTTTGGATCCAGCCCCACTGGCTGCTCTCCCACCCCCCATGGTTCTCAACTAGGATGAAGTTCAGATCATCAAAGACATATAAAATTATTCAAATTATGGTAAGGTTTTGGAAGCTATGGTGGATAATATGACTATAGCAGGTTTGAACTTCATTGTGGAAGCCTTCAAAACAAATGAAAAAGTGATTAATTTGCAACAGAAACTCTCTACCTCAATCAAAGCTATGGATAAAGAGTTGAAGGTCTGGAGTAGTTGTATTACAGATCTTCACCTAATGGGCCAAAATTATGAGAAGATCCTATTAGTCAGCAATGTATTTGATGATGCAAAGAATAAATTGTTGAAGGAATGGATTTTCAGTGTTGAATGGAAGATAAAGGTTCTGGAAGAAGCAATGGGAGAATTGAGGAATGTGTGGAAAAAAGGAGAATATTTTAAAACTTGTATCTCATCAGATTTAAAATATATTAACTGCCATCTTCAAGATGAAACTATAGGTGTTCCCTTATCTCTTTAGGAAATCAAGGCTCAATTCAAAACTTTTGTCAAGTGCAACATTCCCATTTGAAGTATTTAGAAACAAGGAATTTTTTTATTTTTTTTTAATTTTTACATAATTTTTTCTGTTATAAATAAAACATCATTTATAACACACATTCCATGCCAATCAATCTCATAACAGATAACCATATGCAACTATAAATGACTTGGTGATCCACCGAACTATTCATTTCATAACTCGATGATATACCGATCTATTTATGTTAACTTTAAGTATTGAATACTTATCGTATACTTCGTATACTTGGTTTTCCTACCCTAAACTGAGTACTGAGTGATCTATTTAAAGAATCTATATAAATATTTTTTTACCAATATTCATCTGATATCATGTTGCTTTAAACTAGGTGACATAAGACAACGCAACCAACAACTTGTCATACTTTGGCCAAATATTTTCAACATAATATTTATGTCACTATTCCTAGATGACATACTCATCATTTTAGAATACATCCTTCACCTCACTCATCTGTTATCTAGAATGGTCTTTACTAACTTCTATCAGTCCACTTGTCCAAGGTCTGACCCTAGTTCAGGTTACAACATAGTTTATTATAGGAATACGCTCATGATGACTTAGGGTATACGGGCATACTTAGTCGACCCTAGTCAACCAAATGTGCCAAGGTACCCTAAGTCATAAAAGGGATACTCCCTATCCTAAACATGCTAATAACCAAACCTAGAGAGAAACTATGTTCAAGTCCAGATGTGTGTAGATCTAGATGATCAATGCAGAAGGGTGTTGCCACATGTCAACTGCAACTGTATCCTCGAGAAGACCCAAGTCTTCTCAAAAGTACAGTCCTACAGTTGGCATGTGCCAACATCCTACAGAAACTGCCTCATCAAGATGTACATACCCCAAGGAGGTTATTAATGTTTAATTAATTTGGATTATTACACTGATTACAACAACCCTGCTAAAACCTAATGAAACATTCCATAAGTTCTTATTCCATACTTGAATCAATTAAACGTTGAAGAACTTCCTTTAACTCATGATTGATTTTAATGTTCGTTTACTTAGTTTAACAAGTAGTTAACCAAAACAGGATAGCAATGTCATAAGTCTCAATATAAAGTAATTTAACCATTTAGGGAGGTATAACAACCACATAAGTCCAAATAAATTAGAATTCATACAAAATTAAGTCCTATGATTTACAATCATATCTCCAATCCTTTTTGGTTTACATTCATTTGATAGAGGAATAGTCTTCCTCTACATGATTAAGTGATAGGGTTTACAATTCAAAATATCCATAGTTCATATTGCATGTTCATTACACATCACATTAATATGTTAAATTGTTTAGATAATAAACATCATCTTATGCAACTTTACAAGCTGCATCTTATAGAGGAAATTGAACTAACTCCCTTTATCCATCTTATTAAAGGATAACTCGATAAACATATAAAGAATATGAAGAATATCAACAAGATAGAACATCCATCTCCATTATAAAAGTATGAGCTAATTTACACAACCCATGCAAGTAAATATCAACTCGCAATTCCTCATTATAAACTTATATATTTAAAATACTATGCACTTTAGGCGTAATCCATAACAACATCCTTCATTCTAAAAAGTATACACCTTTTCTTTTTCAATACAACTAAAGAATGAATTAGAATTCTTTACAAAGAATCAGACTTATATCAGCCAATGCATCATATAAGTTTTTTCCTTCTTTTATCACTTACGATGTCCATCTGTAAAAATTGCTAGCACGGGTCAGTTCAATGAACTGAGCATGATAAGCACTAAGCATTAAAATGAAGTGCATTCCACTAATTATTTCATTAAAATAACTTTGGTTTAATGAGACAATTAATATATCATACAATAAGCATAAGTGATACCAATAGAAAAATAAGTACAATAATAAATCTAAATCCACTTTTAAGAGAAGAGAAGAATATAATCCACATTATCTATTTTAAAACTTAAATTTTAATTGATCCTATCAATTACCTTTAAACAAACAATAGATCTTACCATCCCATTATATCATAATTCTATCCTAATAGAATACAACATTTATCTTTTCTATAAGACAAAAGAAGTGTTTACAACATGGTTCATTTTAGGATGATTCATCTAAATATTAAGCAAAGAATAAGAAGAACCATTACGTACCATACCCAAACTCAAAAACATCTAAAAAATAGATCAGGTTCATAACATGAATTAACTATTTCCTTTCAGGGATAACAATCTTATAAATTCAACATTTAAGATATACATCTAAATAGAATTCCATATCAATCCAAGAAGGTAAAGAGAATCAAAATAGTCTAACTGCAAATCTAAATCTACTTCTACATGTTATAAGTTAGCATTCAAAGATCTGAAACCAACGTTCACAAATCTAAGTAGACTCTTACAGGAGTTAATCTCTACTTCGAGTCCGCCCAAGAAGGAATCATAAAAAGATAGAGTACAAGAGACAAAACCTACTCCTATCCATCCAAATAAAGCAAGGTTTAGTCAACAACAGTCAATCAAACAAGTATGCATGCACTTATCAGCATAACTGACTTAGCTGCTATCTTTCTACATCATTACAACAAATGATTCGAATAAAGTAGACCAACAAACCATAAAGAAATCACCATCTCATAAGAGAATCAAGTGCAGAGGAGTTCAATAAATGAACTTATCCAAATGACAGAGAAAAGGGATCTCTATTAGGAAAGGTCCATATAATTAATCATTTCATTAAACTTAACAAATGAATTTCCTGTTTCAATTCAAATCAGAATGAAAAACATATTACAGTCCCAAAAACAGTATACTGATCCCAAGAGAGTATATTTCCTTTATCTTTAAAAGAAACCCAAGAACTCATTCACTATATCCAATAAGGATAGAATCCCGAAACAGTAAGCTAACAAGTTCAGAATTATCCATGAACTCAAGGATTGAAGTCTCTTAAATGCTTCAACAACTCAATACAAAGAGTAAGTAGTTTGTGGATCAAAAAGAACTATACACAAAAGAACTGAATGGAGAAATAATCCTTCCCTTATAAGTTCAGTGGATAAGGGTAATAACACATCCATCCAATGAGACCCAAAAATTATTTTAAAGGATCTGAAGAGAGAGAAAGAAACCCAAATATGTTTAACTCAGAAGATTTCCCATTCTTACCTCCAATGTAGCTGAAACAGAAATCCAAAAAAAGAATTTTACAACCTCAAAATTGTGACAGAGGATACTTAGTTTCAAACAAAACAGTCAACCTAGAATGCGGGTTTCCTCAAACAGAGGGGAAAAGAATACCCCCAAATTTTAAACCATTACCATCTAGGAGAAGAAAATACAGTCTTAAAAATAAAAATACCACATTCATATAAACAAGATGTTTCAAACTTCAAATATTGAAGAGATTACCAAACAACTCAACCAAACTATCTCCCAATTTTCTTGTGAGTAAGTTGTTCCATAAAAGACTTATAAGCTTTAAACTTTTAATACAAGTAAAACACAACACAAAAATACAAGAACAAAATAAAATTCATCGATTTAATTAAAATTTCTTAACACTCAAGTACCAAATATGAGTACAATGTTGAACACGAGATTCACAAAAAAATTTAGAACTTCACAATTAATAAAATACGAGTACAGTGCCAAATATGAACTTCAAGCAATAGTTCAACATTGCATAAGTTTCCAAACACTAGTTCAGAACAACACGAAGCTCCAATGTAAGTTTAAATCAAAACACGAAGCCCTAATTCAAGATCAAATGGAACTCAAGATTCCCTTAAAGTTCAAAACCCTATATTGCAATGAAGGCCTATTCAAAACACAACAACCTCGAATACAAGTTCCAAAATGAAAAACAGAGCTACAGAAACAAGTTTCCCATACAAGCTTCACATGCATGCTATCATTGAACTTGCACATAGATACATTTTTCAAAACAACATTATTTAAGCCATGGATTCATATCAAAAAATCATAGAGATTCCTAAAAGCATGCAAGTAATCAACCAGAAAAATCATGCAAATATTAATAAGCATAAGAGCAGAGTTATTCTAATGAATCTTTTAGAAGAAAGCATGAAATCTTAATGGGTAGAGCCTATCATGCCTGATAGTACTTATGCCAAACTAAAGGAGACTTCTAGCTGAGCTTCCAACTCTTTTTCTCCTCCACGAAAGATCAACAATCAAACATCTTTTCTTCCTATGCCTCATATACTTTCCTTCGATCAAAAATAGACCATAGAAACCAAAAATATCTTTGAATTGAAGGTCGAATTGCTGGTTTGAAGTACTAGTTAGCTCCATGCAGAGAAAAATTCGTAATGCATGCAAAACCAAAAAACCTCCCACAAACCTACCTTCCAAGTTTCCAAGATGGTTTACACACAAAAACCTTGGTCCATCAATGTCATTAATTCTAAATTTCCCACTCATATTTCCTTGCCACCAACTCCTAAATCTAGCAAATGACAATTCCATCCAAACATGCAATTCCATCTTTAGTGGAGCTTCCACGTATGACTCCACAAAAGTCAACTAACCCCTGCCAAAAATGGTAGAACCACCATCCATTAAACCCTATCAACTTACTTAAATACCATTGGAACCGTCACCTTAGAGACATGTGACCCTTAGGTTCCCTTTCAATAGTTTAGGATGGATCCCATAAAACTTAGGTTAGTCTAGCAATAACCACCTTAGGTCTTAAAACATTGCCAATAGTAATTCCCACCTTAGGTTAGATTAAATTCATAACCATTTAGTATTAGGTATTAGTTAAAATAGCCTAGCATTACTTTAGTAATCTCTCCCATATTCATTTAGCACAAATCTTAGGTTAGGATGCCAACCCAACAAAATAGAATAAAAGGCTTAGATTAGAATGAAATCCAAATAAGTAGACGTAGCTAGAACATAGGTGTTCTTGACTAGCTTATTATACTGTTAGGATAATATTTTTGTTTTTGGACTCCAAATTCCTCCTTTGTCATAAAATAAATTGAATTTTGTTTACATCCATTATGTCCTACCATGATCAATCCCCAAATACCCAAGCACAAACATATAACTGAACGAAAACACATTCGCATAAGACCAAAGAATTTGTAACATACAAAGTTCAGTTTGGTATGTCTCTCAAATTAGTGAATGTCAATTTACCATTCAGTCTATGAAGAAGATTTAAAACATTCCTTGGATCACTGAAATTGATCCAAGGATGAGTCAGAAATAGGAATAAGTCTGCAACTCTTAAAGCCAGATTGCAGCTTACCTTTCCAAAGTGAAAATGAATTCTTGAAAGCCATACTATTTTAGTCTAATGATTTTAAGAACAAAATGATTTATCCATATCAAGCATGATCTTCAGTAGTCAAAAGAACACACCTTTATCAATAAAATCATATGTCAACGCTTGAAATGCAAAGGAGGAATATAACAATTGTTAAGGGTGTTACATGCTTCCCTCCTAAAAAGAATCATTGTCCTAATGATTACCTCACTTTCATAGTTTGCATGTAGGACAATCAACTTATTCACTTTTCTTATCATATGTCAAAAACATATAAGAATTTATAAGTTCCAGAAATCAGCATTACACAGTTGTTTATTCAAAACAAATAATTATCTGTCCAAAACTAGCATACTTATTGTAATATAAAGATAAAATCACAAATTTTTATCAAGCAATAGAATCAATTTTGTTCAAATAGATATGGAAAAGTATTTTTCATATCCTTAAGTTTTTCCCAAGTTGCACTTTCTTCATTAAACTGGTCCCACTGGACCTTACATTGACTTATTTCTCGATTTCTTAAATGTAACTGGTGAGTTTCCAACACTCGTATGGGTTTAACCATGATTATTCCTAGGTCTTGGACCTGCAAGGAATTCCAATTTAACACATGTGATAAATATGAAGCGTATTTCTTAAGAAGAGAAATATGGAATACATCATGCATTCATGACAAAGTCAGAGGTAATGCTAAACGATAAGCTACAGGATTGATTACTTCAACTATCTCAAAAGGTCTCACATAATGAGGTGATAACTTGGAAACCTTGCCAAAAGGTATAGAGCTATTTTTCAGTTTAACCCGAAGAAAGAATTTCTCACCAAGTTCAAATTTCCTTTCTACCCACTTTAAATCAGAATAAATATTTTGCCTATCTACTACTTCTTTAAGGAATTCACGAATCATTTTAACTTGTTCCATTTAAGTAATAATTTCAGGTCCAATTACCTCTCTATCCTGAATGTTGTCCCAACTAACTGAGATTCTACATTTTCTTTCTGTATAATGCTTCGAAAGGTGCCATCTTAAGAGAGGCATGATTTGTGTTATTGTATGTAAACTCAACTAGTGGAAGGTACTCTTCCCACTTATACTTCTGGTCCATACGATAAATTTGTAATATATCCTCTAAAACTTGATTAACTCTTTCAATTTGTCTATCCGTTTCTGGATGATACGCAGAACTGAAGTTCAAATTAATTCCTAGAGCTGCATTAAGCATTTTCTAAAACCTTGACTTCATTCTAGGATCTCTATCGGATATATTAATTTAGGTACTCCATGTAGTCTAAAAATTTCATGTACAAATATTTTAGATAACACAGGAGAATCATCCCTCAGATTACCTACGATAAAATGTGTTACCTTTATTAGTTTATCCACAACTAGTAAAATAACATCATGTTTGTTTCTTGACATAGGCATCCCTTGAACAAAGTCCATGCTTATCACTTGCCATTTTTACTGCACTATACTATGAGGATACAACAAACTAGGTGGGTGCATATGTTCCACTTTAACACGTTCACATTCAAGGAAATGTGTCAAAAAATTAATAACATCCTTTTTCATTCCCTTCCAGAAATATTGTTGTTTTATATTAGTAAGTATCTTTGTAATACCAGGGTGTCCAGAAAAAGGTGAATTATGAAATTTCGCTAACAATTTTCTTTCTCAAATCATTTAGCGAAGGTACATATACTCTGTGTTCAAATCGTAAGATTCCTTCATTATCAAAGTGAAAACCTTTATACCTAAAATAATTCAGATTTGCAGCAAGCATTGTCTTTACTTGCTAAAAGTAAGAAATAGATTCCATAACACTTTTTACTTCATCCTTAAATTGAGTCCTCAATGTTATAAGAGTAGAAATGTGCTTCCTATGACTTAGAGTGTCATCCACTCTATTTTATTTACCCTTTATATAACTGATGTCAAAATCATATTGAGACAAAAACTCTAACCACCTTCATTGTCTTGCATTAAGATTTGGTTGAGTGAAGATATACTTCAGTCCAAGATGATCAGTTTTCAATTCAAAAGGATTACCAAAAAGGTAATGTCTTCAAATTTGTAGTGCATGAACAAAGGCAGCAAGCTTTAAATCATATGGAGCATAATTCAACTCATGTAACTTTATTTTTCTAATTTTTAAAGCTATGACATGATCATTTTGTAACAAAATACCTCCTAGACCTTCACTAGATGCATCAGTTACTACCATAAAGTCTCCATTAGGACCTGGTACCATAAGAATAGATGTTGAAGTTCACTTTTCCTTCAAAGTTTTAAATGCAGATTCACATTTCTCACTCTAAACAAACTTCTTATCCTTCTTTTATAAAGATTTTATTCGTACAGCTGCTATCCAAAATGAGCCCCTTGCTCATTTTTTGGCTAACTCTCATCATTCTTCCCTCTCTTGTGCCTCAGTCATAATTTTTTTCTTTTTAGGAACTCAATACCTTCTAGATTTGGCACCATTGGATAGAGATTTTTCTCATCTTTCCAAAAAAGTAAAGTTTTCCTCCTAACTCCATGTATTTTTGAAGTTATGGCTTGGTGGAGATTTTGTGGGAAATTTTCATCTGAAAGGCCCGCAGCCAATAAGATGAGGCCATGTGTCATTGGGAGGGCGGAAGGTGGAGGTAAACTTGGAATTTTTACCAAGTGTTTGGAAAATTTTCAGAAGGACTATTTCACCTTGAAGGCCCACCGACGAATTAGATGCTGCCACGTGTCCAGGCGAGGATAAATTAGAAAATTTTCCTAAGGGTTGATACAAGCAAAAGTTTTTACACCAGGCCCGCATCCAATCACATTGTGCCACTTATCTCTAGAGGAAGGGAGTGGTGGACCATGGAGGAAGACTTAAAAATTTGGCGAAGTGTTTTGGTGAGAAGAAAAGAGAAATATTTGGCCCGTCAGCCTGCTGACCAGTCAGAACTCCCCACGTGTCGCCGCAGCCTCGGGGATTGGGGGAACGAAAAGATTCTTCCCTTTTCACCCAAGTAAAAAATCAAAAGGGAAAGGCCACCCCCTAGGTCCCGTCGGTGAATAAGATTGCGCCACATCTTCAGGGGGCATCGGAGCTTCGGCCGCTGGGGAAAAATTGGGAATTTTTCCCAAAGGGTAGTGCAAAGAGAAGTTTTCTCCCCCATGGCCCGCAACGAATGGAAACCTACCACGTGTCTCTAGATAAGTGGAGTGTGGGGAAAAGTTGGGAATTTTTCCTAAAGTAAAGTTGAAGGAAATATTGAAAGGGAAAATCCATGAGCCAAAGAGATCGTGCCACGTGTCCAGTGGCGGCAAAAAATGCAAGACAGGCCCGCGGGAAAAAATGGCAGAGAAAGCCCACATCCAATGAGGGTTTTCCACGTGTCCAAGTTAGAAAAGATGGTCAAAAGTGATGGAAAAAATAGAGAAAAGATTCCTGTGACACATCACATCTTGCCACATGTCCTTAGGTCATTGGCCCGGCAGAGAATTTTTGGAAAATTTTCCAATGGCCAAAATGATGGAAAATGAAGCATCAAGAGCCCGCGGCCAAGGGAATCATGCCATGTGGCATTAGATAGGTGGGGCACAGGGATTTTATGGGAAATTTTCCCAAATGAAAAATGTGGGAAAATTTCAAATTTTTTGCCCGCCAACCCATTTTGGCCCTGTGTTGCCCTAAATTTTCAAACGACCATAACTTTCGATCCAGAGCTCGGTTTTTCCCGTTCTTTATATCAACAAAAATCTGGTGAAATTCTCTATAAGATTCCAAGCTCAATTTTTAATTTTGATGGAATTTGAAGAGAGAAAATTGAAAAGCACCTCTGGCAGGTGGTAATGAACAAAAATGACATTTGAACCACCATTTTTAATGCAACATGGCTCGCATTCTCTCCCAGCATGGTGAAAAAAGTCAGGGAATGGACTTGTAAGGATACCCATGTTTTTTATTATGAATTTGGTTAGTGGTTGAAAGTTTTCCCATGTTTTCCCACATTTCTCTCTCCTGGGCTCATTTTTTGGAGGTTGGACATTTTTTATGTTTTGTAGGCTCCCTCCTTCACCTTGAAAAGTGATTTTGTGGAATATTATAACTTTTCCAAGACTGTAACATGTTTTCTTCCTCTCTGATGTTGTAATGCATGTATTTTTTATATTGGAAATGACAATGTAAGCTTTATGAATGGGTTTCAATCCTCTGTTTGTGTTGTTTGCTTCATTTCTCACCTTCCATTATATTTTATTAGTTTGTGCATGATGTTTGTTGCATTTCTATGATCTGTGTCAATCTGTAGAAGTAAAAAATGCTAACCATTCCTTTGGTGCATCACCTTATTAGCATTAGTTTTAGTTTTTTGCATTCTCTATCTCTGTCCCCTTGGAATTTAGAGTAATATTTTGAGTTTAAAACCTCTGCAACTTGCAAGTAATACACCTGATTAGAGGAGTTGAGGAACCAACCTCTAACCTGGAGATTCTTTTCCCATTTTTACAAGTCCCACACTTGGGGAAGAGATTCAATGTTGTGTAATCACACTGGATGTCCAAAATATCAAAATAGAAATATGATCAACATCCAGGGGTGCTGCTGATTTGCAAAAATAGTTTTGGCATGCCTAGTGGGACTTTAGAGGTCTTCATCATCATTGCAAAAAAATTGATGTGCATTTTTTGCAAGTTTCTTGCTTAAAATAGCCCTAAATTGCACATCCGGCGACTCCAAGGAAGAAGAATTCACTGGTTTTAGCAGTGTAGACCTAAAAAATCATGAGATGAATCACCACAAGGTCAAGAGTTGGAGAAGAAGAGGTGTTGTTTGAATATCTACAATTATCTCTAAGAAGAAGACAAAGAGGGAGGAGAATGCAAAGGTCTCCATCTCCACCAAACAAGTCTCTATCAACTCCTCCACCTGGTAGGCCTTTCATTCAAAATAAACCAGGATAATTTTTTTTACTTTTCATTTACTTGTTACAATACACCACTTGGGCTCACTTATAATATCATGACATTACACTAGATGATTTCACCCACATGGACTTGTACGTACAACAATATAACAAAACATGCACATAAATTCTACACTTCCTAAACAAATGAAGATAAAACTATTACCCAACCACAAAATGAACTAAAACATAGGCATGTTCAACAACATGGTCATCTTTATGTCTTACATATTTATCACAATTAAGTTATTATTGTTTTTTCCTTATAGGTTCAAAGAGAATTTAAACATGAAATTTCATAAATTCCCTTTTCTCAAAACTTCATATACTTTTTCTCACATAGAATTTATCTAAAAATGAGAATAAACTATTTAGTTCATTCCTAAATGTCCATTAATTATCCATATCTCAATTGTTAGTTAAAACCATTTTAAACACATAAGAGTATCCTAATACTTGTTCTTACGCTAAAGGTTTGTTTTCTTGGAAAGGATGCTTACTTTACATTTTGGTAGATTCCCATTTTCCATATTTGTCATAATGTTTAACAACAATAATATGCTCCATTCATTTAATGTATTATTATGAAAAATATTCATTTATCTATTTAGTTTCATCATTCATGATATGTATGTGAGTCGCAATCCACTTGTTCCCAATTATGATTCCTAGTTTACAAAAACTATGTTACACATGGAAAAAATTGATTCACTTTTTATCGACATATTGAATTCCTGCATCAAGTAATGGGGAAGATCACAATTTAAACTTCATTTTATGCTAAATGGGATAATATAAAGTTTAACCTTATGCTTGTAGTACATCATATAGATAAAATTGATTGAGAATATTTATAAAATAAACATGAGTCATATGTCCAATTTTGTGTATCAAGTGAAGAGCTCATAGTTTAGACATACAGAAATCCTCTCGAAGATGCCCAAGAAATTCATCCCATCAGGCGTAAGTCATAAGAAAAGTAGTTAATGATGTCATCACTCTCCTCAACAGAGTTATAGATTCCATTTTTTACTCAAAATATCAACATATTAGGGACATAATTTTAATAGAAAACTTTCACTATAGGTTTCGAACTAAAATTATCATATTAAAAGACCATGTTGTCGTGCAAATGTGAAACATGTAAATTCACAATTTTCGAGCACGAAAAATTATACCCCTGTTTCGAAATTTATAGTAACCCCCTATTTGATTTCAATTTAATCCCCTAGGTGACTTTAGGAATTTTTGAAAAGATTCGTATCTTCTGACAGTCTCCATGGGAAGGGACTACTCCAAGTGCCTTCCTAGGCAAGGATCAACCCCCCCTAGATTTTTTATCTATTTTAGCTAAAATTGCAAGCATTGAAGGTTAATTGAAAGGACCTTAGAACATCATGCAAGAACATTTCTACCAAGGTGCCTACATTCAAGAAATTTTGACAGACTTGGAGTAGTCTGAGGATGAGCAAAAGGCAAGGTTCACAAGCACTATGAAGTGACACAGGCCTTCAACATGTACATACTCCGAAGCTTCAGAAGAAGATCTCTGAGAGCTCGGGATATCAATTAGAAACAACATCCCTGATCAAGGAATACGGCTCATGGAAATCATACAATTCTCAACCTTCTCCTACATTACGGAGGAATCGATATTTTTCAACAACACCTTAGCGCACTGAGATTTCCTAAGCAATTTTTCTTAGTGACACAGAGTGTATTGTATCAAGCTCTACAGGTATATCAAATTTTAAGTGAATAACAGATGGTTGAATAAGTAGACATGATACCCCAGACCAGTTGGATTAAAAATTCCCTATATCTCTAGGGGTCAATATCACATATAAAATTTCACCAATGATGCATCTCATTTGGAGGCCACTAATATCTCATCTAAAATATTCTTGATATCCCCCATGTGACCTCTGGGACCCTCACTGTGGCCTCCAGACTTGATAGTCCCAACCCCCAGGTGCATTTATCCTAGCGTCCATTCCCTGTCGTCGGATCAAGTGCCATGTGTTAGCTACTAGGCCAACTACCATAGACGAGTTTGATGTCCCTGAAAAGGACCACATGAGGCCAGGGATATCAGCGATGATGGAAGAAATGTTCCCAGTCCTCTATGGTATGAAGTCTTCTTGGTCACCCATGATGGGATAGAGATGTATGAACCTCCGAGTGCTTTAAAGTCAACTTTTTTCACCTTCAATTCACTATCATCGGATTGCTGGCACATGTCATCCTCTTAACCACCATGAAATTTTGGAGCGTCCCTAAAAATGTCCTTGAGGAGAATCAAGGACATCAAGTTTCATGAAGAAGATTCACCTAATATTCATCTAGTCACAATGAATTTCAAAAATTCAAAAAATCTAAGCTATGACTTTATCATTCATCTTCAACTAGTGGTGGAGGTAACTTCTCCAGCTCTAAACACTCTAGACCAATTCCTCCATTTCAAAAAGGAAGACCATAAAATTGGAAACTTACTTCCCTGTGAGAAGACACCCAAGAAAGTCAGGGTATAAGAAGGCTCATTGGTGTCGCTGCAGGAGGAAAACTTAGATCTCAGAAATGAAAATAGAAAATCCATGTCAATGAAAGCATAAGTTGAAATGAGGAGTACATGGTTAACGATTCAGTCTTCCAGATACCACAGGAGGTCTCATTGTCTCTTTTCATCACTCAACAGCCCCTCTACATTAAGAAATTTCCTCCTCCAGCCAACAAAATAATGGTTAGTGACACCCATCATTGAGCCTGAATCCAAGTGAAATCTGTTTTCCCATGGATGCATGAAAAACGGTCATCCTTGACACTGAAGCACTGTGCAACAAGTCAGCAACCCATATATCTATCAATGATTATCTCATTGGCTAAAGAAAAAAGGTCATAAAATATTGCACATACAACCTCATGATTACACAGTGGGGAGATAGGTAATCAGTAGATCAAAGTAGCTCGGCCAAAGGTAATCAAGCTAGTGGATGAGATGACATCGACTGACTATGAGATGATCATGATCCAATTGGGACCAAATACTCATGAGGTAGATTTACACATATATCAACAATCTTTTACTCACATGGTGGCAAAGAATAAAGAATATAAAGAGAAGATTGAGGTGTTAGAGGAACAAGTACAAACTCTTTCATCTTATGTGCAACACTTGGTGGAACCAAGCACTACAACACTTCCTATTGAGAAAGTGGCACCCATCATTATCTTTGATCCAAAATCCATCAGAAGAATGCATGAGCTCACGATGTAGGGGTGAGAAAACAATGAATGGATCAACTCAATCTCTAAAATAGGGAAGCCAACACTCCAAGAGGTAATCAATCTCTTTGCGTACATGTGCACAACAAACCAACAGAACGCGTGATCACTCAAAGAGGATGTGGAAAAATAAAGTTGAGTACTGGGAACCTCTGGGACTAGTAGTGAGTGAGATGAGAAACACCCATCATCAAGAGTTAATCGACAAGAAGGTTTTTGAAAATCCTATAGAAGACTTGACACATGTATGGGCAAGGGCCTTGGTAATCAATTTGAAGCAATCAATCAGCCTTCATAGAGCTAGAGGAGAAAGAAGAACAAACATACAAGCTGCATGATAGTATAAATCGAAATTTTGGAAACTTGGAGTACCTACAATGAGTGAACACACAACTATTGATGAGTTGATCGGCCCTTTCAAAGAATATGTCAAGAAAGGGGTGGGAAACCCATTGTCCTTCACTAAGGATACTCTCGAATTCCTCTCAGAGATCCAAGCCTCCATTGCACTTATCACAGAAAAGCACTCATCATGGTTTGAGAAATACAAAGACATCAACAGTGTGATCGATGGATTGACCGAAACCTTGAGCTGCATTTGCATCCATTATGTAGAAAAAGTAGAACCTACAGTGGATCATTTCAACAAGGATCCTAGAAAGACAGAAAGTCTTCTCAGGAACGCAAAGTGGAGAGTAATCAGATAATGGAGCCAAGTCCACTGCAGGGAGCTCATTCTTCCACATAATTCTTCTTCTTTCTTCTTCTTCTTCTCTTCTCACTCAAGGCTCTCTCTCATCAATGTTATATTTTTGCATTGAGGTTTGCACTTTTTAATATTACTTTAAGTGACTTTAGAAACATAATGTCAAAATTTAAGTTGCCTTGATTTTATAAAAGGGACTTAAATATTTAAGTAGGAATATGAACAGTCTAAAGTCAAAATAAAGTATTTGAAAAGTCACCAGGAAGATGAAGAGTTGTGTCCTCTTCTATAAATTGTAACTAGCTCCTCATTTTATGGTCTTATTAGACAAACTTCTAAAATATTCTTAAAATTCTTAGATATTGGAGTTATTTTTTAGTGAATTCATGAGAGAGATATCCTTGTGAAGAGAGAAAAGAGATAGCAAATTTCTTCTATTTTTCCCTACTCAAAATGTCTTCAATTTCTATGATATATACAATTTCTACTTGAGATTCAATAAAGGAAGAAGGAATTTTAGATTTTTTTGACTAAGGGGTTTAGTGGTACATTATGTTCATCAAACTCTATTTGGTCTTCTTGTTGTTACGCGGATTTGTTTTCTTCTAAATTTAAGTGCATGTAATGAAGTTTCTGGTTAGGTGTATGCAAGTCTCTTGATTTTCTACTTGCAACATTAGTTTATCTTTTCTAATTTTCTCACTCCCTTTTCCACTCTCCTAGAAAATTATTCCCTTGCAGATATCTACAATATTTTGCCACAAGGTTAGTGGAGTGTCCCTATTGGATCCCTGCTCGTAAGGGCACTAAGATAAAACTCATTTTCACTTGCGCATGCACATATGATAGTTGCACTAGTTAATTAGAGGGACTTATACACCCAGAGCATTGGCAAGATAACCACCAATTTTTCCCCGACAAATTTTCTTGCTAATTTTTTTTTGAACCCACTGTAGGGAAAATTTAGTAGCATCTGCACCTCAATACAGCTAGAAGGTCTGAAAAATACAAAAAAATCAGAAAATTCAAAATTAAAAAAAAAGAAAATTTCTGGAATTTGAATAGCTATATGAGATACATGTCTACAAATGATGGCTATTCTGGGAAATCCTCCTGTTGAAAGACCTAAATTTCTCTTCCACATCCAAGAGGATATTGCTTCATATTTGAGAGAAGCTATTTGGTACAATAGGAAAAGTGTCAATCACTACTTCATTGCCACAAGAATTCTTGACCTTAAAGAAGAACGCACTTCTGAATTAGAGAAAAAAAAAACATTTCATCACCAAAAAGAAGAGCATAAATTTCCAAGCTGGCAGATAGAAGATACACCCAACAAAACAGAGACAAGGAGGAAAACCGACCCTATTTTTGAAGAGCTTCAAAGAAGACAACATCTACTCGGAATTCTGAGGTTTCATTTTAATGAAGCAAGTGGTCACATGTTGGAACCTGAGTGTTGTCAATCCTTTGGATAGTGAATGAATTTCACATACATCAACGAGAACCTTGAATATTTCACTGACGTAGAGACCGAAGAGGAAGCTAGAGAAAGAGAAGTAAAGAGTGGAAGAGGAAATAAGAGCTCAACTGAAGAAATTGAAAGACTTCAAGCTGAGGTAGATGAAAGAGAGAGTAGCAGAAGCCGCAACCTTAGAGAGGTTAGAAGCTAGAAATAGAAAATAAATGGGGGATCATGATCATGATCATGAGGTTGTAGGCCTAATGTACCATGGGAGAAACATTGGCCCACTCACCCTTGCTCAACCACTCCATGATCTACCAAGAGGCTCAAGAAAAATCTTTCCAAAATTCAAAGGGGATGGTTCTCAACTCCTCGAAGAACATGTAGCAACATTTATCATCACTTGCAATGTATTGGGCATTGAGGATAAAGATGTGTCAGTTAGGCTCTTTGTGGAGTCACTCCAAGAAAAATATGTTGAATGGTTCTACATGCTACCCCCCAAGGTGGTCACCTGTTGGGAAGATATAAGAAGTGCATTCGAACACAGGTTCAAGACCATGGAAGATTGTCAGGATCTCTTAGTCAAATTGGTACAAATGAAGAAAGAAACCTTTGAATCAATGAGAGACTTCATAGCAAGATATAACATAGTGATAAGAATAATCCCTAAAGATGTGGTGCCTCCTGAAAATAATTTGAAGAGATTCTTCATCATGCCTTGCCATTAGAAGTTATATTCCTCCTTTGCATTTCAAGTGTTGACATGTGATTTTCTTGATAAAGATGTGTTCTTTTGACTGTTGAAGATCATGCTTGATATGGATAAATCATTTTGTTCTTAAAAATCATTAGACTAAAATAGTATGGCTTTCAAGAATTCATTTTCACTTTGGAAAGGTAAGTTGCAATCTGGCTTTAAGAGTTGCAGACTTATTCCTATTTCTGACTCATCCTTGGATCAATTTCAGTGATCCAAGGAATGTTTTAAATCTTCTTCATAGACTGAATGGTAAATTGACATTCAGTAGTTTGAGGGACATAGCGGACTGAACTTTGTATGTTACAAATTCTTTGGTCTTATGTGAACATGTTTTCGTTCAGCTGTATGTTTGTGCTCGGGTCTTTGGGGATTGATCTTGGCAGGACATTACGGACGTAAACAAAATTCAATTTATTTTATGACAGAGGAGGAATTCAGAGTCCAAAAACCAAAATATTATCCTAACAGTATCCTAAGCTAGGTAAGAACACCTATGTTCTAGCTACGTCTACTTATTTGGATTTCATTCTAATCTAAGCCTCTTATTCTATTTTGTTGGGTTGGCGTCCTAACCTAAGCTTTGTGCTAAATGAATATGGGAGAGATTACTAAAGTAATGCTAGGCTATTTTAACTAATACCTAATACTAAATGGTTATGAATTTAATCTAACCTAAGGTGGGAATTACTATTGGCAATGTTTTAAGACCTAAGGTGGTTATTGCTAGACTAACCTAAGTTTTATGGGATCCATCCTAAACTATTGAAAGGGAACCTAAGGGTCGCATGTCTCTAAGGTGATGGTTCCAATGGCATTTAAGTGAGTTGATAGGGTTTAATGGATGGTGGTACTGCCAGTTTTGGCAGGGGCTAGTTGACTTTAGTGGAGGCATACGTGGAAGCTCCACTAAAGATGGAATTGCATGTTTGGATGGAATTGGCATTCGCCAGTTTTAGGAGGTGGTGGCAAGGAAAGATAAGTGGGAAATTTGGAATTAATGGCATTGATGGACCTCAGTTTTTGTGTGCAAACCATCTTGGAAACTTGGAAGGTGGGTTTGTGGGAGGTTGTTTGGTTTTGCATGCATTGCAGATTTTTCTCTGCATGGAGCTATCTGGTTCTTCGAACCAGCAGTTCGACCTTCACTTCAAAGCTATTTTTGGTTTCTATGGTCTATTTTTGATCGAAGGAAAGTATATGAGGCATAGGAAGAAAAGATGTTTGATTGTTGATCTTTCATGGAGGAGAAAAAGAGTTGGAAGCTCGGCTGGAAGTCTCCTTCGATTTGGCAGAAGCACTATCAGGCATGATAGGCTCTACCCATTAAGATTTCATGCTTTCTTCTAAATGATTCATTAGAATAACTCTGCTCTTATGCTTATTAATATTTGCATGATTTTTCTGGTTGATTACTTGCATGCTTTTATGAATCTCTGTGATTTTTGGATATGAATCCATGGCAAAAATAATGTTGTTTTGGAAACTTTCTCTCTGTGCAAGTTCAATGATAGCATGCATGTGAAGCTTGTATGCGAAACTTGTTTCTGTAGCTCTGTTTTTCATTCTGGAACTTGTATTCGAGGTTGTTGTGTTTTGAACTGGCCTTCGTTGCAATATAGGGTTCTGAACTTTAAGGGAATCTTGAGTTCCGTTTGATCTTGTATTAGGGCTTCGTGTTTTGATATAAACTTGTGTTGGAGCTTCATGTTGTTCTGAACCAGTGTTTGGAAACTTATGCAACTTGAACTGTTGCTTGAAGTTTGTATTTGGCACTGTACTCGTATTTTATTAGTTGTGAAGTTCTGAAATTTTGTGTGAAGCTCATGTTCGACACTGTACTCATATTTGGTACTTGAGTGTTAAGAAATTTTAATTAAATCAATGAATTCGATTTGTTCTGGTATTTTTGTGTTGGGTTTTACTTGTATTAAAATTTTAAAGCTTATAACTCTTTTATTGGAACAACTTACTCACAAGAAAACTGGGAGATAGTTTGGCTGAGTTGTTTGGTAATCTCTTCGAGATCTGGAACTGGAAACGTCTTGTTTAAATGAATGTGGTACTTCTATTTTTAAGACTGTATCATCTTCTCTGAGATGGTAATGGCGTGAAATTTGGGGGTGTTCTTTTCCCCTCTGTTTTGAGGAAACCCGCGTTCTGGGTTGACTGTTTTGTTTGAAACTAAGTCTCCTCTGTCGCAATTTTGAGGTTGTGAAGTCTTGTTTTGGATTTCTGTTTCAGTTGCATTGGAGGTAAGAATGGGACATCTTTTGACTTAAACATTTTTGGGTTTCTTGCTCTCTCTTTCAGATCCTTTAAAATAAGTTTTGGGTCTCATTGGAAGGTTGAGTTATTACCCTTATACACTGAATTTATAAGGGAAGGATTACTTTCTCCGTTCAGTTGTTTTGTGTATAGTTCTTTTTGAATCACGAACTACTTACTCTTCATATTAAGTTGTTGAAGCATTTTAAGAGACTTCAGTCTTTGAGTTCATGGATAATTCTGAACTTGTTAGCTTACTGTTTCAGGATTCTATTATTGTTGGATACATTGAATGATTTCTTGGGTTTCTTTTAAAGAGAGAGAAAATATATATTCTCTTGGGATCAGTATGTTGTTTTTGGGACTGTAATGTGTTTTTCATTCTGAATTGAATTGAAACCGGAAATTCATTTGTTAAGTTTAATGAAATGAATAATTATATGGACCTTTCCTAATAGAGATCCCTTTTCTCTGTCATTTGGATAAGTTCATTTATTGAACTCCTCTGCACTCGATTCTCTTATGAGATGGTGATTTCTTTATGGTTTGTTGGTCTACTTTGTTCGAATCATTTGTTGTAATGATGTAGAAAGATAGTAGCTAAGTCGGTTCTGCTGATAAGTGAATGCATACTTGTTTGATCGACTGTTGTTGACTAAGCCTTGCTTTATTTGGATGGATAGGAGTAGGTTTTGTCTCTTGTACTCTATCTTTTTGGGTGAACTCGAGTAGAGATTAACTTCTGTATGGGACTACTTTGATTTGTGAACGTTGGTTTCAGATCTTTGAATGATAACTTATAACATGCAGAAGTAGAATTAGATTTGCAGTTAGACTGTTTTGATTCTCTATACCTTCTTGGATTGATATGGAATTCTGTTTAGATGTATATCTTAAATGTTGAATTTATAAGATTGTTATCCCTGAAAGGAAACAGTTAATTCATGTTATGAACCTGATCTATTTTTCAGATGTTTTGAGTTTGGGTATGGTACGTAATGGTTCTTCTTATTCTTTGCTTAAGATTTAGATGAATCATCCTAAAATGAACCATGTTGTAAACACTTCTTTTGTCTTATAGAAAAGATAAATGTTGTATTATATTAGGATAGAATTATGATATAATGTGATGGTAAGATCTATTGTTTGTTTAAAGGTAATTGATAGGATCAATTAAACTTTAATTTCTAAGACAGATGTTGTGGATTATATTCTGCTCTTCTCTTAAAAGTGGATCTAGATTTATTATTGTACTTCTTTTCTGGTTGGTATCACTTATGCTTATTGTATGATATATTAATTGTCTCATTAAAGCAGAGTTGTTTTAATGAAACAATTAGTGGAATGCACTTCATTTTAATGCTTAGTGCTTATCATGCTCAGTTCATTGAACTGACCCATGCTAGCAATTTTTGCAGATGGACATCGTAAGTGATAAAAGAAGGCAAAAACTTATATTATGCATTGGCTGATATAAGTCTGATTCTTTGTAAAGAATTCTGATTCATTCTTTAGTTGTATTGAAAAAGAAAATTTGTATACTTTTTAGAATGAAGGTTGTTGTTATGTAGTACGCCTAAAGTGCATAGTCTTGTAAATATATAAGTTTATAATGATGAATTGTGAGTTGAGATTTACTTGCATTGGTTGTGTAAATTATCTCGTACTTTTATAAAGGAGATGGAAGTTCTATCTTGTTGATATTCTTCATATTATTTATATGTTTATCTGGTTATCCTTTGATAAGATGGATAAAGGGAGTTAGTTCAATTTCCCCTATAAGATGCAGCTTGTAAAGTTGCATAAGATGATGTTTATTATCTAAACAATTTAACATAGTAATGTGATGTGTAATGAACATGCAGTATGAACTATAGAATTGTGAAGGATAAACCCTGACACTTAATCATTTAGAGGAAGACTCTTCCTCTCTTAAATGAATGTAAACCAAAAAGGATTGGAGATATGATTGTAAATCATAGGACTTCATTTTGTATGAAGTCTACTTTAGTTGGACCTATGTGGTTGCTACACCTTCCTGAATGGTTAAGTTACATTTAATGGAAACTTATGATATTGTTGTCCTGTTTTGGTTAACTGTTTGTTAAACTAAGTAAAACAAACATTAAAAGCAATCATGAGTTAAAGGAAGTTCTTTAATGACTAATTGAATCAAATATAGAAAATAACTTATGGAGTGTTGGATTAGGGTTTAGCAGGGTCATTGTAATCTGTGTAATAATCCAAATTAATAATTTATTAATAACCTCCTTGGGGTATGTACATCTTGATGAGGTAGTTTCTGTAGGATGTTGGCACATGCCAACTGCAGGACTGTACCTTCGAGAAGACAAGGGTCTTCTCGAGGATACCGCATTGCAGTTGACATGTGGCAACACCCTTCTGCATTGATCATCTAGATCTACACACAAATAAGGACTTGAACTTAGTTTCTCTCTAGGTCAAGTTAGTGGCATGTTTAGGATAGGTGGTAGCTTTCAATGGCTCAGGGTACCTTAGCACATCTGGTTGACTTAGGTCAACCGAGTATGCCCATATACCCTAAGACATTGTGAGCATCTTCCTATAATAAATTATGTTTCTAACCAGACTAGGGTTAAACCTTGGACAAGTGGACTGACAGTAGTCAGTAAAGACCATTCTTGATAATAGAGGAGTGAGGTGAAGGACGTATTCCAAAATGATGAGTATGTCATCTAGGAATAGTGACATAAACAGTATGTTGAAAATATTTGGCCAAAGTATCGCAAGCTGTTGGTTGCATTGTCCTATGTCACCTAGTTTAAAGCAACGTGATGTCAGATGAATATTGGTAACAAATATTCAGATAGGTTCTTTAAACAGATCACTCAGTACCCGGTTTAGGGTAGGAAAACCAAGTATACGATAAGTATTCAATACTTAAAGTTAACATAAATAGATCGGTAGATCACCGAGTTATGAAATGAATAGATCGGTGGATCACCGAGTCATTTACAGCTGCATATGGTTATCTGTTATGAGATTGATTGGCATGGAATGTGTGTTCTAAATGATGTTTTATTTAGAACAGAGAACATTATGTAAAAAAAAAAAAATTCCCTTGTTTCTAAAGTCTTAAAATGGGAATGTTACATCAGAGCTGAAGGTTGCAGCTCTTGGACCTACTGTGTCCATAATCTGATGAAACTTAAATTTTCTTGTAACAGAAAATGGTTAGAACAAGAGGAAATGTTGCAAATAATCCTCCGCCTGAGGAAGGAGCAGCAACTACCCAAAAACTTGATGAGATCCTTGCTGCCCTGTTGGACACAAGAGATCATTTGGTGTACTTGAACAACAAGTAATGGGAAATGAGGAGGAAGAAGATGCTGATAACAATAATCAGCCACCTCCTAGGGACAACGCCAATGTAGGTGTTGATAATAACAATGTGAACATACCTGTTCAGCCTGAGAACAAAAAGGCTAGGCTGACAGCTGAACTCACTAATGATATAAAAAGGATAAGTCCACCCAAGTTTGATGGCACCACATTAGGAGATGGGGCTGAGAATTGGCTCAGCAAAATGGAGAAATACTTTGCAATAAGGAATTTCTTAGAAGAAACAAAGGTGATATGGGGAGCATATCAACTTTACCATGAGGCATCTTCATGGTGGGACAGTTTAAGGCTGAGTTAAATATTGATGAAACTAATATCACATGGGATCAATTTAAAGGATAATTTAGGCAACATGGCTGCCGCAACTTTACTATGATCAGAAAATGACTGAATTCCAGAACTTAGCTCAAGGAAAGCTAACTGTAACTGAGTATTGGGAGTGGTTTACAAAACTCCTTAAGTATGTACCTCAGTACCAAACTGATGAGAAGTTTAGGATACAAAAATTCATCATGGGATTGAATCCCATTATAGGAGGAGAGGTGGATGTTCACAACCCAACCACTATGGAAGGGGTTGTTGAAAAGGCCATAAGGCAGGAACATAAATTAAAGGCAATTTCTGCTCATAAGGAGGAAGTAAGGAAGAAAATTCCCTACTCCTCTTCATCATCTCTTGCACCTAAGAAATGACCGTGAAAGAAATTTGGTAATAAAAATAAGTTTTCAACTGATAATAATAAGAAAACTAGTAACAAATAAGTCTGTTGGTAATGCATGAAACAACTTTGTCAAGAACAATAATAACAGACAGAAGTCCTATGGGGGTTAGAATGATAACTTTAAGGCTGGAAATAAACCCGAGCCTAAAAAGGGACCTATAGGAGGTTGTTATAACTGTGGCAAAGATCATTACGCAAATCAATTCCCTTTGAAAAAGGATGATCGTAATCAGCAGCACAAGATACACACTGTAGTAGCTGACAAGCAGGCTGAGAAACAGGCCACACCCATAGAAGTTCTGGGTAAGTTATTTGGTTTACCTATAACTATTATTTTTGATACTAGAGCTACTGAATGTTTTATTTCTAGTAAATTAGCATCAAAACTAAAAAGAAAAGCTGGAAACATGGATAAAACATGGACTGTACAGTATGGAAACAATGTTGTTCATACAGTTAGTATGTGTCTCTTTAGAGCAGTCCTTGATTTACCTAACTTTTCCACTGAAGTTGATCTTTATGTTGCACCTTTGGGGTCTTATGATGTAATCATAGGTGTTAATTGGTTAGCAGAACATAAGGCTAAAGTGGACTATTTTGAAAAACATATTAGTTGTTTAGATGACCTGTAGAAAACAATAGAGATTCAGGGTGTGAAACATGAGATTTCTGTTAGAAAACTGTCAGCTATGTAACTTAAAAAGGCCAAAAATAAAGGTTGTACCTTATATGTAGTAAAAATTTTAGAAACAACTGAAGGAAAAAGTGATTCTCATGGAACGATATCCGACTGTTACGAGACTTCAGTGAATGTATTTCAAGAAGAATTGATAGGTCTTCCACCCAAAAGAGAGTTTGATTTCACAATTGAGATCAAACCTAGTGACTAAGCCTATTTCTAAAGCACCATATCAAATGACTACTATGGAATTGGTAGAGCTTAATGATCAATTGCAATAACTTTATGTCTAAAGGTTTGATTAGACCAAGTGTTTCACCTTGGGGAGCACCATGTAATTTTTGTGAAAAAGAAGGATGGAACACTTAGATTTGTAATGATTACAGAATGTTAAACAAAGCAACAATTAAGAATAGATATCCACTCCCTAGGATTGATGATTTATTTTATCAGATGCATGGAGCATCAGTATATTCTAAGATAGATCTTCGATCTGGATATCATCAGTTACGGATTAAACGATGAACGACATTCATAAAATAACTTTGCTGATAAGGTATGGACATTATGAGTTCACCCATTCTTACCTTTTGGATTAACAAATGACGACCTGTAGATTTTATGAATTCCTAATGAACAATATTTTCAATAATACTTGGTTACAAATTTGTGCTATGTAAATCTTGGATGAAATTCTCATATATTCTAAAAGTATTGATAGAACACCATGTGCATTTGAATATAGTTTGGTACTAAAATTTTGAGAAAGAGACATTATACTGGTAAGCTATCAAAATGTTCACTTTCTATGATTTCACAAAAGTGCACTATTTGGGTCATGTTATAAGTAAGAATGGAATTATTATAGACCATATAATAAAATTGTTGGACATCCAGTGTGATTGCACAACATTGAATCTTTTCCCCAAGTGTGGGACTTGTAAAAATGGGAAAAGAATCTCCAGGTTAGAGGCTGGTTCCTCAACTCCTCTGATCAGGTGTATTACTTGCAAGTTGCAGAGGTTTTGAATTCAAAATCCTACTCTAAATTCCAAGGGGACAGAGATAGAGAATGCAAAAAAATGAAACTAATGCTAATAAGGTGATGCACCAAAGGAGTGGTGAGCATTTTTTACTTCTGCAGATTGACACAGATCATAGAAAATGCAACAAAACATCATGCACAAACTGATAAAATGTAATGAAAGGTCAGAAATGAATCAAACAACACAAAATGAGGATTAAAACTCATTCACAGAGCTTGCATTGTCATTTCCAACATAAAAAACACATGCATTACAACATCTGAGAGGCAAAATAGGTTACAGTCTTGGAAGAGGTCTGATTTTCCACAAAATCACTTTTCAAGGTGAAAGAGAGAGCCTGCAATACATGAAAAATGTTCAACCCTTTAAAAATGAGCCAAATCTGGCTTTTACAATACCAAAAACAACCCCAGGAGAGAGAAACGCGGGAAAACGTGGGAGAACTTCAACCACCAACCAAAAATACAATAAAACAGCATGGGCATCCTTACAGGTCCATTCCCTGACATTTTTCACCATGCTGGGAGAGAATGCGAGCCATTCTTCATTAAAAATGGTGGTTGAAACGTCATTTCTGTTCATTACCACGTGCCAGAGGTGTTTTTCAATTTTCTCTCTCCAAACTCCATCAAAATACAAAATTGACCCTAGAATCTTGTAGATAATTTCACCAGCTTTCCATTGATATAAAGAACGTGAAAAACTGAGCTCTGGATCGAAAGTTATGGCCATTTGAAAATTTAGGGCAAAACAGGGCCAAAACGGATTGGCGGGCCAAAAATTTGAAATTTTCCCACTTTTTGCATTTGGGAAAATTTCCCAAAGAATCCCTGCACTCCACTACTCCGGTGCCATGTGGCACATTCTAATTGGATGTGGGCCTTCTGCTTCATTTTCCACCATTTTGGCCATTGGAAAATTTTCCAAAAATTCTCCGCCGGGCCGATGACTTGAGGACACGTGGCAAGAGGTGATTCGTTGCGGGCATTTCCTCTTAAATTTTTCCATCACTTTTGACCATTTTTCTGACTTGGACACGTGGCAAAACCCCATTGGATGGGGCTTTTCCTTCCATTTTTTCCCTGCGGGCCTGTCCTGCATTTTTTGCCGCCACATGGACACGTGGCAAGATCCCATTGGCTCGCGTTTTGGGGGGGACTTTTTCCTTTAAATTTCCTTCTGATTTTGCTTTGGGAAAATTTCCCAAATTTTCCCCCACCTTCCGCCAGTCTGGGACACGTGGCAAGCTCCCATTGGACGCGGGCCTTGGGGGCAAACATTTCTCTTTGCTTTAACTTTGGGAAAAATTCCCAATCTCCCCCGCTGAAGCTCCGACCGCCCCCGGAACACATGTGGCCTGTGGCCTGACTGGACAAAATTTTCCCCTTTGTGGCAAAACACTTTTCCAAATTTTAAATCTTCCTCCATTGGGATTGAGACACGTGGCATGAGGCCATTGGATGGGGGCCTTTCGGGCCAAAATTTCTCCTTGCGCCCTCGCCAAAACACTTCACCAAATTTTCAATTTTCCTCTCCACCCTCCGCCACTCCTTTGGCCTAAGGACACGTGGCACAATGTGATTGGGCGCGGGCCTTTCCTCAAAATTTTTTTGGCGCCAACACTTAGTCAAATTTTTATTTCTTCCCCTTGGACACGTGGCAGCATCCAATTCATCGGCGGGCCTTCGGGGTGAAATATTCCTTTTGAAAACTTTGCAAACACTTGGTAAAAATTCCAAGTTTACCTCCGCCCCCGCCACTTCCTTGGACACGTGGCACTCATCTTATTGGCTGCGGGCCTTTCAGGGGAAAATTTCCCACAAAAACTCCACCGAGCCATAACTTCAAAAATACATGGAGTTAGGAGGAAAACTTTACCTTTCTGGAAAGCTGAGAAAAAGCTCTATCCAATGGTGCCATTTCCAGAAGGTCTTGAGTGCCTGAAAAGAAAAAATTATGACTGAGGCACAAGAGAGGGAAGAATGAAGGGAGTTAGCCACAAAATGAGCAAGGGGCTCATTTTGGATAACAATTTTGGTGACTCAGAGGGGTCATCTGCCTGCTGGATGAAGTTACCAGTTGCCTGAAGCAGTCTATTGGGCATGGAGTCATTAAATTCTCTGCTTGGTACCCCAACTGATTAGAACATTGCAAGGAGGAAGATGGAGGGTAGAACATCATCTGATTGGAGCAAGGCCTGCAAAACACATTTCCTGGAACAACAAGCTTGTGCCAAAGCACTTAGGGAAAGCAAAGCTAATCTACAACAAAACAATGTGCATAAGCACTTGGAGGAATGAAAACCTAAGCTAATATGTACAAGGTGGAGAATTTCCTTCAGTAGCAATGCTTTAGATGGATTCCATTGACTGGAATCTGTAATTCTTCACCATCCAATGAAGACAATTGGAAAGCATTGTTGTCCTTACACTTTGTGACCATGTATGGGCCACTCCAAATGGCATCAAATTTTGAATGCCTTCCCGGTTTTTCTCTGTCTGCATCCCATTTTAACACTAGATCTCCAACTTGGAAAGATCTATCCTTGGCCTTTCTATCAAAGGTCTTCTTGATCAAAGCTTGATCCTTCTCCATTGCTTGGGATGCCTGATTTCTGATTTCTTGGAGCTCCATCAATTCTGCATATCTAACCTCCATGGGCTCAAACTCCAACAACTCCAACTGTTTCATGAGTTCCAATGTTGGCAACTCAAGTGACATGGGAAAAATTGCCTCTCTTCCATAAACAAGCTTGAATGGAGAGTTACCTGTAGATCTCTTGGGAGTTATCCTATCAGCCCATAAGGCTGATTTCAACTTAGTATGCCAAGACCTCTGATTTTCATCAAGAGTCCTCCTAATGATCCTTAACAAGTTCTTGTTTGTAGATTCAGCTTGGCCATTACCCTGAGGGTAATAATTTGATGAAGTGCTTAGGTAGATCCCATTCTTGACAGCCCATTCAGTTACCTTGGACCCAATGAATGCCAATGCATTATCTGATATTATTGTAGCAGGTATGCCAAATCTGGTTGCTATTCCCTCATAGAAGTCTAGGATGCTAGATTCATTTGCTTCCTTGAGTGCTACTGCTTCAGTCCACTTGGTGAAGTAATCTATTGCGGTTAGAATCCATTTGTGCCCTTGGCTTGAATTTGGATTAATGACTCCAATGAAGTCCAAACCCCATTGCATGAATGGCTGGTCAACTGAAATTGGATGCAATGGAAGGGCAGCTAGCCTCTCCTTACCCGTGAAGAATGCACAATTCTTGCACCTCTTGATCCATGCATAACAATCACTGAAAATCTTGGGCCAATAATAGCCAGCCCTCATGATCTTTAGAGCTGTCACTCTTGGTGCAAAATGACCACCAGCTGATCCACCATGGAACTCTTCCAACACCCTATGAATCTGATTTGTACCAATGCATCTCAGCAGCACTCCATTCACATCCCTTTTGAACAAAACACCATCAACAAGGGCATATGGGACAGCCTGCAATCTGAAGTGTCTTCTTTTGGTCTTGTTCATCTCTGGAGGGCATAGACCTATGCTTAGGAAGTGCATTATGTCTTGGGTCCAGCAAGGAGTGAGGACACCATCATTTTCCTCTTGAGTGCTTCCTTGCTCATGGCTGTCTTGCAACGCCAAAACAACCTCCTTCTCATTGCATGCTTCCTTGTGTTTGTTCAAGACCAGCTGCTCACACAATCCTTTTCCTCTGACCAACTTGGTGACTTTGATCTCAATGTCATACTCCATGACACGAGTAATCCAACCTGCTCTCTTTTCATTCAGGTCTTTGTTGAGGAGGAAGTCTTTAACTCCCACATGAGAAACCAACAATTGAACCTTGTTGTTTGAAACTAGATGCTTGAATTTCTTCAAGCTCCTGATTACTGCAAGAACATGCTTCTCAATGAAAGAATATCTCACCTCATAGTCCTCCAGGATTTGGCTGAAGAAAGCAATTGGCTGCTCATCATTGTCTTTGTTCTGCTGTACCAAAATTGCAGAAATAGTATCATCACCCCCAAATACATAGAGGATGAAATCCTTGGAGAAATCTGGGTTAATGAGAGTTGGGGCTTGAGAGATGGCTTCTTTGATTGCTTCAAAACTTTCCTTTCCTTCTGCTGTCCATTTGAAAGCTATGCTTTTCTTTAACATCTTGGTGATAGGCTTGACTAGGGCTGCAAAATTTGGGACAAACCTCCGAACAAAATTTATTCTCCCCAAGAAACTTTGAAGGGTCTTCTTGTGGCTTGGCAATGGTAGTGCTCTTATGGCTTCAACTCTTTCTGGATCAATTGCTAATCCTTCTTTGGAGACAATGTGGCCAAGGAGCTTTCCTTCATGGGCTAGAAAAATACACTTTTTAGGATTCAAGGATACTCCAAATCTTCTGCACCTTTGGAACACTTGTCTCAAATGAAAGAGATGGTCTGCTGCATTTTTTGAAAAAATAGTGATATCATCAAGATATATCAGCACCATGTTGTTAATCAAATCCTTGAACGCCATGTCCATTGCCCTTTGGAAGGTAGCTCCAGCGTTGGACAGCCCAAATGGCATTTCCCTGTATGCATAAGTTCCCCATTTGGTTGTAAACGCTGTCTTGAACTGATCCTCTTCTTTCACCATAATCTGATTGTACCCTGAATAGCCATCAAGTAATGAAAACCTCTCAGAGCCAGCAACAACTTGTAAAATCTGCTCCATAGAAGGAAGTGGATAATGATCCTTGAGAGATGCTCTATTCAAATCTCTGAAGTCAACACACAATCTGATTTCCCCACTCTTCTTTCTAACTGGAACCAAGTTGGCCACCCAACTAGAATGCTTGATAGGGAATATGATTCTTGACTCTATCAACTTATTCAATTCTTTTCTCATGAGAGGCTCCATGTGTGGATTGACTGGCCTTTGTTTTTGCCTGATGGGTTTAGTACTTGGATCCAATTCAATGGTGTGTTGAGCTAACTCGGGATTGAAACCTTTCAAATCTTCATAGCTCCAAGCAAACACATCAGGGAATTCTTGACAAAGTTGTATGAACTCATACCTTTCTTGCTCAGTTGTCACTTTACCAACTTGGAGTGATTTTCCTTCTTCCACCAAGATGGACACTGAATCTTCTCCCTTGACTTGGATGTTTGCTTTCTCCTTCCTAAACTGATCATTAGGATTGAAAATGGACTCCAAAGTAATAAGTCCCTTTGGTAGTTTGTTGGTTCTCAGCTGTACCACTTGGTCACCATACTGCTGCTCCAACTTTTCCTGATTTTTAGCTGAGAACTCAGCCTCTTCTTGCAAGAAATGGATGATTTGTTGATCATTTTCAAACACTTGCCAACTTACATTGTTGTCTGGCACTGAAGGCCTTACAATCACATGGATGTTTGGCTGTACCTTGTCTTTTTGGATGCTTTCAACAACATCAAAGGCTGCTCCAACTGCTGCAAGCCTGTCAGCAGCTTGGTTCTCTTTTCTAGGAATGGATTTGATGCCAAAGCCCTCAAAATCTTCAATGAGGTCCCACACCCTATTTTTGTAGCACTTGAGTAGATCATTCTTGACAGCATGCTGCCCCTTAACTTGGTTGACAATCAACTCACTGTCACCAAAGACTTGCAAGTTCTTTATTCCTCTCTTGATTGACCAATGCAATCCTTGTATCAAAGCTTCATATTCAGCAGTGTTATTAGAGCATGCAAACTGAAATCTAAAAGCTGAATAATACTTAACTCCTTGAGGTGAAACAAGCATAGCTCCCCCTCCTGCACCTTGTCTACTCCTTGATCCATCAAAAAACAACTGCCATACCTCATTGTCATCCTTGTGGTCTGGCTTGGTGATGCTAGGAATAGGCTGATTTTCTTCATGCATGCAATAGACTCCTAGCTCAGATTCTTCTATTTCTTGATAAGGATCAAAAGCATGCACCTTGTTTGCCCATTCATCAAGAGTCAGATCTGGGATGCTTCCAACCTTGGTGTCAGCTTCATCAGTGCTTGGATAATCCTCTTGATCAAACGCTGAACAATTGGTATTGATTTGGCTTGGAGTGTGAGGCTCAATGTGAAAGTTTGCAATAGGCTCAGATCTGATTGTGGCTTTAGTTCCATATCTTGTTCTGAACAACATGTGTGACCAATCAGTAGATAAGTAACCTCCAATCTTGGCTGTGAAATCCCTTGACAAACATAGGGCAAAGAGTGGTGGAAGATCTATTACTGAGACATCTTGCAAAACAACAACGTTGGGGCATGCATGCAAAGTAAGACTCAAGTTTTTTATCACTCCAACTGTTGTTACTGCTGTCCCATCCAATTGCACTACCCCTTTGGATATGACTTCATATTGAAGCCCCAACTGATCAGCTATTTGCTTGGGCATTACTGAACTACTTGCCCCAGGAATCAATCATGCAATTGTGTACTAATTGGTTTCCAATGATCAATGAAACATAGAATGGAGGGGGCTTCAACATTTTACCTTGCTGTCCTCCATGATTCCCCTCAGGCTGGGCAGCATTTGTGAGTACCTTCTCTTGCATTTGGACTTGCTGATTTGAAGTTGACCAGTCCTTCATGGCAGCTTGTAGCAAATCTCTTTGGCCTGGGATGGATAGTGATTCCCACATTGATATGTTTACATTTGTCTTCTTCATCTGATCAATGATGTTGAATGGAGATGAAGCATCTCTCTGCTGTCCCTTGGCCTGCACATTCATTCCTTGCACATGGGCAGCAACAACTGGCATTTGAGTTGGCCTAGGAGCTGTTTTAGGCAGTCCTTGCGTGTTTGGAACTGAATTTTGTTTGCCAATAATTTGTGGAGTGATAGAAGGTTGTGGATTACTTGGAGCCAATGGCTGTTCTTCACCCAAATTTCTCCTTTTTGACCTTGTGTTGGCTGCAACACTTTGGGAATCATTTGATTCATGCCACAAAAATATTCTGCCTGCCAGTTTACAAGTGTGGTATCATTTGGAGCTGATTGTTGCTGGAATGTTTCTGGTTGTTAGTTATTTCCTTGACTCCCTTCACCCTCCACACCAGTTGTAGTCACCATTAATGCTTGATTTAAGGCACCGTTGAAGCATATAGACTGGTTGTGAGGTTCATTGCATGGGAAACACCAATCATACTCTTGAGCTATGTTGTTTTGCACTGGCACTATTGCTTTAGAGGCAGATGTAGCATTGGGATTATAGGGCTGAAATGGTCTGTTGGCAGGAGGTCTTGCTTGATTTTGATTTGCAACTGGATTGGGTGGTCTTTGAGGCTGGTATGGCTGCCTGTTAGGCTGAGCTTGAGGCTGGAAAGGAAGGTCTAAAACCTTGGGCTTGCTGCCTCTTGAGTGTAACCAGCTCATTACCTAAATTTTGCAATTGCTTCATGACTTCTTGAAGTTCATTTGAGGCACTAGAAGATGAAGTAGAAGCTTCACTTGAATTCTGATTTCTAGGAGTGGGAATAGGAGCTAAAATAGGCACTTGACTAGTACTTGGGCTCTCTAAACTTGGATACAATGGCATTGGAGGCCTAGGAGCTAGCTTGCCAGCTTGAATCAAACAATTTTCAGCTCTAATGGCAATGCTATAAGCAACAGGGATAGTTGTGCCTCCCATGGATTGAATTAACATAGAAATATCAGAATTTAAAGCTTTAAGGTAATATAGAAAAGCACCTTCTGCTGTTGGCCTTACTGCCACTGGAATTCTCTCCCAAGTCATTTGAAACCTGAAGTTGAAGTCAGTCAGCTGCTCATTGGGAGCTCTCTTGATGGTTGTCAACTGTTCCAAAAGGGACAAGTTATCTCCCTTTTCTCCAAACTGCTCATGGAGGGCTATACATAGCTGGTTCCAATTTTGGATAGAACCTGAGGCAAGACTCCTGAACCATTGCAAAGCTTTCCCTTTGAATGAAGATGCCAGCAGTTTGACAGCAACTTGCATCTCATTAATCTCATGGATTGCACAAATATTAGCAATATCCTTGACATGATCACCAGGAGTGGTCTGATTCTCTCCAGTAAAGTATGGAATGTTCTTCAATGCTGCAACTGGGATTGGATTTTGTGCATTGAGAGCAAGTGGGCTGCTGCCAGTGAAATTGACATAGGGGTTGTGTTGTGCCATTCTGATTGGCCTTAGAACCCTTGTTGATTGAATGAAAGGCCTACCAGGTGGAGGAGTTGATAGAGTTCTGTTTGGTGGAGATGGAGACCTTTGAATTCTCCTCCCTCTTTGCCTTCTTCTTGGAGATAACTGCAGATACTCAAACAACACCTCTTCTTCTCCAACTCTTGACCTTGTGGTGATTCTTCTCATGAGTTTTCAGGTCTGCACTGCTAAAACCAGCTGATTCTTCTTCCTTGGAGTCGCCAGATGTGTAATTTAGGGCTCTTTTAAGCAAGAAACTTGCAACAAATGCACATCAATTTTGTTGCAATGAAGATGAAGACCTCTAAGGTCCCACCGGGCATGCCAAAACTGTTGTGCAAATCAGCAGCACCCCTGGATGTTGATCAGATTTCTAGTTTGATATTTTGGACATCCAGTGTGATTGCACAACATTGAATCTTTTCCCCAAGTGTGGGACTTGTAAAAATGGGAAAAGAATCTCCAGATTATAGGTTGGTTCCTCAACTCCTCTGATCAGGTGTATTACTTGCAAGTTGCAAAGGTTTCAAAATCAAAATCCTACTCTAAATTCCAAGGGGACAGAGATAGAGAATGCAAAAAAATGAAACTAATGCTAATAAGGTGATGCACCAAAGGAGTGGTGAGCATTTTTTACTTCTGCAGATTGACACAGATCATAGAAATGCAACAAAACATCATGCACAAACTGATAAAATGTAATGAAAGGTCAGAAATGAATCAAACAACACAAACAGAGGATTGAAAACTCATTCACAGAGCTTGCATTGTCATTTCCAATATCAAAAAACATGCATTACAACATCTGAGAGGCAAAAAATGGTTACAGTCTTGGAAGAGGTCTGATATTCCACAAAATCACTTTTCAAGGTGAAAAGGGAGCCTGCAATACATGAAAAATGTTCAACCCTTCAAAAATGAGCCAAATCTGGCTTTTACAATGCAAGAAACGACCCCAGGAGAGAGAAACATGGGAAAACATGGGAGAGCTTCAACCACCAACCAAAAATGCAATAAAACAGCATGGGCATCCTTACAGGTCCATTCCCTGACATTTTTCACCATGCTGGGAGAGAATGCGAGCCATTCTTCATTAAAAATGGTGGTTGAAACGTCATTTCTGTTCATTACCACGTGCCAGAGGTGTTTTTCAATTTTCTCTCTCCAAACTCCATCAAAATACAAAATTGACCCTAGAATCTTGTAGATAATTTCACCAGCTTTCCATTGATATAAAGAACGTGAAAAACTGAGCTCTGGATCGAAAGTTATGGCCATTTGAAAATTTAGGGCAAAACAGGGCCAAAACGGATTGGCGGGCCAAAAATTTTAAATTTTCCCACTTTTTGCATTTGGGAAAATTTCCCAAAAAATCCCCACACTCCACTACTCCTGGTGCCATGTGGCATGTTTTGATTGGATGCGGGCCTTCTGCGCTTCATTTTCCATCGTTTTGGCCATTGGAAAATTTTCCAAAAATTCTCCGCCGGGCCGATGACCTGAGGACACGTGGCATGATGTGATTCACCGGGCATTTCCTCTTAAATTTTCCATCACTGTTTGACCATTTTTCTGACTTGACACATGGCAAAAAAACCCCATTGGATGTGGGCTTTTCCCTTCCATTTTTCCCTGCGGGCCTGTCTTGCATTTTTTGCCCACCACATGGACACGTGGCAAGATTCCATTGGCTCGCGTTTGGGGGGGGGACTTTTCCCTTTTGAAATTTCCTTTTGATTTTTCTTTGGGAAAATTTCCCAAATTTCTCCCCACCTTCCCGCCAGTCTGAAGACACGTGGCAGCTCCCATTGGACGTGCGGGCTGGGGGCAAAATTTTTCTCTTTTGCACTTACCTTTGGGAAAAATTCCCAATCTCCCCCCGCTCCGCCGAAGCTCCGACCCCCCTGATGGACACGTGGCCTGATCTCTGATTGGTTGGCGGGCCTTGGGGCCAAAAATTTTCCTTTGACTTTTTCCAAAAACTTTCCCAAAATTTTCCCTGCCTCTCCCTCCACGGTCCGATGCCCCTTGAGACACGTGGCATGAGGCCATTGGATGCAGACCCTTGGGGGCCAAAATTTTTTGCATCCTTTCGCCAAAATTTTCAAAAATTTTCTAACTTTCCCTCCACCCTCCACCACTCCTTTGGCCTAGAGACACGTGGCACAATGTGATTGGGCGGGGGCCTTTCCTCAAAAATTTTCCATGGCACCAACACTTAGTCAAATTTTCCTAATTTTCTTCCCCTTGGACACGTGGCAGCATCCAATTCACGGCGGGCCTTCGGGGTGAAATATTCCTTTTGAAAACTTTTCCAAACACTTGGTAAAAATTCCAAGTTTACCTCCGACCCCCGCCACTTCCTTGAGGACACGTGGCACCATTTCATTGGCTGCGGGCCTTTCAGGGGAAAATTTCCCACAAAAACTCCGCCGAGCCATAACTTCAAAAATACATGGAGTTAGGAGGAAAAATTTACCTTTCTGGAAAGCTGAGAGAAAGCTCTATCCAATGGTGCCATTTCCAGAAGGCCTTGAGTGCCTGAAAAGCAAAAAATTATGACTGAGGCACAAGCCCATTAAATGTAACTTAACCATTCAAAGAAGGTGTAACAACCAAATAGGTTCAACTAGAAGTAGACTTTATAGGAAATGAAGTCTAATGATTAACGATCATATCACCATTCTTTAGATTACATTTCTTTGAGTGAGGAAGAATCTTCCTCTACATGATTTAAGTGTTAGGGTTTGTCATACCCTTCTTATCTTTCACAATTTCTATAGTTTTACTGCATATTCATTACACATTCCAATACTATGTTAGAATTGTTTAGATAAAATTGTTATCTTATGCAACTTAACAAGCTGCATCTTAATAAGGGAATCCAATTATTTCCCTTTAACCAACTGATCAAGTTTATCCGAATTAATCATATAACAGATATGAAAAATATCATCAAGATAGGTTTTCCATCTTCTTCATAAATACAAGATAATTTACACAACCAATACAAGTAAATCTCAACTTTCAATTCATCATTATAAAACTATACATTACAAGACTATGTATTTCAGGCATACTGTATAACAAACAACCTTTATTCCCAAAAGAATACAACTTTTCTTTTTCAATACAAATCAAGAATGAACGAAACTCTTTACATAAGATCCATAATTAAATAAGCCCAATACAACATGAAAGTTCTTGTCTTCCTTTATCACTTACGATGTCCATCTGCAAAATTGCTAGCACGGGTCAGTTCAATGAACTGAGCATGATAAGCACTAAGCATTAAAGTAAAGTGCATTCCACTAATTGTTTCATTAAACAACTCTGCTTTAATGAAACAATTAATATACAACATACAATAATCATAAGTAATAACATCTAGAAAGAAGTACAATTAAGAAAATCTGAATTTACTTTTAAGAAAAGAGCATATTATAATCTGCAACATCAGAATTATATCACAAGACTTAATTGATCTTATCAATTACTTTTAAACAGTCAACAAGTCTTGTCCTTCCATTATTTCATAAATTCATAAGGATAGAAAAACACATTTAACTTTTCCAAGCAGCAAAGGAGTTAGTTACAACATATCTCATATTAGTATGCTTCATCTTTCCATATAGAAAAAGGAGAGAATCAATACATATTTATTTCTCAGACACAATTTCTCTGAAGGAAAGAATCAGGTTTAGAACACACATCACTGCCTCAGTCTAAAGATGACAAAATAAGGAGTCGAAACATAAAGAGGCTACAACAAAACAAGAATCCCAATTCAATTCCAAGCAGATTAAAAACAGTAGTCTAAAAGAAAGCCTTACAAACTTCTATCTGTTAGTAGATATAATGCAAAGGTCTGAAACTCAGACTGCCCACAAATCCAAGCTATACTTTGGCAATTAAATCTCTTAACCAATCCACTAGAAAATTTCCATCTTAGAAGAGAATCAAATAACGAGAAGTTCAATCAATGAACTTAAATAGTCAACATAAAAGGATCTCAAACCAAAATGGACCCAATCCATATTTCATTTCATTTATACTATGAAATGAAATCCTTTATTAAATACAAACTTAGAAATTCTCTAGCTAGTTCCCAAAAGAGAACTCAAACAGAATGCACAATCAAAGGATGCACATTACCAACATTCTTTACAAAACTTACAACTACTTACCTATTTTCATTCACCAAGCTCAAATCCAAATTCAATCTCAAAATGAAATTCACAGTATCATTTATAAACAACATACTATCCTCAAGAGATCTGATTCACTTCCCTGTCTAAAAACCCAGAGATCCATTCAAAGAAATCAACAAGGAATAGAAATATGCAACAGTGCAAGAAGATAGACAAGGGTCGATGAAACTCACGGTCCCAGGGACTGAATTTCCAAGCATTCAGGATAGGGATACCATATTCCCTTCAAATGACACACTTAAAAACAAATAGGTTTAAATTCAACGTTCAATTAAAACCCACGAACCAGATGAAATATCTGAAGAGAGTAGGGAACTAAACAAACTGTTCAAGACAAGTACTATCCCCAACTTCCTCCACTCGACTGAATAGAATCACCACAAGCCCCTTGAGTTCCATTAAAATCTTATGACAGGTAAGAATTTTCTCAACATCAAAGACAAAAAGGAATTAAATAATACATTCCATAGGCCTCTACAATCGATATGATTTTCCCAAAACAAATTACAGTTCCAGTCCATTAATTCATGAGAATTAAAACAGCCAAGCTTCCTACACGACACAGGATTCACTCAGGGCAGAGAGGGAGAGGTTTTACTTCGAACTCACACCCTTGTCATATTCAAGAACACCATGTGACCTGAAAGACAGAAGTAATACAACAATTCTCGCACAAGAAGTAAGACAGAGGAGGTTTCAAAAAGAAGATACTCGGTCTACATCCGACCAATACAAAACTCCAAAGGTCCCTTCGAGCAAGACTGTATTAATGAGATTAAAGCTTACAAAACCAAAACCAACCAAAACCCAGCTCATGAAACAAGTAAACACATCAACTCCCACATAGATCCAGAACACACAAAATTAGAATACCTGTACAATGTCGAATATGAACTTCAAACATAAGTTCAGACTTTTCCAGACTCTAACACCAGCTCAGTCCACACAACATTCCAATGCGAGTCTAGTATTCACAGTTCCATAATTAAGAATAAAACCTTAGCTCTGAGTAAAAGTACAGAGCAAAACTCACAACTCGAATACCAGTTCAGCATGAGAACTAAATATAAGTACAGTGTCGAAATACGAAGGCTCAACCAAGAGTTCAGATCTATACTTAGTTCCATTCAGTCCAAAACGAACATAAGGGCCCAAAAAAATCTCATAACAAAGCACAAAGCTTCACACAAGCTTAAAACAACCATGGAGCTCTATTACAACTCCCCGAAACAAAAAACTTAAACAGAGATACAGAACCAAACAAACAACAATGCCAGTTCAGAATGGCCAAAGAACTCTACTTCAAATGCAACGAACTAATGTTCTTAATGATAGTTCGGAATGAAACATATGGAAACACGTACCCATTCAGAAAACACCATACTTGAATATAAGTAACAGAGCTATTAAAAGCAAGTTCATTTGAATACCACCAAGAACTAGTATAGATAAAGTTCACAAGAACTACCATCTAACAACCAAGGATTCATATTCCAAAACCCACATAAATTTCAAGAAAACAAGCAAGTAAATAACCAGATACATCATGCAAAAATATATATCCAGTGAGCAGAGTTGTTTTAATGAATCATTTAGAAGAAAGCAAGAAATCTTAATGGGTAGAGCCTATCATGCCTGATAGTGCCTCTGCCGATTCGAAGAAGACTTCCAGCCGAGTTTCCAACACCCCTTCTTCTCCAAGCAAGATCAAACAACAATAATATTTTTCCACAGTGCCTCTTATACATTCCTCGAACCGAAAATAGATCAGAGAATTCAAAAATAGCCACTAAGTGTAGATCAAACTGATGGTTCGAAAAACCAGATAGCTCCATGCAGAGAAAAAATCGTGAAGCATGCAAAGCAAAACAACCCCCAACAAATCCACCAGCATGCCTTCCAAGACAACTTGCTCACCAAAACCGAGGTGAATTAATGCCATTAATTTGCATATTCCCACCTATCTCTCCTTGCCACCACCATCCAAAGTTGGCGAGACTAAATTTAACTTCCACTTGCATTTCCAAACTTAGTGATGCCTCCACGTAGGTTCCTCCAAATTTCCATGTAATTACCAAGTCTGGCAGTACTCTACCTTTTTAAATAAAAAATCACATCTCATTAATAGCCTAGGAACCACCACTTAGCTCCCACTTGCCAATGACCCATAGGTTCCCTTTCATATCCCATTAGTTTAGGATAGATAGAATTTTCTTAGGTTAGATCTTAGGTTAATTTAAAATATATAACCTTAGGATATAACCTTCAAACAATAGATTGTCACCTTAGGTTAGGTCTTAGTTTAACCAAATACAATAGGTTAGAAATAACTTAGCATCCCTTAGGTTATTTCCCATTCATATTAACTTAGTGTTAACAACTTAGGTTAGGATGTCATCCCACGTAGAGTGGCGTAGAAAGAGTTAGGTAAATCACCTGAGTCTTGAATCCATTAGGATAGACCTTAATAGATATAGGACAAGTTTATATTCTCACTTTCTTTAGAATCCCGAAGTAGGTTTCTATTTCCCTTAACATCATTAAGCACCCTGCAAGGGTCAATCAAGAAGAGCCGAGCACAACACAAAATAGAATGCAGGCACGGTCTTTCAAGATAATAAAGAATTTGCAACAAACACAAGTTCAGTCCGTTAAGTCTCTTAATCAATGAATGTCAATTTTTCATTCAGTTTAGATAAGAAGATTTAAAACATACCTTGGATCAATGGAATTGATCCAAGGATGAGTCCAATTGCAAAGGATAAGTTTGCAACCATTCTGACCAGATTACAACTTACTCATAAGAAGTGAAATAGATTATTGCAAGCAACAACATATCAGCCCTACAATAAAAGAGCAGAAATGATTTATCCATGGCAAGCATGATTTTTCAACAACCAACAGAACACACATTTGTCCTGAAAATCACATGTCAATGCTTGCAATGCAAAAGAGGAATATAACAGTTTGACAAGGTGTTACATACTTCCCTCCTAAAAAGAATCATCGTCCCGATGATTATCTCTTTTTAATCATTGCATTCTGAATAATCAATTATTCACTTTCATAACATAAGTTTGCAACAATATCCAAATTTTGAGTTCCATAAATCAGCATTTACATAGCTGTTTATTCAAAATTAATAGTTGTTTGTCCATAACCGGCAGACTTATTGACATCTAAAGATAAAATCACAATTTTTTTATTAGTCCTCAAAGTCAATTCTGATCAAATAAATATGGAAAAGTAGTTTTCATATCTTCCAGGTTTTCCCAGGTTGCACTTTCTTCATTAAACTGGTCCCATTGGACCTTACATTGACTTATCTCACAATTTCTTAAATGCAACTGGTGAGTTTCCAGCACTCGTATGGGTTTAACCATGATTATTCCTGGGTCTTGGACCTACAAGGAATTCCAATTTAACACATGTGATAAATCTGAAACGTATTTCTTAAGCAAAGAAATATGGAAAACATCATGCATTCATGACAAAGCAGGAGGTAATGCTAAATGGTAAGCTACAGGGTTGATTACTTCAACTATCTCAAAAGGTCCCACATAACGAGGTGATAACTTGGCAGCCTTGCCAAAAGTTATAGAGCTCTTTTTCGGTTTAACCCGAAGAAAGACTTTCTCACCAAGTTCAAATTTCCTATCTACCCACTTTAAATCAGCATAACTCTTTTGCCTATCTGCTGCTTCTTTCAAGCATTCACGAATCATTTTAACTTGTTGTTCCATTTCAGTAAGAATTTCAGGTCCAATTACCTCTCTATCCTCAATGTTGTCCCAACTAACCGAGGTTCTGCATTTTCTTCCGTATAATGCTTCGAAAGGTGCCATCTTAAGAGAGTCATGATATGTGCTATTATATGTAAACTCAACTAGTGGAAGGTATTCTTCCCACTCATACTGCTGGTACATACAATACATTCATAACATATCCTCCAAAACTTGATCAATTCTTTCAGTTTGTTCATCCGTTTCTGGATGATACACAAAACTGAAGTTCAACTTAGTTCCTAGAGCTGCATTAAGCATTTTTGCCAAAACCTTGACGTCATTCTAGGATCTCTATCGATATGATTAATTCAAGTACTCCATGTAATATAAAAATTTCATGTACAAATATTTTAGCTAACACAGGAGAATCATCCTTCAGATTACCCATGATAAAATGTGCTACCTTTGTTAGTTTATCCACAACTACTAAAATAACATCATGTTTGTTTCTTGACATAGGCAACCCTTGAACAAAGTCCATGCTTATCACTTGCCATTTGTACTGCGGTATACTATGAGGATACAATAAACCGGCTGGGTGCATATGTTCCACTTTAACACGTTGACATTCAAGGCAATGTGTCACAAAATCTATAACATCCTTTTTCATTCCCTTCCAGAAATATTGTTGTTTTATATCAGCAAGCATCTTTGTAATACCAGGGTGTCCAGAAAAAGGTGAATTGTGAAATTCTGCTAACAATTTCTTTCTCAAATCATTTAGCGAAGGTACATATACTCTGTTTTCAAATCGTAAGATTCCTTCATTATCAAAGTGAAAACCTTTATACCTCAAATCATTTGGATCTGCAGCAAGCATGTCTTTACTTGCTGAAAGTAAGAATCAGATTCCATAACACTTTTTACTTCATCCTTAAATTGAGTTCTCAATGTTATAAGAGCAGAAATGTTCTTCCTACGACTTAGAGCATTAGCCACTCTATTTTCTTTACCCTTTATATAACTGATGTCAAAATCATATTGAGACAAAAACTCTAACCACCTTCATTGTCTTGCATTAAGATTTGGCTGAGTGAAGATATACTTCAGTCCAAGATGATCAGTTTTCAATTCAAAAGGTTTACCAAGCAGGTAATGCCTCCAAACTTGCAGTGCATGAACAATGGCAGCAAGCTCTAAATCATGTGGAGCATAATTCAACTCATGTAACTTTAGTTTTCTACTTTCGTAAGCTATGACATGATCATTTTGTAACAAAATACCTCCTAGACCTTCACCAGATGCATCAGTTACCACCATAAAATCTCCATTAGGATCTGGTACTGCTAGAATAGGTGCTGAAGTTAACTGTTCCTTCAAAGTTTTGAATGCAATTTCACATTTCTCATTCCAAACAAACTTTTTATCCTTCTTCTGTAAGGAAGTTATTGGTGCAGCCACCTTAGAGAAATCTTTTACAAATTTTCTATAGTAGCCAGCAAGTCCCATGAAGCTTCTAACTTCATGTACATTCTTTGGTGCAGGCCACTCAGTTATAGCTACAATTTTTGAAGGATCTACAACAATTCCATTCTTACTTATTACATGTCCCAAATAGTGTACTTCTGTGTCATAGAAAGAACATTTAGACAGCTTACCAAATAACCGTCTCTTTCTTAATATTTCCAAAACTATCTTCAAATGCTCATGGTGTTCCTCTAAACTTTTAGAATATATGAGAATGTCATCCAAGAATATGAGCACAAATTTTTCCAAGTATTCTTGAAAGATATTATTCATTAAATTCATAAATGTTGCAGGTGCATTTGTTAATCCAAAAGGTAAAACCGTGAACTCATAATGTCCATACCTTGTTTTGAAAGTTGTTTTATGAATGTCTTCATCCTTAATCTGAAATTGATGATATCTAAATCAAAGATCTATCTTAGAATATACCGATGCTCCATGCATCTGATCAAATAAATCATCAATCCTAGGGAGTTGGTATCTATTCTTGATTGTTGCTTTGTTTAACATTCTGTAATCAATTCACAATCTAACTGTTCCATCCTTCTTTTTCACAAAAATTACAGGTGCTCCCCAAGGTGAAACACTTGGTCTAATCAAACCTTTAGACAAAATTTCTTGCAACTGAGCCTTAAGCTCTACTAATTCTGTAGTAGTCATTCGGTACGGTGCTTTAGAAATCGGTTCAGTTCCAGGCTTGATCTCTATTGTGAAATCAAACTCCCTTTTGGGTGGAAGACCTGGCAATTCTTCTAAAATACGTCACTGAAGTCTCGTAACAGTGGATATCGTTCCATGACATCACTGTTTTCTTCAGTTGTTTCTATAATTTTCACTGCATATAAGGTACAACCTTTATTTTTGGCCTTTTTAACTTGCATAGCTGACAGTTTTCTAACAGAAATCTCACGTTTCACACCCTGAATCTCTACTGTTTTCTACAGGTCATCTAAACAACTAATGTGTTTTTCAAAATAGTCCACTTTAGCCTTATGTTCTGCTAACCAATTAACACCTATGATTACATCATAAGACCCCAAAGGTGCAACATAAAGATCAACTTCAGTGGAAAAGTTAGGTAAATCAAGGACTGCTCCAAAAAGACACATACTAACTGTATGAACAACATTGTTTCCATACTGTACAGTCCATGTTTTATCCATGTTTCCAGCTTTTCTTTTTAGTTTTGATGCTAATTTACTAGAAATAAAACATTCAGTAGCTCCGGTATCAAAAATAATAGTTATAGGTAAACCAAATAACTTACCCAAAACTTCTATGGGCATGGCCTATTTCTCAGTCCGCTTGTCAGCTACTGCAGCATGTATCTTGTGCTGCTGATTACGATCATCCTTTTTCAAAGGGCATTGATTTGCGTAATGATCTTTTCCATAGTTATAACAGCCTCCTACAGGTCCCTTCCTAGGCTCAAGTTTATTTCCAGCCTTAGAGTTATCATTCTGACCCCCATAGGACTTCTGTCTGTTATTATTGTTCTTGACAAAGTTGTTTCGTGCATTACCAACAAACTTGTTTGTTGCTAGCTTTCTTATTAGTATCAGTTGAAAACTTACTTTTCATTCCAAATTTCTTCCATGGTCCTTTCTTAGGTGCAAGAGATGATGAAGAGGAGTTGGGAATTTTCTTCCTTACTTCCTCCTTATGAGCAGAAATTGCCTTTAATTTTTGTTCCTGCCTTATGGCCTTTTCTACAACCCCTTCCATAGTGGTTGGGCTGTGAACATCCACCTCTCCTCCTATAATGGGATTCAATCCCATGATGAATTTCCATATCCTAAACTTCTCATCAGTTTGGTACTGAGGTACATACTTAAGGAGTTTTGTAAACCACTCCCAATACTCAGTTACAGTTAGCTTTCCTTGAGCTAAGTTCTGGAATTCAGTCATTTTCTGATCATAGTAAAGTTGTGGCAGCCATCGTTGCCTAAAGTATCCTTTAAATTGATCCCATGTGATATTATTTTCATCAATATTTAACTCAGCCTTACGGTTGTCCCACCATGAAGATGCCTCATGGGAAAGCTGATATGCTCCCCATATCACCTTTGTTTCTTCTGAGAAATTCCTTATTGCAAAGTATTTCTCCATTTCACTGAGCCAATTCTCAGCCCCATCTCCTAATGTGGTGCCATCAAACTTGGGTGGACTTATCCTTTTTATATCATTAGTGAGTTCAGCTGCCAGCCTAGACTTTTTTTTCTTAGGCTGAGCAGGTATGTTCACATTGTTATTATCAACACCTACATTGGCATTGTCCCCAGGAGGTGGCTGATTATTGTTGTCAGCATCTTCTTCCTCCTCATTTCCCATTACTTGTTGTTCAAGTACAGCCAAACGATCTCTTGTGTCCAACAGGGCAGAAAAGATCTCATCGAGTTTCTGGGTAGTTGTTACTCCTTCCTCAGGTGGAGGATTATTTGCAACATTTCCTCTTGTTCTAACCATTTTCTGTTACAAGAAAATTTAAGTTTCATCAGATTATGGACACAGTAGGTCCAAGAGCTGCAACCTTCAGCTCTGATACCAAGATGTAACATTCCCATTTTAAGACTTTAGAAACAAGGGAATTTTTTTTTTTTTTACATAATGTTCTCTGTTCTAAATAAAACATCATTTAGAACACACATTCCATGCCAATCAATCTCATAACAGATAACCATATGCAGTTGTAAATGACTCGGTGATCCACCGATCTATTCATTTCATAACTCGGATCCCATCATAACTCACCGATCTATTTATGTTAACTTTAAGTATTGAATACTTATCGTATACTTCATATACTTGGTTTTCCTACCCTAAAACCAGGTACTGAGTGATCTGTTTAAAGAACCTATCTGAATATTTGTTACCAATATTCATCTGACATCACGTTGCTTTAAACTAGGTGACATAGGACAACACAACCAACAACTTGCGATACTTTGGCCAAATATTTTCAACATACTGTTTATGTCACTATTCCTAGATGACATACTCATCATTCCAGAATACATCCTTCACCTCACTCATCTGTTATCTAGAATGGTCTTTACTGACTACCATCAGTCCACTTGTCCAAGGTTTAACCCTAGCCCAGGTTTGAAACATAATTTATTATAGGAAGACACTCACAATGTCTTAGGGTATATGGGCATACTCAGTTGACCTAAGTCAACCAGATGTGCCAAGGTACCCTGAGCCATTGAAAGCTACCACCTATCCTAAACATGCCACTAACTTGACCTAGAGAGAAACTAAGTTCAAGTCCTTATTTGTGTGTAGATCTAGATGATCAATGCAGAAGGGTGTTGCCACATGTCAACTGCAATGTGTATCCTCGAGAAGACCCTTGTCTTCTCCAAGGTACATTCCTGTAGTTGGCATGTGCAACATCCTACATAAACTACCTCATCAAGATGTACATACCCCAAGGAGGTTATTAATAAATTATTAATTTAGATTATTACACCAATTACAACAACCCTGCTAAACCCTAATCCAACACTCCTTAAGTTCTTTTCTATACTTGAATCAATTAAGCATTAAAGAACTTCCTTTAACTCATGATTGCTTTTAATGTTTGTTTACTTAGTTTAACAAGCAGTTAACCAAAACAGGACAACAATATCATAAGTTTCAATATAATGTAATTTAACATTCAGGGAGGTTTAGCAACCACATAGGTCCAACTAAAGTAGACTTCATACAAAATGAAGTCCTATGATTTACAATCATATCTCCAATCCTTTTTGGTTTACATTCATTTAAGAGAGGAAGAGTCTTCCTCTAAATGATTAAGTGTTAGGGTTTATCATTCACAATATTCATAGTTCATATTGCATGTTCATTACACATCACATTACTATGTTAAATTGTTTAGATAATAAACATCATCTTATGCAACTTAACAAGCTGCATCTTATAAGGGAAATTGAACTAATTCCCTTTATCCATCTTATCAAAGGATAACCAGATAAACATATAAATAATATGAAGAATATCAACAAGATAGAACTTCCATCTCCTTTATAAAAGTATGAGATAATTTACACAACCAATGCAAGTAAATCTCAACTCACAATTCATCATTATAAACTTATATATTTACAAGACTATGCACTTTAGGCATACTGCATAACAACAACCTTCATTCTAAAAAGTATACAACTTTTCTTTTTCAATACAACTAAAGAATGAATCAGAATTCTTTACAAAGAATCAGACTTATATCAGCCAATGCATCATATAAGTTTTTTCCTTCTTTTATCACTTACGATGTCCATCTGCAAAAATTGCTAGCACGGGTCAGTTCAATGAACTGAGCATGATAAGCACTAAGCATTAAAACAAAGTGCATTCCACTAATTGTTTCATTAAAACAACTCTGCTTTAATGAGACAATTAATATATCATACAATAAGCATAAGTGATACCAACCAGAAAAGAAGTACAATAATAAATCTAGATCCACTTTTAAGAGAAGAGTAGAATATAATCCACAACATCTGTCTTAAAACTTAAAGTTTAATTGATCCTATCAATTACCTTTAAACAAACAATAGATCTTACCATCCCATTATTTCATAATTCTATCCTAATAGAATACAACATTTATCTTTTCTATAAGACAAAAAGAAGTGTTTACAACATGGTTCATTTTAGGATGATTCATCTAAATCTTAAGCTAAGAATAAGAAGAACCATTGCGTACCATACCCAAACTCAAAACATCTGAAAAATAGATCAGGTTCATAACATGAATTAACTGTTTCCTTTCAGGGATAACAATCTTATAAATTCAACATTTAAGATATACATCTAAACAGAATTCCATATCAATCCAAGAAGGTATAGAGAATCAAAACAGTCTAACTGCAAATCTAATTCTACTTCTGCATGTTATAAGTTATCATTCAAAGATCTAAAACCAACATTCACAAATCAAAGTAGTCCCATACAGAAGTTAATCTCTACTTGAGTTCACCCAAAAAGATAGAGTACAAGAGACAAAACCTACTCCTATCCATCCAAATAAAGCAAGGCTTAGTCAACAACAGTCGATCAAACAAGTATGCATTCACTTATCAGTAGAACCGACTTAGCTACTATCTTTCTACATCATTACAACAAATGATTCAAACAAAGTAGACCAACAAACCATAAATAAATCACCATCTCATAAGAGAATCGAGTGCAGAGGAGTTCAATAAATGAACTTATCCAAACGACAGAGAAAAGGGATCTCTATTAGGAAAGGTCCATATAATTAATCATTTCATTAAACTTAACAAATGAATTTCCTGTTTCAATTCAAATCAGAATGAAAAACATATTACAGTCCCAAAAATAGTATACTGATCCCAAGAGAGTATATCTTCTTTATCTTTAAAAGAAACCCAAGAACTCATTCACTGTATCCAATAAGGATAGAATCCTGAAACAGTAAGCTAACAAGTTCAGAATTATCCACGAACTCAAAGACTGAAGACTCTTAAATGCTTCAACAACTTAATACGAAGAGTAAGTAGTTCATGATTCAAAAAGAACTATACACAAAACAACTGAATGGAGAAAGTAATCCTTCCCTTATAAATTCAGTGTATAAGGGTAATAACTCAACCTTCCAATGAGACCCAAAACTTATTTTAAAGGATCTGAAGAGAGAGAAAGAAACCCAAAAATGTTTAAGTCAGAAGATGTCCCATTCTTACCTCCAATGCAACTGAAACAGAAATCCAAAACAAGACTTTCACAACCTCAAAATTGTGACAGAGGAGACTTAGTTTCAAACAAAATAGTCAACCCAGAATGTGGGTTTCCTCAAATAGAGGGGAAAAGAATACCCCCAAATTTTACGCCATTACCATCTCAGAGAAGACGATACAGTCTTAAAAATAGAAATATCACATTCATTTAAACAAGATGTTTCCAGTTCAAGATCTCGAAGGGATTACCAAACAACTCATTCAAACTATCACCCAATTTTCTTGTGAGTAAGTTGTTCCATAAAAGAATTATAAGCTTTAAAATTTTAATACAAGTAAAACCCAACACAAAAATACCAGAACAGAATCAAATTCATCGATTCAATTAAAATTTCTTAACACTCAAGTACCAAATATGAGTACAGTGTCGAACACGAGCTTCACACAAAAGTTCAGAACTTCACAAGTAATAAAATACGAGTACAGTGCCAAATACGAACTTCAAGCAATATTTCAACATTGCATAAGTTTCCAAACACCAGTTCAGAACAACACGAAGCTCCAACACAAGTTTATATCAAAACACGAAGCCCTAATACAAGATCAAATGGAACTCAAGGTTCCCATAAAGTTCAGAACCCTATATTGCAACGAAGGCCTGTTCAAAACACAACAACCTCGAATGCAAGTTCCAGAATGAAAAACAGAGCTACAGAAACAAGTTTCACATACAAGCTTCACATGCATGCTATCATTGAACTTGCACAGAGAGAAAGTTTCCAAAACAACATTATTTTTGCCATGGATTCATATCCAAAAATCACAGAGATTCCTAAAAGCATGCAAGTAATCAACCAGACAAATCATGCAAATATTAATAAGCATAAGAGTAGAGTTATTCTAATGAATCATTTAGAAGAAAGCATGAAATCTTAATGGGTAGAGCCTATCATGCCTGATAGTGCTTCTGCCAAATCGAAGGAGACTTCCAGCCAAGCTTCCAACTCTTTTTCTCCTCCATGAAAGATCAACAATCAAACATCTTTTCTTCCTATGCCTCATATACTTTCCTTCGATCAAAAATAGACCATAGAAACCAAAAATAGCTTTGAAGTGAAGGTCAAACTACTGGTTCGAAGAACCAGATAGCTCCATGCAGAGAAAAATCTGCAATGCATGCAAAACCAAACAACCTCCCACAAATGCACCTTCCAAGTTTCTAAGATGGTTTGCACACAAAAAATGAGGTCCATCAATGCCATTAATTCCAAATTTCCCACTTATCTTTCCTTGCCACCACCTCCTAAAACTGGCGAATGCCAATTCCATCCAAACATGCAATTCCATCTTTAGTGGAGCTTCCACATATGCCTCCACTAAAGTCAACTAGCCCCTGCCAAAACTGGCAGTACCACCATCCATTAAACCCTATCAACTCACTTAAATGCCATTGGAACCATCACCTTAGAGACATGTGACCCTTAGGTTCCCTTTCAATAGTTTAGGATGGATCCCATAAAACTTAGGTTAGTCTAGCAATAACCACCTTAGGTCTTAAAACATTTCCAATAGTAATTCCCACCTTAGGTTAGATTAAATTCATAACCATTTAGTATTAGGTATTAGTTAAAATAGCCTAGCATTACTTTAGTAATCTCTCCCATATTCATTTAGCACAAAGCTTAGGTTAGGATGCCAACCCAACAAAATAGAATAAGAGGCTTAGATTAGAATAAAATCCAAATAAGTAGACATAGTTAGAACATAGGTGTACTTACCTAGCTTAGGATACTATTAGGATAATCCTTTGGTTTTTGGACTACAAATTCCTCCTCTGTCATGAAATAAATTGAATTTTGTTTACGTCCATTAATGTCCTGCCATGATCAATCCCCAAAGACCCGAGCACAAACATACTTCTAAATGAAAACACGTTCACATAAGACCAAAGAATTTGTAACATACAAAGTTCAGTCTACTATGTCCCTCAAACTACTGAATGTCAATTTACCATTCAGTCTATGAAGAAGATTTAAAACATTCCTTGGATCACTGAAATTGATCCAAGGATGAGTCAGAAATAGGAATAAGTCTACAACTCTTAAAGCCAGATTGCAACTTACCTTTCCAAAGTGAAAATGAATTCTTGAAAGCCATACTATTTTAGTCTAATGATTTTTAAGAACATAAATGATTTATCCATATCAAGCATGATCTTCAACAGTCAAAAGAACACACCTTTATCAAGAAAATCATATGTCAACACTTGAAATGCAAAGGAGGAATATAACAATTGTCAAGGGTGTTATGGACACTGTATTGTGCATTTCCTTAATTAATCTTTTCGTTAGAAGAAACGGTTACCAAATGTAACCAATTTGTAAGCTATATAATGAGCTCTCTTCACCATTTCAAGGGGTTGGAACTTTGATTATTTTTGAAAGTGTAAAAGAGTCAAGGCTATCAATACAAGAATATTTTCCTTTATGCTTCTATCTGTGTCTATTCATTTCTTCTTGTCAAAATTTATTGAATCATTAATCTATTTTGCATTAAGAAGCTTTGTATTCTTATGGATGTCATCTCTGGAAATTTGTGTCTGTGAAATAACATATAATGGTGGTTTAATATGAATGATTTTGTTCTATATATCATCATTGCTCAACATTTATAAGGAACTATTTTGTCTATCTATATTTCCTGAGAATGCTATTATGTTCTACCTTTTCCCCTTCCTTAGTTCTTCTGTCCTTTTGTATTGAATAATCTACTTAGATTAAAAATATTTCATGATACCAGAGTTTCTCTTTGAAATAGAAAGTTGTACATTTGTGAATAACTTTTTTCTTTCAATAAGGGAACCTCTTCCATTAAAGAGGAGGGACTTTCATCCCTTGACTATTGTTTTCACTAAAGTCATAATTTGACAACCAACAATACCCAATCTGAAAATCAATATGACTCACTGGGTAGGGTATTGCATGTGTTTTCTTTTCATCAATTGTCCAACCCTATTAAGCCAAAGGAAGGCGATTATGTTTGTGGTAATAAGGTGTGCTCATCTTGTGATCCTAGAACCTCATCTATCTACCCCTCAGGTGTTCATACAATAATGGTATGAACAATATGAAGTTGGAACATAATCCTATATTTAAATCTTAGATCTTCTTAAAATCTCAAACATATATTTGCACTTGTACATCAAAGAGTTATGAAAATCTTCATGAGGAGTGTCAACTTAGATCCAGCTGTCCTACATGCTACGCTGTAAAATATTGCACAAAGTGAACAGCATTACATTTAACCATAATGAAATTCCCTAATGAACAGTTTTCCCATGTTCTTTATCCTCTTTACATAGAATCTTCTACATTTTCGCTGAAAGATAAATATGGTGCTTGTGGAATTTTGGGAGATACTAATTTTCTATGTTCATTGCCCTAAAACAGTAAAAAAGAAGAAGATCTAGAGTCCCAAATTGGCTGCAATTTTTCTTTATTTTGTGGAGCAAGAATAAGTTGGTTCAATCCCACTGCTAAGGAATATTTAAGGCCCACATAATCATGACAAAGTTTGCATTGTCTTATATTTGTTCCATAAGTATGCTTCTTAGGCACCCATGGATTCATATGTTTTGGCTTTACCATTGATCATAAGCAATTATCAAGTTAAAACAAAACCTAGACACACTATAACTATTTAAGGAGATCGTGAACCCTTCTATTATAGAATCTCAAGAAGATTTGCATTTAGGGGAATTACAAATATCCCTCTACCAAAATTGTTACCCCCCTTCACACTAAAGATCTTGACTTCATGAGTAGATAACTCAATAAGTTTTTTTGTGCTAATTTCCTTCTACATATGCTTCTCCTTTTTAATTCATGGGACAATGAAACATCTTGATGATAATGTGGATAATATACATATTCAAACAGAAAAGAAACTCTCCTTTCTCAGACACTAAAGCTTAATCTCCCAAGATAAGGGAACAAACCTAACTGTAATAATTCATGGGGGTTTTAATTTTGAATAAACAATCAGGACATTCTTACCTCACATCTTCTCATTAAAGGGTAAAAATTATTGGACCCTCTTATAATTTGGGTCCTCGAAGCCAAAGATTTTAGCCCTATAAATCTCCAGGGGTAGAAGGATTTTTATAGTAAAATAATGGATTCCAGGGTGTTGGAAAGGACCAGATGTGAACCATTTGAACATTGGAATAAGGAAACCAATCTCCTTATACATTTTTAAACAGAAGTCCTGGTGTTTGTATTCACCACTAAACACTCACCCCATGGAATAAGGCTATACCTCCTCTAAACGTGAGGATAACTCTATTTATTCAGTGGTTGAGATTTAAAAATGGTATTCAATGTGTATCTTAGGGTTGTTGGAGAAGGATTCAAATTCTTCCCTCTTCTCTCACCCATTTTTCCTATATATTGTAATAGAGGGGCACATTCAAGTTGTTCATTTTTCCTCTCTGCCTCACCCTCTTGCTCTCCCTCGGTGTTGAAAATGGATTTTAAACCTCCTCCCTTTCTCTGTAAATGGTTTTTTTATTCTTACTCATAGATGATGTTCTATGCAAACTTCTGAAGTAATAAAAAAACATGTTTTGTGATGCATTTGTTTATTCTTTGATCTTTTTGGTTGTTTCTTCTTACCTAACCTCATTGCAAACCTGTTTACAAGTTTTTTGTTCATTTTACTAACATGGGAGCACCAACTTCAAGAATTTAAGGACCTATGTGTGAACTTGCATTTGGTACCTGTGATGCAGAATTTGTTCATCAACTCCATTACTCACCTCCCTTCATTCACTCACTTCAAATTTGCTTAAATGATCAAACTTCCTTTTCTGGTGTATCATCGCTTAGTAGTAGGCTCTCTCACCCTCTACACCTCTCTATCCTAATTTGCATTATTATTAACACAGTTATCATTTTGTCATCACTAGAACTCTCAACTTGTGGCAGGTAGATTAGGAAGCAGGAACAAGCCTTCTCTGGAGATTTTTCCCTTTTGTAAGGTCTCACACCTTAGGGAAAACTCAATGTTACGTGAATCACACCAAATGAATCTACTTTAGTGATCCGAAAATAATCAGATTATTACTACCTGATCTAGGACCCTTGTAGGCTTTAATTATTTGCTGACAATTTGCTCCTTTTAAGTAATCAATTTAAAATAATGCAAGACAATAATGATAATTGTACATAGATTGATTACGGAGTTCGGAAATTTCCTACGTCTCTGGGTTCATGGTCAAACCATTCCACTAGTCAAAACTTGTAAGTTACAATAGTACTTTCACAAGAAAACCTAATGGAAACTATATAAACTTGCTTAGAAGAATAACCAAACCTTCAGACGACAAGGGTGAAAAATAGCACCTGACTTCCACCTTCTTGGAGTACAATCTCCTTTGGCTTCGATCGGCCTTCCCGATGCTATCAATGCGATGCTAGCACTCTGGTTGACAATCCAGGATTCGCAAGCAATTGGTGTGGCGCTATGGGCCGACTAGGTAGTTTGAATAACTCCTAGCCACAAATATTTAATTATTATTGCCTAACAAATAATAGGTCAATAATAATAAAAAATAACAATGCCTAAATAATTTAGGTCTTCACACAACAATTTCTCATTCTCCTCTTATCTCGGACTACGCCTCTAGCACTCTAGGAATGAACTTCTCTGTATTTTTGTGTGTGTTCCCAAAATAAGCTTAACAAATAATAAGCTTAGGTTGTGTGTGTGTTTATAATGAACTAGGTACCCTATTTATACAAAATTAGGGCCCAAAAAATAAGCATTACAAATTATCCTATAGGCTATTTTTAATACCCTCATCCTGTACCATGTGTAATGGGGTTCAAATCCCAATTGGGCGGTTTGAATTAGTATGGGATTAAATCCCAAATAGGGCGCTTAGCATTTTAAATGGGTTAAAATCCCCATTAAGTGGCTAAGGTAAGTGGGTATATCCCACATTTTGAGGTTGGATATGCTTAAGGATTTTAAATAGCCTTCCCATGCACATGTTTGAAGTGGTCAAAGGGCCATAAGAGGTATAACTGCCCCCATCTCCACATGGATTTGGTACCACGCATGGCTTAGCCCAACAACCACTTCATCCTCCCATCCACATGGTCATAGCCTATGTTGGTGGTTAATAATACTAATGTATAAACATTAATATGTATATATGTGGTTTGGCATATATGCATGCCATTTGGAAAGTGGACTTACCAAGATAATATAACTTCGACCCATACAATGTGGCATAGAAATAATTAACTTGGTAAATAGCATATAATCCACTTGTTGTCTCTCGATAGGAAAATCGAGTGAATTCAACGAGTGTTGGCAAGCCACATGTCACAGTGCAATTGGTTCAATATTGACCAGTTGACCATAGTTTGACTTTCCTGATGTCTGAACTTTGACCGAACATATCTAGAGCTCCCGATGTCCATTTGTCACGTTCTCACAGTCGTTGGAAATTTATCGAGATGATCTTCTTCACTGACACAATTTAGGGATATTTAGGGAAATTTTGAAAATGATCCCCTGATCACACCTCCCCACTGAGAAAATCTTTTTGTCCCAAAAAGCTTCCATACTGTCCTGAATCTGAAAAACTCTGTTGCCACCTCGGAAGTGTTGTTGTAGTAGAGCCTTGGGTCTTCTCCTCCAACCTTCTCACTTCAAAAACTCTATTCCTATCCTGGTACCTGTGGGTTATGGGCCTACAAAGATTCTGCTGCGCCACTCTGATATCCAAAGAAGACCTCCACGCCTCCACTTTATGGTGCTAAGTTTCTGAATGAAACCTCAACGCTCCTTCTGTGCGGTGCTAAGATTCTTGATATCTGACAAGGATCTTCTTTTACTCTATAACATAGCTCTTGACTCCAAGTTGATTTCGTAGAATCCAAACTGGTTTGAAGGAACTCCATGTTACGTAGAGATTTGATTGATTTGATGTCGGTGATGGACAATGCCTTGTCCCTTTACAGACCTCAACGCCTCCGATGCATGATGCTAAGCCTCTTTCAAGACCTTGATCCTCCGATGCACGATGCTAAGTTTGTTACAGACCTCAACGCCTCCGATGCATGTTGCTAAGCCTCTTTTAAGACCTCAAGCCTCCGATGCATGATGTTAAGTCTCTGTAGACCTCAACACCTCCGATGCATGATGCTAAGCCTCTTTTAAGACCTCAAGCCTCCAATGCATGATGCTAAGTCTATTGATTAGCTACCATTCATATGTGTGGTCGCAATGCCTTGACACCGAATGACATTCCAAGCTAATCCTTTGAGAGCTCTTCTTGTTGACATACAATATCAGGTACCATTCTGCTGCATGGTCGCAATGCCTCTACACAGAATGAAGTTCCAACCCGACGTCAATGCCAATGGTGATTCAGCTACCATTCTGCTACATGGTCACAATGCCTCTACGTAGAATGAAGTTCTGAGCTGATCTCTGTGAACTCTACTATTTGCACAAATGGAAGATCAATCTTCGAGATTTGTATGAGTCAATTTCTATGTCCAAGCTGTAACAAGTACTCACAAGCTGATTAGGAGATATGTTTAGAGCATTAATCAAATTTTCTAAGTAAGAAAATCCACTGAGTATTGTAAACCTTTCTCTTAGCATTTTATCACAAAATCTAATCTCCAAAACTTAATACTGTATACTATTCATCAATCTGAATTATGCAATATATAATTGAAAAACTGTTGACTTACCCATTTCAAAGGACTTTCACTTTCAAGTATTACCTGGTCCTGGGTTGACTTATCAACTGGTGGTGTAGTAGAAACTTCTTCTACCTTTGCAATAGGCCTCCATTCCATCTTTGGCTTTCCATTACTCTGATGGCGAGATGGATGTAGTTTCCAGAAATTTTCCACCCAATTCCCATTCCTCTGGCAATGAGCACAAAAATTCCTCTTAATCTCCTTCTTCTGGGATGAGGAACTCTTTTTGCCATTTCTCGACTCTGCATGACGAGATTGGTCTTTCTAATTTTCCATGTTCCTGATGAATGGCACCAACTTCTTCATTAGTTTCCTTCTCTTCCAGCAGCTGGCCACTGAATGATTATGCAATCCACAAAAAGTACATGGAAAGGAATTCCACATCTTCTGAAAATCATAACCATACTTCTTAAGTTGAAAAAGTGGATCAAAAGTTTTATTGTGCTTCTGATTATGGTAAGAAACTGGAGGTGGAATCTCATTACCTCTTCATTGATTTTTCTTACCACATCCTGCCTATGATGAGGAAGCACAACTTTCTTGCTTAGAATCTTCTTGCAAGACTAGTGGGGTAATCACTTTGCATTCGGAAGCTTGTCTCCCATCAACATTCTTGGAGCATCGTCCAATTTCCATTCCCACACTAGGATAACCCAAACCTGCAAAATGAGGATGATCCTCGACCTGTATTGGGTTAGCAATACCTTGGCCATTTTTACCAAGGCCTCTTCCATCAAATCCCATTTTATCTAGTAACTTCGATCCAATGCCTCTAGTATTCCTTTCAAACAAACCAAAGACTTCATTACCTAAATCCGAAACTGAATGGCAGGAAGAAGAAGATTCCCATGGTGAACAACTTACAGTGTAATCATCTGCCATGGCCTCTGCATCTGAAGTTGAAGGTATTTCCTTCCTCTGATCACCACACTTCAACCTTGCCAAGAGCTCATCCTTGGTTTGCAGTTCTAATTTCAAATGAGCATTCTCCTCTTCCAAGGAGTAATACATTGATCACAGGAGAGAGTTCTCTTCCTAGATATGGTGATTATAAGATTCAATCTCTTCAAGCTTTGCCTATTTATACATCTTTCCCATAGTGCACTTGTACCCTGTTCACACAAATTGAACCAACTACACCAATCTTGAAGCAATCACTCTGTTAATCATATTTACTGAAAAACAAATATTGAGCTAAACCAACTCTGATACCAAACTTGATGCGAAAATAATCAGATTATTACTACCTGATCTCGGACCCTTATAGGCTTTAATTATTTGCCGACAATTTTCTCCTTTTAAGTAATCAATTTAAAATAATGCAAGACAATAATGACAATTGCACATATATTTATTATGGAGTTCGGCAATTACCTACGTCTCCAGGTTCGTGGTCGAACCATTCCACTAGTCAAAACTTGTGAGTTACAATAGTACTTTATCAAGAAAACCTAATGGAAACTATTTAAACTTGCTTAGAAGAATAACTAGACCTTCGGATGACAAGGGTTAAAAATAGCACCCAACTTCCACCTTCCTGGTGTACAATCTCCTTTGGCTTCGATCGGCCTTCTCGACGCTATCAATACAACGCTAGCACTCCGATCGACAATCTAGGATTTGCAAGTAATTGGTGTGGCACTATGGGCCAACTAGGTAGTTTGAATAACTCCTAGCCACAAATATTTAATTTATTATTGCCTAACAAATAATAGGTCAATAATAATAAAAAGTAATAATTCCTAAATAATTTAGGTCTTCACACAACAATTTCTCATTCTCCTCTTGGCTCGAACTTCACCTCCAACACTCTAGGAATGAGCTTCTCTGTATTTTTGTGTGTGTTCCCACAATAAGCTTAACAAATAATAAGCTTAAGTTGTATGTGTGTCCATTATAATGAACTAGGTACCCTATTTATACAAAATTAGGGCCCTTAAAAGATGCATTACAAATTATCCTAAGGCTAATAATAGCCTCATCCTGTAGCATGTGTAATGGGATTAAATCGGATTACATGTTTAATGGGATTAAATCCCAAATAGGGTGCTTAGCATTTTAAATGGGTTAAAATCCCCATTGATAGGCTAAGGTAAGTGGGTATATCCCACATTTTGAGGTTGGATATGCTTAAGGCTTTTAAATAGCCTTCCCACGCACATGTTTGAAGTGGTCAAAGGGCCATAAGAGGTATAACCACCCCCATCTCCACATGGATTTGGTACCATGCATGGCTTAGCCCAACAACCACTTCATCCTCCCATCCATGTGGTCATAGCCTATGTTGGTAGTTAATAATACTAATGTATAAGCATTAATATGTATATATGTGGTTTGGCATATATGCGTGCCATTTGGAAAGTGGACTTACCAAGATAATATAATTTTGACCCATACAATGTGGCATAGAAATAATTAACTCGGTAAATAGCATATAATCCACTTGTCATCTCCCGATATGCAAATCAAGTGAATTTGACGAGTGTTGGCAAGCCACGTGTCACAGTGCAATTGGTCCAATATTGACTAGTTGACGATAGTTTGACTTTCCCGATGTCTGAACTTTGACCAAACATATCTAGAGCTCCCGATGTCCATTTGTCTCATTCTCACAGTAATTGGAAAGCTCTCAAGATGATCTTCTGCACTGACACAATTTAGGGATATTTAGGGAACTTTTGAAAATGATCCCCTGATCACTTAGAAATGTAGATCTGATGAATCATTTAGGGGTGTTGGGATTTTGCACTAATAGTTTTGGCATGCCCAGTGGTCTATTGAGGATAGATATTCCATCTTTCCAAGGTGTCTCATCACAATAGAAAATCATATGCCACCGTGTAACCACACTAATAGTTTTGGCATGGTGGGACAGGTCTGAAGCACCTTACCAATTAATCTTAGCAATTTGATGTGTTCCTATTAAGGGTTATCCTTTTAAGGCAAATTTAAGCACATATGGTGACTCCATTTGGTCAACAAACCCATCCATTTCCACTCATTTTCATTCATTCTTCTTCCATCTCTTTCATTTTCTCTGATTCCATGAAGTTGTGAAATCATGACTTCTTTTCCTTCATAGAACTCACACCTACAGTAGCAATGAAATTCACCTCCAATGCATTTTCCATCTCCTCCAAATCAGCATTATAATCATATCCAAGACCATTATGCTTACCCATATGAGCAGGATTAAAGTCAGTTTGTCCATGGAGCTCATCATGAGCAAGGGCATGCATATAATGACAACAGTCAAATGGAGGATGTTATTTTTTTGGAGAATATTCAAAGAATGAAGGCTAGCATGGTGCAATCCATGGGCGTAGCACAAATGAAGGCATTCAAAATTGGTTGTAGGTAACCTTTTCAATGGGAAGGCCCTATTCCAAGACATTACAGCCCTCAAGAGAATCTTGACTTCATGGTTAAAGTGCTACCTCAGCTTACACAATGGATTGAGGACATTAGATCTTATGAGAAAAGTGTGAGACAACCTTGTTAATGGGTAAGTCCACCATATCATAGCTTTTATTTTTCTCCTTCTCAAGAAACACCATCTCAACCCAAACTTCAATTTCCAAGCTTCTCACTTTCTTCCCCAAGTTTTGATTTCATTTCTCCATTTCCTAATCTTCCACCACATTTCAATTCTTCTCCCCTTTTCTCTCCCAAGCAGTCATCCCCTCTAAAAAAATAAGAAGTTCCACTTCCCTCTCCACAAAAAACAATTGCAAAGTTGGTTAAACCCCAACCTACCACTCCTCTTGCTTTCCCAAGTCCATGTTGGGAAGAAACCCAAGAAACTAGTCAAGGAGAACAATAAGAGGAGGATCCCAACAAAAAAGAAATGAAAAACAACCTGTAGAGTTGGGTTACAAAATTTGGGTTTACAAAGATCCCCTTGATGGTCAAGCCAATAGAGGAGGTCTAGGTTGGAGAACCAGTGGTGGCTGAGGCTGAGTTTACAGTAAAGGAGGAGAACCATATAGTTTCAGAGGCTCTAAGTGTGCAACAGTCTAGAGAAGAACCTTCAGTTCTTCCTTTCAATTCTCCCCCTTCAATATATGATGTTGAAGAAGTGTTTGATATTTCATTCTTCATGTTTGAGGATGAAGGGAACCATGGTGAGTCAATTGTGGAATAGGAGGACACTATGAAAGAGGTAGAGTACATGTAGTAGGACAACAAGGAGGTAGACTGTCTATCTGACTTGGATGATTATTTTGATGGAGAAGAGACTAAAGAGATAACACCATTTTTTCCTCCATCAACCACCTTCCAAGTATATGAGCCTATTTCCATGAAGGAGGACATTTAAGAACAACAACCTGCACTTCACTACACCTCTTTGAAACTAGGATTGTAAAGTATGAGTCCTCCATGTTCTCCATAAGGAAAAGAAGAGGAACAACTAGATCCAAGTCCAGTTAAAAAGGAACATATGGAGGTGACCAAGAAAGATTCAAAGGAACTGAATCATGAGCCAGTTACATAAGAAAATGCATACCCCTCTCTCATTCAACCTCTCAAAATATATGAATTTATGGAGGAGCCTGAACTCACTAGCTTCATATTTGAAGATGAGGCTTCATATGGTGAAAATAATGAAGATTTTAAGATCACCATGCAAAAGGGAGAGACTTTGCTATAGTATGACAGTAAAGAGTTTGATTTCCTATCAGACTCAAAAGAATGTCTTCAACCACAAGAACTTGGTGCCATGGAATAGAATGTTTAGATACAATATATAGTTTACAACATGCCTCCTGAAATGAAGTTGAAATAATTTGATCTTCCAAATTCACACCTGCTGCAACGGAAGAGAAAAGGTAGGTAGAGGATGTCATCATGTCTCTCACACCATCCATCCAAGAAGGTCCATAAGAAGACTCCATCTTTGGAGTTTAATTTTAGAGAAATGGGCACATCCAAAGGATCATACCATGCCCAATCAGGTATTTGGCTTCATTGGAGCAAAGGGAGAAACCAAAACCAATCATGCCTACTTTAGGGCATGAGGATGAGCATCAAATTTCCAAGGGTCATCATTAATACTTTCAGGAGTCCAATACAAGTAAGCTTGAGGAGTTATTTTCCATTAATGTTGATACCTTGATGATTTGGGTGGAGGATAGGCTTATAGCTGATTTTCTAACTCATACAAACAACTATATTTAGTGTCAAACCATTTACATGGCTTCCTCTCTCGAGAAAGGAATCTGCTTCTCCTTGCCATTTGTAGGATTTGTTTAGCATTCTTTCTCTCTAGTTATTTTAGGAGTAGGAGTAGACTTTGTTTCCAGTAGAAGTACTTATACACACTCTGCATGTCTCATTTGAGACATATATGATTTGGTCTTTGTACATAAGTTTTGTATTGCTCCAAAGGTGCATAAGGCTAGGCTCTTTAGTATTTAAGTTAGAAAGACTCATAGCTTTCTATAATAATTGCTAGTTCTAAAAGGAAACAAATGTATAGAAACTAAAATCCATCTTTGAAATAGTCCATTTTAGGGACAAATAAAAGCCCCAGAGTCAAAACAATTTTCTACTCTAAAAATCCTTATTTTAGGATTTCTTATGAAAATTGAGAGTGCAGACAGGAGGATAGGCTCAGGGTCTAAAAATATATAGAAAATATATGCAATCAGGCTCACAGTGGCTCAGAGATCAGATCTTTAAAGTTTAGATTAGTTTCATGTTTATCAGGAAGACTCCATGCCCAATGGATGCTTCAAGGCCACTATTCCATTCATCTAACAGGTAGATGCCCCTCTGAGTCGCCAAAACTTTTATCCATATTTTTCCCCCCAGAAAACTATTGGATAAGCCATGACCCCACATAGAAAGAACCTGTGAAATCATGTTTGAAGCCTATAAATAATTTGTAGAGGGACTTTACAATGGAGTGGTAGAGCCTGCGAAAGATCAAACGACCCGATGTAAGAAGAAAGAGAAGAAACATATCTATCAAGTGAACCCGTGCCTTAAATTCATCAAATAGGTTACATGTAAGGTTAGAAATGAAATAGTAGAGTCAGATTGTGAGGCCAAGTGGTTTTAAAGAGGACAGAGCAAGAAGAAAAAGAAATGGTGAAGGTGAATAGTCTTTGGGCTCAAAACAGTTTAGAACGAGTCAAAAAATTGACTATGGAGGAGACAACAGAGAGAGCCAAGTATCAGCATGATGTTTCTCCAAAGTTGAATCCAAAAATGGGAGGCTCAAATGAGCACTAGATCCCCACATGTCCCAGGCTCCAAATGGAGGAAGAGTCAACTGTTATCAAAATTCCCCCCCCAGGGTAAATTTCGATAACATGCATCAAAGGTGGCAGAAAGGAAAATAGGTTGATTCAGAAAAAAGTGAAAAAATTGGCTAAGTCCTGCTAAAGGGAGCAACTGGGACATTTGGGACGTCAAGGCGCGGATCGGCTGAAAAGCCTCCAGGCGGCCCAAATTGCATTTGGGACAATCGGGCCAGAAGTACGCGAAAGGCGCGAAAAGCCGATCCGGCCGAAGGAGGAGGAAGAAATTGGCTAAGTGTTGCTCAGGACATTTGGGACAGAAAGGCCCGAACCGGCCGAACCGGGTGAAATAAGCACAAAGGGCCCAAAAACAAAGTGGGACAAGTGGTACAAATGGGCCCGAACCAGCCAAACCAGGCAAAATTGTCCCAAGCGGTCCAAAGGAAAATGGAACAATCGGGCCAGAGGTACGCGAACTGGCCGAATCGGCCGAAATTGTCACAAAGGGTCCAAAATCAAATGGGACATCCAGGACAGATGGATACAAAGTACGCGGAAGACCCGACAGGCCCGAGAACCAACCAAAAGATGCCACGTGTCTCAAGGAGAAAGGTTAAAAAGTCAAAGGGGCAAGGTTTGAAGCGCTGGCCCGAGCCAATAGGAATTGGACACGTGTCCAATAGAGCAGTAAAGTGCAGAGCTCGGGAGGAAGTTAGAGAATTTGGTTGAGTTCCCCAAAAATGCTAAAAGTAAAGGAAGCCCCACACCCTGTCCTCCAACAAGATCACGCCACGTGTCATCCAAATGGCAGGAGCGCGGGAAAGGGGTGAAAAAAGTCCCAAAATCATCAAAAAGTCAAAATTTCAAAGGACAGTCTGCCAAAAAGACAGAGGAGAAAGAATTGCTCATCCAATCAGAGCGTGCCACGTGTCATCCAAGTGGCAGAGCACGGGAAGAAATTCAAAAAATCCGTTTTCACCTGTTCCGTGCCCTAAAACTTCAGATCGACATAACTTTCGATCCAGAGCTCAGATTTGTGCGTTCTTTATATCAACGGAAAGCTTGTGAGATTCTCTACACATTTCCACGGTCAATCTTGAATTGTGGTTCAGTTTGAAGAAATAAAATCAGAAGACGCCTCTGGCATGAAATAATAAGCAGAAGTAATGCTGAACTAACAACTTTAATGCAACATACAGTTCGCCGCCTCTACTAGGCAGCTCGCCGTTTTGCCAAGATCCGCCGCTTCCATCATTATGAGATGAGTTAAGTGCATTCTGGAGGTGGTTGGGGCAGATTTCAAATTCCTCTCTCTTTTCTCTCTCATTCTTCCTATAAATTGTAAGGAGGGGCTTCTTTTTAATGTTGGACATTCTTGTTTTGCAACCCCTCCCTTCTCTCCTGCTTGTAAGAGAATTCGTGGAGTTTTCAAGCCTCCCACATAGACTGTAATGCCATTGTGCCTTTTGGCCATTGCAATGTATCGAATTGATCCTTTGAGCAATATATATGTCTGTGATTGAATTTAAATCCTCTCATGTATTCATTGTTGTCATTCTGATCTCTCATTGCACTTTGGTTACCTGTGCATGGTGTGGTATTGCATCTATATGATCTGTGTTTATGTTGCAAAGCTTATGTTCTTCATTCCTCGGTGCATCACCTCCTTAGCTTAGGTTTATTTATATGCATTTCTCTCTCCCTGTCTCCTTGGTAGTTAGTTTAGTTTTTCTTGGGTAAACCTCTGCGTTTCATTGGTGCATCTAAACAGAGGAATAGGAACCAGCCTTTCTCTGGAGAATTCTTTCTCATTTTTCAAGTCCCACACTTGGAGAAAGGATTCAATGTTATACAATCACACTGGACACATGAGCATCAACCTAAAAATCTGATGTGCAACCAGGGGTGCTGTGATTTTGCATCCAGAGTTTTGGCACGCCGGGTGGGACCTAGAGGTCTCATTTTTATTGCAGCAAAGTTGATATGCATCTGTTGCAATTTTCTTGCTTAAAAGAGCTATTATTTGCATATCTGGCGACTCTAAGGGGAAGAATCAACTGGTTTCAGCAGTACAGGCCTAAAATCTTATGAGAAGAATCACAAGGTCAAAAGTTGGAGAAGAGGAAGTGTTGTTTGAATACCTGCAATTATCTCCAAGAAGAAGGCAAATAGGAAGAAGGATTCAAAGGTCTCCATCTCCACCAAACAGAACTCTCTCAACTCCTCCACCTGAGCGGCCTTTCTTTCAGTATACAAGGGTTTTAAGACCAATCAGAATGGCGCAACCAGTAAACCCCTATGTCAACTTCACAGGCAGCAGCCCACTTGCTCTCAATGCACAAAATCCAATCCCAGTAACAGCATTGAAGAACATTCCATATTTTACTGGAGAAAATCAGACCACTCCTGTTGATCATATCAAGGACATTGCTAACATTTGTGTAATCCATGAGATTAATGAGATGCAAGTAGCTGTCAAATTACTAGCGTCTTCATTCAAGGGAAAAGCATTGCAATGGTTTAGGAGCCTTGAAGCTGGCTCTATCACAAATTGGAATCAGCTGTGTATTGCACTTCATGATCAATTTGGGGAGAAGGGAGACAACTTGTCTCTTTTGGAGCAGCTGACAACCATCAAGAGAGCTCCCAATGAGCAGCTAACCGACTTCAACTTCAGATTTCAAAGATCTTGGGATAGAATTCCGGTGGTAGTCAGGCCAACAGCAGAAGGTGCTTTTCTATACTACCTTAAAGCTTTAAATTCTGATATTTCTATGTTAGTTCAATCTATGGGAGGCACAAAATTGTGGTTCAGTTTGAAGAAATAAAATCAAAGACGCCTCCTGTCATGAATAAATAAGCAAAGTATGCTGAAAACTAACAACCTTTAATGTCCCATACGTTCCGCCGCCTCTACTAGGCTCTTCGGCCTGTTTTGCCAAGATCCGCCGCTTCCATCATTATGAGATATTAAGGTGCATTCTTGAGGTGGTTTGGGCAGATTTCAAATTCCTCTCTCCTCTCTCTTTTCTCTCTCATTCTTCCTAAAATTTAAGGCGGTGCTTCTTTTTAATGTTGGCACATTCTGTTTTGCAACCCCTCCCTTCTCTCCTGCTTGTAAGAGAATTCGTGGAGTTGTTTCAAGCCTCCCACATGACTGTAATGCCATTGTGCCCGTTTGGCCATTGCAATGTACGAATTGATCCTTTGAGCCCTATATATGTCGTGATTGAATTTAAATCCTCTCATGTATCATTGTTGTCATTCTGATCCTCGCAATTGCCCCCTTCGGTTACCCTATGCATGGTGTGGTATTGCATCAATATGATCTGTGTTTATGTTCAAACTTTGTCTTCATTCCTCAGGGGCAATCACTCCTTAGCTTAGTTTATTTATATGCATTCTCTCTCCCTTTCTCCTTGGTAGTTAGTTTAGTTTTCTTGGTAAACCTCTATAACGTTTCAGTGGTCTCTAAACAGAGTGAATATGAACCACCTTTCTCTGGAGAATTCTTTTCCCTCATGTTTCAAGTCCCCCACTTAGAGAAGGATTCACTGTTCTGGCAATCACACTGGACACCTGAGCATCAAACCTCAAATCTGATGTCACCAGGGGTGCTTTGATTTTGCTCCAGAGTTTTGGCACGACCGGTTGGACCTAGAGGTCTCATTTTTATTGCAGCAAAGTTGATATGCCATCTGTTGCATTGTCCTTGCTTAAAAAGCTATATTTTGCATATCTGCGACTCTAAGGGATAATCACCTGGTTTTCAGCAGTACAGGCCTAAAATCTTATGGAAGATCACAAGGTCAAAAGTGAGAAGAGTAAGTGCTGTTGAATACCTGCAATATATCCCAAGAAGAAGGCAAAGAGGAAGACGGTTCAAAGGTCTCCATCTCCACCAAACAAACTCTCTCAACTCCTCCACCTGAGCGCCTTTCTTTCAGTATACAGGGTTTTAAGACCAATCAGATGGTGCAGCCGATACAACCCCCATTCAACTTCACAGGCAGCAGCCCACATTGCTCTCAATGCACAAAATCCAATCCCCATAACAGCATTAGAACATTCCATATTTTTACTGAGAAAATCAGACCCACTCCTGTTGATCATATCAAGGACATTGGCTAACAGTTGTGTAATCCATAGATTTACTGAGATGCAAGTACTGTCCAAATTACTAGCCTTCATTCCAGGGAAAAGCATTGCGAATGGTTTACATAGGAGCCTTGAAGCTGGCGCTATCGACACAATTGAATCATCTGTGTCTTGGCCCTTCATGCTCAATTTGGGGAGAAGGGAGACAACTTGTCCCTTTTGGCTCAGCTGACCAACCAATCAAGAGAGCTCCCAATGGCACTAACCGACTCAACTTCAGATTTCAAAGATCTGGGATAAGAATTCCGGTGGTAAGCAGGCCAACCAGCAGAAGTGCGTTTCTATACTACCTTAAAGCTTTAAATTCTGATATTTCTATGTTTTCAATCATGGGCGGACAACGATCCCTGCTTGCTTAGAGTATTGCCATTAGAGCTGAAAATTGTCTGATTCAGCCAGCAAGCCCTAGCTCCTAGCCTCCAAATCCAGTATATCCAGTTGAGAGAGCCCCAGTACGAGTCAAAGACCTGTCTTAGCTCCTATTCCCACTCCTAGAATCAGGGTTTCAAATGAAGCTTCCACTTTTCTCTCCAAGTGCCCGACAAGAGGAAAAAAAAAGAAAAAAAAAAAAAAAGAAAACAAATGAGCTTCAAGAGTCATGAGCATGCTGCAAATTTAGGTAATTCTGGTCACTCTACAAGAATCAGCAAGCTCAAGGTTTTAGACCTTTGTTCATCCAAGCTCACCTAATAGCAGCCTATCACCTCAAAAGGTCACCTAATCCCCGCTACAAATATGAATCAAACAATGCCCCTGCCATAATACCATTCCCGCCCTATAATCCAAATGCCATACGGCCTCTAATGCTTAGTTCCCATCACAACACAACATTGGCCTCAGGGTATGAATGTGTTTTCCATGTAATGAATCCCATAATCAATCCATGTGGCTTCAATGTGCTTTGGACACAAGATTTAATGGTAACAACTACTACTGGTGTGGAGGGTGAAAGCAATCAAGAAACAGCAACACCAAGAAACATTCCACAACAATCTGCCCGCCCCAAATTACACGACATTGGTAATTTTGGCAAGTAGAGGATGTTCCTGTGTCATGAATCAGGTTCAGGTAGTTTCTCAAGGTTTTGCTGCACACAATCAAAAAGGGAGAAATTTGGGGTGAAGAACAGCCATTTAGCCCCAGCCCATCCACAACCTTCCCACAGCTCACAAATGATTGGGCAAGCAAAACCCAGTTTCAAATGCACATGGCAGCCAAGAACAACAGCCCCTAGGCCAACTCACATGCCAGCGTGTTGCTGCCTCGCCACATACAAGGAGCAAATGTGTAGACCAGTCTACAGAGAGATCCTTCATCACCATTTATGATGCATTGACCAGATGAAGACAGACAAATGATTCAATATGCTATGTGGGAATCAGCTACATCGGCATCCCAGGCCAAAGAGATTTTGCTGAAAGCTTGCTATGAAGGATTGGCCGAACTTCCCTCAGCAGAATCCAAGCGGGTTGGAAGGTACCACAAATGCTGCCCCATCCTCAAGGAACATTCAGCACAACAAGGTATGAAATAAAATGGGGGGGGGTTTTTTAAATCCGTCCCCCCTTTTATGTTTCGTTTATCATTGGAAATCAGCTAGTGCATAATTGCATGATAGATTCCGGGGCCATTACTCAGTTAATGCCTAAACCATTAGCTGATCATTTAGGCTCTAGTAGAAATAACATCCTAAGGGAGTAGTGCAGCTTGTGGGACAACAATAGCATAGTTGGGGAGTGATTGAAATTGGAGCTTACCTTCATTCATGTCCAAATTTTTGTTGTCCTTACAAGATAATCATCATAGACCTTCCACCACTCTTTGCCCTCTGTTTTGTTCAAGGGACGTTACTGCCAAGATTTGGGGGATTATTGGTCCCGCTGTGGGTCACACCTGCATTTTCAAACGATTTATGGACTAAGCTACATTAGGTCAAAACCTATTTTGCAGATTTTTCCACTTGAGCCCTATACTCAAGTCAGATTATACCAATTGTGCTCAGCAGTGATCAGAGATCACCTTGGCACTGATGAAGCCGACACTAAAGGTTTGGAAGTATCCCGTTTGACTCTTGATGATGGGCAAGCAGGTGAATGCTTTTGATCCTTATCAAAAGTAAAGAATCTGAGCGAGGGTCCTATTGTAATACATGAAGAAAGTCAACCTTTTCCTAGCATCACCAAGCCAACCACAAGATGACACGAGGTATGGCAACTGTTTTTTGATGGATCAAGGAGTAACAAGCGCAGGAGTGGAGCCGGGGGGGGGGGGGCTTATTTCACCTCAGGAGTAAAGTAATTATTTAGCTTTTATATTTCAATTTATGCTCTCCATAACACACTACTGAATATGAGCCCTTGTGCAAGGGATGCACTTGGGTAATAAAGATAAAGACATAAAAAACTTGCAAGTTTTTGGGGACAGTGAGCTGATGTAAATCAGGTCAAGGTACACAATGCCGCCAAAATAACCTACTCAGGTTGCTACAAAAAAAAACCCGGAACCGAATGTCCTGACGGACTCCTCATGGAAGAGTAAAATTGAAGGTTTCAGCATCAAGTTGCCATTCCCAGGAAAGAGAATCAAAAGCTGCTGATAGCTTGCAATGTAGGGGCACTTTGACATTATAGAAAGCATTCAACAAAACAAAGGTCAGCCAAACCCAGGTGAGTGAGGGCCTTCAGTGCCGGACTCATGATGTCACTTGGCAAGTATTCGAGATGACCATCAAATCATCCACTTCGTGCAGGCAAATCTAACTAGTTCTCAGCTAAGAATCATAGAGAAGTTGGAATACATATGGTGACCAGGTGTATAGCGCGAAACGACAGCTGCCAAGGGACTTATTCACTTTGGATCCCATTTTTAAAACCCCTAATGATCATTTTTAGAAAGGAGAAAATCAAACATTCAGGCCAAGCGAGCATATTCTGCCATCCACTTGTATAAGAGAACAAGCCACTGTCAAGTGGAAAATGACAACTGAACAGGAAAGGTATTGGTTTCATACATCTATTTCCAATAATTCCCTGATGTGTTTGCTTGAGCTATGAAGATTGAAAGGTTTCACCTCCACAACATGAGCGCAGCATAACAATCGAGTTGGATCCAAATATAACCTGTCAGGCATAAACATAGACCAGTCAATCCACACAATGGAGCTCCTCCTGAGAAAGGAGCTGGACAACTGATTGATCACAATTATATTCCTATCAAGCATTCAAGCTGGTTGCGAACTTGGTCCGGTCAGAAAGAAAAGTGGAGAGATCATGCTATGTGTTTTAACTCAAAGATTTGAATAGAGCGCCTCTCAAGACCATTATCTCCCTCATCTCCCCTCCATGGCGGGCAAATATTGCATGTCCTTACGGGGTCCAAAGGTGTTCATTCACTACTTGATTGTTACTACTCCAGGCTTCAATCAAATTATGGTGAAGGGGAAGACCCAGTTCAAGATAGCTTCCACAACCAATGGGGCACGTATGCTTAAAAACGATGCCATTTGGAACTGTCGAAAACGCTGGATCAACCTTCCAGCGAGCATGGTATGGCATTCACAGGCCTTATCAATAAGTATAGTGCTTATATACCTAGATGATATCACTACTTTCTCTCTTAAGAAGCCTGCAAACCATCTCCTTTCACCTCAGGTAGGTTTTTTCCAGAGGGATATAATTTTGGAGTTCTTTGATCCTAAGACGTGCATCTTTCTTGCCATGAAGGGAAACTCCTGGCATATTGTTTCAAAGGAGGGATTTACAATTATCTAGAGAGGGTTGAAACCCAAGAGCTTAACCATTGCACGTCCAAAGAAAGCCCTTTCCGAGTTCCTGGGAAGGATAAAATTTTGTTCAGAGGTTTGTCCAAACTTTGTCACCCCTTGTCAAACCCATCACCAAAAATGTTAAGGCAAAGCATGGCTTTTTCAAATGGCCTTAGAAGGCAAGAGAGGTTTTAAAGCAATCAAAGAAGCCAGTCTCCCAGGAACCCACTCTCATCAAACCCAGACTTTTCCAAGGATGTCATCTCTATGCTTTGGAGGTGATGAGCACTAGTTCTGCCAGTCTGGTACACAGAACAAAGATTAATGCGGAGCGCCGATTGCTTTCTTCAAGCAGAAGCCTAAATGCTGCGATGTAGGTACTCTTTTATTGAAACGCATGTGCTTTGCATTAATCAGAAGCTTGAAGACAATTCAGCATTTAGTCTCAACCAACAAGTTCCAGTATGTTCGCACATGCTGGGGTTAAGGCTTCCCCTCAACAAGGATTTAATGAGAAAAGGGTAGATGGGATCACCCGTGTTTGGAGTAATGACTTGAGATCAGATCACCAAAGCGGTAAAGCAAAGTTTGTGTGAGCAGCTTCGCTTCCAAACAACCAGACAGCCCTAATATTAAAAGACGCTGTCCTGCTATTACAAAAGATCAAAAACAGGAAAATGATGATGTTTCCACTCCCCTGTTAGACTCAGAATATGATACATTTCCACAAACGGGCAAGTCCCTCCAAAAATGAGCAAGCGAAAAGAATTCCTTCAGTTACAAGCAGTTCTTATGTGCTTGTTGATAATGTTTTTGTTAAAGGGACATCAACGGTGTTCTATTGAGATTTATCGGGACATGTTAGATCGGAGAGGATCTACAGGAGTTCCATGACGGAGGAGCAGGAGCCATTTCATCCAACTCCCCAGTAACACAGCTCCAAAATCATGAAAGCTGGTACTATTGGCCTACTGTTGGAGTAGGATTTGAATTCTTCCCTCTTTTGTCTCCCATTCTTTCTATATATTGTAATAGAGGGGCACATTCAAGTTTGTTTTTCCTCTCTTCCTCCCCCTCTTTTTCTCCCTCAAGGTCAAAAATACAGTTCAAACCTCCTCCCCTGCTCTGTAAATGGCATTTTTCCTCTTACTTGTAAGTGATGCTCTGTGCAAAGTTTTGAAGTAATAAAAAAACGTGTTTCATGACGCATTTGTTCATCCTTTTCTCTTTTTGGTTATTTCTTCTTTCCTCTCTTCATTTCAAGGTACCTATGCATGTTTTGGATGTTCATTTTGTAGATATGGGAGATGTGTTTGTTGGGTTTGAAATGTTTTCTATGTGAATCTAATCTTTGGCCTGTGATGCAGTTTTTCATCCTCTCCATTTCTCACCTCCATTCATTTCATGGTGGTTTGGTTAGATGATAAGCACTTCCTTTTCTGGTGTATCACCCCTTATTGTAGGTTGTTTCACCCTCTCTCTCTCTCTCAACCCCTTGGAATAGTTAGATTCGAATTAGTTAGATTCTTCCTGTACTGGAGTAGCTTGTAGCAGGTAGATTAGGAATCCAGAACCAACTTTCTCTGGAGAGTTTTGTCTTCTGCAAGGTCCCACACCTTAGGGAAAACTTGATGTTATGCGAATCGCACCAAATGAATCTACCTTAGAAAACCATAATTTATGAATCATTTGGGGGTGCTGTGATTTTCCACTAACAGATATAAAAGACTTAGATCCATCCTTGGTTGTGCATAACTTATTTATACATGCAGATGTGAAGCCCAAGAAACTAAAGCTATAGAAAATGTATCTATGAGTGGCCTTTCTAGTCAAATAAGAGTTAGGAAAAAATTTAGTAGTAGGGTTTATCAGACCCATTGACTACACTGAGTCTATATATAACATAGTTCCATTTGAAAAGAAACCTATTGGAATCAGAATCTACATTGAAATAAGGCATTTCCTAAAGATGATTTTCCCCTACCCTACATCGACATGATTGATGATTTGACTGCAAGATATGAAATGTTATCTCTTATGGATGGATTTTCTGGCTATAACAAAATAAAAATAGTAGAGGAAGATCAACATAAGACAGTTTTTATAACCCCTTGAGGGAAATTATGTTATCAAGTAATTCCCTTCATCCTTAAAAATTCTAGCACAACTTATCAAAGGGAAATAACCGTAATATTCCATTACATGCTTAACAACATCATGGAGGACTATGTGGATGATATCCTAAGAAAATAAAAGACAAGAGAAGACCATCCTAAGGTCTTGAGGCACATTTTTGAACATCTCTGAGAATATAAGGTCAGGTTAAATGTGATGAAGTGTGTCTTTTGGGTATTATTAGGGAAGCTACTAGGCTTCATTGTATCAAGAAGAGGGATAGAGGTAGACCCTACTAGGTAAATTCTATTACTGAAATGCCTCCTCCCAATAACATCAAGTAGCTTTGTATCTTGTAAGGAAAAATACAATCCATGTGCCACTTTATCTCACAACTTGTCGAAAAATGTCACTCCACCCATTTTCTTAAAAAGGACATTGACTTCATTTAGGGACCATAGCAATAACAAACCTTTACCTTGCTCAAGTAGTATTTGATAAATCCACTAGTCCTCATGCCACTAACCCTAGGCGAGAAAATTTTGTTATATATATCTACAACCAAATTTGTCATTAGTGCCTTATTTTCTCAGTATGACCTAAACCAAAAATAAAAATTAGTGTACTATCTCAGTTGTAGCCTAATTGCATATGAGCTCAATCATCCCCAAATTGAAAAATCTTGATTGGTCATTGTTTTTACCTTCCAAAAACTTCACCATTATCTATCGAATAACAAAACCAAGCTTATATCCAAATTTGACTCAGTCAAGTAGTTGTTATCAAAACCTACCCTTACTAGTAAGATGGCTAATTGGATCATCCTACTCAGTGAATTTTACATTGAGTATGTACACCAAAATTCAGTAAAAGGATAGGTGCTTGTAGACTAGGTGTTTGGACCTTCCTGACGTATCATTAATGTACATTAAGGAATCTAACATATGACGAGTACATTTTCATGGATATTTTACTTTCCATGGTTCAGGGGCAAGTGTAGTGCTAGTCACCCTTGCAAGAGACCCCATACATCAAGCCTTCTGTCTTAGATTTACATGCACAAATAACATTGTAGAATACAAAGCACTCGTCGCTGAGATGAAGCTAGATATAAAATGGAATAGCCACCAATTTAAGTCGTTGGTGACTCATAACTGATTATCAAGAAATTCAATTATGAACATAAAGTCAAGGATCAAAAACTCATCCCATATAAAAGGTTAGTGGAAACTCTAAGAGAATATTTAGTGCACATCACCTTTGACAAAATTCCAAGGGCACAAAATAAGTCTACAGATGCAATGGAAAAAATGGGTTCTATGCTACAGATTCCACTAGAGAACAATGATATGCCATTTTCTTTAAAATCTATGTCAACATACATAAGACATGTCAAAATCCTACCTGACATGTGAAGTTGTTGGTCCCTTTTCCCCATGGTATAAACCCATCTTTAACTACCTATAAAGAGGTGCATTTCCTCCGAACAACACTATACATACCCAAAAATGTAAGGTACTACACTGCGGAATGGCGTAATAAGAGCCTCGATGATGATACAGGTCTCCTCGCAAGGTGTTCGGGATCTGAAAAAGTCCTCGGAGTGTGCGTTAACATCCCGCATGCCCCGCTTAGCCCCCGCGCCCACTGTTTTCCCCCTTTTTCTTCTTTCTTTGGCCCTTTTGATCTTCAGTGACGAAACCACCGCCCTGCAGGGCGGCGGTCCTGTAACCGCCACCCTGCTCAGAGCGGTGGTCCTGTGCGCATTTTCCAGAATGTTCTTTGACACGACTCGCATGAAATATCACAATTCACCATCTTTTACTTGCCGACTTGAGCATGCATTTATGTTTTTAGTCCCCTGGAATAGTGTTTTTCCTTTGTTTATTGTTTAGGAGTTCAATTTGGTTTTGGTTCTTGGGTGATTGAATTCCTATAAATACATGGTTTGTGCACATGCAAATGGTTTGGAGTTTCTAGTCTGAAGCTTGGCTGGATTTTAAAGTTTGATCTTTGCTCTCATTCCGTCATTTTAGTGTTTTAGTTAGTTAGCTTGTTTAGAAGCCATAGCTTGAATTCACTTGCATCTTTTGTCAAATTGCTCAGCTGTTGGTAAGCCACAGACCCATCTTGTGCAGGCAGTGCTATTATCTCATCCAAATCCAGTTAGAAACTTGCCTCTAAATTTCTTTTGCTGTAGATTTTATTTCACCATATCTTGGTGTTCTTAGTTCAATTCATTATATGCCTGGTTAGCTTTATTCAGCTGTTGGTAAGCCACATATCCAACTTGTGCAAGCAGTGTCTTTATTTTATCCAATGTATTGGAACCGAATATCTTAGGAAGCCATTAAAGTTGTAGGTTTTGCTCTTCGTATAGGATAGTTACAGGTTCTGGTTGCTTCATGTTACATGGCTCACAGTAAAATCCTGCTAGGAATCGCATAGGCCAAGCTCTGCACTCTTGCGCTATCCCTCTGCTACTCACATTTTCGGTCTGCATTCTAAGCTGTCCTTGTCCCAAAATATACTCCTATCGGTGCTAGCATTACACACTTTTCTGGATCCACGTGAACATGAAAGAATGAGGAGATCATACTGAGGGGACGAGATCACACACACCATCAGATTCACCACTGTTCTGCGAAATCCAGGTTTTAAATTTCAAAGTTCTAGTTAGAATCATATCAAATAGAGTAGTTAATCACTTTATTTCAATAAATTCTATTCTCAATATTTCCAGAGAAGCTGTGGGGATTGATAGTTTCTGAGAAACTATGATTCACTCCTCACTTCTGAGGTAGGATCGAGAATCTTGCAGGTAGATTAGATAAGCCGTTTTATTTAGAGTAATTCTACAAAATCACGAAGGAAAATAACTACACTCGGTTATCTTGTCTGTTTCAAGTTATTGTTTAGTTATTATTTCTAGATACGCTTAAAATAGTTCGCTTTCCTTAAAATTATTAAAAGTTTTCGTAGAAGAATAAAAGTTATACAGTTAGATTTATTTCACATAGTTAGAATTTATTTCGTTACAGTTAGATTTGCATTTTTGTTTCGTATGACAATCACGGGACCTCAGGAGCCCAGGGAATATATATTTGAGCCAATCGTGCCTCAACCAAACCTCATCACAGTAATAGTTGAGATAGACCAAAATCTCAGGATACAAGTATTTCAAACAACCACAGATTTACAACTGATCAATTCTTAGTTAAGAGGATTAAACATAGAAGATGACCAAGCACACACATTTTGGTCGAACCAACCAAACTAGAGATTACCCTAGGTAAAACACTCACATGACTGTAGAAGGGCTCGAAAGAACACAAACATTCGGGTGAGATCCTTTAGTTCCACAACCAGACGCTGGAGACACCCTCGTAGATATAGATACCAGCTTAAGAATCCAGGTTGCGAAAACACCTGTGAGGTATTCTGATAAGATTACACAACTATTGGTTCTAAACATAGATGTTGAGAAAGCATACGATTACTGGATACTAGGGATTAGAACTTGTTCTCACGTATGACTATAACAGGACCGCAACAACCGAGAGTCTATGGTTGTGATCCAGATCCCACAGCCCAACGAGTCCGCAAGTCAATTAGATATAGACACTAACCTACGCGCCTTGGTATTCAGGTCCACTCCACTTCCACCTATCATCATCGAACAACTATCTTTACTAGATATAGCTGCTAACGAAGCTAGGTAATTTTGGACTAGGCCAAAAAATCATCCGTAGAGTCAATTATATTCGTCGTCCACCATATGACCTTATCAGGAGACATACACGAAACTATCCCAGGTCATTTCCCACGTATTCTGCAACCCATAGATCAAATCATGCTAGAGCTCGATATTGATTGGAGCCTTCGAGAAGTCATCCTTGCTGATCAATCTATCACACCAGTCCAAGTTAGAAGGGCCTTCTTTGCCTTAGATTCACAAATTCCACTAGTACGTGTCAAAGACATTAGACTGCCTAACTAGTTTGTCTGCATATTCTACTCCCACCGGCTGTCTCGGCACGACCTCGGGAGGTCGGGTACGCGGAAGAGTCACTTGTAGATTCCCACGCTCGCTTGTCGCTTTTCCAGCGTATAAAATTGGTGAACCCAACGTGAACCAAACAAAATTAGTGAAGCTGACATAAAGCTTCTTACTTTCTCGTCCGGAGTCATAATATCATGTTTCCTTTCACAAATCACCTTCACTCCTTCCCATTATTCTGCGAGTATTCATATACCCCCAGAATATGTCGGGATTCGATGCATACGGCAGACCCCTCTTGGGTCTTGAGGCATACTATGCCCAACAGGATAGACAATCATCACCCTCACTCTCAATGTGGGGCGACAAATATTCAACTAGTCAGTTATCAACACAAACTCCAAGGACTAGATATAGCTCGTCCTTCCGAGCAGAGGGGTTGGAACAACTCGCTCAAACACAAACAGAGCCTTCAGGCTCAAATAATATGACATTCACTGGAGAATCTGTTTCATCTCCTCAGGTGCTACTTATACCACATATTAGTAGACAATCAGACCCATACTTGGTTCTAGATGATGAGTACTCAACGCATTATTCCTGAAATGAACGACGCTCTCAAGGCATGTACCCACCTGTAGGAGGTTTACAATTACAACCGGAGTTCTCTCCTCAAGAAAATACCTCTATGCCATCACATATAGAAAATACTCTCAGAGATGCTTGACAGGATAATGATTAGTTTATGACAGGATATCACGTGCCTATACAACACCAGGGTATACAACAAATGCCACCCAGAAAAAGCACCGTGACTTCACCAAATGAAGTCATTTCAATGTTAGTAGAAAGAGTGAGAAGGTTAGAACTTGCTCAGGCAAGTCAAAATTCTCCGTTCATTCAAACAGGGAGTTCCAATCCTCCATACCACTCTGGCCAAGTAGATCTCCTCACAGGGGTAGGCACATTAGGCATGCCTCCTCACTATCCACAACAAACGCCAATTAAGCCTATCATCTCTAACACTATTCCTTCCGGTCTAGTGTCAAACAATCCGTTCCTTGACAATACCCCATCCTACTTAAACATATACTCTAAATCACCACAAGGAGATATGTTCTCCTCTCCCGACATGTTTGCTCAAATGCAGGGACCTCCCTATGCCCCTGCCAATGCATACGCTGCACCGTATCAACAACCTATCCCACCACCACTCCCTCAGCAACCACCATCAATGGTTGAAAGCTATGCGATAGGGAATTATTCAGAATATCTAAAGGAACCCTTAGATTTCACTATATGAAGCGTCATGCTTCCAAGACCTCTCCCTGATTTGCCCAAGTTCAAGGGTGAGGCAGATCCAAATGTGAATATCAAATCTTACGCTACAGCCATACGAGAATTACTCCCTTGGGATGGGGTTGTTGCTAAAATATTTCCCAAAACCTTGGAAGGCATCGCTCTCAATTGGTATTATAGAATACCTGAGGCTTCCATACATTCATTTAAACAACTCGTGTCAGAGTTCATCAAAGCCTTCGACATGAACAAACTGTTGAGAACAGGAATCAGGGAATTCTTGCATATCAAACAAGAACACAATGAATCTGTTGCCCATTTCATCCAGAGGTGGCGTACAGTTCTTTACTCTTCAGCAATTGCTCCAAACATGGATCAGATGGAATTATGCGATTTATTCCTTCATTCTCTCAGCAGAGAAGTGAAGGAAGAAGTACAGAAGTTCCCACTAAGGACTAATGATGAAGTACTTGAGAGCGCTCTGTGAATTGATCAAGCAGTGATAGATAGTGGTCGTAAGACATATGGAAAAAATGAGAGGTTAATCACCTCCACTAAAAACACTACAACTACCACAAATGTCAATCAAGGACCCAAAATCCTTAACAAAAATCATGGGGTAACAACGGATGGGGTAACCGACCAGCCCCAAGAGGGTAAATATTGTTAGTACTCCGTCACAAAAAAACAACCAACGAAACAACAACTTTACCCCGACGGTCAATACAGTGGATTTTAACCATCCATAACAACAACAACAACAACAACGGTGAAATCCCATACAAGGGCCAAGCCAAAACTCATTTGGTTATCAAAACCAAATTCAAAACCAGAAACAACAATTCCAAAACTTTAGTCCTAATAGGCAACAGTTTGATCGGAATTTTAGGCCACAATACACACCAAACCAACAAAACGGGAATTACAACCCCAATTCTTATTGTGGTTTCCATAAAATTTAGGGGTCACGACACTAGAACGTGTCGTGACTATAATAAATTCATGCAACGCTTGCCAGAAGAACAAAGATAGTTCTTCACAGACTTGTTTTTGGTAGATCCCGTCTCATCACAACCAAATACGCTCGCAGGGGCAGTTTCCCCTCAGAATGCTCCCCTCAAGATCTTTAATGATCCGCTCCCAAATCATGATGGCAATAGGCTGAATCCAACTGGAGCGAACAAAGGTACGATGATGGGAAACAATGACCATGAAGCCTTGACTTCATTAAATCCATCAGTTGCGCCATAGTTAGGAGCTCAACCAAGACCCAAGATAATTAGTTTGGTAGAATTAGACGTTGAACTACTTATCGAAGCTATAACAAGAACACGAGAGTATTTCTCTCAACCAAGCCCATGTCATCTTCCAGAGACAGATAAGAGTCAGCAAATAGTTGAAAAAACCCATCAGTGCCTATGATTTAATTAGTGACCTAACAAAGACCTTCTCACACATTTCATTTTTAGACTTACTAAAGAACTCTCCCCCTCACAGAGCTGCTCTTTTAAAAGCATTAGGTCTAGGTCATCTAATTAACATCACTCCACGTCTTGAAACACAGGTAAATCATATAGACTTTGATGTTCATCCTCCGGGACAGGCGGATAGAGATGTCGAAATAAGTAAAATGCCTACAGATGCTGAGATCACACGCTGAGGCGATCCAGCCTTACACTTGCAAGTATGGGTTTATAATAACTATGTAAAACGGGCAATGGTTGACGATGGGGCCCGCAGTTAACATAGTCGCTTTCTCTTTCCTCCAAAAAAATGGATATGGAGAAACAAACTGTTCCACTACACGAAATACCTTGAGAGGCTATGATAGCCTTAAAGCCACTTCGATAGGAACTATAATACTGCCGGTCACCTTAGGACACAAAACCATCTTGACTGAGTTTCATATTATAGATCGGGAAACTAACTATAATATGATCCTCGGCCAACCTTGGATACATCGAATGAAGGAAATCCCTTCCAGGCTATTTCAAGAAGTAATATTCTTGCATCTGGGAAAGGTATTTGTAGCCAAAGGTGATCCAAAACCTTTTGATTTACACCTAGCTGATTTAAAGAAAAGACCAGGGGTGCACTCAGAATTTGAACTTCCAACAAACCAACTTAATAAACCCACTGACCCAAAACCAGAGGAAAAGTTGGTACCTACAATAGATCTTGAAACCATCAGCATAGCCAAAACAACCCCAACCCCTGACGGTAAAGCTAAAGAAAATGTATCATTGGGGACTACTGCAAATTTTTTTGAATTAATAGAACAAGATTTACCAATGTTCTTACCTTTTGATTCGGCAGGCATAGGGTATTCTCTAGGAGTTGCCTCTCTTCCAGCAGAGGATCTTTGTATGGTGGAAGTAGAGTGTGGAAATAAAGCAAATACCCCAACATCTATACTCTCGGCTAAGTATTGGACTCTCCATTTTGATGGAGCTAAATGTCATTATGGAGCGGGGGCAGGTATAATTCTTACTTCGCCCGAGGAGAAAGTCCTCCCATTCGCTTTCAAATTAAACTTTGAATGCACAAACAATGGCGCTGAGTACAAAGCCCTCCTCCTTGGCCTTACCTTAGCTAAAAGAATTGGTATTGATAACATCAGAGTCCTAGGAGACTCGCAATTAGTGACAAACCAAGTTTCTGAAATATATGAAACTAAAGCCGAACATTTACAACTCTACAAAAATGTTGTATTAGATTTAAGCAAGGCGTTTAACTTCATATCCATTAAAGCAATCTTGCGAGAGAAAAATCTTCTCACCGATTCAATAGCAACCTCAGCATCACATTTTACTCCAAGCAATGAGCTAGAAGATACTCACTTCACAGTATCCATTCGTGACAAACCATTGATAAAAACAATGACAAATCCTCCTTCAAGCGGAAGTGAATCTACCATCCTAGACCATGTTGGAAATGATGCGGCTACTTTGGATTACTTAAATGCCTATGCAGCACTACATCTCTCCTATCACATGCTAGATTTATCCCTGATTCCACATTCGTCTTCCTACTTCGGAAATCTCATAACGGATCTTCCCTCACAAATAGAACCTAGCATATACGCAATAGGAAACGGGGATGATCTAGATTTACCTCTAGCACCACCTAATTTCGAAGAGGGTAACACCTCTTTGATCAAAGAAACAATCGATGTCAACATTGGGACAGAAGATGAACCAAGAATATTGAAATTGGGTTCTTCATTAACCCCAGAAGAAGTGGAAATACATACTCATATTCTCAAAGAACATCAGAAGGAATTTGCATTTAATTACAAGGAGATGACAGAAGTCACACCCCACATTGCGGTGCACAACCTCGTCACTAAATCAGACGCAAAGCCAATTAAACAAAAATCAAGACCCATGAAGCCCAAAGTAGCTCTCATGGTAAAAGAGGAGGTAATAAAACTCCTTCAGGTAGGAATTATCAAGCCAGTTGACTACTCCTAATGGGTATCCAACATCGTTCCCGTTCTCAAGAAGAATGGAAAGATACGCATCTGTATAGATTTTTGAGATATCAACAAAGCGTGCCCTAAGGACGACTTCCCATTACCATCCATAGATGTTATTGTTGATGCAACAGCTGGTTTTGAGCTCTTGTCCCTCATGGATGGATTCTCGGGATACAATCAAATCAGAATATCCGAGCAAGATCAAGCTAAAACCACATTTATAACTCCTTCGGGAGCCTATTGCTACGCTGTTATGCCATTCGGTCTCAAGAATGCCGGTGTTACGTACCAGCGGGCCATGACATACATATTTCATGATCTAATTCATAAAATCATGGAATCTTACGTAGATGACTTATTGGCTAAAGCCAAGAAGTGCTGTGACCATCCCGAAGTACTCCGCATCATTCTTTCACGTCTAATAGAATACGGAGTCACGCTAAATCCAGAGAAATGCGTCTTTGGTGTAATAGGAGGGAAGCTCCTAGGTTACATCATATCGTCACGAGGGATTGATGTTGATCCAAACCAAAATTTGGGCTGTCCTCGAAATGGTCCCACCTTCGAGTGAATCTGGAATCAGATCATTTCTCGGAAAACTAGGTGCAATCCGGAGATTTATCCTAAACTTAAGCTTTGCCATTCATCCAATCAACAATCTACTCAAGAAAGACTATAGCATTGATTGGACTGAAGATTGCAATGAAGCTTTTGATGCAGTTAAGCATTTTCTGTTATCACCACCTACACTAATGCCACCTAAGCTGGATCGCCCGTTAATCCTATATTCGCGAGCTACCAATGTCTCGCTGGCCTGTATGTTGGCCCAAGAAGACGATAACAAGAGAGAACGTGTGATTTATTTCATTAGCTGAACACTGCTCGACTATGAAACACGCTATACACAGGCAGAATGAGAATGCCTTGCCATAGTCTTTGCTACTAAACACCTAAGACATTACATGCTGAATCAAGAAACGAAGGTCATGATAAAAACAGACCATTTACGGACTTTTCTCACACAAGGTTCTTTGTCTAAAAAGGCTGGACATTTTATAACCTTAATGGGAGAGTTTGAATTAACATTTGTAAATCAGAAGTCAGTTAAAGGACAAATCATCGCGGATTGGTTAGCTGAAAACCCATTAGACGGAGGTGATCTAGTAGATTTAGACTTTCCAGATGAATGCGTATACTACATTGAAACACGACCCGCTATCTCTGAGTGTCCTTGGTACACTGACATCGTTAATTATATCATGGACCATACATACCCAGAGGTAGTTACACCGCAACAAAGAAGGTGGTTACGCATAATCATAGCTAAATACGTCATTATAGAGCAGGTGCTCTATCGAAAAGCATTCGATGGAATGCTCTTAAGATATGTCGACACAGAAGAGTCCAAGAGGATTCTCCATGAATCCCACAATGGTATATGTGGAGGCCACTTCGGTGGCCATGCCACCGCTCGAAAAATACATCGAATGGGCTATTTCTGGCCCACTCTAGAACATGACGCGATAGAGTTTGCACGCAGGTGTTATAAGTGCCAAGAATTCTCCCACGAGATCCACATGCCAGCACAAGCTTTGCAACCAATCGCTACTCCATGGCCCTTTTCTACATGGGGTCTAGACTTAATAGGGAAATTCTCTCCCTCATCCATAGATGGCCATAATTTTATAATCACGGCCACTGAATATTTTACCAAATGGGTGGAGGCCATGCCTCTTACTACTGTACCTGGTTCTGTGATTGCTAAGTTCATTTTGAACCAAATCATTTGTAGGTACGGTATCCCGCAAATCATTATCTCTGATAATGGAACTTCTTTAAAAAATTAAGAAGTTCGCGAACTATGTAGTAAATTTAAAATAAGCCATCATACGGATTCTTTGTATTATCCCCAAGCCAACGGACAGGATGAAGTGACAAACAAAACAATGAAAGCCATTCTCCTTAAAACGGTGAAAGAAAACAAGAGAGATTGGTATTTGAAGTTATATCCAGCCTTGTGGGCCCACCGAACCTCAATAAGAACACCAACGGGAGCAACTCCTTTCTCGCTGGTATTTGGGGCAGAAGCAGTTCTCCCGCTTGAGGTCGAAATACCCAGTCTCCGCATTTCACTACAAGGGATTCTGGATGAAGATGCTTACAAAGAAGTACATCTTTCCCAATTAGAAAGCCTATATGAAACTAGGTTAGATGCTGAGCAGTGGCATAGAGCTTATGCTGACCGAATGTGCTGGCAGTATAACAAGAAGGTCTATGAACATGATATATACGAAGGTGATCTAGTTCTAAGACTAGACAGCCGGATCGACAAGAAGACCGGCGAAGGAAGGAAATTCCGACCCAAATGGCTGGGCCCCTACTGAGTCATGAAGGACTACGGAAATGGTGCTTATCTCTTATGTACGTTAGAAGGTGAGGAATTTGGTGAAACAGTCAATTCCCTGCACCTCAAACGTTTCTACGCATAGGCAGCTAACGCTACCTATATAACTATCTACATTGCATCTTCATATAGATCTAGATCATTTTTTCCACTTGTTTCTTACATAAATTGTGATCAAGGAATCTATTCTCAAAGTAATCTATTACAAACTCGTGATGTTTCTGGCATAAAATTCTTTAATCATATCTCTCCATTTTCACGATATCATCAAATATCTCAGAGTCTTTTATCAAATAAAGTCAGACATGACGAAGTCTTAATGGTAACCATACCAAGATCTGCAAGTTTGTTCTTGCTTTGATTTCATCTTAGGATAGGTGTCTTGCCTATGGTCTGTTATAGAAGCTTCATGGTGTCACATCTATCCCATATACACATCTCTTTGGAAATAAGCATATACTGACATTTTACTCAAAAAGACAAGTCAAAAAGTGATTAAACAGAAAATTTTATTTTTACACATTTCCTTGCCCCACCAACCTTCGGTGATGAGCTTGCGTCTCTTACTAGTGACGTAGGGTTGGGAAAGGATGGAAATGCCCTTACTCGCCTATGCCTTGCCCACGGTGATAAACCCACGCTTCTTACTAGTAGCATGGGGCAAAGTGTAGGGGGTCCTCTTGACAAAGCAAACGTTAAAAGGTCATAAACAAACTATTCAAACTTTGAGTCAAAAACGAATGAATCAGATATTCAAAATTCCAAAAAGAGTTAAAAATCCTAAAAACCCAGATTTTGTCTACTATGTGGCCATCTACGGGTCTAAGTCTAGATAAACCGCAAGGCAATTTGCATCCGAAACTATGAAGTCACTCAAGTGGAGTTGGCTTGTAGCTTCCAATTTGGTTCCGCCAAAGCTTTGTCTGTCTTTCATCATTGTCATTTCACCATATTTCATAACTTGCGCCCTTCTTGGCTCTTGGTGATGAGCCCTCGCATCTTACTAGTTGCGTGGAGTTAGGAGTCGGGCAAGTTGATTTGTTCATCATGCTGGTTATTTTCATCACTTTTCCAAAACAAATATGAGGTACCCAAATTGCTCACAGAAGCTAAGATTCAAAAACACAATATGTCTACATTGTCATGTATCAGCATCATGAAATACAAAAAGAAAATTAAGCAATTACATCATTTGTTCACCATTGCATACATTCTAGGAAGCATATAAACATACATCGTAGTATACACAAAGCAGTTGGAAATAGAAAGGAAAACATGAGTGACAAGTTTTGATCCAAAAAAACGAATGCATATATATAAATAATCAATGTTTATATACAATGCCATCATGCTCTAGGCATGGTCAAAACGCTCAAAGAGCCCGTGATATACAAAAGAATCTATAGTACAAAATACATAGGAGCCAAGTGGTCTCTCAACCCCTACGCGACCCCTCCGAAGGTGCGCGCCCTCGCCTAGGGCTCCGGCTATGCCGGCACTCTGAATGCACGGAGGGCTCAGGGTCCCAAGGGGTAGCCGCGGTCTTGCCATGAAAATGGCTCCTCATAAGACGCTCGGCTATCTTATAGCCTGCCAACTCTGTACAGAGAGTCGACACCATCCTGGCCACGTGCCAAACGGGAACGAAGATGTCGGTATGCCTACCAGTTGCTGAGGGCTCCCCTGCATCAACGAACAGCTCCGCATGGGTCCTATCCATAGGGATCATCAGGGAATCAGTGCATACCCTACGGATTAGATCCCTCCACTCGTCAACAATCTCTACAAACAAAGAAGAAAAAATGAATTAGAAACTAGGCAAGAGACTAAAAGATACAAGATCAAAACACAAGGAGAGACAACAATTAAAATGAATCCTAAATTAAACAAGCAATGAAAGGAAGAAAGGATAACTTACTCAGATCACTGGGCCTCCAAGATGGGTCGCTAGGGCCAGCACCCGCCGCAGATGCCGCTACCGACTAAGGGGCTGCTCCTATAGTGGGAGCAACATAACGCCCCGCAACGGACTCATCCTCTCCAACTTGGCCCTAGGAGAGTGGCTCCTCTGAAACTAGAGTCTCTCTCTCTACACTCTGCTCAGCCCTCTCTACCTGCATGATATCCTGAGTGTCATGCCACTCAGGATCACTGTCATTTGTTTGCTCCTCCGATCCTCCCTCTGTAAACTCCTCAGAATCGGAGTCAATATCTATGGGGTCATCGCTGCTATGAGCAGGACCTGCAGCAATCTGAAGCAAAGGTTCCCGAGGCGCACCAGCTCTCCTTCTAGCCCGAACTATCCTCCTGGCTACAATGGGAGTGCCAGGAGTGATCACTGTCCAACCACGGCCTCTAGGCCCCCCTCTGGCCTTGCGGACTGATCTGTAAACTGGTGCCGCTGGGGGAAGCATGCCCGCATATGGAAGGCTGAACTACTGAGGAACTTTGCCAAAAGGGTGTACCTCCACCTGTCCCACATGGTCGATAAGCTGCCCTGTGGTGGAGCAGGAGATCAATGTAAGAGTCTCCTTGCCCCATATGCCGGCCATAAGCCGGTACGGTGTCACCTCCATATCTACTATGGTAAGGGATGCAACTGGCTGGTGAGGTGCTCTAAGCACTGACATATCTGACCATCTGGCTACCCTCACAGCCCCTGGATCTGCCACCTCTATGCCTTTGCCATAGGGAATAAAATGCTCATACACCCAACTCATGACTAGAGTCGGGTGGCTCAATGACTGTCCCTGCAAACGGACCACCCTGTATAAGTCATGGTAGGTGGTCCCCAAAATATCTGCGCCCCAGGCGTATATCCGGCCATGCCCCTCTATTTGTGCAATGATGGGGGCCCAGCAGTATAGTAAAGTATCCCCTCCCTTGTCCCCGATCAGCCTTGAGGCAAGGATCCCCATGATAGCCTGTCGAAATACGGGGATGGGAAAAGAAGGAATGGACCGAACTCTCACTCCCTTCTTTGACCTTGTGGAGATGGCTGCATCCCCCATGTAGCCTGCCCACTGTGCAATCTGTGCTCAGGACCCTGCCGTCTCTAGTGTGAGTCTCCTCCCGATGATCGGGACCCCCAGGATATGGTAGACATCCTCCAAAGTAATGGTCCACTCACCACGGACCCCTGGCAATTGGAAAGTGTTCCGATCTGCATCCCAATATGAGAACAAGTCACAAAGAATGTGACTGGATGGTGTGACATGGGGCACGCGCGATATACGTAATATGCCAGCCCTCTGTAATGTATCCTCCTCATCCTGAGAAAGGGCATCCAATACCCCCAAAAGCCAATCACACTCTCTCTCTCTCGGCTCCATCTGATATACTCCTCCCTCGCCTGCATACACCCAAAAACACACAAAACAGAGCAAGTTAGTATCTGAATAATACCAAGAGAGTCATAAAAACGCATAGAAGTGCAAGAAAATACAAGTGTAATCTCAAAAATCAAGTTCTTTTGCATTCTAGTCAGAACCGCCACCCTGAGCAGGGAGGTGGTTTTGTAACCACCACCTTAAAGGCGGTGGTCATGAAACCACCACCCTGAATAGGGTGGCGGTCGTGTAACCGCCGCCCTGGCCAGGGCGGCGGTCACGGTCCGAAAACCCGTGCGGGTCTCTAATCCCAAAAATCCCAAAACAAGCAAATAAAGACCATTTAACCTAAAAATGGAGCCTACCCAGTAGGCACCCCCCCTAGGCGGACCTTTTGAACCTAACATTTTCAAAAATAACCCCCCCATTACAAAGAATTTGCCATTTCAAATTTAAAGAGGGAAAAACACAAAATTGAAGAAAACCAACCTGTGATCTGGCAGGGCGGTGTTCCACGTGTGGAGGCATGCTCACGATCTCACTGCGGACGTTTTGACTCTATTCACGCGAGAAACCGTCACCGTGGGTCCCAGAGCTCAAAATCAATCAAATCGAATCGGGCAAATGAATAGGAAAATGGGCCCACTTTCATATATATAGCGCCCTAATTCGTTTTAAATACCTTTTTCACAGGTTTGGAGCGCTGATGGAGGTAAGTTTCTATCCCCGCACGAATGGTACGTTCTCATTCCCTATTGCTTTAATGTTTATTTTCCAAGTTATTGTATCTATCTGCACTTGAGCTCTCTTTTCATTTTACAGGGAGTGGGAATTTTGGATGGCGTCATTTCAACACACGGACTAGTAAGGTATAGCTTCTAACTCTCCATTTCGGGACTACCATACTCGGACCCACGATTTTATGCCTCTTCATGGTTAAAATGCTTCTCCAAGGGGGCAATATGTACGTACCCAAAATTGTAAGGTACTGCACTGCGGAATGACATAATAAGAGCTCCGATGATGATACATGTCTCCTCGCAAGGTGTTCGGGATCGGGAAAATTCCTCAGAGTGTGTGTTAACATCCCGCATGCCCCGCTTAGCCCCCGCACCCACTGTTTTCCCCCTTTTTCTTCTTTCCTTGCCCCTTTTGATCTTCAGTGATGAAACCGTAGCCCTACAGGGCGGTAGTCTCGTAACCGCCGCCCTGATCAGGGTGGCGGTCATGTAACCGCCGCCCTGCTCAGAATGGCGGTCCTATGCGCATTTTCCAGAATGTTCTTTGATGTGACTCGCGTGAAATATCACGATTCACCAGCTTTTCCTTACCGACTTGAGCATGCATTTATGTTTTTGGTCCCCTGGAATAGTGTTTTTCCTTTGTTTATTGTTTAGGAGTTCAATTTGGTTTTGGTTCTTGGGTGATTGAATTCCTATAAATGCATGGTTTGTGCACATGCAAATGGTCTGGAGTTTCTGGTCTGAAGCTTGGCTGGATTTTGAAGTTTGATCTTTTCTCTCATTCCATCATTTTAGTGTTTTAGTTAGTTAGCTTGTTTAGAAGCCATAACTTGAATTCACTTGCATCTTTTGTCAAATTGCTCAGCTGTTGGTAAGCCACAGACCCATCTTGTGCAGGTAGTGCTGTTATCTCATCCAAATCCAGTTAGAAAATTGCCTCTGAATTTCTTTTGTTGTAGATTTGCTTTCACCATATCTTGGTGTTCTTAGTTCAATTCATTATATGTCTGGTTAGCTTTATTCAGCTGTTGGTAAGCCACATATCCAACTTGTGCAAGCAGTGTCTTTATTTTATCCAATCTATTGGAACTGAATAGCTTAGGAAGCCATTAAAGTTACAGGTTTTGCTCTTCATATAGGATAGTTACAGGTTCTGGTCGCTTCATGTTGCATGGCTCATAGTAAAATCCTACTAGGAATCGCATAGGCCAAGCTCTGCACTCTTGCGCTATCCCTCTCCTACTCACATTTTCGGTCTGCATTCTAAGTTGTCCTTGTCCCAAAATCTACTCCTATCGGTGCTAGCATTACACACTTTTTTGGATCCACGTGAATACGAAAGAACGAGGAGATCATACTGAGGGGACGAGATCACACACACCATCGGATTCGCCACTGTTCTACGGAATCCAGGTTTTAAATTTCAAAGTTCTAGTTAGAATTATATCAAATAGAGTAGTTAATCACTTTATTTCAATAAATTCTATTCTCGATATTGCCAGAGAAGCTGTGGGGATTAATAGTTTTTGAGAAACTATGATTCACTCCTCACTTCTGAGGTAGGATCGAGAATCTTGCAGGTAGATTAGATAAGCCGTTTTATTTAGAGTAATTCTACAAAATCACACAGGAAAATAACTACACTTGGTTATCTTGTCTGTTTCAAATTATTGTTTAGTTATTATTTCTAGATATGCTTAAAATAGTTCACTTTCCTTAAAATTATTAAAAGTTTTCTTAGAAGAATAAAAGTTATATAGTTAGATTTATTTCACATAGTTATAATTTATTTTGTTACAGTTAGATTTGCATTTTTGTTTCGTATGATAATCACGGGACCTCAGGAGCCCAGGGAATATATATTTGAGCCAATCGTGCCTCAACCAAACCTCGTCACAACAATAGTTGACATAGACCAAAATCTCAGGATACAAGTATTTCGAACAACCACAGATTTACAACTGATCAGTTCTCAGTTAAGAGGATTAAACATAGAAGATGACCAAGCACACACATTTTGGTTGAACCAACCAAACTATAGATTGCCCTAGGAAAAAGACTCACATGACTGTAGAAGGGCTCGAAAGAGAACAAACATTTGGGTGCGATCCTTTAGTTCCACAGACAGACGCTGGAGACACTCTCGTAGATATAGATACCAGCTTAAGAACCTGTGAGGTATTCTGAGAAGATTGCACAACTATTGGTTCTAAACATAGAAGCTGAGAAAGCATACGATTACTGGATACTAGGGATTAGAACTTGATCTCGCGTATGACTATAACAAGACCACAACAACCGAGAGTCTATGGTTGTGATCCACAGATCCCACATCCCAACGATTCCGCAAGTCAATTAGATATAGACACTAACCTACGTGCCTTGGTATTCAGGTCCACTCCACTTCCACCTATCATCATCGAACAACTGTCCTTACTAGATATAGCTGCTAACGAAGCGAGGGAATTCTAGACTAGGCCAGAAAATCGTCCGTAGAGTCAATTATATTCATCATCCACCATATGACCTTATCAGGAGACATACACGAAACTATCCCAGGTCATTTCCCACGTATTCTGCAACCCATAGATCGAATCATGCCAGAGCTCGATATTGATTGGAGCCTTCGAGTAGTCATCCTTGCTGATCAATCTATCACACCAGTCCAAGTTAGAAGGGCCTTCTTTGCCTTAGATTCGTAAATTCCACTAGTACGTGTCGAAGACATTAGACTGCCTAAATAGTTTGTCTACATATTCTACCCCCACCGGCTTTCTCGGCATGACCTCGGGAGGTCGGGTACGCGGAAGAGTCACTTGTAGATTCCCACACTCACTTGTCACTTTTCCGGCGTACAAACACCCATTCTAAAAAACAAATCCTTATCCAAAATATAGGTCGTTACACCCTCCTAGGATGCACCCTTTACCATTGTGGCTATGATGGGAATTTGTTGCGTTGTTTAGATGTAGCAGAGCCAATACGAGAAATCAAGGAGGTACCTGAAGAAGTGTGTAGAGACCATACAAATGGGATGGTTTTAGAAAAGAATTTATTAAGGGTAGGCTATTACTGGCCTACCATGGAGACATATTGATGTAATTATGTAAAGAAGTGTGTGTTATGCCATAAGTATAGGAACTTCATCCATGTGCCGTCACAACCTTCATAGCCAATCAAAACACCACGACGATTTTCTAAATTAGAATTATACCTAATAGGGAAGCTTACGCCTACCTCATTCGATGGTCATGCACACATTATAATGACCAAAAACTAGTTCACCAAGTGGATGGAGGTTGGTCCACTAACATATGATACAGGTGCTCAAATATAAAAGTTTATCATGAACCACCTAATATGTCGTTATGGCATTCCTAACAATGGAAAATATTTCAAGAACAAGGTGTTGAAAGATATATGTCAGTGATTTTAGATATGATTAAAGTGGTCCATGCCATATTACCCTCAAGGCAATGGGCAAGCACAAGTCTCTAATAAAACACTTTTTCAAATCATGGAGAAGATGGTGAGTAAAACTAGTCACAATTGGCATTTGTAAATTCACCCTTCCCTTTGGGATTATAGGACCTCCATTTCCACCCCTATTGGTATGACACCTTATTCCCTAGTGTTTTGAACCGAATTCATCATCACCCTTGAAATATTGATTCTTTCCTTGAGTATATCTCTTAGGGACTATCTAGATAAATATGAGGACTACAAAGTAGCTAGACTGACAGAACTAGAGCTATTAGATGAAATGTGCATCTGTGCACTCAACCACCTTAAAGTGTATCAAAATAGAGTGTCACAGAGCTACAAAAAAATTATCATATCTCGTCAGTTTGAGGTAGGAGATTTGGTGTTGAAGGAAAACCAATTCAACATAGTGAAGGAGAGAGAAAATAAAGGCAAGTTTGACCCTAATTGGTTAGGACCCTATGTCATTATGACCAAATTTGGGTCAGAAGCATACAAGCTTTCATATCCTGACATATATGAGTTGTGATAGCCCATGAAGGCCATGCACCTCAAGCGGTTCTATGCTTGAACATGACGTAAAAATGAAAAAACAACAAAAAAGTAAAAAACATGAAAAACACAAAAATTAAAAAAGAGAAAATAGGTCATAAAAATGCCAAAACCATGCAATTTTTGCACTTTGGATAGGTCCCTTGGTGAAAAATAGTTGTCGGTACCTTGGAAGGATTCTTTGTTCACAAGAATTTCACATCTGGAAGGGTACATTTGCTTAGTTTAGAGCTAGTTGTGCACCTGCATATGAGATTATTTGTGAGCCTATGCTATCAAAGCCTTGATCAAGTTGGTTCTCCTCTTGTAAATCAATGAAGAGATTGCCTTTGTGTATTCCCGTCTAATGCTGGGGGCTTCTTCCCATCTTCATCTTCTTGTTTATAACAAGAGGCATCTAAATTTGTATATTCTCATCTAATGTTGGGGGCATCCACATTTCTTGGTTTCTTATACATAGCTTCTGAATACTATTAGAAAAAACAAAAAACATTCAAATATTTTGAAAATCATAAAAACATTCAAATATGTTGAAAAAAAACATTCACATATTGTTAGAAAAAACCAAAACAATTAGAAAATCAAAAAATAAAAAAACAATAAAAAATTGTTTCACAAAACTCCAAAAAAAACACTAAACACATTGAAAACATTCTTACAAAAACATAATAGTAGTTTACTTGCTTTATTTCTTTTTTTGTTTCTTGCTTTGTTTGTTTCTGTGTACATTGTTTGTATAGGTTTTCTTTCTTATACATTTATATAGTGTGTTTCTTAAACATACCTTTTAGATTGATCATTTCTTTCTTAGATTAGATTCATTCTTATTTGTACATATGGAGTTTGTTTTTGCATGCTTGTGAATGATTGTACATAGTTGTGTTGTTAGGTTGTTTAGTGTGTATATTTGGTAGATTTGTTAAGTTTTGTTTGTGCTTTTTTGTTCATTACTTATACATTATTTGTTATCGCATCATCATCTAAATCATCACATTTAACATCATATACATCATATACCAATAAAATGCTAAGTCTACATCATACATATATGCTAAGCTAATCATCACATATCATATCATAAATGGGGCAAGAGAGATTGAAAATATAAAAATATATCCCCCCATGTCAATATAATACAAATAATCAAGTGGACTAATAAAAAAAATCTCATGTACAATACAAATGATATCATCTAAGTGTAGTCAATTTTTATACAACTTAACAAATAAGGACAATCCCTTGTGTGCAAGCCTATCACCCAGTGGGCGTTGGGTGCTCACCCGAGGCACGCGTGGGCGCCAAGCCCCTCTTTTATGTGAGTTGTGAAAGAATGTATCATAGATGCGTAATAGAAGACAAAAGAAACTCCCTATTCAACTGAGAGCTTCAAGTAAATGATACACTAATATATTCATCCAAACAAGAAGTATATTAAGAAAGAGATAGATCTAAACCATGAGGGAAAGAAGATGCAAAATGATTATACTCATTCATATGAAAAACATTAAACATAACAAAAAGAGATATGTATGAACCGTGAACCACATATATTCATAATTGAAAATGTTCAATAATCACATTACATATATAAAGGTCATTACAGACAAAAATGATAGTGCAGATTAGAACCTTGTAGCAAGCCCAGACCTATGTCCCTTACAATGCAAAAGAAAAACATGTACCCATCTGTAACATTCCCATTTCAAGACTTTAGAAATAAGGGAATCTTTTTTTTGAAACAGAATGTTCTCTATTCTAAATAAAACATCATTTAGAATACACATTCCATTCCAATCAATCTCATAACAAATAACCATATGTAGTTGTAATGACTCGATATACTACCGATCTCTTATTCCATGACTTGGTTACCAACCAATATCTTATGTTAACTTAAAGTATAGAATACTTTATGTATACTATGTATACTTGGTTCTCCTACCCTATTCCAGGTACTGAGTGATCTGTTTAAAGAACCTATTTGAATATTTTTTACCAATATTCATCTAACATCACATTGCTTTAAAATAGGTGACATAGGACAACACAACCAGTAGCTTATGATACTTTGGCCAAAGATTTTCAGCATACTGTTCATGTTACTTTTCCTATTAAACATAATATTCATTCCAAAATACATCATTCACCTCACTCCTTTGTTATCTAGAATGGTCTTTACTAACTACTGTCAGTCCACTTGCCCAAGGTTTGACCCCAGCCCTGGTTAGCATCATAGTTTGTTATAGGAATATGCTCATGATTACTTAGGGTATATGGGCATACTCAACTAACATAAGTCATCTGAATGTGCTAAGTTACATTCAGTCATAGAGAGGTACTACCTATCCAAAACAAGCGTCTAGATGTACATAGATCAAGATGAACAAATACATAAGGGTCTTGCCACATGTCAACTATAACACTATATCATTGAGAAGTCCCAGGACTTCTCAAGGGTACAATCCTGTAGTTGGAGTGTGCAAAGATCTGTGAAAACTGATTCATCAAGATGTACATACCCCCAAAGTGGTCATTAATTCATAATTAAATTGGATTAAGATTCAGATTACAACAACCATGCCTAACCCTAATTCCAACATTCCTTAAGTTCTTTATCCAATACAATCTTGATTAGATATGGATAAATTCATTAATTCATGTTTGCATTAATATTCATTAATGTGGCATAACCAAAAGTTGTCCCAAGAAGAGTCCAAATCTAACAACTCATATTAGGATGCTTCATCTTTCCATATAGCAAAAGAAGAAGAATCAATACATACTATTCCCCATAGACTAATCATCTGAAAGAAAAGTACAAGTTTAGAACACATGAATCTGCCTTAGTTCAAAGATAACAATATAAGGATTCAACATTAAGGAAAAACATCTAACAAGAATCTCAAATCAATCCATGTAGGGTAGAGAGTCAAAACAGTCCCCCCCATAAGTCTAAACTAACTCCCATATGTTAGAAGATGTAATTCAAAGATCTGAAACCAAACATTCCACAATAAATTTTTCCATCTCAGAAGAAGATTGAAAACAGAAAAGTTAAATCAAATGAACTTATCCAAACAATAGTAAGAAGGGATCTCTATTGGAAAAGGTATAATCCCTAATTCATTTCATTTATACTATTAAATGAATTCCCATTTCTATTTTGAACTTATAAATTATTTAACTAGTTCCCAAAAGAGAACAAAAAACACAAACACACAGTTAAAGAAATCACACTTTCTGATTTTCCATTACAAATCTAACCAACTGGTTTACCTATTTCCATTCACCAAGCACAAGTTCAAATTCAAATCTCAAAAAGAAGTACACAATACAGTCCCTAAATAGTATATTGTCCCCAAGAGAACATATTCCATTCTATTTTTAAACACGGAGATTCATTCAATGAGTCCAACAAGGAATACAAATCCACAAATAGTGCAAGATATACAAGGTTCAATACAACTCACAAACTCAAAAGACTGAAATCCCATTACAAGGCTTCAACAGCTTAATGCAACAGAGTAAATAGTTCATAATCCCAAATAAGAACAATAATACAAAGCATTTTGAATAGAGATATGTATCCTTCCATTCAATATTTAGTATACTAGGTTTTAAATTCAACCTTCTAATAAAAACCAATAAATCAATTAAGAAGACCAGAAGAGAGTAAGAAAACCCAAAAACCTTTAGTGAAGAGATGTTGCAATCTTACTTCCAACTCGATTGAAACACAATCACCACAAGACTCTTGAGTTCCATAAAAAAAGCTTGCGACAGGAATTTATTCATTCAACATTGTTCACAAGAAGGAAAATGCATACTATATTTCCATAAACCTCTTAAACTGTTAATGACCATTCCAACGAACTCTATATCAAACCAAACCCACAACAAGTTACAGTTATAGTCTAATAATCCTTTAACAAAATAGTCATGCTTTCAACAAGATGTGAGATTTGTTAGAGCAAATAAGGGAAGAATATCCCCCAAACTCATATGCCCTTACCAGTTCGAGAACATGGTACAATCTAAAAGATAGAAGTAGTACAACCATTCCTACTCAAGAAGCTACACAAAGGAGATCTCAAAAAGAGATTACTTGGTCTACTTGAAACCAAAACAAATCTATCAAGAACCTTTTGAGTAGATAATCCAATAATGATTTTAAAGCTTTTAAAATCCTTAATACAAGTAAATCTACAGCTCAAAATACCAGTACAAAATTAAACACATTAATTCCAACACAAGTTCAGAACACGCAACTATGGAATACTAGTACAATGTCAAACACAAAGCTTTGAATAGAGGTTTAGAAAAATACAAGCTCTAGTACTAGCTCAAACAAAACACAAGACTACAATACAAGATCAGAACAACCAAAAAGCTCCACTACAAGCTCAATGAAACATAAGACTACAATAAAGGTTTAGAACTGTATAAGCAACAAATGCCAGATCAGAACAACCAAGAAGCTCCAGTGCAATCTCAGAACAAGCACGAATGCTCTAATATAAGTAAAGATGAAAAACAATATCCAAATAATAGTTCAAAATGAAACATAAGGTAATAACTACCTATTCAGTAAACACCAGACCCGATTACCAGTTTTAGAATGAAATACAAAGCTTCAAATATAAGTTTCACATGCATGTCACCATTAAACTAGCACAAATAAAGTTTCCCAATAACTATCATTACTTTGAAATGGATTTATGTCCCAAAAACCCCAGAGATTTAGAAAAACATGCAAGTAAATAACTAGACAAATCAAACAAACAATTATTTCATGAGAGAAGAGTTGTTCTAATGAATCACTTAGAAGAAATCAAGAAATCTTAATGAGTAGGGCCTATCATGCTTGATATTACTTCTACAAATTCGAAGGAGAATTCCATTCAAGCTTCCCACTCTTTTTCTTCTCCACAATAGATCAACAACTAAAGAAATTTTCTTCCAATGCTTCATAAACATTCCCTTGATCGAAAATAGACCAGAGAAACCAAAAATAGCCAATAAGAAGAAGAAGTCAACTTGCTAGTATCCAAGAGTCTGATCCAAAAATATTCATTTTTTCATGTTTTTAGGCATTTTTTAAGGCACATGACCCATTTGAAAATTTGGAACACGACCGCCGCCCTGAGTAGGGAGACGGTTATAGGACCGCCACCCTTTAAGGCGGCGGCTACGGAACTGCCACCCTAATCTAGGAGGTGGTCCTCTACAGAATGCCAAAAACTCAGTGTTTTGAGCCAAAATTTTGCATTTTTTAGTATTCTTATATGTTTTAATGATTTTTCCAATGTAATTTGAATACTAACTTACCCTGTTTGGAATGTTTTTGGGTGTATACAAGCGAAGGAGGAATATATCAGATGGAGCCGAGAGAGAGAGAGTGTGATTGGCTTCCAGCAGTGTTGGATGCACTTTCTCAGGATGAGAAGGATACTCTTCAGAGGGCTAACATATTGCATATATCACGGGTCCCGCATGTTACACCTTCTAGCCACATACTTTGTGACTTGTTTTCATATTGGGATGCTGATCGGAACAGTTTCTAATTTCCAGGAGTCAGGGGTGAGTGGACTATCACCTTCGAGGATGTCTACCACATCTTGGGAGTCCTGATCATCGGGAGATGAATCACACTTGAGACAGTAGGATCGTGAGCTCTGATATCTTAGTGGGCCACATACAAGGGAGACGCAGTTGTCTCCATTGGTTCGAAGAAGGGGATGAGGGTCCGTTCTATTCCTAGCTTGCATATCCCCTTGATTTGTCAGGATATTATGGGGATCCTTTCCTTGAGATTGATCGGGGACAAGGGAGGGGACATCTTACTCTATTTCTGGTCCCTTATTATTACACAGATTGAGGCACATGGCTGGATTTATGTCTGGGGAGCCAATATACTTGGGACCATCTACCACGACCTATACAGGGTGGTTTGCCTATAGGGACAGTCTTTGAGCCATCTGACCCTAGTTATGAGCTGGTTCTATGAGTGTGTCTTCCCTTATGGGAGAGGCGTAGAGGTGGCAGATCCTAGAGCTATGAGGGCAACCAAATGGAAAAAGATGTCAGTCTTTAGTGCACCTCACTAGCTAGTTACTTCGCTGACTACTAATGATATGGAGGCCACACCTTATCAGGCCATGACAGGGTTTTAGGGCAAGGAGACCCTCACTTTGATTTCCTGATCTATCATAGGGCAGCTTGTGGACAGGATGGGGAAGGTGGAGACACACCCTTTTGATCAATTGCCTCAGTAGTTTTGTCTTCCTTACGTCGGTATGCTCCCTCTAGTGGTGCCAGTGTTCAGATCAGTTCAGGAGGCTAAGGGAGGTCCTAGAGGCTGGGGTTGGACCATTGTTACTCCTGGTGTCCCTATTACAACTAGGTGGGTAGTACGCGCTTGAGGGAGAGCCAGTGCTCCTCAGGAACGCTTACTTCAGATTACCGATGATCCTTCCCATAGCAATGATGACCTCATTGATATAGACTCCGAGTCTAAGGAGTTCATAGGGGGAGAGATGGAGGAGGATACCGAGGATATGAAGGTCAGTTAGTCTGGTGGAAGTGAGGAGAGCGATCCCGAGTGGCATGACACTCAAGAGATTTTACAGGCTGAGAGGGCAGAGCAGAATGCGGAGAGGGTGACTCTAGTCTTAGAGGAGCCACCCTCTTAGTACATAGGTGGGGAGGATGAGTCTTTAGTAGGACGTTATGTTGTCCCAGGAACTAGAGGAGGACATCAGTTTGAAGACTCGCATGGAGCTATCTATGGATGCAGGGGAGCCTTCAGTAGTTGGTAGGCACAAAGATGCCTTTTCCCCTGTCTAGCATGTGGCCAAGATGGTGACTACCCTCCATACCAAATTGGCTAGGTATAGGACAGTAGAGCACCTGGTGAGGAGTCACTCCCATAGCGAGGTCGTAGCTGCTCCTCGAGACTATGAGCCCTCAGTGCATTCAGAGTGCCGACATAGCCGGATTCTTAGATGTGGTCATGCAACTTTAGAGGGGTCTCATAGGGGTTAAGAGGCCACTTGGCTCTCTTAGATTGTTTATATGATTTATTTTGTATTTCTCAGGCTCATTGAGAGTTTTGACCATGCCTAGCACATGATGGCATTATACATAAAACTTGATTATATATATATATATATATTCCTTTTTGAATCAGACTCTTGGTATCTAGGATTTTGTGATTTGTTTTCGCATGTAAATTATAATGTTGTTTTTATATGATTTTCAGAATGTATGCAAATGGAGAAAAAATGATGTGAATGCTTTCTTTCTTTTTGTACTTCATGATGTTGATATATGATAATGTAGACACAATGTGATCTTAAACTTTATTTTCGATAAGTAATTTTCTGGTACTCCATATAGTTTTGGTAGAACATGAAGACAAAATTGCATAATGAGTAGATGTACCTACCCCACTCCTAACTCCATGTAACTAGTAAGATGCGAGGGATCATCACCGAGAGCTACAAATGGCACAAGTTATGAAATTTGTTGAATGATAGTGATGAGAGATAGGCAAAGATTTGGTGGAACCAAATTAGGACGCTACAAACTTACTCTACTCAAGTGACTCCATAGTTTAGAATGCAACTTGCTTTGTGGTTTATCTAGACTTAGATCCGTAGATGGCCACATGCTTGACAAAATCTGGTTTTTGGGGTTTTGAACTCTCTTGGAATTTTGGACATCTGATTCACTTGTTTTTGACTAAAGATTTCAAAGGTTTATTTAAACCCTTTGCTTATTACCTTCAATGTTTATTATCAAGATAACCCCCTGTTGCTTGCCCCATGCTTCTAGTAGGAAGCATGGGTTTATCACCATGGACAAGGCATAGGCGAGTAAGGGAATTCCCATCCTTTCCCAACCCTACGTCACTAGTAAGACACACAAGCTCATCACTAAAGGTTGGTAGGGCAAGGAAATGTGTAAAAATAAAATTTTCTATTTGATCTACGTTTGACTTATTTATTTGAGAAAAATGTCAATATGTTCTTATTTCTAAAGATATATATATATATATATACATGATAGATGTGACACTATGAAGCTTCTAGAACAAACCATAGGCAAGACACCTATCCTAGGAAGAAAAAAAAGTGAGAACAAGCATGCAGACCTTGGTATGGCTACCGTTAAGACTTTGTCATATCTAGCTTTAATTGATGAAATGATTCTGAAATGGTTGATGATGCTATGAAAATGAAGAAGTATGATCGAAATGCTTCTGCCAATACTATCAGAAGTTTGTAATGAATTTATTTGAGAATAAGTCCCTTGATCACAAGATTTTATGAAACGAGTGGACAAAATGAACCTAAATACATGAAGATGCAATGTAGATATAATTATACAAATAGTGCTGGTTGCTTATGTATAGAATCATTTAAGGTACAGGAATTGAATGTTTCGTTGAATTCCTCACCTTCTAGTGTACATAAGAGATATGCACCATTTCCATAGTCTTTCATGACTTGGTATGGACTCAACCATTTGGGATGGAATTTCCTTCCTTCACTGGTCTTCTTATCGATATGGCTATCTAGTCTTAGAACTAGATCTCCTTCATATATTTCTCATTCATAGACCCTTTTTTATACTGTCAGCACATCTAGTTAGCATAAACTCTATGCCGCTATTCAACATTTAATCTGGCATCATCTAGGATTTCTAGTTGGGAGAGACGTTCTTCTCTATAAGCTTCTTCATCCAGAATCCCTTGTAGTGAGATGTGGAGGTTGAGTATTTCAACCTCAAGTGGGAGAATTGCTTCTACTCTGAATATCAATGAGAAAGGAGTTACCCCTATTGGGGTTCTTATTGAGATTCAGTGGGCCCACAAGGCTGGATATAACTTTAAATTCCAATCTTGTTTTTTTTATTTTACCATTTTAAGGAGAATAGCTTTCAACGTTTTGTTTGTTGCTTCAACTTGCCCATTAGCTTGAGGGTAATACAGGGAGGCTGTATAATGGTTTATTGTAAACTTACTGCATAGCTCATGGACCTCGTCATTCTTAAAGGAAGTGCCATTATTTGAGATAATGATTTGTGGGACACCGTACCTACAAATGATATGGTTTAAGATGAACTTGGTGATCACGGCACCTGGTATAGTGGTAAGAGGCATGGCCTCTACCCATTTGGTAAAATACTTGGTGGATGTGATTATGAAGTTATGGCCATCTGTTGACGAGGAAGAGAATTTCCCTATCAAATATAGGTCCCATATAGAAAAGGGCCATGGAGTCGTGATTGGTTGTAGAGCTTGTGCTGGTATGTGAATTTTGTGGGAAAATTCTTGGTATTTATGGCACCTACGTACAAACTCTACCGTGTCATGTTCTAGAGTGGGCCAAAAATAGACCATCCAATGTATTTTTTAGGTAGTGGCATGACCTCCAATATGACCACCACATATTCCACTATGGGATTCGTAGAGAATCTTATTGGATTCTTTTATGTCAACACACCTTAGGATCGTTCCATCAAAATCCTTACGATAGAGCACTTGTTCTATAATGACATATTTATCTACGATAATGCGTAACTGCCTTCTTTACTGGGTTGCAACACCTTCTGGATATGTATGGTCCATGATATAATTAATAATATCAGTATACCAAGGACATTCAGAGATAGGAGGTCTAGTTTCGATGTAATATATGCATTCATCAGGGAAATCTAGATCTACTAGATCACCTCTGTCTAACGGGTTGTCAGCTAGCCAATCTGTAATGATTTTTCCCTTAACAGACTTCTGGTTTACAAAAGTTAATTCAAATTCACCCATTAAGGTTATAAACCATCCAGCCTTTTTAGACAAGGACCCTTGCGTGAGGAAAGTTCATAAATTGTCTGTTTTTACAATTACCCTTGTTTCTTGGTTTAACATGTAATGTCTTAAGCGTTTGGTTTCAAAGACTATGGTAAGGCATTCTTGTTCTACCTGCATATAATGTGTTTCATTATCGAGCAATGTTCAGCTAATGAAATAGATTACACGTTCTCGTTTATTGTTGTCTTCTTGAGCTAACATGCAGGCTAGTGAGACATCTGTAGCTCATGAATATAAGATCAAAGGATGATCTGGTCTAGGTGGCATTAACGTGGGAGGAGATAACAAGAATCTTTTAACTACTTTGAAGGCCTCATGGCATTCCTTTGTCTAGATAATGCAACAATCCTTTTTCAACAAATTGTTGATTGGATGAATAGAAAAACTCAAGTCTGGGATGAATCTTCAGATTGCACTGAGCTTTTCGAGAAATGATCTAATGCCAGAATCATTTGAAGGTGGGATCATCTCAAGAATAGCCCAAATTTTTGTTGGGTCCACATCAATCCCTTGTGATGATATAATGTAACCTAGGAGTTTCCCTCCTGTCACACCAAATATGCATTTTTATTGATTTAGTGTGGCTCTGTATTCAATCAAATGTGAAAGGATGATGTAGAGCACTTCCTGGTGATCACAACATTTCCTGTCTTTGTCTAACAATTCATCTACATAAGATTCCTCAATTTTATGGATAAGGTCATGAAATATGTATGTCATTTCCCATTGGTATGTAGCGCCAGCGTTCTAGAGACCGAATGGCATAATATCATAACAATAAGTTCCCCAAGGAGTTATAAATGTGGTTTTGGCTTGGTCTTTTTTAGATATTCTAATTTGATTGTATATCGAGAATCCATCCATGAGAGACAATAGCTCAAATCCAGTTGTTGCGTCAATGATGACATCAATGGATGGTAACAGGAAGTCGTCCTTGGGGCATGCTTGGTTAATGTCTCGGAAATCTATGCAGATGCGTATCTTCCCATTATTTTTGAGAATGAGAACGATATTAGTTACCCACTGAGAGTAATCAACCTGTTTGATGAACCCTACTTAGAGAAGTTTCATTACTTCTTCCTTTACCATGAGAGCTACCTTGGGTTTCATTGGTCTTAATTTTTGTTTAATCTGCTTTGCATCTGATTTGGTGATGAGGTTATGTACCGTGATGTGTGGTATAATTCCCATCATTTCTTTATAATTAAATGCAAATTCCTTTTGATGTTCTTTGAGGATTCGAGTTTGTATTTCTATTTCTTCTGGAGTTAACGAAGATCCTAGTTTTAAGATCTTTGGTTCTTCCTTCATTATGATGTTAATATCAATTGTTTATTCGATTAAAGAAGCGTTACCTATTGATGGCGAATCATAGCACCCATGAACATCTGCAACTCGATTGGTTGAGACTCTCAGTGTGATTGCATAACATGGAGATTTTCCCAAGTGTGGGACCTTGTGAAATTGGAAAAGCTCTCCAGATGAAGGCCGGTTCCTATTCCTCTGTTCAGATGCACACATAAAAATGTAGAGGGTTTACTCAGAAACCTAATCTAACTTTCTAAGGAGATAAGGTAAGAATATGTATAAAAATAAACCTAAACTAACAAAGGTGATGCACTGAGGAATGAAGAACACCTGTCTTTCCAATAAACACAAACCATCAAAATGCAATGCAAGATCATGCATAAATAAAAAAAATTACAGTGAAAGGTTAGGAGGATGCAAAAGAACATAGAGAGGGTTGAGAATCATCAATAGACATGCATTATTTTCTCCAAAGATTGATACAATACACTACAAAATTCCAAGAGGTAAAGTTGCATTATAGTTTTAGATGGGAGGTTTGAACTCCACAAATTCACCTCCCAAAGAGAAGAAGGGAGGGGCAAAACAAGAATGTCTAACCTTTAGAAAGAAGCCCCTCCTTACAATTTATAGGAAGAATGAGAGAGAAAGAGAGAGAGAGATTCCAAATCTACCCCAACCACCTCTAGGTTGCATTTAATTCATCTCATTATGGTGGTAGGTGAGAACCCTAGCAAACCCAAAAAGTGGCAAACTATATTTTGTATTTTTAAGAACTTTTTCTCACCTAATTAAATATATCCAGTCATAGTTGGACAGAGGACCTTGTAAGATTTCTAAAAAGTCCAACCTTGCATGAATCTGAGCTCCCTGTGAAAATTTATGGCCATCTGAATATCTACGCCAGGGTCTGCTTCCTGTCAGCACTCAGAATGTTGCGCCTCCTGAAGATGCACCAAGGTGCATCCATCCTTATGTCGACATACCCTTACATGCGACAAGGTGTGAATTTTTCCATGTCAACACTTCTTGATTTGTGCCTTCTACCTACGCCATGGGCGTGACTTTTGGCGTGTCGACATCTTCTTACCTGTGCCACGGGTGCATCCATTTTCATGTCGACACCTTTTGATGTGTGCCTTTTACCTGTGCCATGGGCGCATCCATTTTCATGTTAACACCTTCTGTCATGCACCTTTTACCTGTGCCATGGGTGCATCCATATTTGTGTTAACACTCTCTTACCTACGTCATGGGTGCATCCATATTTGTGTCGACACTCATTTACCTGTGCCCTTTACCTACGCCATGGGTGCATCCATATTCATGTTAACACCTTCTGTCGTGTGCCTTTTACCTATGCCATGGGCGTATCCATATTTGTGTTGACACCTTCTTTCATGCGCCTTTTACCTACGCCATGGGTGTATCCATATTTATGTTGACACTCTCTTACCTACACCCTTTACCTGTGCCATGGGCGCATCCATATTCATGTTAACACCTTCTATCGTGCACCTTTTACCTGCGCCATGGGCGCATCCATATTTTTGTTGACACTCTCTTACCTGTGCCATAGGTGCATCCATATTTGTGTCGACACTCTCTTACCTATGCCATAGGTGCATCCACATTTGTGTCGACACTCATTTACCTGTGCCATGGGTGCATCCATATTTGTGTCGACACTCTCTTACTTACACCTTTTACTGTTGGTGATGCAATAAATATCAGGCTCTGAGTTTGTTTGATTTCCATATTCTTCTGTTTGTCTATATCTACCCGGGGGGAGATATTTACAACAATTTGGCGACTCAACGGGATCACCTGCCTACTAGGTAGAAGATCAGTGGCCTTTTAGCAATCCATTGGGCATGGAGTCATAAGCAATAACTTGAAACCAACTTGATCTCTGATCCCGAGCCTGATACCGTAACTCCTCCAAGAGCATGCTGAACTGTAGAAATTCAACCTGAGAGCAAAAAAAGTTGTGCCGGAGCACTTAGGAAATTGATACCTAACTACAACAAGACAATGTGCATAAGCACTTAGAGGAATTGAAAACTAGGCTAATATTTACAAGGGTAAACATTTTCCTTTTAGTAGCAATGTTTAAGGTAGATTCCGTTAACCGGAATTGGGAGTTATTCTCCATCCAATGTAGACAATTAGAAGGCATTACTACTTTTACATCCCGTGATCATGTAGGGGCCACTCCAAATGGCATCAAACTTGGAATGCCTTCCTGGTTTTTCCCGATCTGTATCCCATTTCAGAACTAGGTCCCCTTCCTGGAAGGTCCTTGCTCTTGCCTTCTTATCAAACCATCTTTTTACTAAGACTTGATCCTTTTCAATCATCAGAACTTCATGTTCTCTTATTTCTTCCAATTCCATCAACTCTGCATACCTGGCCTCCATTGGTTCAAACTCAGACAACTCTAACTGCTTCATGAGCTCCAATGTTGGCAATTCTAATGATATAGGAAATACTGCCTCTTTCCCATAGACCAACTTGTAGGGAGAATTACCTGTAGATCTCTTTGGCATTATCCTGTTAGCTCATAATACTGATTTTAGCTTGGTATGCCATGTCCTTTGGTTTTCATCCAAAGTCTTTCTGATGATCCTTAGCAAATTCTTGTTCGTGGACTCTGCTTGTCCATTACCCTACGGATAATAATTTGAAGAGGTGCTCAAATAGATTCCATTATTGACAGCCCATTCTGTAATCATGGAACCTATGAATGCAAATTCATTATCTGATATGATAGTGGCTGGCACACCGAACCTGGTCACTATTCCTTCATAAAAGTCTAGTATGTTAGACTCATTTTCTTCTTTGAGCGCTACTGCTTCAGTCCACTTGGTGAAATAGTCCGTTGCTGTGAGAATCCACTTGTGGCCTTGGCTTGAGTTAGGATTTATGACCCCAATGAAGTCCAATCCCCACTACATAAATGGTTGTTCAACCAAAATTGGGTGCAATGGAAGTGCTTCTAGTCTTTCTTTGCTTGTGAAGAGTGCACATTTCTTGCACTTTCTTATCCATGTATAGCAGTCATTGAACACCGTGGGCCAATAATACCCTACCTTCATTATCTTGAGAGCTGTTACTCATGGGGTGAAATGTCCTCCAGAATCTCCATCGTGAAAATCTCGTAACACCCTCTCAATTTGACCTGTCCCAATACACCTCAATAGAACTCCATTGATGTCTTTCTTAAACAAAACACCATTTATAACCACATATGGAATGGCTTGTAATATAAAGTATCTCCTCTGCACTTTGCTCATTTCTGGAGGGCATAGGCCTTTCTGTAGGAAGTGTATCATATTATGAGTCCAACAAGGAGTGGGCACATCATCATTTTCCTGTTCTTGACCATCCTGGAGTACCATGGCAGTCTCTTTTTCATCACCTTCTTCAACTTTCCGACTCAAAGCTAGCTTTTCACATAGTCCTTTTCCAGGTACTAGCTTAGTGACCTTAATTTTGATTTCATATTCCATGACATGAGTGATCCATCCTACACATTTCTTGTTCAAATCCTTGTTTAGAATGAAGTCCCTGACTCCCGCATGAGAGACCAATAATTGGATCTTGTTGTTTGAGACTAGGTGCTTGAATTTCTTTAAGCTTCTAATTACTGCAAGGACATGCTTTTCAATGAAGGAGTACCTTGTTTCGTATTCCTCTAGGCCCTGACTGAAGAAAGCAACTGGTTGTTCTAATCCTTCTTTATTTTGTTGTACCAAGATTGCAAAAATTCCAAATCTACCCCAACCACCTCTAGGTTGCATTCAATTCATCTCATTATGGTGGTAGGTGAGAACCCTAGCAAACCCAAAAAGTGGCAAACTGTATTTTATATTTTTAAGAACTTTTTCTCACCCAATTAAAGATATCCAGAAGTAGTTGGACAGAGGACCTTGTAAGATTTCCGAAAAGTCCAACCTTGCATGAATCTGAGCTCCCTGTGAAAAGCTATGGCCATCTGAATATCTGCGCCAGGGTCTATTTCCTGTAAGTGCTCAGAACATTGTGCCTCCCAAAGATGTGCCAAGGCACATCCATCCTTATGTTGACAAACCCTTACATGCACCAAGGCATGGATTTTTCCATATCAACACTTCTTGCTTTGTGCCTTTTACTTATGCCATGGGTGCGACTTTTGGCTTGTTGACATCTTCTTACCTGCGCCACAGGCGCATCCATTTTCATGTCAACACCTTCTGATGTGCACCTTTTACTTGCACCATGGGCGCATCCATTTTTTTGTTAGCACCTTCTGTCATGCGTCTTTTACCTGTGCCATGGGTGCATCCATATTTGTGTTGACACTCTCTTACCTACACCATGGGCGCATCCATATTTGTGTCGACACTCATTTACCTGCGCCCTTTACCTACACCATGGGCGCATCCATATTCGTGTTAACACCTTTTGTCGTGTGCCTTTTACCTGCATCATGGGTGCATCCATATTTGTGTTGAAACCTTCTTTCGTGCACCTTTTACCTACGCCATGGGTACATCCATATTTGTGTTGACACTCTCTTACCTGCACCCTTTACCTCCGCCATGGGCACATTCATATTCGTGTTAACACCTTCTGTCGTGCGCCTTTTACCTACACCATGGGTGCATCCATATTTGTGTTGACACTCTCTTACCTGCGCCGTAGGCGCATCCATATTTGTGTCGACACTCTCTTACCTGCACCATAGGTGCATCCACATTTATGTCAACACTCATTTACCTGCGCCCTTTACCTGTGCCATGGGTGCATCCATATTTGTGTTGACACTCTCTTACCTGCACCCTTTATCATTGGCGACGCAATAAATATCAGGCTCTGAGTTTCTTTGATTTCCATATTCTTCTGCTTGTCTATATCTACCCGGGGGGAGATATTTACAACATTACCTTCTTCAAACTCAGGTGGGGATGGAGGTAGTTCTAGATCATCTCCATTCTCTACCACGTATACATCGAGTTCTTTTTGTGGGGGAAGCTCTACCATGGGATTTCCAAAGTAAGAAGACAAATGTGGGATTAAGGACAAATCTACCACATGATGGGTGAGATGTAACTCTGTATAGGCATTTAGGTAATCAAGAGTGGATCTATCATTGTCAACGCGATCTAAGATAGTAGATGTATTCTCAGATATGTTTGTTAAAAGAGGGTTTGACATTTTATTTACTAATGGTTCAGTACAAAGGGATACCATGAAATGGGTGTCTTCCAACTCACTATTTGGAGTGAAATGTGAAGTTGAGGTTACTAACGAATCTACGAGAAGATTTTGTTCTCGTGGGATTGATTCAATTGATATGAAGTCAAATTCTTTTCTCAAATCTAATACTATTGTTTTTTAGAGATGTAAGTGTTCAGCTCTAGTCTCATACACCTCAAAGACTTGGTTTGCTACTAATTGTGAGTCTCCTAACACTCTGATGTCATTAACACTGAGCCTCTTAGCTATGATGAGGCCAAGGAGGAGGGATTCATACTCAGTGCCATTTTTTGTACATTTGAAATTTAATTTAAAGGTGAATGGTAGGATCTTTCCTTTGGGTGAAGTAAAGATCACACTTGCCCCAGCCCCATAACGACATCTAGCTCCATCAAAGTGGAGAGTCCAATGTTTATTTGGGAAGATGGATGTTGGGACATTTGCTATGTCCACTTCTTCTACTTCGGTTACTTCTACCATACAAAGTTATTCTTCTGGAAGAGAACCAACTCCTAGGGTATATCCCATACCTACAGAATCAAATGGCAGGAAAATTGGTAAATCCTGTTCTAGCAATTCAAATTTTTTTGTAGTAGTTCCTAATGATACTATTTCCACAATGTTAGCTTCATCTTTGAGGGCTGGGATGCTCTTGACTAGGTTCGTAATCTCTAGTTCTGTTGTAGGTACCAAATTTTCTTCTAGTTTGGAGTCAGTTGGTTTGCTAAGTTGGTTTGTTGGGAGTTCAAACTCAGAATGAATGCCTGGCCTTTTCTTTAGGTCTGCTAGGTGTATATCGAATGGTTTCGGATTTCCTTTTGCTACGAATAACTTTCCTAAATGTAAGAATCGTATTTCTTGAAATAACGTAGAATGGATTGCCTTCATACGGTGTATCCATGGTCGACCGAGGATCATATTATAATTGGTTTTCTGATCTATAATATAAAACTCAGTTAGGATTGTTTTGGGTCCTAAGGTGACTAGTAGTATTATAGTCCCAATCAAAGTGGCTTTAAGGCTATCATAGCCTCTTAGTGTATTCTGAGTCGTGGAACAATTTGTTTCTCCATACCCTATCTTTTGAAGGAAAGAGAAGGGGACTATGTTAACTGCTGCCCCATCATCAACCATTATGCATTTAAATTAGTTATTATAAACCCACACTTGTAAATGTAAGTTTGGATCAACTCTATGTGCAATCTCAACATTTGTTGGCATTTTTCTTATATCGAATATAAACTCGGTATCCCTATTTAGCTGCCCTAGAGGGTGGATATAAAAGTCTATATGGTTTAATTTTGTTTCAGGAGGTGGAGTGATGTTAATTAAATGACCTAAACCTAATGCTTCTAAAAGAGCAGCCCTATGGGCAGGAGAGTTCTTCAATAAGTCCAAAAAGGAGATGTGGGAGAAGGTTTTTGTTAGGTCATTAATTAAATTATAGGAACTACGAGTTTTACTAATGGTTGTTGAATGTTATCTGTCTCTAGCAGGTAACTTGTATTTGGCTGAGAGGAATACTCTCGTGTCCTTGTTATAGCTTCCACGTGTAGCTCAGTGTCTAACTCCACTAAACCGACTATTTTAGGTCGTGGTTGACTTCCTAATTGTGGTGCGATAGGTGGATTTAGTGAAGTCGAGGCTTCATGATCATTGTTTCCTGTTATTTCACCCTTGTTCGTACCATTTGGATTTAATTTATTGTTATTGTGATTTGGGAGCGGATCATTGAAGGTTTTGAGGGGTGTATTTTGAGGGGAGACTACTCCCGTGAAAGTATTTGGTGTCGGTGATGCAGGATCTGCTAAGAACATATCTATGAAAATTTGTCTTTGTTCCTCTAGAAAACGTTGCATGAATTTATTGTAATCACAGCAAGTCCTAGTGTCATGGCCTCAAAGTTTTTGGAAACCACAATACGAGTTGGGATTGTAATTCCTAGGTTGTTGGTTTGGCATGTGTTGTGGTCCAAAACTTTGATTAAACTGTTGACTATTAGGATTAAAGTTTTTCCTTTGTTGTCTTTGGTTTTGGTTCTGGTTTTGATATCCAGTTTGATAGTTTTGACTTGGACCCTATGTCTAGACCCGCCATTGTTGTTGTTGTTGTGGTTGTGGATGATTAAAATCCACTGTATTGATTGTTGGGGTAAAATTGTTGTTTCGTTGATTGTTAACCAGTGGTGGAGCATTTACAACATTTACCTTTTTAGCTTGGTCAGTTACTCCATCTGTGGTCACCCCGCAATTCTTGTTAAGGATTTTAGGTCCTTGATTGACATTTACTGTACTAGGATAGGTCGTAGTATTTTGATTGGGGATGATTAACTTCCCATTTGTTCCATACATCTTGCGACTGCTATCTATTGCAGCTTGATCTATTCGCAGGGTGCTCTCAAGTACTTCATCATAAGTCCTTAGTGGGAACTTCTGGACTTCTTCCTTTATCTCTCTGCTGAGAGAATGAAGGAATGAATCACATAGTTCCATCTGATCCATGTTTGGAGCACTTGCAGAAGAATAAAGGACTATACGACATCTTTGGATGAAATGAGCGACATATTCATTGTGTTCTTGCTTAATATGCAAGAATTCCTTGATTCCTGTTCTTAACAGTTTGTTCATGTTGAATGCCTTGATGAACTCTGAAATGAGCTGTTTAAACGAATGCATTGAGGCTTCCGGTATTCTATAATACCAATCGAGGGCAATGCTCTCTAAAGTTTTGGGGAATATTTTAGCAACAACCCCATCCCAAGGGAGCAGTTCTCAAATGGCTGTGGCATAGGCCTTGATATGTGCATTCAGGTCTCCCTCCCCTTTGTATTTGGGAAAATCGGGAAGATGTCTTGGAAGCATGACGCTTCGTATAGTGAAGTCTAAGGGCTCTTTCAAATATTCTGAATAAGTTCCTATCGCATATGTTTCAACCATCGATGGTGCTTGCTGAGGTGGTGGAGGTGGAATAGGTTGTTGGTATGGTGCATACGTATGCATTTGTAGGGACATAAGGAAATCCCTGTGGTTGAGTGAACATGCCGGGAGAAGAGAACATATCTCCTTGTGGTGATTTGGAATACATGTTTAAGTATAGAGGAGTATTGCCTAGGAATGGATTATTTTGTACTAGACCGGGAAGTATCATATTTTCCACCGGAGTGACATTATAAAATCGTGGTTCTAGTTGGCATTTGTTGTGAATACTACGAAGGTGAGGAAGGTGATGAGAAAGAACTGTTTGTTTCATGTCAGGTTCACCAATTCTTGTTGGTGAAGCTGATGTGAAGGCTAACGAGGTGGAAAAGCAAAAAGTTGTTTGTTTACATCGGGCTCACCAGTTTGATAGTTCGGTCAAGCTGAGGATGAAGGCTCGACGAGGTGGAAAAGATGAATAGTTGTTTGTTTCAGCGTCATTCATCTATTTTGTTTGATGGAAAAGTGATAAGCGACCGTGGGAATTTCAAGTAACTCTTCCAGATAACCTCCCGGGTCATTTCGAGATGGATGGGGATGGAATATAGTGGGATTCTAAAAAACTAGGTGGCATTCTTATGGCCTAGTCCAGAAATCACTTAGCTTCGATTAGCTATTATGTCTAGTGCAAATAATTGTTCTAATGAATGGCGTGGTGGATCGTTGGAGAGGATCTAACTACTAATGTGCTAAACCAGCATCAATATCTGAGCTTTGACCTGTGGATTCGATTATGGGTTGTGGGATACTGTGGAATCATAGACCGTAATTGTTTCGTGTATCGTTGTAGGGTCATAAGATGGATATGGTCATATAGTGGAATCTATGGGTGATTCTCTAATCTATCCAGAAATCCAAAATATGCTTTTAGCTATATATGTTAGTGAGGAAAAGTTGTGCGATACCTGGTCTCAGAGTAAGTTAGAAGCATTCTGGCAACCTGAATGTGCTTAAATAGTGTCTATGTCAATGAGAACCTGTCTCCTGCGTCTGGCTGTGGGACCAAAGGATCACAACCAAATGTTTGTTCTCTTGTCAACCCTCCTATGGTCGTGCAGATATTTATCTAGGGTAATCTGTAGTTTGGCTGGTTTGTCCAAAATGCATGTGCTTGGTCGTCTTCTATGTTTAGTCCTCTCAACTGTGAGCTAATCTGTTGTAGGTCTGTTGTTGTTCGGAAGACTTGGATTCTGAGATTCTGGTCTATATCAGTTATTGCTATAACAAGATTGGGTTGAGGCACTATTGGCTCGAATACGTATTCTTTGGGCTCCCTAGGTCCCGTGATTGTCATACAAAAGGAAATAAAATCTAACTAAAGTTAAAGCAAACTAATTATGCAAAGTATATCTACAACGTATATAAAATATTTTTGATAAACTATTGAACAAAATTGAAAGATTAATTATTTAATATATCTAGAAATTGACAACTAAACTAATAACAAAATTAAAACAAACAAGGTAGCTGAGTATAGCTACTTGCCTGTGCAGTTGTAAATCTATTCTAAATAACGAAATAACTGATCTAATCTATTTGAAAGGCTCCCGATCCTACCTCAGAAGTGAGGAGTGAATCATAGTTTCTCAGAAACTATCAATCCCCACAGCTTCCCTGGCAATATCGAAAGTGAGATTAACTGAAATGAAATGATTGACTATTCTATTTGATATATTTTAACTAGAACTTTGAAAGCTTGAACCTGGATTTTGCATAACAGTGGCGAATCCGATTGTGTGTGGCTTTGTCCCCTCAGTGTGGTCTCCTCGTTCCTTCGTGCTCACGTGAATCCAGAAAAGCGTGTGATGTTAGCATCAACAGAAGTTGGTATTGGAACAATTGTAGCTTTGGGTGTAGACTGAATACAATGCAAGTAGGAGAGGGATAGCGTAAGAGAATAGAGCTTGGCTTATGTAATTCCGAGCGGGATTTATTGTGAGTCATAAAACAAAAAACATCCAAAACCTAAAACTATCCTTCTTGATGAACAAAACCTTCAACTTTAATGGTTTCCGACTAAAAATGAAACTATCCTACTCGAATTGATTACATGAAAATAGTAATAATACCAGCACAAGATGATTATATAGCTCCTAAATAGCAAAACAACACTAACTATGCACGCAACAAATAAAACTAATACAATTCCTAAGAAAGAATTGAAAGCCTAAGATTGAAATGAGAGAATGAGAGGTAAATTTTGAGGGGCCATTTGCTTGAAAACCAACTAGCTATTTATAGAGTTCCCATTTACCCAAAGGTGAAATCCAAATTGAACTCCTTTACGATAAACAATGGAAAAACACTATTCCAGGGAACCAAAATTATAAATACAAGAAAAGGCAGTAAAAAAAGCTGGTAAACGTTGAAATTTTATGTGAGTTGAGATAAAAGAAACGTTCTGGAAAAACACGTGAAGGATCGCCGCCCTGAGCAGGGCGGTGGTTACAGGACCGCCGCCCTGCCTGGGCGGCAGTCATGAGACTGCCGCCCAGGCAGGGTGGCGGTTTCATCACTGAAGACCAAAAAGCAAGGAAAAGAGGGGGGAAGAGCAAAACAAAGCATGCAGAGGCTAAACGGGGCATGCGGGATGTTAATGTACACTTGGAGAGCTTTTCTGAATCCTGAACACCTTGCGAGGAGACCTGTATCATCATTGGGGCACGTGTGACATTGTTTCGGTAGCATAGTACCCTTACAATTTTGGGTATGTATAGTACCCTCTAGATGCATTCTTTTATCCATTGGATATAAGCGTGTACCCTCTAGACGCAATGATTTACCCTCTGTACATTTTAGGTTTTGGGTGCAGGATTTTATCCTTTGGTCACAAGCATGTATCATTTTGATGCACTCTTTTACCCTCTGGACATTTGGGTGTCACGTGCACCTTTTAAAAAGATCAGCATTAAAATATTATTTTAATAGCAAAACCTTGTAGAGCTCATAACTTTTGATTCGTAGCTTGGATTAAGGTGATCTTTTTTTTGAAATTGTGTATTTTTTCAAGATCTATGCATTGGTGATATTTTTATACACATATTTCAAATGTAAAAGGTATTGTTACTCATTGTAATATTTACATGCACTCAATTATAAAGTGCCAAATTTGGGAGGGTGTTGTGATCACTTGTGGATGCATTTTCGGTTGATCCCGACGTCCTAAAATTTTAGGTATTGCATTCTTATATCTATGGGTGTATATATTTATATCTCTCTTGTTTGTTGAGATATTTTGGATCTATATTTTTGACACTTTTTTTGGCTTGTTGACAGTCTCTCTTGTGGGGGAGCTATTCTTGTGGAGCCCAGTGTTAGTTTTTCAGTGTTTAAGTAGTTGATTTTGACAACTCATACAGATCTGTGGTGTCACTCTACCCATTATACAGTATGGGAGGGTGTGTTGTTGATACTACTTCTTTGGGTTTCACACCCTTACCTTGTTACCTTAGTTTTTTCTTGGATCTTGACACTCCTATTTATTTAGATTTTGTGTCCTTGCCTTGTTTCCTTGGTTTTTCTTGGATCATGGCACACCTATTTGTAGCAGTTGATAAAATTATGTTTGGTGTTTGTTTTTCACTTTTCGACATCACTCCATTGATAGTCTCCTTGCATGGAGCTATTCTGGTAAAGCCTAGTGTCAGTTGTTTTTGAGTTATATGATCGAGCAGTGGATTCAAACCATTATGTGCACCACACTTCTTCAGCATTGTACAAGTTTTTGCAGTCGAGCTTCTAAGGATATCTTGCAGCAGGATTTTTCTCTCTACTTTGTTATTACTGGTTTTGGGTACCTTACGGTGTCCATTTTTCCTAGTTCTTGTACATGGTTACCTCATCAGGCCCTTTTGCTAGGACCCACCTTCTTTTCCACCCACCTAAGCTATGCTTACGGGAGGGTGTTAGTGTAAGTTATTATTTATCCTTTTATTTATTTATTAGGATGATTCTTACACTTGTGTTAGCCCTACACTTGTTGGGTTAGCATGCTTAGGTGTACTAGTTGTGTGGAGTTAGCTTCTTAGTTATGTCAAGTTAGATTACTAGTCTTTTGAAGTTAATTTAACTACCAGTATCAGTTACTGGAAGTTCTTCACCATTGATTTAGGTAGTAGTTTCACTTCCCTCCTCCTATATGTACATCTTTCTTATTGAATAACCAAAGTCATTCTATTGTAATGTATTGAGCATTATGGATTATGATGGATTTCCATATATGGTATTTTAGCTCTTCTTCTTTGCAAATCTAATGTGGTGTGCTATTATCATATGAGATCGTGGCTTGGAACAATATTCTTATAGTTCCTTTTAGATACCACATGGGAAAAAGACAAGAAATAAGTAAAATAACCCAAAACCCTAAAACAGTAATGAAGGAGGAATTGAAATGGAAACCCCAAACAAAAACCTCATAAATAACCCAAAAAGATTCAAAATAGAAAGAAGAGAAGAGTAACTTCAACTAGCTTGAAAAAATAATCAAAAATGGATGGTGATAGATTTGGAAGCTCGATCAGATTTGGAGGTAGAAGAAGCTTCAATGAAAATCCAATGCAGCAAAAACAATAAGGTAGCAAATGATGTGGAAAACCAACTATTTATAATAACCTAGCATTAATTACACCTCACTTGAAGCGTGTTCCAACTGCTAGACAACTATACATTAATGACATGTCATCATGCTTGGAGCATCTGAAAACCTGATACAAAAGATTTGATTCAATTCAGGTTTTGGGTTTCGGGAAACAAGCAACATGAAACATGCATTTGGCAAAGCATGTTCCGATGCTTGAAAGTTCTAAAAAACAAAAACAATGGACTTAGGAAATCAGGTTTCAGGTTTTGGGGAACATGAGACATGAAACATGAAAGGGACATGTTTTCATGCAATGAAAACCAGAAAACCTGAAAATCTCTTTCAAAGGGAATTTTAAGATATTTTTCCAAAATTTTCCTATGGTTATCTCAATTTTAGCTAAAATCACTAAAACGAGATAACAACTGGCTCTAATTGGGGACTTTCTTTGAGACATCAAAGGAAGAGAACTCATGTATCAAAATATTTATCCATTGGGCTATGGATTCAAGAGAAGAAAAACCAAAAACAAACAAATAAAGAAAGAAATAAATAAAATAAACACATGACTAAAAATAAATTATAATATAGTGTAAGAGAGCATCTTGCCTTACTAATGGAACAAATTCAGATGTTGGCCACTAAAAGGTAGAGGGAGTAACTCTCCATCAAGATATGATAGAAAAAATCTATTTCACCATTCAGCTGATGAATTTTGAAATGACCTTTCCATAAGGAATAGAACTTGCCATGCATCCCTTTCTGTTCCCTTTTCTTATCCCAGAGAAGTACTGGATCTCCAATATGGAAATTGCATTGCTTCGATTTTTTGTCAAATATATTTTTGACTTTGCTCTGATGATCAGCAATGAAATCCACTACCTTTCTCCATTCTTCTTCTAGCATGGCTAGGTACATTATCCTTTTCTCAATGGAACTTTGAAAAGTTTCACCCTCAATTGTTTTAGCCAACCATAAGGCTATTAATTCTACAGAAATAGGAATCTAAGTATCAATTCCATACAACACCTGGAATGGGGACATTCCAATAGATTTCTTAGGAGTAATCTGATCTTCCCATAATGCATCATATAATGCTTTGTGCCATGTCCTCTGATTCTCATCGACCAACTTTCAGATTATGGTCACCAAGTTCTTGTTACTTGATTCAGCCTGACCATTGCCTTGGGGGTAATAAGATCCCAAATCCATAGAAAAATTATATCAACTCATGTGATGAGAAATTAGAAGCATTATCAGAAACGATCTTGTGAGGCACACCGAATTTAATGATTATATTCTCCTTGAGAAAGTTACACACAACTTTGGAGGTTGCCTGCTTGATTGGCGCAACTTCCACCCACTTGGTGAAATAGTCTGTGGCGGTTAGCACATAATTATGAATAGAACTGGAGGCAATATTTAGTACTCCAATGAAATCAATTCCCCGTTGGTGAAAAGGTTCTTCAATTATCACATGCTTCAAGGGACGAGCTGTCAGCTTAGGATGGGAAACAAAATGTTAACAAGCTTCACACTTAACCACCCATTCAGCTGAATCTTGAAAGAGAGTAGGCCAATAGTACCTATCCTATAAGATCTTGTAAGTTGTCACGAAGTAAGAGAAATGTCATCTACATGCTATATTGTGGAAGGATCCTAACAACCTTATCTACTGAGACTTATCAACACAATGCAAGAATACACCATCAATACCCTTCTTGTATATACCATTACCCCATGGAATGAATCTCGTGAACCTTAATTTAACTGTCCCCTTCTATTTTTGGATTAAATGTAGGGGACATTCATTGTAAGTTAAAAATAAAGTGATATCTGCATACCATTCATCGGTTGTGTTTACAAAAAGAACCATGTAAAATTCTTAAGAAGTACCTTCAGTTTCTTTGCATTCTATCTCAGAATTGTTTTCTCCAATCAATTGGCACATGCCTCTTCCTCATACCAAATTAGTAGGTCTAATGTCCAAGTCATATTCTTGGTCTTTGGCTATCCAATTACCCCATTGACTACCTAAATCTTGTTGAGTCAAAATGGACTTAACTGTAGTATCCAGAACAAGAATGAGAGTGTGAGAACTCAACACATAATACCAGAAATGCTTCACTACTCTCACAACTGCATAAGCATGCTTTTCAATTTGTGACATATTCAATTCATGTTCCTTTAGTGGGCAGCTCATGAAAGCAATGGGAGCTTTGATTCCTTCTTCATTCTTATGCATTAGGATGGTTGATACTGTATGTGCAGAAGCATAGCTGTACATGATAAAATCCTTCTTAAAGTCTGGACATATCAAAATAAGAGCATGAGCAATTTCTCTTTTGAATTCTTCAAAAGTAAGCTTCCCTTCAGTGCTCCATTGAAATGGAGTCTTACCTTTCATCATCCCAAGGATATCCTTGGTTTTATCAGAAACTTTAGGTATAAATCTTTTTAGGAAATTGACCTTTCCAAAAAAGGAATGTACCCTAGTTTTGCTTATAGGTAGGGTAAGGCTTTGGATGGCCTTCACCCACTTTGGGTCTATATTGGTTCCTTCTTTGGTCACAATATGACCCAAAAAATTACCTTTTGTTACTCCAAACATGGAATTTTTAGGATTTAATGAAATACCATGACACCTACATCTTAAGAGTACCTACTCTAGGTGATCATAATGATCACTTCGCTTCTTAGAGAAGACCATCAAGTCATCCAAATATACAAATATCAATTTTCCCATCAAATCTCTGAAATCTAAGTCCATAGCTCTTTCAAACGTGGCTCTGGAATTAATCAAAACAAAAGGAATCCTCCTGTAAGCAAAGATCCCCCATGGGGTGGTGAATGTTGTTTTATGTTTATCCTTAGTTGCTACCTCGATCTGATTATACCCCAAAAATACGTGAAGCATGGATAACATTTATGTTCCAGTGACAATCTACAATAATTGATCCATAATAGGCAATGGATAATTTTCTTTCAATGAAGAATGATTAAGATTCTAGAAATCAACACAAATCCGGATCTCACCATTCTTTTTTCTGATGGGGACAATTTTAGTAACCTATATAGAATGATGGATTGGGAAGATAATCCTTGTGTCTAACATCTTTTGAATTTCTGTAAGGATAGTCCCTAAGATCTTTGGGTTGTAATACCTTTTCTTCTGCTTGTAGGGTTTGACATCATACTTTAAAGGGATGCTATGTTGCACATCCTTGGGCTTAAAAGACTTTAGATCCACATAGGACCATGCCAAGACGTCCATATATCTCTTCAAGAGTGAAATTAATCTTCCTTTCTCCTCAAGAGAACAACATTTTCTGATGTTTACCATTTGTGGTTGGTAAGAAGATCCCATATTAACTAGATCTACCTCTGATGAGGAAGCACCTTCAACTTTCCTTTTATCTTGAATAAAATGGTCATGCTTTTCAAATAGACCTTCATAGAAACTAATCCCTTCGTAATCTTATTTCCTTTGAGTTGGATGGATTCACCATCAATATCTCAATATGTAACACCTTGTCAAATTGTTATATTCATCTTTTTGCATTATAAGCGTTGACATGTGATTTTTAGGACACATGTGTGTTTCGTGGTTATTGAAAGATTGTGCTTGCCATGGATAAATAATTTTTTCTCTTTGATTTTAGGGTTGATATGTTGTTGCTTGCAATAATCTATTTCACTTCTTATGAGTAAGTTGTAATTTGGTTTGAATGGTTGCAAACTTATCCCTTACTATTGGACTCATCCTTGGATCAATTCCATTGATCCAAGGTATGTTTTAAATCTTCTTATCTAAACTGAATGAAAAACTGACATTCATTGATTAAGAGAATTAATAGATTGAACTTGTGGTCATTGAAAATTCCTTATTGTCTTGAAAGACCATGCCTGCATTCTATTTTGTGTTGTTCTCAGCTCTTCTTGATTGACCCTTGTAGGATGCTTAATGGCATTAAAGGGAAATAGAAACCTGCTTAAGGATTATTGAGAAGGAAAGAATATAACGTGTTCTATATCTAATAAGGTTTATCCTAATGGGATTCGAGACTTAGGTAAATTTTCCTAACTCTTTGTACACCACTCTACGTGGGATGACATCCTAACATAAGTTGTTAGTACTAAGTTAGTATGTAGGGAAATAACCTAAGGGATGCTAAGTTATTTCTAACCTATTGCCTAATGCTATTTGGTTGAGTTATGTCCAAACCAAAAGTGGTAATCTATTTGATTGAAGGTTATATCCTAATGTTATAATTTTAAACTAACCTAAGATCTAACCTAAGAAAATAGTATCTATCCTAAACTAATGGGTATGAAAGGGAATCTATGGATCAATTGTAAAGTGGGAGCTAAGCGATGGTTCCTAATATTTTAATGAGATGAGATGAGATTTGATTCGGTATTAAGGCATGGAAGTACTACCAGTTTGGTAGGGGCTAGTTAAATTTTAGTGGAACCTATGTGGAGGTATCACTAAGTTTGGAAATACATGTAGAAATTCAATTTGGTCTCGCCAACTTTGGATGGTGGTGGCAAGGAGAGATATGTGGGAATATGAAAATTAATGGCATTAATTCACCTTAGTTTTGGCGAGCAAGCTATCTTGGAAGGCATGCTGGTGGATTTGTTAGGGGTTGTTTTTCTTTGCATGCTTCATGATTTTTACTCTGCATGGAGCTATCTGGTTTTTCGAACCAGAAGTTTGATCTGCACTTAGTGCCTATCTTTGAATTCTCTGATCTATTTTTGGTTCAAGGAATGTATAAGAAGAATTGTGGAAAAATATTATTGTTGTTTGATCTTGCTTGGAGAAGAAGAGGTGTTGGAAACTTAGCTAGAAGTTTTCTTCGAATTGGTAGAAGCACTATCAAGCATGATAGGCTCTTCCCATTAAGATTTCTTGATTTCTTCTAAATGATTCATTAAAACAATTCTGCTCACTGGAAATATATATTTGTATGATGTATTTGGTTATTTACTTGCATGTATTCATGAAATATATGTGGGTTTTGTAATTTAAATCCTTTATTGTTAATGGTATTTTGGGGAACTGCCTTTGTACTAGTTATTAGAGGTTTTCATGTAAATTTGTATTGAAAATCTATAACTTGTACTTGAAGCTATGAAATTTGCATTTGAAGCTCTGTAGCTTGTATTCGAAGCTCTGTATCTTGCATTCGAGACTAAGGTTGATTGAACTGGCTTGTTACTTGAATGCTTCTGAACCTCTATTTTTAGTCTTGTAATGAGTTGAGCTTTTAGTGGAGTTTTGTGGTTGTTTCAAGCTTTTGTGGGAGCCTCATGTTTTGTTATGATCTTTTTTTTGGAACTTTGTGTTTATTTTGGGCTGAGTAAGAACTTGGTGTAGCTCTAAAATTTTGGTTGAACCTTCGTATTCAACAACTATACTCGTACTCGGTTCTTGAAAATGCTGAACTTACTGCTCAGTCATTGAGTTTTGTTCTGTAATTACGCTTTGAACTATAATTTAATCTTCTTTGTGGATTTGGAAATGTTTGAACCCATATTAGAGAGTTGGTGTTTATTCTGAGCTTGTATTAGGGCCATGGGTTTTTTTATAGGCTCGTATATGAGCTTGTGTTGTTTGAACTTATGTTCGAAGCTCGTATTTGAAATAGTACAGGTATTCCATTATTGGTTGTTTTGATCTTGTATGGGAATCGATGTGTTTGATTTTATACAGGTATTCTGAGCTGGAGTTTACTGGGTGTTAAGGATTGTAAAGCTTTAATCTCAATTAATACTACCTGCTCGAAGGGGTCTTATGATTTTTGTTTTTGTCAGAGGTAGACCATGTGAATTATTTTCAAAACCTCCTCTATTTTTCTTCTTGTGAGAGAATGGTTGTATTACCTCTATCTTTCAAGTTGTACAGTGTTCTTGAATTTGAAAACACATGTGAATTCAAAGTGTAAATTCTTCTTCTCTATCCTAAGTGAGCCCGCATCTTGTGAGAAGTTTGAGTATTTTATTCTTTAAACTAAATGGACTAGAACTATGTCCTGTTGTGGGATCATTTAAGCTTTAGTTCATTTGGATCAGTCATTAAAAGATAAGGTTTTATAGAAGAATATTATTTACTTCCTTTTTTTCCTTTATGTTGAATAAATTCTTACCTATCATAAGCTTTTAAATGGGACTCAAGAGCCTTGTGGTGATTTTGTTTAGTTTTGTTGGAAGTATTTGGGACATTACTTGTCTTAAATGAATTTTTTAGTTTCATACTCTCTTCGGATCTTTCATCCGATTCATGGGTTTTAATATAATGTTGAATATAAACCTAGTATACTAGTGTAGTATGAAGGGATACTGTATCCCTGTTCTGAATGCTCAGAAATTCATTCTTTGGGTCCATGAGTTTATTTGACCCTTATCTATCTTACACTATTGTGTATTTCTCTTCCTTGTTGGGTTCTTTGAACAAATCTCTGGGTTTTTGATAGAGAAGTGAATAGGATATCTTGGGGACATTATGCTATTTTGAGACGGTACTGTGAATTTCATTTTGAGATTTGAATTTGAACTTGAGCTTGGAGAATGGAAATAGGTAATCAGTTTGTAAGTTTTGTAATGGAAGTTAGTATTGTGCATGCTTTGACTATGCATTTGGTTTTGAGTTCTCTTTTGGAAAATAGCTAAAGAATTTCTAAGTTTGTATTAGATAAGGTATTTCATTTCATAGTATTATAAAATGAAACAGGATGGGGTCTTTTCTATTTTGAATTCTTCAAAGTAGCTTCCCTTCAGTGATCCATTGAAATGAGTCTTACTTTCATCATCCAAGGTATCCTGGTTTTATCAGAACTTTAGGTTAAAATCTTTTAGGAAATTGACCTTTCAAAAAAGGAATTACCCTAGTTTTGCTTAAGGTAGGTAAGGCTTTGGATGGCCTTCACCCACTTTGGTCGATATTGGTTCCTTCTTTGGTCACAAGATGACCCAAAAAAAATTACTTTTGGTACTCCAAACATGGAATTTTAGGATTTAATGAAATTACCATGGACACCTACATCTTAAGAGTACCTAATATAGGTGATCTAATGATCACTTCGTTCTTAGAGAAGAACATCAAGTCATTACAAATATACAAAATATCAATTTTCCCATAAAATCTCTGAAATCTAAGTCCATAGATCTTTCAAACTGGCTCTGGAATTAATCAAAACGCACAAGGAATCCTCCTGTAAGCAAAGATCCCCATGGGGTGGTGTGTGGAATGTTGTTTTATGTTTATCCTTAGTGCTACCTCGATTGATTATACCCAAAAATACGTGAAGCATGGCTAACATTTATGTTTTCCAGTGACAATCTACAATAATTGACCATAATAGGCAATGGATAATTTTCTTTCAATGAAGAATGATTAGATTCTAGAAAATCAACACGATTTAATCCGGATCCTCACCCTATTCTTTCTGATGGGAGACAATTTTACTAAGAACCTATTATAGAATGATGGGATATTGCGGAAGATAATCTTGTGTCTAACATCTTTTGAATTTCTGTAAGGATAGTCCTAAGATCTTTGTTGTAATCCTTTTTCTACTGGTAAGGGGTTGAATCCTACTTTAAAGGGATGCTATGTTGCACATCCTGGGCTTTTTTTAAGACTTTAATTCACATAGGACCATGCCAAGAACGTCCATATATCTCTAAAGAGTGCAATTAATATTCCTTCTCTCAAGAGAACAACATTTCTGAGGTTACAATTTGTGGTTGGTAAACGAGATCACATTAACGATCTACCTCTGCTGAGGAAGAACCTTAAAACTTTCCTTTTATCTTGAATAAAATGGTCATGCTTTTCAAATAGACCTTCATAGAAACTAATCCTTCGTAATCGTATTTCCTTTGGAGTTGGTGGATTACCCCCCCCCCCATCAATTATCATATGTAACACCTGTCAAATTGTTATATTCATTTTTGCATTATAAGAGTTGAATGTGATTGTTGGTAGACACATGTGTGGTTCGTGGTGATTGAAAGATTTGCGTGCCATGGATAAATAATTTGTTCTCTTTGATTTTAGGGGTGCTCTTTGTTGCTTGCAAATAATCTAGTTCACTTCTTATGAGTAAGTTGTAATTTGGTTTGAATGGTTGCAAAACTACCCGTACTATTGGGACTCATCCTTGGATCAAATTCCATTGATCCAAGGTGATGTTTTAAATCTTCATCGAAAATGAATGAAAAACTGACATTCATGATAAGAGAATTAAAGATTGAACTTGTGGTCATTGAAAATTCCTATTGGCGTTGAAAACATGACCGCATGTCTATTTGTGTTGTTCAGGCTCTTCTTGATTGACCTGTAGGATGCTTATGGCATATAAAGGGAAATAGAAAACCTGAGCTTAAGGATTATTGAGAAGGGATAAGGGAATACGTGTTATATATCTAATACGGTTAATCCTAATGGGATTCGAGACTTAGTAAACTTGTCCTAACTATTGTACACCACTATACGTGGGAGACATCCTAACATAAGTGGTTAGTACTAAGTTAGTATGTGGAAAATAAAACCTAAGGGAGGCTAAGTTATTTCTAACCTATTGCCTAATGCTATTGGGTGAGTTATGTCCAAACCCAAAAGTGGTAATCTATTTGATGAAGGTTATATCCAATTGTTAAATTTTAAACCTAACCAAGATCTAACCAAGAAATTAGTAATCTATCCTTAAACTAATGGGTTATGAAAGGGAATATTATGGATCAATTGTTAAAGTGGGAGCTAAGCGATGGTTCCTAATATTTTAATGAGATGAGATGAGATTTGATCGGTATTAAGCGGACAGTATACCGTTTGGTAGGGGATAGTTAAAATTTAGTGGGAAAACCTATGGGGAGATCACTAAGTTGGGAAATACATGTTAGAAATTCAATTTGGTTCTCGCCAACTTTTGGATGGTGGTGGCAAGGAGAGATATGTGGGAAATATGAAAATTAATGGATTAATTCACCTTAGTATTTGGCGAGCAAGCTTGTCTTGGAAGGCATGCTGGTGGATTTGTTAGGGGTTGTTTTCTTGCATGCTTATCACGATTTTTACTCTGCATGGAGCGATCTGGTTTTTGAACCTAAGTTTGATCTGCATAGTAGACCTATTTTGAATTCTCTGATCTATTTTGGTCAAGGAATGTTATAAGAAGAATTGTGGAAAATATTATTGTTGTTTATCGTGCTGGAGAAGAAGAGGTGTTGGAAACTTAGCTAGAAGTTTTCTTCGAATTGTTAGAAGCACTATCAGCCTTGCTAGGCTCTTCCCATTAAGATTCTTGATTTTTCTTAAATGATTCATTAAAAACAATTCTGCTCACTGGAAATATATATTTGTATGATGTATTTTGGTTATTTACTTGAATGTATTCATGAAATATATGTGGGTTTTGTAATGTAAATCCTTTATGTTTAATGGTATTTTGGGAACTGCCTTTGTACTAGTATTAGAGGTTTCATGTAAATTGTATTGGAAAAATCTATTAACTTTGTACTTGAAGCTATGAAATTGCATTTGAGCTCTTGTAGCTTGTATTCGAAGTCTGTAATCTTGCCATTCGAGGACAAGGTTGATATTGAAATGGCTTGTTACTTGAATGCTTCTGAAACTTATTTTAGTCTTGAATGAGTTGAGCTTTTAGTGGAGTTTTGTGGTGTTTCAAGGCTTTTGTGGGAGCCTGCATGTTTGTTATGATCTTTTTTGGAACTTTGTGTTATTTTGGGCTGATGAGTAAGAACTTGGGGAGCTCTAAAATTTTGGTTGAACCTTGGATTCAACAACTATACTCGTACTCGGTCTTTGAAATGCTGACTTACTGCTCAGTCATGAGTTTTTTGTTCTTGGAATTACGCTTGCATTTGAACTAAATTTAATTCTTTGTGGATTGGAATGTTTGAAACCCATATTAGAGAGTTGGGTATTCTGAGCGTGATTAAGGGGCCATGGGTTTTTTATAGGCTCGTATATGAGCTTCTTTTGTGTTGTTTGACTTATGTCGAAGCTCGTATTTGAAATAGTACAGGTATTCATTATTGGTTGTTTGATCTGGTATGGGGGATCGATTGTGTTTGATTTTTACAGATATTCTGAGCTGTGGGTTGGATTTACTGCGTGTTAGGATGGTAAAGCTTTAATCTCAATTAATTACGACATGCTCGAGGGTCTTATGATTTTTTTTTGTCAGAGGTAGGACCATGTGAATTATTTTCAAAACCTCTCTATTTTCTTCTTGGGAAGGGGGGGGAGAGATTTAGGGTTGTATTACCTTATCTTTCAAGTTGTACAGGTTACTTGAATTTGAAAACACATGTGATTCAAAGTGTAATTCTTCTTTCTCTATCCTAAGTGAGCCAGTGTGCATCTGTGAGAAGTTTGAGTATTTTATTCTTTAAACTAAATTGGATGAACTATGTCTGTTGTGGGATCATTTAAGCTTTAGTTCAGTTGGATCAGTCATTAAAAGTAGTTTATAGAAGAATATTATTTAATCCTCTTTTTCCTTTTGTGATTTAAATTCTATCCTATCATAAGCTTTTAACTGGGGACTCAAGAGCCTTGTGGGGATTTTGTTTAGTTTTGTTGGAAGTATTTGGGACATTAATTGTCTGAAATGAATTTTTAGTTCAAACTCTCTCGGATCTTTCATCCGATCAGGGTTTTTTAATATAATGGTGAATATAACTGTATACGAGTTTGTAGTCATGAAGGGATACTGTATCCTGTCGAATGCTCAGAATTCATTCTTTGGCGTCAATGAGTTTATTTGACCCTTATCTATCTTACTATGTGTATTCTCTTCCTTGTTGGGTTCTTTGAACAAATGCTCTGGGTTTTTTGATAGAAAGGGATAGGAATCTTGGGGCATTATGCCTATTTTGAGAATGGTATGTGAATTTCATTTTTGAGATTTTGAATTTGAACTCGCTGTGAGAATGGAAATGAGGGTAATCAGTTTGTAAGTTTTGTAATGGAGTAGTATGTGCATGCTTGACTATGCATTTGGTTTTGAGTTCTCGTTTTGGAAAAATAGCCTAAAGATTCAAGTTTGTATTAGATAAGGTATTTCATTTCATAGGATTATAAAATGAAACAGGATGGGGTCTTTTCTATTTTAGATATTTTTCTATTGACTGCATAAGTTCATTGACTGAACTTATCTTTGATTAATTCTTTGCTAAGGAGGGGACTTCTAGTGGATTGGTTAAGAGATTTATTTTATTCAAGTATCGCTTAGATTTTTGGAAAGTTTGATTTCAAATATTTGCATTATATCTACTAACAGATAGAAGTTAGCAAGGCTTTCTGTTAGAATGTTTTAAATCTGTTTGGATTAAATTGGGAGTCTTAGTTAGATGTTGCCTCTTTATTTATGGAATCCTTATATTGATATCTTGGACTAAGGCAGTGTTGTGTGTACTAAACCTAATTCTTTCCTTTAGATGAATTATGTCTGGGGAATAGGTATGTATTGATTTTCTTCTTTGGTTTATAGGGAAAGATGAAGCATACTATTATGAGTTATGTTGTAACTAACTTCTTTTGCTGCTTGGTAAAGATAAATGTGTATTTCTATTCTTATGGGTTTATGGAATATTTGAATGACAAGACTTGTTGACTGTTAAAGTAATTGATAGGACCAATTAAGTCTTGTGATATAATTCTGATGTTGGAGATTATATTATGCTCTTTTCTTAAAAGAGAATTCAGATTCTCTAATGGTACTTATTACTTATGTTATTTACATGATGTATATTAATTTGTTTCATTAAGAAGTGTTGTTTAAATGAAACAATTAGTGGAATGCACTTTACTTTAATTCTTAGTGCTTATCATGCTCATTTCATTAAAACTGACCCGTGCTAGGTAATTTTTTAGATGGACATCATAATGGATAAAGCATATAAGAACTTTCAATGTTGTATTGGCTTATTAATTCTAGATCTTATGTAAAGAGTTTTGGATTCATTCATGAGTCGTATTGAAAAAAGAAAAGTTGTACTCTTTTTGGAATGGAGGAGTTCTGTTATATAGATGCTGAAATACATAGTTCTTGTAACTGCATAAGTGTATAATGATGAATGAATGTTGGATATTTACTTGTTTGATTGGTTAAATTATCTTGTATTTATTAAAGAAGATGGAAAATCCTATTTGTGATATTATTCATATTTGTTATAGATTAATCAGATAACTTGATAAGTTAGATATAGGGAATTAGTGATTTCCCTTGATAGGTGCATCTTGTTAAGTTGCATAAGATAATGATTTTTATCTAAAACAATCTAAACAAGTAAGGAATGTGTAGTAAAAACTATGAGATGTGAAAGATAAGAGGGGTATGAAAACACCCTAACATTAACTCATGTAAGAAGCATCTTCCTTGCTCAAAAGGAATGTAATATGAAGGAACGGTGAGATGATCCTAAATCATTAGAATTCATGTCCCTATAAATTCTACTATAGTTGAACCTATCTGGTTGCTACACCTTCTTTGAATGTCGTTATGATTACCAATTATAATGGAACTTATGATGTTATGTCCGGGTTATGGATATTATTTATTAAGCCTTGTAAAATAAACATAAAAGCAAGCATCGTTAAGGAAGTTCTTTAATTTCTAATTAATATAATATAGAAAATCTTATGGAGTGTTGGATGAGGGTTTTGGTTTGCAGGGGGGTTCTATAATAGGTGTAATAATCTAAATTCAATGTATTTAATAACATCCATTGGGGTTGTACATCATGATGAGGCAATTCTATAGGATGTTGGCACATGCCAACTGAAGTATATACCTTCGAGACAGACTTCGGTCTTTCAGGATACAACTGCAGTGAAATGTGGGAACACCCTTCTACAATTGATCTCTAGTTCTACATAAAAATAAGGGACGTGAACTTAGTTTCTCTCTAGGTCAGTTAGTGGTAGTTTAGGATAGGTCTATCTTTCAATGGCTCAGGGTACCTTGGCACATCCGGATGACTTAGGTAACCAAGTATGGCCATTTACCCTAAGACATTTTGAGTGTTTCCTATAATAAAATGATTCTAAATCCAGATAGGGTCAAAACTTGGGTAGGGAGGATGGGACTGAGGGTAGTCAGTGAGACTATTAGAATAATAGAAGAGTGAGGTCGAAGGATGTATTTGGAATGAAGAGTATGTTGTCTAGGTAGTAACATGAATAGATGTTGAAAAATATGTGGACCAAAGTATCACAAAGCTCTGTTACATTGCTTTATGTCAACCTAGTGTAAAGCACCCGTGATGTCAAAATGAATATGGTTAATAGAGATTTAGGTTAGGTTCTTTAAACAGCTCACCAGTAAACTAGAAGTAGGGTAGGAGACCAAAGTATATGTGGTATACATAAAGTATTTATACTTTAAGTTAACATGAGAGATTATTTTGTAACTGAGCATGTATGAGAGATCGGGAGAATATACCGAGTCATTATCAGCTACATATGATTAGGTGTTTTGGATGATTGGCAGAATGTGTGTTCTAAATGATGTTTGATTTAGAATAGAGGAACATATGTAAAAAAAATTTCCTTGTTATAAAGATTTAAATGGGAATGTTACATGATATGAATTCGAGATGAACTCACAGGAATTAGATGATTTATTCCTTCAAAATAAAGCCACTAAATTATAGCTTTCTCAAGGAAAGACAATACATGTTGAATCATCATTAAACATTGCCAATGCGTTGATTTATTTAGAACACTTGGATGATACACAATCTCAATGGTAACTTGTTCCTATTTGAAATTTGGTGAGGAAGGAGGAATAGATACAAAACAGGCTAAAAGAATCATTTATCATTATAATCTCCAAAACTACATTAATGGAAAAAGCATCAACGCATTATAGTTGTCTCAACATGTTCCCCCCCTGGGATAATGCCTTAGACAACCATTTTTACTTATAGATCCCCTACTTGAGTACACAATCAAACTAACATATCCCTACAATTAAGGTTTTAGATTCCCTTTTCCTTGTCATTCTAATCCTAATAACAAAGCTTCATATTCAGTGTTTTTTAAGCATTTTCAACTACATTTGAAGGCAAAGGGGAAAGAGCTCAATATGGAGATATAAGAGATTTATTTTACTTCAGTATAGCTTGGAATTTTGGAAATTTTGGTTTCAAACCTTTGAATTATAATCTACTAACATAAAAAAGTTAGTAAGACTTTTAGTTAGACTATTTTAAATCTCCTTGGATTGAATTGGGATTCTTGTTTAGATGTTACCTCTTTATTTATGTAATCCTTATATTGATATCTTGGACTGAGGTAGTGTTGTGTGTACTAATCCTGATTCTTTCCTTCAGATCAATTATGCCTAAGGAATAGGTATGTGTTTATTCTCTTCTTTGGTTTATATGGAAAGATGAAGCATACTAATATAAGCTACTCTGTAACTAACTTCTTTTGCTTCCTGGAAAATATAAATGTGTATTTCTATTCTTATGGATTTAAGAAATAATTGAATGACAGGACTTGTTGACTATTTTAAAGTAATTGATAGGACCAATTAAGTCTTGTGATATAATTCTGATGTTGGAGATTATATTATGCTCTTTTCTTAAAAGAGAATTCAGATTCTCTTAATTGTACTTATTACTTATGATTATTTACATGATGTATATTAATTGTTTCATTAAAGAAGTGTTGTTTAATGAAACAATTAGTGGAATGCACTTTACTTTAATTCTTAGTGCTTATCATGCTCAGTTCATTAAACTGACCCGTGCTAGTAATTTTTTAGATGGACATCATAAGTGATAAAAGCAGATAAGAACTTTCATGTTGTATTGGCTTATTTAATTCTAGATCTTATGTAAAGAGTTTTGATTCATTCATGAGTCGTATTGAAAAAGAAAAGTTGTACTCTTTTTGGAATGGAGGATTTCTGTTATATAGTATGCCTGAAATACATAGTCTTGTAACTGAATAAGTGTATAATGATGAATTGAATGTTGGATATTTACTTGTATTGATTGTGTAAATTATCTTGTATTTATAAAGAAGATGGAAATCCTATCTTGATGATATTATTCATATTTGTTATATGCTTAATTCAGATAAACTTGATAAGTTAGATATAGGGAATTAGTTTGATTTCCCTTGATAGGATGCATCTTGTTAAGTTGCATAAGATAATGATTTTTATCTAAACAATTCTAACATAGTAATGGAATGTGTAGTAAAACTATAGAGATTGTGAAAGATAAGAGGGGTATGAAAAACCCTAACACTTAATCATGTAAAGGAAGAATCTTCCTTGCTCAAAGGAATGTAATCTGAAGAACGGTGATATGATCATAAATCATTAGACTTCATTTCCCTATAAATTCTACTATAGTTGAACCTATCTGGTTGCTACACCTTCTTTGAATGGTTAAGATTACAATATAATGGAACTTATGATGTTATTGTCTTGTTTCTGGATATTTATTTATTAAGCCTTGTAAAATAAACATAAAAAGCAATCATAAGTTAAGGAAGTTCTTTAATTTCTAATTAAATATAATATAGAAAAATCTTATGGAGTGTTGGATTAGGGTTTAGCAGGGTTTCTATAATATGTGTAATAATCTAAATTAATAATGTATTAATAACCTCCTTGGGGTATGTACATCATGATGAGGCAATTTCTATAGGATGTTGGCACATGCCAACTGCAGTACTATACCTTCGAGAAGACTTAGGTCTTCTCAAGGATACAACATTGCAGTTGACATGTGGGAACACCCTTCTACATTGATCATCTAGTTCTACATAAAAATAAGGACTTGAACTTAGTTTCTCTCTAGGTCAAGTTAGTGGTATGTTTAGGATAGGTACTATCTTTCAATGGCTCAGGGTACCTTGGCACATCCGGCTGACTTAGGTCAACCAAGTATGCCCATTTACCCTAAGACATTTTGAGTGTCTTCCTATAATAAATAATGATTCTAATCCAAGCTAGGGTCAAACCTTGGGTAGGTGGACTGAGGGTAGTCAGTGAAGACTAATCTAGATAATAGAAGAGTGAGGTGAAGGATGTATTTTGGAATGACGAGTATGTTGTCTAGGAATAGTAACATGAATAGTATGTTGAAAATATTTGGCCAAAGTATCACAAGCTACTGGTTACATTGTTCTATGTCACCTAGTTTAAAGCAACGTGATGTCAAATGAATATTGGTAATAGATATTTAGGTAGGTTCTTTAAACAGATCACACAGTACCTAGAATAGGGTAGGAGAACCAAGTATATGTGGTATACATAAAGTATTCTATACTTTAAGTTAACATGAGAGATTATTTTGTAACTGAGTCATGTAATGAGAGATCGGTAGCATACCGAGTCATTACAGCTACATATGCTTATGTGTTTTGAGATTGATTGGCACGAAATGTGTGTTCTAAATGATGTTTTATTTAGAATAGAGAACATTATGTAAAAAAAAATTTCCTTGTTTCTAAAGATTTAAAATGGGAATGTTACATGATATGAATTCGAGATGAACTCACAGAAAGATGATTCTATTCCTTCAAAATAAAGCTCACTAAAATTATCAGCTTTCTCAAGGAAAGACAATACATGTTGATCATCATTAAACACTTGCCAATGCGTTGATTTATTTAGAACACTTGGATGATACACAATCTCAATGGTATACTTGTCCTCTTTGAAATTTTGGTGAGGAAGGAGAATAGATACAAACATGGCTAAAGAATCATCTTTATCATTATAATCTCTCAAAACTACCTTAATGGAAAAAGCATCAATGCATTCTATGTTGTCTCACACCATGTTCCTGTAATGCCTTAGACAACCATTTTTTACCTTATAGATCCCCCTTACTTGATTTACAATCAACTCAACATATCCCTACAATTTAAGGTTTTAGATTCCCTTTTTCCTTGTCATTTCTAATCCTAATAACAAAGCTTCATATTCAGTTGTTTTTTTAGCATTTTCAAACTACATCTTGAAGGCAAAGGGAAAGAGCTCAAAATCTGGAGATATGAGAACCACACCAGATCCTGACCCAATAGTTGAAGAGCTCCCGTCGAACTTGAGGGTCCAAATAGCATTATCTTTTCTTCCTTGATACCTACAGAAGGCACCTCCGATGTCATGAAATAATTTCCCAAGCCTGCATCTTCAAAGAGAATTTGAGCTTTGGGGTTACCTAATTTAGTGACCAGGTACTTTTCTTGCACTTTAGGGTGGAGGACATGAGGAAATCCATTTACTAAAATTTTAGCTTTGGTCCAGTCCATATTGATTTCTCCTCCAACATATTTGTAAAAACCTCTTCCTAAGAGAATACCATAAGTAGCTGGGATATCAACAACTAGGATAGTCATTTTTACTCTCTTTTCTGGGAATGCGAGAAATGCAAACTGTGCATCCTTGATTTGGCCAATCAAGGGTACTTGCTTGGTTTCCATGGAGTAACACTGCCCATAATATTTAGTCAAGGAAAGTCCAAGGGCATGGGATACTTTTGTGGGCATCACGTTATGAGAGGCTCCTGAGTTAATTATGTAATTGCTGAGTTTAAACCTGTTTATAAGTAGGGATATATAAAATGGTTCAATATTTGTTGAACAAGCAACATATGTCGTATTATTCTTAGGTAAAGATTGAGTGGGGCTAGGAAAAATTACTTTTGAGGATGAAGGGATGATAGCCCTGCTTATAATGAATTTGGTAAGTTTCTCGAATTACTTGGGATTTTACTGAAGGTATTTGACTTCTGACATTTGGATCTTAGATTTCTTTGCATGATCAATAATGTTGAAAGTGGTATATGAAGGAATGATGGTGGGATCAGTTCTAGTTACACTGGTTTGAGTCGAGGTACTAGTCTTGGGGGATGGAGAAAGAAAGTTAGAATAAGAAGTTACCTTTTTAGTTGTCTCCTTTTTCAGTTTGTGCTGAGATAGGAGAGCCTCCTTTAACCATAACCAAAGGAGCTTATTTACCCTTCTCCTTAGAGGTTTCAACCAGATTTCTAGGATTCTAAGATTGTTCTCCAGTGAAGACTGCAAATGACTGACCATCATGCTCACATTTGTCTTCCTTGTATTCCAAGTACCTAATGTTGGAGTTGCCAACTGAATCGTCAAAAGACTCATCGACATATATTGAAGCTTCAAAAGATTTGTGAGGATATTGATCTTCTAGTTCTTCATCTTCCTCAACTATTTCCACTATTGCGTTGATTTGAAATAACTGTAAATGGAACACCAAACCTTGTCATTATAACTTCTAAGAAATCAATAATTGCTTTCTCATTTCTCTCCTTCAATGTTAATACCTCTGTACATCGAGTAACATTTTCTGTTGCAGTAATAAACCATGTATGTCCATCATTGGATGGAGGATTAATTATTCTAATGAAATCCAATCCCCATTGAACAAATGGTTGGTCTACTTAAATTGGATGCAGTGGAAGAGATGATCAATTATGTTTTCCAATGAAAAGGGTACTTTTATTGTACGGAAAAAATGGGTGCCATACCTCATTAACCGTGTTGCTGAGCTACCTTGAAGGGTACCATCAATGCATGGTCGTATCTAAAACTCCTTGTTATCACCTAATGGAAACCACTAGCTAATGTTTGATCAGATGGTAAGAGTCTCCACTAATGAGGGAATGACTTTTCAAACAACAAGAAGAAATTTTTTTGCACGACATTGAGGGGAGGTTGACGAGATTCATAAAAAGGTGGTTGATGTGTGATAGGAAGCAATGCTGATGCATGATGAGAAGGCAACAATGATTAGGAAATTATAATGACATGTGAAAAGGAGGGAATTTGTCACATGACATCAAAGTATGTTATCACATGATAAGAGGAAAGTGGTGATGCACGTCAAGAAGAAATGGTTAACGTACATCAGGGAGGAAGCAGTTGACATGCATTAGTAAGGGTGTTGTTGTGTGTCAAGGATGATGTTTTTGCATGACAAGAAAGTAGTGACGATGCATGACAAGGAGAAGGTGGCTGATGTGTGGTTGATGCACACCAAGAAGATGGTTTCTATGCATCAAGAAGAAAGTGGTGACGTGTGTCAAGAAGTGGTAGTTTTCACGTGTTAAGAGAATGGTTTTTGCACATCAGTGGAGTGTGGTTGAGGTGCGATAGGAAGAGGGCATTAAAGTGCATCAAAGAGACGACAATCCATACATTTTTACATCTTGACCATTAAAACAAACCCGTCTCCAAACCTTCACCATGGCGAGCTTGTAAAGTTCCCCCAATAACTATCAATTCTAGACCTACAAGTTAATCCATTTTGTAGGGGTGCAAAAAATGGATAGCAGGAACTCAAAGTGACTGGTTAATATGCACAACACAAACTAGAGAATCTTAAAAGCTTACTTTGTTTTAAATCATTAAAATAAATAACATAAGTAACAAATATAGGGAAACACGGTAGCTTTCCAAAATTTGTATCTAGCCCAAATTCATATAATGAAGCAAAACAAAATTACTGGAAGGGTAATATCACTAAAAACCCATTTCAACAAGTTTAGAAGAAAGAGTTATTACAGAAATTTTATCCATGCAAATATTAAGCAGAATAAGCTATCAGGAGATAAAAAAACATATCATGCTTGTGAATGGAATATCAATTTCTTACTTTCCCAACTTTCTCTCATGGTTCTATATCTATATTTGATTCTTCAAATAACAATCATGGCCCATAAATAATCTCCACATCCTTTTATGTTATTTGTTTGTTACTATTTCTCCAGACTATCCCATATGAAACAAAAACATAACCAATATTTTGACCAAAGAAATCACATGTAAAACCCTCATAGCCCAAACAAAAGAAATTAAATCCCCATTTACATGTATTTGTATCTTCACAAAGAAGTTTTGTTGTTTCTTAGGGATTTAAATGCTCCATTACTGTATGTATTTAATATCAAAATGCCAATTCATGGCTTTTCAAGTTCTTTTTTCTGCCATTACTAAATTACCATAGAATTTAGTTGGAGGTTTATACTTATCAACATACTTAAATATTTTAATCATGCATGGTCCATTGACCAACACACACTAAAATAGTCAATAACCTGATTAGCCAATGATTAGACTTTGACATATACATAAACCATTGGGGGTCAATAACTAACCTTGTATTTAATATTTGACATGTATTTGAAGTTGAAACCATAAGGTTTTTTTATTAAGGGTAAATAGTTTTGAAGGGACTATACCCTGTATATAGAAAGGCTCAAAAGCCAGATATCAAAAGAAATGACCCAAAAAGAGAAAAACAACCAACACCAAAGGGCTCAATAGCCAGATAAGACAACATAGTAATAAAAAGGATCAAGATGTACAATGATCATAAAAGTAGCAAAAGAGATAAAAAACTAACAAGAGACTGGTCATCTCAGCCAAAAAATAGCACCAAAACTGCCAGTCAACAGAAACTTCACAGCCAGTAAACAACAACAGAGTGCTACTTCACTAGATAGCCCGATCAAGTTGAAACCATAAGGTTATCAATCATAGGAGTAGGCCATATATTTCTCCAACACCAAATTTTGTGGTCGATTCAATCAAATACACAACAAGTTACCCCTTCCAAACAATTTAACCCTTAACAAATATCAAGGTAATGCATTATAATTTTAGGGTTTGGTGCATAGAGTGCACCTTACCAATAGAGAGTAGTTTACAAAAATCATTTGCCATGAATTGAGTTAGAGCTTCAACTTATCCTTAGTCTTATTTTCCCACTCAAACAGTAGACGTGCTAGCACATCACTCAGGCATATCTGAGTGCTCACCCAAAGCGTGCAAAGATACTAGGTCCCTCTTTGTTACTATCTTACTAGGGTGTTAGCATGTAAATTCATAATAAGTAGATCCATGAGTTCAATTTGGAAACACACATAGTAAGTAAACATACATATCACATAAGGATTAATACCAGATTCACCATATCGTAACCATAAGTAGAGACACTGATAATCAATATCAAACCATAATGATGTAGTGTATTAAATCATTATCATTAACATAAGCTGAAAACATATATAGTACTTTCATCAGTCATGAGTGCTAATAAACCAACAACATAACTATATTACATACTAATTGATGATCATGATGCCAAAAACCATAAAAATCAATACATAAACACACACACACACACATATAGGGGTGGGGAATTTCCCTTCACCACCCATGCACACTAAAAATAGGTTGCATGCTCAAAATATCCATACGCCACTACAAAATTAATTAAGGAAGCATGCAAGCTTTGCCTAATAATAGCCCATCTATTAATAACACTAGATCTGCACCATATTATTAGCTCAGGTTTGCATGATGATTGAACTTCCTCTTTTTCCCAAAATATCTTTTGCATATCCTTCAAGTATTCATTCCTCATTCCAAGTCATGCTTGGTACTCCATCCTATTTTCATCATGTAACATGAAAAATGGATAAGTCTTGAACTTCATCCTTCTGGGTGTAAAATAACAAGGCGTAAATTTGTCACACCTTTGTGCCTACTTATGGGCCTCCTCCTTCTGAGACACTATCAAATACGCCTTTAAAAACTAGAAAATATTTCATCAGCCCAACATTACCCCACACTAATATCATTTTCACCCTCAACAATGAGGTTGATTTAACTTATACCTCAAAAGAATAAAAATATAAAGAAGGACTTATAAAATAATTCCAATACTAAAAGAGTGATCAGATAATCATTTCACTTCTCCTTCTATAGGAAGAAAAATATTTGGGTACTCATTATTGATGTCTACTTCAAACTCTTCCTAGTCGTTGATTCCCTTCTTCACCTTTGCAGGAACATCTCCAAGCATAATATACATTTCATATAAATTCATGTCCTTGCCCTTATGCTTCAACAACCTTAACACATTTTTCTAAACCTGAGATCATGCCATCCATAAAATCCATTTTTTGCGTCATAAACTTCCCCAATTCCTTAATTCTATTGCCATGAGAATATCAGGATGTTTTAAAAATGCCACTATTTTCTGATAACATCACCAGCCTCTCCTCACACCCCAAAGTCTTATTATTCTTTGCTACAAGGGCTACATCCTCCTCTTCTAAATTCATTTTTCTAATAATATTCTCAGGATCCTCACACATTTGCAACACCAAAATTGCCATTTTTAACTTATCCCTCAATGTATCAAGGATGATATCATACTCAACTATCTTCCACGCAATCTTCTTGTTTACTATGTATTTTTCTATCACATTCTTTTTATCCTTTTGTACATCTATTTATTCCATGCTTGGGCCATGTGCATTGGTTCCTTTGTCTAATAATAAGTACGCTAAGTCTGTAGATAATGCATGGTTGAGGGAACCTACCACTTACATATTTCTCATATTATGGCTACAGCTTCAGAATCTCCTCTGTAATGTCCTTGAACATCTCAAGTCAAGTCTCCACTCTATTCTCTACCTTCTCTTTCACATCCTTTAGGCTCTTAGTTTCCTCTTCTTTATACTTATTATCCTCAAGAAAAATTCTTAAGGTATCAGTCTTATCAACATTTTGGCACGCAACCTCTATAGTTATATTTTTTATCACATTACTTGCTTTTTTGTCTGAGAACTCCGTCAGTTTGATGGTCATATGTCTAGAGTGCAGAGCCTTCTTAATTATTTTTGAAACACATGACTCCTCGCACACATCAAATATAAAATCATCCATTTGAGTCTGCACACTCCATGACAATCTTTTCCTTGTGCATGTGTTCACCATCTCCACATCCATTAATTCCCATCCATATAATTTTTCCTTCGCAATAGTGCCCTAGAACCTGACATGTATAATCTTCATAGGGTCATTGATGTACCTGTTAGTGCAGATTCACAGCACCCCTAGATGTTTTTTTTCTCTTTCCTAAATTGATCATTAGGATTAAAAATGGACTCCAAAGTGAAAATTCCCTTTGGCAGTTTGTTAGTTCTCAGTTATACCACCTGATCACTTTACTGTTGTTCTAATTTTTCCTAATTTTTGGCTGAGAACTCAGCTTCTTCTTGCAAGAAATTGATGATTTTTTGATCATTTTAAAACACTTGCCAACTTACATTATTTTTTGGCACTGAAGGCCTTACAATCACATGAATGTCTAGTTGTACTTTATCTTCCTTGATGCTTTTAACAACATAAAAGGCTGCCACAACTACGAAAAGCCTGTCAGTAACTTGGTTTTCTTTCCTAGGGATGAAATTGATGTTAAAGCCCTCAAAATCCTCAATGAGGTCCCACACCCTATTTTTGTAACGCTTGAGCAGATCATTCTTGGTAGCATGATGTCCTCTAACTTGGTAAACAATCAACTCACTGTCACTAAAGACTTGTAGATTTTTTATACCTCTTTTAATTGACCAATGCAATCCTTGTATCAAAGCTTCATATTCAGTAGTGTTGTTAGAGCATGCAAACTGAAACCTAAAAGCTAAATAATACTTAATACCTTGAGGTGAAACAAGCATTGCTCCCCCTCCTGCACCTTGTCTACTTCTTGATCCATCAAAGAACAATTGCCATACCTCATTGTCATCCTTATGGTCTGATTTGGTGATGCTAGGCATAGGCTAATTTTCTTCATGTATGCAATAAAATCCTAGCTCAAATTCTTAATTTTCTTGGTAGAGATCAAAAGCATGTACCTTGCTTTCCTATTCATCAAGAGTTAAATCTGGGATGCTTCCAACATTTGTATCAGCTTCATCTGTGCTTGGATAATCTTCTTGATCAAATGCTAAACAATTGGCATTAATTGGGCTTGGAGTATGAGGCTCAATGTGAAAGTTTGCAATAGGCTCAGACCTGATTGTGGCCTTAGTTCCAAAATCTGGTTCTAAATAACATGTGTGACCAATTAGTAAATAAGTAGCCTCCAATTTTAGCTATGAAGTCCCTTGACAAGCATAAGGCAAAGAGTGGTGGCAAATCTATTACTGACACATCTTGCAACATAGTAACATTGGGACATGCATGCAAAGTAAGATTCAAATATCTGATCACTCCCACTATTGTTATTGCTTTCCCATCCAGTTGCACTACCCCTTTGAATATGACTTCATATTGGAGACTCAGCTGATCAGCTATTTATTTGGGCATCATTGAGCTACTTGCCCCAGAATCAATCATGCAATTGTGTACTAGTTTATCCCCAATGATCAATGAAACATATAATGGAGGGGGCTTCAAAATTTTACCTTGATGTCCTCCATGATTCCCTTCAAGTTGGGTAGCATTGGTGAGTACCTTCTCTTGCATACAAACTTGCTGATTTGAAGTTGAACAATTCTTCATGGCAACTTGTAGGAGATCTCTTTAGCCTGGAATGGATAATGATTCCCACATAGATATATTCACGTTTTTCTTCTTCATCTAATCAATGATGCTAAATGGGGATGAAACATCTCTTTGTTGCCCCTCAGTCTGCACATTCTTTTCTTGCACTTGGGATGTAACAATTGGTATTTGAGCTGATTTAGAAGGTGGCTTGGGCTGCCCTTGCATGTTTGGAACTGCATTTTTCTTACCAACACTTTGGAGAGTGATGGAAGGTTGTGGATCACCTAGAGCCAATGACTGTCCCTCACCAATATTCATCTTTTTTGACCTTGTATTGGGTGCTATACTCTAAGACACTACTTGATTCATACCACAAAAATCCTCAGCCTGCCAATTTACTAATGTAGTCTCATTTGGAGCTGCATTTTTCTAGGATGTTCTTTGTTGTTTTTTTATTTCCTGGCTCACTTCACTCTTTATGCCAGTTGTCACCATCAAGGCTTGGTTCAAAGCACCATTGAAGCACATAGACTGGTTGTGAGTTTCATTGCATGGGAAACACCAATCATACTATTATGCCATATTATTTTTCATTGGCACTAAAGCTTTAGAGGTAGATGCAGCAGTGGGATTATAGGGTTGAAATGGTCTATTGGTAGGAGGCCTTGTTTGATTTTGATTTATAGCTAGGTTGGGTGGTCTATTAGGCTAATATGGCTGCCTATTGGGCTGAGCTTGAGGTTGATAAGACAGTCTAAAAATTTGGGCCTACTACCTCTTTAGTGTAGCCAGCTCATTGCCCAAATTTTACAATGTTTCATGACTTCTTAAAGTTCATTTGAAGCACTAGGGGATGCAGTAGAAGTTTCATTTGAGTTCTGATTTCTAGAAGTGGGGATAGGAGCTATAGTAGGTGCTTGACTAGTACTTGGATTTTCCAAATTTGGGTATAAGGGCATGGGAGGCCTAGGAGCTAGCTTACCAACTTGAATTAAGAAATTATCATCTCTAATGGCAATGCTATAAGCTGCAGGTATAGTCGTACCTCCCATGGACTGAATTAACATAGAAATATCATAATTTAAAGCTTTGAGATAGTATAGAAAAGCACCTTCAGTTGTTGGGTTTACTACCACTAGAATTCTATCCCAAGTCCTTTGAGATATGAAGTTGAAGTCTGTCAGCTACTCATTGGGAGCTCTCTTGATGGTTGTCAGTTGTTCCAAAAGAGACAAGTTGTCCCCTTTTTCTCCAAACTGCTCATGGAGGGCTATGCATAACTGATTCCAATTTTGGATGGAACCAACCCCAAGACTTCTAAATCATTGCAATTCTTTCCCTTTGAATGAAGATTCCAACAATTTGATAGCAATTTGCATCTCAACAATCTCATGGATTGCACAAACATTAGCAATGTCTTTAACATGATCACCAGGAATGGTCTGATTTTCTCTAGTGAAGTATGGAATGTTCTTCAATGCTACAACTGGAACTAGATTTTTTGCATTCAGAGCAAGTGGGCTACTTCCAATGAAGTTGACATAAGGGTTGGGTTGTGCCATTCTGATTAAACTGAGAACCCTTTTTGATTGAGTGAAAGGTCTAGAAGGTGGATGAGTTGATAGATTTCTTTTTGGTGGAGATGGAGACCTTTGACTCCTCCTTCCTCTATGCCTTCTTCTAGGGGATAACTATAGATACTTAGACAACCTTTCTTCTTAGGATTTTGATTAGGTGATGTTTCTACTCTCACAATATTCCTCCTTATTTTTACTTTTCAGGCACTCAAAATGTTCTAGAAATGGTTTCATTGGATAGAGAATTTTCTCAACTTTCCAGAATGGTAAAGTTTTCTTCCTGACTCCTTGTACTTTTCAAGTTATGGCCTGGTAGAGTCTTAGAGGGAAATTTTCCCATGAGAGTCCTGTAGCTGATCAAGATGTGCCACGTGGCATCAGAATGGCGGGGGTGGAGGCAACTTAGAAAATTTTCATCAAAAATTGGCAGGGTGCACAAAGAAATTTTTTTTAGCCCAAAGGCCCACCAGCTAATGGCAAGAGGCCACGTGTCCTTAGGAGCATCGGTGTTTGGCTCGACAGAAGGAAATGGAAAAAATTTCCAAGGATTGGTGCAAGGAAAAATTTGGAAGCACACCCCCTTGACTAATCAAAACATGCCACATGTCCTAGGAACGTCGGGGTGGCGGGAAATTTTTGGAAAATTTTCCAAAGATCAAAAAGGTGAAAAAAGGTTGGGGAAAAGCCCAGTGACCAATCAAAACTTACCACATGTCCTCAGAGCTTCATGTGGTGGAGATTTTTGGGGAAATTTTCTCAAAGTCAAAAAAGAGGGAAATTTTCAAATTTTCGGTCCGCCAGTTCAAATTTGCCCTAGTTTTGCCCTAAATCTTTAGAAGGGCGTAAATTTATATCCAGGGCTCATATTTTCACATTCTTGGTAGCGTTGGAAAGCTGGTGAATTTCTATAAACGATGGGTGGATCAATTTTGTGTTTTGGTGGAGTTTGGGGAGAGAAAAAATTGAAAACACCTCTAGTATGGAGAAAAGAACAGAAATGACATTTCAACCACCATTTTTAATGAAGTATGGCTCGTATTCTCTCCCAGCATGGTCAAAAACATCAGGGAATGGTCTGGAAGGGGAACCCATTCTATTTTAATGCAATTTGGTTGGTGGTTGAAGCATCCACTCATGTTTTCCTATGTTTCTCCTTTCTGAGCTCGAATTTTGATTGTTAAAAGCCAGATTTGGCTCATTTGTAAAGGGTTGGACATTTTTATGTTTTGGCAGGCTCCCTCTTTCACCTAAAAAGTGATTTTGTGAATTATGAGACCTCTTCCAGGACTACAATATGTTTTCTACCTCTTTTTTATTGTAATGCATGTATTTTTGATATTGGAAATGACAATGCAAGCTCTGTGAATGAGTTCCAGTCCTCTGTGTTGTTTGCTTCATTTTTGATCTTTCATTATAGTTTGGTAGTTTGTGCATGATGTTTTTTTACATTTCAGTGATCTGTGTCAATTTATAGAAGAAAAATGTTTACCACTCCTTTGGTGTATCACCTTGTTAGTATTAGTTTTATTTCTTTTACATTCTCTATCTCTATCCCCTTGGAATTTAGAGTAGGATTTTGAGTTTAAACCTCTGTAATTTTCAAGTCATAGATCTAATCAGAGAAATTGAGGAACCGACCTCTAATCTGGGGATTTTTTTCCCATTTTTTGCAAGTCCCACACTTGGGGAAAAGATTAAATGTTGTGCATTCACACTGGATGTCCAAATATCAAACTAGAAATCTGATAAACATCTAGGGGTGCTATAAATCCACACTAACAATACCCAATATTTTTTGTCTGTACCATCTCTTCTTCCCTTTTCTCACTAGTGTACTCACCTTTATATTCTTGTTTTCTAGCACCCTTTTGAATCTCTTCTCTATTTTCCTCCTCGGGTCGACCATTCAGGTATGTAACACTGTATTTTATCTCCGTAACTCCACTATCATAGTTGTCTTCCTTGAAATCATTAACGCTTGTCATGGGGACATTTTTCTCAAAATGTGTTTTATTATCGTTGATCCCTTCATCTCTCCCAACTTGACAGATATTCGTAGAGACCTCATTATGTTCTAACTCACCTGATGAATTCTCCTCATCATTATCCTTCACTAGGATATACTTGTGCATTTTCATCCTCTCTTCCTCATTCTTCTTCACTCATGGTGACCTTATTAAAGGCTATGAAGTCCTAACACCACATCTTCCTTCTTACATCCACTATGTAGTTTAATTCTACCATGATCAAGTATAGTACTCCCTTCGTGTTCTTCTTCTCCACACTCAGGGACATTCTCTAAGTACTACTTTGCTTGTCTAGGGGTTGTCTCTTTAATCAGCCTATTCGTGCCCACATTTTTTTTACCTTTTAGACGACCTGGTAGTGACAAGTCCTCACATACAATTAATTATCCTTCCTTAAACCTTGGCCTTAAATACACATATATGCATGTGGGATTAATCTTCCCTACTTCCATGATCTCTAGAGTGATATCAATATCATCTAACTCCATTATCTCCACATACACCTTATTATTAGGGTATACATATGTTTTACATAGAATATGGATATCTGTATCTACATTATCAACATAAAACTTTATTTTTTACGCGTTATACAACCAATTCATTAAATCTTTAAAATAACATGTTATGAAAGTGAAAGGTAACTTCCACCAAGGGATAGTTTCACCTATCATCATGTAAAAGTGACCCAAATAGAAATTTAGATAAGCCATTACCTATACCTGCACCTCCAATACACCAAGAAACTCTCGTGGTATGTACCATTCTCCTTCAAATTCCTGACACATCATTCTATACCATTTCTCATGGCACTTCTTATAGGTATTATAAATTGAACCATGGCATGTATACTTCACAAATTTTTTTTACTGGGGAATTATTCTCCATGGGGTACTCCTATACCTTATCCTTCAGCCTGTCAAGCACATCAAATCTCACAAAACATAATCAAAAGTAAAATGTTACCCCAAGTTATCTTCTCACATTTATCCTCTTAGATGTGTGCTTCTACTACTAGACTCTCTGCAATGTACCCTAAAATATTATAATACATTTTATTTTCCATTTTATGTGCTACATATAACCAACACTTTTTCAACTCCTTCTACCTCTCCAAGGCACCTAACTTACAAATGACCAGTCACATTGCTACCCTTATAGCTAGATCTTCTATGTTTCTAACATTTAAATCCTAGCCTCCCTTCTTGTAATGGAATGTGGCAGCCATTACCTCTACTCCCTCAATATTATACAAATATCCTTCTATTTTTTACCCAGAGTCACGTAAACCCATAAATTTACCAACCAAATTCACTTTAATTCTCTTTTGTCTTCCCATGAAGTAAAATAAATCCTCATGTACTCTCAACATCAGCCATGGATATAAATGGTCCAGCTTGCTAAAGAATGACATATCATACAACTGTATTACTCCAACACTTTCTAATAGTTTTTATATTTAATTATCCATCACCCTTTTCCCATCAACAATACTCATGTTTTTCTTCAATACAATCCCTGCATTTATAACCTTTACAGTTTGTTCATTCCATTGATTGAAATCACTAATCTTGCATTTGGCCATTTGGGATGTCCATGGCCTTCCTTCATTTACTTCTTCTGGGTAATGCATCTTTGTAAATCACTCATGTGGTACTTCCTCGGTCTCCCTATCAACGTTCAGAGCACTCCTTGGTTCCATTTACTCTAATCAAGTAATAATGTGCTCTAAAAACTAAAAGCATTCCACTACCTTGCCCTTACACTCCTCAATCCCCACTAGTTATTTAGATTTCCCATATCATAGTGTTCCTGCACCGCAAATCTACCTCCTTAAAACCATAACTGCATGAACCTTCCTTCCTCATCCACCTAACAAGCTCAAACACACAGTTACATGGATTTTTGTCAATGTTGTGTGTTGAATTAACATGGTTCACCATTGAACCAACCGCTCTTTGATCTTTGCACTTCTCACCTTGATAACTCAAAGGATTCAAGGTAAAACTAATGTTGCAAGCACCATATTTTATAGGTTTTTCAAATTTCCCCACATTAATTACTCCTTAAATACCACCATACATGAAACTAATTCCACTTCTTCTCTCTTCTACATGTCACGCCACATTCTTCTGCACCTCATGCATTACCTTCTGGTGTGTAAACTACTTATTGGCCATAGACCTCCTTATATGTGTTTCCCTATTCTGAAGTACTTCACCATTGTTTCTTAGACCAAGTAGTCTTTTATGTTCCTACCTACCTCATCTTACACTTTTCATCCATCCATCTATGCATGGTATTTAATATGATAAAATTTCAGTGGAATTCTCTTTAAAACCATCTTCACGTTGAGCAACTATAATTTGATAATGCACACCAATCTATATCAAGGAACCAATCACTTCTTATTTCTAATCCACCCCACACTAAAAGTATGCACAATCCTCTATGCATGACTACGATAGATAATAATAAAATTCTCATGTATAAGAACGCTTATTACAACACAACACATCACTAAATTGACAAAACATAATAAAGTTGAAAGGAAACACATATAAATAAAATGCATTAAAGGGAAACCTAAGATAAATGGAAATATTTCCTTATTATAAATATTAAAAATATTTATTTATAGTTGGGATTGATCCTAATCCAATTGAAGTAACTAGGGAATAAAGTGTCATCCAATTCTTGTAACTAGAAAGTTCCCGATTCCAGTAACGTTATTACAACAAAGGGTCCCAACCAATTGAATTTCAACTTCCTAGGGTGGTGTGTACACTTGGAATAATATAGAAGAACTATCTTTCCAACCTAAAATTCCTTAATTTAAATATGTCTATCAGGTCATTCCTTAAATCTTACTTTTTCTATTTTCTAGCTCCACTGAGAAATAACATGCTACTCATTCACTACATAAATTATTCGATGCGCTCTTCAACAAATTGTTCATCATACAATCCTCCTAGACATGTAATATGTAAGGATGAAAACATTAATTCCATAGCAATATAGATTCTATGCCAAACACTAATTGAAAGTGTGTGGCCTTGTTCAATCATTTATAAGTAGTCATGTATGCCTAAATTATAACAAATAATTTATCATTTTGGTATTTCTCTCTAACATCATAGATGTTTGTGAATGTATATCCAAATATCTTGTTGAAATCCTCAACAGTACCATTGGCCTATGGGTGATAGGGTGTTGTCTTGTGATGTTCCACCATAAACTCAACCAATAATATTCTAATAGTCTCAATAATAAAATGAGTTCCCCTATCACTTGTCAAGCTTTATAGATATATATACCTACTGATAATGTTTTCCCATAGAAATTTTGTTACTGTAGTTATCATGTAATCCTTCATAGGTGTTTCTTCTACCCACATTGTAAGATAGTTTGTATAAATTATAATGTAGTGCAACCCAGTCTTATGCACATGTGGAGAAATAGGATCCACAAATTCAATATCCCATTTCTCAAAAGGTTCGAAACTTGCAATAGGCCTCAGAGGCATCTCATCTCTAGATCCAGGATTCCCAAAGTGCTGAAAATGATCACACACCTTGACATATTCTTTAATATCCTTGTATAACATTTCCCACTAAATGCCAACAATCAATATCTTGCATGTGGTGAAATCTTCTACATAATGACCTCCTACAATTCCACCATGAGGCTCTTCCATTATTTCCTCGTGTTTATGCTCCAGTACACATCAATGGAAAACTTCATCATGACATAACTTATACAAATCTCCACCTAACAACTAGTAAGGTTTCATTTATATTGCTTGTTGTTTCTTGTCTAATGTCTTCATTCCCTCAAGCACTTGGACAATGCACAAAAAGATTAAAATATCTTCCAATTCAGTGGGTGCATAAGCTAATCTAAAAAATTATGCATACGAAATTGTGTCCTCAATGCTCTACGAGTCCTCACCATAAGTGACTCTTAACAAATGATCAAGCCATGAGTTAATTTTTCCTAGTTTCACAGCCATTGTAAAATGAAACTCCTAAAATATTAGTATCTACATACAAATGTGCTCGTGTCAAACATGCTTATTAAATAAATATTTAAGTTCCATATGATCTATAAAGAAGAGAAATGGTGTAGCCAATAAGTATTGTCTATACTTGTGAAATTCTTAAATCATGGACAAAGCTTCACCCTCAGTATTTGTATCATTTTGTTCAGCTGTTGTCAACTTTTTTCTTGCAAAAAAATAGGGTGGTCTACAATTCCTTCACCTAGTTTTACTAACATGGCACCAGTCGCCATCCCAGAAGCATTAACATGAACAAGAAATGGTTTCTCCCATGAAGGAAAGAAAAAAATAGGTACAGTGGTCATAATAGCCATGCGCTACTACAAAAATAACTAAGGAAGTATACAATCTTCACCTAATAATAACCCATCTATTAATAATTATTGAGCGGATAGAATGTCTCTCTAAGGATAAAGCACATGAAGGATGTGTGCATAGGAAAAAGGTGTATTTGAAGGAATAGGAAGATAGAAAATAAAATGCATGCCAGGACACTTTGGATTAGTAGTTAGCCATTTTTGTGGATAAGAACTATTTTTGGAGATAACGTGTGGAGGAAACATAGAGACAAAGAATTGTGCTCCACGTAATGGTATTTTTGAAACAATGACAGATAAGTACCATGCATAGTTAAATCTAATAATACGATTTATACTTGGATTTAACTAAATGAAATTTATAAATAGAGAATTTACATGTTGTGCATACTATTGTAAAGGCGCATGGCTATTATCATCATGTGACCTATTTTGAGAAGTCATGGGTGGTGAAGGGAAATTCCCCACCCCTATGAATATGTATTGATTTGTGTAAATAATGGTGGTGAATTATTTTAGAGTTGTGCTACTAGTTTTGATACACACATGAGTCATGGAGATACTAATATAATGTAAGAAGATTATGTGTTTTACAATATTTAATGAAATGGAGTATATTGGTTGGATAAAGGTATTAGACATAGATAAATCTAGTTCTTGTATGGTTTTTTTTATTAGAGGTAAAAAAATGGTTGAGGGGACCCTACCCCATACATAATGTTACTAGTTCCTTAAAAAAGGCCAAGGGATAAACCATTGAAGCCCTACCACAAAAACAAAATAGTACGAGACCAACAACAAGGAAGTATAAGCATAAAAGGAAGAAACCAAACAACAAATAAACTATCTAAAAAAAGCATAACCAAGAGACTAACAACAAAAAAACTTAGAAATAACAACAACCAGACAATATCCCATATAATAAGTTACTCTTTTATCAGGTCCCCCACTGAATTCATGCATCTGTTCCATTCTTTGACGAGGGATTCAATGATAGCTTTCCAAACCTTGTAGTTTGACTCAGGGACCTCCACTTTGGGGCCTTTACCCTATTTTTCCCTTTCCTTAGCAAGATCCATGGAGTGGATAACCTCAGCTAAAAGATTGAGATGGTGGATGGTACTCTTAACATTGAGAAGATGGATGTCACAAATCTAGAACACAACTTCTTTCATTTTCAGCATGTCCTTGGCCATTTCTAGGCTTCTCTCATTGGTGTTCTTTAGTTGTTCACTAAGGAACAATGAGGAAAGATTTTCAACTTTATTAGTTAAATATTTCAAATCCATGAAGACCATACTAATATTGTGTCTGTTAATGTCGGTATCAAGCCTACAATGCTTGAAATCCCACATGAAAGAATGATTCTTGACATTCGAGTCTTGAGTAGTGAACAATTTAGATCGGGTAGTATTCAGAGCATGCAAGCTCTCAATGGCATCCTATGAATTCTTGGAGATTTTATCATTAGCATAATCTGGAGCTTTCTCACTCTCCCCCTCATCACTATTATCCCCATCAGTAGTGGCCTTGTCCAAACTGGAACCCGACAAGTCTAGATTCCCATCGTTGTTTTCCCTTGAATTTAAAATCTCCACCTCCTCCACCTATTTAGGATCCTCCTCAACCTTGCTACATTTGTTGAAAACACAATGAATTAGATTGGATATAGTACACTTATCCACAAGTTCTTGTATGGTTAATCTTATCATAGTTATTGTTTAGTTTTTATTTCATATAATCTAAGATCTAGATCTAGTTTATGCACTGTGGGTTATTTACTACAAGTTATGAATCTGAATATGTTTAAATATCATCATGCTAACATCATGTACAAGTAAATATAAAGAGGGACCTGGTGCCTTTGTGCGATTTGGGTGAGAACTCAACTTAGGCTAAGTGATGTGCCAATGTGCCTGGGTTATTCACAATAAATTCTAGGTTGCATCATTAGTTCCATTTCTGGGACCTCTTTTTCAGTTGTTTTCAGGATGTTTCATTATAAAGACATACCGGTTGACCTTATCAAGTGTTGAAGAGTGGATAATATATCTAGAAGAATAATAAACTTAGAGATTCAACATTGGATCTGAGTTTGATGTGCACATGTGGGTGGAGAAGAACTTTTATGACTATTTATATGAGATTTTCTTTTCTATCTTTCTAATCAAGCTGTACGAGTGCATGGTTTCTTATGTTTATAAAAGAAATTGGAGGTTTCACACACTTATCTAGATGCAAGAAGAGTTTCAATCCCTCTATGATGCTGATTTGATTTGGATGTGCATTGTGGATACATAATTTCATGGTGTTATGAATAGCTATATTTTGGAGTACTCAATTTCCACTTATTCTTTCTCGGAGGTAGATGTGTTTCAATTTTTAGGTTATCCCATGAGAACATACATGTAAGGCATTCCACTGACAATCAAAATATTGATGGTAACCCTTAATTTGGAAGAGAATTCTATGGCTAGCTAAACCCCACCATATGTGGGGAAAGGAGTAGGTTTTATGAAAGATGGCGAACCCGACAAGAGAGAAAAAGAGAAGAAAGGTGGCTCAATTTCAATGAGGTGCAGGAGATGGATTACGAGAAGCAACACGAGGTTGTTGAATAGATGACGTTGTGGAGAGAGATGGCTCATGAAGGATTTGGAACTTGTGTAGAGGACGTGGAGCTAGAGCATTTGGAACTCCCCCATTTGGGAAATCATGATAGGGAACCCTCCTCTGACTCATATGAGAGCATGCCAAAAGATATAAAATGGTCCATGAGCACACATTTGAATCTACCTAGTGACATATCACTTACGTTTGGTTTTCCAATTTCTAGTAAAGCCAGTAGTCAAAAAGCTAGTTTGGGTAGTAGAATAACAAGAGTGAACATAATAGAAAGTACATCTATGTCTAGGAAGATGTCTTCCTTGTTATTTGGAGGTACCTTTTCATCCACATTGTTAGCACATAACTCAAGTACGTAGAATTTTTGACTCACCTCTAGGAATACTACCATCTCAAAGACTATAGGATTTTAGTTTAGTACCACTATTTGGACACAGGGAAGTACATCCTTGGGTTCACTTCCAACTATAGATGGAGGATCATGGGGCATAGGTGGCTCTGGTTTTGGTGGATGTGGTGGGTTTGGAGTTAGAGGTAACACAAGGGGTTCTAGATCCAGTGGGCATGGTCCTCACAAACCCAGTAATATTTACATGGAGATATTACTTCATCTTCTAGAGTATAGAAGAATAGAAGATGCTGCTGAGCATGTGCACATGTGTGAGATACTATGGTGCAAAAATGAGATCATGAATTATAAGTGAAAGGAAAGTCAATTTTTAACTATGTTGTATGGATGTGCACACATTTGGTACATGAATTTTGAACCTAATCAGAATTATGTAGATTATACAATGTTATGGGATGCTTTCCTTGAGGAATTTTATATTCTTGAGTTTAAGCATAAAATTTTAAATGTGCTTAGGGATATTTAGTAGGGAACTATTGAGAGTGTTTGAGAATATAATGCCCATTTCAAAATGATTTTTTCTAAACTTTCCTATGATATAGATGAAATAAAGCATGCATAATGGTTCATTGGAGGCTTGATCACACCTTTTAGGAGGTAATTGAAACATAAGACATATACAGATCCATGTGAAGCACTTGAGGAAAAATTACATCCTGAGGTAGTAGGAAGTATAGACACTAGAGTGAGCCCATTCTTGGAAGCTCAAATTTTAGCTATGGTAAAGCAGTTGGAGAAACTATTGGCCAATTCAACACATGAGATGCACACTAGGATTTGGTGTACAAATTGTGAAGTTGAGGGGCACACTAAGGATAGTTTACACTGCATATCAGTATGGTCATAATTGCTAGACTACAAGATATTTCATTTAGACCATGATGCAAGTTGATGCCCATTGTTACAACATATGATTAGGAAGAATTTATCTTGCTACTGTAATATTTTCCGGTCTATGACTAAAAATACCAAAGATTACAAGTTGATTGATTAGATCCATGATGCAATTGATATTGGCATACGTAAGACATTCTTTTAAAATAACTTGAAAGGTAAAATTGAGCACCATGATCATGATCACACTCAAGGGAGTTATGATAAGAATGAAGGTAAATTTGAAGGAGTTCATGGTAGAGGTCAAGAATATCATGGTGGATTTAAGGGCCAAAGACATAGTGGTGAAAAAGGGGAGTTTCCTTGTGGAAAATGTTATACATGTGGATATCTTGACCACTATACGTGCGAATGTCCTCATAATATTACTTATTATTTTTGTGGAAATAATCATAACTATGAAGAGTGCCCAGACTTATATGATAATCTTAGCAAGCAACATAAACAAGAGAAAAAGGGTGTAGGGATGGTTAGAATATAACGTGCCATGGAAAACCAATGGATGCCAAAGTTGGCATTGGATCCCGAGGTAGTAACTGTGAAAATTAATACATGTGTTAAAGTTGTGTGTGCTAGAGAATTGTTGCAACAAAATCCTAGAATTACTAGGGAGGAGGTCTTACGTGCAAGATAGCTAGATCCTACACATCAGGAGGAGGTTTATCAGGAAACCATCGAGGTGCTAAAAATATTCAGGGTGAAATATAATTTTTAAAGGAATAGTTGTGGAATTTGGACCAAAATAAGGCAATGAAGATGGTCCATTCTGATGTTGACAATCTAAATAAGGTATGTAAGATGCTACACTAGGATAATATTATTCCATTACTAAGGAATTAGTTAAAGGGAAACACTCCCCGCATAATTATTGAGAATGGAGGGAAGATATTGCACGCTAATCTCCCCTCTCATAGCTTGGATTATGACAAGTAGATCACCACTAATGTTGTTGTGGATGGGTGGATTTTGAGCAATATATTGATTGACACAGTGTGGAAGTTAATGTGCTTACTTTAGATGCATGGGTGCAGATGGGAAGACCTCCATTACAACCATTCTCTAATGTATTATATATGGCAAATCAAACAAAGGCCACTCCAATAGGAGTTTTAAAGGATGCATCCATTAATATATAAGGGGCCAAGTTTACTAGGGACTTTAAGGTATTTATTCATTTCATATGTCATAAGGAAGACAACTAGCTCTACTTGGGATCCCTTGATCTTATAGACCTAATGTTGATCATGGTTGAATAAGGGGTTTGATAAGTTTTGAGAACTTGTATAGAGGAATGAGTTATTCTCCCTTTGACAAAGTGGTGTACCCTACACCTTATGTCGAACCTTTCGAAAGGAATACCTAAAGAGAAAGTTGATGTGCATGAAGCTTTCTTAGATGCTATATAAGGAATGAATCCTCTAGATGGTTGATCATGCTACAGAATCCATTCAGTGATTCCATAAGGGGTAGTTCATCCTATCAAGGTTATGGTGCTAATGACACATTACAAAATGGTTAGATGAAAAGTAATAAATATATCTATCCTTCTGATGCAGGACCTTGGTATATTTAGGAGGATAAGAATTTTGATCCTTGTACCCCAGTACTAGTGATTTTGATTTTAAGGTATTCGTTGTGCATGTGTTAGTATCCAAATTTGTCTCTCCTTTTCAATTTGAGCAGCACCAGAGATATGGCATGGAGCTTAAATATAGATAGATCTTGATGTGTGTCTTTTGTAGCTGAGGATATGATCTAACTAGCACTCAAATTTGTAGAGAGATGGATAGAACCTTGAAAGGATTTGATCTGACCCTCACTATTTTAGGTTATGCCTTTCAACCAAGGTAAGAGAACCTATATTGTAACCCCCAAATGGTGAAGGAGATGAAGATATCCCTCAATTTATGCAAGTAGTATGAAAAGGCCTTGGGAAAATATGATCAACACTCCAAATCTGAAATTCAAAAGTTGTCACTCCCAGATTATGGAGATATTTTCAATGCAAGGCAAGGGTTACTGGAGACATTATATAATCCTGATTTGCTTTGTGCATTTTTGTAAATGGAAATTGATTCTTTGTTGACACACAATGCAATGTAGGGGTAGTATGGGTAGGGTTAGTTTGTTTAGAATGAATTTTTTGGTGGGGTATTGACAAGACAAACTAGGATATATCAGATCTTTGACAACCTCTACAATACTTGAACAACTATCAGATAGAAATGCTTCAAATAATCAAGATATTCTTTCAACCATAAGAGGCATAAATGGAAGCCCAGGTTGCACTCTTCACACAATTTTTGAGAATTCACCACAAAATCTTGAAGTAAATAACTCAATTAAACACAAAAATCCTTGATCAAACCACGCCTAAGGTACCCCCAAAGGCTTACAGACAATCTCTGCAGTCAAGGAAGGTAAAGTGATTTTAAATTTGTTTATCTCTTTATCAGATGAAGGCTCTTCTAAACATGAGATTGCAAATGCCACTAAAATATCAACAAGAAATGGAGATTCTGTGTGATTTCTAAAGACTTTTAATGCAAGATTGCAACAAGACAAATGGAAACTATTTGCAAGCATTTAAAAATGATAATAGACATCATATTGCCAAGAAAAACATAGATTAACTCAAAAGCTTGTTAGATTCATCAGCAGGGGAGAGTTTCATGAACAATCTCAGAGCTGTGTGATGGCTATACACTTGTAACCAACTCACATACATGAAGATCCAACACAGAAGAAATTAACCTGGTTCTTTGGTGGGTTTTCTCAGAAAATGAGCTTTTTCTCATAATTTGCTCATGATTTTCTACCTTTTTCCTCCTTACAATTTCTCCAAAATGCATTATATACCTATTTCCACATTTAATCCTTCTTTCCCAAGAAAATAATATGCCATGGGATCAATTTTTTTACAACAAATTCTCATGATTCAATGAAAATGACATCAAACAGAAAAAAACTCGCATAGGTTGCCAGGTGTGCCCAAAAAGATTAAATCATTACAAATATTCAGATCATTTTCCTTCCTGGAGGCACGTTTTTCATCATTGAGGCATGCAAACACCTTTTACTCATCATTTTCACCTTTTTACCTTTTCATTTTTACCTCTGCAACTTTTGATTTTGTCATTTCACATTTTCTTCATCGGTAGCCCCGAGCCAAAATTATTTCAAAAACATCAAATCAAAGAATTAGGCCATGAAAGTGATGCCAATGATCTCAAGGCCAAGGATGACACAAAATCACTATAAGATTTGATAGAATTTTGATGAAAAATCGTGATTCCAAGCTTCTTGGAGCTCCCATGGTGGCCAAAACAAATGGATGTACAGTAACCGTCGATTTTATCCAACTTTAATGTTCAGCCCTCCATGTGGAAAATGAGATCTTAGAAATAACCGGATTGAAATTACCTTTTATACCTTTGAATAAGGTGGGACACGTGGTCAAAATTGACTAGATTGGGATCCTGGGCCTCCATAAATGACATTTACGACATTTTTTAAAAAATTGGAAAATTTTGCAAAACTTCCTCTGCTTCCTCCACCTTTGAAATATGCCACGTGTCCATGGCTTACTGGTGGGCCCCATTGAAATTCCATGGGCTCAATTCTATGCAATTTTTCCACCCTTTTTAATAAAAAAGGTTTTTAAAAATTTCACAATTTTCCCCGCGGGCCCGGAACCTCCAATTTTTCCCTGCACCACATGTCATCCTCTATTCCCTAGCGGGGCCAAGCGGACTTCAATTTTTTATTTTAATCCTTCTTTCACAAAAATTTGAAAAAATTTCATTCAAAATATACCAGGTCTCATTGCTTTCCTTTTTGTTAAATTGTGGCACTTCCAACTCTTTCAATGATTGCTTGATTGTGGACCCTTCTTTGACAAAATTTTCTTTAAGCCATTCAGCTACAAAACTTTTTATAAGAAATCTAAAAGGGCGTTTCCAAAACCTGCCGACCCACTATTTAAATTGTTTCAAATGGATGTTGCTTCACGTGTCACTCTGCAAAAAATGATTGATATCGGCCAAGGGTTTTTAAAAATTTACCACTTTATCAAATTTGAGGTCAAAAGTGCATAAAAATTCTTCTGCCCCCTGCATCCCCCTTGACCTATTTTGGACACGTGTAACCATGTTTGATTGGCTATTGGCATTTCGGGAATTATTTTTTGATTTTGTACAAATTTTGCAAAAAGTAAGAAGCAAATTTCACCAAGGCACAACCCGCCAATGACCTCCTTCCCACAATGTGCCAATTGTGAACATGTACCAACACTGCAGAATTTTAGAAAAAATGGAGCCTCTGGCTCGAAAAATTTCCCTTTTGCCAAAAACTTCAAATGATAAGTTAGAACATTTCCCACCCATCCTCGGCCAATAGGAAACCTTATCACATTGCCAATATGTTGGCAGATGATTTAATGCATTGACAGGGAAAATGACACCCGTATGACCAACACCAATACAAAGACAAAAAATTCACAGCGGGCCCTAGAATTGAATTTTTCAACACCAAGGTGAGATTTCTTGAATTTAAATCAACTAAAGGGCATGATTTTACAATTTTCACCCTGGGAAATGTATTTTTGACCAAAACTTGGAAAATGTTCCCTTGAATTTCAAACAACAATTTGTTGCTTCATGATTTGACTAAAAGGGAAAAATGACATAGCCAAACTATGAAATTATCTCCAAAATTGGGCACACAGTTCTCCAATTTGTTTACTTTAAATTTGGATTTGTCTTTCAAATAGAGCAAAAATTTAATTTGTGATACATTTTAAATCATTGCAATAGAGGAGTGAACTGACAATACACCTAACATTACCCATCAAGTGAACCTTAAACATGTTTCATGAGAAATATGGACCATGCTGAAAATTTTAGGGCAACATTAAGCTAAAAAACTCATCATTTATTTCTCTTAATTTCACTGTACAATTATGGCTACACGTGACCACATTTTTCCTTGGCTGATGCACTCTAAATGCCTAGGCCAATTTTTTAAAATATCCATTGGCTGCATGTTCAAGGAGTCAAAGGTAGCCAAAATTAAGAGATCTACCAGCTGAGTCAATCTAGGGCCTAATGAAACATGTTCCACATAGGCTATTGTGAAAACCTAAATGGTCAATAGAACTTATTACCCATTAATGTTAAAAGCAAAAAATAAAAGGATTCCTATAAACTATAGTCAACTCAGTTGTCCTCAATGAGAATTAATTTTCCCTATTTTAATCCAAACAACTCACGATCATGCCATTAATTGGTAATGGTGGCAGATATTCCCCATTTCCAAGTCACTTCAGATTTCACAGGTATGATATGTTTCCCAATTTCTGATATAAGTCACTTCAATGTCACTTTGGGACAATCCACAATGGTTACGTTTTCAATGCTTGCGTTTTCATTCATAAGTATATGTGCACTACTATTAAACTTTGACACTAACTGGGGAGTGGCACTCTAGAAGTGAATTTCTCATCAAGTAAATTTCTTCAGTTTTTGCGCAATTAAATTGAATGGTTGGGACTCATTCATGAACTCAATGATGGAGAGCCCATTTTTCACATGTATTGTACCTTGATGTCATATGATAACTTAGCATGTTTGTCTTGATTGTAAGTAATTGGGAAAAATGAAATGGACTTCATTTGCAACCTTCATGGAGAAGTTCTTGAGGTTATCCTCATTCCATTGCACCAATTTATACCAAGTGGCTTTTACTAGTGAGTAAATGCTTCTTAGGAGGTTCTTCTACATAGGGTGCAAAAACCATGTATGAGTGAAATTCAATTGTAGTGCATCCCATTTGGGAGGCTTGTTTCTCCTAGGTACCCTTCTAATGAGTTGCCAACAGAACAATTATTTGGTCTAGACTCAAGTTATGGGACATGTACAAGTAACATTGGGGGTTAGGTAGTCAAGAAGCAAGGTTTACTAAATTCATGTGGTGGCCAAAATTTATTCTACATTGCCCAGTTAAAGCATGGGCTACCAGAAGTCAGCATAGGCATTATCCTGACAATCTTGACCAGACTGCAAATCCTTGCATAGCCTTTTTCTTTCAACCAAGATAGTTAGCAACATATTGGAATGTTTGGTTTGCTTGGGGAGGATTTGCCCTATCTAGATTCACAAATTTTCAGATAAGGACCACCTAATGGGTAGCTGTCAGAATTCCCCATCTAACAATGTCATCCATGCTTCATGAAGGACATTCATTCCAATAGATTTCTTAAAAGGAGTCTAATTGATATGGCCATAAGTCCAAGACTTGAAGGCATTGGTTGTCCAACTTGGGAAATGTTGTACTATCACATTTTCAACCCAAGCTTGGTATGCATCTAAAGAATAGGTACAAACCTAAGTAGCAATCGGCGACAAAAATTAGCAATTTTCTTGTCACTTATTCCAGAACCTTCATCAAAAACTCCCTAGCTATGGAACCTATAGATTTTATTCCCATTATGGTGAGCTTCATCATCTTTTCATTTCAAGAGGACATTTAATATTTTTGAGTCTTCATAATGCCACTGACCTCTCATGGGTAGTGTTGAAAACATCTTTGATTCCAATTTGTAATGGGATGACACTCTTCCACAGTTTGATAAGTAGATCAAGGATAGGCATCAATCCTCTTTTGGTAGCGGTGATTATTTCCTTGTCCCAAAGCTTACCATATTTGGTAAGTTCTGAGTCATGTTATTCTGTCTTATTCAATAGTCTTCCATAGTCCTCCATTAATTCTGTTTTTCCAAGCTTATGAGCAAGACCCAAACCCTTGTAAAGGATTTGTGTTTATAGTTTGTATATTACTTAGTGCAGTTTGGTTATACAAGTATCCTACAATTTTTTGTGAAAGTGTCCATTCTGAGTCAGATTCTTGTCACCATGGATTATCAGCCAATAATTTTGAACAAGTCCATATATAAATTTGCACTTACCTCCTTGATACATTTTGATATTGTTTCCCAACGTAAAATGTTGATTTATCCAAGATCTGGTGAGATAATATTGTATTTAGACTGATGGAGCTTCTTAATGAACTTATTCTGAAGAACCTGGAAATATGTCCCTTTGAGGATCACGAGGGACTCTCACCCATTTCACCCTGTAAAATAGATCAGTGTGCATCAGAGATTCCCTCAGGAGTATGGAGAGCACTTTGGAAATGGCATTATTTTAATCTCGACCCCTTGAAGATGGGTGCATTATTTGATTCAAAGGATTCAATTCTTAAAAGCGATCAAAGGATACGTTAGGAGGTGCTGAAACTTAGGTCCTTCTTAGGATTATGACAACTGTGATTGCAAATGAGTTAGGACCACACAAAGTTGTTGTGGAACATATCTGTCTATGAGGTTACATTGATTTGTCTCAACAGTAAAGATTTGTATATGACCAAAATGAGTTCTGGTCATGAACTTTGAAATCATGACTTGGCACAATTATCAGGGGAACTATCAGTTAAACATCTTCAAGATTCAAATTTTCCAAGTATTCCATTTGCATATGGTAACCCAAACATGTTTTTCCCTGAAGCCAATTGATATCTGTTAGTGCAAAATCACAGCACCCCTGGATGCACATCAGGCTTCTAGGTTGATCACTCTAGCATCCAGTGTAATTGCACAACATTGAAACCTCTCTCCAAGTGTGGGACTTGTAAAATGAGAGAGGAATCTCCAGAGAAGGCTGGTTCCTACTCCTAAACTACCTGCCACAAGCTATTCCAGTGCAGGCAAGCTAATCTAATCCTAATCTAACCATGCCAAGGAGACAGAGAGAGAGAAAAAAGGGAAAAAACAGCAAAAGCCTACACTAAAACGGTGATACACCAGAGAAGGAGAATGTTGAACATCTATCAAAACTGCCATGGAACAAAGAGAGGTGAGCAATGGGAAGGATGGACAGATGCATCACAGGCCCAAGGATAGATTTCACACAGAAAATGTCCCAAAACTCCATGAACACAGCTCCAAACCTGCAATGAACATTCAAACATGCACAAATACCTGCAATGAAGAGAGGCAAGAAGAAAACAAGCAAAAACGAGCAAGGATGGACAGATGCATCACAAAACACGTTTTTGTTGCTTCAGAAGTTTGCACAGAACATCATTTCAATAGTAAAAGGCAAAAACGCCATTACAGAGCAAGGGAGGAGGTTCGAACTCCATTTTCAACCCTAGAGAAGAAAAGAAGGGAGGGCAGAGCAGAAAAGATGAACAACTTGTAATTTTCTTTTCCAAAATGAGCCAAATCTGGCTTTTACATTGCATGGGTCGAGCCCAGGAGAGAGAAAACATACAAAAATGTGGGAGCTCATTCCTCCTTGACTGCATGTCTTCATGCATTCGGTGGTAAATCAGCATGGCCAGGACCTTAGAATGCGACCCATACCCTAAAATGTCATTTCTGACCATACTGAAGAAGAATGCGACCCATTCTGCATTAAACTGGTTGTTGAAACGTCACTTCTGGCCATTATCACACGTGCCAGAGATGTTTCTTGATTTTCTCTCTCCAAACTGACACCAAAATGCAAGATTGACCCCAGAATCATGTAGAGAATTTCATAAGCTTTCCAATGATATAAAGAACGTGCAAATCCGAGCTCTGGATCAAAAGATATGGCGATCTGAAGATTTAGGGCACGAAACAGGCCAAAACGGATTTTGAAATTTTTCCCGCGCTCTGCCACTTGGATGACACGTGTCAAGCTCTGATTGGACGTGAATTCTCTCTCCTCTACCTTTCCAGGCTTTCCCTTGAAATTTTGACTTTTTTACTCTTTGGAAAATTTTCCATTTTTTCCCCGCGCCCCCCGCCACTTGGGACACGTGGCATGCTTGGTTGGTTCACGGAAGGGGTGCGGGGCTTCCTTTACCTTTTAATTTTTTGGCCAAAACTTTGCCAAATTTCCAAGTCCTCCCTGAGCTCCACACTCCCCTGCTCCATTAGGACACGTGTCCTCTTGTCTATTGGCTCGGGCCAGCGCTTCAAACCTCGCCTTTGAACTTTTGGCTTCTCCACAAACACTTGTCAAAATCTTTTCCTGCCTTGTGACACGCATTCGTTTCACATCCTGATTCGTTGGTGATACCTTTCCGGGTCTTCACATCCCTTGGGTATTTTTGGCCCGGATGTCCCAAACCATCTGGGACTAATTTCTCTGATCTGCCTGATTCGGGCTTCCTTGTCCCTCTTTGAGTCCCAAAGACACGTGGCAAGATTTCGATTGGCTCTCGGCTCCTTCGGTTTTCACGTCCCACGCGTACTTTTTGTCCCAAATGTCCCAAATTCCCTGTTTCAGTTGGCTGTCCCGAAGTCTGGACTTCTTTCCACCCAAACTTGGGCTGTCTTTCGCGTCCGAGCCGCTTAGTCCTTTGTCCCAACTGTCCTTCGAAGCACGGCCTAGGATGTCCCGAACTGCCTTATCTGCAAATAGTTAGTCAATTTTTTTCACCTTTTTTCCGGCCGGTTCTCCGTACTTTCGCGTCCCGCTTGTCCCCTTCTGGCCCGGATGTCCCAGATTGCTTTGGGACCGCTTGGAGGCCTTTCGGCCGATTCGTGCCTTTTACGTCCCAACTGTCCCAAGGGCCGCTTGGACTAGGACTTAGCCGATTTTCATTATTTTTTCTGCCCCAAGCTTGGTTTTTGCAACTTTTTCACCTTTTTTCAGAACTTGTTGGTTTTCTTCTTGATGGGAGAGTTAGAATAGAATATCTGAGGGACCCCAAAAACATGATTTTGGGCCTTGAATCAATCTATTTTGGGACTTGAATATTCTGATGCATGTTATCAAAATTACCCTGGGGGGGTGAATTTTGGATAACAGTTTTGGCGACTCAGTGGGGTCATCTGCCTGCTAGATGAATGATCAGTAGCCTGAAGCAATCCATTGGGCATGGAGTCATGAGTTGTAACCTGCAAATGATCTGAACTTTGAAAACTCCCTCTGAGCCACTTGGAAACCCACTGAACATGGAGTTGTTCTCACCAAAATGCCACTGAAATGGACTGTGCAAGAGCAAAACCAGCAACAAAAACTATGTACAGAACTGAAAATCATACATGCTCCAAATGGAACATGCATAGTGTGCACAAGCACTTCTTCTGCTGAAAGCAAACCTACCTACTCTATTCTAACTGGAAGCAAAGGCAAGCTAAACAAACCCTGCAATTGGTTGTGAGAAATAGCTTCCCTTTCTCAAAAGTGGCAGCCATGCAATTGATTTGGAGCTGATCATGGCTGTTAGGATGAATGGAAAATCAACAAGAAGCTGGTCTTCCACCCAAATCATCAAGGTATCAGCTGAAGGAAAATTCAATACCTCTTTTAGTTGCTCTGCATTTGGATTGAGAGGTATGACAGCTGATCCTTGGTACTTTGTAGCTCACCCTCATGCTCAGAAGCAAGCATGACTGGTTGTGACTTCTCCTTTGGCTCCAATGAAGCCAAATACCTGATTGGGCAAGGTACATGATCCATTTGATATGCCCATAGCTCTGATTTTCAACTCCAAGAATGGAGTCTTCTTGTAGACCTTCTTGAATGGATGGTGTGGAAGAAATGGTGAAATTCCTCTGTCCTTTCTCTTCCTCCAATGAAGAACATGAAAGATTAAAATCTTCCAATCTTGGTTCCAAAGAGCTATATAAGATGCAGGCTGCTGCAAATGAATGTTCTCCTTCATGACAGTAGACTCAAGTGTTTGGAATGTGGATGATGAAAGAGAGAATGGTGGAAACTCAACCGGCTCTTCTCCATCAAAACAGTCCTCCAAATCTGACAGATAAACTGCCTCATTGCTGTCCTGCTGCAAATGTTCAACCTCCCCATGGTGTCTTCTTGATCTGCAACTTGACCACCATGGTTTCTTTCACCCTCCAACATTGAGTTTGAGAGATCAAACTCCTTCTTCAGGTACTAGAACTTGAGAGAGGTGAAGTAGAAAGAAGAACTGAAGGTTCTCCTGTAGCCTACTTTGTGCTCAAAGCCTTTGGATCTGCAATTTTCTCCTCCACAACTAGAATGTGCTCCTCTTCTTTTGGATTTGGAGCAGCTTCTCCTTCCTCCAATGTTTGAAGACAATCTTGCTCTTGATTGAACTCTTCCTCTAGCATGAAGTTTGTCAAGTCAAACTCTTCAATCTGCTGCTCTAGAGGACAAGTTGGGACTGCAAGATCTTCTTCTTCCTGCTGCAACAAAATCAGTCCTAAATAGACCATTTGTTCTTAAAAACTCCTTAGCTTCTCTTCTGTAGGCTTAACCATCAAGGGGATCTTTGTCATCCCAAATTTAGGTTTAACCCAATCTTTGTCATCCCAAATTCAAGTTGTCTGTCATTTCTTTTCTAGTTGGCTCTTCTTCTTGTTTTTCCTTGATGACTAATTTTTGCAATTTCTTCTTCCCCACATGGAATTGGGAATGCAAGAGGAGGGATGGGTTGAAACTCAATTGATTTGGAAATTTTTTGTGGTGGTGGAGGTAGAAAACTCTTGTTTCTTTGGAGGAGGGGGTATTTTTGTTAGCTCTTGTGGAGGGGATGACTGTTTGGAAGGAAAAAGGAAAGAAGAATTGAGGTGTGGTGGAAGACTGAGAGGTGGAGACATGGAATCAACATTTGGGACAGCAGATGGGGAATTTAGAATTTGACAGTTCCAAATGAGATGGTGCTTGCTTGAGTAATGGGAAAGAAAAGGCTAGATGATGGTGTAGAACTTACCCATTGACAAGGTTGTTAACAACATTTTGTGTATACCTCTATTTCTGAATTGTCACATTGTGCAAGTTGGGGCAGCATCTTACATCATGAAGTCCAGCTTCTCTTGAGGGCTGAAGTGCCTTGGAAAAGGTCCTACCCATGGACAAGGTGCTCCACAACCGATTCCAAATGCTTTCATTTGATTGCTTTGCTCTGGACTGCACCATCTTTACCTCCATCTTTTGGATTTTCTCCAACAGACCAGCATCTTGCATCTGATTGTCTTCATTATATGCATACTCTTGCTCTTGGAAAGCTCCATAGCCAAACTGATTTTGGCACTGCTGTTCATATGGGTATGCATGCTGATCTTGAATTTGATTCAAAAAATTTGGAGGAACCCCAAAAGTTGAACTGTTGGAGGTGTTGAAACATTGTATGCTGTTGTATATGTGAGTTCCAAATGGAAATGAAGTCATGATTGCACAACTTCATGGAATGGAAAAGAATGGAATTTGGAAAGAAGGATGACATGGGAATGGATGAAAAAATGGAAGGTCTGCAACTTCAGAAATGGGTTGCTGATCAGATGGAGTCGCCAGATGTGTTTGCAAGTGCCTCCAAAGGCTGAAATCTTCACAGGAACACACCAACCTGCAAAAGATGAAGTGGAAGACCTCTAAGGTCCCACCGGGCATGCCAAAACTGTTAGTGCAAAATCATAGCACCCCTGAACGCTGATCAGATTTCTAGGTTGATCACTTTAGCATCCAGTGTGATTGCACAACATTGAATCCTTTCTCCAAGTGTGGGACTTTCAAGAATGAGAAAGGAATCTCCAGAGAAGGCTGGTTCCTACTCCTAAACTACCTGCCACAAGCTATTCCAGTGCAGGAAAGCTAATCTAAACCTAATCTAACCATGCCAAGGAGACAGAGAGAGAGAAAAGGGAAAAAACAACAAAATCCTACACTAAAACGGTGATACACCAGAGAAGGAGAATGTTGAACATCTATCAAAACTGCCATGGAACAAGGAGAGGTGAGCAATGGGAAGGATGGACAGATGCATCACAGGCCCAAGGATAGATTTCACACAGAAAATGTCCCAAAACTCCATGAACACAGCTCCAAACCTGCAATGAACATTGAAACATGCACAAATACCTGCAATGAAGAGAGGCAAGAAGAAAGCAAGGATGGATAGATGCATCAGGAAACACGTTTTTGTTGTTTCAGAAGTTTGCACAGAACATCATTTCAATAGTAAAAGGCAAAAAATGCCATTACAGAGCAAGTTGGAGGAGGTTCAAACTCCATTTTCAACCCTAGAGAAGAAAAGAAGGGAGGGAAGAGCAGAAAAGATGAACAACTTCTAATTTTCTTTTCCAAAATGAGCCAAATCTGGCTTTTACATTGCATGGGTCGAGCCCAGGAGAGAGAAAACATACAAAAATGTGGGAGCTCATTCCTCCTTGACTGAAAATGCATTAAATCAGAATGGAGGACCTTACAAACCCATACCCTATTATTTCTGACCATACTAAAGAAGAATGCGACCCATTCTACATTGAAACTGGTTGTTGAAACGTGACTTCTGGCCATTATCTTGCGCCAGAGATGTTTCCTGATTTTATCTCTCCAAAATGAGCCAAAATGAAATATTGACCATGGAATCTTGTAGATAATTTCATAATATTTCCAATGATATAAATAACGTGCAAATCTGAGCTCTGGATCAAAATATATGGGGGTCTGAAGTTTTAGGGCACAAAACAGGCCAAAACAGATTTTGAATTTTTTCCCGCGCCCTGCCACCTGGATGACATGTGTCAGGCACTGATTAGATGCGAAATTTTCTCTCCTCCACCTCCCATGGGTTTTCCCTTGAAATTTCAACCTTTTTAACTCTTTGGAAAATTTTCCATTTTTTCCATGCGCCCTCGCCACTTGGGACACGTGGCATGATTTGGTTGGTTGACAGGGGTGCGGGGGCATCTTTTACCTTTTAGTTATTTTGGCCAAAAAAATTCCAAATTCTCTAAGTCCTCCCCGAGCCCTGAACTCCTATCTCCCTTAGGACACGCGTCCTCTTTTTATTGGCTCAGGCCAACGCTCCAACTTGCTCCCTTTGAACTTTTGGGCCCAAAAACACTTAGTCAAAATTTTATTGCGCCTCCCCTTGTGACACGCATCACATTCTAATTCTTTGGTGGCTTTTCCAGGTCTTCGCATCCCTCACGTATTTTGGGCCCGGATGTCCCAAACCATCTGGGACAAATTTCTCTGATCCACCTGATTCGGGCTTCCCTGTTCCTCTTTGAGGTGAAGACACGTGGCACATTTCCATTCGCTCTCAGCTCCTTCGGCTTTCCGTGTCCCACGCATCCCTTTGTCCCAACTGTCCTGGACTAAAGTTCCCTATTTTGGCCAATCCGGCTAGTTCGTGTCCTCTGTGTAGATTTGTTCCAACTGTCTCAGACTGTCTGGGACAAATTATTCCAAACCACTTGAAATGGGCTGCCTTTGCTCTCGGCCGCTTCGCCTTTTCGTGTCCTTTGCGTCCTTCACGTCCTCACAGCCCAGATGTCCCAGCCTTATCTACACAACAGTTAGTCAATTTTTTCACCTTCAGCCGGTTCGCCCTTTCATGTCCCGCGCGTCCCCACGGCCCGGATGTCCCTTTACTATGCGGACCACCTGGCGGCCTTTCGGCCGATTCATGCCCCAACGTCCCAACTGTCCCAAGGACCGCATGGACTAGGACTTAGCCGATTTTCATGTTTTTTTCTGCCCCAATCTTGTTTTTTGCAACTTTTTCACCCTTTTCTCAAACTGTCTCTTTCTTATTGGACAGGAGAGTTTGAATGGAAGCAGAGGGACCCCAAAAACATGATTTTTTGGCCCTGAATCAATCTATTTGCTCTGGACTTGAATATTCTGATGCATGTTATCAAAATTACCCTGGGGGGGAATTTTGGATAACACCTACATGGGAAGTCAACATGATCATGGAAGTGCTGCAAATGATCACAAGAGTAAGTTGAGAATGACTAGTCACATCATCTTGGTAAGGTACAATGAACTCATTGCTGTAACTAGAAATAGCAACATCCATGGGATCTTCGAGATAAGTGGCACCAGCATTCATCAAACTAAGGAGGAAACCTAACAGAGGTACATATGTCTGGGGCAGCAGGAGTGATGTTTTTCAATGTTGTCTTAATTCTTTCTGATTCTTTGACAACCACTTGATTATATTCGGAGAAACCATCCAATGTAGAGAGAAACTCAAACCCTATCACTAGCTGCAACATATTTTCCATATTTGGCAAGGGATATTTGTCCTTAATGGATGCTTTGTTTAGATTTCTAAAATCCACACAAAGTTTGATGTCTCCATTCTTCTTTCTGACTGGCACAAGGTTTGCAACCCAAGATGAATACCTTGTGGGCTGAATAATACCTCCATCTCTTAACTTATTCAACTCCTCTTGAATTTTCATGCAGATAAGTGGATTAATTTTCCTTTGCCTCTTTCTAAATGGTTTGGAATTCGTTTCAAGAGGGATCTCATGATGAAATAAATCTTCTCTATATGCTTTCAACTTTGAATATGACCATGCAAGACAATCATGATATTTCTTTAACAACTGAACGTAAGACTGTTTCTCCTCTTTGTTTAGACTACTGCCCAACAAATTTTTTCTTTGTTTATCCTTTGTTCCCAAGTCATGCTCTTCCACATCCCTTGAGGCAGACATGTTTCTATTGATGATGCAATCAACATTGTTAAAATTAGACTCAAGAGCAATTAGGCCTCTAGGAATGGTGTTAGTTTTCAATTGAATAATATATTTTCCAAACAAAGTCTCTCTTCCTTCAATCATACACACCATTGGTTCCCAATCAATATGTTGATCTACAAAATCACCTTGAATTTTCAAGAACCTTTACACTTGAGAATCATCATCAAACACTTTCTAATGCTTGATGTTGTCAGGGACAGCTAGCCTAGTCAACACTTCAACATTGTACTCACAATAAGGTGAAATGGTGCAAACTCCAAATATTGACCCCAAAACTACCAACTTGTCAGCAACAACATTAAAACTTCTATCATGGTGCATAATATTTAAGGAATCAAACATCTCAACTAAATCCCAAACTGCATGCTTATACTACTTCATCTGCTATTTTTTTGTAGCATACAATTTTCTTATTTGTTTGATAACTAGCTCTGGATCTCCCTTTGCAATGATTTCCTTGACACCATACTTCCATGCAATTCTTAGACCTACCAACAAGGCTTCATACTCAGTAGTGTTGTTAGTACATTCAAAATTAATCTTGAAGGAAAAAACAAATTCTTCCAAGCTAGGAGAAATCAGAACTACACCAGCACCATTCCCAAATTTGGAGCAAGCTCCATCAAATAGTAAGGTCCAAGGAGAACATACCTGCTCAAGGCACTTTAACTGATCCATTTTGTGTTCCTTTCCATCAGCAAAACCAATGAAATTATCAGCATCAACATCAACAAACAACACCTCATAGGAAGCATTGTTGGGATCCTCAATTAGATGCAACATTTTCTTTTCTTCATCGAGCTTGACAAGGCTGCCCTCAATGGGAATGGTAGAAAAAGACATATCCATTTGGACACTCCCTCTAACACTTGCAGCCCACCTTCTTGACAATAACATACCCCACTTGATGGGGCAATCAAAAATCACAACATCCAATTTTAAATTCCTCCTGGGATAAGATGTAAGTTACACAACCAAACCTATTACACAACCAACTACCGACACTTCCCTTCATTCCATGGAAGTACACTCTCTATAGGCTGCTTTCACTTTTATATCCAACTCATTCATGAATTCTAGAGGCATGACATTACATGATGCACCAGAATCAAACATACAATTGTGAAGTAGCCTATCCTTTATAATAAAAGTTGTGAAAAATGGATCAACATTTAATTGGGAATCAACCAAAGATGTCCCCAAATATACCTCAGGTGCCTCTCCAAGATCATCTACTACTGGTGGTGTTTCAAGGTTAGCAATGATGTGAGGAGGAGTCTCAACAACGTTTACATTTCTTCCTAGAGTGATCTTCTCTTCCTTCAACCCCAAGTACTCAAATGCAATCTTCTTATGCTCAATAATTCTAAGCAACTCAATGATTAGAAAACTCACTTTAATTTGGCTCAATACTTGGGATATGTCATAGGGAAAACTCTTGGGGAAAACAACATTGGAAGGGAGACAAAAAGATTCATCAGATGGCAATGGATTCTTGGTAGCTTGGGCATGAGGAGGACTATAATTTTTGCATGGGACAACAATTATTGGCAAGTGTTTCTTTCCTAAGAGCTTCTTTTGGAATGCTAGTGAGAAAGGGTGTTTTAGGTTTGGCTTGAGGCCCAAATCCCTTAATAACTTTTCTTCTAGTGTTATTGTGTTTCTCTTGAGCTACAACAACATTCATCAACAATTGTCTATCTTCCTCTGAAGGGATACCACCATCACACTTATTAATCATCAATGCTCTTAGGTATTCAAATTCATTGTTAGGAATTTCAAAAGCTTTCACTACGTCAACTTCAAGAGCATGACGGGGAAGAAATACTTGTACCTATTTAATGCAATCCCAAAAACTAGCAGCATTCCTAGCACTTATTACTTCAATAGATGTTACTCCTTCTTGTGAGTTTGAAGAATAGCCCATCATGAAAATATCATCATCAGTAACATCATCATTATTAAATTCATCTTCTTGTTTGTCTACTTCACATGGAGGATGGGGCAGAAAACACCTATCACACCAACCAATATCAGCAACTTCTTCAATAGCAACAACCCTAGCAGTTAAGGGATTAGGTAACATTCTTCCTTTGCATGCTTGAGGATGTCTATTTGCTGACCCAACAGACCCTTTACCTTTGTCATAAAACCTCTACTCATTCCTATGGTAATTTCCAAATCTATCTTGTGTTTACTTCCTAGGTTGACCTTGTGAAGTCTACCCAATTCCCTTCTCAGCTCTTGCCAACTTGTATGAGATTTCCTTGACAACCCCTACCAAAGTTTTCACAACATCTTCTAAATCAGCACCTTTGCTAGCTTGAGGTATTTTAGGGTTTATCAATTTTACACCATCTCTCTTGAGAGGTTTCCCAACAACCTTGATATTGTTTTCAATTTGAAGTGCCATGGTGAAATCTTGTCTTAGATTAGTAGGGTTCTTATCTCTTAGGTAATAGGCTGTCTTTTTATCAAATGCATTTGCTTATTCTATTAAACAAGATTCATCACAAAACCTCAAACCAACATGCAGCCTTCTCAAAGTTTTGTTAAACCTTATGTTGAAGTCATGGAATGATTCATTAGGGATCTTCTTGATATTCTCAAACTCAGACAAAAGAAATCTAGGATCAGTCTTGTCACCATATTGCAACCTAAATGCATTCTTCATTTCATTCTAAGAGTCAATAGAACTATCAGGAAGAGCCTTGTACCAATACCTAACATCCTCGTCTAGTGTATGAATAAACAATTTGAAATACACATCCTCAAACTCAATCTCAAAATCTTCCATCATATTATCAAAAAGTTTGAGATGCTGATCTCCAGTCATAGCATTATTACCTTGAAAATTTGGTAACCTATTTCTCACATCTTATGGGATAGCATCTGGATACCCAACCATTCCTCTGAAATTGATTGGACCAAAGGTGTTGACAACAAATGGGGGTCTAGGTGGAGGGTGATCCATGCTATTTTGTGGTGGTGATCTTGGAGGAGAAGCAAAATGATGAGGGTTGAGAGGTCTTTGGGGAATGGGAATGAAATCTTCAAAATAGATCTCTCTTAAGGGTTCTCCTTCTTGATGATCTCTAGCAAATTTAGAAAATATAGGAGAAGATTTAGGAGCAAGCATTTCAAATGCACAAGAAGGTCCTTCACCTGACAGGGAATTCAAATCAGCAATAGGATTTTCTAAATCAGATCCACTTGAAGAAGAATTACAGTGTTCAATAACGGGATGCTAACTTTCAAACTCAATAATAGGGATCTCCTTTCTTAAAGTCAAGTCTCCAACAACCTTCCACACCTTTCTCCCCTCTAGCTCTGAGTTTTTTTTAATATGTAAACAACTTCTTAGTAGATTCCTTGATGAAGAGAGATCTTCTTCCTTCCATTTTTACATATTTGAGCAACAAATTATAAATGATAGAAAAGGTAAGACAATTGGTATTTTCAAGATCAAATCAACATGGAGTCTCCACTAAGGAATTTCACCTTAGTTGTGTAAGAATGCACTAAAATAATTATGTCAAATGTTTGCTAGTACTGAAATATTTTCAAAGCTTTATAAATCAGACCTTCTTCTTCATAGATAAATCAATCATAATGAAACTATAGTGTATGAACTACTAGGAAATGGAAAAAAAGGCATACAAAACTTAAAACACTTGTTTAAAACTTGCATATTTGAAACATATACTGATATTTTATCAATGTAGCAGCTCAAAAACTTGAATACATAAATGCTCAAACTCTTCAAACACTCCACAAACACCATGAAATTTCAAGAAGTCCCCAGCAATGGCACCAGAAAGGTGTTGGTACCTAAATTTTCTCTCCTTATCAGTCTGAGTAGCATTATAGATATGGCATGAAGCTTGAAGTCAGATAGATCTTGTTGTGTGTCATTTTGTAGCCGAGGATGTGATCTAACTGCACTCAGATTCATAGAGAGATGGATAGTACCTTGAAAGGATCTGATCTGAACCTCACTACTTTAGGTTGTACCTTTCAACCAAGGTAAGAGAACCTATATTGTAACCCAAAAATAGTGAAAGATATGAAGACATCCCTCAATTTATGTAAGTGGTATGAAAAGGCCTTAGGAAAATATGATCAACACTCCAAATTTTACTTTCAAAAGTTGTCACTCCTAGATTATGGAGATATTTTCAATGCAAGGCAAGGGTTACTGGAGACATTGTATAATCCCGGTTTGCCTTGTGCATTTTTTTAGATGGTTTAGATTCTTTGTTGACACACAATGCATTGCAGAGGTAGTATGGGTAGGGTTAGTTTGTTTAGAATGATTTTTTGGTGGGGTATTGATGAGACAAAATGTTATCCAAAATTCATCCCCCAGGGTAATTTTGATAACATGCATTAAATTCTTCGGTCCTGAGCAAGAAAGATTGATTCAAGGCAAAAACTCATGTTTCTGGGGTCCCCTCGCCTTTTTTCTAACTCTCCTATCCAAGAAGAAAATCCAACGAGTTATAAAAAGTGAAAAAAAAGTTGCAAAAAATAAGCTTGGGGCAGAAAAAATCATGAAAATCAGCTAAGTCCTAATCCTCGCAGCAGTTGGGACAGTTGGGACGTCGGGGTGCGAATCGGCCGAAAGGCTGCCAGGCGGTCCATGCAGCAAAGGAACATTCGGGCCATGGGGACGCGTGGGACGCGAAAGGGAGAACCGGCCGAAGGTGAAAAAATTGACTAACTATTGTGTAGATAAGGCTAGGACATCTGGGCCGTGAGGATGCAAAGGACGCGAAGGATGTGAAAAGGCAAAGCGGCCGAGAGCAAAGGCAGCGCATTTCGGGCGGTTCGGAAGAATTTGTCCCAGACAGTCTAGGACAGTTGGAATAAATGGACGTGAAGGATGCGAAAAGCTAAAGGAGCTGAGAGCCAATGGAAATGTGCCACGTGTCTTCACCTCAAAGTGGGACAGGGAAGCCCAAATCGAGTGGATCGGAGGAATTTGTCCCAGACGGTTTGGGACACCTGGGCCGAAAATACGTGAGGAACGTGAAAAAATGGTAGGCCCGCGGACAAATCAGAACATGACACATGTCTTGAGGGCCGGGGAGTTCACAGTGCAGGGAGTGAAATAGAATTTTGGCTAAGTGTTCGATGCAAGTTTTAAAGGGGGTGAGTTGGAGCATTGGCTCGAGCCAATAAAAAGAGGACGCATGTCCAATGGAGCAGGGAAGTGCGGAGCTCGGGGGAACTTTGAAGTTTTTTGCAAAATTTCTTTGGCTAAAAACCTAAAAAATCAAAGGTCTTCCCCGCACCCCTGTCAACCAATCAATGCATGCCACGTGTCCCAGGTGGCGGGGCGCGGGGGAGAAAATGAATTTTTTTCCAAAAGTTAAAAAGATCAAAATTTTCAAAGGAAAGCCCACGGAAAGGTGGAGGAGAGAGAATTTCTCAGGGAACCAGCACCTAACATGTGGCATCTGACTGGTGGAGTGCAGAAATTTTTCAAAAAAATTTCCAAAATGCAAAAAGGTCGAAATTTAAATTTTTTTGCCCGACATCCATTTTTGGGGCCGTTTTGCCCTAAAACTTCAAACCTTCATATCTTTTGATCCAGAGCTCAGATTTGCACGTTCTTCATATCATTGGAAAGCTTATAAAATTCTCTACAAAATTTCATGGCCAATTTTGAATTTTGGTTTAGTTTCAAGAGAGAAAATTCAGAAATAGATCTGGTATGTGTCCATGGCCAGAAATGACATTTCAGCGACTGAATTTAATGCAGAATGGGTCGCACTCTCCTCCAGTTTGGTCAAAAATGACAGGGTATGGGTGTGTAAGGTCCTCCATGCTGATTTAATGCATTTACAGTAAATGAGGATTGGGTTCCCATGTTTTGTACGTTTTCTCTCTCCTGGGCTCGACCCATGCAATGTAAAAGCTAGATTTAGCTCATTTCTTCAACGGTGGAACACTTTTGGCATAGTACACTTCTTATTTCACCTCCAGCAAGTGATTGTTGCAAGAATCAGACCTCTTCAAAGATTGTAACAGGTTTTCTACCTCTCTGAGGTTGTAATGCAATGGTTTTGACATTGGAAATGATAATGCAAGCTTTGTGAATGGGTTTCAGTCCTTTGTTTGTATTATTTGCTTCATTTCAGATCCTAAATTATATCTTATCATCCTGTGTATGTTTTTATGTTGCAATATTTGGTTTGTGTCTATTTGCATGACAAAAATATTCACCACTCCTTTCGGTGCATCACCATCTTTAGTTAGTTTCAATTTTTACATTTCTATCCCTGTCTCCTTGTAATTTAGAGTAGGATTAGGATCTGAACCTCTGTAGTTGTGCAAATATAGATCTAAATCAAAGGAGTTTGAGGAACCAACCTCTAATCTGGAGATTCCTCTCTCAGTTTCATAAGTCCCACACTTGGATAGAGGTTTCCATGTTGTGCAATCACACTGGATGCCTGAACATCAACTTAGAAACTTGATTTGCATCCAGGGGTGCTGTGATTTTGCACTAACAATTTTGGCACGCCGAGAGGGACCTAGAGGTCTCATTTTTATTTGTAGCAAATTTGATGTGCATCTGCTGTAATTTTCTTGCTTGAAAAGAGCTATTATTTGCACATCTAGTGACTCCAAGGGGAAGAACCACCTGGTTTCAGGAGTGTAGGCCTGAAAAGTCATGAGAAGAGTCACCACAAGGTCAAGTGTTGGAGAAGAAGAAGTGCTGTTTGAATACCTGCAATTATCTCGAAGGAGAAGGAAAAGAGGAAGAAGGATTCAAAGGTCTCCATCTCTACCAAACATAACTCTCTTAACTCCTCCACCTGGTAGGCCTTTCATTCAGTCAACAAGGGTTTTAAGACCAATTAGAATGGCACAAAACAACCCCTATGTCAACTTCACAGGCAGCAGCCCACTTGCCCTCAATGCACAACATCCAATTCCTATTGCAGCCTTGAAGAACATTCCCTACTTCACTGGAGAAAATCAGACTACTCCAGGTGATCATGTTAAAGATATTGATAACCTTTGTGCAATCCATGAAATCAATGAAATGCAAGTGGTTGTCAAGTTACTGGCATCTTCATTCAAGGGTAAAGCATTGCAATGGTTTAGGAGCCTTGGAGCTAGTTCTATCACAAATTGGAATCAGATGTGTATAGTAGTTCATTAGTAATTTGGAGAAAAGGGAGACAACTTGTCTCTTTTGGAGCAGCTGACAACCATCAAGAGAGCTCCCAATGAGCAGTTGACCGATTTCATCTTCAGATTTCAAAAGACTTGGGAGAGAATTCTAGTGGCAGTCAGGCCAACAGCAGAAGGTGCTTTTCTCTACTATCTCAAAGTTCTAAATTCTGATATTTCTATGTTAATTCAGTCCATGGGAGGCATAACTATCCCTATGGCTTATAGCATTGCCATTAGGGCTGAAAATTGTTTGATCCAAGCTGGAAAACTTGCCCCTAGACCTCCCATGCCATTGTTTCCAAGTTTAGAGACCCCAAACACCAATCAAACACCTAATTAGGTTCCTTCTCCCACTCCTAGAAATCAGATTTCAAATGAAGCTTCCACTTCATCTCCAAGTGCCCCAAATGAGCTTCAAGAAGTCATGAAGCAATTGCAAAACCTAGGCAATGAGCTGGTTACTCTCAAGAGGAAACAAGCCCAAGGTTTTAGACCTTCTTATCAACCCCAAGCTCAGCCTAACAGGTAGCCATACCAACCACAAAGGCCTCCTAATCCAGCTGCAAATATAAATCAAACAAGGCCTCCTGCCAATAGACCATTCCAGCCCTATAATCCAAATGCCATATCTTCCTCTAAGGCATTGGTGCCAACACAAAACAACATTACCCAAGAGTAGGATTGGTGTTTTCCATGCAATGAGCCTCATAATCAATCCATGTGCTTTAATGGTGCTTTGACTCAAGCATTAATGGTGACAACTACTGGTGTGGATGGTGAGAGAAGTTAAGAAAACAACCAATAACAAAAAACATTCGAATAGCAATCAGCCCCAAATGGCACCACATTGGTAAATTGGCAAGCAGAGGATTTTTGTGGCATGAACCAGGTAGTTTCTCAAGGTGTTGCAGCCAACACAAGGTCAAAAAGGAGAAATTTGGGTGAAGAACAGCCATTAGCCCCAACCAATCCACAACCTTCTATGGTTCCACAAGTGGTTGGCAAACAAAATCCGGTTGTAAATGCACAAGGGCAGCCAAGAACAGCCCCTAGGCCAACTCAAATACCACTTGTTGCTGCCCACGTGCAAGGGGTGAATATGCAAACCAAGGGACAACAAAGAGATCCTTCATCACCATTCAGTATCATTGATCAGATGAAGAAGACAAACGTCAACATATCAATGTGGGAATCCCTATCTATCCCAGGCCAAAGAGATCTGCTGCAAGCTGCCATGAAGGACTGGCCAACTTCAAATCAACAAATCCAAAGGCAAGAGAAGGTACTTACAAATGCTTCCCAGCCTGAGGGAAATCATGGAGGACAACAAGGTAAAATGTTGAAGCCCCCTCCTTTCTATGTTTCATTGATCATTGGAAATCAGCTAGTGCACAATTGCATGATAGAATCCGGGGCAAGTAGCTCAGTAATGCCTAAACAAATAGCTGATCAGCTAGGGCTCTAGTATGAAACAACATCCAAAGGGGTAGTGCAGTTGGATGGGACAGTAGTAGCAACTGTTGGAGTGATTAGAAACTTGAGTCTTACCTTGCATGCATGTCCAAACGTTGTTGTTTTACAAGATGTATCAGTCATAGACCTTCCACCACTCTTTGCCCTATGCTTGTCAAGGGACTTCACAACCAAGATTGGGGGATATTTGTCTACTGATTGGTCACACATGTTGTTCAGAACGAGGTATAGAACTAAGGCTACAATCAGGTCAGAACCTATTGCAAACTTCCATATTGAGCCTTACACTCCAAGTTAGATTAATGCCAATTGCTCAGCATTTGATCAAGAAGATCACCCAAGCACCGATGAGGCTGATACCAAGGTTGGAAGCATCCCAGATCTAACTCTTGATGAATGGGCAAACAAGATACATGCATTTGATCCTTATCAAGAAGTGGAAAAACTTGAGCTAGGGGTCTATTGCATACACAAAGAAAATCAACCTATTCCTAGCATCACCAAGCCAAACCACAAAGATGACAATGAGGTATGGCAGCTGTTTTTTGATGGATCAAGGAGTAGACAAGGTGCAAGAGGAGGAGCCATGCTTGTTTCACCTCAAGGAGTAAAGTACTATTCAGCTTTTAGATTTCAGTTTGCATGCTCTAATAACATTGTCGAATATGAAGCCTTGGTGCAAGGGATGCATTGGGAAATAAAGAAGAAAATAAAGAACTTGCAAGTCTTTGGTGACAGTGAATTGATTGTAAATCAGGTCAAGGGATAGCATGCTGCCAAGAATGGTCTACTCAGGTGCTACAAGAACAGGGTGTGGGACCTCATGGAAGATTTTGAGGGTTTTGGCATCAAATCCATTTCTAGGAAAGAGAATCAAGCTGCTGACAGGCTTGCAGCAGTAGGGGCAGCCTTTGACATTGTGGAAAGCATTCAACAAGACAAGGTATAGCCAAACATCCACGTGATTGTGAGGCCTTCAGTGTCGGATAACAATGTCATTTGGCAAGTGTTTGAGAATGACTAGCAAATCATCCATTTCTTGCAAGAAGAAGCTGAGTTCTCAGCCAAGAATCAAGAAAAATTGGAACAACAGTATGGCGACCAAGTGGTACAACTGAGAACTAACAAGCTGCCCAAGGGACTTATCACCTTGGAGTCCATTTTTAACCCCAATGATCAGTTTAGAAAGGAGAAAGCAAACGTTCTGGTCAAGAGAGAGGATTCAGTATGCATCTTGGTAGAAGAGAACAAACCATTGCAAATTGGAAGGATGACAACTGAACGAGAAAGGTACGAGTTTATACAGCTATGTCAGGAGTTCCCTGACGTGTTTTCTTGGAGCTATGAAGACTTGAAAGGTTTCAATCCCAACTTAGCTCATCATACCATCGAATTGGATCCAAATACTAAGCATGTCAGGCAGAAACAAAGACCAGTCAATCCACACATGGAGCCTCTCATGAGGAAGGAATTGGACAAGCTGATTGAGTCAAGGATCATATTCCCAATCAAGCATTCTAGTTGGGTTTCCAACTTAGTTTCCAGTTAGAAAGAAGAGTGGGAGAGATCAGATTGTGTGTTGACTTCAGAGACTTGAATAGAGCATCTCTCAAGGACCATTACCCACTCCCTTCCATGGAGCAAATCTTGCAAGTTGTGGCTGGCTCCGAGAGGTTTTCACTACTTGATGGCTACTCAGGCTACAATTAGATTATGGTGAAGGAAGAAGACCAGTTCAAGACAGCCTTCACAACCAAATGGGGAACTTATGCATACAGGAAAATGTCATTTGGGCTGTCCAATGCTGGTGCTACCTTCCAAAGAGCAATGGACATGGCGTTCAAAGGTTTGATTAACAACATGGTGCTGATATACCTTGATGATATCACTATTTTTTCCAAAAATGTAGCAGACCACCTCTCTCATCTGAGACATGTCTTCACGAGGTGCAGGAGATTTGGAGTGTCTTTGAATCCTAAGAAGTGTATCTTTCTTGTACATGAAGGAAATCTCCTTGGCCATATTTTCTCCAAAGAAGGATTAGTAATTGATCCAGAGAGGGTTGAAGCCATAAGAGCACTACCATTACCAAGCCACAAGAAAGCCCTTCATAGTTTCTTGGGGAGGATAAACTTTGTTCAGAGGTTTGTCCCAGATTTTGCAGCCCTTGTCAAACCTATCACCAAAATGTTAAAGAAAAGTATGGCTTTCAAGTGGACAACAGAAGGCAAGGAGATTTTTGAATCAATCAAAGAAGCCGTCTCTCAAGCACCAACTCTCATCAACCCGGACTTCTCCAAGGATTTCATCCTCTATGCATTTGGAGGTAATGACACTATTTCTACCATTTTGGTACAGCAGAACAAGGATAATGATGAGCAGCCAATTGCTTTCTTCAGCCAGAGCCTAGATGACTATGAGGTGAGGTACTCTTTTATTGAGAAGCATGTACTTACAGTAATCAGAAGCTTGAAGAAATTCAAGCATTTAGTCTCAAACAACAAGGTCCAGTTGCTGGTCTCACATGCTGGGGTTAAGGACTTCCTCCTCAACAAGGATTTGAATGAGAAAAGGGCAGGTTGGATCACCCGTGTCATGGAGTATGACATTGAGATCAAGATCACCAAGCTGGTAAGAGGGAAAGGATTGTGTGAGTAGCTAGTTTTGGGGAAGCAAAAAGAAGTATGCAATGAAGAAGAGGCTGTTTTGACAATCCAAGATAGCCATGAGCCAAGTGGCAATCAAGAAGAAGACAATGCTGCCCTGACTCCTTGCTGGACCCAAGGTATTATGCACTTCCTAAGCACAGGCCTATGCCATCTAGAGATGAACAAGACCTAAAGGAGACACTTCAGATTATAGGCTGTCCTGTATGCCATTGTTGATGGAGTTTTGTTCAGGAAAGATGTAAATGGAGTGTTGTTGAGATGCATTAGCACAGGTCAGATTCAAAGGGTGTTGGAAGAGTTCCATGGTGGACCAGCTGGTGGTCATTTTGCACCAAGAGTGACAGCTCTAAAAATCATGAAGGCTGGTTATTATTGGCCTAAAATCTTCAGTGATTGCTATGCATGGATCAAGAGGTGTAAGAATTGTGCATTCTTCACAGGAAAAGAGAGACTTGCTGCCCTTCCATTGCATCCAATCTCAGTTGACCAGCCATTCATGCAATGGGGTTTGGACTTCATTGGAGTCATTAATCCCAATTCAAGCCAAGGGCACAAATGGATTTTGACAGCCACGGACTACTTCACCAAATGGACAGAAGCAGTAGCACTCAAAGAGGCAAATGAGTCTAACATCTTAGACTTTTATGAGGGGATAAAAACCAGATTTGGTATACCTGCTACAATAATCTCTGATAATGCATTGGCATTCATTAGATCTAAGGTGACTGAGTGGGCTGTCAAGAACGGTATCTACCTAAGCACTTCATCAAACTATTACCCTCAAGGTAATGGCCAGGCCAAGTCTACAAACAAGAACTTGTTGAGGATCATTAGGAGGACTCTTGATGAGAATCAGAGGTCTTGGCATACCAAACTGAAATCAGCCTTATGGGCTGATAGGATAACTCCCAAAAGATCCACAGGTAACTCTCCATTCAAGGCTTGTCTATGGAAGAGAGGCAATATTGCCCATGTCACTTGAGTTGCCAACATTGGAACTCATGAAGCAGTTGGAGTTGCTAGAGTTTGAGCCCATGGAGGTGAGGTATGCAGAGTTGATGGAGCTGCAAGAGATCAAAGAGATTAGGCATCCCAAGCAATGGAAAAGGATCAAGCTTTGATAAAGAAGACCTTTGATAGGAAGGCCAAAGATAGATCTTTTCAGAAAGTTAGAGATCTAGTGTTGAAATGGGATGCGGATAGAGCAAAATTAGGAAGGCATTCAAAATTTGATGCCATTTGGAGTGGCCCATACATGGTCATGAAGTGCAAGAATAACAATGCTTTCCAATTGGCTTCATTGGATGGTGAAGAACTGTAGATTCCAGTAAATGGAATCTATCTCAAGCATTGCTTCTAAAGGGAAATTTCCACCTTGTAAATATTAGCATTAGATTTTCATTTCCTCCAAGTGCTTGTGCACATTGTTTTGCTGTAGGTTAGTTTTGTTTTCCCTAAGTGCTTTGGCACAACTTGCTGTCCATGGAGATGTTTTGCAGTCCTTGCTTCCATCAGGGAGGTCATATCCATCTTCCTCCTTGAAGTCATTCTGAGTCAGTTAGGGGTTCTAACATAGAATATTTGATGATTCCATGCCCAATGGACTATGGCTTCAGGCTAATCCTTTTCACCTTTGAGAATGGTATCTTCTACCTAGCAGGATACCTAGGTCATGCCCCGCTGAGTTGCCAAATTGTTATCCACAAAATTCAGTCCCCCAGGGTTGAATTTTGATAACATACATTAAACCTCCATGTTTCTCCTTGGCGCAACTCCTAGGTGAAATCTAGATTGATTCCCAAATGAGCAAAAAATCCATGTTTCTAGGGTCCCCTCAGATTTTTTCTAACTCTCCTGTCCAAGAAGAAAATTCCAACAAGTTCTAGAGAAAACGTGAAAAAAAGGTTGCAAAAAACAAGCTTGGGCCCTCAGAAAAAATCATGAAAATTGGCTAAGTCCTAGTCCTCGCTGTCTCAGTTGGGACAGTTGGGACATCGGGGCATGAATCCGGCCGAAAGGCCACCAGGCAGTCCATGCAGTAATTGGGACATCTGGGCCATTGGGACAACAACGGGACGCGAAATGGTGCCGATGTCGGCTGAAGGTTTGAGGAAAAATTGATCTAACTACTGTGCAGAAGTCTAAGGCTGGGACATATGGGCAGGACCTCGAAGAGGCTCCTTGGCACGAGATCCAAAGGCATGCCGAACCAGGCGGTCCTCAGAAGAATTTGTCCCAGACAGTCTGGGACAAAGGGACGTGAAGGACGTTTGAAAGCCGAATGAGCGAGAGCCAATGCAGAAATGCATGCCACGTGTCTTCGGCCGAAAGAGGGGATAGGGAAGCCCGAATCGGGCGGATCTAGAGGAATTTGTCCCAAACATTTTAGGGACATCCCAGAAAGTTGACCGTACAAAGGGATGCGAAGGATGCGAAAAGCTAGCAGAAGCCCACCACATGAATCAGGCAACTTTGCCACGTGTCATAATTCAAGGGAGGTCAACCAAATAGGCATGGGCCCTGCAAATAGAATTTTGGGCTTAAGAAAGTTCGATGCAAGTTTTAAGAAGCAAGTTGGAGCCGTTGACCCTAGCCAATAAAAAGAGGACATGTGTCTCAATGGAGCCAAGGGTAAGTGCTAGAGCTCGGGGGAACTTAGAAAGTTGGGCTCTCCATGTGCAAAAGATTTTTAAAGCGGGCTTGAAAAACTAAAAAAAGCCCCAATGATCTGCCCCTGCACCCCTGTCAACCAACCAGATGCATGCCATGTGTCCCAAGTGGCGGGGACGTAGAGAAGAAAATGACTTTTATACTTTTCCAAAAAAGAGTTAAAAAATCAAAACTTTCAAAGGAAAACCTCCGGGACTTTTGGTAGAGGAGAGAGAATTTTCTCCAATCAGCACCTGCTTCACATGTCATCTTTAGGTGGCAGAGCAGCGGGAAAAAATTTCAAAACCCATTTTTTACCCGCCTTCCCGTTTTGTTTTCAATGCCCTAAAACTTCAGATCGACATATCTTTCGATCCAGAGCTCGGATTTGCATAACTTCTTTATATCATTAAAAGGAAAGAAATATTATAAAATTCTCTACATGATTTCTAGGGTCAATCTTGAATTTTGGTTTAGTCTGGAGAATAGAAATTTCAGAAATGGCTCTGACACGTGTTCATGGCCAGAAGTGACATTCCAGTGACTTGAATTTAATGTAGAATGGGTCGCATTCTCCTCCAATTTGGTCAAAATGGTAGGGTATGGGTTTGTAAGGTCCTCCATGCTAATTTTAATGCATTTGCAATCAATGAGGAATGGGCTCCCATGTTTTTGTACGTTTTCTCTCTCCTAGGCTCGACCCATGCAATGTAAAATCCAGATTTGGCTCATTTCTCAAAGGGGGAACAATTTTGGCATAGCAGACTTCTTCTTTCACCTCCAGCAAGTGATTGTTACAAGAATCAGACCTCTTCAAAGATTGTAACAGGTTTTCTACCTCTCTGAGGTTGTAATGCAGTGATTTTGACATTGGAAATGATAATGCAAGCTTTGTGAATGGGTTTCAGTCCTTTGTTTGTATTATTTGCTTCATTTCAAATCCTAAATTATATCTTATCAGCCTGTGTATGTTTTATGTTGTGAATATTTGGTTTGTGTCTATTTGCATGACAAAAATATTCAACACTCCTTTTGGTGCATCACCATCTTTAGTTAGTTTCAATTTTTGCATTTCTATCCCTGTCTCCTTGCAATTTAGAGTAGGATTAGGATCTGAACCTCTGTAGTTTTGACAAATATAGATCTAAATCAGAGGAGTTTGAGGAACCAGCCTCTAATCTGGAGATTCCTCTCTCAGTTTCACAAGTCCCCACACTTAGAGAGAGGTTTCCATGTTGTGCAATCACACTGGATGCAAGAGTGATCAACCTAGAATGGGTTGATTTACATCCAGGGGTGATGTGATTTTGCAACAACACAAACCTAGGATACATGCTACATCATCTTTGACAACCTCTATATACTTGAAATAACTATCAGATAAATGCTTCAAATAATCCAGAACATCTTTCAAATAGAAGAGTCATAAAGAGGAATCCCAAGTTGCACTCTTCACATCAATCTTTGATAATTTACCACAAAATCTTTAAATAACTCAATTAAACACAAAATATCCTTTGATCAAACAATTTGAGGTATGGACAAGGCTTACAAGCAATCTCTTTAGTCAAGGAAGGTAAAGTGATTTTAAATGTGTTTATCTCTTTATTAAATGAAGGCTCTTACTAAACATGAGATTGCAAATGCCACTAAACTATCAACAAGAAATGGGAGATTCTATGTGATTTCTAAAACACTTTCAATAGAAAGATTGCAACAGTGGGGCCAAGATAATGGAAACTATTTGACAGGCATTTAATTTATGATAACAGATGATCATATGGACCCTGGAAAAACATAGATTAATCAAAATTGCGTTAGATTCATCACAGGGAGAGAGTCTTCATGGAATAATTCTCAGAGCTGTGTGATGGGTCTTATACACTTGTGACCAACTTACATACATGAAGATCCTGACACATAAGAAATTATCATTAGTTTCTTTGGTGGGTTTCTATAAAATGAAGCTTTATTCTCATAATTTTCTCATGATATTTCTATCAAATCCTTTGCAATTTCTCTAAAATGCATTATATATCTCTTGTCACATTTGATCCTTCTTTCCCAAGAAAAGAATATGTTCATGGGATCAATTTTGTTACAATAATTCTCATGATTCAATGAAAATGACATCAAATATGAAAAACACTTCAATACGTTGTCAGGTGTGTTACCAAAACAGATTAAATCATTACAAATATCTAGATCATTATCCATCCTATGAGGCATGTTTTTTCATTGCATTGAGGCATGAAGGAATACCTTATTGACTCATCATTTTCACCAATTTTTACCTTTTCAAAAATACCTAACTTTTGATCTTGATCATACATGTGATTTCAAACATGGTTAAATGTGCAAATATGTTATTCAAAAATCTAGATCAAACTCAAATAATTAAGCCATGAAAGTGATGCCAATGATCTTGGGAAGGCCAATAAGACACATAAATCACTATAAATTTGCATGAACTTTGATGTTCCCAAGAATTATTCCAAGCTTCTAGCTCCCATGGTGCTCAAAACAAATGGATGCACAACAACCATCGATGCTTATCCATCTTTCTGGTATCCTAGGCCCTCCATGTTGAAGAACTACAGGAATTAGAAATCCTCAGCTTGAGTTACCTTTTTAACCTTTGGATAACATCATAGACACGTCAAAAAATGATTGGAATTCAATAGGGATCATTTATGACTTTTTAGACAATGTTTTTGCAAAAATGGAAAACACCTTAGACTTTTTCCAAAAAAGGTCTACCCCATCGTGCCTTTAAAATTTGGAGTTATGACATGATGGCAATGGTGGGTCCCATGTGAAATCACTGCTTCAATTCTATGCACATACCTTGACCCCTTTTTGGAAATTTGGAAAAGTTTTCACTTTTTGCACCAGAGGGCCCGCTCAATGATTATTGCTAGAAGCCTATCCATGGTCTAAAATTTTGATTTTAAACCTGCAAGGGAAAAATACTCCTATTTCACATCGGAGTGCCTATTCAAACATGTGGACACTTAGAGTCCTTTCTGGCAAAATTCGGAAATATTATCCTTTCTTCCTCATAATTGAAGCCCATGGGTGACTAGAAAACTTAGGCAACTAAGTTCATGAGTTCACCATCGCGATATTTTGACTTGAACGAGGTCACGTGTCAACTTCCTAAAATTTGTCGTTATGCTAGAGCCTAAATTTGACTTTACCAATTGAAGGATGAAAAAATTCCAAATTAGCCTAATCTGGGCCTGCCTAAAGGGACTGCTCTTTGCAAAATTTTGAGACATGTGTCATCTCCTAGTTTATTGGCCGACGGGATTTCAGGTCCAAAATGGTTTCTTTAAAACCTTTAGCCATTAGGATTAAAAAAATACAATAATTTTTCTCTGCCACCCCGCATAATTAGATCTGACATTTTATATGACTCTATGTTTCAATCCTCTATCCTGATTGATCAAGAAACATGCGAGAGGCTAAATCTAAGTTCCTGCTTGAGTATTCGATTTTGAAACTTTTAGGACAAAATGAGGATCCTCAAAAACATTACAGGAGGACCCGGGAACCATTTTTGAGGAAAATTTTGCAATGAAGCCAAAATTAGAAGGAGATTCGACTCCCACGCCTCTCCTTGGCCAACTAATGAAAATTCCATGTAAAAAAACGTGGTGCAGCTGGAGCCCGAAAATGCCCATCCAAAAAGGTCAAAAAATGAAAAGTTACAGGGGATTCCTTGAGCATCCTAGGCCAATTCCTAAAACATTCATGCACATTGTTTCCAATCCATGTTCTGAGGAAGAAATTGATATGAAAATGACATGTAATGATCAAATAAATTAAAAAATTCCAGGGATGCCCTAGAATTCAATTTTTTTCACCAAGGATGGCAAAGATTTTTCAATTCTTTGAACTGAAGCATGATTTTACAACATTTTAATACCTTGGGAGGATTTTAAAATACAAAAAGTATGAATTGATCAAATTTTGTTTTTTCATGATAACTTCAAAGGGAAAAATGTAATTGAGCCATGCAAATTGGAAAAAATAGGGCACAGAAAAGGGCAAATTGGATTATTCTTTTCAAATTAGGGATCCACAAATAGTTCTTGTGATAATTTTATATGGAAGTTTGGGACTAGATTGGGGAATAAAATTCCTAGGATTGCAATTAATTCGTGAAAGGGAAAATGTTATCTTGAAAGAATATAGATTTGACCCCAAACAATTTCAGGTTTGCAACATGGAGCAGGGATCGATTTCCATTATGGTATTGGAATATGCAATAAACCTATGGATAGAATAGTGGATAGGACCAATTGGAGATCCGTGAAATATTTTATTATATACCCTATGTGTGGGGAGATACCAGCACTAGGGGTGACACGTGGTTCATAGAAAATTATAATATCATAGAATGGTGTCTGAGTTTACATTTAATTTATCTAATAACCCAGTTTTCAAGGGAAATGCATCCTACTTCAAATAAAAGACATATCATGGTAATTCATCCTGTTCAGGCACCAAGCTATTTCAGATTGTGTGATTCTATCTGGAATTCCAGGGGTAGGAAGCTTTATTTCGCTAGCGTAGTGCACAAACATTTATTTCACTTTAAAAGTGGCTAACGGTTGGTAAACATGTTTGGTAAGAATTATGTGGAGATACATAGGGAGATTGGAATGCTTGGTCAAAATACATTAGGATAAATTGCTATGGAAGGGTATGTAGAATGCTATCATTAGGCTCTGCTAGGGCAAGTCTCCAATATGATACAATGTCTATTCACTGGAGTTTTATTATGCTGATTTGAGCTATGTGGAGTTATTTTTTGGGTGAAAGAAATCATTATTCAGGTAGTTGGTATGAGAAGAGTTGTTTACTAATATGGTATCACGATTTGTTAAAGAAGTATCACTACTTTCAAAATCAGGGATTTTAACTACATTTTTAAGTAGTCGATTTGCTTTGATTTATATATTAATGAAAATAGTGGTTGTATATAGTGGATGAATTAGATTTTCTAAATGTATGTGAATTGTTATAATGTTCCAAATACGAGCTTTTAGAGAAATACTAGATGAAAACGTGCACACCTATCATGATCCCTATGAATGACAAAGAAGTGAACATTGGTACTGCTAATGAACCTAAAAGGGTTTTCTAGCTTATTTGAGATTATTGGTTATGATTTGTTGCAAAATTATAATCGATCCAAAGCTTAGATTTCTATGATTTCTAAGCCTTTATTTCCTGAAGGTAATGAAATAGGATCTAGATTAAGATAGTACCATGAATTTTTATTCTATATGAAGATTTTCAACCTTAAGGAACTATTGCATCTCATGCTCACGTAAAATACCTTTCAAGTTATTCACTAACACTTCCCTTAGTAAGGAATTAAGAAGATTTAGTTTGCATATGAATTATGTGACATTATAATGCTCAAAGATAATTAGATTGGAGTTGATCCCCATAAGTCTTGATCCTTATTGAAATACAATGTAGTGTAGCAATTAGGATTCTATTGATTGGGATAGTCCAGCCAGGACGATTGAATGTTATACATCAGTGAAAAAAATTGTAATACCAAATTTTTACACCTTGATCACATATGAAAAGAGGTAATGAAGGTGTGCTTAAGGCTTATCTAAGATATCCATATTCTTTTACAGATGGATCTATAGTTATCATGCTTAGTGAAAACTTACACATGTTAATATTTAAGACCTAGCGGTTGCTACAAATTCAACTTTCAATATAGAATGGGCTGGCAAATGTCACTAAGAATTTTCTTTGATAAAATGGATGGTGAATCTCTGAAAAATGTGCCTGCTATATTATAGGAGAAATTTGGTAAGTCATTTCAGGATGATTTATTCACATTTGGTTTTCCAGGTTGCACTGGGATGATGGATGGTTGAGTTAGATAGTTGTAAGGATTACTGTGAAAATTTGAACAGATGTAATGTTCTGAAAGATGTAGACAATTAAAATCTCTTTAAACACCCAAATCCAGTGGGTGTTTGCTACAACCCAGTGATTGGCACGGCAATAGGTACATGATAGGAGCAACATCATCTAAGCTAACCTAAGGTTTGTTAGTAGATTTATAGCTAAGGTTGCTATTATTGTAGGCCAGGTAGAAGACCTACCATTAGATCTGAGGTCCAACGCTAATTCTTGGGTCATTCATACATTATTATAACCTAGAGTTTAGTCAAAGGACATGCTAAGATATTTCCATGCCCTTAGATTGGAGTTATTACATCTGAAAAGGGATCATATCATCCAACATAGGTTGGATGACCATACAGTACATGCCGTCTAATCTAAGGCATTGGACAAGGATCCATTATCTCTCATACAACCTGGGTTGGATGGTTTTTCATTTATCCCTCATGGATCCAACTGTGGGTCCTTTGTACAAGTGGATGATGTCAAGCATGGTCCATCTGGTGCTTTAGAAATAAATATCTGTATTCCCTAGGGGATAGGTATTTATATTATACCTCGGTGACTATGAGTGGATTTTTATTAGAAATGTTGGCAAAATACATGCATAAGTTCATTTGTAACTATAAATATTAGGTGAAATGACCCATAAAAATGATCTATGTGTTGCATAAGTTTAGATAGAGCTTGATAACAAAAACTTTTGTGTTCTATACAAATCACATGTCATTGAAATAATTAATAAATAATACCATTTTATAAGGTCACATATGCCGATGGGTCCTATTATTCCAATAGTTTTCTTTTACAGTCATGGTAAAGCAAAGAAAAACTAATTCTGGTATAGACCACTTATCGTGAATTCAATCAATAGAGGAGTCATAGACAATTGAAGATATAATAACAAATGTATAGTTATACCGATTAAAACATGTGCCCTTGGAATTGGAAAATATTTATGTCTTTTTACACAAGTATGGCGTCAGAAGGAATAAAATCCTTGGAAAATAAATAATTTTAAATTATCATCGCACCTCTCATGTTGATCAGTGGTGACCTATAAAAACTAGTACAAGATGAAGTATTGTATCAATGTGTAATGGAGCATGAGCGCATGAAAATCATGGAAGAGGCTCGTGGTGGTATTGTAGGTGGACACTATGCAGGTGATGCCACTACGTGCAAGATTATACTAGATAGTTTATAGTGGGAAACCTTGTACAAGGATTGCAAGGAGTACTATAGGGTGTGTGATCATTGTCAGCACCTTGGAAAACCTTGGCAAAGCGATGAAATACCTCTAAGGCCTATTACTAGTAAATACCCATTTGAAAAATATGCAATAGAATTTGTGGGTCCTATCTCCTCAGCTACACATAGAACTAGATCACAGTACATCATCACTTGTACAAATTATCTTACAAGGTGGGAAGATGTACCACCTACAAAGGATTGTACAATGGCTACAATAACAAGGTTCTTATGGCAAAATATTTTTACTAGGTATAGATATCTGTTGATTTGAAAAGTGATAGGGGAACACATTTCTTGAATGAGACAATAAAGATATTATTAGATGAGTTTATGGTTGTGCACCAAAATACCACACCCTATCAACCTCAAGAAAATGGGACTATTGAGGCCTTCAAAAAGATATTGATCTAGACCTATACAAAATTTTGTGATGTTAGAAGGAAATATTGGGATGATAAAAAAAATTTGTACTTTGGGAATATAAAACAACATACAAAAGGTTAAATAAGGCCACACCCTTTCAGTTGGTGTTTGTCATAGAATAAGTTCTTCCCATCAAATTTAAGTTACATTCTTTGTGTATTGCACATGTGGGAAGTCTAGTTGATGAGAAAGCATTGGAAGAAAGAATTGACAAATTAATACAACTTAATGAGAGGGGTGCCATACCATGTTGGAGTCAGAAGAAGGAAAAGTCTAGACAGAAGGCATGGCATGACAGACACATCAAGGAAAGGAAGCTTGAGGTTGGGCATATGGTGCTTCTTTATGATTTAAAGTGTTTACGCCACCCAGACAAGCTTAAGGTGTATTAGTTAGCACCGTATGTTATCACTCACATAATTAAATTAGGAACTTTAAAGTTAGAGGTGCTTGATGGAACACAGTCACCTGATAACTTCAACAAGAGTAGGATGAATCCCTACTCTAATTAATCCTTATTGGTGTTATTCTAATAAGGAATTATTTCCATTTAGAATAGATTTCCCTTACTATATTTCATTTAATGTGTTTCCTTATTCGTCACTATGCTTTTTTAATTTAGTTTTGTGTTTCGTGTAATAAGCACATTTGCACACCAGAATTTGATCACAATCTGAAATTTTTTATGCACAGAGGACTACACATACCCTTGATGTTGGGTGTCTTTAATTCAAACATGGGTACACATAAGAAAATATTATTACAAATGATTTCTCATGTTAAAAAATGCAGATAGTATGGATAGATGTTACTAGAAAGAAAATTTCTCCTATAGAAGACCATAACTAGAAATGAATGAATGCACAGTATAACATGAGGTTAACGGCGGCTGTAAAAAATACTAGAGGAATGCACAATGGCTAGGTACTTTGGTGCATGGAAGCACATAGAAATAGGTTTGTATCAAAAAGGTAGGAAGGCACACTTGAAGGTTATAGTTGTGGTACACAAGTTTATCACGTGGAAATTAGGAAAATGATCAATTTATGAGAGGATCAGTGGTAGATATAGGAGCAATAAATGTGATAAATTTTCCCAAATCTATATAAAGACGTGTTGTGGGTTTATACCTACCTTTGCGATCATGAGTATTTGAGTGAGATAGTTGTGACCAAATCAAGAAAAATGTGTTAAGGTGCAAAGATTTGTGAAACTAGGAAAAAAGAGTAGATTTTTGCACAAAATTGGCTTACGTTCCCATTCGAGAAGGGTTTGAGAAAATTATATGCATAAAGAGAGAATAAATAAAGTACCAGGGTTGAGAAAGAGCTAGGGAATGTAGTTTTGAGCTAGGGCACATGAGTTTGCTTGATAGAGGTAAAAAATCACAGCTTTGTCTTATCACGACATCGAGGAAAGCAGCTAAAGTAGGAACAAAGGGGAAGAAATAAATCATTGGAAGGCTCTAGAAAGAAATCATTGCAAAGAGTTGAAGGATACAAAAAGACATCATTAAAAAGATTTGAGAGCTTGCATCAAAGGAGGCATGCTCCATGGGAGGACCACTTGGACACTTGGCAACCGATCTACTACCTCAGAAGGCATGGCGGTGAAGTCAAAAAGATATATATATATATATATATATATATATATATATATGCTCAGGTAGTAGAAGGTGTGGTAGTAGTGGTGGAAGAGAGGTGAAGCTTTGTAGAAATATTATGGAGGACTCTATGGGTTGGGATTAGAGGAACTATAGGAGTGATGGCATATTTAGATGGATGGGTCTGTTTTTATCCTTGTAACATGAAGGACATAGTTTAGTTTCTGATGCATGACCTTTCTCTACATTATTATATTGGTTTTTCATGGCCTCTATGAATGTAATGTGGTTATTTAACTCATGAATATGAATATAAGGTCCTGTTCTATAATATATATATATATATATATATATATATATATATATATATTGTTCTTAAGAATCAACCCTAGTAAATTTCCTTGGTATTATGGATTAGATATGTATTCTATTTAATGTGTCCCTTTTATCTTCTAAATGTATGAATTGGTATAAAAACTCATCCTAAGTTCTCATAATGAATGGATGTTCTTTTCCATTATTTTGCACTTAAGTATATGTCATAGATGATGTATTCTTACACAACTCACATAAAGGAATGGCTCAGTGCCTGCTTGTTCCTCAAGTGAGTGCCTAGTGCCCGCTAGGTGATTTTTCAATGCACATGGGATTTGAATTTTGTTTCTAAGGGCTTAAAAATGACTACATCTTGATTTTGTTTCCGTGACCTATTTTCAAATCTTTTGTGAGAAATGGCATACATCTTGGTTCCATCTTGTTCCCTGTGATGCATGATGATCGAAGGACTGACCTTCGAAAGTGTTGAACCATGGTTCAAGAGCATGGAGGACAAGTTTACTCAAATATTCAACACTGGACCTAATTTATATACACACAGATGGGTAGAAGATAACCTGTATCATGAGTTGTATGAGACATTCTTCTACTATTTTACAATAGAATTATATGAATGGCTTTCAACATATTCATCTAGATCGAGCTGGTACTATAGATCACGCGTATGGACCCAAGATGATTTCCAGAGGCTACAAGATGTAGATATGACATGGACGCATGCTGTTGATCACTGGTGGAAACAAGTCCTAACTAGTTATACTCTAGGAATACACCATTTCTACGTATTATTGTCCCAGATAGGTTGCTCCAAGTTTGAGTTTATAAGGGAACCGAGAGGATCATTTTTACATGTGATATCCATTTGGATATGAATATCTTGATCATGACTTTAAGTCTAGAGTAATTCCTTAAGGACTAACTAAGATTCTCTGAGCGATAGGTGAGGAAGCTATGGTGCAGGAATATGGCGTACATTGCAGGCTGAAAAGGAAAGGGAGGAGAGAAAAAACAAGTATAGTGAATCTTGTGAAAGGGAGTTGACATAAATAACGCGATGTTGCAACTGTGATGGATCTATAGAGGAAAATGTTGCATGGGAAGGAGTTGAGGTTTATGTAGAGGATGTTAAACCTGAGCAGTATGTGTTGCTAGCCTATATTGGAAAACACAGGAGAGAAGCCCCTTCAAATTTTGATGAGAGTTCATCGCATGGAGGAATGATAGCCATCAATGTGCATCTGAACCCAGCCTAGAGACCAACCCCTGGTGCACTTGGTTCTCCATATCCAGTGAGAAGTATCACGAATCCCAGTTGGTATCAGTGGGAGTAACGAGTTTGTACCCAGGTGATATATTTTATCACTTAGGACATTCATGGCTATGCAAACCATTCTAGTATTTGAAGAAATTGTTTGGACAGGGTGTAAAATATGTAAGGTCTTGGTATTGCAACTTGAGGAGTGGTGCATGACACACAACTAGTATTGGGAAAATATCACAAACCATCGGCATGCAGTTCAATGGGGTGTTGGGAACACTAGGCGTGACCACTTCAAGCCATTTTTTGGTTATAGGAGGTAGATTTGGTGGTATAGGAGCTGGAGGACCTAGTGTACTAAGTGGATATTGAGGATTTTTTGGGTGAGGAGGAACAAGGCCTAGTTGATTGAGTGGATCTAGTGGCAGAGGAAACACCAGAGGGAACCAAGGTTATAGATCAGGAGGATAAGGGCCTCTACCACCTCCATAATTTTTTTTTGAGATGTCTTTGCACTTACCAAGACTACATGGATATTAAAGATACTACAGAGCATTTGCACAAGTGCAAATTACTATAGTGCGTGAGAAAGGAATCACTACCCTAGAGCGAAAGGTAAGCCAATTTGTAATGATGTTACAAGTGGCGTATGCATAGTTGGTATCAAAAGTATTAACCCCCTAAAATGGTGATAAAATACAGTACATTGAAAAACGCCTTCATAGTAGAGTTTTAAAACCTTAAATTTGAGTAGAAGCGCATCAATGTTCCTTAAAAGAGATCCAATAAATAATGACATAGAGTGTGTGCAGGAGTATGAAGTATGGTTCAAGACTCTCTTTTCAAAACTATCATATGACATTCACTCTTATCAACATTTTCAATGGTTTTTTGGAGGATTGATTACACCATTTAGGAGGGATCTATCAAACAATAATTTCAAAGACCTGCACAAGGCCTTGGAAGCTTCCCTCCATGCTAAGGCTATTGGGAGAATTGATATTGGTGTTATCCCTTTTCTGAAATCTAAAATTGTTGCAATGGCCAAACAGTTGGAGAAACTATCTGTAAAACTCATCACATGAGGTTTGTAGTAGGATTTGGTGTACATAATATGAAGTGGAAGGGCATGTAAAGGATAATTTCCCTTGAAATTCAGTACATGCCATGGTAGTAGAATTTGATATCTTCTATGGGGATCATGATGAAAATAGGTTTCATATACTATAACAATGTGCAATCTATAAAAATGTTTCTTTCTATTGCAAGATCTGTTCCTCTATGACCCATGATACCAAGGATTAGCAAAATGATTGAACTGATTCATGATGTTATTGATCTTGGTGTACACCAAAATAGTATTGCAATTAGTTCAAAGGATGATGATTGAGCGTTATCAAGGGCACACAGATGGAGGAGCGCGTGTGGAAGAGGTTTACACAAGAGAATTTCATGGTCGTTACAGTAACCATGGCAGGAGGATGAAGTGAGTTCTCGCTGAGGAACCTATTATAAATAATGGATCGAACAGTGCATTATAAACATGAGTTTCTTAACCTAATGTAGTGCTCGTGGTGCGGAAAAATAGCATAACTATGAGTAGTGCCCTTGAGTTGTTTGAGACACATGAGCCAACAACACTGGAAAGAACAAAGGAACTGGGATGGTAAGTATAAATAAGGATCCAACCCTCAGTAGCTGTCAAGAGTGGTGTGTGAGTCAAGGATTAAAACCCATGCTAGTAAGGACATGCGAGTAGAAGTTACATGTGCAACAGGAGATACCAAGATAGAAACCTGGTTGTTAGGGAAGAAGTAGTACATGGGAAGTATCCATATCCTACTCATTAGAAGGAAGTATATCAATAGACTATGGATGTGATTCTGTAGTTTTGAAAGGGGAGATCCAATTTCTGAAAGGAGTAATCAAAGCAGTTGGAGTAAATGGAATAATGTATGAGGATCCAGAAGGAGGACTTGGATGAGGTCATGAAATTACGTATGATGTTAAGGACAAGAGAATATTATTTCCTTGTTTGGATAACGGTTGAGGTAAAATTTACCACACGTCGGAGGAAGAACAGTGAAAGGTGGGTTTTCCGTGAAAACCTTCGTCCTCAAATCCTTGACTATGATAAGGAGATTACTTTGAATGCAATGGTTGTTGATGGCTGAATTCTGAGCAATATCCTCATTGACATAGGAGTGGAAGTCAATATTCTCACCATAGATGCATGACATCAAATGGGAAGGCCAACATTACATACCATCATCAAATTTTTTATATATGGTGAACAAGAAAAATACAATGCCCATTGGAGTCTTGATTGATTTGATTATCACTATCCAATGAGGCTAAGTTCACTGGTGACTTTGAATTCTTCGTGCTCTCACCAAGGTAGTTAATTTACTAGGATTACTTGGGAACCTTTGGTGTTATAATAACAATTCTAACCTACAATTTAACAATGGGTATATCAAATTCAAGAAGAAGGAGGAAAGAGTGATTATCCCTTTAATAGATGTAAAGTCAACGCCCTATACTGAACCCTTAGGAGAGGAAGTCCACAATAGAATATATGTGTGCTCCATTAGAGATGCTAAGATAATTCATCCCATGGAAGGATTCATCTAGTTTGAATATTCTCAATCCTTGAATGATACCACAAGTATGGTATGTGATAATTGGGTGCATGGGACTTATGAATTGATTGGGTGACAGCTGAGGGGATCTATAACAAGGGTAATTAAGGCATGCTCTCAGCCAAGTGCCTGGGAGGGAATAAGTTGCTGAAGTTACTCTGGAGGAGCTTACCCCAAAGTTTTCTTGTGATAAATGGAGTGCCCAATGGAGGAATAAGGATGAGAGAAGAGGGAATGCTTAGTTATAACCTTATCAAAACCATAGCGCATTAGCGTGGGATACACATTGGGATAGCCTCTTATAATGGTGTAAGGTAAGATTTACATTTTTTATAAGGTTCTCTTTGATTCTCTATAAGGTTTTCTAGGAGTAATACGCCCCCACTGTCATCCAAGACTACCATGGTAAAGAGACCACCTCATTTCATGTCCAAGCATGTGAGAAGGCCTAGATGGGAAGCCATAGAAGTGTTACCACCTTCTTTATGGGTACATAAGTTATATTCCACCTTACAAGGTTGTGTGTGCATGCATGGTATATTCATTTAGGAGATGTGTCATCAAACAGGTAATTAGCAGGAGTTGGTGGCTGATCTCATTCAAGTATTTTTGCTTATAGGAGTACAAAGCCATTGTGGATAAGGCGTTATAAGTAATCAAATTCCTTACAATGGGAGATAGTGCTCTATGACGGAAGATAGAATACTAGGAGCTAATAGGAGTGACCTATTTAGAGACAAGTTTTGATGAAGAAGAATCAAAGAAAGTACAACTTGAGTGTGCTGTGCATGGAAAAAGAAAAAGGAAAACTGGTCTATGTAGTAGATGGTGAAGAGATGGAAACCTTGGATGTTAACCATTCTGAAGGTACGCATAAAGTCATAGATAGTTCTGATGAGTGAGCATGTGCCTACCATGAGCCCTTGAAAACAAATAAGGTTAACATTGGGACAGAGATAGAACCTAAGGAAGCTATCATTGGGGACTATTGGTCAGAAAAGGAAGTTTCAAAGGTCATTGATCTGTTGCATGAGTTCCAGGATTTGTTCCCTCGCATGGGTACCATGAACTCAAAGATATCTACCATTCCTTGGGGAGATGAAGATCAAGTTGAAGGAAGGTGTGCACCTGATCTCAGAAGAGGCCTTATCGGATGAATCTGAATTTATGTGTATGGGTCAAGGAGGAAATAGATAAGATGATAGCATCTGGTATCATTAAGGTTGTGGAGGAATCAAAATGGATAATCCCAATGGTCATTAATATCAAGAAGGATGAAAGAATAAGGATATATGTGGAATACAGGGACATAAATGTAGTATGTGTCATCAATCCTTTCCCAACCCCCTTTACTAAATAAATTCTTGAGGAAGTGGCTAGGTGTGAGGTCTACTCTTTCATGGATGGGTTCTCATCGTATCATCAAGTCAGTATTACAAAGGAAGACCAGAGAAAGACAAATTTTTCCACTGAATGGGGAAGTTTTTCCTACATGGTTATGCCTTTTGGATTGAAGAATGTGCCTGCTTTGTTTTTGTGCATCGTGGTACAAGATCATTTCAGGACTTCATCCATAAATTTCTTCAAGTTTACCTAGATGACTGGACTGTGTATGGGTTGGTAAAAGACCATTGTGACAATTTGAGGCTAATGTTTGAGAGATGTCGGTAATTGAGGATATCCCTCAACAATTATGAAATGTGTACTTTGCTACTCCATTTTGGAACCTATTAGGACATATTATATGTAAATAAGGCTTACTAGTGGATCCACCAAAGTTATAGTCATTGTGGGATTAGGGGAGCTTACTAGCCAAAGCACAGTGTGCAGATTCCTTGGGCATATGAGGTACTACAGGAAATTCATCAAGGGGTATGCCAAGATCTCTGTACCCTTGGAGGAATTTCTAAAACACAAGAGTGTCTTTCATTAGGGAGAGGCACAAAAAAAGGAATTTGACACTTTGAAGGATAGGATTCTCACTATGCACCAATACTATGTCTTTCCTTCTTGGGATAAGCCTTTCCATGTGCATGTTGATGCCTTAGAGAACAACTATGAGGAGCAGTACTAGAAAAACATGGTGAGGGGATTGTTTATCATCCCTTTTGTTTTACAAGTAGGAAATTTGACACCAACATAATATAATTACACAAATTTTGAGCATGAGGCATAGTAAAATTATCTACGTGTACTACACAAGTTCAGGTACGGTGCCTATTGGAAACACCATTTGTATTCTATACTAGACCACATGGCATTGAAATACTTGGTCAACAAGCCTAGTTATGGCAAAGGCAACATATGTCGTTGGGTCCTATTATTCCAAGATTTTGAGTTTTGCGGTGGTTAGTAAAACTAGGGAAGAGTAATTCTAGACCTGATCACTTATCTAGGATTGAGTTGAGGAGGACGTGTAAAGCATTGAGGATAGAATACCAGACATGCAACTATTTAGGTTGCGGCGTGTGCCCTAAAAATTGGAAGATATCATAATTATTTCTTGAAACTAGGTGTAGACTCCAGATGAGATGAAGGCTCTACAGAGGAAGCAGTTGGCAATATGCGTCACACCCTACATATTGATTAGTGGATATATATATATAAGTTAAGACATGATGAGATTCTACGTTGATGCATATTGGAACGATGAGTGTGTGGAAATTATGGAGGAAATACATGGTGGGATTACAGGAGGACACTCATGCAAGAAATGCAATGGCGTGGAAGATTCTACTAGTAGGTATTTAGTGGGAAACCGTCTACTAGGATTGTATTGAGTTTTGCAATGCTCTATGATCATTGCCAACACCTTGGAAAAACTAGAAAGAGGGATGAAATGGCCTTGCAACCAATAGTCAATGCACTGAACCATTTGAAAAATGGGAAATTGATTTTTTAGGGCCAATTTTTCCACTCACGTGCGAAGGACTAGTTCAAGGTATATCATTACTTGTACTGATTACCTAACAAGATGGGAAAAGGAAGTATCCTAGGAAGGATTGCACTGTAGTGACAACAACTAGTTTTTTATGGGGAGAACATAATCAGATAGGTATTGTTGTCCTTTGAGTATTGACTAGTGATAGGGGTAAACATTTTCTTAATGAAATGGTTCAGGATTTTTTTAGTAGAATTTATGGTGGTCCATCACAAGACTACGCCATATCACCCTCTAGTGAATGGAACCAAATTATGGAAGCATTTAAAAAATACAAAGTCACACATTGACCAATATCTGTGATGTCAAAATACAGTATTGGGATGACAAAGTACCAACTGTTTTATGGGCATATAAGACAACCTATAAAAGGTTGAACAAGGCCACATTGTTTCAATTGGTGTTTGGTGTGGAAGTTGTTTTGCAAGTTGAATTCATGTTACCCTCATTACGTATACCATGCACGTAGGAGGGTTAAATGATGAAAAATTGATTGAAGAGAGGATTGATAAGTTAATGCAGTATAGACAAAAGGTGATCACTTGCTAGATGGAGTCAAAAGATAGAAAAATCAAGACAAAAGGCATGGCCTAATCGTCATATCAAAAACAAGTAGTTTGAGGTTTGGCATATGGTCATGTTGTATGATTCCAAGTATCTGCACCATCCTGGGAAGTTGAAATTCCATTGGTTGGGATATTACATCATCTTGTACATCTTTGATTCAGGCTGCTTGCCATTTACAATCACTAGATGGGACAAGATTACTAGGTCATTTCAATGGAAGTAGGCTAAAGCCATACTATAAATAAGTCTTCTTGGTGTTTGTAAATAAGGTAGTATTTCTAGTTAGCTTAAAATTTCTCTTTATTACTTTTTTCTATTCTGGTGTTTCCCTTTTCATGGTTGCTTGTTTTCTTTCTCTTTGTTCCATTTTGTTTTGCACCTTGTGCATTGGTAACCACATTATTTTTCTAAATTTGTGTATGCGTAATAGGAATTCCCATCTTATTTTAATGTGGGGTGGAGATTAGTGTAAAGTAAAGTATAAGGCTATTAGTAAAATTTGAGTGGCCCAGTAGAAGGAAGCATGTAAGATTGAGAAAGCACATGAGGTGAAATGGTGGATAATGAATTATGGTGTCAAGAAGGTTGTAACAAAGAGCTACGTACAAATAATGAAGAGCACATAAACAACATGAGGTATGTGAGGGAAAAAATTAGGTAAAGGATAGAAGAAGTGCCTTCAGCACTATAGACATGCATGTAAGAGTCTTTGGTCAGATTGTATTTTTATGCGCTAGACGATTGTAGAAGGTTTTTTTTGCAAGATTTGGTGCTTGGGTAAGGGCATTTAAATTCGGCCTAGTGGAAAAATCCACATTTAATGTTAAGTACATTGGTAAGTAGTATACCATTTATTTCTGGAGGGGAGAAAAAACTATAAATATGAGGTTGGGAAAATCATTATTTTACCTTGTTATTACAAAGTTAAATCACTCTTGTGAACTAGGGAATCTAGAGAGATTTGTGTGAAGAAGAATCCTAGAAATATAAGTGTGTGACTAGAGTAGATCTGCAGACCAGAGTGGAAGGAGTACAGGGGCATGGGGAGAATTAGTTTGTAGTGTGTCATCTTATGGAAGGTTCTCCTAGTTAGGGTTTTATAGCTAGGGCACGAAGATAGAAGGATTTATTCAAGGAATTTAGTTTCTATATTGAGAAGAGTAGTAGATTAGAGAAAGGATTTTTAAATTTTAACCTGATAAGAAGAATGGTACCAAAGAAGGTGACCATTTCACCAAAGAAATAGAAGGGCAAGAGTATGGAAAAAAAACCACTACCATTGCTAGCTCTAATGAGGAATAATATATAGAAATGTAGTACTTATATGGAGTGTTGTTGGGAAATGAGTTGGTTTCAGAGTTGAGACAAATGGCTGTGAGTGATTACAACCATAACACAAGCACTAAAAAGAAAGAAATGGTGTTGGAGTTGGTTCATGCAACTAATAAGAGGAAACCAAATGGAATGCCAATATATAGCGACGAGGTGAAAGTAAAGTTGGAAAAGGTAGGGCTATTGCAATTGTATGAGTTTCCTTGTATTGGGGAGCCCAAGTGGCTATACCAGTGGTTGATGTTGCGCATACATGAAGACCATTTCTAATTTTTATGACATAAGATGTGCATAACACATCAGTTGATATCAAAATTCGTTGGCTTTAATTGCAAAGGAGAATCCATAGATGATGATTTGAGTGATAAGGAGGCCATCAAGGAAATAGTAGTAGCTTATGAATACAAAAAGGGTTCACGATACTTTGACATTGCAAAAATTTCAAACCCTATTATGATGATGGCCATGTGCTTGGTCACCAAGCTTAGTGATTAATAAATATGGATGCAAGTGAAAAAAGGAATGGTTGAATATATATCGGAAGATCTCATAAGGGACCATTTATAACTCGTCCACCTTTATTGCAGATGAAATCATAAGCAATGCGTAGGAAGGAGAAAATATCTTATTTGAAAACATCCTCCTCACCATCATCTTCTTAGATATTAGATTACCAGATCGGATAGAAAATGTCATTTAGGAGTAGCTAGAAGAGGATCCCTCACCCACAAAAATATTTGGGAAGTACACTTGTGAAACCATGACGACCGCTCACAAGGCATGCCTAGAGAAATGGTACAACGAATGCATGATGCATTCGAGGTAGAGTGGAGTATCCCAGAGAATTTTTCCACACTCATGGATGGAGAATCAAAGTTTTTAGTTTATCAACATTTCTACATTGGCAGGTTTACATTGACAAATGGGACTAAGATCCCATAGTGCAAGCTACCCTTCTCCTTCACAATGCAATACTTCCAAGAAGGGGTCAACTAGTTTACGGAGGTCAAAAGAAAAAGTTTCAACCTTATTGAAGTGGACCAAGACCACCACGAGCTATGCCTAAAGCTCTTATACCCTAAGAAGTACATATACGTGGAGAAGTATGTCTCCCACGAAGTACAAATAATGAATCTGATAATGTTGTCGATCACCAGAAGAGCTGCAGAAAGGGTATATCTACACATAAGGCCTAGGTTTGAAAGGGTGCCTGATTGGAGAGTGATTTCTCCAATCTAGAAGACCCCATAGGTCAGAAAAATGCCACGCCAAAGAAGAGGGAAAGAGAATAGGATAGAAGAATAAGGCACAAAGTGTGCAAACCACATAATCGGTGGGCACACTAAAAGTAGTCATGAATCCTATCAATTATGTGCATAGAAAGAAGTCCCCAGTCAAGGCGAAGACCCCAGAAGGAGAGGCACCAGATTATAAAGATCCCCTCACACATGAAGAATCACCAAGGAAAATGTCACCTATTAAGGAGAAGGATAAAGAAGAATTTCCTATACTTGAATCACTAGTTAGGAATGAGCAAAAGGTGGTAGAAGAGGTAGACTTAGAGGAAACATAAATATTAGAGGCCTACATTGGATACAAGGATGAAGACGAACTAGAAGGAGGTCAAGACCATTTGGTGTATAATGTACATGACTTTGAGGAGGAGAAGAATGAAGAGGATAACGAGGAGGAGGAAGCAGAGGATCAAGGAAAGGGGGTGAGCGAAGAGGTAAGCACAAAAAATTAGAGAACCCCAAGCCTCAATAAGGAACAAGTGGAAAATTCCATGAAGAGAGAAGTGGTGGGCATAATTAAGGATTTTATGGTACATGAGTTGGAGCACAGTACAAATGAAATTTTTAAGGAAATAAAAGAAGAGAGTGTTGGGAAATAATATGACAACATGGGTGGGAATCCCAATTTGGTGGTAAGCTTCCCAAAATCTGCATGAAAAGGTGGGAAGTGTGTAGTGGTAGAACATGGGAAAGGAATTTGATACATCAATTATCCAAGAAAGGTACTATGCACACACTTCTAAATCACCTTAGCAATGGAACAACTCCTAGCTATGTCTTCCTTTGATGAAGAAGGTACATATCCCCAAACCAGAAAGATACTATCTTAGAATTCAAGTCCCATGTGGATGAACCTAAGTTTGAAGTAAGTTAGGGAGCACTGATGAAGGTGCTAGAAACAAAATGATTTAATCCCTTGGTGAATGCTGAAAAATTATTAGATGAGTAGGTATACAATGTGCTCAACAAATTTTTAGTTGAGATTGAGGCCAAACTATTCAGAAGGAATGATAGAGTAAGATTCCTAGAGGAGCAATTAGAGAGAGAAAATAAGGATCTTACTGAGAAGAACAAGGACATAAAGCAAGAAGAGTTTATAAACGTGCAGTTAGGGCGTGAACTAAAAGAGGAGAAAGTAAGGGTGTGCGAGCTACACAAGAAGATTGAAATGATTACATGTGCTATTTTTTTAAAGTATCCTAACCTAGCACCACCTGAGAAAAAATATGAATCAACCTTGCAGTTTCTTCAGGATTTGACTCGTATCCTCACGATGGAAACACATCCACTTTCTTTATAGAATATAGAAGAGGAATTGGTGTGCAAAGAAAAGGAGGAGAATTTGAAGGTTATCAAGAATATTGCTCAATATAATAAACTCCTTGCGGAGGTAAAGGACACTACACTAATTACAGAAGCTACATATGAAAAATGTGCTAATAGAGATAGAGTGGAAATCATCTTGGTCACCACACATGAAATGCAACTCAAGGAGTTTCAAGAAAAGAATAAGGGGAATAGGGTAGAAAGAGATAAAATCCTAGCCAAGGTAGAAAAGAATTCATAGGCTATCGAGACCTTGCGAGGCTCAATCAAAATCCAGTTAAAATAATTATACCCCCAAATCAACCACATGATGGATGTGCTTGATGACTTGGGAAAACAAATGGAGGTTATTTTTAAGACAATTAGTGCCAAAGGGGAGGAATTAAGTTTTGAGGAGGTAAGCGCAGAGCGAGGTTGACACCTGGAAAAATCTAGAGGTAGAAACAGGTAATGATTTCCCTCTCCTCCTTCAAAAATAAGCATTGGTTCTCTTTCATTTTCCCCATTATTTCATTATTTCTCCCACTATTCAGATCCTTTCATTCTTTATTAATTAAAGATAAGTGTTTCCAAGGATGGAGAATAGGTGTAGTCTGGGGTGATGTTGGGCCCCAGAATATTGGCTAAGAACAAGAAGGTGTGTGGGTGCACATGAACTATTTGAAGAAGGATGTGTCGGTTTAAGGCATGCAAGGAAGGGTTCCAATAAGGTTTAATAGAACACATGGCATGCACGCATAAGACAAGATGGGTTTTTGGGACTTAGACATATTTGACAGTCCCAGGACAGCACACGAGGAGAAGTTGTACCCTTCTAGCATGCAAAGTGGATAAGGTGCCAGCCTAGGTGACTAAGGATCAAGAATGGAATATTCTATGCATGTGATGGAAGGATCCATAAGAATACATCATTGCATATAGTGGAGAGCTCATATCAAAGGAGGCAAGATCCATTAGAGGAGCACTTGGACACTTAGTACAACTGATGTGTTACCTAATAAGGTGTGGTGGTGAAGTCAAGAAATCTATATATTGAGGTGCTCAGATGGTAGAAAGAGAGATGTGGCAAGGGTGTGACGAGAAGATATGAAGAGAGAACAATGCACTAGAAAGAAGTGAAGCTCTATAGAAATACCATGGAGATTATATCGGTTAGATTAGGGAAAATAGGAATGGGTCTATACTCATCTTTGTAATATGAGGCGAATGCATGACTTGCTTTGCAATGTTTACGTGGGCCTGTTATGACCTCAAAATGTAATATAGTTATTGAACAAGATAGTATAAATGGAAGTCTCTGTTCTAGGGAATATTTGTTTCCATAGCATAGTCCTTGTGCATTTCCTTTATATATGAACCGATTTTCATATGATAGTGATCTTCTAGATGCATTGATGTGATAACTCACCATAGGGAGATGCATGATTCTTATCTATCCATTTGCACTTGAATAACTATCATAAGATGGGATGGGTACCACTTGGGTGAGCACCCAACACCCACTATGATAGGATGGTGCGCATTGACTATTGGTCTAACATAAAAATGACTGTCACTTTGCTTTGTCTTAATTTTTGGCACGTTTTTGCATCGGTAGCCTTTTTGAAAAGGTTTTTATGTGCAGAAGGACATACACATCTATTTAGGTGGGTCAGAAGGTGTCAGGAAAATTTGATGCTTAAATAATGTGGTAAGGAGAAGAATTTGCATTCTTAAAATCCACAGTAACAACATGAGGTGGGTGAAGGTAAAGTAAGTAAAGGTTGAAAAAAATTGGCACAAGGAGTACGTGTGAGTTATTTTATTGTTAAAGAAGTCTTCCACACAGAAGGTTGAAGAAATTTTCACGTGATTTTTGTCATGGAGAAAGCGCTAGAGAGGGTGGAGGGATTTCATTGGAAAAATATGACTTTAATGTGTTCTTCATAAAAAAATTTGTGCAGGAAAGATTAAAGCTATAAATAGAAGGTCGAGGGTGAGTTACTCTTTTACTTGAATTTTGTGTCGAAGAGCTTAACTAGGGCATCCTTGCAAAAGAAAAATTTGTGGAGATTTGTGTGCATAGTATATTCATTAGATTTGTGTGCCAGAGTGGAAAGGGAGTACACAGGAATGGGTGGAGAAGTGTGTTTGGAGGATTCATGGGTGTTATGTTGTCTTATGGAAGGAATACTCTCCAAGTTATTTTGCAAAGCTAGGGCATGAGATTTAGAGTTTTTAGAGAGGATTAAAGCTGCAATGACTGAGCACGATTGGGAAAGAAGGAAGGAATGTATTACTAGGAAAAAATGAGAAGAAATGGAACCAAGGAATGAGGCCTTAATGTTTCACCAAAGAAGCGAAAGGGCAAGGGCAAAGTAAAAATTTATGTCTATCACAGTACCTAGATGGCGTGTTGATGGAAATGGAGTGATCATTATAACCACTGAATAGATCAACAAAATGAGATAGCACTGGAGTTAGAAGAGAAGATGATAATCAATTTATGATGAATTAGTGAAAACCATGTTGGATTGAATCCTTAACTCTTTGAGTTTCCTTATTTTGGTAAACCTAAGTTTTACCAATCATTTATGTCATGCAAATGAGGATTATTTCTACTTTGTAGGTTGTGCCTAACTACCCAGTATTATTTAAGGTACACTTTGATCATATGCATAGGAGAAACAATGAAGGATGAAGGATGCCTTTGTTAGCATGGGCTAAGGAAATTGGTGATCATATCCTTAAGGTAAGGCCTTGTTTGGAGTCTAAAGTTCCTCATAAGTTTCACTCTGCAATGCATTATTTGCGCACTCTGGTGGATCTGGTTTTTAATAAAGAGTCTAATGTTATGGCCACACCAAAAGATCTTGCAGAAGAAACAACAAGAGCAAGGGCTACCATTAGTTAGGAAAATTTCAATATTTGAGGCCTTGCTCCAAACATTGAAAGATGAGTTGAATAAAGTAAATCAAGCTTTGAATTGGATGTGTGCAACACCAAATGTCATAATATGAATCAGAACTATAGCAGAGGATAATGAAGTGCTGAAGGAAATGAAGGATGAAACATTTGGGAGCGCGAAAATGTTTACCACTGGTAGAAGAAAAGTACGAGGACCTTACAGACAGCCCAGGATCCACACAAAGATAGAATCAATTAACTTGGGAAACTCATAGCACAGAACATGGATCTCATGGAAGGAATGGTTTCAAGTATGGAATGTGTTGTCTAGGTGTTGCAGAATGAAAAGGAAATCACTCAGGATGAAATGGACGCCATAGTGACAAACTGATATTCCTTAGAAAACAATAAGCATGCTAAGTGACTGGAAGACCTTAAAGAGGCTAATCTCAAAAGTGAATATCCATAGAATTAATCCTTCCAGTCAGGAAGAGGGTATACAGAGTAAACTTCATTCTTTTGTACATTGTCTTCATTCATTCTTTCATTCCTTATTCTTTATTTTTGAGAGCATAAGAAAGAATTCCCATTGTCAGGGATGACAATGTAATTTAGTGTGGGGTAATGTTGAGTAGATAGCATATGCTTCTGTAAGGTAGAAGGACACATGAAGGATGCACGTGAACTGGAACAAGGCATGCTTGAAGGGCATGGAAGATATAGCAGAAAAAGTGACAGAAAACTCTTGGAATTCATGACTTAGCCATTTTTGTGGATAAGGGCTATTCTTTTTGAGATACTGTGTAGCACATAAAGAGGATGAAGACTTGTGGTCTATGCAATGTTATTTTGGGAACAAGCGATAGATAAACGCCATGCATAGTTTAAGCTAATAATAGGATTTCTACTTGGATTTAACTATAGGAAGTCTATTATTAAGAGCACTTGCATGTTGTGCATCCTTTTGTAAAGGCACATGGATATTATTAGCATGTGACCTATTTTGAGAAGTGCATGGGTGGTGAAGGGATATATCCCAACCCTATAAATATGTATTGATTTGATAGTTTAGGGTCCTGGTGTATTATTGTAGAGTTATGTTGTTGTATTATGCATGTATGACTACATGGTTATATGCATAATGTATGAGATTCTATGTTTTACAATATTAATATAATGGATTATATTCTAGGATAATGGGGTAGACATAAGCTAAAATTAGGTCACACTCCCCTTTGGTCCCTCGACAAATAAACACCCTTCATCACATTAGCACCTAGCCATGGACATGCTTCACCCCACTAACTATTAATTTAATTAATGTAGTTAAATTAATTCATTATCCTGTTGAGTAGCATGATTGATTATTTAAATTATCTTAATTTAGGATAGTATTTTGATACTTACATTCACCTAGACACCTCATCAAGCCAACTCATCCTAAGACCTTTCTTAGTAAGTTTCATAACTAACTAATCTTACCCAAACCTTAAATGTCAATGCCTACATTCCCTCTAACAACATTCATGCATGTGTATAGGATGCTTCCAGTATAATCCACAGCTTAACGAGATGAGATACCAAAAAATAAAGGGTATCTACCTAGTTTGGTAAACCTAGGAAATCCTGGGTTGACCGAAATGTGTCCATTTACCCCTAACCATCATCTAGTTATGCCAGAACCACCATTAGTTGACCTTTTAACTCCCTAAAAAAACCTTATTTTTGGAGGTTGGAAAACATTGGGAATAATTCCTCAGAGATATCACATCTTCTAAGAATGAATTTCAGTGAAATGAACAAACATGCAAGAAGGAGATCAAGAATTTGCTGTGGTTGCATCTAAAACCATCCAAGCTAATCATGGGAACATTCACCCCATGCAAATTTTGATCCAACCAAGCAAAAGACAATTACAATATGCAGCTCATGTAGGAGATTTCCAATGTTTTGATATATGATCCTCACAAATTCAACACTTTCCAGTACCTTCATCACACATGTACAATCATCCAGGACCAGAATGGGTAAGTGGAACATTTGATATTTCTCTGGTTCATTTTTTTATCATTATATTGGGTACCCTTTGAAACCATATCTTAGGCCAAAAACAGACCTAATGTTTATACTCACCCCTCCATATACCCATTAAAACCTCGTCAAATCCCACCCAAACCCCCTAGTACCTCATTCCGACCAACCAAAGTCCTTTGTGAAATCACAAAGGAGACCCAAAACTAAGTTTTATGGCATTCCTAACAGAATTCCAGGTGTAAAACTCTAACATAATTTACATGGCTCCAACCGGATATCACCTATTCTATTTAGCTAAGACCTTAGACCTAGAGACCCAGAACCTTACATGACCTTCGGATTTATTTTAACTTAGGGTTGAGATTAGATCCTAATCATTTTGGATGAGATACAAATAATAATTAATAGGATTTACTTTATTATTCCATTAAATTGTTTTAAACAGTGAAGACTGATATGCGTTATGAAGTATCACACTTTCAGATCTAGCACAGGCTAGGCAGTTCACTAACCATATTATTTAACTTTTTTAGTGGTCTTATTTTAGTTAATCACCTAGTTCCTCCTAGCCAAAAGGAATTTCTCACAATCATTTGTGGATGAAAAGATTCATTATTGCAACAACCATTTAGAACCAAATGTCAACAGGTATTCCTCCTATGCTATTACCCTATCTATTTCGTCAATATTTCAAAGAAATTCTAAGAATAAGTTATGAAACATTTTTGCACGCTCCAGGGTGGGAGATCACCTTCCTTGCATTTTATTCATTCCTAGGAAAAGTTGTTCCTAGTTTTTTTCAGCATACGAAAAAGCATTCACATTAATTTTATTCAAAATGGTAACCTACCTTTATTTCTATTTGCTCTAAAAGAAATCTTTCTTTCTGGTGTACTTAATAAAGTAATAATTTCTTCTTGTTTTCAAGTGACATTTTAGTGAAAGAACATCCCATCAACCTATTCATATCATTTAGGTATTGAACTTCACATTTCGTTTGGCTTAAAATAAGGTGCATTGTCAATCTTTTATCACATTAGCTCAATTAATTGAGGGCAAACTATACCTAGAAAATTTTATCCCTAAATATGTTGAAAAATTTCCCTATGCACATCTCTACAATCTCTCTTGGAGGCACTTGCTATTAAACTCTACACAAAATTTGAAACTAAATACATATTCTTAAACAAGTTATCTCATGGCTCTAGTACCAAGGATTTTGATAAGTATCAAAGATCACACTGATATGAGGATTGGAAGGTACTCACCCATTGATCAACTGCTCTTCAAGTCTACTTAAGTGTGGGACTCGTGAAAATGAGATTAAGCCCAGCCCCCCAAAATCATACCTGGATTACCTCACCAAGCTAGATGGGCATCTATTTTGTAGGAAGCCATCCGCTAATCCTCAATTCTAGCATGCATAAGGATTTTGAGTCAGTCCTTAAATAGCATAAGCTAAACAAACATAAGCCTAAAAAATTGGCACTTTAGGGACATTTTTTGAGGAAATTCTCAAGATTAGTTGGCTAGAGTTAAAAATGAGTGTGAGAGGTTTCCTGCTCCTTCATTTGGCTTCCATTGAAGGCCCAAATATTCCTCACATAGACCTCATCATATGATAGGTGTTTCCAAAAAACATTCAAGGTTGTTTTCTAACATATTCCATCATTCATTAAATAGATCTGGGCTTGATTCCTAAGAAGGCTTTAACTAACCTGCAAATAAGTTTCTTTCAATGGTTTCAATCATAATCCATCCTGACTAGAGTGATTCATGACCATCATTGAGGACCCTCTAATCCTTCAAAATTATACCCTAAAATCATTTTCTATTCCTATATGTGCTACTATTGTTGCAAATCAGACCCCCTGGATGTTGATCAGATTTCTAGTTTGATCTTTTAGACATCCAGTGTGATTGCACAACATTGAATCCTCTCCCCAAGTGTGGGACTTGTAAAATGGGAAAGGAATCTCCAGATTAGAGGCTGGTTCCTCAACTCCTCTGATTAGCTATTTATCACTTGCACAATTGCAGAGGTTTAAACTCCTAAATCTACTCTAAATTCCAAGGAGACAGAGATAGAGAATGCAAAAAAGAAAGAACTAATGCTAATAGGTGATGCACCAAAGGAGTTGTAGACACCTGATGCTGCATGAAATACACAATCCACAAGGAAACACAACACAAAACATGCACAAATGCTCAAAATGTAATGAAAGATCAAGAAAGCAATGATAGATATATGAAAGGATTGAGGGATTTTAATCACAGAACATATATCAACATCTCAGATCCAATACAGTACATTACAGTGATCCAGAGGCAAGAAAAGGTGCTGCATTACATGGAAAGGTAAAATTTCTTCACAAATTCTACCAAGGAGGAAGAAAAAGGAAGTTGCAGAGCTGAAAAAGTGTCTCCCTTTGCAAAATGAACTCATTCTGGCTTTTACAGTGCAAACCACGACCCCAGGAGAGAGAAACAGAAAACATGGGGGTTCAACCATTGACCAAAATGCCAAGGGGTTCAACCATTGACCAAAATGCCAACAGCATGGGTGACCTTTCCCATTCCCTGACATTTTTAACCATGCTGGGAGAAAATGCGAGCCATTCTTCATTAAAATCAGTGGTTGAAACGTCATTTCTGTTCATGACCACGTGCCAGAAGAGTTTTTTTGATTTTCTCTCTCCAAACTCCACCAAAATGCAAAATTGACCCTGGAATCTTGTAGAGAATTTCACCAGCTTTCCATTGATATAAAGAACGTGAAAAACTGAGCTCTGGATCAAAAGATATGGCGATTTGAAGTTTTAGGGCAAAAATAGGGCCAAATCGGGTCGGTGGGCAAAACAGGGCCAAGTCTTTGGACACGTGGCACGTCCTGATTGGCTGCGGGCCTTCTAGGGGAAAATTTCCCACAAAAACTCCGCCGAGCCATAACTTCAAAAATACATGGAGTTAGGAGGAAAACTTTACCTTTCTGGAAAGCTGAGAAAGAGCTCTATCCAATGGTGTCATTTCCAGAAGGTTTTGAGTGCCTGAAAAGCAAAATTTTGTGACTGAGGCACAAGAGAAGGAAATATGAAAGGGAGTTAGCCACAAAATCAGTAGGGGGCACATTATGGATAAAAATTTTGGTGACTCAAAGGGGTCATCTGCCTGCTGGATGAAGTTACCAGTTGCCTGAAGCATCCATTGGGCATGGAGTCATGAGTTGTAGCCTGCAAACTGATCTGAACTTTGAAAACCTCCTCTCTGAGCCACTTGGAAACCCACTGAAATGGACTGTGCAAGAGCAAAACCAGCACCACAAAAACTATGTAAAAAACTTAAAATCATACATGCTCCAAAATGGAACATGCAGAGTGTGCACAAGCACTTCTTTTACTGAAAGCAAACCTACCTACTCTACCCTAATGGAAACAAAGGTGAGCTAAACAAACCCTGCAACTGGTTGTGCAAAATAGCTTCCTTTCTTCAAAATTGGCAACCATGTAACTAATTTGGCATTGAACATGGCTGATTGGATGAATGGAAAATCAACAAGAAGCTGGTCTTCCACCCAAATCATCAAGGTATCAGCTGAAGGCAAATTCCATACATCTTTTAGTTGTTCTGCATTTGGATTGGAGAGGTATGACAGCTGATCCTTTGTTCCTTGTAGCTCATCCTCATGCTTAGAAGCAAGCATGACTGGTTGTGACTTCTCCTTTGACTCCAATGAAGTCAAATACCTTATTGGGCAAGGTATGATCCGTTTGATATGCCCATAGCTCTGATTTTCAACTCCAAAAATGGAGTCTTCTTGTAGACCTTCTTGAATGGATGATGTGGAAGCAATGGTAGAACCTTTCTGCCCTTTCTCTTCTTCCAATGAAGAACATGAAAGATTAAAATCTTCCAATCTTAGTTCCAAAGAGCTGCTATAAGATGCAGGCTGCTGCAAATGAATGCTCTCCTTCATGACAGCAGGCTCAAGTATTTGGGACGTGGAAGATGAAAGAGAGAATGGTGGAAACTCAACCGGTTCTTCTTCATCAAAACAGTCCTCCAAATCTGACAGATACACTACCTCATTGTTGTCCTGATGCAAATGCTCAACTTCCTCCATAGTGTCCTCTTGATCTGTAACTTGATCATCATGGTTTCTTTCATCCTCCAACATTGAGTTTGAGAGATCAAACTCTTCTTCAGCACTAGAACACGAGAGGGATGAAGTAGAAAGAAGAACTGAAGGTTCTCCTGTAGCCTGCCTTGTGTTCAAAGCCCTTGGATCTGCACTTTTCTTCTTCACAGCTAGAATGTGCTCCTCTTCTTTTGGATTTGGAGTGGCTTCTCCCTCCTCTACTACTTGAAGGCAATCTTGCTCTTGATAGAACTCTTCTTCTAGCATGAAGTTTGTCAAGTCAAACTCTTCAATCTGCTGCTCTAGAGGACAAGTTGGGACTGCAAGATCTTCTTCTGAGCTTTCTTCCTCCATGGCTGATTGTGCAACTTGAATTGAATCAGGATTCCCTTCAAATAGAGTGCCAACATGGACACTACTTTCTGAGTAAACTAACTGCTGGTCTACTTCTTCTTTTTGCTCTTCTTCTGCTGTCACAAAATCAGTCCTAACCACTACTTGTTCTCCAACTCCAACCTCTTCTGAAGGCTTAACCATCAAGGGGATCTTTTTCATCCCAAATTTAAGAGCCCAACTCTTCAGACTTTGAATTTCTTCATCTTTGTTTGGCTTCTCTTTTTGCTGTTGTTTTCCTTGATTGGCATTCTGATTTTTATCCTCCCAACATGGATTTGGGAATGCAAGAGGAGAAGTGGATTGTAACTCAATTGATTTTGCAATTTTTTGTGGTGGTGGAGGAGGTAGGAACTCTTGTTTCTTTGGAGGGAATTTCTGGCTGTTTGGAAGGGAAAAGGAAGAAGAATTGAGATGGGGTGGAAGACTAGGGAATGGGGAAATGGATTCAACTCCTGGGGCAGCATTGACTGGATTTAGAATTTGAAATTCCAAATGAGATGATGCTGCTTGAGTAATGGGAAGAGAAAAACCAGATGATGGTGTAGAACTTACCCATTGACAAGGTTGTTCAACACCAAGTGTATAGGCCTCTATTTCTGCTGTCCATTGTGCAAGTTGGGGCAGCATCTTCATCATAAAGTCCAGCTTCTCCTGAGGGCTGAAGTGTCTTGGAAAAGGGCCTCCCCATGGACAAGGAGTCCTGCAACTAATTCTGAAAGCCTTCATTTGAGCTGCTGCTCTTGATTGCACCATCTTTGCCTCCATCTTTTGGATTTTTTCCACAAAATCTGCATCTTCCATTTGATTGTCTTCATTGCATGCATACCCTTGTTCTTGATGTGCTTCACAACCAAACTGACTTTGGCACTGCTGCTCATATGGGTAGATATGCTGATTTTGAATTTGATCAAAATGCTGATTTGGAGGATTTGTAAAACATGTTGGAGGTGTGATATACTGCTGTTGTAAATGTGAATTCCATGATGGAAATGAAGTCATGATTGCACAACTTCATGGAATGGAAAAGAATGAAAATGATGGAAAGAAGAATGGATGGAAATGAATGGAAAACAGGTCTGCAACTTAGAGAATGAGTTGTTTACCAGATGGAGTCGCCAGATGTGCTTTTGAAAGTGCCTCCAAAAGGCTGAATCTTTAACAGGAACACACCAACCTATCAAAGATAAAGTGGAAGACCTCTAAGGTCCCACCGGGCGTGCCAAAACTGTTGTTGCAAATCAGCAGCACCCCCTGGATGTTGATCAGATTTCTAGTTTGATCTTTTAGACATCCAGTGTGATTGCACAACATTGAATCCTCTCCCCAAGTGTGGGACTTGTAAAATGGGAAAGGAATCTCTAGATTAGAGGCTGGTTCCTCAACTCCTCTGATCAGATTTATCACTTACAAGTTGCAGAGGTTTAAATTCCTAAATCTACTCTAAATTCCAAGGAGACAGAGATAGAGAATGCAAAAAAGAAAGAACTAATGCTAATAGGTGATGCACCAAAGGAGTTGTAGACACCTGATGCTGCATGAAATACACAATCCACAAGGAAACACAGCACAAAACATGCACAAATGCTCAAAATGTAATGAAAGATCAAGAAAGCAATGATAGATATATGAAAGGATTGAGGGATTTTAATCACAGAACATATATCAACATCTCAGATCCAATACAGTACATTACAGTGATCCAGAGGCAAGAAAAGGTGCTGCATTACATGGAAAGGTAAAATTTCTTCACAAATTCTACCAAGGAGGAAGAAAAAGGAAGTTGCAGAGCTGAAAAAGTGTCTCCCTTTGCAAAATGAACTCATTCTGGCTTTTACAGTGCAAACCACGACCCCAGGAGAGAGAAACATGGGAAAACATGCAAGGGGTTCAACCATTGACCAAAATGCCATCAAAACAGCATGGGTGACCTGACAGACCCATTCCCTGACATTTTTAACCATGCTGGGAGAAAATGCGAGCCATTCTTCATTAAAATCGGTGGTTGAAACGTCATTTCTGTTCATGACCACGTGCCAGAAGTGTTTTTTGATTTTCTCTCTCCAAACTCCACCAAAATGCAAAATTGACCCCAGAATCTTGTAGATAATTTCACCAGCTTTCCATTGATATAAAGAACGCAAAAAACTGAGCTCTGGATCGAAAGATATGGCGATTTGAAGTTTTAGGGCAAAACAGGGCCAAATCGGGTCGGTGGGCAAAACAGGGCCAAGTCTTTGGACACGTGGCACGTCCTGATTGGCTGCGGGCCTTCTAGGGGAAAATTTCCCACAAAAACTCCGCCGAGCCATAACTTCAAAAATACATGGAGTTAGGAGGAAAACTTTACCTTTCTGGAAAGCTGAGAAAGAGCTCTATCCAATGGTGTCATTTCCAGAAGGTTTTGAGTGCCTGAAAAGCAAAATTTTGTGACTGAGGCACAAGAGAAGGAAAGATGAAAGGGAGTTAGCCACAAAATTAGCAGGGGGCACATTCTGGATAACACCTACCTAAAAGGAAATCTATTCATTTTCTTCCGCTTTTTACAGTACTTGTCACTACTATCATTCCCATTGACGTTATAAAACTCATCAGATTTGGTATACTTGTTAAATTTGGCCTTATACCCTTTTTCTTGACTCATTGTCCATTTTCTATAGTGACCAGCAATGGTTACCTATGACCGGCATCGGTTTACCCTAACCGACATCAGTTAGCGTGTGTCACTTTCCAGCAAAAAATTTGTACCTAATCCACTTTTTACCACCGGTTTCACTTGTTCCTGTGGGTTTTCTATGTCATTTACAGAAAATCAGCCCAACCTGATCAGTATTAGTTCACATGGTGTTAACACGAAGACAAGCAAGAACACTCATATTCCACACCAGTTGTTAACCACTCCCACCTAGTCCTTCACCACCTTCCATTTTATCACCTACCATGGATCTTATCCATCCTATCACTATCGCTATCAGAGATGAGGAGTTCGTGTGACTCTTTGACCAAAACCCCGTCGCCTTGTAGGTTAATCTTTCCCACTCATCCACTCAAGATGCCTCAGGTCAGTTGATATATGGCATGCTCATATCTATCCGCCTAACTCTCACTCACACTCCTACGTCATCCCTGTTTGGCTCCATGCTACCCGTATCTAAATTACCCCCAGTCGTTTCGTAGCCAGGACCTATACCTGCTATGACTGCCACATTTGCTACATCCATGACACCCACCACATCCACCATACCTTTGACAACTACCCAAAATGCTACCACATTAACCCCTAATGTCTTGCATATGCCCGTAACTACATTACCACCTCCGGTGTTGGTAACCCCTACCCCTTTTCAGAATGTGGTACTTTCCATTCCACAATCATTAGCCCTCATTTCTACTAGGGTTACGAGGATCCTTCCACCACCATATACATACTATCAATAGTGTCCTATTTCATCTACTATTCACTTTGGGTACATACCCCCTATCTCACTACCTTCTTCTCAATCAACTTACAGGACAAAACCATATAGTGGAGTGCCACCCCTGTTATACGCCCAAAACCAACCCTCTCATGCTACATGAGGTACCTAATCATCGCAACCTACCAACAACTTAATCAAATTGATGTTGGACAAGATGAAAACATTTGAGGCATCAGTTTTTGGATCCTGCAACACTCTCACCTATGACGAGATTTGCAACGAGCCCATCCACCCATCCATTCCTATCCACCCATACCCCATGCATTGGGAAATGCCTAAATTCAACTGTTTCAACATCAAGGAATACCCAAAATAGCATTTGTTTTTGTTCAAACATGGGTGCTACCTAATTGCCCATGATGATGCTTTACTCCTAAGAACCTTTCCCATGTCTCTGACTGGAACTGCATTACATTGGTATAGTGGGTTACCTAGACACTCCATATTTTCATTTAATCAGATAGCCCAAATCTTCTTAGATCATTTCTCCATCAACATCCTCAAGAAGGTTACCATGACTAACCTATACTCCATGCATCAGTATGAGGATGAATCTATCACATATTTTTTCACTTGCTAGCATAGCCTGATTAATCAGCTCACCTTCTAACTACCACAAAAAGAACTATCAAGCTCTTCACATGGGATTGTGCTAGACATATCTCACTAACCCTACAGGTTAAAACCTTCCAAACATTCGATGAAGCATTCACTATGGCATGAAAGATAGAGATTTGGGCCATTAAAGATAAGAAAATCCAATTACGCAATAAGAATTCGGCATTCAAGTCGAATGATACCTCTTATTCTTCCAAACCCAAAGTAATTATTTAAAATCTAAGGTCACCACTAACCCAGTGGTACTCAAGGTTGTCCTATCTCATCCGTTAAATCAGGCTACCCCCTCATCTAATCTCTCACCCATATAGACTTTTCAATTAAGACGAGAATAGCAGAAATACACCCCAATTGGGGAACCTTACTCTTATGTATTAGAAAATATTATCAAAGACGAAGCCATCACCCTTCCACCTATAAAACCACACACTGGTTTTGATCCTGCTCGCCCCATGCCCACATGGTATAAAGAAAATGACTTTTGGTACTATCATTGAGTAAAGGGTCATAGTGACAAAAATTACATCACTTTCAAAAATATTGTCCAAGATATACTCGAGAAAGATGAGTTAACCATGGATAATCCTAACACACCTATCAACCAAAACCTACACATATTCAAGGAACCATTTCTTAATCATGCCCCTTCATCTGATCAAACTGGTGAGCCCTCAACTCACTATACCCATACCCGTGAGGTCCACGCTATTTTTAGTGACACACCTATTGCTTCCCATATTCTATCCATAGAGGAAATTTTAGCCCGCAATCCTCCTTCCACATCAGAACCAACCTCCTCTATTCTTTCACTCACATAGGAACACCTTTCACCTCCTTCCTCACCTATGGAGGAGTCTTCTGCTAACATCGATACCCTTTCACCTTTGGCTTCTCCACCTCAAGAACTGATATCCACATTACTTCTTCTGTCCATGGAGGATACTTATTTACCTCCTCCACCCATAGAGGAGCACCCATCATCTCCTCCCCCCACATAGGAGCACCCATCATCTCCTTCCCCTATAGAGGAGCTCCCATCATCTCCTCCCCCTATCATAGACCCAGTTCAGATACCCTTACCTCTTGGTGAGCATTCTCCATTAGCTTCCCAAGATCCTGCAGACCTAATTTCAGCTCTCTTACCCATGGAAGCTAAAGCTAACCAATTCCCCGTCTCTAAGACACATTTTATGTGAATCACCATTATGTCCTCTTTAACTCCACCTATAAACATTCCATTCTCACATTTGGCCAATCACTTAGATTATGTGGATAGGGCCTTACTTTGCAGATGTAGTTGTCACTTGCTGATACTTCCACTATCTACCCAAAAATATTTCAACCAATTGAACCAAACACAACCACCTCTATCACAACTTCTTCCACGACACCCATCATAGCTCAACATACATCCTTACCCATAACTCAAACTACATCTAAACCCAAACCCACACCTACACTATCTTCCTCGAATAAACCTATTAAAAATTTAGGGGTCACCAAAAACACTAGCCTTACTCATCAACCTATCAAACCATATTTAGCTACATCCTCCAAATTCAATACCACACCTACTCCGACACCCAAACAGAAGAACTAAACATAGAACTCATACCCTTGTTGCATTAATCACACCTACACCTATCCCGTCCGTCTTAGGACCTCAACTTCCCAACATGGTTAAGAAACCTCCACCCAACACTAAACCAAAAATACAACAGCCCACTCCTTCCTCGCAAACCTATAACCTACCTAGGAACCTGACATGGCTTACACCCACACCTAAAACATCTCTACCCCCCATACCTCCAATACCCTCGGCTATTTCTTCACTACCCACTACACTTCAATCACTGTCTCTCACAGCCCCTGTATGACCCACATCATCTACCTTCATAACACCTCTGTTATCCCCCAGGGTAACTCATCCTCTTCCCCCATATGCTTTTCCTTTGATACCTCATACACCCATATCACCTTTACCCAAGAAGGTGTAACCCAAAGCCAAAACTCTGCTACCTCCCAATAAGGTAGTCAAAATAACTGCACACCCTCCTGCCCATTCATCTACCATACCCCTACCCAAATAAACATGACTGACACCCAATACTACTCTAGCACCCAAAATGATAGCTCGACCTATTCCCCCTCCTACGAGGATTTTTCCTCAATAATCAGTCATACCTACACCCAAACCCACTTTCACCTCTCATTGTGACCCACTAGCAGGGTCCTATGCCAAAATTTTAACCAACCTCCTTGAGAATTTTGTTATCACATTACGGCCACTTAGACCTTACGACCCCCTCAAACCCAAGCCAAAAGGGTTTGATGTTACTAAAATTTGTGCCTATCATCATGTGTTAGGGCACGATGTGGAGAACTGCAAGGCCTTAAAAACTATCCTTATCCAATCATGTCCTCTTAAAGCGAAATTTGACAACAATGACCTTCTCGATGAGGACCCTACATCACTGACACCCATTCCTACACTGCCCACTCAAAAACCACAACCTCCACCCCAAAAACTCCTAGAGCCACCTCCAAGATTGTAAATTAACATGGTTTGCATCAGAGAACTTTCCACGCCACCACCCAAATTTCATTGCACCCAACTCACTTCACAAGGTTTTTCTCCTCCGGTAGGTTTTTGGCCATCATGTCATTATACCACTCACCCTACACCTTCTCCATTTTCCAACTCCCCTTAGATCAACATGATCCATATTACTACCCATGCTTAGAAGGATAAAGGTAAAGAAAAGGCAACTGACCCACCAACCAATCCTATACCCAACATACCATCTACACCCATACCTAAAATCATTATTCACGGCCCCACGTACCCCATTTCTAATGGAGTCACACATCACACCATGCTCAAACAATTAGACCAGTCTCCCCTCAAAATTTCTTTGAATGACTTCATTCAAACCTCAGAATCCCATCGTCAAGATCTCATGGATTTTCTTCAATTTACTGAGGTTTTTCCCATTGACCCTACACCCATAGCCTCCATCATCATGCCTCATCACGTAGCTTCTCTTACCAAATTACCACCTTCATCTTCACCCCACCCTAGTCACCAAGTAGCCTCCCTTAGCTTCTTAGAGGAAGAGATCGCACCGCACCAAAATGAGACTCAAACCCAGCTCTCTTCATCTTTGTCCACATTGATGACATATGGGTATGATGTGTGATGATTGAGGGGGGCACTAGCATTAACATCATTTCATCCCATGCATTCGCTCAAATACACATACCTGACAATTACATGCATAAACATCCTATCATGTTGCATTCATTCAATGATGGTATCACCTCCACATCAGGTACTTTAATCCTCCACATTTGCATGGGCCCCTGCACTATCCCAGAATTATTCTACTTCTTGGAGGGGGAGTTTCAATATAACTTGTTGCTTGATAGACCATGGATTCGTGTCATGGGGTGTGTTCCTTCCACTTTACATCATTGTGTAAATTGTGAGCATGAAGGGCACACCTATACTATCCCAGCTGATCCATCACCTTTTAAAACATATAACATACTTTACCAACGTAATGATGTGCTCATACCCATTAAATCATTTACCTCTGTGACCACCACCACTTCGTTTATGCCTCCACTTACCAATATCACTACCACCTCCACCGCACATGCCTCTTCCACTCTTACCAATGCCACAACCTCCACAGCTAACCCATCAGCTTCCCAATCCATTAATGCCACCTCCACATCGACCTCTGACACATCATCTATTCCCGCTACCCACATACTAACCATCGATCCCTTGGAAGGTGTTTTTCAATGCCTTACTCTGGGGGAGTACTTCCTATATTGTGTCAACACATTTCTTACTCCACAATAATATGGGAGTCTTCACCAACACCCTCGCTATGATCACCGCATAGGAGAATGCATCCTTTATGGTCCTCCTCACCTTTGTACCAGTCTCACCTATGGGGGACTTAATACTATCACTTACACACCCGAACCATCGTCACAAAGCCACCCATTTTTCACTAACTTCTAGTTTCTCACCAATCACCATTTTTCCCACACCTTCCTACACCAATGTGCATGACAAGGTTTTGGTTTTGGATTTTATGAGCAAGGCCACCATATTATTATTCCATGTACCACCCGAAAACATAACGATCATAGTGGTATCAACTTTCCTGAACCACCTACCAAACAAGCTCGCATTGAATTCATCAAGGACATCATCTCTTCTCTGCCTTCTTCACCCACTCCACCTTCATCATCACCTTCGCCGATGGAGTCGATGGATCCTGAATCTATCCCTCCTAATTTTTTTTTTAATAAACACCATTTCTTTAGGGGCTTTGAATTATCAATGCGAAGGTGAGGCCCCTTCCTCTCTTCCCTTCCTGTATCCTAAAATGATTGATTATGATACACCTTTAATTAACATCGTTCAATGTCAAGATGATGAATCTATACTCACCTACCTTGGTGCAGAAGACTCATATATTCATCAGTTGTTACCCTATGAGACAAAAACCATGTTGAATGAATCGACAATCGAGATCAACATTCACACTCAAGATGACCTGCACATCTTAAAGATCAGACAATCTTTGGACACTTCTGAAGAAGAAGCCATTACCTCTTTTCTCAAAGATCATAACCACGCTTTGACTTGGTCTTATGAACACATGCATTGTATTGACCCCACCATAATGGTACACAATATCGTCACTATTCCTGATGCCAAACCCATCAAAAAAAAGATGAGGAAAATGTACCCTCGCATTTCCCTTCTTTTTAAAGAATAACTCCAGCACCTTCTTTATGTTTCCTTCATATTACCCATTGATTATCCTCATTGGATTTATAACATTTTCCTTGTCACTAAGGTGACAGGGGGACTCCAAAATTTCATAGACTTTCATGACCTCAACCTAGCCTGCCCAAATTTTGACTTCCCTCTTCCTAATATTGACCAACTGGTTGACCTTACCACTGGTCACGAGATGTTATCACTCATGGATGGCTTCTCGGGTTATAACCAAATCTTGCTTGCCCCAAAGGATTAACACAAAACCTTGTTCATCACCCCTTGGGGGACCTTCTACTATCGATTCATGCCTTTTGGCCTTAAAAACACTGGTGCCACATATTAGTGGGCTATGAATTACATATTCCATGACATCATGCATCACATATTGGAAGACTATGTGGATGATCTCTTGGCCAAATCTAAATGCCTCTCCAAACACCTTGCCCTCCTCAAAACCATTTTTGACCGCCTCATTAAATATTCCATCCGCCTTAAGCAAAAGAAGTGTCTCTTCATGGTTCTGTCAGGAAAGTGTTGTTGCGAATCAGCAGTACCCCTGGATGCAAATCAGGCTTCTAAGTTGATGTTTTAGGCATCTAGTGTGATTGCACAACATTGAAACCTCTCTCCAAGTGTGGGACTTGTAAAATGAGAGAGGAATCTCTAGATTAAAGGTTGGTTCCTCAAACTCCTCTGATCAGATCTGTTATTTGCACAATTGCAGAGGTTTGAATCCTAATCCTACTCTAAATTCCAAGGAGACAGAGATAGAAAGTGCAAAAATTGAAACTAAACTAATAGGTGATACACCAAAGGAGTGGTGAACACTTCTTGTTCATGAAAATTGACACAATTTCATAAAATGCAACATGAAACATCATACACAGGATGATAAGATGTAATTAGAGGTCTGAAATGAAGCAAGACAATACAAACAAAGGACTGAAAATTGATCACAGAGTCTGCACTGTCATTTTTCACTGTCAAAATCCTTGCATTTGCAACGTGAAAGAGGTAGAAACCTATTACAATCATGAAGAAGGTATGATACTTGCAAAAATCACTTGTTGAAGGTGAAAGAAGAAGCTTGCTATCCAAAAAAAATGTTCAACCTCAAAAAAATGAGCCAAATCTGGCTTTTACAATGCATGGGTCGAGCCCAGGAGAGAGAAAACGTGTAAAAAATGTGGAAGCCATTCCCCATTGAATGAAGATGCATTAAAACAACATGGGCATCCTTATAGACCCATGCCCTGACATTTTTGGCAATGCTGAAAAATAATGCGACCCATTTTGCATTAAAACTAGTTGTTGAAATGTCATTTCTGGCCATTACCACGTGCCAGAGGTGTTTCTTGATTTTATCTCTCCAAACTCAAACAAAATGAAAAATTGACCCTTGAATCTTGTCGAGAATTTTACCATCTTTCCATTGATATAAAGAATACGAAAAACCGAGCTTTGGATCGAAAGATATGGTGATTTGAAGTTTTAGGGCAAAACATGGCCAAAAAGTTTGAATTTTTACCCATTTGGGTCACTATGATTCGTCCTTTTTGGCCTGGACACGTGATGAATTCTGATTGGCTGCGGGCCTTCTAGGGGAAAATTTCCCACAAAAACTCTACCGAGCCATAACTTGAAAAATACATGGAGTTAGGAGGAAAACTTTACCTTTCTGGAAAGCTGAGAAAGATTTCTATCTAATGGTGCCATTTCCAGAATGTTTTGAGTGCCTGAAAAGCAAAATTTTGTGACTGAGGCACAAGAGAGGGAAGAATGAGAGGAGTTAGCCATAAAATGAGTGGAGGGCACATTTTGGATAACAATTTTGGTGACTCATAGGGTCATCTGCCTGCTAGAAGAAGATACCAATTGCCTGAAGCATCCATTGGGCATGGAGTCATGAGTTGTAGCTTGCAAACTGATCTGAAATTTGAAAACCTCCTCTCTGAGCCACTTGGAAACCCACTGAAATGGACTACGCAAGAGCAAAACCAGCACCACAAAAACTATGTACAAAACTAAAAGTCATACATGCTCCAAAATGGAACATGCAGAGTGTGCACAAGCACTTCTTTTACTGAAAGAAAACTACCTACTCTATTCTAACTAGAAGCAAATGTGGGCTAAACAAACCCTGCAACTGGTTGTGCAAAATAGCTTCCTTTCTTCAAAATTGGCAACCATACAACTAATTTGGCATTGAACATGTCTAATTGGATGAATGGAAAATCAACAAGAAGTTGCTCTTCCACCCAAATCATCAAGGTATCAGCTGAAGGCAAATTCCATACCTCTTTTAGTTGTTCTGCATTTGGATTGGAGAGGTATGACAGCTGATCCTTGGTTCCTTGTAGCTCTCCTCATGCTTAGAAGCAAGCATGACTAGTTGTGACTTCTCCTTTGACTCCAATGAAGTCAAATACCTTATTGGGATAGGTATGATCCTTTTGATATGCCCATAGCTCTGATTTTCAACTCCAAAAATGGAGTCTTCTTGTAGACCTTCTTGGGTGGGTGATGTGGAAGTAATGGTAGGACTTTTTTGCCCTTTCTCTTCCTCTAATGAAGAACATGAAAGATTAAAATCGTCTAATCTTGGTTCTAAAGAGCTGCTATAAGATGCAGGCTGCTGCAAATAAATGCTCTCCTTCATGATAGCAGGCTCAAGTATTTGGAACGTGGATGATGAAAGAGAGAATGATAGGAACTCAGCCAGTTCTTCTTCATCAAAACAGTCCTCCAAATCTGATAGATAAACTACCTCATTGTTGTCCTGCTACAAATGCTCAACTTCCTCCACAGTATCCTCTTGATCTGTAACTTGATCATCATGGTTTCTTTCATCCTCCAACATTGAGTTTGAAAGATCAAAATCTTCTTTAGCACTAGAACATGAGAGGGATGAAGTAGAAAGAAGAACTGAAGGTTCTCCTATAGCCTGCCTTGTGTTCAAATCCCTTGGATCTGCAATTTTCTCCTCTACAACTAGAATGTGCTCCTCTTCTTTTGGATTTGGAGTAGAAATTCTCCCTCTTCTACTACTTGAAGACAATCTTGTTCTTGATAGAACTCTTCCTCTAGCACGAAACAGATGTTTCCTTCTGATCTGGTTCGTTAAGTCAAAATCTTTGATCTGCTGCTTTAGAGGACAAGTTGGCACTCATAGGATCTTCTTCAGAGCTTTCTTCCTCCATGGCTAATTGTGCAACTTGAATTGAATCAGCATTCTCTTCAAATAGAGTGCCAACATGGAAACTACTTTCTGAGAAAACTGATTGCTGATCTGCTTCTTCTTTTTGCTCTTCTCTTCCTGCAGAAAATTCAGTCCTAACCGCCACTTGTTTTCCAGCTCCAAACTTTTCTAAAGGCTTAACCATCAAGGGGATATTTTTCATCCCAAATTTAAGAGCCCAACTCTTCATACTTTGAATTTCTTCATCTTTTTTTGGCTTCTCTTTTTGCAGTTGTTTTCCTTGACTGGCATTTTGATTTTTATTCTCCCAACATGGATTTTGGAATGCAAGAGGAGAAGTGGATTGTAACTCAATTGATTTTGCAATTTTTGTGGTGGTGGAGGAGGTAGAAACTCTTGTGTCTTTGGAGGAGAGGGTATTTCTGTTAGCTTTTGTGGAGGGGGTGACTATTTGGAAGGAAAGGGGAAGGAAGAATTGAGATGTGGTGGAAGACTAGGGAATGGAGAAATGGAATTAACTCCTGGGGTAGCATTGACTAGATTTAGAATTTGAAATTCCAAATGAGATGATGCTGCTTGAGTAATGGGAAGAGAAAAACCAAATGATGGTGTAGAAATTACCCATCGACAAGGTTGTTCAACACCAAGTGTATAGGCCTCTATTTCTGTTGTCCATTGTGTAAGTTGGGGCAGCATATTCATCATAAAGTCTAGCTTCTCCTGAGGGTTGAAGTGTCTTGGAAAAGGGCCTCCCCATGGACAAGGAGTCCTGCAACCAATTCTGAAATGCTTTCATTTGTGCTTGAGCTCTTGATTGCACCATTTTTACCTCCATCTTTTGGATTTGTTCCAGAAAATCTGCATTTTCTTCTTGACTGCCCTCATAACAAGCATACCCTTGTGCTTGACATGCTTCATATCCAAACTGACTTTGGCACTGCTGCTCATATGGGTAGACATGCTGATTTTGAATTTGATCAAAATGCTGATTTGGAAGGATTTGTAAAACATGTTGGAGGTGTGATATACTGCTTGTTGTAAATGTGAATTCCATGATGGAAATGAAGTCATGATTGCACAACTTCATGGAATGGAAAAGAATGAAAGAGATGGAAAGAAATATGGATGGAAATGAATGGAAAATAGGTCTGCAACTTATAGAATGAGTTTTTTACCAGATGGAGTTGCCAGATGTGCTTTTGAAAGTGCCTCCAAAAGGCTGAATCTTTAACAGGAATACACCAACCTATCAAAGATAAAGTGGAAGACCTCTAATGTCCCACTGGGCAAGCCAAAACTGTTGTTGCAAATCAGTAGCACCCCTGGATGCAAATCAGGTTTCTAAGTTGATCATTCTAGGCATCCAGTTTGATTGCACAACATTAAAACCTCTTCCCAAGTGTGGGACTTGTAAAATGGAGAGGAATCTCCAGATTAGAGGCTGGTTCCTCAAACTCCTCTGATCAGATAATTCATTTGAACAATTGCAGAGGTTTAAACTCCTAATCCTACTCTAAATTCCAAGGAGACAGAGATAGAAAGTGAAAAAATTGAAACTAAACTAATAGGTGATACACCAAAGGAGTTGTGAACACTTCTTGTTGTCATGAAAATTGACACAATTTCATAAAATACAACATGAAACATCATACACAGGTCATGATAAGATGCAATTAGAGGTCTGAAATGAATGCAAGACAATACAAACAAAGGACTGAGGGATTGATCACAGAGTCTGCACTGTCAACATTCACTGTCCAATATCCTTGCATTTGCAACATCAAAGAGGCAGAAACCTGTTATAATCATGAAGAAGGTCTGATATTTGCAAAAATCACTTGATGAAGGTGAAAGAAGAAGCTTTCTATCCAAAAAAAATGTTCAACCTCAAAAAAATGAGCCAAATCTGGCTTTTACAATGCATGGGTCGAGCCCAAGAGAGAGAAAACATATAAAAAACATGGAAGCCATTCCCCATTGAATGAAGATGCATTAAAATAGCATGGACATCCTTACAGACCCATGCCCTGACATTTTTGGCCATGCTGAAGAAGAATGTGACCCATTTTGCATTAAAATTGGTTGTTGAAATGTCATTTCTGGCCATTACCACGTGCCAGAGGTGTTTCTTGATTTTCTCACTCCAAACTCAACTAAAATGCAAAATTGACCCTTGAATCTTATAGAGAATTTCACCAGATTTCCATTGATATAAAGAACATGAAAAACTGAGCTCTGGATCGAAATATATGGTGATTTGAATTTTTAGGGAAAAATAGGGCCAAATCGGGTCGCTTTGATATTTTTGGCCTGGACACGTGGCGAGTTTTGATTGGCTACGGGCCTTCTAGGGGAAAATTTCCCATAAAAAATCTACCGAGCCATAACTTGAAAAATACATGGAGTTAGGAGGAAAACTTTACCTTTCTGGAAAGCTGAGAAAGAGATCTATCCAATGGTGCCATTTCTAGAAGGTTTTGAGTGCCTAAAAATGCCTGTCCTTAAATTTTGTGACTGAGGCACAAGAGAGGGAAGAATGAGAGGAGTTAGCCACAAAATGAGCAGGGGGCACATTTTGGATAACAGCAAGCTCCTAGAATTTATTATTTCCTTATGTGGTATAGAAGTTGACCCTATTAAATTCAAGGCCATTTTGGAAATGCCTCCACCCACTAACCTTAAACAACTCCGTAGCCTGCAAGGTAAATTGCAGTCTATTTGCCATTTCATTTCATAATTATCTTATCGGTGCCAACCATTTCATCATCTACTCAAGAAGGATGTCTCCTTTAAATTGGATGATGAATGTCACAAAGCTTTTAAGGCCCTCAAATAGTACCTTATCCAACCACCTGTACTCATACCACCTAAAGATGATAAACCTTTTTACCTATACATCTCAGCTACCGATCACTCCTTGGGAGCCATGCTTGCTCATTGTGATGAACAACACAGGGATCAGATGGTTTATTACATAAGCCATACTCTTTTGAAGTATGAAACTCGATACACTCATCCCAAAAAACTTTGCTTAGCCTTAGTTTTTGTTTCCACTAAACTCTGCCATTACCTACTCAACCACAAAACCTATGTTGTGACCAACACCGACCCCTTACACTTAATGTACGCCAAACCTTATCAAAATCAGTGTGTTGCATGATGGCTTATGCTTTTAGCTGACTTTGACCTTGAATTCATTCATAAAAATTCCATCAAGGGTCAACTATTGCCAACTAATTTCTTGATGCACCTATTTCCGGGGATCAACCCTCTAATTTTGACTTTCTAGATGAGCCAATTGCTACCCTTTCCTTGGACAAAGCCCCTTACCAAATGACACTATTCTTCGATGGTTCAAAGTGTCAACATGGGGGTAGGGTTGGTATTATCCTCATTACACTTGATGGTGATCCCATGGCTTTGTCTTTCAAACTTGATTTTGAATGCATAAACAATATTGCCGAATACGAAGCACTCATATTAGGTCTCCAAGCCACCTATTCCCTAGATGTCAAATCAATCAACATCTTTGGTGATTCTCAATTGGTCATAAATGTGGTCAATGGTATATACCAATGTCATAACGAGCTGCTTCAAAATTATAAACATCATATAGACATACTTTTGACCACATTTGACCGTTACACCCTTCAAACCATCCCCCGTTCAACCAACAAATTTGTAGATACCATGGCTTGCTTGGCTTCTCAAATACCCACTTCAACCGCTGATTCTCAAATCTTTGTCACCATATAATGAATCCAATCACCTTCTTATTTACCACGTGAAGTTTACTCTATCAAAACCACTACCCCAGACCTGAGTCACCTTTGGTACAAACAATACTCTGACTATCTTTCTCTGTCCATCTTACCTCTTGATCTCACCTGTAATGGACAATGCACCTTCCTTAAAAAGGTCTCTCATTACGTCATCATGGGGGGCCTCCTCTATAAGCATGGATTTGATGGTATTCTCTTACGATGCCTCACAAGTTTTGAAATTCCTTATACCATTAAGGAAGTTCATGATGGTATATGTGGAGGTCACTTGAATGGCCTTGCTATTGCTAAACGTATTATTTTCCTAGGCTATTACTAGCCTACCCTTAACTATGATTTTTGTATGTCAAACATTGTGTAAAATGCCAACATGCCAATCTTCATCATACACCTAGTCATGCCTTACAGGTCACCCGTGACCTTTGGCCCTTCTCTCAATGGGGTTTGGATCTTGTCAGAGAGATCAATCCCCATTCTTTCCAGTGCCATCAATGGATTATCACTACTACTGAATACTATAAAAAATGGGTGGAAGCCATACCACTCATCTCTATGAAAGCCAAGAAAATATGTGAGTTCATCAATCATCACATCATTTTCTATTTTGGTGTTCCTCATCGCCTCATCACTGCTAATGGAAAACAATTCAAAAACAAAACATTACAAAAACTTTGTGACTCCTTCGGCATTCAGCTTAGTTTCTCATCACCTTATTACCCAAAAACCAATAGCCAAGCCGAATCCACTAAAAAAATCTTTAAAAAATTATTATGAAAGTGGTTAACGATACTGAGAAGGATTGGCATACGCACATTCCTTTTGCCATGTGGGCATACCGCACTAGTATTCGCACTTCTACTGCCACAACACAATTTTCTCTGGTCTACGATACTGAGGTGGTTCTACCTCTCAAAGTCCAGATTCCCTCACTCTACATTTCTCTCCATGACATGCTCAATCATGATGAATTTTGTCAAGACTGTTTAGCACAACTAGAGTTATTAGACGAATGTCATCCTAACGCTCTTGACCACCTTCAAGTTTACCAATAACGTATCAAATGTGCCTTGACAAGTGTGCCCATGAATGAACATTCTAAGTTAGTGACCTCTTCCTTAAAGAAAATCAACATGTAACCAAAGCAAAAAAAAGTAAACAGGGAAAATTTGCTCCTAATTGGCTTGGACCATACATCGTGACTCATACTTATGGATCAAGTGCTTATCGTTTCTCTTCACTTGATGGTAAACCTGAACCTGAGCCCCTTAACGCCTTGTACCTTTGACCATTCTATTGTTTACTTTTAGTCCTAAATCACTTTTCATATTTTTCCATGCTCGTCCCTTGAGAACTATCCACTTCATACAACTCACCAATGATTAAACAAGAATCATGTGAGTACCCGTCACATGTTATCTTCTCTTGAATATGTGTACCATGGCACTGCACATAGCATGATTCTCATGGATACTTTTCATATACCATTAGATGAGATCTCATGGTCGTTTCAGCCTGATTTTTGAACAAGAATCTTATTCTTCACCTTGGTCTTGTCCATGACTTCAAAGCCCTCACATTGGACACAACTCATTGAGTCAAACTTCTAATATAAAAGATGAATCCCTCAAAAGGACATTTTTCTCTCATTAACCACTGCTATAAATAGAATTCTCCCTCAAAGGACAGTTATGTAAATTTTTTACAAAAAAAGGAGAGAAACTGAAGCTTCCCACATCGATCATTTTCACGAAGATCTCAAGGAGTTAAATTTTCTTCATCCCATATAGACTTCCCGCATCGATCAATCTATCTCAAATACAAGCCAGCACAAAAAATGTTTTAGTCATGGACTTGCCCATTGTGACCTCAGATCTCTTGCCCGTAGAGCATGCTACCTCATACCATATAACCAATCAACCACCTTTCACCCTTCTCACCATTCCCACTCCCATTTCCTACTTCCTCAAGGGACCTCTCAGAAACCAAGACATTTGGTGATCATGTGACTACTTTTCACCATAGAACAATCAATCACGCAATGTCTTTAGGGTCTTACGTTCATCACCTCCTCCAAGGTATGATCTACTTGGTATGATCCTAACCAATTAGGTGGCTTTCTTGACCCCTCTTATCTTTTAGCCATTTTTATTTACGTTTTGATTACCTTATACAGGACTTGGTCCTTGATGCTTACCTTTGGGGTAATCTCCTTCTTCTTTCACCACAATCAACCTCACCTACATCACTTTCCCTATAACCCACCCAAACCTAACAAAACTACAACCCACACCATGCCTAAAACCTACTAACTCATTTTCATACCTAGTCATATTCTTCCCTAGCCTATGGGAGAACTACATCGGCCTGAGGTTCCTTTTCACCAGGAATATGTAGGCATCACTCCGAGGGAATGGGGCCCTTGGAGGTTAGTTCGGCCACTCTCTACCCTAAACAATTCATATTTTATCTTCCTAACATTACATCATACCCCACTTAGTTTCCCTTTTATACCCAAAATTGGAAATTAAACCACATACATAACAAATTGCTTCATATTTTAATCCTCATTACAACATACATTTATTATGCCTACCATTTCCCTATCATCATTATGCATATATTATATCACATCTCACATATGACACATATTATCATTCATTACATAAAATAATAATTCACAATTTCACCTTCTTTGAACTCAACCATGCCTATGACCTGACTCTATCCATGCCTACACAAACCTGATGCAACGATGCCTATAACCTGACTCAATCCATACAAATAACCTAACTCGATCCATGCCTAAAATAGACCTGATTGGATCCATGCCTAAACCAACTTGACTCCATCATGCCTAACTCACTTAATTTCTATCCATATCAAAACAAAAAATCAAAAGTATCATCAACACATCAACAAATAAGGAATCTCATGTATCTCGTCATATAAATAAATGTGTATCTCGATACAATGTAAACATGATATCCAATCATGTACATCATATCAAAATCATTGGCACGTAGACCGATACACAATACAAAAATCATTAGCACACAGCCCGATACACAATACAAAATCTACAAAACCTCTCATACATGATCATTGTCTTCGACACGTAGGCCAGTATATGATAAAAAAATATAACTATCTCTCAGCATGCAAGCTGATATATATCATAAAAATGACTATCATACATCAAATGTCAAAAACCCCATATGAGGCATCCCGACGGGTGTCCTCCATCTCTGTATCACCTGTACCCTCTACCTCCTTCGCCCCTATTTGGTGACCTTCTAGCATCTCCCCAACCATCATAGGTGGTGGCTGGGTCCCTGCTGGTGCCTCACATGGAGCTGGTCTCGATGCACTGGTGGCCACTCCCTGATATGGTCTCAAAAATTGCTGGCCCCCTATGCTCTCCAAACTATGAGTGCAAGATCTAGTCCTCTCACTCGACGCCTGTTGTGCCCGGTACTATCTATATGATAGAAATTCTATGCCAGATGCCATCAACTAGTCATGGTAGTATCTAGCCTCACTTAGGGCATCCTGTAACCTAGATATAGGCATGGTTTGTGGTGGTCCCATAGGTATCGGCCCCTATACCTATCCTACGGGACCCTATCCCACTATTTTCTGTGAACTGGGACCCGGTCCTAGTGCTTGTGGTGGTGCCCCTACCCCTATGCCTATATCTAGGCCTGTAAGACCCCAATATGTGAATGGGCTATGGTCAACTGGCCCTGCAAACCTACCACCTATGCCTGTAAATCTGCCACCTAACCATCACCCTCCTCTCCATCTCCATCCCCTCCATCAGCCATTTGGGCATACAAATTGGCCACATGTACATGTAGCTTAGCTACCTCTAGCTTTGCACTCTCCAACTATGTTAGTACTATACCCAACTAGGTAATTAGAGTAGCCACCTACCCTTGTAGGGTGTCTCTCTGCACCATGATTGTGGCTAGATCTAGCTACCCCGATCTAGGTGGTATGGATCATAAATGAGCCACCCACCACTATTTGTACCTGTCTGTGACCCTGACATAATCTATCCACTGGTCCACTACTTGCTCCTCCTTCCCTATGGTAACTGTCAGCTGTGGTAGACGTAAAGGCCTCTCCACGTCATCTCTCTAGTACTACGGGAAGGGCAGAGGTACGTTATGTAATAATCCAAACTGCCACCAGACTCTATCCACCGAGATCATCCTGTGCTCCCTGGCACGATGACCCTGTATCCATCTCAAAGGCTAGAGCTTAGCTAGCTCCTCATGCATATGCCTATATGAGGGGAATCCCACATACAGCCTCCATATAATTTCCACTTTGGACAACCCCTCTAATAACCACCAGAAATAGGCCACATCATGTGTGGGCTTGTTAGATCTCCCCTCTCCAATAGCTAGCACCCATCACCTATACCCAACCCACACAAATCTCAGTGGGAATGCATCTGCTCAGGGAATCCCTACTTGTCGCACACAAACTATGTGCTCATAATACCAGTAGTGTAGTAAGAAGGTACAACATAGGCTGAACCTACGTAGCCACCCATAGGCCCATAACTCTCTATACAACTACACTAGGAATGTTGGCACCTAGGAAAAGTGGGTCTCCTCTATCATCATGTCATGGAGTACGCCCATCAACGATCGAGGAAAGCATCCACCCTCTACATCTGGTAGTGTAAAGCAACACACTACCTCAATCAAAACAACCACTAGCCTCATCTCCTCCAGATGGGCTAGGTACATCTCTCCATAGCGAATGTTGACACTATAGAATGTCATCTCAGCAAGCCCCTCACCAAACACTGTCAACATCATCTCGTCTGAGGCCTCAGAGGAGATAGATTAGACCTGCACACCTAATATGGGTAACCATAGAATCCTGAACATGTCCTCCAGGGTGATAGTGATATCACCCGTCTGTAGGTGGAACATGTTGGTTACGTAATCCCATCTATCGATGAGTGTGACCATCAAAATAGGCTTTCGTACTACATGCCGATACCCCCGGACTCCACTCAAGCCCACCACCTCCATGTGCTGCAACTCCTTAGGGGTTGTTGTGTCATGCACTATCACCTGTAGGGGAAGAACCCTGTCTTGCATACGCAGCTGATCTCTCCCCTGCATCCAATATAGACAACATGTTAATCTACATTTATCACACCCATATTTTCCCCCTATCATTTCCTAATAACCTACTTTACCCCTACCCATATTAATCACCCAACCTGTGGCACCTTTGGCCCCTTATCCCCTAAAACCTGACCGGTGTCGGTTCCCTTTCACCGACCCTGGTCACCCCTTAACCGGTATCGGTCACCTATTTTGTGACTGATACCAGTTACACACTACTGACGCCAACCATAAATGAGTGACGCTGGTCACTATCAAGGTAAAAACCTGTGAGCCCCAAAAACCCCCTTTCTCAAAAAACTTCCCCCCTTGCCCTATTTACCCACCTAAAATTATCTCAACTAGCCTTGCACCTCAACCCATCCCCCCTCTCCCATTTATTACCCTCCCCATTCTTGTTTTACCCACTTTTTCCCCCATTCCCAAATTTATTCTTTTCCCCACCCACAAAAATAACAAAAAACAAAAAACAAAAAACAAAAAACTATAAATACCATTTACCAATCATATAATCTATATAACCAACTATAACTAGAGTTGGATGCTTACCTCATCATGTTGCTATCATCTCAGTGGCACATTTAGCCGCTGCACCGGTGGCTGGCCCGATCCCTCTCCAATCTCTGCCATTACCAAATCACTACCTACAACCAAATCAAATCACTTGCACTGATCCTATGGACCCGCTTCTCACCAACCAATGACCCGTCGTTCACACTACCAACTCAATGCTCCGTTTCGTCTGAACACTTTTCTCTCTTTTCTCTCTCTTTTTGTTTTCTCAATTCACAAAATGACAAATGCATAACAAAAAACATAAAATTTTTGTTTTTATAACAAAACCAACCTAACCGATGCCCAGAGTGGAAGGAGTACATGGGCATGGGGAGAATTAGTTTGTAGTGTGTCATCTTATGGAAGGTTTTCCTAGTTAGGTTTTTACAACTAGGGCATGGAGATAGAAGGATTTATTAAAGGAATTTAGTTTCTATATTGAGCAAAGTAGTAGAGTAGAGCAAGGAATTTTAAATTTTAACTTGATAAGAAGAATGGTACCAAAGAAGGTGACAATTTCACCAAATAAATAGAAGGGCGAGAGTAAGGGAAAAAAACTAGTACTATTGGTAGCTCTAATGAGGAATAGTATGCAAAAATGTAGTACTTGTATGGATTTTTTTTGGGAAATGAGTGGGTTTTAAACTTGAGACAAATGGATGTGAGTGATTACAACCATCACATGAGCACTATAGATAAATAAATGGCGTTGGAGTTTGTTCATCAACTAACAAGAGGACACCAAATGGAATGCCAATATATAGCGACGAGGTGAAAGTAAAGTTGGAAAAGGTAAGGCGATTACAATTGTATGAGTTTCCTTATATTGGGGAGCCCAAGCAGCTATACCAATGGTTGATGTCGCATGTACATGAAGACCATTTCTAATTCATAGGCCATAAGATGCACATAACACATCAATTGATATCAAAATTAACTAGCCTGAATTGTGAAGGAGAATCTATAGATGATGATTTGTGTGATAAGGAGGCCATCAAGGAAATAGTACCATCTTATGAATACAAAAAAGGGTTTGCGGTACTTTGACATCAAAAAAATTCCAGACGCTATTGTGAGGATGGCCACATGCTTGGTCACCAAGCTTTGTGATTAATAAATATGGACGCAAGTGAAAAAGGCATGGTTGAATGTATACCAGAAGATCTCAAAAGGGAACATTTATAACTTGTCCACTTTTATTGCGGATGAAATCATAAGTAGCACACAGGAAGGAGAAAATATATTATTCAAAAACATCCTCCTCACCATCATCTTCTTGGAGATTGGATTACCAGATCAGCTAGAAAATTTCATTTAGGAGTAGCCAGAAGAGGATCCCTCGCCACAAAAATATTTTGGAAGTACACTTGTGAAACCATGATGACCGCTCACAAGGCGTGCCTAGAGAAATGGTACAAACAAATGTGTGATGCATTTGGGGTAGAGTGCATTATCCCAGAGAATTTTCCCGCACTCGTGGATGGAGAATGAAATTTTTTTAGTTTATCAACATTTCTACATTAGAATGTTTACATTGACAAATGAGAATAAGAACCCATGGTGAAAGCTACCCTTCTCCTTCACCACAAAATACTTCCAAGTAGGTGTAAAATAGTTTAAGGAGGTCAAAAGACTAAGGTTCAACATTAGTGAAGTGGACCAAGACCACCGTGAGCTATGCCGAAATCTCGTATACCCTAAGAAGCACATTTACATGGAGAATTATGTCTCCCATGAAGTACAAATAATGAAGTTGATAATGTTTCCGATCACCGGAAGAGGTATAGAAACGGTATATCTACGCATAAGGCCTAGGTTTGAAAAAAGTGGCTATTTGGAGAGTGATTTCTCTAATCCACAAGACACCATAGGTTGGAAAATTTCCACACCAAAGAAGAGGGAAAGATAATAGGTGAGGAGAAGAAGGCACCAAGTGTGCAAACCGCACAATCGGTGGGCGCGCTGAAAGCAGTCATGAATCCTATCACTTATGCACATAGAAACAAGTCCCCAGTCAAGGTGAACACCCTAGAAGAAGAGGAACCAAATTATTAAGATCCCGTCACACATGAAGAATCACCAAGGAAGATGTCACCTATTAAGGAGAAGGATAAAGAAGAATATCCTATACTAGAATCACCAGTTAGGATTGAGCAGAACGTGGTAGAAGAGGTAGAATCAAAGGAAACATAAAGCTTAGAGGCCTACATTGGCTACATGGATGAAGATTAACCCAAAGGAGTTCAAGACCATTCGGTGTATAATGTACATAAATTTGAGGAGGAGGAGGATGAAGAGGAGAATGAAGAGGAGGAAGTAGAGGATCAAGGCAATGGGATGAGTGAAGAGGTAAGCACAAAAAGTTAGAGAACCCCAAGCCTCAATAAGGAACAAGTGGAAAATTCCATGAAGAGAGAAGTGATAGGCATCATTAAGGATTTGGTGCAACATGACTTGGAGCGTAGTACAAATGAAATTTTTAAGGAAATAAAAGAAGAGAGTGTTGGGAAATAATATGAAAACATGGGTGGGAATCCCAATTTGGCAGTAAGCTTCTCAAAATCTCTGTGAATATGTGGGAAGGGTGTAGTGGTAGAAAAAGGGAAAGGAATGTGATACATTATTTATTCAAGCAAGGTACTATGCATGCACTTCCAAATAACCTTACCAATGGAACAACTCCTAGCTATGTCTTCCTTTGATGAAGAAGGTGCATATCCCCAAACTAGAAAGATGATATCTTGGGAATTCAAGTCCCACATGGATGAACTTGAGTTTGAAGTAAGTTAGGGAGCACTGATGAAGGTGCTAGAAATAAAAGGATTTAATCCCTTGGTGAATGCTGAAAAATTATCAGATGAGTAGGTATGCAACATGCTCAACAAAGTTTTTGTTGAGATTGAGGCCAAACTATTAAGATGGAATGATAGAGTAAGATTCCTAGAGGAGGAATTAGAGAGGGAAAAAGGAGGTCACTAAGAAGAGAAAGGAATTAAAGAAAGAAGATCCTATCAATGCGTAGTTAGGGTGTGAACTAAAAGAGGAGAAAACAAGGGTATGTAAGCTACACAAGAAGATTGAAATGATTACATGTGCTATTTTTTAAAACCATCCTGACCTAGTGCCACCCAAGAAAAAATATGAATCAACCTTGCAGTTTCTTGAGGATTTGAATCATATCCTCATGATGGAAACATAGCCACTTTCCTTATAGACTACAACAGAGGTGTTGGTGTGCCAAGAAAAGGAGGAGAAGATGAAGGTTGTCAAGATTATTTCTCAATATAATAAACTCCTTACAGAGGCAAAGGGAACCGCATAAATCATAGAAGCTACATATGACAACTGCATTGATAGAGATAGAGTGGAAAACATCCTAGTCACCACACATGAAATGGAACTCAAGGATTTTCAAGAAAATAATAAGGGGAATAGTGTAGAAAGAGATAAAATCCTAGCCAAGGTAGAAAATAATTCATAGGCTATTGAGACCTTATGAGTCTTGATCAAAAGGAAGATAAAATAATTATACCCCCGAATCACCCACATGATGGATGTGCTTGATGACATGCAAAAACAATTGGATGGTATTGTTGAGACATTTAGTGCCGAAGGGGAGGAATTAAGTTTTGAGGAGGTAAGCCCAGAGTGAGGTTGATGCCCGGGAAAAGCTAGAGGTAGAAATAGGGAACAATTTCCCTCTCCTCCTCAAAAAATAAGCATTGGTTCTCTTTCATTTTCCCCATTCTTTCATTATTTCTCCCACTATTCAAATCCTATCATTCTTTATTCATTTAAGATTAGTGTTTTCGAGGATGGAGAACAAGTGTAGTGTGGGGTGATGTTGGGCCCCAGAATATTGGCTAAGTACAAGAAGGCCTGTGGATGCACAAGAACTATTTGAAGAAGGGTGTGTCAGCTGAAAGCATGCAAGGAAGGGTTCTAATAAGGTTTAGTAAAACAAACAACATGCATCTAGAAGACAAGATGGGTTTTTGGGACTTATACATAATTGGAATTCTAGACAGCACACGAGGAAAGCGTGACCCATCTAGCATTCCAAGTAGTTAAGGTTTCATCCTAACAACTGTAGTATCAAGAATGGAATATTCCATGCATGTAATTGAAGGATTCAAAAAGACATCATTGCAAAGAGGGGAGAGCTCAAATCAAAGGATGCATGATCCATAGGAGGACCACTTAGACATTTGGCAACTAATTTGTTACCTCAGAAGGCATGGCGGTGAAGGAAAAAAAGTATATATGGAGATTCTCGTGTAGTAGAAGGTCTGGAAGTGGTGGTGGAAGAGAGGTGAAGCTCTGCAGAAATATTATGGAGGATTATATGGGTTGGGATTAGAGGAAATATAGGAATGATGGCATATTTATAGGGATGGGTTTTTGTTTATCCTTGTAACATAAAGGATGTAGTTTAGTTTCTGATGCATGACCTTGCTTTGCATTATTGTATTGGTCTATCGTGGCCTTAATGAATGTAATGTGGTTATTAAACTCATGAATATGAATATAAGGTCCCATTATAATATATATATATATATATATATATGTTGTTCTTTGACATCAACCCTAGTACATTTCCTTGGTATTATGGATCATATTTGTATTATGTTTAATGTGTCCCTTTTATCTTCTAAATGAATGCATTGGTATAAAAACTTATCCTAAGTTCTCAGAATGAATGCATGGCTACTTTTCATTATTTTTCACTTAAGTATCTTTCATAGATGATGTATTCTTACATAACTCACATAAAGGAGGGGCTCGGCACCCGCGTGTGCCTTGGGTGAGCACCCAGTGCCTACTAGGTTATAGGCCGACGTGAATGGGATTTGACTCTTGTTTCTAAGGGCATAAAATTGACTACGTAAGGGTGTGCAATTCACAGAATATCCACATTTTTGCATCACTCAATTCACAATGAAGGATGGGACATAGATTCCCTAGTGTAAACTACCATACGCCTTCAGAGCATGATTCTTGACAGGAAGTAGTACACATGTTTATTGACATGCGTCAGTTAATCTATAATGTGGACAAGGTAGACTATGATTGCCATACCTTAAGAAAAACTTATGTTTATCCAGGTAAATCTACCTACATTTAGAAGCTTATTCCTGATGTTATAAGTATTAATCCAGTAATTTTGGCCATTGGGGACAGTGGGTCCATGCTTATCTATACCCAAGTTAATCCTAGATTGGAAAAGGGCCAATACGTGGAGAATGATTACATGCTCCCAGGACCACCTAAAGGCAAGCATATAGTTGAAAATGTTGCATCTCCAAAGCCTACCTTTAAATTAGATCTGTAAGATGTTTTAGTTAGAAACTTAACGAGAATTCTTGGGAGCCATTGTTTAAACCATGAAAGTAGGAACCCACTGAGGAAAGATCAGAAGCTCATTCGTTAACTAGGCTCAAGTTTCCCATTTAATAGAATTAATAATCATCAATGAGGAAAATTTGATGTATCTGTACATTTCTCATAGGAAATCAGTTCAAGTAGTGCATTAATTTTAGTGGGTTTTTGGCATCCCTTCAAGGCGTGTATCACATGATCATTTTATTCACATGTCACTTGTCAAATATCTCATCTCTTGATACTCTAACATGTCATTCTTACCCTCTAAGCATAATAACTTTGATTAAGGTTGAATGGATTGTCTAAGTTTTGATAATGCTAGCAATTCATATAGGAACCTCTGTTAGTGCACTGATGGGGCATATGCCAAAGATTGCTGAACTGAGTTTGAAATCGCATGAGGATAATTAAAAGATTGTTCTTAGGAAATCTGAACGAGGAAGATTAAGAGCATACATACATGAAGTGATTACCATGCTTGGAGAAGACAATAAGTATGCCAACTCTATGACCCTCTAAGGAACTTTATGTTTCTAAGGAAGGGGCTTGTATAGGTAAACAATATAAGAAGGGACAAGAGTAGATTTAACCAAAAATCATCTACGCGTAGTTCCACAATGGATTGTGAGCCGTATAAGAGTTCATGATGAAGAGCACACAAGATGGATCTACACCCTACTATGAGGGTGACAACATGAGTAAAGTCCTTATCTCACAAGGGAGCCTTTATTCCAAGGCATAATGATAGGGTAGAAATAGATACTTATGTGATCAAGGTAACACCTTTTATTTCCACAGAAGCCACATGTAGGAAGGAAGTTCACAACAAAGTATAGGAACATGTCATACATAAATGACCTAATACAATGATCCACTCGAGTAGGTCAATAGATTTATTTAGTTCAAGGTATCAGTTGAGGACCTATTATGTGGAGTAAGCATGCAATAAGGATGTTCACAAGGTTAGAGGCTACTTGAATATACACAAGGAAAATTATCTGCATGGAATATGAATAACTTACAATGATGAGGACTATGAACTACAAGGTGAGTAATTTTGAGTCATTTTCAACTTGGGCTGAAGTATGAAAAGGTGATCACCATATAAGTAAGGGTGTTCCTTATGACATAGAATCCACCAAGTTCTCAAAAAAATTTCCTTCTGTAATGCAATTATTCCTAGGATGAAAGACAAGATGTTCGCAGAAGTTGGTATATAGAAAGTCTTTTCTTGATAAGTAGGGTTAGGATGATTAGAAACCTACACATAATATCTATAACAGAAGGAAAGTGAGTAACTATAAGGGTCATCAATCGAATTTAATTGAGAAGAAGTTTCAATGACCGAGGTTTTGCTCCAATACCAAGTAATAGATGAGTTAAGAATAACTACAATAACGGACGTACCATGATAATTGGTATGAATAGGATACAAACTAAACCATATGGATACATACATGAGTATTAGGAGGATCAACTACATAACCTTATTAAGTCAATGCAACATGATATAAAACTTGTTGATGTTGTCATAAATTTTAGAATTGGCAAAAGGTAACTAATCATAATTATATGAAAGACATCTACATCAAGAATCATTTATGAGATTATGGAATACTCATAGGGGTAAAAGAGGTTACAACATGGAAGGAAAATCATCTCATTTATAGATATTTGCCAATGTTGTCTACCTGGTATCAAAATTTTGAAAACATGTATCACTAAGCAGGAATTGGCATGGAATTATGGATCACTATAGGCCATGCTGAAGATAAACAAGTCATGACTAAGTGATAGAAGACCTTTCCATTGAACTCAAATGAATTAAATTGAAGAAAATCCTTGCAAGTCAAACAAGAGGATGTATGGTAATGAGTAAAATGCATATTTAATTTAGAATGTTTCATTCATTCTCAGACTAGAGATGTAGGTAGTTTTGAGAAGAGATAAGGGAATTACCATTGGTTACCACAGATAACTGTGGGGGAATTCTAGTGCAAGTGGTAGTTGACATACAAAATGTTAGGCTCTACAAGGAAGACTTGAGGGATGGAAGTATGTTGCGAAAGGCACAATGACATTGTTTCTCATTTTGCTACGGAAGTCTTAAAACCAAAAGGATTGAATCTTGAATTTAGAATCAGGACTATACATATTCCATTCTTTGATAAGGACTATTCTCTGGATGGTAATGTTCACCATAGTTATGAAGATTCTTCCATACATTATTTTATTCTTGGGAAACTATTGACAGTTGATCCAAAACTCAAGGGGGTTTTAGAAGTAAAGGAAGATAATACTTATGCCAGATTTCAAATAGTTAAAATATGTATTCTGATAAATGAGATGTTATGCATAAAATATTGAAAAAGAGATGGAAATATTACTCAAACCACTATGTAATACTATTTTATTAAGTGGATTTTACCTCATAAATGAAGGGAGACAGTCTTATAACCCTGATAAATCGCTATTGACATGTATTTAGGGGTCATGAATTATTGTAGAAATTGTGTTGTTTGTTTTGATGCGCCTAGAACTGAATGTGGAAGGTCACCAATATAAACTCTAGATGAAGATTCATCTTTTGTGAGTTAAATTTAGATGTAAATGTGAATTATACTTGTTTTAGTACAACGGTGTAGACACTAAAATTTGGTCACACTCCCCTTTAGTCCCTCGATAAATAAACACCCTTCATCACATTCACCTAGCTATGGCCCCCTTCACCCCAATACTAATTTTTGATTCTAATTAAATTAATTCATTATCCTCACCATATTTATTATTTAAATATCTTAATTAGGTGCATAATATCCACACTATACACCTCATTTTCTAGACACCTCATCAAGCCAACTCATCCTAAGATATTCTTAGTAAGTTGCCATAACTAACTAAGACTTACCCAAACCCTAAAAATCAATGCCTAAATTCAGTCTAACCACATTCCCGCATGTGTACAAGATGCTTCCAATCTAATCTATGGATTAATGACACGAGATCCCAAAAAATCAAGGGGATCTACCTAGTTTGGTAAAACTAGGAAATCCCACCTTAATCGATGCCAGTTACCCCTAACCATCACTGGTTATGCCAAAATCACCATCGGTCACCTTTTAATCCATAAAATAACCTTATTTTGGAGGTTTCCAAAACATTGGGAACATTCCTGAGAGATATCGCATCTTCTGAGAATGAATTTCAGAAAGAACACACATGCAAGGAAGGAGATCAAGCATTTCCTCTAGCACATGCATCTAGCAATCATACAACAACCATCCAACATTCACCCCAGCACAGATTTGATCCAACCAAGAAAAAGAGAATGCATATGCAACCCATGCAGGAGCTTTCCAATGTTTGGTGATCCTTAGCAACATTCAACCCCTTTCCAGTACCTTCATACCTCACTCACAAGTGCCCAGGACCAGAATCCAAGTAAGTGGAACATTATATTCCTCTGGTTCATTTCATTTTATCATTATATTGTCACCCTTTTGTTCTCTTGGCCACCTATAGACCTCTGTTAATACTCACCCCTCCATATACCCATTAAAACCTCATCAAATCCCACCTAAACCACCTAGTACCTCATTCTGACCAACCAAAGTCCTTTGTGAAATCACAAAGGAGACCCAAAACTCATTCTATGGCATTCCCAGAATTCCACAGTAACCAACACTGGTTACACCCAACTTCCATCGGTCACCCTTAACTAGCATCGGTCTTTGTATGTGCCCATACAACCCATAACAGTGGCCTATCCACCTAATTCCACATCACCCTTATTCACTTGTGATCTACCTGAGACCTCTATTAAACCTGCAGAGACCCAGAACCAGTTGTTTGACCTTCAGATCTTATTTTAACCTAGCCTGTTAGATTAGATCTTTCTTATTGTGTTTCAAGTGAGATACCTAAATCATTTCAAATTATAATAGGATTTATTTTACTACTCACATTAAATTGTTTTAAACAGTGGACTAACAGCCATCTAGGAAGTATCACACTTCCCAGATCTAGCACACACTAGGCAGTTCACTACACATATTGTTTAACTCTTTTTGGTGGTCTTGCTTTCCATTACAGGTAGTTCCTCCTAGCCAAAAGGAAGCTCTCATGAACAATTGTGGATTCAGAAGTCATACGCATGTAACAACCAACCAACCAACATCTCAACAGGTATTCCTCCTATGCCTGTTACCATATCTGTTTCGTCAATATTTCAAAGAAACATCTAAGAATTAGGTGAAACAAATGGTATTAAACATAACTGAATCTGAATCTTATATGGTAAATATTACCATAGTTATTGTTAAGTTCATCTTTCATATAATCTAAGATCTAGATCTTGTTTATGCACTCTGGGTTTTTTACTACTAGTTGTGAATCTCAATATGTTTAAATATCATCATGTTAACATCCTATACAAGCAAATATAAAGAGGGACCTGGTGCCTTTACATGCTTCAGGTGAGTGCTTGGCTTAGGCTGAGTGATGTGCTAATGTGCATCTGGTTTATTCACAATAAATTCTAGGATGTATCAGTAACACTAGATATGCACCCTATTATTATCTCAGTTTTGCATGATGCTTGAACTTATTCTTTTTCCCAAAATGTATTTTATGTATCCTCCAATTCTTCATGCATCATTCCAAGTCGTGCTTTGTAATCCTTCCTATTTTCATCCCGTAACATGAAAAATGGTTAATTCCTAAACTTCCTCCTTCTTGGCACACAATCATAGGGCACAAATCTGTCACACCCTTGTGCCTACTTACATGCCCCTACTTTCACACCACTATCATCTGCACCTTTAATAACTAGGAAAGATTTCATCAGCCCAACATTATCTTAAATCCTTTTCCACATTAATGGATTTAATATTATTAGGAATCCTTATTTGCTTCTTATTCTATGATCCAACTTTACTCAATTGATTAATTAACTCAATGTTACGATATATCGAGGACTTGAATACAATCCACAAATAAATTACATGTTATCTGTAATATGACCAAGCTTATAGAATAGTTAGAAGTTGTGGGGTATAACATACTTCCCCCCTTAATGAATCATCATCCTTATGATTTTTAATTCATTAATCAAAATATGAAAAATCAAACATAGGTTTTATCTAATAATCTTGGAGGAAAAATCATTATTTTCCATAAAAAACTACGATTTTCAGATCTAAAAATCAGTTTAATTAGGTTTAACATCCCTTTAACCAACAAAAGTTGTCACACAAAAAAAAATGACCATATTTTTGTCACTACTACCAGTCATATCATGTAATATTATTTAATATTTAGTACAAATAGTAAAAAAAAAAGTTATATAACACATCAATAAACAAGGAAAGATTGTTTTCAATTTTTCCCCAAGTCTTACAAAGTTTTTTTTTTCATTACTCATTTTTCTAGACCCTTGGCATGTACAATTCTCAATTTTTTTTGAAATTTACCTTGTGATCTTCCTTTCTCGGCCATTTTTATTCAAATACATCCCTAGTTTTCATAACTCATATACCTCCATCATAAATTTATGGTCAATGATTACTTAAATCATCCAAACTTTTCCTTTTCTTTCCATTTAGGCTTCTTGTTTTCACATATATTAGAGTCATTTTTTGTCCTTCATATCAAATAATCATTGATTTTCATTATATATATATATATATGTATATATGTATGTATATATGACAATAAATTATAAGTCCAAATGCATTTAAATATAATTTTCAATTCTGTGAAGATGATAAGTACCATTAATGTTACGTTAATAAACATAAGTCTAAAATTTAAAAAATTTTGTTCCAATACTTTAAATAAAAATAAGATTTCTCAATTAGTTTTCATCTAATCATTAGGTACAAAAAAAAATCCATCCTACTTAGCATTGTACTATACCAACATCAGGGATTCCTTTACAACTTTCCCAGCATCCTGTTACAGATACTTCTTCCTTTCCTTAGTTGTTTTTCCTTATAGCGTGCATCATCAACTGTTGCTTGGTAATATTCTTTAAAGGAAATTTTATGGAATAATTCTCACTCCCACATATGAAACATCCTCTAATAGGCCCCTTTTGACCACATCCAATCTTACCACCTGCAACATTATTCTTCTTGTTTCTTGCGGGTAGTTACAACAAGATTTTCTACATTTTTAATCTTGGAAATACATATTTTTCTATTATCCTTTCTTCCACCACATTTTCTTATGCATTCCTTTATGAATAATCTCTTGAAAACTATTATGATCCATTATCCTTTTTATGAGTTGGAATATATCACAGATTCATTTTTATCCCACTAGTTTTTCTAGAATATCATTCCCCCAGAAGAAAGTCCATATTCATCAAATGTTTCTTCCAATTTTTGGTTTAATTCATCTTTGGATTTGTAAATATGAAAAATTTCATCATTATTCAGTATTAATTACCATGTCTTGGAGTTACTTTAATAAATTATTTCTAACTCCAAATTCTATTATGAAGCTCAGACAACCTCAATGTCATTCTGCATTAACAGACATAGATTTGCCATTTTTTTCTTCATATACAAAGGATAAATCCAATTTCTAATTTTGTTTAACATAATCACTAGATATCAATAACTCAGTTGTACTAGTATATAATTAAAACATCAACAAGAATTTATTCTTAACCTACCTGATGTTTCATTAGGAAATCTTGTTCCTTCATCTTAGATTTATAGTCACCACATCATTGTTCTGTTGCTTGCTGGAAATCACGTCAAGTATTTCTTGTTGAACTCATTTTGGTAGTCTACTTTTTTTGCCACATCCTTTACAATAATTTTCCTAAATTTGTAAGTGGAGAAGAGATAATTCTCTTATATATTTTTTCTCTTTTCGAGTCAGAATTTATTGTAGATCTCGTTTTAGCCTGATTAGCCTTTAAAATCATTTTTGGTACAATAAATAGTCCTTTTCTCTATCTACTTCATGTACCCTTTATAGTTTTTATTTCAGTTTTATTTCAAGTTCCAAAATCTACCATCATAATAATTCAATAATAAATCAACCCCTTTCTGATTGTTATCAATCATCTCAAGTTGTTTACCTTGGCTGACAATGTTCACACTTTACTTGTTGCTTCCATCATCCTTCTAGTTTTGTGTGTCACGAAGGACTGTTAGAGTGTTATCTAACTTATTTACCATTGAACGTGAAGAATTTTTGTTTTGGTTCATTATCCACAGTACATCCTTCTCACATTTATTTTATCTTGTTAATAAAATAAGAATTTAGTAAGCGTAAGGACCCCATTTTTCCAATAGCTGCAACCTTTAGCTATGATACCAAAATGTAACAACCTCATTATTACTCTTCTAAACTAGGAAAGTTTTTTTACATATATTAACTTCATGCTTCATTGATTTAAATACCCAACATTTAAATCCAACATAAATCTGAAATTGAATCCATCTGATAACATTCATAAACCATGTGCAGTTAGATGATTTGGTCAGTAATTGATCCCTAATAGATTACTCTTTACAAGTGTGTATACAAAGTATACTATTGGTTTCATTTTTTAGAAATTTATAATCAAGTAATGATTTCTAAGTGCATACATGTAAATCAATCATTAATCCCATTGAGAATCCCTACATCATTAGATCTTGGTGAAATCAAGGATAGTGTAATCAGTAACTTACACTACTTTGATCAAAGTTTCAGAGACATGTATTCCATGCTTGGTTCCATGATGGCACACTCGTCATTAGGAACTTGTCATTTCACCTAGTTTTGTTATATATAGATTATTTTCCATCTCTTAAGTTATTATTTTCATAGTTATCAACTTAATCATTCATTAATGGCCATTCCTATTTAATAGGTTCATTTAGTTTATTAAGATAAACAAGTAATTTTGTACCTTTAAGTACTCCTAAATTATTATGTGTCATTTGTTAATGACCAAGGTACATCAATGATATATATAATTTACAATTATCTCATTAATGACAAAGCATGCCTTCATTCTCTAGATAGGTCAACTACATTAGTTTAAGACCTAAGTACTTCACTTTGTACCATCGTGATTTGGTTGTTCACAAAGGTACTCTACCACATAATTGTGTGTCACTGATGGTAGAAGGAAGTAGACTTTGTCAGATTTTTTTCATCATTCAACCTATTCTTAACACCTTTCTTAGCACTAAATATACCAAGCCTTTAGAGTGTAAGTCTATGTATCTTTCCTCATTCTGAATTCAGGGTATATATATATATATATATATATATATATATATATATATATACATTAATACAACTTAATCATGTATCTACTTGACACTTTTTTTATAAGACATATATGCTTGGTTTTCTTCTATTATTTAGCATATTTATAACATCTTAGTTATCAACCCTTATACTTAAGTCTCTAGGTATACCTGTCAATTCCATTACTGTCACATTACTTCCATTATTTATTCGCTAGCTAATAATGATGACTAAAGATAGTTATGCTTTACTAGAAGTATTGAATTCTCATTAAATACTCTGTTGATGCAACCCAAACATTTTTCCAAAGTACAAAAATATAGATAAGGGAAAACCATTTATTTTTCTATCCATACTTAGCATGATCAAGCTCTTTATTTGTTATCACTATTTTTCTAAATGTATTCCTGACCATAAGGACATATTATAAGTAATATTATTTTTTGGTGCTCATTTTGAGCTCACACCTTGTTCTTAAATATGCCTCCAAAAAAAATTTATATGTCACTTACGACAACTCTAAGATGCATATACCCGTGAAATAAATCAATTTTGAACCCTGAAAAAATGTCGTATTTGTGCAATAAGTTTGGTGAAGGTTTTCTTTCTCAATCCATATATCCATGATTTTATTTACACAAAGAAATATCCTTATAAAAAATGTCATCAAGTCGTGTAAATAATTTCCTTTATTCCCTGTGTGTTTTTCATTTTATATCTTCATATAAAATTCATTTTATTATGCAATGCCCAAAACATGTGGCATGTTTTGATTTATTGCAAGGATTGGTCCTTGCATGAATAATCACATAATTGTATTAGGGTGAAATATGAAAAATAATCCTCGAGGCTTGATGGAATATGCCAAGGAATATTTATGGCATAAGTTACAAAATGAATACATATGCCCACTCCCTAAGAGAAAATACATGTAAGGAGCTTATTTAGAGTGCGGGAGCAGAATTTTTATTCACATTTTCATTTTACACCCGAAAAAGTGCAAAGTGAAAATGTAATCTTGAAGACTGATGTGGGACATGTGTCAACCCTTCAAGAAAATTCAAGAACAGGTGAGTGGGTCTATTTTTATTTTGTGGACCCCTTCGAAATATGAACAAAAATACAAATAAATTCCCTAGCCCTGCTACCCTTTAGATAAAAACACATGGATAACCCACATTCAAAAGGGAAAGGGCAGATCAAATGGTCAATATTCAAAGAATTTAAGTTTTCCACCATTAATTCATGTCGCACGGATATAGGTGAGAATATTTTAAAGATTCTTTGATTATGTCAAACCCTCACTTTTCATATGGATAATTTGGAATCCCTAGCTCTAAAAATTCAAAATACAGGTTAAGTAGATTGATTGTGGAAGGATACATTTGAATCAAGGATTTTGAAATCATGAGTAGAAAGGAGAATTTATAAGAATCTCCAAGGAGCGGGTAAGTTCTCATATAAAGGAATATAACATTCATGTTTTTCCTATTTTTCAATCCTATAATTCATGACATATTGAGAGAGGAGGTTAATAATACATAGAATGAAGCTCATGGATTAAATATTTCATATAACCTCTAATATCACCAACAATTTGGACACATTCATAGATATAAATATGATAAACACTAACTTGAGTGGTATATTAAGAAGACTTTGTGCCCTAAAAAAAAATAACTATATGACGTCCATTGATTCTAGTCAAATTTCCCTAGCTGAAACATTCCCACCTTCCATAAATTCTCCCAAACATGTGTGGCTCTATGTTGAGAAATATTATCTAGTAAATAAATAATTTCTAGATAAAAGTGGAGAAAGAGTATTAGCTCTGATAATTGAAGCCTTTCGATTAATTCTAGGATTACCGAAGGTGGAGAAACCAATAGGCATTGATATAGAGTCAGAAAATAGTGATTATGAAGCTAAAAATGGTGATTATGTTGTTTTAATTAATGCTAAGTGGTTGTTAATAAATAAAGGATCTATTGAAAGAATCCATAAGAGGTTGAAAAAAACATTGTTTGTTGAATAAGTCAAGGATTCAATTGTAATGCTGAGTATAATTGTTGGATTGGATATGGAGTACAAGTTCTAGGAATGGATGTGCCCATACATAAAGGTTATTTTGGAGGAAAAAGGATAACATTTTTTGTGAAAAATTTATAGTCTCCATCAATCATGGCCACAACTTATGGAGATGGCCACATAGATTAGGATAGGTATTACTTACAACCTTCATTTTTACATGATGTCTTATTTAATTTAGAACATTGCAAGTCACAAGTTATTTCCTAGTCTCCCATGAATGACAAGTTTCAAAGATCACATAGTGTATGATGATGTATCCCCTAGTTAAATCTACAAAAATGGAAAGGGAATGTTAAAATAATTAATGATGTATCCATTGCACTTATGGTATTCCTTTTCAAACCAGAGTGGGAGCAGTATAGGATATTCATTGAGGATAGGAATTCAATAATAGAATATGGTTTCTTTTTCATTCAACATGAGTTTTATACTTACATCAAAGAAAGTGTATTTTATGGACACCCATACAAATCACCTAGATATGTGGATGAGAAATGGTCCTTGTGTGATTTCTCAAGGAAGTTGGCACCAATGTAAAAAATAATTGGAGGGAAGCACAAGACCAACATTAAGTTTCCTATTAGGATTGGGAGGTATTCTTGCCCCACCATTGCAAAGACCATAATGCTGGAAAATGAGATGGAAAGGTTCAATATGGATGAATTTTAACCTATATCTAAGTATGATACAAGTGGGTTGTTATTTAATATTTTATAAGTTCATATGAGAATGAGCCTCACTTTTTGGACTATTGGATGAATTGTGAGGATGAAGAAGAGTTCAGGCTTAAATATTTCTCTAGGATGAACCTTAGGCATGCCTTTGATTTTAAGATATTTGTGGTGCCTCAAGGAATAATAGATGATAAAAAAATAGTGATTCAATATCATATTGACTATAATATTGAGGCACAACTAATTTCTCCCATAGTCTAGGATGAAGAAGAGTCAGATAACCCGCATAAAAGAATAGTTGATGTAATGGCAAGGATGCTAACTAGGCTTCAAGGAAAAGGTATGGATTTATCCCTTCGAAACATAAAAGTGTTAAATGAGTTTAGAGACTTGAAGATATCAGGTGAAGATCTCCCTCCTCTAAAAGAGGGAGCTAACAATATGGATCCATTAAATTGGAAGGCTCCCCAATTTCTAAAAAACATTCCTACTTCTATAATTATTGATGAATAGACTACTGCTACTATTGACACTGGAACTCTATGTTCATTTTAAAACAGAAGATAGAATATTTTCTCTTGAAATCTATGAAAAATTCCACTATCACCCAAGAAGTGCCCATACAAAATAAAGGGGAAGGTATTACTAAACCAAGAACTCCCCCAGTAACAATTTCTAGGATACTTCAGTATAGGGAAAAAGATGAGGGTATTCTTGGAAAGTGTTGATAAAAAACTCAAGGTACAGAGTGTTAAAGAAAGAGAGGCACCTGATCTCAAGTATTTTGAAAGAGCTACAAATAAATCCAAAGTGTTACTACCCTTGGTAAGAGATAGTGGTATTTTAGTGAAGGAAGGAAGTCATGCCTCAAAGAAACATAAGAGTAAGGATCCTGAAGTAATTGGTCCTGGTTCCACTCATTGATGCTCAGAAAAACCTTGTTGCTACACTTGCAGAACAAGTAATGATACCACAAGTTATAGGAAAGTATTCATGTTACTCTACTAGAACCACCAGAGGTTACAAATTCAATTTTATTTCCCATGGGAATAGGGATAGGATTGGTCAAGGTGTTTCACTGGATTCTTAGTAAATTAATGAAACAGATACGAGTAGTAGGCCAAGGAGGAATACCTATTGTAATGTCAGGTGAATTTTATGCACATGTTCTAATTTCTTGATCCAAGTTGATTGTGAGAGCTCCCTTTTTGTTAGGAGGAACTACCTGTAAATACAAAACAATAACACCAAATAGAGTTAAACAAAACAATGAGTGGATGGCATAGCAGAAGCTAGATCTGGGAAGCGTGATGCTTCTTGAACATGGTGTCAATGTACTTTTATATAACAATATTAATTCTAGTTAAATCGTACATAAATTAAGGTTGCTATTAGAATTGAAATGACTTAGATATCTCATACAAAACAATAAGAAAGGTAGTTTAAAAGATTTTTTAAGGTCAAAATGGGAGGATTAACTAGTTGGTGTTGAGTTACAAGTTTGGTAAAGGATCTGGGTAAGGTTTGGTAATGATTAGAAATGGTTTTGGGCTATTAGAAAGTGGGTATTAGCTCATTGTTCTAATCTATACTAATAGACACAGTAATTGGTGTCAACTGACGAATGATTTTAGTCAAATAGAGTGACTAATGTTGGTTGGCTAACCGGTGTCAGTAGGGGAAATTATCAAAAAGTTGCTAGATTTGGTTTTCCAAAATCCTTGTGATTTCACAAAGGTTAGAAATGGTGAGGGTGAGGCTGTATTTAATGGTTCTGAAGACTCAGAGATGATCAGTAGAGGGTGAAAATGGGTGTACATTCTAGTTATTATCATGTTATGGGTTGATGGAAGGGAGGAATTTAAGGGTGCAGAGAGAAATAAACTAGAGAAATGAATTAAAAAATCTACATAAAGAAACTATAGATTCAATGAGGATATGTTGAATACTTACTAGAAAATATATTGGAGGACATACGTGATGAATACGATGACATCAGATATCTAGAGAGAAGATTCATTGTATTCATGCAGCGGTAGTTTGAACCTTTGTGTTTCTATATTGTGAATCTATGATCATGAAGAGGATAATGGATTCTCACTGGTGTTGGTAGTGCTACTATGTGTCTTCTTTTTCTTGAGTGCTAAATAAATTTGAGTGATCCAAGTCTCTAGAATAATGATATCCTAAATCAAGTTACCAACCTAAGAAAAGGATTTTGGAATAGTATTTAATCTAACCAACAATGGTTAGGTGAATGACATTGATCAAGGCGGGAATATCTAGGTTGGCCAAAAATAAAAAGATTTTTTTATTTTTAGCATGATCTCAAACCTTCTATCGAGTCTCAAGTGATAGATCATAGCAAGATCAGTAGGATTCCTTTTAGGTTTGTTAATAGGAGTTAAGTATAGGTTTAGACTAATTCCTAGTCAATTAGGATAGGTTTAGACTCGTTCTTATGTCATTAATGAGGTTTGATTAGGTCATTGAGTGAGGTGGCTAGGTGAGGTGGTTAAGTGAGGATATTAATTAATTAATTTAATTAACATGTGCACTATGGGATATGAATAGGTAGGATATAGTTAATTTAGTTAACGAGGTTTAAAGGGGAGTATGACCCAATTTTGGTGTCTTCATTTTTTCCCTTTTTTTTGGGTAGATTATATTTGTAAGTGACGCTAACAAAAATAGGAAATTAGTGTTTGAGGTATGAATGGAGGTTAGATTTCCCCAAGTAAGGATGAAGGTGAGATTTCCCTAAGTGTGGATGGAGGTGATCCCCCTCAAACCAGGAACTGATGAGGTGTTAGATCGAGTCAGTGAGTGGTTTGATAAATATGTAAGTGATGAAAGTGAAGGTAGGTGGGTTATAGGTAAGGGTATGAGCACTTTGGGTAATGGGTAATGTTAAAATCAGGTAATAGGTAATGTAAATTGAATGTACACACACGTATAGAATGCGACATAGTACTAGGTAGAAGAGTGTGTAAAATCAACATCATCCAAGGTCGATATATTTATCCAAATGAGGTTGAAGTGATTCTACTATCAAAGGTATAGGATATGGTTGATAAAACACAACTTAGGTTAGGTGAAGGACCATTTAGGTATGATCTAGTGCACCAAAGGTTTGGTCGAAATAAACAACATGGCAATAGGAAAGGTAGGGTCATTAGGCTAAACAACATCGGTAACAACATCACAAGGTATAGTGATTACTTGAGTTCAAAGGTCACAAATGGTAGTTCCAGTTAGGGTATTTAGGTCATGGAATGAGTAAGTCCGAGGTATATGTATATAAAAAATATCTAAATGCAATCATGGAAATGTACATGTAATTTAGGCTTACGGGTAAGGTGTAATAGTGTTGGTAAGGCCAAAAGGCATGTCATAATAATGGGTTTAGGTAAAAATGGGCATACTGTAGGTGAAATGCTATAGGTAGGTGACCGATGCTAGTTATAAGGTACCCAATTTCGGTTTGGTACGACCAATGCCAGTCATGTCGATTTGGGTTTAAAAAGAAAACTTTTGTGTTTTACGAAGTCATTTTAACTAACTAAGGTAAAATATGAATAGGAAAATGGGGGGAAATAGGTTATGGTAAAGAGTGGACGAGCTAACCTCCAAAGTCCCCATGTGCTCGGATTGCTACCTACATAGCCTTGACAAAATGGTGTCTCACACTGATGTACTTCTCCCATAAGCTAGGGAATAATATGATGAGGTAAAGGTATGGGTTGGTAGGTTTTAGGCATGATCAAGTCTTGGTCAATTAGGTATGGGTGAATTGAGGTCATTTAGGTATGGTTAAATTATGGTGTCGAAGGCTTGGTCCTGTATAGGATAATCAACAAGTAATGGAGAAGGTGATTGGTAAGAGGTGACAAAAAGAGACACCTATTTGATAAGAACCATGACAAGTTTATCATACCTAAGATGGGCTTATGAACATAAGACCCTGAAGGTGTTACATGAATGACTTATTCCAAGGGTGAAGAAATTTACATGATCAAAAAATGTCACAATTTTGGCATGTCCCTTGAGAAGGTAGGAAATTAGGGTGAAAACATGATGAGGTGAAAATAGTTTAGTTTTAGCGTAGCCTAATGTGAGACAACATGCCTACTTGGAAAGAGAACCAAGATCAAAATAGGCAAATCCATGACAAAAAATTCATAATTTAATTCTTTTTTCTTTGGTTTTGATAGACTGGTTGATGTAGGAACTATATGTGGGATGATTATATTATCTCCTTGAGGTATTCGTGAAGTTAATTGATGCGGGAAGCTTCTGAATATTTTATTTTATTTTTTGCAAGAAAAGTCTTCTTTTGATGATAAACTAAGTACAATATGGATAGCTTTGTATAACTGTCCTTCAAGGGAGCAGTCTATTTATAGTAGTGAGATACAAAGAATATATGCCCTTTTGAGGGAGTCATCTTTTTGCTAGAATTTTGACTCAAGGATTTGAATCCCATTTTACTTTTGAAAATTTTCTAATCCTAGACTTTTAAGTCATTGATGTAGCCTATAATTTACCAGTTAAATCCCAGGCATGTTAGCACATCACTCAGCTTAGACTAAGCACTCACCCAAAGCACGCAAAGGTACCAAGCCCCTATTTAGTGTTTTTTTGTAGGATGTTAGCATTACAAATACTTAATGCATTCAATTCCATATTTAATACATCATTCTACAATGCATGTACAGATCTAGTATTTAAAGAATAAAAAACTTAAATGATAACCATGATGAAATCAACACATGCAAGAAACCAATCATACTCAAAATTAATACTCTAATTCAGCCAATACACTCCATTATATTAAATGTGACAGGAATACACAGAAGCTTCATTACAACAATAGATAATACCATAGTTTATGTGCGCATTAGATTTTGACAGCATAACCTCACAATAATTCAGTTCCCACATCTATATCTCTCTCTTATTACTTATTTCACTACATATTTATAAAGGTGGGGAATTTACCTTCACCACTTATCTATTCCGAAAATAGGTCGCATGTTGAGAATAGCTATTTGCCTTTACAATAATACAGCTACATATGCAAGAATGTGGTAATAATAGATCTCTTCTGGTTAAATATCAGTCGCAATTATATCTTTAGCCAACATCCATGCAAAGTGCTCCATAGGTGCTCTTCCAAAAAATAGTCTGATGTGTGTCACGTGCAAGTATTTTCCTGTTTGATGTGCTCCACACACCATCCTCCAAAAATAGATCATAATTGTGAAAACGGATAAGTCTCGAATATTTATCTGTCCTCCACATGTGATTCCTTCCCGATCCTGTTGTTCCTTTAAACGCACTTTTCTCTTCCACGCAAATATTTTTTATGCCTTCTACTAAGTGTTATACATTGTCTACTAAACATTACCCCACACTAACTACATTTCCTTCCTGATAATGGTTACCTCTTGAATGCTCAAAGATTGAAGAAAGAATATAAAAGAAAGATAGTAAATAATTTTCTATACAAAAGAATTATTTACTCAGTAGTATCCTCTGCTTCAACTGGAAGAATGAGTTATGGATATTCTTCCTTTATTTTGGCCTCTAATATCTGCCATTCACTTAGTGCGGCCTCTCCCCCTTTTTCTAGAATATCTACCGCAATAGACTCCATCTCATCTTGGGCAATATCCCCCTTTTCATTCTGGCAAAACTAGAACAATGTTGGACATTGCAGACATTCTTCTCTCTAGCATATTCATCTTCTGTGTTATAACCTTCCACAGCTCATCTAAACTTTCCTTACGGGGTTCTTGTGCTGCTGCAGGGGCCTCGCAGCTTTTGTTTTACTAATGCCAACCTCTCTGCGTGAAACCATTGTACTCATCCTTTATCACTTTTAGGAATTTATTTTCCTCTACCATGGTCCTTATCCTGATGACCTCGCTTCCGTAGTTGTGGAAAATGTTCAATGCCTGGTTTTCTTTTCTCAACTCCTCCAATAAGCTTTGGAGCAATGCATCATAAGATGCAATCTTCCTCATCACTGAAGCCTTTGCTCACTCTACTGGCTCCTTAGGATCTCTTGGGGATGGACATGCGCATAGGTCCCATCCTCAAGGACCAAAATCTACCAAGGTACGTACATAATGCATTGCTGAAAGGAAATTTTTCTGGTAACCTTGGACTCCAAATGTGGTCTTTCTTTTAGAACATGGCCTACAATTTCCTCTTTCCATGCAGATGAAAACAACATTCTTCTTCTATGTCAAGTCCTTCTCTTGTCGTAGGCATGCTATCTCCATATCTTTAGCCTTGATTTATTCTTTCAGCACCCTAATAGTTGTAGCCTTATCCACATTCCTCCTTGCTACCTTTATAGATACCTTTACTAAGGCATTACTTGTTCATCTGACATAATAGTAGGATTTACCATTATGTGTTTGGCCTAAGATTCCTTCCTCAATCTTATTGATACACAAGATTATTCACATACGTCAAAATCTGGTTCATCCATATGTGTCTGCATTGACCAAGACAACTGCTTCTTGGTGCACACGGTGGTTATATCCTCATCCATCAGCTCCCATCCATATAATTCTTAAAGGCCTACCATGCTTTGGAAATATGCAAAGATAATTTTACTTGTGTCCTCAGTGTAGCCAAGGATCAGTGCAATATACTTCCCACTTGTCCTCTTCGACCTCGGCCCCTTAGGAACTTGAGCATCGAGATTTGGAGTTTGGCCTGCTATGCTCTCAGTAGTCTCTTGTGTTGTTCTATCTACCTCCTTTACTCCTTCTCCACCCTTAATTTCTTCATCATTTGGCTCTTCTACATCCTCTAGAGGTTCAGGATATTTGAGCATGCTTTCCTCAGACTCTTCCACCTCCTCATTCAACATCAACTTCCTTCTTCTCTTCTCAGGTGGCTTCTTCTATGGAGAGATTCATGGTGATCTATGCACTAATTGTGGAGTAGCACCTTGGGTTATTATTCTCCTGAACACCCTTTTAAAATGAAGCTCTCTGTGTACTGTATCCATATCCTCATCTTCTCCTTCCTTCTCCTCAATTGGCATACTCGCGAGCTCCATTTATACCCTGTCTAAAGGCTTCCTTCATCCTCTATACTCCAGGACACCAATATCTTCTCATTCATCTTCCTCTTCATCCACAACTATAGTCTCTTTAGGCTATGGAGTTGGCACATTTTCTACTATACGCTTACCCTTAGGTGGCCCTGGAAGCATGAACTCATTTTCCATATATTTTTTGTTCTCCAGTTTGGGCTTGAGTTAAAGATACATGAGCACTGCTCCAACCTCTCCAATGTCCAAGTTTACCGACTTCATGTTTACTACATCTGAGATAAGTCTCTCAATGTAGGTAGTATGTCCTAGATATACATATGTTTTTCTCATGGTATGGTAATCCGCAATCTACCTTATCGGTGGTGAATTTTAGGTGGCACACATCTGTGAACCGGTGAAATGATGCTTGTAAGTAGCATGATTTGAATGCATATGGAAGTTTATACCAAGGGCTCCAAGCTCCACCATCCTTCATCATAAATCACGTGATGTGAAAGTGTTGGTAGAACCGCAAACTATACTTCCTTACTATAAACACCTAAAATATGCTTACACTTGGCATTTCCTCCAACTCAATCAATTAACGAATCTTCATTAATTCAACCTTATTTGCTCCATTCTCATATTCCCATGCATGACACCTTCTCGGTCGTATTCCTCCGATAATCATCTTATCTAGCTAATATCTCTTTTATTAGCTAAACATTCCTCGTTTCGACCATTCAAAACCTTCCTAGTTCTCTCTAGACCACTTCTATTGGCTTTGTAGGCTATATATCTGTCAAAATTGGTTATCCAAACCCCTCCCAACTCTTAATGAGTCTCTAATCACTTTCTAATCAATTTTAACTAGCCTAAACCCTAGTTAACTAGCCTAAACCAAGCTTAACTAAGCCTAAAGCATGTTTATCGTAATCTAATCCTAAAGTGCTTTGTGAGCTTTAGTCCCACATGCACCCAAATTCTAAATTCTCCCAAGTGGAAAAATATAAATACAAGGCTAAGCCCACCCATTTAAAACTACAAATTTACACCCGTCAAACACAGCTTGTTTTCATAACAAATTTCTCTCACATTTGGAGATATTGGTATTAGATCTCATTTGAATTAGCTAAGCCAATAGGCATTTGATCTTGGTTATCCTCCATTGTTGAAGCTACTCTATTTTGCATCCATAACTTCATAGTAGGTTAGTAGGAGGGTATCTAATTTGGTCTTATAACCATTGTAGAGAGACCTCTTCACCTCCATTGAAGAAACAACAAATCTAATTTGATTTCTCATAGGTTTAACTAGGTTTAATTTATGTTTTAAGTAATCATAGAGTAGTTAGAGATAAAATGATAGTGTTTTATTTTAATTCATTATTGTAGAAGTTATCTTGTTTAGCACTCATCTCATGATGCATGGATGAGTTAGCAAAGCTTTGAGGTTATTTATCCTCATTACATAGCTTTTGCAACTTTCCATTGCATACACTTACCCACCACTGAAGGTAACTCCATGGGTATGCGCCACTCCTCATCAAACAACACATGGAGCCTATCATATTACATCTCCTACCTCTATTTAAATGGCCCACTCATGGTCCATTCACATAAGTATATATCAAATCTCTTTGTCAGGGATTTATTTTCTGTGGGGTACTGCCAAATCTTTTCCTTTGTCCCATCAGGCACTCCAATCTCCATAAACACCAAAGAAAATAAAATAGTGCCAAAAATAATTATTTTAAATATGTGTGCTTCTTCAATGATTTTATTTTCTATTTGATCCACAATATTGTAGACCACTCCTTGAGATATATATTTTACAACATGTAACCACATTGTATTCACTTGCAAAAACCTTTCTTTGTCATTCAACTTTGTTACAAGATGGGAAACTTCCTGTACTACTAGGTACTTCTTCAATTTATCTATGTCCATTCCGCGTAGACCCTTGGTATATCCTAGCTCCTTCCTTGTCTCCAAGATCACTGCTTTATCTGTTAATTCACTCTCTAGATCTACTCTTGAGGCCTTTAGTCGTGTCACTATTTGAAATAAGGTAGATGTGATTCTAACCCTTCATCTGATGAAGTAGAAGAATTCCTCATGAAATATTCTCATCAAACATAGATAAAATGGTTCATACTTTCCAAAATATGCCAGCTCATATAACTAGTAGACTCTAATCTACTTTATTAGCTTCTCTCCAGTGTCATCGTACACTAACATGTCTTCTGTTATGCACTTGTTTTTTTTGTTCTCAACAACACATCTAATTCCTTCTTATTATCTGATATACGATAGTTTTAATAATTGATATTTACATTTATGGATGTGGGAATCCCATTCTTGTCCCACAATCATTCCTCCGGATACTACATTTTTGAAAAATTACTCTTGGAAGAGATTTCTTCTTCCACTTCGACCATCTTCTTCCCTTTTAATCTTATTGTCAGGGATTTCTTCTACACCATTTTAAAAATATCTCCTTTCTATATTCTATAATTTTCAATTTAAAAACCCTATTTTGAATCTTCGTGCCCTAGCTCTTTTGTAACACTTATACTTTGCTCAAACCCTTCACCTATAGGGACACAAGATTCTCCTGTTCACAAATCTTCTCTCCACATCTAGTTTCACACTCTCTGCACCTCCACAGGATTCGCTTGGCTCGTTTGCACTTAGATCTCTTCAAATTATTACAATTGAAATGGTAAAAATGAACTTACATCCCATACTTATATAGATTTTCAAAAATTTAGTGCATTGATTACTCCTTCACCTACAAAAAATCCTCTCATTAATCGACCATTTTTGTTCTTTCCACTTGGTACATATTCACGCCCAAGCTATAACCTTCTATCATGCCTTCCTACCTTCTACATGTGGACTTATCTTAAACGTGCCTTTATGCACCCAAGACCTTGCCATTGTGCCTTCCCTTGGTAGTTCCCATGGCCCTTGCTTACGTCATGTTATACTTGTTTATTCATTCATCTTCCCTTATGGTCCTTGTTTCTAGAAGCAATCTCTTTTTTTACAATTATCCAACTTGAATAACACCCATAGTAGTTTTTTCCTTTCATGTGTACTTATTTTCAATAGTCCTGTACCTGGATATCAATAACCACCCCACACTAATGGTATGTGCATTCCTCTATGCATAAAAAGTCTTCAAATAATAATTAGCTTATGGTGCACAAATGTGCTTTATTATACAAAATCACCAACTAAATTGACAAAACATAACGATGAAGAAGGAAATACATTAAGGAATTACAGAATTGAAAACCTAATCTAAATGGAAAAACTACCTTATTACAAACACCAAGAATACTTATTTATAGTAGGGCTTCATCCTACTTCCATTGAAGTACTCAGGTAACCATATTCCATCAAGCATCTCTAATTGATAAGTTCCTATTTCAAGTATGTGAGTGACAACATACGACCCCAGCTAATGTACCTTGAGTTTTCCTGGATAGCATACAAACTTGGAATCATAAAGGAGCACCATCTATCTAATATCAAACTTTTTATCCCTGATGTTCCTATCATGCAATTATTTCTTCCTAGACTTTTCTTTCTTTTTTCTCCAACATGTTATTTTTTGTCACTCGTCTAGTTTATGTAACTTTTCAATCCATTCTTCTAATTCTTGTTCATTAGCTAAACCTCTAGCGCACACAATACACAAAGAAGGGAGAATGAATTTTATAGGAAGGACTGCTTCTGTGCCAAACACTAACTTAAATGGTGTGGATTTTTTCAACCTTTTATACGTTGTTTGATATGCCCAAAGGACTACAGACACTTTATCATCCCAATCCTTTCCTCCAACATAAAAAATTTTGGTCAATGTCTAGATAATTTTTTTTTTAAAGCCTCAGCAATCCCATTTGCCTAAGGATGATATAGTGTAGTCTTATGGTGTGCAATCATGAATTCATCCAATAAAATTTTGATTATCTCATTCATAAAATGTGTGCCCCTAGTACTGGTAAAAATTAAAGTGAATCCATACATTGTAATAATATTTTCCCATAGAAATCTAGTTTTTGTAGCCACTATATAATCCTTTATAGATGATTCTTCTTCCCACCTTGTTAGATACTCTCTATAAGTTATGATATAGCACTATCCAGCCCTATGCGTAGCTGGTGAAATAGGACCCACAAAATCAATAACCCATTTTTAAAATCGTTCTTCACTAGTAATATGTTTTACATGCATTTTATCTCATCAACCTAGTTTCCCATGACATTGATAGTGATCACAAGCCTTGCAATATGATTTACAATCTTTATACAAGGTCTCCCACCATAATCCAATGAGTTAAATCTTGTGAGCAGTGGCTTCACCTACATAGTGGCCACCTATAATACCACTACAAGCTTCCTCCATGATATTTGTATGCTCATGTTCCAGTACACATAAGAATAATACCTCATCCCATCCTAACTTGTATAGGTCACTACTAATAAACATATAGGGTGCCACATGTATAGAAAGGTAATTCTTCTCTAAGGATTTCATGCCTTCTGGTGTCATGCCTGTTTGTATAAATACAAAAATATCCTCTAATTCTTATGGCATGCGTTGTAACCTGTATAACTGTGCATCAAGCATGGTAGCTTCAATGGCATGTGCCTCTTGTCTTGACTATATTTTGGATAAATGGTCTAGTCTAGAATTACTTTTTCATGCTTTTACCACAACTATAAAATCAAATTATTGAAATAAGAGTACCCATCTACATATGCACCCTTGTAAAATGGGCTTGTTCACCAAATAGTTCAATGCCATGTGATCTATATAAAATAAAAATGGTGTAGCAAGCAAGTATTGTCTAAATTTATGTAGCGCATAGATCATTGAAAATCTTTACATTTTGTAGTGGTGTAATTATGCTCTACAGGAGTCAAATTTCTACTAGAAAAATAGATAGGATGATCTATAATACCTTCTCCAGTCTAAACCAACACTACTCTAATGGTTGTGTGAGAGGCATCCACATGTACATAAAATGGTTGGTCCCATGAAGGAAAATGTAGAATCGGTGCGGTAGGAAGTTTCTCCTTTAATGTATCAAATGTGCATTGTTGCGGTGATCCCCAGTAGAATGTACCTTTTCCTTTGAATAGCTCATAAAAATATGCAGTAACCCTAGCATATCCCTTTATGAATTTTCTATAATATCCCATGTGACCCAAGAATCTACGTACCTCACTCTTACTGGTAGGATCTTTCAGTCTTATAATGACTACAACCTTAGCTGGATTAACCAACAAACCTTCCTTGCAGATTATGTTTCCTAATAGTATTCCAAATGGTGTAGCAAATATGCACTTCCTTATGTTCAAAGATATACTCAAGTGTCTACATCTTTCAATCACTAATAAAATATTTTCATAATGATCTTTAACCAGCCCATACACCATCCAATCATTTAAATAAACCTATAAGAAGTTATGAATAAAATATTTAAATGCCTAAAAAACTATGCGCAAGAATACAACAAGTGCATTTTTCAGTCTAAAAGGCATCACAGTGTAGGAAAAGCTACCCATTCGGTCGTAAAACTAGTTTTTCCCTGATTCTTTTGGGCAATCCGAACCTGATGATACCCAAAGAACCCATCTATAAATGAATAGATTATGTGCCCTACAATGCCTTCTAGGATTTTCTCAGTGAATGGCATAGGAAAGGGATCAGTCACACATGCAAAATTAAGCTCCCTATAGTCCACACATATCCTAATCCAACCATCCTTCTTGATACTAATAACCATTGGACATACCCACTCTGACTTGTCGAGGGGCTTGATGATTCCAAACTTCAACAATTTTTCAATCTCTTCTTTTACCTTTTCACACAAGTTGGGGTTCGTTCTCTAGGGTCTCTTTCTAACTGAGATCACACCCTCTTTAAGCTTTATCTCCATCTCCTATAATTATTCATGCATGAATTTTAGTTCATGGTACTTTCAAGGCAATAAGTCTTGATAATCCCGTAGTAACTCTATGATTTTTACCTCTTCAGATTCTAGCCAATAGTCTCTAATTATGGCCTCCTTAGGCTCAACATATGATCCAATATTCACTTTCTTTGTCTTCATAGGCTCATGATAGGTATGCATGGCCTTATCTTCACTATCCAACACCTCATGCCTACCAATTGAATGGTCTACATCCAAATTTTCTACTTCTTCATCATCCACTAGGTAGACCATTTTTCCTTTTTCTTACTCAAGACAAGCATGTTTAAGGAGTGTGGCATATGTCTATTTTTCTTTAACAAGACATGCTCTGAAGTCCCCTTAATTAAATAACTCTTGAAAGATTTTTTCTTCCTTGGCATTATCCCCCATAGTAAACCACTTTATGAATTTTAATGCTTCTTCCACCGTAGGTTTAGTATAGAAGAAGTCAAATGTATGGATCATCCTTGTAATTAAATCTTGCCAATTTCTAGTCTCTCTATGGAGTTTTTCATATACATACCAAGCATGTGTGCAACCTTGTAAAATGGAATAAAAATTATGCTCCTAGAGAAAAGGTGTTAAAGCTTTGTGCCCCTCTATCCAGATTCTCTCACACTGCTAAACATGGTGTTGAACAAGTCGATTACCATGATAAGTACATATTTGAGTAGGTGCATTGATCCTCAAGAACCTAATAGCAAGAGCAATCCCAATTTCATTCCATCCTACAAGATTATCCTTGTGGAACACCCACCAACACGATGTTGTCTCACATAGGGTATACGCTAGCATATTTATTCTCTCCAACTAGTCTACCCATTATTCCTCCATGATGCGTAGGAACTGAGTTATTACCTATTCTCCTGATATAACATGGTCTGTTATCCCTAGAAAATATACTATTTACTTTTTTCCCCACCAACTCTTAAGCTCTATGGGCCCAATTATCACACGCAACACTTGTAATATCACTAATAGACTGTGCATCCTCCCATTGAATGATTCCTTCTTTAGATGGTCAAGAACTTTTGGATACTGGATAACATGTACATCAATCCTATTAAGGTCTTCTTCACTTAAGTGCTCAACATACGGCATAAATTTTCCATCTATTAATGGGATAATAACCCTTTCCTCCTTGTTTTCCAAAGCTGATATAACCCTTATTAAATCAAAGATCAACATTATTTGCATAGCACCACCAATGCCCCAGTAGATATGGGAAGCTATATTCCTCTTCCAGTGCTAAGAACTCAAAATCTCTAGTGAACTTGGCTCTTTGTATGGTAATGGATGCATCTTTGAAAACTCTAATGGGAGTGGCCTTAGCCTAACTAGCCATGAATAATACATTAGAGGATGGCTGGAATGGGTGTCTCCCCATTTGTACCCATGCATATAAAGTAAGAACATTGAATTTTTTGCCTATATCAATCAATATATTACTTAATAGCCACCCATCGACAACAACATTCCAAGTGATTTCCTTATCACAATCTAGGATATGAGGGGGAATATTTACATGCAGGATTTGTCATACAGTCTCATTACTTGCACGTGGAGTGTTCCCATTTAACCAATTCCATAAGAATGGAATGATATTCTCCTAGCACAACATTTTTTACACTTCTCTCAAGTCAACAATATCATTTTAGACCGTCTCTAATGATTTCTTTTTCTTCATCTTCCATGATTTCTCATTTAACTATTGTATTTCACCCTAAATATTTCTAAGTACCTCCATGGTTTCCTAATAAAACTCCTTATAATAGACAAGATATAGGTACCATGCATGTAAAACCACCTCCTTAGTGATGGAAATCCTCTACTCTAATGCCTCTTTAACACGCATTACTTCAGTGCGGGTAGTGATACCTACTTGTAATGCCCCAGATTCTAGTTCTAACTTGGGCATCCACTAATTTTCCATAGCGCGCTATATCCTAACCAACCATTCTCCTTTATTTTCTTATTTATGTTGCTTAATAAGATGCTCATACAAGTCCGAGAATTCCTCATAACTACGATTCTTTCCACAGAAAGAACATGTAATATTCTGAGGACATTGACATTTGTAGTGGTCAAGAGGTCCATATTTATAACATGTTCCACAAGGGAACTTGCCTCATCCACCACCACAACCTCTTCCTCTGAATCCACCATTTTATCCTTGACCTCTACTATGAATGACTTCAAAATTCCTTCCATTTCTATCATAACATGCCTGATTGTTATCGTGATCCTAATGCTCATTCTTTCCTTTAGAGTTATCTAAAAATCCTATCTTTCATACACCAATATCTATAGTTTCATGGATCTGACCAATCAATCGACAGTCTTCCATGTCACAAGTTGTGGACCTACAGATTTTACAGTAACAAGAGACATTCTTCCTTATTGCACATTGTAATAATGGATGATGTCTAGCATCATAGTTTAAATGACATATCTCATATTCCATTAGTAAAGAGCATACAAATTTATGGGAAAACTATCCTTTATGTGACCTTCCACTTCACAATTTATGCACCAAATCCCTGTGCAAATCTCATGTGTTGAATTTGCTGATAGTTTCTCCAACTGCTTTTTCATAGATGTGATCTATGCTTCTAAAAATGGGCTCACCCCAATGTCTATACTTCCAACCACCTCAGCACATAAAGATGCTTCAAGTAATTTACATAGATCAATGCATGTCTTATGTGATAATGCCCTACTAAATGGTGTAATCAGGCCCCTAATGAACCATTGCACATGTTGGCTTGCATGAATATCATAAGAAATCTTAGATAACAATGTTTTGAAATGAGCATCATACTCTCTGACACTCTCAGTAGTGCCTTGCTTAATATCCTTGAGTGCACTTATACTCTTCTTCTCAAACTCAGGGATGTGAAACTCTTTAAGGAAAGCATCTTTTAAAGTTGTATAGTCTACACAAGTCTGATCAGGGTCAAACTTTCTGTACCAACTATGTGTATGCCCTTGTAATGTAGTAGTAAATTGAATTTCCCTACACTCAGAAGCTGTGATTCCTTTTGTGCACCAAAGTATTTCACACATGTGCACATGTTTAGTAGTATATTCTATGCCCATATACTCTTGAAGATGAAGAGACATCTCCATGTAAATATTATAGGGTTGGTGTGGACCCTACCCTCCTGATCCATAACCTCTTGTGTTTCCTCTACCTCCAGAACCACCAGATCCACTTAAAATAGATCCGCCTATACCTCATAATCCCAAAGCTATATCCAAAGTTAGACAAGAAGATGCACTTCCCTGTTTCATAATAGTAGTACCAAACTGCACCCCAACAGTCTGTGAAGTGTTACTACTCCCAGAAGTGAGTCCAAAAATCTATGCACCTAAATTTTGTGTGGATGATACACTTGAAAAGTTACTCCCATATAACAATGAATCCATTTGTGTTGTCATCATTTTTCTTCTTATATGACTCACTTCTGCTCTCCCACTGCCTGAATTAGCTTACTGATCTCTTTGTTGAACTAGATACTAGAAGACCAAGTGCAAGGGAAAAGTTTCTAGGTGGATTCAAATGTGCACCTGTGGCCTAGATCATTTCTGATAGCATGCTTCTACATGAGCTTGAGGAGGTTTTCCTATCATCCTTTCCCAAATGGGGGAGTTCTTAATGTTTGGGCTCCATGTCTTTGGCATGAACTTCAAATCCTTCACGAACTATCTCTCTCCATAACACCATTCACTTTGCAACCTCTTTTTGTTTCTCTACCTCCCTCTTTCATGCCTCATTATACTTAATCCACCTTTACTCTTTCTTCCTCTTGGGTGCTAAGTCTACCATCTTTCACCAAGCCCGGTATTTCCCTTGCACGTGGTGGGGTTTAGTTAGCCATTGGTTTACATTCCAAGTTCAAGGTTACCATCAAAATTTTGATCACTAGTGGAATTCCTTGTAGGTAAGCTCCCCTTGGACATCATAAAAACTTGAATTCAACTATCTTTTGGCATGAATAAGTTGAAATTGAGTACTCCAAAATATAACTATTCAAAGAACCATGGAACCACATATTCATAGTGTGAGTCCAAATCAGATCAACATCATAAAGGGTCTGAAATTTTTCTTGCATCTAGACAAGTGTGTGATACCTACAATTCTATTTAGATGCATAAGCAACCAGCCACTCATACAATTCTATTGGAAATATAGCAAGAATCTTTCATATAAATATGTCATACAGATTTTTCCACCCACATGCGTGCATTAAACTCAAATCCAGTGCTGAAATGCCATTCGTATTCTTCTTCTAGGTACTGTATCCACTCTTCAACACTTTCTAGGGTCAACCTGTATGTCTTCATCACAAACCATTGTAAAAAAAACTGAAAAATAGGTCCCAACAATGGAACCAATGATGTAGCCTAGAATTTACTAGTAAATAGGTGCAGTTGCACATCACTTAGCCTAGAATGAGAACTCACCCAAAGCATGGAAAGGTACCAGGCCCCTCTTTAGGGTTGTTGTTGTAGGAAGTTAGCATGATGAAGACTTGTTGCATTCAGATCCATAACTAATATAACATTCTACAGTGCATGTTCAGATCTAGATCTAGAGAAGTAACTCAGACTCAAATCATAATCATGATGAAATCAAGCATGCAAAAACCAACTATAACCATGATTAACACCTTGATTCAATCCAATAACCCATTATATTAAATACAATAATACATAGAAGCTTCTTACAATAGAGTAATACCATAGTTCATGCGCGCATCAGTTTGGCAGCATAATCTCACTATAAACCAGTTCTTACATATATATCTTTATATATACTACATAGTTCACTACATATTTATAAGGGTGGGGTATTTCCCTTCACTGCTTATTTAATCCCAAAATAGGTCACATGCTATTATTAGCCACGTGCCTTTACAAAAATATCCACACATGCAAGTGTACTAACAATAGTTCTCTCCTGGTTAACTGATCAATAGTAATCTATTCTCAGCCCACATCCATGTAAAATGATCTTATAGCGTGATCCTCCAAAAATAGCCAATGCATGTCGCACAAGTCTTTCCCGTTTGTGTGCTCCACACTATCTTCCAAAAATAGATCATAATCATGAAAATGGCTAAGTCCCAAATCTGTTTCTATCCTCTTTAGTGCATGATTCCTTTCTGATTCTTCTGCGCCTTTGAATGCACTCTTCTCTTCTATGTGAATACCTTCTGTATTACTTTTGCTAAGTGCCATATTTTGATTAATGATCAACACATCATAAATTAGATCAATAGAACATAAGTTCAAACACTTTGTTCTCCCTACACCCATTCACACAAGTTTAGGCTAGGGTAAACCCTCCTTAACTACTGACTAGAGATGCTTATACTTACCTTTCAATGATCATGGGATTACATCTTGAACTTATCAGTGATGATGCATCCACTTGAATATACCTTTACCATTAGTATTGATGTCATCCTTCATATTGATATGACAAGGTTAAACCATCTTCCAATCTTTTCATCATAAACGTAATGATCATCTCTTAAAATACAAAAAATTTAAGGGAATGAATGTCTCCCCTGAAGGATATCCTCTTGACACTAGATACTATATGGATTATTGAAGATTCACTAAAGTAATGGTCCAAATATAACAAACCATTTAATAAATTTCAGGTTTACCTCTAAAAGATCATAAATAAGTTTTCTAGTATGCATAATTTACTCTAGCTGAACCAAAGGATATCAATTTACAAGTCATTTATGATTTTTTGATATTTTGTCATAAGACTATAGTTGATATGTAAGAATCTATCCATTGGTTGCAATGCACAATAGTTTCCTTCAACCCTAGTTTAAACCCGTCTGTAGGCAATCCATGAAATGTTTCCCAGTAGCACTTCTAGAAGGAGATTCAAAAGCTTCTAAGATAGTTTTATTCTCGCTATTGACTAATAATGGGTATCAAGTTGTACCAGTAATGGTCATATGCGCAGGTTTCATTGTTGTATAATTTTCGTGATTTAAATAAATTTTGTCCTAAGGATAGTTTTATCTTTTCCAACATCGATGCTATTTTCTTTCCATAGTTGGATATGACATTATGTACTGTTTCATGGAGTTGCTTTCAGGTACAATCAAGTTAAAATAACCCCACTAATTAAGAAATGAATTCCTTCACCAATAAATGGGGAATGTTTTCTATATAGTTATATATTTTGTCTTAAAAATGTGGGAGCTACTTATCAAAGGGCTAATTGACCATTTTTGATTATATTACAAGATCATTTAGATTAATGTAGATGAAATGGCCAAATATCATGATGCTCTTACCATGCGAAGGATTTGTAGATGAATATTATTTGAACGACTATGAAAATATGTGTGCGTCTAAATACCAAAAAGTGTAAATAATGTTGGGGTCACAATGAGTAAGCTCCTCGAATATTTATCTCACAAAGTGGCTTTAGAAAATAAGAGGTCAAAAATTCCAATCCATTATGACTTTTCCTAGGGAATTTACATCAATTTCATGATCCTTGAAGACATTTAGGCTATTCTGCATGATTCATATCTCAACTCATTGATAAGGATAAACCATTTACACAGCTCATGAAACCAAAGATACTAAATTCGTTTGGGATGAGCAATGTCAACAAGCATTTTCAAAGGAATCTAATAACTAGATCATACCAAGCCAAGAACACAGATGCTAATCAAACACCACGATCAATAAGATGAAAGTAATTCGCCAGAATAACTTTACATAAAACCTTTGCAAACAAATGAGAAGCAATATCATATATTATTATGGAACTCAATGCAATACATTGAGAATGGGCCTTGCTTAAATAGGCAAGGAATAACAATCTAAGAACCAGTCAAGGTCATAGATCAAGCCATAAATCAAGGAAATAACTAACTAGTCATCAAATAGATTAGTCAAGAACTACACATAAGGATTTAGTCAATATCTAGATCAAGGAAAGATCTAGTCAATACCATAGATCAAGGAAAGAACTATACCTAACAACTAGATAATATCTCCTAATATCTAAATAAGATAAAAGAAATATCCACACACATAAGTGGGTGAGGATAAATACAATAAAGGTAAATAAAGTACCTAGGTGAACATGAGCTAAGGTAAATACCTACTCTAACACCCCCCCTCAAGTGAAGCTAGGGGCCAAAATAGAAGTGGAATGTCCACAGTATGAGTCCCGACAACTAGGCCTGATGAGGTACTCATGTACAATAACTGGGAAAAAAAGGACACCGCAAGGTACCCAAAACTAGTAACAACAAAGTAAAGGGAGTTAATACCCGCTCCAAGGAATCCCAAAAATCTCAACTCAAAAAACTCATACAATTTTAAAGAAGTTTGGTATGCACTGTGGTCTGAATCCACTTCTCAATCACAAAACTCAAAAACAATTGACACTAGGCTTCACCATTCAATAGCTCCATACAAGGAGACTGTCAATGGAGTGATGTCCTCTGTCAAAAAAAACACCAAACATAATTCGATCAACTGCTGCAAATAGGTGTGCCACGATCCAAGAATAATAACCAAAGCAACAAGGCAAGGACACAAAACTCCATAGTGTCACGATCCAAGAAAAGCCAAGGTAATAAGGCAAGGACACAAACCTTTGAAGAAGCAGAAACAACACCACACCCTCCCATACTGCTGAATAGGTGGAGTGATTACAAATCTGTATGAGTTGTCAAAAAAACTACTAACATTGACAAACTAACACTGGAATGCACCAGAATAGATCCCCCATAAGAGATACTGTCAACATGCCAAAAGTGTCGAAAATACAGATACAAAATCTCTCAACAAATAAGAGAGATACACTACACCTACTAAAAAATGCTCAAAATAAGAAGCATCACAATGCATAAGGTATAGAAAGTGGAGCAAGAGGCCTAATGGTGGAGGAGCCATTCCTATAGAGTCCTCTCAACGAATGCCTATGTCGCCGCCATGAGTGATTGATATCCACCCCAAATCAACACAGATGGATGAAGAAGATGCATGCATATGACTTGGTGTTGTGACATGCACAATGGGTGCATACAAAAGAACATCAGAATGTCTGTCAGGTTGATCATGTCTGACAGTTGAAATCTTAGGTTTCTCAAGCCTGAGTGAAGGTGTAGAACTCATGTGTTTCTCATGATCCTTAGAAAGAGTCAGCGAACAAAAAAAGGAGCTCTGTCAATGTGTGATCCCAATGAAGTATCTACTTTCACTTACCAATGTCATGACTGAGAATTCCACTTAACATATGGAATAGAGGAAACAATACCTTTGAATGTCTGCTAATGAACTTGCTAGTGAGACCCATAGAATTCATTGAGAACTGAATGCAGTGGTATGCTTCTCAAAAAATCCATGCCTTGCTGAGTCAGAAAATAGGATACACAACATGCATACCTGTAATAGGCACAGATGTGGAAGAGCTCTCCATGTAGTAATAAGCCTCACAGGTTTAGAAGCATCAAAAGTAGGTTCAGGCTTAAAGACTGGCAGATCAATGTCAGTGGCTGCAAGAGCAACAACAACAAGTGGACTAGGAGCATGGATATGGTTGTCCACAATATGATGGTGATGTTGTAGGCTAGTAATTTTGTTCTGCATCAGTGTATTATTGTATCCTTATCATGAATAAGTGACTTGTAGAAAAGAATTTCACTTCTTGAGAGATCTATTTGTTCTTCCACAAATTTTACAATATCCTCTTGAAGTCCACATACTTAAGAGAAAAGAACATATCATTCTCAAATCTATGATAGGGCCATAAACTGCAACTCCCAAAATTTTAGGACGTAATGGGCTTCAACCTGAAATGCTGATACACAATTGATTCAACACTCCTCCTTTCAAACTCACTTTAATTCAGTTTTATTGGCAACTACAATAATAACAAATCTTAGGAATAGTATAAAGCCTTGTATTTTGATAGCCAACAACTTGAGATTCTAACTCTTTAAAAGTTCTGATCATGCACAAGCTCTTTAACCATCATATTATTGACCTATTTTTAAGATTGCCTATGATCTTTGATTAATTCAATTTGAATTATTCTTTAATTTGAAATACCAATCTATTGCATATAAATCTAATAAGCCTCTTCATTGCCAAGATCTATCATAAGCACTGCTAAAACTGGTAACTTTAAGGGGTATAGTTTGGTCTTCAATTGGTTACACTATGCTTGTTTTTTCAAAATTGTTCTTGAAACCTCTAATTGAGTGCTACTTTTTGATTTCTCCATCTACAACACATACAGTGATCTTAACTTTGACACTCTCTCCAAAACCTAATTTTCCATATTGTCAAATTCATAGGATCACCTGAAGCTTGTTAAACTCATTTAGAGGCCTTGCTCATGATACCAATAGTTAGAAGATCACAATTTTCAGAGGGGGTGAATCAACGAGCCATTAAAATTATTTCCATTTCTCTTAAACATTCATACATTAATTAACCATTCAAAGCATTCAAATCAACCATTTAAAAACCATGATGCCAATATTAAGCAATGATTAATCATCCACATCACCTATGCATCATGAGAACATACATAATAAAGTACACCCAAATTTAAGTGGATTCATACCCTGAAGGGGAAGAAAACCCATTGAAACTTAAACTTTATATAGCCATTATTTCAAATATAGTTGAGCACCAACTAAAAATAACAAGGATTCACCAAATCCTATTTGGTGAGGAACCAACCCCAAAAGGAGTACTAACCCTACAAGGATGCTCAAACCTTCACAAAATATTTTAAGATAACTCAGTAGCCAACCAAATCCATCTGAAATTGATTTCCATCTCTGAAATGTTTTCCGTCTTGATGTTGCTCACACAACTGATGATGACACTATGAAGCTCATCCTTCTCCTCTATCCTTCTCAAAATACCTCTCTAAATCCTTCTTTAAACACATGAAATTATTCTTTAAGATGATTTGAACATATTTCCTAGAATGCTCACCCATACCTGATATCTTAGGATTTTTAGAATCAGTAAGCATGTATTTTGTGTTTATCTAACATGTGGATTCAAAAAATAGCGAAACAACTTGGGTTACAAATTAATTCTAGATGTACTAACCGTATTCAATTTTTGTTTCCCTCTCTTATTTAGGTCACAAAGACCTTCACACATTCAAAAGTAACCATATGTATTGGTTAGGCACTTTCCCTCATACTAACTATGCTCAAATGAGCTTTCTATTGATTTTATACCTATCTTATACTTAACTCACATAGGTCTTTCATCATAGAGAAAAATCCATTTCCACATTTTCGATAAATAAAATCATTGGGTCATAACACCCATTTGACCATATAGGTCGCCAACATTTGTTCTATCACCATTTCTAGACCACCATGAGCAACTCATGAGTTAAAACACCAAAACAAACAACTTGCCACAAAGGGAGATTTTATAGAGAAAAACCAACTTCACCAAAACATGGAACACACTTATACATGTTGTATAATCCACTCAAAACCTCATTGTTGAAACCATGAAACACTCTGCATCAACATCTCGTGCCATTTCTACTTAAGACCATGCACAACCAAGCACCCTTTAACTAGTCTTCAGTAAACAAGCCATAACTCATGGCATAAATCTCATAAAAAACAGTGCAAGTTTGATATACCAATGGAAATATCATGTAAAACCTTCTACATGTAATGCTTTTGAAGTAAAACGGTACTTCTCAAAACTGAGTGTACTCTGATTTTTTTGCAAAAGTTCCAAGATTTTATACTGTGCTCTTTCCTTGGACAACTATTTGATTTTAGTTGCTCACTAGTCCATCTTGTAAAGTGCCATATTATGGAGGAGTGTTGTAATCAATTGTGGATGCCATTTAGGCTGAGCCCCGACGTCCTAAATTTTTAGGATTTGTCAGTTTGTACCTATCATGGATTCTGAGAATGATATGCTTTTCTCTGAAGTATTGCCTGGTTCTACTTCAAGAGGATATTGTAAAATTTTATGGAAGAAAATAGATCGCTCATTGGTTGAAGTGAAATTATCTTCTACAATCACTCATTCATGATAAGGATACAATAATACACTATGTTTGGTGTTTTTTGCTGGCCTACAACATTGACCATCATATTGTGGATGAATATCCATGCTCCTAGTATTGGAGCTAGTTGCTCTTATACCCACTGACATTGATTTACAAGTCTAAAGCTTTTGCTAATGATGCTTCATACATTTTTGTTACTGCATGCACTTCCACATCTGTGATTACAGTACCACATTTATGATCCCTTGTTTTTCTCAGCTGCATGAGCTTTTTTGAGGAGCATGACCACTGCATTCCAGTTCTTCGCATGCTTTACGTTCTATGGGAAGGAGCACTAGGCCGGATTCATTGGCAGAGCATTCAGCTAGGGTATTGTTTCCTCTTTCCACCTGTTAAGTGAAGAATTCTCATGACATTGGTTTTTTCGGTAGATACTTCATTGGGATCACACATTGACAGAGCTCCTTTGGTTTGTTCACTCATCTCTTTTTGAGGATCATGAGCAACACATGAGTTCTAGCTCATGCTTCACTCAGGATTGAGAAACCTTATTTCTAGCTGTCAGACATGATTGAAGGTGTAAGACACATTCTGATGTTCTTTTGCATGCACCCATTGTAGCATTTTACGAGTCAAGTCATATGCAGGCATCTTCTAGGTCCATAGTTATGTCCTTGATCTTGGGGTGGATATCTGATCACTCATTGAGGTTGACATAGGCATTCGTTGAGAGGACTCATATAGGTACAAACTCCTCCCAAAATTTAGGCCTGTTGGGTCAGCCTTTGCTATACACTTATGATTACAATGCTTCTTGTATTTGAGCACTTTATAATTATAGGTGCAAGTGTAAAAATAAATCTCTAATTTGTTATAGAGATTTTGAATCAAAATTTTCACACTTTTGGCATGTTGATAATCTCTTATAAGGGGATCTATTTCATGGTGAAGTCCTGCAGTGTTATTTTCTAGTGTTTGAGTAGTTGATTTTGGAAAACTCATACAGATTTGTAGCAAATATTGTCCACCCATTTTCAAACAGTATGGGAGGGTGTGTGTGCTGATCTTGCTTCTTCGGGTTTCATTCCTTGCCTTGTTACCTTGGCTTTTCTTGAATCGTGAACTCTAGAATGTGTCTAGTTGCATTGTTGCCTTTGGTTATTAAGATATCAGGATTGTGGCACAACTATTTGCAGCACATGATCTCAAATATGTTTGGTGTTTTTTTTTGCAAAATCAACATCACTTACTGTTGACAATGTCATACTTGATATGGAGCTACTCTGATAGCCATAAAAGGAATTTGAGTTTTATAGATCGTATGCCAAGCCAAGAACACAGGTGCTAATCAAACATTCATTATCAATAAGTGAAAGTTTTTTGAGCCATAATAACTTTACATTCCTTTGCAAACAAATGAGCATCAATATCATATATTATTATGTTGAACTCAATTTGCAATACATTGAGAATGGGCCTTGCTTAAATAGGCAAGGAATAATAATCTAAGAACCATTCAAGGTCATAGATCAAGCCATAAATTTCTGGAAATAATAGTCATCAAAGAACTAGTCAAGACCATAGATTTAGGAGAGAACTAGACATCAAAGATCCTTAGCTCATGTACCATAGATCAAGGAAATTGAACTATACCTAACAACTAGATAATATCTCCTAATATCTAAATAAGATAAAAGAAATATCCACACACATAGTGGGTGAGGATAAATACAATAATGGTAAATAAAGTACTAGGTGAACATGATGCTAAGGTCACCTACTCTAACTATGGTATCACAGTTCTTTGATGACTTTTATTTCATTGATTTATGGATTGATCACGTACCTTGACTAGTTCTTAGACCTTGTGCATATGGCTTTCTAACTATTAAGCACTGAAGGTAAACCATCCTCAAATGTATTGCATTGAAGTTGAATTTGGTATGATCATTGTTTCTCATTTTTTGGGTTGCCAAGACATTTGATTTCTTCATGTATTTTATGGTCGAATAAACTGCTTCCCATTAAGATAGATGCCAAATGAGATTACACCTCTGAGATAGGACTTTGTCATACAATGAGTAAGTGTTTGAATTAAAATGTAAAGGTTCTAAAAACTAATGTATACCAAATGTCACGTCCATATGCAAGGATTGAAAACATTGACATCTCAAGTTGAATAAGAAAATTAAACCTTTATATGGTTAGATAAAATATTTCCCAAGTCAACTTAGTGAATGGAAATGGAATTTGAAAATAAAGGCAGGCCAAGGCATCCCGAAAATGTTTATTCATGTATAAATGGTCAAAATTTGCCCTATTCATAACAGTGGCTCAAAACGTAAGAAAAGTTTAAGTCAACCATGTTGAACACTATACTTTTGAAGTATATTCTTTACTAATTTGCACTGGTATATACCATTGACTTGGGTTATCTACTTGAGAATCAATAAAATATATTAATGGGATTTAAATCTAAGAATGAGTGGTTTGAGAGATACTAATAAAAAGTGCACTTCCATAGAAGGACAATATTGTTAGGGTACAATAATAAAGGAGAGATATGAAGTTCAATAATCCAGAGTAAATGAGTGCATAATATCCAAGGTGAATACCCCCACACTATAATTTGTAAAAAATTAAGAATAGGATCCTAGGTGCAATCTTTATGTAAATTTATATCATTCAAATGTTTTTGTAATTAATTGGATTTATCCATAATGGGAATGATCTAATAAAGTTAGAGTAATGATATAAGATAGGTGCATCTACAAGTTGGTCAACAATTTTGTCCTTTGCCAAAACCTTGATAATGAATTCTACAAGTTCTAATTTGTAATTAAGTTGAGCCAATTGTGAATGTATTGATGTTGATAGGGAAACATGTGCATGTAAAGGTAAGGGGTAATAAGTGGTGACAATGAAAAATTTTTTGATCTGAGCTTCTCAGTAGGTCATTAGTGACAGTTTAGTGGTGAATTACAAAATAAGGCTAAGTAGATCACCTATTGTGGAAGTATCTAGTTTCATAGTCCCAAAAGTATGGACTTATATAATAAATTTTATCATCTTCCCTATGAAATCTCCTTGATGAGTGAGCATGGCATCAAGGAATGATCAATGAAGTCAGGAAATTTAAGGTAAAATGGTTGGTCACTTACCTTAGGGGAGGGAATGAACATGTTTTTGGAGGAGGTATTTTAAGTTTAATTCCATTAAAGGATTTGTGGCAATTCATCATCCCATTTGAAGGAGACATCCTTTTTCAAGCTAGCATAGATGATGAAATTTATTTCAGATAAAAATGCTTGAAATTCTAAACATATGAATAGATTTGTCAACTTAACTTAAAATTATGCACAAAGTTGATGCAAAGGTTATCTAAATGGAATTGGAGAATATTTTTGAGAATAAGGCCTTGATTTTAGCACAGGATCACTTCCCATGTAAATCAATCATAAAACTTAGGATGAGAGAGGTCTACAGGATCAAGTAGTCACTATTTGAAGACCTTCTCATATTTATTATATTCAAAGGTCGAAATAGTCCTTTACTTGTTTATGACGATGGTTTGTATGACCTTAGATGGACTGTAAAGTTGACACCTATCAATATTTGGGTTTAAGATCACTACAATAATATAATGATCTACATGTTAGGTCTGATTAATTCCTCATAGCACTTGATATGAAGCCCAGGATAAAAGGTTGTAGGTTAACACCAATGCTAGGTTTCCACGTATGAATATCAGATCTTACATTTTTCATTGCCTGATTATTTAGATGTTAGTATTCTCAATAGGCAAGTAATATTGTTTTATAACCAAGATTATGTAGTTCAATCCATCTTGTATGCATCTCCTATTCCATCTGCTACATAGTATCAAATTTCCAATACTCAAAAGTATGCATGAGTTTTGATTTGGGATTCCATTTGGGAGGCGATAATTGTATATAATGTGAAATGTATAAATGAGATCTAGTCAGACCTGAATCTGAATGTCACCTTTTGTAACTAGAAAATGTTATGGGATTATAATCAAAATGTTGACAATAGTGAAACCTTGGATAAGGTGATTTGAACTGCTTAACAAGCTAGAATAATCATTTGAAAATGGGAGATTTTTATCCATTTTGATATAGTAGGATTCTATAGGATGAATATAGCTATTATGTTTGGACTTTGTAAGGGCTCTAAATTGATGTAGCCAAAGAAAGAGAGCCTATTTGAATGAATGAGGAAAAGATATACAAAAATTATTATATCTTATTTTCAATGAGAGCTAATATTGGCCTAAATGCATTAGAAAACAAAAGGTTTGTCATGAGTCAATAGATTTTGGAGTCCATTTAACATGTAAAATTTGGTGTCTTGAATGCAAGGGTTCATCCTATGAAGATGGATACCGATGCTTATCACAGGTTGCAACTTTAGGTGAGTATAATTGTATTACAAAATTATCTTTATTGAAACACATCTCTTAATGTCTAATAGAAATGATTCAAGCAATATGTTTCATGGAATACTAAGTGTGGTTTATACACATGGCAATGCATTTGTTATGCCCATGTTAAAACAACCCACTTGAGACCCAAGAAACAACCTAGGATTATTAGGAAAATTATGGAATAATTTTTTTTATGTTTTAGAAGTGTCCACAACCAGGTTACAAGACAATAGTTGACACTAAACAGGTTCCTAAACAAGTCTAAAATTACTAGAACATACTTTTCATTTTATTAAATATTATGTAGAGGGTCACAAGGTCCAAATTTAAGGGTTAGAAGTTTCATTTAGGTTCAGGGGGTAAAATATCACCATACCCATTCTCTAATAGGCTTAGAGTTTCAACTTGATTATTCTCACACTAAATGCATTCAAAAATTCCTTAAATCATTCCCATTGGATAGGAAATGTTCTCACCTTTCCAATGATATAAAGAAGTCCTCCTAACTCCTTAGTAAAACTCAAGTTATGGTCTTACGGAGCTTAGGGGTGAAAATTTTCCCAAAGGGGACACATGTCTGAGCCCAGGGAAGAAAATCAATTTTTGAGTTGGCAGGTCGCGGGGTGGTTGTTTGAAAAATTTCGTTATAGCAGGAGAAAATTCTCATTTGCGCCCGTGCCTTCCATTGTCCGCCCAGGACACATGTCGTGGCTCCTGATCCAAGTTTGCAGTGGGAAATCATGAAAGGGCGGGGGTGGCCCGACGGTTAAAATTAGAAATTTTAGCCAAAGGGGAAGAGGGATAATTGGTCACCCACGCACCCATATTCCACCAGGGACATGCGGCAAAAAGCACAAATACGTGTAGAAAAGGAATAAACATTTTTCATGATAAAGGGACCCCCCTTTAAAGGTGAGATAAGGGGTCCCAATGGGTCTGACAGGGAAGGAGATCACCTATTGGCTGCGGGAAGGGGTATGGGAGATTTGGAGAAATTTTCACCAAAGGGAATTATAAATGAGAAACGTTTGACACGATGGGTCCATGCCCCCCCTTTCACCATGCCATGCTGCCACATGGCATAGCCTATCATGTGATTGGTCGCGGCCAGCCGGGGGAGAAAGATAAAATTTTTCCCAAAACTTTTAAAAGGCCCTAAGGGTGAAAAAGAAATGCATGCCTCCACCATTGCCCCGTGAGGACACGTGGTAGCCTATGATTGGCTGTGGGTATGGTGGAGGAAAAGCTCAAAAAAAATTTCCCAAGAAAATTTTTTTAAAAAAATTCTAAGGATAATTCGACGGGAAATTTTTGGGCCGTGGGCCCACCAGGGAAATTTTTTCCAAATTTTCCCACCAAGGAAGGAAAACTTTATAGGGTCATAACTTGTGATAGAAATCTCAGTTTTTGGGAAAATGAGGACTTTCTAGAAATATCTCAATGCCCCACTTTGCACAAGAATCATAAATTTTAATTTTTGATAAAGTTTTAAGGGGTAAATTTTACAAAAAAGGATCTGCAGACTTTTAAATAGCAAACTAGTAATTTTTAACATATAAATTTGATTCAATTTGATCTCCTTCTTCACTCAACATGACAAATAGACATGGAGGATTACTCTAGGAAGGATTTAAAGTGTTTTAGGAAGGTATATTTACTTGTTTGATTTTTCAATTTGACATTTTTCTTAACAATTGATGAGAAAACGACTGTGAAAGGGGATTGGGTTCAATTTTGCAATGTTTAAATTGTTTTCTTAAGTTTTCTTTGTCAATTTGAGTTCATTTATACTACTTAACATGCTAAATCATATCATTTTCAAGTTGATTATTATTGTTGCAGGTCCGAACTGTTCATTTTTTATTGAATTTATTTGCCAGTATTAAATTTAACAACAAAGATCCATTTCTTTTAAATCTATGTATATCCAATTTTATTTGATTCAAGTGTGAAACTACATTTCTGATTTCATTTCTAAACTTAATCCATTACATTTTAAATTTTAACATAGACTTAAATCAAACTATTCTAAACCCAAAATTACAAAGAAGGTTCTGATTTCAATTTTAACAATATTTCTAAAACAGGTAATTTAAATGCATTTTCCTCACATACATTTCTTTCTTTCAAACAAAAGATTTAATAACTCTTTTTCACATACAATCCAACATTGAATCAATCAACATGAAATGAGACAAATATCCTTCAACTCTTTATTAATTCAATTATAACTTTACATCTTTCCATTTGTTGAATGTAATAACATAATTCTATTTTTTTCTTTCCAATAACATAAACAGAATATAACCATCCTTCACAATTCAATGTACAACTTCCATAATCAATTACAAAATCTTTTCTTCACAAAATACATTTACAATTTCATCCACTTCAAGTGGGAAAGGTTACAATGAATTTGTTTCACAAGGGACTGTCAAACTATCATTTTCCTTTGCTCCAGAACAACAACATGCAAGTTTCCTTTTCTTCCAATTTGATCACAACAAAAGAGGGGGAAAGGAAACGCTCTCCACCCAACCAAGACATCCAATGAAAGGAGAAGCCTTCCTTCATCATTGGCCCCCGAGCCCCAACCACAATACAATAAGAGGTGTGATTCAACCAATGGCAACAACTGGCTTCCACAACACACAACATTCTTTCAACATGCATAATTCATTATAAAATACACAGTTCACACAAGAACAACAGTTTACAACTACATTTGAAAACATAAAACAAAAACTCAGGCTTGATCATGCAAGCCAAAGGAGCAAGAACTATGGGGGAAGCTGTTTATGCCTCCCAAATGGGAATTGGGCATCCACCTGTAACAGACCACCAATAAATTTCACCACACATATCCTTATGCCTCCCACAATCCCTCCTTATGCCCCCCCATAGATTTCCTTATGCCCCCCACAAAGTAAGAAATGCAAGCTATTTATTTTCCATGGTGGATCCCAAACCCAAACTCCCTCCACAAAATTCAATGCCCATGGCATTCCCTTATGCCCCCCACATGGATTCCCCATAGCCTTCTCCTACACCATTCCTATGGCAGTCTACCCAACTAGCCAACAAATAAATCAAAACATTCACCATTCACACAACACAACAAGAAAAATAACAACATAAAAGAAGATCAAACTCCTACCTCTCCATGGTAGCTTTTGTTTCCAAACAAAAAGCTTTCCAATGCCAAAACACAGTCCCAAAATCAGAAATCTCCAAGCATGCAAATTTTCTCCAAACTCCTTCCAAAAGCAAGAGCTCCCAAACACAAGAAAAATGCACCCCCAAAAATGAAGTATCCAAAAATTTCAACAACCCAAAACAAGCAAAGAGTTTGAATTTTATAGAAGAGGGAAGAGAAGAGGATGATGTGGATCCATGTAGGATGCCACATCACACATCCTTAACTCCAACAAAAAATTCAAAAATTTCATTCTCCCAAACACAATAAAGAGGTGGGTGAAAATATGACAAGTTACTTACACACTCTAAAAAGCCCACACCCCAAAGGACTGCAAATTAAATAAAATGTAAGAGAGTGCAATAAAAAATTTCAACATGATTAATAAAATGCATTATAAAAGTCTAAAATCAACTCTCCAACCATAGGTATGGTTGGTAAATTAAATTGAGAGGTATGGGACAAGTTTTACTTGTCCCACAAGCCTCCAAAAATAGCCTCCAAGGACAAATTCGAATTTCCAAGGAGGTGGAGTGTTTCATACTCCAAAATATAACTTACACAACTCTTACACAACTTACACATCCCTTACATATTTAATATAAAGAGCCAACAACTTCCATAATTACTTTTCATATCCCAATTTTATTTATTTAAGTTTTAACCATATTATTTCTCACATTAATTCTATACAATTTAAATAAATAAAAGAAGGGAACACATCACTAATAAAATACATACAAACAATAAAAGGGACCACATTAATAAAATACACAAAATCCCATGGTCACATATAAGGTAATCCCCCCATGGGAATCCCTAACAAAACAAACACAACACAATAAAACAAGTTTCCATGGTGACCTTGTTGAATTCACCTAGAATTCCATTGTGGTTGGTCTCCAATCCCCCAATGTTTTGTTGTCATATTTTAACTTGCAAAATACAAATACCTCCTTTGGCCTCTTGGCCATATCAGAAAATCCAAAATGAATATAAATATAATCTCAAAATCATCTAAATATGTGAATCACAACAAAAACAAGACAATTAACAATATCACTTACAATCTATATCAACAACTATATCATCATCATATAATATCTATTTTCTAGGTCTACTCATAATATCCAAAATCACATGTCCAAACAACATCCATAAAACATCCATGTCAAATAGTATATCATCATCCACATATGAGTGTCTCTAATAATCATCATGCATCATAACCAAATCAAGATCAACAATAATCCATGATCAAATGTCTAACATCATACTAAATCAAAACATAATAATGTCCATAATGTGATCAACTGTATCAACATTAGTATCAAAAGGTGTCAAAGGGAAGTGGGCACTACACTTGAAATGAGATTCTTGAATCATAAAAATGGAGAGTCAATAGAGTGGATATTATACTAGTAAGGAAGTATTGTTCAATGGAGTGAACTATGCTTTTGGATTCTAAGGATGAGGACTCACATCATGTCCTTATGGTTATACATTTTACAATATGTGGAGGATGGTTATACTATTCTTTCTACACCTCTTACTATTGCTAAAGATAAGAAGAATTGTAGTAACAATTTAAAGGCTATGAGTCTCATCATGTGTGGATTAGCTGAAACTTAGCTTATGAAGGTGATGTATTGAAAATAAGCTAAGGTTATGTGGGAAAATCTTTAGGTCTTGTATGTAGGTGACTCTAAGGTAAGAATAGCTAAGCTCCAAAATTCAAGAAATCAATTTGAAGGTCTTAAGATAGGTGATGACGAGTATATTGATTCATATTTGCTTAGGGTTGACAAGGTTTGAAACACCATCAAAGGGTTAGATGAGGATGTGAAGGAATATTTTTTTAGTTTAAATTTTTCTAAGATCTCTAACTCCTAAGTTTGATTCTAAAGTGTCAGACATAGAGGAAGCCAAGGATTTAACTCTCTTAAAAATGGATGAATTGCATGGGACATTGACTTCCTATAAGATGATTATTGTTGACTCCAAACCAAAAACAAAAGAGACTGCTTAAAAATATGAAATGAGGAACAAAGGAAAGAAGGATAAGGATGTTTATGATTCTCCTAAAATTGATGATGATGAGCTATTTACAATGGTTTCTAGAATACTGAATGTTGGATTTGGTAAGTACAAAGGTAAAGTTACCTTTAAGTGTTTCAATTGTGGTGAAGTAGGTCAATATACTACTAAGTGTCCTCATATGCATGAAAAGTAAGGTGATGAAGATCATGAGGATTATCATGACAAGAATAATCACAATTAAATTAAAGGTAAGAAGAACTTCAAGAAGTTTTACTATAAGAAGAAGGGACATAAAAGAAGTTTATACACAAAAGAGGAGGATTTCTTATTTAAAGGTAATAGTGGTGTCTGCATATTATGAAGTCTGCATTTGATCATGAATATGTTGGACTATGAGGTTTTTTTTCATGACTAAATATGCCATGAGATGTAGTTGTGGTGGTACTTAATTATTAGGTGATTTCATATCAGGTTCTTGTAGAGATTCTAAGGAAGAAGAAGATGATGTTGAAGATGATCTTGTGTTTATTCAAACTGGAGTTAAGGAATGATAAAAAATAAGAACATGAAATGCATTGATATCTGAAGTCTAATTATTTGATAATAATATTCAGGATCTAGAAGAGAAGCATTGGTTTGAGCAATAATCAAGTCAACATGAGAGAATTAGAATGCTAGAAGGAAAGGTAAAATTTCTAGTCACTATTTTGTAAGAGAAAGAGAGTAAATACACAAAATTTGAGTAGGATATATAATTTCTAAGGGAGTATTTTTTAGATGCAAGAAAGAAGGATAATGTCATTTCAAAAATTTGAGTGCAAAAGAACCAAGGATCTTAATGATCTTCTTGGAAAATAGATATCAATAGTGCTGATAGAGAAGGTTTAGGGTTTAGTTGAAGACCTTAAGGGAAAAGAAAAGATTTGTACAAGATGATAATGTTCCAAGCAAGAAGGATGAACAACCAAGAAATAAGGATGGAAAGAAGGAGAACTCAACTGAAGACAATGTGAAGACAAAATTAGTTAGGCAACCCAATGTTTCAAGGTATGAGAGATATTTGTAATGGTTATTGCATTCACTTGTAATGGTTTTGGTCATAGGGATAATAAGTGTAGGATATTTTCTAGAGATAATCATCCTTGGAGGGATAATAGGTCAGTGAGAAAGATAATAGATGCGATGTGTTATAAAATTTCCTTGAGAGATGGACATGTTGCTAGATATTGTTTGTATAATCCACCTAGTCAAGTTTAAGGCTACAAAGGTAAGAATTTGCAGTGAATATGTTTCAGCCTTACAATTAAGTCTGATCATGTTTCTAGAGAATTTCATCATGGTTACTCACCAAATGTAAGATAAGATATCATCAAGGAAGATTCTTTCAGGGTTCTAGATTGCAGTGCTAGTAGTCAAGGTCTAGGATATGGGAATGCCTAGAAGTAACAACAATGACTCTACCAAGATCTGATATGGATACTAATTAAAGAATTTCTCATAAGCTCTTATCAATGAAAAACAGTGGATGGAAGTGAGTTTTAGATTTCCAAGAAGGCTTGCGATATCTTAAAGTATTTCTTCTTAGATCCATCATGATAGGTATGACCACTCCTTTACTAGGTTTCTTTTTAGGTTTATTGATCCATATTCGGTAAATGCATTGAGAGGAAGGGGGAGTTGACTAGGTTGATGACCTCTTTGGAGGGTCCTGGGCAATTTGTCAAGGTATGGTTGTTATAGATTCTTGGGTAAAGGTGATAGATTTATAGTATTTCTTTATTGTATCAAGCAATGGAAGATGATATGGTATTTGTCAAAAGGTCTTTAAGGTGATGTTTAGTTATGTCCTCAAGTTCTGTGTTTAGGCATGTTATGAAGGTGTTGGTAATTGAAGTCTTTATAAAATCTCCTGGTAGTGATGGTCCTTCAAGGTTTGGGAGTATAGGATCTTCAGATTTTATAGTCCTTGTGCTAGGTAAATATCTGTGGACTAAGTACATGATGAATTGTTGGTTTTCCCATATTAGATTCATAGGGTCAAGGTTCTAGGTTTAAGGGAAATATGTCATGCTAGGAGAGATGGGAGTGCCTTTAGGTGATGAGTCAGTGATTAAACTTTGTGTGGCATGTATAAGAGGGTCATCTTTATAACATGGAGGATGTTTATTCTGGGTTTCAACATTGGCTACAATCAATATGGTTAACTTTAGATATTATCCATAGGTTGTTGTAGGTACTTACAAACACTATGTGGTGTGTTTGTAAGGTATGTAATAGGTGTAAAGATGCTTTCCAAATAATGTCATGAGTTCTATGAGCCTAATGTGTGATATATTTCCTAGTCTTGTGATTGTGGATGTGTCAATGAGTGTGTTTAATTGAAGATGATGGTATGAAGTGTGTTTAGGTCTTTCTGAGACTCAAGATAAAGTTTTATATTTCGTCTAAGAGTTTTCTATGCTCTAACATTCTGGAGTTATCATGTCTTTGATATCATGCTGATTATGGGTGTCAAGAATGCTATTGTTTTATGAAGGAGTAATGAAGAAGGATTGTGAATAGAGTTCATAAATATTGATTGATGGATACATGTAAGTGATTGTGGGTTTCTTTGCTTCATTATCAAAATATGAATGTTCAGGACCTTAGAGGGGATTAATACACAATTTTTGAAAAACATGGTGCAAACTTGAAATAAAATTGATTGTGCTCTTTGAATCTATGTTTAAAAGATAAGAGCATAAATGGGCTCTTGGAAGGATAATGGTGGATATTATATCTTTGAATAGGAAAGGGAAACTATCTAATGGGTTGACCACTTATGGGTAGGCAGAGATGGCAAGTGTGGATGAGGTAGGCTCTTCTTTCGATGGATAGAGGAAGGTAAGCATGACTCTCCCATGGGTAGGAGAGTTAATACCATAGGCTATTCAGGTTGTTTGTCAGGTGGGTGGTGAAACACCATGCGAAATGAATTGTGGAATCCTGCTATTGGTGAAGGGGGATATGAAGTAGAATCCTCCATGGGCGTGAAGAGGGAGAATGAAGGAGATACTTCTCTGTGAGGTGAAGGAGTAGATGAGGTAGACTCCTCCATGGATAAAAGAGCTCGTGCAATAATTTCTTCAATTGATGGGAGTAGGAGGAAACTGTGTAGAAATGAGCTAGTAAGATGTCAAAAACAACATGTGAACCTTACAGATATTACCATCATTAGTTAAAGGAATCACCAGTTTGGTTGGATGAGGGGGTATGATTCGGGAATGGCTTCTTGAAGTCATATGCAAGTTTTGGTTAGCCGGTGCATTCAGGGTTATCCAAGATGAGATATCCTTTATCTAACATTTTCTTGGACAATGTTTTTGAAAGTGATATAGTTACCATTGTTAGTGACCTCGAAAATGATGGTAATTATAGTAATCATTTTCCTATTGTACCATGCAAGCACGAGGATGATAAGGGTCAAAAACTAGCATGTGGTTTGATGGGTGGAAGGGTAATGGCTCCAGATTTTAAGATATTTTTTCTAAAACTGCCAGAGTAAGGCTCTCCTATGGGAGTGCATACTTGTGTATCTCTCTTCTAAACTGAAAAGGTATTGAATGGGGGAAAGGTTAGACAAAGGTTTTTCTTGGTTGGATGGATAAGATGGGCCAACATTTTAAAACAACCATGTTAGCAGACCCCTTGGATTTTAGATTAGGTATTTTAGGGTTTGGAAGAAGAATATGTATCATTTGATTCGAGCGCAACCTTTTGTGTTATGCAATTTTAGATTTTTCTTCTCTTCAAGGGCACAAATTTCCAATGCTTCTTGGCCATGGTAAATGCCTCATCTAATGTGTACAGAAGGTTTGTGACCCTAGATATTTGGTGATATGTGTCTATAACACACCCCATGGTAAACAATTCTATTAGATCTTTATCTGAGGTAGTTGGAATGTAAGTTGGTTAATCAGGTTGTCGCCAATCAGTGCAACAAAATCTATGATAGATTCATCTTCATAATAGTGTGTGGCATACAAGTTGAGTACATGGTGACATTTCCATTTACAATATTTATAGAAACAAGTGGTTAAGGAAATCCTGTAGAATGTTCTCTAGTTTAAATGAGAGGAAAGAATGTCTAGGTAATGACACTATACCAATCCAAATCAGGTCCCGTTAACAACATTGGAAATTTCTGAAGGAGTAACGCATCATCGTGCAGTGACTCAGGTAGTATAAATTTTTAAAAGACCGTAAGTGTTGTTGTGAATCTTCATCTTCAATTGAACAAGTTTTATTTTTGCATTTCTCGATGCATAAGATACATGTGAATAGGATCAGATGCGTAGATAGTATCATTGCAAATCTCATCATATGTTAAAGAGTTACATGAACCTAATAAAAATGCTTCTAATGTCTACATATTTTCCATCATCATTTTGATTAGGTCATTAAGTGGGTTGTGATGACAGATCACCCCTAAGGTATGAGGGGGTAAATAAGATTGGTATGATGTAGATGGAATCCTAGTGTGTGATAGTGCCACATACAGAAATTGTGATGGAGGTATACTGAGAGGGAATGGAGGTGAAGGGGAAGTACCCAACTAGTAAGCATTCTAAATAATCATATTTTAGAACACACATTCCATGCCAATCAATCTCATAACAGATAACCATATGTAGCTATAATGACTCAGTGAAACACTGATCTCTCATTTCATGACTCGATTTCATACTGATCTCTCATGTTAACTCATTGAATTATATACTAGGTATAATCGGTTATCATACCATTTTCAAGGTATTAAGTGTTCTGTTTAAGAGGCCTATCTGAATATTTATTACCAATATTCATCTGATATCTCATTTCTTAAACTAGGTGACATAGGACAACACAACCAACAACTTGCAATACTTTGGCCAAATATTTCCAACATACTGTTCATGTTACTATTCCTAGATGACATACTTGTCAAATGGAATATGTCCTTCACCCCACTCATCTGTTATCTAGAATGGTCTTTACTTACTCCTGTTAGTCCACTTGTTCAAGGTTTTACCATAACCAAGGGTATCAACATCATTTAGTGTAGAGGACTACTTGTAAGGACTAAGGATACATAGACATACTCGATCGACCTAAGTCGTTCATGTGTGTCTAGTTATCCTAAGTCATCGACTTATCCCCAACTCTAAATCATGCTTCTAACCTAACCTAGGGTATAACTAAGTACAAGTCTGATTTATGTAAGTCTAGATGATTCAACTCAGAAGGGTGTTGCAACATGTCAATTGCAACATAGTATCCTCATGAAGACCTAAGTCTTCATGAAGGTATTTTATTGTAGTTGGCATGTGCTAAAATCTGAAGAAGTCATCTCATCTAGATGTACATATCCAAGAAATAAGTTAATTACTTAATTATTGTCTATAATTAAGTTCTAATTACAACAACCCTATTGAGTTCCAGTTTAATTAACCCCCTAAGGTTGCCAGCCATAAATTAGTTGTTAATGTTTTGAAGAAACATTAGGATTTCCTTTTTAATCATTAACTTCCTACTTTAGGGTTCAGTTGATTAAAATAGAAACAACAAACAAACAATAAGGTTTACTCATTTTACTCAACCATTCCTAGTTTGATTAAGTTCCAAATCAGATTCCTTTATGTTAGACTTCATTGAGATGAAGTCTACTTATTAAATTTCCATGTTTACCTTTCACTTATCTTATATCAATGAAGGTATTGATCAAGAGGTAGTTCATCTTCCTCTTCCTTGTTAAGAATTAGGGTTCATTGTAACCTTTTACATTAAACAAGATATCATAATGAATTTTCACTTCCATTAACATAATTTAATAAACCATAGTGACTTAGTTAAATGATCAGCTATGAATGCCAACTTGATAAGTTTCATCTAATAAAGGGATAGTGTATCAAATTCCCTTTCCACCTATTTCATTTTAAGTCCAACTGAAAAGGTTCAAAACATATATGAATATGAGAGAATAAAGGTAAGCTTACAAATTCCCTGTACAGAATGCACAAAGAGAATGACACATCAAGTGCAAGTAAACTCTCAATATTTTCCATTCATTAAAGTGAAATACATACTTACAATTCCAACATTTTAGACATATTTCATGTCAAACAACATTGATAAATTCAATAAGAAATACAAATTTTCCTCTTACAAATACATTTCAATAATGAATCATATTTCCTCATAAAAGATCTAGTCTTAGGTAAACAAAAGTAACTTCATAAAAGAACTTGTCTTCTTTTATCACTTATGAAGTCCATCTAGAAAAATTGCTAGCATGGGTCAGTTCATTGAACTGAGCATGATAAGCACTAAGCATTAAAACAATGTGCTTTCAACTAACTATTTCATAAGAAGAACTCTGCTTTTATGAAACAGTTTAAGCATCTCAAAATGATACATAAAAAAGAAATAACAATCATGAAAGGAAGAACAAAGAGATAATCACATTAACATTAAGTAAAGATCACGATGAAATCAAAACATTCTTACACCAATGATTTCATAAGGAATTATATCAAATAAGTAATATTCCATCCAAATTACTTACCACATTCCTACTATAGATATTTATAGTTCATTTCTTGCTTCATTCAATCTAAATCAAAGAAAGATATAACTCTAATAATTCACAAACATAGAGTTATTTTAAGAAGTAATGATCCACAATACTCATCATTAACTTACTCCATCCTAGAATATCTAAGGCCAAACTCATTCAATCTTAATGGAAAAATTTAGGAAGAACCATCAATATCCTAAAATAGGAGTTTCCTATTTAAGATACAACTTCCAAATTCAAATCCAACTCTAGCCTAATTTTTATGTTTGGCATCAATAGATTTGGTAAAGTATAAATTCCATTTACTAACACCTGAAAGTAGTCACACCTAAAAATCATTACATCCCTATCAAATAATTTGGGAAGGAGAATGAGATATAGATTTATCCTCCAACTATCCACTCTTTGAATTCCTTCAAACCGATACAACCGAATTGTACAAATCCTTACACAAGAGTAACATAATGAGAGAATGAACGAAAGGAGAGAGAACAACTAATAAATTCCTTCCGAGTTTGGAGAAACAAAATGGAATACCTTAACTCATAATAGAGAGAAGTATGTCAACAACAAATATGAGATAGGATATCATTATTCCATCTTAAAAGAGGAATACAAATTGGAAATAAAAGAACTGAGATAAATCATATCAAGAGTTCATTTAACTCTAGTAAATCTTGAAAACACACAATAATTACTTGATACAGAAAAGAGATATACGACTGCAAAATGAAGGTTAGAAACTAAAATATAGTTTCCCTCAACCTACAAACAAGCAACCGCTACAGTAGTGCAAAAGCTTCTACTTAAAACGAGTAATTCAAATGACTTCAGTTAGTAACAGTAATTGAAACAACAAACACCAACTAAGCATTCAACTCATCCCAATGTTAATAGTATCTAACTATACATTTCTCCATATTTTCCATTCAAAAGAGAGAGGGAGAGAGAGTACCATTGAATAATGGAATCATATGCTATCAAAAAATTGTTCAAGTGTCATTATAAATAAATCTTACCCATCCATTGATGGTAAATAATGAAAACGAAAACAAGATTTATAGTCAAGTCAATGCATATTCCCAACTTCACAAGAATCAAAGGAACATCCTACAGGGTTAGAACGGAAGATTCAACCCAGATTGGACCACAAGGAACAAAAAAAGTGACATTACCCCAAACCAGGTGCTCAAATCAAGTTCAAAGGAAGAATAGAACGTAAACCATTCTAGCCATTTCCTTAAGACAGACAAGACTGAACTAACCCATATTTCTACATAGCTACCTTATTCCTACAACATTACCTAACATCAATCTCAAATTGAAAATAACTATTAATCCAACAACACGAGTCGATAAGGTAACTCTTAAGCATGAAAAAAATATTACAAAAAGATGCATAAACATTCCATAATCCTTACAAAAATCATGACCACAGGATCACGTTCAACCCTACTACCAGACAGACTGCAACAAGGAGATTCATTCAGAGCCCAGGGTCAAATAAGTCATTAACAAATCTTCTCACAACATCCAGGTGTAAGAACAAAAATCAACTTCATTTAATTCTAATAGAAGCTAAACATGTTTTATCAAATATCAAGCAAGGGAGAAAAAATCCGAAACATACTTCTTCCATAACAGTCCAACATAGTTCTAAAAATCAAAACATCTTAGCTCAGCAAAGGTTAAACATGATTACCATTACTTTCCAACAAGAACAAATTCCAACTTGAATCTAACTATCTATTGTAATATAGTAAACATAGTTATAACAAGTTTTGAAAACATCTCGATTTCAATAGCAAGAAAACACATTTCATACCTTCACCCAACAAGGAAAACAACCCAGCTCGTGTATTTTTATCAAACAATGTTTTCCCATAAACTGTTTTGCACATTCAACAAAAGTATACAAGAATTGACAACATTAAGCTCATACAAAGGTTAAATCTTGATTCATTCATCTTTCCAACAAAGGAACAAACCCAAATTGAATCCTCATCAAACAACAAATTCAAGCAAGAAAATATAGTGAAAAATAAAAGCAAGAATGCAAGATAACATCACATAAAAACTCATTTGTTTCCAAGAGTAGAGTTATTTTAATGAAGACATTTAGGAAAAAAGTAAAAACAACTTAATGGGTAGAGCCTATCATGCATGATAGAGCTTCCTATCGATTTGCATAAGATTTCTATCTGAGCTCCCATAATCTTTTCTTTTTCCAAGCAACTTCAACAACTTCAATCTTCCTACTTCCTCTTATACTTCCACTGGATCCTAAAATAGCTCAATAATGCCAAGAATATCAAAGGATTGAAAATAGAACTACTGGTTTGAAGAACCAAAACCTCCATGCAGAGAAAAAATCAAAAAGAACAAATGATCAAACAACCTTTCCAAAATCCACCATGCATCTCTCCTAGGTGGTTTCTTCACCACAACCAAGATCAATAAATGCAAGGACAGTCAATGTTTCCCTCCTATTTCTCCACGCCACCACCATCCAAATTTGGCAAACTCCTTCATTTCAAACTTTGCATGCATTTTTTTATTTAGTGATGATGCCAACTAGGCATCCCCTCTAACTCCCCATGCCTCTTCCAAAATTAGCAGTTTACAGGTTTTTAATACCAAATTCAAATCTCATTAATGCCTTGAAAACTGATGCCACCTCCCTTTCCACTTGCCAAGTAGTCCATAGGTACCCCTTAGCTTAGTATTAGTTTAGGTTAGATTAACATTAGGTTAGGATTCAACCTTAGTCTTTAGGTAAATATTATTTTCCTTAGGTTATTTCCAACCTCCACAACCATAACCATACCAACTTAGGTTAGGGTGTCACCTTAGTAGTTTAGTAATAGGTTCTAGGTAGGTCTTAGCTACCTTAGGTTATAATCCAAATAGGATAGAACATTACAACTAGATTAAGGTGTTAACCTAAATATAATAGTAATAGGTCTTTAGTCCTATTACGCTATTCAGCATTATAAATATTTAACAAGAAGGCCTAGGCTGGCCAATTACAACATGATGCAAAGAAAGAACACCCGAAGCCGGGTCCTTTAAATTTATAAAAAAAACACAACTCAGTCCCTCTTCACCTTCCGTTTAGGAATGCCAAATCAACCAAATGAACCAGGTAAGGAGAACTGAAGCATACCTTGGATCAATGGAATTGATCCAAGGTCTTGCTATCAACATAAAATGAGTTAAGACAACAACAACACAATCTCTAAATCCTTTTTCTTTAAATGAATTAAAGTTTTACAAAAAGATGAATGGTCTTATTTTCAAGTAAGGAGAAATCACAACAAAGTGAACCTCTTCACAGTAATAGTTTATCCATTGCAAACATGATTTTTTAAAAAGTCATAAGAGTACTCCTTCCTAAGACAAATCATATGTCAACATTTGCAATGTCTAGAGGGATAGTAATCAAAGTAATAGTTTTATCAAATATGTTACATAGTCGGTCATGGTGACCTTCTTGATGATATTAATTGAAAAATGGTCTGAAAAGGATTGAGCCACTTGGTTGAAGGAATAAATGGAATGTCTGGGTAAATCACTATACCAATATAACATGGGTCCTATCAAGGACATTGGGAATGTTCTTAGGAGTAAAGCATCATCATGAGAGATTAGATAAAACCTATGTTTGAAAGATTGCAAGTGTTGTTGCGGGTCTTCTTTGTTATTTAATTGGTTGAATTTGGGAATTTCCCAATGTGCAGGGTATGGGAGAATGGGAATAGATGGATGGATGGGTTCATTACAAATTTCATCATATGTTAAAGAGTTGTGAGATCCAGAAACTGATGCTTCCAATGTTTGTATATTTTCCATCATCATTTTAATAAGTTCATTTGTAGGTTGTGATAACTTAGAACCCCCTATAGTATAATGGGGTTGATTACGAATGTATGATGTGGATGGAATTCTAGTATATGGTGGTGTCGAGTATGAGAATTATGAGGGGGGAATAGATGTAGGTGGCATATATCCCAAATAGGAAATAGACAAGTAGGTAGTTGTTGGTGATATTTTTAACTAGGTGGGGTGGATGTAGAAATCCTTGTAGTGATTGGAGGTAAAGCCTATGGGATGGAGAGAATGATGTTTTGGAATGGGGTATGGGTTGCCAACACTATGGGTGGCTGCGATGCAATAGGTATATATGAGATGGTGGGTACAAATGGGACTATGCTCAAGGTAGTTGATGAACAAATGGTTGACACCATGGAAGTGATTGATGTCAAAAGTGTGACTGATGTTGTAGATGCTATATATATTAATGATGCGGGGTCAAGTTGGGATACTACAGGGAGTAAGGTGGAAGAAGGTAAGGCCAAGCTAATACTAGTTGACGCAGAAGTGGGGGTGAGGGTAGGGGATAGACACAGGTATATCGTCTACCAATTGTCCTTATGAATCATGTGTGGAGGAATGGAGAGATAATGTTTTAAGGTAGTAGGTTTGTGGTAAAGGATTCTTACGAACTCCTCGTCATTGGTAGTGATGATAATGGGATGAGTAGGATCCATAGGTGACAGGATGGAAGGTGGTGATGGGCTAGGCGGGAGAAGCTGAAGGATTGCATGGAATAAAAGGGCATTGGCTTGACTACAAGTCAAAATTATGTGAATTGGCATGGGCTTGGTAATCTATTCTCTATAAATGACATAAAAAAATATAAGAAATAGAGAAAAATGGTTCCAGGGGGTAAGAACAAGTTGTTTTAATTAAAAATTAAAAAATAGGAAACGACGACGGTTAGGTTAACCAATAACGGTGATGGGGTGACCGATTACGGTTACATTAACTAATAACAGTTACTGTAGGAAATCAAAAATTTTACAAATAAGGAAATAAATGATTAAAATGAGACAAAACTAGATCTGATAGTGATTTTAAAGATCAAACGGTATGATGATGCTTCTGTGGAACCTCAGAAAGAACATAAAATTTGGTGAGTACTATTTTTGGTGAAATGACCAAAAAGGAAGATAACTGACAATGGTTAGGTAAACCAATGACAATCTGAGTAAATCAATGTCAGTCACTGGATCGACGCCGATCACTGTGAAATTTGAAAAGATGGAGAAAGTTGATTTTTGTGACTTAGATGAGATAAACTATCAACCCAAAAACCTAAGTACGATAGTGATGGACCTTAACACACCTAAAAAGAAGTTGAAATACACAAACTATAATTGTGGGTTGTAAAAGGAAGAAGAGAATGGAGAATGTGTCCTCACTACTCAAAACAAAAATCAATAAAAAGTTAATAAACACAAAATCCTATGGGTGAATTTTATGTTTTATCTTATGCTATTTAAGACTGGTGCATGAACAGAATAAAAAATTTCACTTGATAAAATGTTTCCTATTAAAAGCCAAGATCTAAGGGTGGTTTTAGGTAATGTTTTGGAAGGGGTGGTCCTTTCTCTAAGATAATTACTGGATAGAGAAACTAACTAGGAACCCACTGTTAATTCTTTGATCATGTGATCATTGACAACTTCTTCCAGGAAGGAGTTGTTTAAGAAATGTGTAATTTTTTTTTTTTACAATTTGGAAAAGAGAGAATATATTGTGGACTACGATTCAATTCTGTCAACCATCAGTTGGGCATGACTTCCAGCATATAGGTTGCCCTTAATTTTAATGTGAGATAAAAAATGAAAACATAGAAGTATGAAATGGAAGTATTTTAATACCCAAATCAAAGTGTGATATTCAATGTGAAAAAAGAGTGAATACGAAATAATATGAATTTCACTAATGCAAACGCAAGCAGATAAAGAAAGATTCTTTTTAGTCCCAAAATACAAATGTCACTGAGACAAGAAGAAGAGAAATAATATTCCTAGGGAGAGAATTTAATGTTAAATTCCTTTTGAAAAGAAACAAACATACAATGGTTCCCTAAGAATGAATAAATGAAAGGAACCCCGGATGGGTCCCAATAGGCATGCCAAATTTTTTCACCCGATTATTAGTAAATTAATAAAATAGATAAGGGTAGTAGGCCAACGAGGAATACCTATTGTAATTTTGGTTGAAGGTTGTGTACGCATTTTGATTTCCTAATCTAATTTGATTGTGAGAGCTCCCTTTTGACTATGAGGAACTACCTCTAAATACATAACAATACCACTAAATAGAGTTAAACAAAACAATGAGTAGACTACCTAGTAGAAGATAAATCTGGGAACCACAATGTTTCTTGAACAGGATGTCAACCTAGTTTTATATAACAATATTAATGCTAGTTAAATAATACATGAAGTAAAGATCCTAGTGGAATTGAAATGATTTAGGTATCTCATACAAAACAATAACAAAGTTCAGTGAAAATGTTGTTTAAGGTCAAAATGGGAGGGTTGAATTGATGATATTGAGTTGAATGTTGGTAGAGTTAGTTTTCCAGACTCCTTGTGATTGTAAAAAGGTTAGAAATGGTGAGGGTGAGGTCATAAAATGGTTCTGAAGACTCAAATATGATTAGGAGAGGGTGAAAATGGGTAAAAATTATAGGTATGATCAAGTGATGGGTTGATGAAAGGGAGGAATTATGTGGGTGTGGAGAGAAATAAATTAGAGAGATGAATAAAAAAATCTACACAAATAAACTAGAGATTAAATGAAGGGATATTGAATACTTGAAAATAGATTGGAGGACGTAGATAATGAAGGCAGTGATAGTAGAGATTGAGAGAGAAGCTTTGTTGTATTTGTGTCATGGAAGTTTTAACCTTCGTGTTTCTCTGTTGTGAATATGTGATCGTGAAGAGGATGATGGATGTTAAGAAGTGTTGGTAGTGCTCCCGTGTGTCTTATTTTACCTGAGTGCTAAATAAATTTGAGTGCTCCAAGTCTCTGGAAGAATGATATCCTAAATCAAATGACCAACCTAGGAAAAGGATTTTAGAAAATTATTTAACCTAACCGACAACAGTTAGGTGACAGATATCATTTGAGATATAACTGGCATCGGTCAAGGTGGGAATATCTAGGTTGGCAAAAAATAGCTAGATTCTTATTATTTTTGGTGTGATCTCCAACCTTTTGTCAAGACATGAGTGATAGATCATAGAAATATTAGTAGGAGTCCTTTTAGGTTTGTTAATAGGAGTTAATTCTAGGTTTAGACTATGTCCTAGTTAGTTAGGATAGGTTTATACTTGGTCTTAGGTCATTAATGAGGTTTGAGTATGTCATTTTGTGAGGTGGCTAGGTGAGGTGGTTAAGTGAGGATATTAATTAATTTAATTCAAAAGTGCACTATGGGATATGAATAGGTAGGATATGGTTAATTTAATTAACATGGTTTAAAGGGGAGTATGACCCAATTTGGTGTCTACACAAGGAACAAATGAATCATAGTACCCCATGTATATTCAGCCTAGTGGAAATTTAAAAAAATAGGGGAAAGGGGAATCAATTGTAATTTAGGATCAAGATGTGGCTAAGGCTAGTCAATCATAAGAAAAATACAAGAAAAAAATTAAACCAGTATATATTGAGGCATTTGAAGAAATTCCTGTTCTTGAGATTACATATGTAAAAATTTAAAACTATGCAGTAGGGGATAAAAGTGTTCCCCAAGAATAAATGCAAATGAAAGATACTTCTCAGCCATAAAACATTGAATTAAAATATCAATTTCAAATTTTTCATACTGAGGGTACAAAACCTTCAAGGCAAAAAGAAGTAGTGACTTAAACACCTATAAGTGAACCATTTCTAGTAGATGTTACTAGCAATCATACTCAAAAGGAACCAGAAAAGGAAAACAATGATGAAGTTAACCAAACTGTAGACCCTAAAAAGGAGTTTATGATGGAAGCTACAAAAGAGGTTACTAGCTAAAATAAGACCAATGTTAAGGAATATAAAGAAATTTTCAATAAAAATCAAAACTCAATCATTGAATCCCTGCTAGCAGAATAACACAAGGAATAATTGACAAGACAAAAGGCTATTGATAAATAGTCCCATGAGAACTTATCTAAAGAACATTGACCTTTGAAGGAGGTAGATATTTAAAATAATGAAGAACCACCCAAGGTTTTAATCCCAATCAAGGAAGCTCCAAAAGAAACTACAAGTATGCCTACTACTCCAATTGAAAGAAGGATAAGGGTGAAATATCAGTTGGTAATAAGGTTCATGAAAATATTTTCCTATCCCAAATTCAAGGGAAAGAAAATGAGAAACTAAAGATAGTGGCACCAAGAAATTAAAGGGAAATAATAAAATTTAAGAAGCCACATGAAGAGGTACCAATATTATAAAATTTTCAAAATACATCCAAACAATTGGTACTCTTTTTAGAGACTACATAACCCACATCAAAAGGAATAATTATGGGAAATACTCCTATATCTATATGGATGGGAGCAATCCTTCCAAGGAAGGAGAAGTAAGTAGTTCAAGAAGAATTCCTGGACATAAGAAATATTATATTCTCGAAACCCAAAATATCCCCAAAGAAATCTAAAGTCCTCACCAAAACCCATGTGGACCAGCAAGGATTCAAAAATATAGAGATAGCAACACCAAGGGGATATATGTTGAAATATGAGATCACATTGAGGGACTATAATGTCACACATATCCAATTATGGAAACATGCTAGATAGATGTTGAAGTAGGATGTTACAATAGCTGTTAGGAGACTATTACAGAAGATTGATGAGGATAAAGTAAGTAAGAAATAATTTAAAGAAAAGGTTAAAATATTTTCCTTATATATACATAAATGGGTGCAACCTAAAAATGAAGGGAAAGATGTCACCAATGCTATAACCACATAGGTGTTAAGTGAGGTGGAAAAATCCAAATAAAAGGTTAATAATGTTGATTAGTGGAAAGAAGAGTTCTCCATAAAGGGTGAAAAATTATAGAGGAAACAGTAAAGTGTTATGACCAATTGCATGCGATATTTAATGAAATGAAGGATGTAAAAGAGAAATGTGAAGATGAATTTCACTATTGCGAAGGAATTTATCCCAAAATTGAAATACTAAATCAGCTAGATGATCAACTGATGGAAGAATAGGGAGTGATTTTACCTCAAGAAAGAGGATCCCAACACATGTATGAAGGATTTATCATGCCAATAATGAAAACCTTTAATCAGGTTAATGCAAAAATTATTGAGGAAAGAGACACGAAGGCAATATACATCAATTATATAGACAATAAGCTAGGGAAGACGATGTCATACTCAGATATATTTACCTATAGAAATTTGGGAGGAATTAGATTAATGCAGTATTTTGATCATTGTATCTATGAGGAAGCTTTCAATCCTGAAACTATTTAGATGTTTACTAGTTTGGAGCACATGATGGCCAAACTATCAAAGAACATCAGGAAGAGAAAAAATATAATGTGGTAATTTGATCAAATGATTAAAGGATAATACTTGATATTCGAATACCGTGCTAGGCTAGATGAATAACACATCTTCTAGATATTCCACATATTTGATACATATTTAGAAAGGATATACAAATTACAGGAAGATGATAAATAATTTGAAGTTGGCCCCAGTGTGCCTAAACAAGTTTAAGGCTTGTTCCTTAAAACTTTTGTTTCTTCATTATGATTATCTTTATTCATGACAATTATATACTTTCTTAATCTACAAATTTCAATTATGTATGTGATATAATTTAATGTGGTATGATTTCATTTGTTTTGATAGAAATTTAGATCTATTATAAACATGAAGTATATTGTAATATTTTTAATCACTTGCATTTGTAAGTAAAGTAAAATGGGGATTCTATAGGGGCCTCAACCCAAGAAATATTTACATACATTCTTAGTATCATAGAAACAAGGGGAAAGGGAAAGATACATTGTCATTATGTTACTAAGAAATCATACTTGAAAGGAGGAGTCATGTTCAAAATCTTATTCTTTCTAAAAACATATTCCTTAGCATCCTCAACCCCTTGTAAAAAAAAGTCTCCTGTAAGATCACGAGACATGTTCAAAGACATGAGCTCGTTGATAATTTCCTAGGGTCTATTCAAAACATGAATCAATTCTAAATTCTTCCCATAGGAAGAGATCCACTCCTTAAGACCTAAACCACCCTTGAGATAAAATTTATTTACTGTACATTTTGAATTGGAATGTGGCAGATAAATAATTACATGAGCTAGAGATACAATTATGTAAACTTCTGGATTTGACTGGCCTAGATTTTTACAACTAGATTCAACCTTGCACTTCTTTAATAAAGATGGTGGTGCTCTAGGATTCTATGTAAGCGAGTGATATGTTGATTTATTTTCAAAAAAATAAACACGTTGTTTAAGTTCAGTCGTCTTATAAGAAAGTGAATACATGTTTTCCACATAATCTTATTCATGAAAAATATATGCTTCTATAGGAATTTACTTCTAATAAAATTCCTTGTTGAAGAAAATAGGATAAGTATCGAAGTAAGTATCATTTATAATAGGCTTGTACTTACGCCATAATTTCTTCAACCCCTAAAGAGTGTTTTGATTCTCCCACCGAAATTGGTGAAAATATATAACCTTGAACGTGGAGAAAATTGGGTTTCTTTTAACTATCCTCCAAATAAAATATACACTAAAAAATTGAGTTGTCAGTGGCCCATTACACTCTTCTTTGTCCACAATATTAAAGAGCATTATCATGAATGCCTCATCTAGACCATATACGTACAAAATTGAGTACAGAGCTTCAAATGAAAGCTTTTTTAGGTTAGGTTCCAATGCTTCCTCATCCATATTACATAAATAAATTGCACTAATATTCTCACAATATGAATTTAAGAAAATGCACATGATTATGAAGGAAACAATGATAATTTATAGCAAAAAATGGAGCTTGAGAGTTACTATGAACAAAATCATGTCCAAGTAAATGTTAAGATTTCCTCTGTTGTTCACACAAGGTTGATAAAGGTGACTTAGATTGATATTAATAAAAAAGGAGTTATTTAGCTTTGTGTAAAAGACCACACAGATGGACATTGAACTATAAAAGGAGTGATGATGATTATGTGTGTTTCAAAATAGATTCCCAAAAGGAGAGAATGATAAATGTCAAATCAATCCACTTTAGAACATCAAAAAAATCATTAAAAAGGTTTCTCAACTTTCCCAAGATGGAATGAATAAAATTAATTTACAAAATGATGTCATAAAATGGATAATGATGACATGCCACCCTGATCATCATAACAAGATAAAAGAGACAAAAATCACTCTTGTTGTATATAACCAACGGTTTCTCCACCTAGTGATCTAGCAGATAGAATGATTCCAAATGTATAACAGAAAAAATAAGATATTTCCATCTAGGCGAGGTATATACCTAATTTTATTTCTTTCAATGTAATTAAAAAGAAGGTTCAATAACATTTAGCAGGGAAAATCAGTTAAAATGAAAATACTAATATTGTACAAGTATGAGGGGATGTCCTTGTATAGACGAGGAAGGGCTAATTTTTATAATTTTTAGAAGAAATACAAATAATTGAGGTGTTTTCATGAATTTAAAATTTTAATAAGTTACCTATGAATTATTTCACTTCTGCAATAATCCTATGTCAAGATGGTTACAAGTGTAAAGCCATTGATAATCATTGAGAGCATAAGTTATATGCTCCCTCGTTAAGGAAATAAGAAATTTGAAAATGAACTATGTGTATACTCATGAGCTTTGTGATTTATTTTTAGGTAGTATGCTTTAAACCAATCAACTCCCTATTACAATCTTATGTTTATGGGCCCTCTTAATTAGAGTAGATATGACCTTAATGGTAGTATTTTGGAAATTGAGTTTGTGTTATAGTGAGAGCATTATCTTCACAATGTTATACATAGTTTCAAATTCATTTTACATTCATTCTGTTGTGAATATTTTTGTAATCATTTGAGTGAATCTTAGGCGTAATGATTCAAGAGTTGTAAGCATTTTGTAAATATATTGACATGAGATTTCATGTGTAATTTATTTAAGGTTGTATGAAACCATGTATTCTTTGGAATCCATGAATGAAAATCTTCTTTTCAAGGGATTATTTCTAGTTAATTGAGTATCCTTTCCACCTAGAGTGATATTTTGGCACAGTTGGAGTTTTAAGAAACCTATTATAATGATTTCCATCTTGATCTAATCTCCCATCCTCACAAAATATACACCTACCATCTCTAAAATCCTACAAATCATTTATTTTTTCTTTTCCTATGAACATTCTCGAAGGGAATTTGTAAATCTTTCTTCCCTTTCCATAAATATGCAGAAGTAGATTAAACTTATTACTATCTAGAGCAACCTGATTCCAATTTGAGTGACATATGAACCATTTAGTGTGAAAAATTATGAGAGTTAAATTCTACACACATTAGCCATGATCATTTAGGAATGACCTTCTTGTTATACAAGGAAACTAAGAGAATCATATTTCATCTATCCCCCTTATATTTTTAGGTTACATGATGGGTTCTCTCACCTTTTTCAAATGCAAGACCTTAAGTAGTAGGGAAGGCTATCCCCTTTGTATGTGCCACTAAATCCCTCTAAAGCTTGGTTTAAATAAGTTTGTAATACATTCTCCCCTACTACAGAATGGCATAAATCTCTAATTATATCATTCTTAAAGCATCCTACTTCACTTCTTGATGTTTCCTGGCTCAGAAAAGGTATAAGATTGGGTACCAACATTATCACTTCAAATAAACATATGTTATGGTCAATAGCAAAAGATTTCATATGCTTATAAGGCTAACATAAGAATAATACTATTGTTTCCATGATAATTCATATTGATCACTTAATAGGTACCATTAGTACCAACAAATTGAAACACAATATTATATATCATTTCATAAATTGATATATTCATCAAATTATGTCCTTACAGTCTAACAAGCAGGTATATGTATACATGTAATTATGAATATATAATTACTAATTCATTCCAATATTTTTTTAAGTAACACATAACTAGATAAGATCTCATATTTTCATAATAACCCGTCAAATAATTATTGGTTTATAAATAAACCATAAAATAAATAGGAAACTTCATAATGAACATATCTTAATTTCAACAACATCATCTTCAATACAGGTAGCATAGCCGACAAGAGACGTACATATAAATATAATCAAGAATACAGTAATATCTAAGGCCTTTCTCTTCCAATATTTTTAGAATATTCCATTTTCTGAAAGATGTAATCGCATTATTTTACATCAATGTAGATTAGATACAAATAAATCAAGTATGTCATAAAATCCTCCTTAGTAATTCATACACAATACATTATTTTCATTACAATAAAGTACATACATTTAGTTCATAACTATTTCTAAATATTCATGGATCTCCATATCCAGTTCCATTTCTTTTTTTGAAAACCTTTCAAACCCGTTGCTGAAAATAATAATGCACAAAATGTACATGGTCAGTTCTATATGAACTGGCATGATAAGTTCTATTTCCCACTCAACAGTTTATGTCATTTAGTATTTGTATAAATGAAATGCTTCAATTATAAAATCATAAAAATAACATAATAATTCACACAATCAAATAACATCTACTTGAGATAATCCACTTTGCATCCCCTTTAAGAAGATCTTATCATTATCTTATTTTCTGAATGCATTCCATAAAATTACATTAAGACAAAACTCACAAAAGTCACAAATAAATTCATCCATTCATATTACGGCATTATAATTCAATAATTAAATCGGCAATATATTGTTTTAAAGTAACGTATATTTATATTTTCTCCTATATATACACATATCGTAAAATATATCAGTATAACATAACTATGCCATTATGGAATCAAGTAATGTGTTTTCTATCGATGGTAATAACACAAATGTTTTTTCTTTTAATTAATTTAGGGCATATATAACTTAGGAAGACAAATCTTCCAGTACTGAAATGAAACAATTATTCACAACCCTATCATTGCTATATAAAATTATGAAAATATCCAATCATATGACTTGAACCACAAAAAAAGTGACTTAGGATGATTCATAACTTCAAAATCCCTCCGAAATGGGGACATACTACAATTCGACAGGATTAAGGTAAAGCATTTTACCTTAGTATTTCTAAATACTACATATAAATCCCATATGGTTCATGCATCTTTTCTAAGACCAACACATACATGCAATTAAGAATAAATTCAATCTAAATCCACATAAACCCCACAAACTTTCCACATAAAAAATAAGAAGGCATTGAACTATAAAAACCCTAGACAGAGCCTCTACTTCATTACTATTTTGTGCATAGTTTTCATTCTTAATCAGTATGATATTATAGATTACGGATTCAATTCAACCCAATGATTTATCAATTCAATATTAGGTTTTAAATCCTTAATGCCCATATCATAGTAATATAAGGATGTGCACTATTTTAACATATTTTTTATCTCAATAAATCTTTATAATCAACAACCCATTAAATTACACTTAATAAGGGCATGCATTAAATTTGTAATCAACAACATTATGATGTAATTATATTAATACAAATCCTTCTTAAACCAATCTTAAGAGAGGTACAAAGATAGGATCCCAAATCCTTACATTATTCACAATATCAAACACACTAAAACCACAATCATGCCCTATAACTTTGTATAAATGGTACCCTTCTTCACATTTCTCATTAAATATTTACAAGGAAAGTAGAACTAGTTTATTAAAGTGTTGAAGAGGATGGAAATATGTATAAGGTTAGGCCCTTAAAAGTTAAGATATCATAATTATGACCTCTTGAAAAAGGTAAATAAATTCAGGTTTCCTAGACTAGGTGGACTAGGGCATATATAAGGAAAAAATACAACCCAACAACCATGTATGATAGATCCACTAAAATAATTTTAAAATGACTTTATGAGTCATTATAATACTACTTGAAAACCCAAATGGATTTTTGGGGTTGTCAAATCTAAAATAAATAAAAATGTGAATTGATTCATAATCATAGAGTACCCACAAAGTATTATCTACACATAGTAAGCCATTTATATATCTATATACAAATCAAACAATTTGAGTAATAATAAATTATAGGAACTCAAAGTGACTGGGTAATATGCACAAAAAAAACAAGAGAATCTCATAATATTACTTTTTTTTCAATTGTTAAAAAACTAGCATAAACAACATCTTTAGGGAAACATAGTAAATTTATAAAATTTATATCCAACCCAGATTGATATAGAGAAGAAAAATGACATTTCCATAAGGGTAATATCCCTAAAAACCCATTTCAACAAGTTTAGAAGACAAAGTTATTGCAGATATTTTATACATGCAAATATTAAGTGGAATAAGCTATTAGGATAGATAAGGAACATATCATGTCTATAAATGGAAGCTCGATTTCTTCCTCTTTTCCCAACTTTCTCCCATGGTTCCAAATACATAATTGATTCTTTGAATAACTTTCGAGACCCAAAAACAATCTCCATATCCTTTTATGTTAGTTGTTTATTAATATTTCTCCATAGTATCCTGCATGCAACCAGAACCTAGCCAATAGTTTGACCATATAAATTACATGCAAAGCTCCCACAATCCAAACAAAAGAAATGAAAACCCCATTTTCATGCATCTATAGCTTCACAAATAATTTTTTCTATTTCCTAGCGATTTAAATTCCTCATTACTGCATGCATTTAATATCAAAGTGATACATCCTTACTTTTCAGGTTCCTTTTTCCACCATTAATAATTTCCCATAAAACTTAGCTAGAGGTTTATACTCATCAACATACTTAAATATTTTAATCATTCATGGTCCATTGACAAACACACACAAAAATAGTCAACAACCCGTTTATTTGATGATTAGACTTAGGCCTATACATAAACCACTGGGGGTCATTAACTGACCTTGCATTTAATATTTGACATTTATTTAAAGTTGAAACCATAAGGTTATCAATCATAAGGGTAGGACAAATATTTCACCAACACCAATTTTTTTGGCCGATTCAATCAAATACCGAACAAGTTACCACTTCTAAACAATTCAACCCTTAACCAATATCAAGGTCATTCATTATAATTTTAGGGTTCGGTGCATAGATTGGAATTTACCAATAGAGAGTAGTTTACAACAATCATGTGTCATGAATTGAGTTAAAGCTTAAAATTATCTAAACTCCTCTATATTAATGGATTTAATATTATTAGAAATCCTTTTTTGCTTCTTCGTATATGATCCAAATTTATTCAATTTATGAATTAACTCGGTGTTACGACACATCAAGGACTTGAATACAGTCCAAAAATAAATTACATATTCTCTGCAATACATCTAAGCTTATATAACAGTCAAAATCTACGGGGTATGAAAACCATAATCCCTACAGGATAAGGCCATAATCTTTTTAGACATTTTGTGAATGAAACTTATACTATAGGGATCCCAAAGTGGTGTTGGCATGAGTTTCACGACCCAAATGCAGAGTCAGGATGACGTTAGCTTCGGTCTAGGAACTTAGTAATAAAATACATAAGAATTTTAATAGTAAACTTAATAACATAAAAAAACAAATGAATCCTGATGACTATGACTAGAATGGTTATGAGGTGAAGGGAAGAAAAGTTTTTTAGGCTGATGTGCATCCTTAGAACCATCTTGCTATCTAAAAAACAAATAAACTATGCCCATAATAGTGCATGTAGCTAGATGCATTGTCTGGTCACAAAATCTTCTTGTTGCAGTGTCGAGATTTGGATGATGGTTATTGTAGTGAATTTATGAAGGACGCTAATAAGACATCACAAGTTCTCTCCACTTATAATAAGTCTTAACCAAATGATATACTAGGTATATTGGATCGTGTAGAGAATTAAATGGGGATAAAGTAGATCTATAAACCCTTACAGTTGTACATGGGTATCATAGATTGTCCAATTGGATTCTAAATATAAATTAATGCTCGATTAATTTAGTGGTTGATGTAAATATTGATTACCCATTTCAACATAAAATAATGTAAGGTTTTTAAACTTAATTCTTGTCTAAAAAAATGTTTACAATAAGAGTTGATGTTGTTAATCACCAACATACAGGTGGATAAGCATCCACAACATAGAAGTTGGATGAAATGATCATTTTACTTCAGGACACGTGAAATTTTATGGATGTTCTTAAACAAAAAGTGATGGGTAATGACAACATTACTGATAGTTATAACATCTTTGTAATGGCTGTTAGTATGATGAATTACACTCTTGACATTGTAAATGTTGACATGTGATTTGTCTTAGGAAGGAGTAATCTTATGACTTTTGGAAATCATGTTTTCAATGGATAATTCATTATTGGTTGAAAAGGTTCATTTTGTTATGATTTATGCTTACTTGAAAATGAGGCCATTCATCTCTATCTACAACTTCAATTCACTTTTAAAAAAAGAATTATGAACTTGTATTGTTGTTTTCGTAACTTATTGATGTTGACAGTAAAACTTTGGATCAATTTCATTGATCCAAGGTATGCTTTGGTTCTTCTTATCTGTTCTTCTTGTTGACTTAGCATTCCGAAATGGAAAGGTAAAGTTATACTGAGCCTTGTTTTTCATATAAATATGAAGGACCCTTCTTCAGGGATCCTTGCTTTGCAACAAGTTATAAATGATAGGCTTGGGTCTTCTTGTTAGTAATAAAATGTTGAATAGTGTATAAGGACCTTGGACCTATTACTAAAACTACTATAGTTAGCACCCTAACCTAAGTTGGCATGTTTTATATTTATTGAGTTTGGAAACAACCTAAGGTAAATAATATTTACCTAAGGACTAAGTTTTATTTATAACCTAATAAAAATCTAACCTAAAACTATTTCTAACCTAAGGGGTACCTATGGACTACTTGGCCAGTGGTAAGGTTGGTGGCATCAGTTTTTAAGACATTAATTGGAATTGATTTTGGTTTTAATGGCTACAAACTGCAAATTTTTGTAGAGGCATTGGGAGATAGTGGATGCCCAACTGACATCACCACTAAATTGAAATTGCCTGCAAAATTTTGAATTAAGGCATCAAAAAATATAGATGGCGGTGGTATGGAGAAATAGGAGGGAAATGGGTTGTCCTTCGCATTAATTGATTTCATTTTTGGTGAGGAAACCACCTAGGTAAAATGCATGGTGGGTTTTGGTATTGTTCTTTTGATCTTCAGTTCATTTCAAGTTTTTTCCCTATATGGAGTTTTTCGATTCTTCGAACCAGTAGTTCTATCTTGCATCTAGCTTTTATTTTTGGATTCTTGAGATATTTTGGACACTGAGGAAGTATAACAAGAAGTGGAAAAGTTGAGGAGGTGGATGTTGTGTGGAGAGAAAGAGGTTGTTGAGGCTCGATAGGGAAATCTTTTGTAAATCAAGAAGAAGCTCTATCAGGCATGATAGGCTCTACCCATTAAGTTATTCTGCTTTTTCCTAAATGTCTTCATTAAAAAACTGTACTCTTAGGGAAAAATGGGTTTTTATGTGATGTTTATCTTGCATTCAATGCTTGTATTTCTCACTGTATGCTTTTTCTTGGAGTCACTGTTAGATGTAAATACAATTTGGGTTTGTTTCCGTTATTGGAAAAAGCTATGAAACATGTTTAGATATTTTTTGGACTTGAGATGTTGTCGAATCTTATGTACATCTGTTTGAACTATGCTAAAATGTATAGTAGGATTCACTGTTATGATAGATATATGTTTTGGGTTTTTATTCCTTTATTGGAAAAATGTATGAAACATTATTATCATCTTTTAAACCTGAGATAATGTAGAAACTTTAGTATGAGTGTTTGATTTGTGCTAAAAATGGATAGTAACTGGAATGGATCACCTTAAGATCAACCTATCCTTTGGCATGGTTATTAGTTTAATTATTCTTGAGTGATCTGTGGAATGGTTTATTGAATTTGATTACATTTTATCTATTTGGGGAAAGGATGGTCTAGGTTCATTCTTTTCAACTTGCTTTTGTGTATGTCTTTCTCTTTTAAGAGATGTAGTTGATATTGTAGAAGCTTGTGAGAATTAAGGTTGAAAGGTAGAGTAAATCGACTCTATCTAACTTGATGGATGCTTGAAGGAAATAGACGATAACATTTTTGGGTTCATCTCTTCTTTTGAGCTCGACTTCGTATATGGGACTTGTAGTCATAGCATCATATTTTTTGTCTTCCTCTTGAGTTATGAACCTGGGTTGGGTTTTATTCTTCCTGTTCCAGTTGACTGTTTCATTGAACACTGTAAAAATGCATGGTTCTAAGTTGGGTTGAATGGAAGTTTTTACTGTAAGTTTTTCTCTCAAATTTTCATTCACCATCAATTGATGGGTAAGCTATTGTGTTATCTACTTGAAAAGGTAATCATTGCTAAAAAAAGGGTAAATTACAAAAATGATTACTCTCTCTTCTTTGTTTGTGAAACTAGGATATCTCCTTGAACTGTTGCTATTATTGTTTAGAAGGAATAAAATTTTCAATTATAGATTTTGTGCTACAGTTGTTGTTGTCGATTGTGAGTTAGGAGAAATCTATTTCGATTTGTAGCTTTTATGTTACGGTTTCTGTTATTGATTGTAAGTTTGAATGGTTATTTGGAATTCAATGGTTGTTTGGAGTTAAATGTTTTCTTGGCATTAGGTAATCAAATCTGTCTCGGTTCTTTTTCGATCTTGGTAAGGGTACCTCTATTAAGGAAGTAGTAATGAAATCTTATCTTACCATTATTCATTGTTATCCTTTATTTCTGTTATGAGTTAAGGTATTTACAATACTGTTCTCTTTAAATTCTGAAGGTAAATGTATGTTGTTCTCTTTCTCTATGATTTTGAAAATTTATCTATATTGATTCTGATTTAACCTTTGTTAGGATTTAAAATGGAAAATAATAGAGGCTATACTTGTCTATAATGATCTTTCTTGGATTGAGAATGAAAAATCTCTTTCTCATTTCTTTTCATCTTACATTGGTATCTCTCTGGAAGAGGGAACTGACCTGTTCAGCTGTATCGTTGTGTCACCACTAGTACTTGCTTGATGTATCAAACCCTTTTGTGATAGAAAATGTTAGATGAAGCAAAAAGTTTACTCTAAAGTTTTGTCATGTTAGATTGGGAATTTCTGAGTAAGTCTCTTTTGGAGTAAAAATAAGAATTGCAATATCTGTAGTTGATTACTAAATCCCTCCTTTCTTCTCTTTACTTTTACATTTGAAATGATGTACTTATTTTGATGAGTGATTAGTTCCAAGTTCATGAAAAAATGAATTCATTCCTTGTCAAATATGCTTCATGCGGATCCTAAAACTTATATTGGTTTTTGACTCTGGATTTAGGATATAGATTTTTAAATAAGAAACTCTTTCCTAAAGATGTTGTTGGTTAATCCTAAATTTATCCTAATGTTGATTGAGCTTGGCATTATATATTTTAGGATGAAGTTAATTTAATGTTGAGATAAAAGTATTATTATTCCATCTAATGTAGACTGTTCCTTTGAGATATTAATGTTAGTATATTCTCAGGTTAGATGGAATTAAACAGGATGTGGATCATAAAAATCTATAAATGAAAAGTTGTTTGTGATTGGTGAATTATCATTTATCTGGATTAATGTTTTAATTCCTTCTATGAAATCATTTTTTGAAAGTTGATTCTGATTATGTCATGATCTTTACTTAATGATGATATGGATCAACACTTGATTTCTCTCTCTCTTTTATGACTGGTATTTCATTTTGATATGTCTTTCTGTAATGCTTTAACTGTTTCATAAAAGTAGAGTTCTCTTTATGAAACAGTTAGTTAAAATCACATCATTTTAATGCTTAGTGCTTATCATGCTCAGTTCAATGAATTGACCCGTGCTAGTAATTTTTACAGATGGACTTTGTAAGTGGTAAAAGGAGACAAGATATTTTATGATGTTACTTTTTTTTACCAAAAATACTAGATCTTTTATGAGGAAATATGATTCATTATTGAAATGTATTTATTGGAAAGGAAAGTTGTATTTTAATAGACCTTATTGATACTGTTTGACACTAAGGATGTCTGAAGTGTTTGAACTTGTAATGTATGAATTCCACCTTGATAAATGGAAAAATAATGTGGGATTATCTATACTTGATGTGTTATATTTTTGTACATTCTATGAATGGAAATGATATGTTTATCTCTATATATGAAATGAACCCTTTCAGGTTGTCTTAAAATAAACTAGAGGATAAGAGTACTAGATATACTACCCTCTTAATTGATGCAAATGATTAAAGTTGACATTCCTGATTGGTCAATCAATAAATCACTATGGTTCTACTACAATAATTTCAATGGGTAAATGGAATCATGATGAAAACTTGTAAAATGTTATGAGGTTCCAAATGAACCCTAACTCTTAATAAGTAAAAAGGAAAGGAAAATATTTTGTAATATTAAGCAGTCTATTAAGACCTTTTAGAATAAAATCCAAATGTCATTCTAGAAAGAGGAAGGTGTGCTTCCTCTTGTTTAATTCATCAATTTAAGTAAAACAAATGAAAATATATATATATATATATATATATATATATATATATACATACATATACAATAAGTAGACTTCATCTTAATGAAGTCTATTATGAAATAATCTGATTCAGAACTTAAACAAGGTAAGACTTGGATAAGTTAAAAAAAGATAACCTCACTGTTAGTATGTTGATTCTGTTTACAAAACTGAATCTTAAATTAGGAAGTTAATGAATGAAAAACAAATCTTCAGAAAGGGGTTGAGAGGCAGATGTATCTTTAATGTAATTACAATTCATTTATTACTTGCAACCCTAATGGTTAATGAAACTAGGGATTCAACAAGGCTACTTTAATTAAGGAAAATAATTAGATAATTAACTTCTTTCTTGGGCATGTACATCTAGATGGGATGACTCATTCGGATGTTGGAATGCGCTAACTGCATTACAGTACCTTCATGAAGACTCAAGTCTTCATGAGGATATTGTGTTGCAGTTGACATGTGGCAACACCCTTCTAAGTTAAATCATCTAGATCTACATAAACTTGGACTTGATCTTAGTTATACCCTAGGTTAGGTTATAAGCACAACCTAGTGTTAGACGAAACTAAAGATGACATAGGATAACTAAACACACGCAATCAACTTAGGTCGATTGAGTATGTCTATGTATCCTTAGTCACCATGAGTAGTCTTCTACACTAAACTATGTTACTAACCTTGGTTAGGGATAAAACTTGAACAAATGGACTAATAGGAGTCAGTGAAGACCATTCTAGATAACAGATGAAGTGAGGTGAAGGTCGTATTCGATTTGACGAGTATGGCATCTAGGAATATTAATAAGAGTATTATTTTTAAAATCTTTGGCCAAAGTATCTCAAGTTTTTGGTTGCATTTTCCTATGTCACCTAGTTTTAGAAGAGAGATTTTAGATGAATATTGGTAACATATATTTAGATAAGCCTTAAACAGGACACTTAATTCCCAAAAAAGGGTAAGAGAACTAAGTATACCTAGTATATAATTCATTGAGTTAACATGAGAGATCAATATGATACTAAGTCACAAAATGAGATATTGGTGTTTCTCCGAGTCATTACAACTGCATGTGGTTATATGTAATGAGATTGATTGGCATGGAAATGTGGTTTCTAAATTATGATTATTTAGAACAAAGAACATTATTCAAAAAAAAAATTCCCTTCTTTCTAAAGTCTTAAAATGTGTATGTTACAATAATGATGGTATTGAACAACCTCAATAGAAGCCTAATGTTGCTAGCAATAATGTTAATGCTAAAAAAATAATATAGATGCTGGAAATAATAATACAGTTGTCCATAATGCTACAAATCAACCTCTGAATGTAATATCTTACCTAATAGCTGAGACGTATAAAGACATAAAATGTATCAGTACACCGAAATTTGATGGAATGAACCTTGGTGATGGAGCCAAGAACTAAATCAGTGAGATAGAAAATTATTTCTCCATCATAAATTTATCAAAATCAACGAAAGTAGTTTAGGGAGCTTATCAAATCTCTAACAAGGATTCCTCATGGTGGGACAACTAAAAGGTAGAAATAGGGTTAAATGATGTTAACATAACCTTGGATGATTTCAAGGCCTAATTTAGTCAGCGTTGGTTACCACAGTTTTACTATGACCAAAAGATGTTAGAATTTTAAACCTTAGCATAGGAAAAGATGGAAATAACTGAGTACTGGGAAAATTTCATAAAATTTCTGAAATATGTCCCTAGTATTAGAATGATGAGAAATTTTTCATGAATAAATTCATTATGGGTTTGAACCCTATAATAGGAGATGAATTTGATGTGCCTGGACCATCAATAATGGTAGAAATTTTTGAAAAGGCCATTATGAAGGAGTAAAATTTCCAAGCCATTACTGCTCACAGGGATGAGAAGTGGAATATGAACCATGGTTCTCTTTCACCATTAAACTTGGGAATACATGGGGAAAGAAGGTAGAAAATAAAACTCATAATGATGGAAATAACACTGCTGCAATCTTCAAAAGAAATGAACAAGAAAACGTTGTTTGCTTAGTTAATTATGTGAACGTACCTTATCATGTAGGGATCCAAAAGTGGAGCTAGCATGAGTCACATGATCTGAATGCCAAGTTAGGATAATTTTAGATTTGTTATGGGAACTTATTAATAAAATACATAAGAATTTTAATAGTAAACTTAATAATTTAAACATCGGAAATGAATCCTGATGACTATAACTAAAATGGTTATGAGGTGAAGGGAAGATAGGTTTTGTAGGCTTATGTGCAGCCTGAGAATCAGATTTATAGTGCAATGCTAAATACAATATGGCCATATTAGTTAATGTAATTGGATGTATTGTCTGTTCACAAAGTCTTCTTCTTACAGTTTTGAGATTTGGAATATGGTTATTGTAGTTATTTTCCAAAGGATGCTTAGAAGACGTCACAACTTCTCTCAACCTATAATAAGGATTAACCAAATGATTACTAAGTATATTGGCTTGTGTAGATAATCAAAGGGGGGTTGCGTATATTTGTAAAATCTTGTACTTACACATGGTTATCATACATTTTTTAATTGGATTATGAAAATAAATTAATGCTAGATTAATTCAACGATTGCTTTAAATGTTGATTACTCATTTCAGCATAAGATAACCTAAAGGTTTTATTACTCTTGTATGATGTAATTTAATTGATGTGTATTAAATTCATTGAAGGCATAAACTATATTAAATGAGTTATTAATAAACAAATCCCTCAGTTTTTGAAGAAGTAAATAGAGGTGTTACATTTCCAATACTTCCTAGGCTCAAGTAAATTTTTAGTTGTAATTCACTTATATAGTTAATGTCATGACATCACAAGAATAGAAATAGTGATGGATTTTAGTGTGTTCCTTTATATTATAATTAAATTATGCACACTAAGAAATGATGGTCTAAAATTTTGAAAAAGTGGTCACACAATATATGGTTTAGTTTGGAAATGGATGGTGTTAATCCCTTTTCTAGTATGTCAACTAGCCAGTATATTTGGCTAGTACTATTGATAACTATAATATTCTTGCAGGGTTAATTATTTATAAGGAACATTTAATGTTGTTATTATTTGTGTTTGGTAAGCATCAAGAAAAATATGGATGTCTACATTGAACCTATAATTGATGAGTTATGAGAATTATGTGATGGAATTATAATGTATGACCTTGTAAAACCCATCAAGGTAAAAGATAATTCACTTAGTATAGTATATTTTGCTAGACTATACATGAATTTCTTGGGATGGCTATTTATTTAAGTGTTTTTTATATGTTAAAATTCAAAATAGTATCACATGTGTCTGTGTTTATTTAACCTATACCTTAATTTTATTGATTATTTCTATATGTAAGTATTTTAACAAAATGAAAGTATGTTTTTCCAAGGTATGGTGATCAACTATGTGGAAGGTTTTCTGAAAATCTCTAAAAATATGTATACAAAGGAAATAAAAGGTTGTTGTAGATGGAGCATGATACTATGTTAATAAACATTTGATGGAAAACCTGATATTAGATAACCTCATTAAGTTATTTCACCTAGGGATTGGTATAAATCCTTTACACAAGTATGACTAACGTTAAATATGAATATTCCTCTATATTGGTGGAGATATTTGGTATGATTGTTTGAAATTATCAACAGAGGTTAAATACATGCAATAATGAAGAAACTATCTATATTCTATTGTATCACATATTGGAATATTTATTAGTTGAGAATATTTGGGATCTAATGCATATATTTAATAATGTAGTTGTTTCTATATGGAATAACATATCTACCAAATAAAAATGCTCTCCAAGTTCTTCTGCAGATCTGAAAGATAATGGGAAAAATAAGTGTCAAAGAAGGGGGTTCCATAGATATTATGGAAAGATTAACTCAATTTAGTGAATTAAACAATGTGACAAATTCCCACAATGAATGGTTATAAATCCTCCATTAAGCATATATGTACCACTACTAGGTGCATCAAAAGCCTCAAAATATGTGGATGACATAATATGTTAAATGTAAAACAATATTCTAAATCTTTTCTAGAAACTAATATCCCTGGAGGAAAACCACGAGCTCTTAAAGATTCCTTCTAAAGAGGAAATTAGGTATGTGATCTTTGATATGGAACTTGATAAGTCTCTAGGCCCTGATGGCTTCCAGACCTTCTTTTACCAAACATTCTAGGAGGTGATAAAGAATGAAGTTATTGATATGGTCCAAGATTTTTTCAAAAATTGGAAGCTTCTCAGATAGCTCAAAAATACATTTTTGGTCCTTGTTCCCAAAATTGTTGGAGCCAACGAGATCAAGGACTTTATACCGATCAACCTGTGTAACACGAGTTATAAAATTCTTACCAAAATAATAGCTTGCAGGATCAAGACGGTGCTCACCCATTTTATCTATGAGAACCAAAGAGCCTTTGTCCCAGGGAGACAGATCACTGATAGCATTGTAGTGATCCAAGAGGCCATTCACTCCATTCATAACACTGTTAGATCAGCTATGTTCCTTAAGCTTGACATGGAAAAGGACTATGATAGGATTAACTAGTCTTTCCTTTGGGCTATTCTAGAAAAATTTTGGTTCGACAATACTATGGTCGGCATGATTATGACCTGTATATCCACTACTAGTTACTCGGTGTTGGTCAATGGTAATCTGGAAGGATTCTTCAGAGCTGGTAGAGGATTAAGACAGGGTGATCCCCTATCCCCTTTCCTTTATGTTATCATGGTTGAATCCTTGAGTAGAATTTGTAATCAGGCTATGATTTATAAGAATATCCAAGGTATTAAGATTTCAAATGGGCTCCCTCCTATTTTCCTCAATCAATTTGTTGATGAAAACTTCCTGATGGGAAAGGCCTCTATCCAAGAAGCCACCGACTTCAAGTTTGCTCTCAATGAGTATGAACAGGTTTGAGGGTAGATGGTCAATTTCCTTAAAAGTGTAGTCTATTTTATTAATGTGGATAAACATGTTCAGGCTAGGATCACTCACATCCTTTGCTGCAGAATCAAAAACTTCTTAGATTCCTACCTCAGTATGCCTCTTCTCATCAAAAATCCTGATATTTTTGTTTGGAATACCCTACTGGAAAGGTCTCCTCCCTTCAAAAGCTAGTAAGTTTCAACTTCTTCAGTTACCTCCAAGGATTTCCCATCTATATTATGTCTCTCTTAAAACTTCTGGCTAAAATAACAGCTATTTTGGAAAGAATTTACAAAAAATATTTCTCTGGGCTGGTACTTTAGAAGATTTTAAATTCCCACTGGTGGCGTGGGACAAAGTTACTACGCCAAATTTGTGTGGTGGTTTGGGTTTGAAGAACATTCCTATTATGAACAAAGATCTTTTAGCCAAAGCTGACTGGAGAATAGCTAGAGAGGAAGGCCTGTGGGTTGAGATAATAAAAAAGAAATATCTGTGAAATTATGGCAGCATTGACTCCTTTTTCTTCCACAATAACCTTCCTAAAGGCTCTTATTTCTGGAATTCCCTGATGGAATCCAAAGACATCCTATCCAAAGGTGCCTCCTAGGAGATTGGGAAGGGGAACAAGATCAAATTTTGGTGGGACAACTAGAATGAAGAGGCTCCCTTAGCTGATCAAGAAATTTGGAAGGAGGTTGCTCAGGTCTATGAAGATAAAGGTAAATTTTGGATTAAGGATTTCTGGTATTTTGAGGATGAGTACCATTGGGAAACCATAACCCCTCCTTCAGACTACCTTGGTGACCTCGAACCCTTTTAGGATCTTAACAAGAAACTCAAGGACTTTCACATCCCAATCTTCCAGATGAAGGAGGACATAATCATATGGAGAGAAGAGGATTCGGGAAACTTCTCTGTTAAATCTACCTATAGCTCTCATTTCAAGAAGGATCAACAAAGAGACTATTGGGGCAAGTTATGGATTAAATATTTGATCCCAAAGATCAATATTTTTTTCTGGTTGGCTGTCTAAAATAGAATCTTGTCGATTGATAGCCTTAAAAAGAGAGGGATGATGATTCCTAATAGGTTTTATTTATGCAGGAAAAGGGGGGAAAATGTGAATCACCTTTTCTTGCATTGTCCTTTCACTAAAGGTGTTTTCATGATGATTTTGGAGTTGTTCAATATCCAATGGATCATACCTTTGAATATAGAAGATTGCAGCATTAAATGGGAAAGTCCCTTTAGGTTTCCCTCTTTGAATTGGGCCTGGAGGATTGCTTTACCTCACTTCTTATGGGGTATTTGGAAATCAAGGAATAATAGTGTATTTTTAGACCAGATACCACAGACTGTGGTGATAAAGTGGAAGATCCTAGCAGCCATAAAGGAAAATATCAAACTCTTTAAAGGTAAAAATAACAAGAGTTGTTCGAAAGAGGAACATGTTGTCCTGGAAAAGTTCACCTATAGTCTGGTCATGATCCAAAAATTTAACAAGATTGTGAACTGGAACAAGCTGGTGGGATCTACTATCAAAATCAATTTTGATGGAGCTTCGAAAGTAAATCTTGGTCAAGCTAGGGAAGGTGGTATCTTAAGAAATAAAGAGGGAGATTGGTTGTTTACATATACTGACCCTTTAGGAAAACAAACCAACAATATGGCCAAAGTCAGAGCCCTCCTATGGGGAATTTTAACAGCCAAGGAAAAAGGCATTAAGGATATACAGATTGAAGGTTACTCCCTAATCATTATAAATGCTCTCAATAACAGCTACAAGATCAATTGGGCTTTAAGAAACATCATCCAAGATATCAAGGAAATGCATAAAGATTTTGATAAAGTTTTTATTAATCACAAGTGGAGACATGGAAATATTTGTGCAGATAAGATGGAAAATATAGGTTTCCGAAGCCATGAGTACAAGATATGGGGTGTCAAAGATAAGCTTCCCTCTAGTATTAATGATGAAATCATTAAGGAAAAGGGGAGCTAAGTTTCATAATGGTGGCACGAGCGGGCGTAAGTATTTCAAGTACCCTAGGAACTTTAAAATTAGTCATATTCACTTCTCATTTTTTGAAAGGGTGAATTTGTTGCTGGCTGTGGGGTGTTGTTGGTTGAAAGGAAATTTTGGTAAAGCTTAAAATGGTAGGTGAAAAAATCAGGGTGGAGCTTGCTAGCCAAAACTTTGAAGAGAACAATCCGAGTCTATGGAATAAGCTTAAGGTAGGGTGTTTCAGCAATTTTATTACCAAATTACATGGTCATGACTCAAGTATGTCAAAAGAATTTGGTATTACTTGGAAGGAGGGGGTTTTTCATATTCCCAGCATGGATGTCGAGGTCTCGAATACCAACATTGCCAGGATTACTGAAATGAAAATGGAAGGATTGAAGCTCTATAAGGATAGAAAATGCAGGGATTTGGAGATTGACATGTTTTTTGTTGGCAAAGAGAGGTGTCATTTTTTCATGGATGGTATCACTCGCTCTTACATCCCCAGTGTGTGGAAGGATTTCTTCCTCTAACTCATGAAATACATCACTTTAGAGGGAAAGTACAGGAAGATCTATACCCACCATATGACCCTGCTCAACATGTTTTGGCACAAGGTGATGATCAATATTCATTTCTTCCTTGCTACCTCTCTCACAAATTCTTTGATTTCCTTTCAGCAGGACAAGACTGAGGTTCCCCTACATGAAGGTTTGATTCTCCTGCTGGTCGAGAATGGTAATTTGACCCTGGTCCCTCCTTTGAGGTCGGTGATGAATAAGCATGCTGAGGAGGACAATGTCACACTCATTGTTTACCTCAAAAAAATGAAGGCGAGCAAGGGTATCAATGTGAAAGAGGATTGGGAAAAGGTTAGTAAAGATGGTGACCCTAGGGAAACAAGTGCTTCTAGGAATACGGCTTGTGCGGGTGATCCTAATGTCTTTGATGAATGGAGTAGGAAAATGTTGTACCTAGAGGGTGTCCTAAAGGCCATGGAGGCTGCCAGTGCTGGCCAAAGGGATTCTATGGTGGACATTATCAATATTTCTAAGAAAATGGTCACATATCAAGTTCAGACTAAACATAGAGTTAATGAGCTGGAAAATCAAGTGAAGGTTTTGTTGGATAGGGTGGATATGATGGAATCAAGAAATAAAAGAAGGAAATTAAACCTTAGGATCAGTAGCTCTGAGGAGGAGACAGATAATGGTGGACATGGTAGGTCCTGATCCCCTAGTTTACTGTGTTTTGGTTGGTGTTTCTTGGTCACGTGTTGTAGGTTACTAGTGCCCTATCTGAACTGTGGGTGGAACTTTGGTGAACTTTGGTGAACTTTTGGTTCTTAGTTGTTTTTGTTCTGTCCGTCTCTAGGGGTTTCCTCTCTGGGGTCAAGTTTGCATTGTAAGAGTTAAGATGTTTTAACTCATTTTCTGGGACTCTTTTGGTTTGGTAACTCCTATTGGTTTTATCTTTTTTCTCCTCTCTCTTGTATGGCCCCTGGGAGCCGATCCCTATTTTTTGCCTTATCTAATAAAAAAATGTAATTCACATGTTTTTGTCTTAAATTATGCAACATATTTTTCTCTTCAAATTTTAAATTTTTTAAGGGGTAAAAGAGGGTTAAGGAGTCCCTTCCCCATACAAAAACAATGCTCATTTATAGAGTAAATATCTAGTAATACATAAACCAATAGGAAAGGTTAAGCATTAACCATGTAAAAAATTAACACAAAGAAAAACTAATAATAAAGTAATAATAGGAAAAAAATAAACTAATAACATTTCATATTTTAAATTTATTTATTTATACAACCTATATTTCCTTTCGAAGTAATAGGGTAATTTTGTAGTATTCCACATGACATACTAAATGTAAATTATATTGACTTCAATTTTTTTAAGGTAATATGATTTTTGCTTTATACTACAAATCATCCATTTGTATGAGAAAATTTATTATATTGACTTTAATAGCTGTCATTGTTTGTAAAATAGATGGTTATATTCAAAAGAGATACCATAAGCAATGATTGAAAAGGAGAAAGAAAATATTGCAGATATTGTTTACAGATTGGAAAAGGAAATGCCTACCTAGTTCTTGGACTCTCACACTCATCTATTATTTCATTTGGTCTATGATATTTGAATGGAAGGTGTAGTTGAAATGTAATGGATGTTTTATAAAAAGAGGTACATGAATAAACTAAAGGGTATTTATAAAGTAATTAACATGTCTAGAGGGATATGTTATCAAAATATCTCACCTAGAAATTTGGGTAACTTGCATACACATTCTGGCTCTAAGATATTCATTATAATATTGTGCACACTTAAAATTCTTTGGCACATTCCCTTGGTTGCAATTTCCCTACTCGCCCTTCTCCATTATCTCGTTGCACTTCTCCCATGTGCCCACCTTTCATGCATTCACCTTCTTCCTTATTAGTCTCTTCCCTTCCTGTGCGCCCCACAATTGCTTCTATCAACAAGGTCCTTGCCCCCTTGTGCGTTGTGCCTTGACCATGCATTCTCTACTCACCACTTTTCCTCATTTTCCCCGCACACATCACTCGTGCCCCCTTTGTACCATCCTCTGTTTACTCTGTGTGCCCTTCCCACATGCCCTTCTATTCAAGGTCATAATTTTGACATGCCTGAGTGTGTTGTGCACAACTAGTAAAAGTCTGCCAACAGGGCACCGAATCCTTGCAACAAATTAGTGAGTGCACATGGCAGAAATGATAAGTTTTCATGCAAGTTGGCTATTTCAGCCAATCTGCACGCACCACATGTTTTACATGCACTGACGACTCTGAAATTTTCTAATAGTTGTATCTTCTTCTATAGAGTTCATATCGTCATGCACCTATACTTGTCAAAGAGCTGCTGACATCACTTGGCATGCTAGAAACTATTAGTTGCTCAAATGTGCACCCACATTTTGAATCTTGGAAAGGGATGAGGTGTTTGAGACCATAATGGAACCACCCCCAAGTTGGGGGACCTTGTGAGCTTGGTATATATCTCTAGAGAAGTTCCTCTATCTATTTCTACTACTACTACTACTCCTAGTGCTGGAAGGTAGAACTAAGCTAATGATGCCAAGGGACCAAGGATAGAAGGACAATATGAAAGGAAACTACACTAAAAGGTGATAGCACTAGAAAAGAGGGATGAACACTATCTATTATGAGTGCTAATGAAGGGAAATGTGTGAAAGGAGGCTAGGCACGAGTAGCACAGTGAAACACATATTCACTAGATAATTCTCATCGAACACAACTAAATATGGAGTTGCAAGGGACCTGAAATAGCACAACTAACAAAAAATTCAAAATAAAAGGCAAGAAGACGGAATGAAAACACATTAGGACAAAGAAAAGTCACAAAACGATGCTTCTATTACTTCTAGAAATGTACAGAGCTGTTACAATGATTAAGGAGAACAATATCCACATGCAAGAACTAAACATAGAGGTCTACAACTCAAAATATAGAAAATATGAAGTCCTTAGCAAAATGCGTAAGGATCCAAAGTGTCCAACATAACAAATGAGTGTTTTTCTTACATTTATAGATGAATCCATGGAGGAAGAAGGGAAGAAAGGGGTAAGGATGGAATTTGAACCTTCTGAAAAAATCGGAGGGGAAGGGGCCTATGCATGTATTTGAATTTGGCCCGAGCCAATCCCCATCCCCACCACCACGCCACAAGAAGGCTCATGTGGAATAGAAAGGAATGGATCATCCCATGTGGTGATAAATCCAAGTCTTAAACCTTGATACCATTGAAGAGCTTTACCTTTAAAAGAGGCTACAAGTAGCCTGACTGCTACATTGTTATGTGTGATCAGATAGATATGCTCCTGAGGGGTGACTTGATTCTCACTTGTAAATTAAGGAATACACTTGAGTGTGTAATTTGGCATATCATGTTCAAAATCTAGGAGTAAGGGAATCCCTCCAGCAAAGTTTGCAAATTTTCTTAATGGAGATTGTTGATGCACCATTATAGGGAACATAGGTTGTCTATTTTGAGGAGTTGAGTGGGCATGGCACACTGGAGATAGGGATGGATACCTAGAGGTATTCAAAATAATCTTCATCTACTACCCTGCCCTTCTTCTTGTGTGTACTCTTCTCATGAAAGGAACTCAGGACTGTTGAAACATAGATCTTACAATATTAGGAGTTGTCAGATGTATTAAAATGAGCCTCTAAAGGCTGAAACACTAAGACCACACACCAAAACTTAGAGATATGAAATTTGAGATTTTAATGCTGAAGAACTAGAATCCTACGAAATTGGTCTTGGTACTTATTCCATTCTAGAAGAAGACACTATGCTTCCACGTGCACTCAAGAAAAACAAAGTTCAACCTAGTCTATAGAAGTTGTACTTTGATGGATACAGAAGTAGAAATGGTGTGAGAGAAAGAGTGGTTCTCATTTCCCCTAAGGATGAGAAATTATTTTTTGCACACAGGCTACATTTTGCATGTTGTAACAATGTAGCAAAATATGAAGCGCTGGTGCATGGCTTTTTCATTGCTAAAAGGAAGAAAATTAAAACACTGTAGATCTTTGGGGACATAGAATTAATCATCCACCAGGTCACCAACAAATGCCAGAAAAAGGATAATCTTCTCAAAGCTTATAAATATAGATTTTGGGACCTCATTGAGAACTTCGATGTTCTTAATCTGTAGGTGGTTCCGCACATAATGAAAAAGGAAGCTGACTAGATGGCCACACTTGGTTCACATTTTTCTCCTATTGAGGACTTTCTCAAAGGAAACACTCAACACATTAAGATGGTGATCAAGCCATCCATTCTAGACAATGACACTAGCTAGTAAGTGTTTGAAAGTGACATGTAAATCATCTAGTTTATCTAGAATGAAGCTTAATTTTCATCAAGTATGCAGGCTAACTTGCATGACAAATATGGTGACCAAGTGATACAACTGAAAACAAATAAGTTTCCTAAAGGGATGGTCACCTTAGATCAAATGTTAAACCCTTATGATGAGTTCAAGGGTGAAGAAATGTTCATGTGTTCCATACAAAAATACTATTCTTCAGCTACTATTGTGCACGGGAAAGAGTTGTTTCTCAGTAGGTCTTGTACACATGAAGAAAGATAGGCCTTCATCTCTTTCTATCAAAATTATAGTGATATATTCTCATGCAAGTATGAAGACCTCAAAGGTTTTGATGCAAGTTTCGCTCAACACTCCATTGACCTTGATCCTAGTATCAAGCCCATCAGATAGAAGCAATGAACAATAAATCCAAAGATAGAGCCCCTCATGAGAAAGGAATTATCAAAACTCATTAAAGTAAAAATTACTTTTCCTCTCAAATACTCTACCTGGGTCACAAATCAGGTTCCAGTATGCAAGAAGAATGGTGAAATATGACTTTGTGTTGATTTCATAGATTTGAATAAGGCATCTCTAAAATATCATTATCCTTTACCTTCAATGGATTAGATTCTGTAGACTGTGGTTGGCAAGTAGAGACTCTCCATGCTAGACAGATACTATGGTTTCAACCAGATCCTAGTCAAGGAAGGGGATTAAATTAAAAAGACATTTACAACCAAATGGGGAACATATGCATATCAGAAAATGCCCTTCGATCTGTTAAATACGGGCAGCCACATTTTAGCGCGCCATGGATATTTCCTTCAAAGGATTACATCAATGAGATTCATCTTGGTTTACCTTGATTATATAAATAGTCTTCTCAAAGCAAGAGCGCGGATCATATGGTGCACCTGGAAATTTTTTTTGAGAGATGAAGAGATAGTTTGGGGTATCTCTTAACCCCAAGAAGTGCAATTTTGTGGTAGCACATGGTAAGATCTTGGGCAACTGTAGTTTCAAAGGATGACATCACAATTTATCTTGAGCTTGTTTCATTTATCCTATCTCTTTCCATTGCCAGCGTACAAAAAGGGCTCTACAGTCCTTCCTTGGAAAGATTAATTTTGTGTACATGCATTTTATCCCTAACTTTGCAGGACTTGTTTGGCACATCACCTTGATGCTCAATAAGGACACAACCTTCATATGGAAAACAAAATGAAGAGAAATATTTAATAAGATTAATCAATAAATTTCTTATGTTCCAACAGTCATCAATCTGGATTACTTAAAAGGATTTCATCCTTTATGATTATGGTGTTTATGCGAGTGTGGCTGACTATCATAACACAAGAAAATGAATAAGAGCTAGAATATCCAATGGATTTCTTTAGCCAGAATTTGAAGGATTATGAAATAAAGTATAGTCACACAGAGAAGATCATGTATTCGCAATCATGTTCACGTGATCAATAAATTCGATAGTAGCATGCTTACCATCAATCATATCAAGGTGTTAGTCTCCTAATGTTCTGGTTAAAGACTTCATCATGAGAGTAGAAATCAGTGAGAAAAGAGAAAATGATGAGTGACAAAAATTATTGAATATGATGTGACTATCAAGGCCACAAAGTTGGTAAGAGGTAGTGTATGCTCTATACGCAGATTGTTGAGGATATGTAGAGTGAACCTGAAGGCTTCATTATTTCAATGGATGAAGACCTTTTACGTGTGCAGAAATTGAACAAAATAAAGACCCTGGCTGCACTGTGATTGGATGAAGGACATGATCACATTCCTTTTTGAGGGTGCATACCATCGTGGTTTAAATGAAGAAAAGGGAAGACATTTGTAAGTTTACAATCTATCCACTATGTTTTGGTCAATGGAATTCTCTTAAAAAAGAATATTGATGGCATGTTGTTAAGATGTATTAATGACATGTAAACTGAAAAGGTGTAAGCAAGAATTTCACGGTGCATTCTCTAGTGGCCTACACTTCTCTGCCAAAACTACAGAAATGAAAATCATAATGACAAATATCTTTTGGCCTACCCTGTTTGCAGATACACACAGGTGGGTCACAAAATGCAAGGAATGCACTTTCTTTGCATGAAATAAAGGATTAGAAATGCTTCCCCTTCGACCAATCCAAGTAGATCAGCCTATTATGCATAATGGGGTCTCGACTTCATAGGCATGATCAATCCACCTTCAAGCACTAGACATAAATGGGTGTTGAAAGCTACAAATTACTTTACCAGATGGACAGAGGTTGTTGCACTCAAGTAATCAACCGAGGTAGTCATCCTTGACTTTCTCGAAGGTATAGTCACAAGGTTTGGCGTTCCTCAAACCATTATCTCTGATAATACAAAGGCCTTCCTTGGTAATAAAATCACTTATTGGGCTCTAAGTTTGGGCTTATCTACCTGAATACTGTCTTCCAACTATTACCCTCAAGGAAATGGTCTGGAAGAATCAACAAACAAGAACCTGATCAAAATCATGAAGCACATAATGAACATCAGCCAAAGACAGTGGCATACAAAAGTCTCACGTGTGCTCTTGGTAGATAGAATCATAGTAAAAAAGGCAATAGGAACTTCTCCTTACAAGCTTGTATATGGAAAGGAAGCTACCCTTCCTTTGACACTAGAACTAAATTCATTAGCGACTTACCCAATAGTTAGAATTTAGAAGGTGTAGACAAGAGAAAAAATAGAATGGACAGAGCTGGTTAACCTTGAAGAACTCAAGAACTCTGCCATGATCAAGCTAGAACAGCATCAGCAAGCAACAAAGAAATGGTTCGACAAAAAGGCTAGGCCTCAAGCTTTCGAAATTGAGGACTTGGTTCTAAAATGGGATGCTGATAGAGCTAAACCAGGGTGACATTCAAAGTTTGATGCACTTTGGAGTGAACCATACATCATTAATTCCTGCAAAGAAGCTAACTCTTTCAAGTTAACTCATCTTAATGGAGACACACTACAAATGCTAGTAAATGGGATCTATCTCAAACCCTTCCATTAAGTTTGATGCATCATGATGTATATATTAAAGTAGTTTCAATTCCTCCAAGTGCATCATGTGCACATGGTTTTTTTGTACATAATTCTTTCTTCTTGTGTGCTCCCTATGCGTGCTCTTTTATTGCTTCTAGAGTGCAAAGCTTCTCTCAACAGTTGTGAGATTCAAAACAGAGTGCAGAAATGATTCTCAGATGATTATAAGGGTAGTTTCATGATTACATAATAGAATCCATTCCTAATGGATGCTTCAAGCCACTGATCTTCTTCATATAGCAAGCAAATGGCCCCGAAAGTCACCAAAATTGTTATCCAAATATATTGCCTAGTAATTTGGGTAAATTGCATACACATTTTGGCTCTAAGTTATTCATTGCAATATTGTGCATGACTTAAAAATCACTTGGCACATTCCCTTGGTCACAGTTTCCCTAGGTGCCCCTTTCCTTCCTCAGCACCCTTGCATTTATTCTCTCCTTCCACTTTCCTCCCTTTTGCCCAGCTTCTCACACATTCACCTTCTTCTATTATGAGTCTCTTCCCTTCTCGCAGCTTATTCACCCTACACTTGCTTGCTATCAGCAAGGTCCTTGTCCCCTCGCACGCCATGTGCCCATTACTTTGTAATGGTTATATCTTCACCATGTGTTCTCTTCTCACCATAGTTTGCCTCATTTTTTCCCCGCGCATGCCCTTGTACTCGCCCCCTTTTATCTTCTTCTCATGCCTCTGTTCTGCGCACGTGCATTCCCTGCATGCCCTCCTTTGTGCCCTTCTGTGTCTAAGTTATCTTTTGACATGTCTGAGTGTGCTAACGTGCGTAACTAGACAAAGCATGCACCAATAGGGAACCAAATCCTTACAACAGCATCAATGGGAGACACATGGCAGAAATGATAAGTACTTGCACAAGTTGGCTATTTCAACCAATCTGCACACACCAAGTGTTTTACGTGCATCGACGACTCTGACATCTTCTGACAGTTGTATCTTCTGCTACAAATCTTATATTGGCACATGCCTGGACTTGTCAAAGAGATGCTGACATCAGCTATAATGCCAGAAATTCAAAATTCAAAATTTGGCAGATCTAGTAGGTAAGAAATTGGAAACATCTTTCTCTAAGACATTGTTGAGCAGATCTAACTACTCCAACCACCCGATTTGATATGATCCATCCCTCCTTTCCTCATATACACATGCCAACATAGACCTGGGGAAGTGCATATCTCATAGATCTCTCGGGTGGATTTATAAGCATTGAATGCCCCATGTTGGTGATTGTATTTCAAATTCAAGTTCCCCCTCCCCCTTCTTCCCTTTTTCCTCCTTATATAGATTCATCTATAAATGTAAGAGCTAGGATCATTTGTTATGTTAGACACTCTTGATCCTCACACGTTCTACTAAAGACTTCATATTTTATGTATTTTGAGTTGCAAACCTCCAAATATGGCTCTTGTATGTGGATATCAGCATCCTGTGCATCATTATAATAGCTTTGTGCATTTATAGAAGTAATATAGGCATTGTTTTGTGACTATTATCTATCCTAACATGCTTTGCATTCCTTATTCTTTCCTTTTCTTTTGTGTTGTATGATGGTTGTGTGCCATTTTAGGTCCCTTGCAGTTCTTTATATAGTTGTGTTCCATGAGAACAATCTATTGAATATGTGTTTCACTGTGATACTTGTGCCTAGCCTCCTTTCATGCATTTCCCTTCATTCTCGTTTAGAACAGATAGTGTTCATCCCTCTTTTCTAGTGCTATCACCTTTTAGTGTAGTTTCCTTTCACGTTGTCCTGTGTATCCCTTGTCCTTTGGTATTATTATCTTAGTTTTCCCTTCCAGCACTAGGAGTAGTAGTAACAGTAGCAGTATAAATAGATAGAGGAACCGGCCTTCTATGGAGATCTATCCCAACCTTGCAAGGTCCCACAACTTGAGGACGATTCCATTGTGGCCTCAAACACCTCAGCCCTTTCCGACATCTGAGACGTGGGTGCATGTTTGAGTAACCAACAAGATCTATGGTGGAAGGATACATTATTCAAGAAAAAAAATACATGTTGAAGTATTTAGGGGTGAATTTTAAAAAATTCCATGAATATCATATGTTGAACATGGAAATGAAAAATTGGAAGAGAACCTTCGTATATCAATTTTGTTTGTGAAACTTTGTATGTATTAAAATTCATATCAAATATATATGTTGTATGATCAGATTTTTGTATGAACCTAATTAAATATGTTTGATTTTTAGGACTTATTTAAAAATATGCCATTGAGAATTTTATATTATTCAATACTTCAAATATGGTTGTGTGGATTTAAAAATATGAAAAAGATAATATTATCCATGAGAGATAAAGGATCGATTAGAGACAGAAAAATGTACGCAAATATATAAAAATCATTATGAGAAAACCCAACTCTTGAATGTATGAGTTCATTCATTAATCAAAGGGAAATGACACAAGAAACATTGAACATAGTGCAAGGATGTGAAGAATTAGTTAGTTGTTGACAGTTTTTTCATACATAAGTGTTTTATAATTGTATTAATACTATCTTAAATAATTTGACATAATGAAGGTGAGTAAACATTTAATAATTTGATTGGATGGAAAATATCGACAAGAGAAGGGTCACTTATTGTTGTGTAGTTTTTATTCCTTTTGAAAAGGCCAATCAAGTGTGTCAATGAAAATGATTTGGCCGAAGGGAAATTGGCTAATGGTTGAAAGTGTAGACATAAAATCATGTAATTAGGTACATTTCTAGGTCCATAAACACATACTTGCATTCATATGAATCCTAAACAAGAAAAATAGTAATTTAAATATATATTTGGCCTCTTTAATGTGTTTCTTGTCTTCTTTCTAGTATTTCACACCCTACATCCCATCTTGAAACTTATTGATTTATCATTCATGACTCTAGACACTAGCGCCCGGCCAGGACACCATCTCTTAGGCACCCTCATCCTTTTGGGTGCCCCTAACCTCTTTATATCTTACTTGCCTCTTTTATTTTTTAGGAATCTTATTTTCTTATGGGTCAGACTTTTAGTTGTCAGTTACAATATTAAAACAAGGGAATCATATAAATACAAATATATTTGAGAAAAATAAAGGACTAACCTCTAAGAATCTATTATCACCAACTAAAGTTACATCCAAAGGCATCTAAGAGCATCAAAGGCATCAATATAACACTCATTCAAGGAACAAGGGAATGTTTTTTATGTATACAAACATAGGAGGGAAAGTCTATTGTTCCATCCACACATCTATTTACATTGGTACATATAGTTATCACCCATTATCATGTGCGCTTGCACAAGGTATTCTCAAGGAACGATTCTATCACAAATGCACAAGAACTACATAGATTCTAAGATGTAATGAAATGCTCAGTCGTAAATTCCCTCTATCAGGTGACCACAAAGTTTAGTTCAACTCTTCATATTACATCTTTTCTTATTGGGATTTAATGTAGTTTGAGGGTTTTACAGGTCTTAATTTATTTTACAGGTTACATGAATTTGAAAATCATCTAACGACATAAAAGTGAGCAATAACAACTTTCAGCAACCACCCTACGACACCAGAAAATTTAAGTTCCAGTCATTTTTATAGTCATGAGCACCCAAAAGTAGACTCTAGCAAAAAGGTGCTTCTGACCCAGTTAAGACACCCTAGTCCAAAGAACATCCGATAGTTCCAAAATTTATTATGCAATTTTGTGCCAGTCTACCCTTCTTGATTTATTAGTTTCTCTAGTTTACATAGTCATGACAATCAGCATAAATCAACTATGTCACTCTTTCCCTCTCTTGCACTTAGGGTTTTATATTTATTCTAGCTTATTGTTTATGTCCTCTCGTATCTAGTATTTGTTTATCATAGTTTACATCTATTACTCTATAATTAGGGTTTTACAAACTCTATATTTTTTAAATTACTTTATACTCATGTTTCACACTTCATTGCAGATAACACCCTAGTCACGCTAGCACATTACTCAGCCTAGACTGAGTGCTCACCCAAAGTACGCAAAGGTACCAGGTCCCTCATTAGGGTTGTTGTAGCAGGATGTTAGCATGATGAAGGAAGAAACATATATATCCATAAAAAATCCATCATTCTACAATGTATGCTACATTCAGATGTATGAAAGAACAAGCTTAAACAATAATCATGATTGAATCAAGAACATGCACTACTCAATTACACACAGGAATGACACTTAGATTCAGCCAATAAATTTCATCTATTAATAAACACAAAATATCCTTATGATAATGTTAATCTATACCAATGCATGTATGGATCTGATACAGTTAATCCAATCATATGAAAATACCTCTATACCTACATACATCCTTCCCTCTTTATGTATATTCTACTATATTCTTCATATCATATATATATAGGGTGGGGACTTACCCTTCACCGCTTATCTATTCTAGAAATAGGCCACATATTCTATTAATAGCCATGTGTTGTTTATAAACATAGCCATAGATGCAAGTGTGCTATCTATAGACCTCTTACAGTTAATTGAAGTGACAATCCTATTCTTAGCTCATCTCCATGCAAAATGCTTGAACCTGATCCTCCAAATATAGACAATGCCTGGCGTGCATGTCTCTGCATTGTTGGTGTGTTCCGCACACAATCATCTAAAAATAGGTCTTCATGCTCAAAATTGGCTAAGTCCTAAAATCTGAACTTGCCATCCGTGTGCGGGTCCTTTCTGTCCCTCCACACCCTTGATCCTAGCCTTCTCTCCCACATACTTCATGTGTGTTCTCTAACAAGTATTCTCTAATCAATATTACCCCACACTAATCTCATTGTCATCCTGACAATGGGTATCTCCAAAAATTGCAAGTAAAAAATAGAAGAATGGAAAGAATAAGAATGGAATAATTTAGATAAAAGAAGCTTTAAGAGGCTATGAGGCAGCCTCTCTGTATTAGTTTGAAGTATCAACTATGGATACTCCTCCTTTATTTCGGCCTCCAAATGGATTCTACCATTCAGCAATGCTTGCTTTTTTCTAGTTTCTCTGGAATGTCCACAGTAATAGATTCCATTCTCATCCTTCTCAAAATCTCCCATTTTTCAATTTGTAGAACCAACACAATGCTATTCTTGGGTTGATTTTTATTGCTTCCTTCTAGAAGATCCATCTTCTATGTAATTTTATTCTACAAGCTCTTCCCTCTGATTCTTATGCGGCTCTTGTGCTGCTGTATAGGGTCTCGTGATTCTACTTAAACCCTATTGACTATATTTTTACGTAACCCAAAATGTCTCACACCTTCATTGCTTTCTGGACCTGATTTTTCGGCATTCGCAGGATCTTTATATTGATAAGTGCCTTTGGATCTATGCATAATGAATTCAAATCCTGGTCTAGATTTCTTCAATACTTCTTTTATGCTTGCAGCAGCCCTTCACCTACCAATGTAATCCTTTCACATTCATTAACAAAAAAAATTCATGAGGCTTTCTCTCATTCTACTTCTTGCTTTGACTTCCTTGGAACATATCATGTGTATAGGTTCATCTTCAAGTTCTAGGTCCACCAACTTTCATACATAGGCTTTACGTATAACTTCATCTCATCTTTGGTACAATGGTCTCCTAAGTGTGGCCTTGCTAATGACATTATCCCCAATCTCCACTGTAATGCTGATAAGTACTTCATTCTTCTTTTGTGTGAAATCCCAAAACTTGTGTTATATGTGCTATCTCTACATCCTTTAATCTTTAGATCCTTGCACAATTCTCTGATTGTTGCATCTTTATCCATGTTCCTTTTAGTAAGGGTCAACATAAACACTTCACCAATGCATTACTAACCTTCTCATCTGATATTGACAGTAGGATTTACTATCATGTGTTCTAGATTAGGGTGCCTTCTTTAGCCGTCTCAAAACGCATGTCTCTTCGTATGCATCAAAGTCAGGCTCATCCATGATTCACATTGAATGATGTGGTTGCTTTCAAGTGCACACATTAACCATATCCTCTCCATTAGCTCCCATTTGAATAAATCCTTTTGTGCTAAAAATGCTCTGGTCAAGCGGGCAATCATTAAAATTTTACCTTCATCCTCTGCATAAATTAGGCTGGTGGAATGTGCTCTCCACTCATCCTCTTTGATCTAAGACCCTCGGGAATTGTAGGTTCAAGGTTAGGATCTTGTCTTATTACATTGTCTTGATGCAGTTACATGTGTGCAGATCCAGAGAAATGGGTTCCTTTTATACAAAAATTTTATACAATCATTACCATCTTATCATCTCTTCATCTTTCTACTCTTCCATCATTCTATGTGAAGTGGGATGTCTTAGCTTTCTGCTAATTGGGGTAGGTGATGGATTCTCCATTCTCTTCTTATTCCTCCAATATCTTTATCTGGAACTTCAACTTTATTCTCTTCTTTGGTTCAACAGTCTCCTTGTGTGAAGAGAGACGAGGTGATTTCCGTACCATTTGTGGGGTTTCACTTTGATTCCTTATGCATCTGAACACTTTCTTAAACCTATTCTCCCCTACTCAACCTCTGTATCATTGGAGCTCTTCAACATGTGCTTGAGGTGGAGTGGCCAAACACTGCGACTCTGGAATCTCTGTCATATGGTTGCCTTTTGTGCTCCAAACCTCCACTATCTTCATGCTCCTCTTCTTTTACCCTCTATTGCAACAACTTTTTTCCTTCAAAACTATAACTGATGAGATAAGTGAAAATGTGTGTGTTCTAACTATATGTTCTGTAATAGTAGGAAAATAATTCCTCGTGCACTCTACTCATGAGCCACTAATACAAGTGCTCATACTTCCCAAAATTAGCTAGAAGTCGCTCATATAATTGGAAGACACCAATTCTCTATTAGAAGTTTCTCACCCACATCATCATAAACTGACATCTCATCTACCGTATAGCTTGTTCGTCCTCATAGTGAGCAAGGAATCAAGATCCTTATTGTTCTCCATGGTCTTCTGATTGTATTTTCTCACTTGTTCTCTTTATGATAGGTGAATCCCATTCCTGGCCAACGATGAATCCTTCTGGATATTGCATTTCTAAAAAATCACTTTCAAGTGCCATCTCTTCCTCCTTGATGACCACCTTCTTCTTTCCTTTTGTTGTTGCTGTAGATGCCTTCTTGGGTGCCATTTTTGACCTGACAAGTCATCTCCTCTTTAACTTTGTAACTTGTGAATCAAACCCTAGCTTGATTCAATCGTTCCCTAGGTGAAAAATTTGTGCTCTAACTCCTCTTTGTCTCCTTTCTCTCACTTAAACCCTTCACCACTAGGGACGCAAGCTTCTTTTTGCATAGATATGTTTTTCACGAACTTGGTTTCACACCCTTCACACCTTAACCCAATCACTTGGCTCTTTACACTTAGCTCTTTCCTCAAACTCTATTAGTTACAATGGTAAAAATGAATTCGCATCCTATCCTTATATAATTTTTCAAATTTTGATGCATTTATTACATCTTCACCTACCAAATATCCTCTCATTCATTGACCAAATTCATTTATTCCACATGATACATCTTCACACCCCAGCTATAACCTTCTAACACACCTTCCTACCCTGTGGTCACAGACTTCTCTTTAGCACGTGCCCTTGTGCTTGAGTACCTTGTCACTGTACCTTCTCCTGGTAGTTATCATGGCCTCTACTTACCTCGTGTTATACTATCCTTTCATTCATCTCCATCCTTGGTAACTTGTGAGAAGCAATCTTCTTTTAACTTAGCACAGCTGTAATAACTTATTCCTTTCACCTTTCAATTCTCACAGTCTTTTATTTGGATAACTACAACCACCCCACACTAAAGTTATGTGCATTCCTCTATGCATAAACAATATTCATATAGTAATTAGCTTCATGCACGTAAGTGCGCTTATTACACAAAACAACAACTAAATTGACAAATCATAGTGACAATGAAGGAAATACATAATTGAAAACTTAATCTAAATGGTAATAATACCTTATTACAAACACCAAGAAGACTTATTTATAGTAGGGCTTCAGTCTACTCCCGTTAAAGTAACTGGGTAGCCATGTTCCATCAAGTGCTTCTAACTGGAAAGAACCTGATTCAAGTATTAAGTGATGACATACAACCCCAACTAATATACTTTGAGCTTTCCTAGATGGTGCAAGAACTTTGAGTCATAAATAAGTACAATTTTTCCAATCTCAAACTTCTTATCCCTTATGTTTCTATCATGTCATGCTTTCTGCCTAGATTTTTCCTGCTTCTGAATCCATCGTGCTATGCCTCATCACTCATCTAGTTAAATCATGTTCTCAATACTCTCTTCTAAAGCAGGCTCATTAGCTAGACCTCCAATGCATGTAATGCACAAAGAAGGTAACATAAATTCTATAGGGAGAACAACTTTTGCACCAAACACCATATGAAATGGTGTGGCTTTGTTCAATCTCTTGTAAGTTGTTTTATATGCCCAAAGAATAGCTGACACTTTTTCATCACAATCTTTTATTCCAACATCACAAATTTTTGTCAAAGTCTGGCTCAAAATCTTGTTGAAATCCTCAATAATCCCATTTTCCTAAGGATGATAGGGTGTATTTTTATGGTGTGCAACCATAAACTCATCTAATAGGATCCTTATTGTCTCATTCAAAAAGTGTGTACCCCTATCACTTATCAAGCTTAAAGGACATCCATATCTTGTAAGAACATTCTCCCATAGAAACCTAGCTATTGTAGTTGTTGTACAGTCCTTTATATGTGTTGCTTTTTCCCACCATGTGAGATAACATGTGCAAGTAATAATATAGCATGACCCAATCTTTCACGTATCTGGTGAAATAGGTCCTACGAAGTCAATGGCCCATTTCTCAAATGGTTCAGCACTAGTAATTGGTCTCAAAGGCATCTCATTTCTTTGCCCTAGTTTTCCTAGGCACTAACAATGATCACATGCCTTACAATATGGTTTACAATCTTTATACACTGTCTCCCACCATAATCCAACAAGTAAGATCTTCTGGGTAGTCGCATCACCTGCATAATGGCCTCCTGTAATCAACAATGAGTTTTTTCCATAATATCCTTATGCTCATGCTCTAATACACAATGACGTAATACTTCATCTCTACCTAACCTGTAGAGGTCACCACTGATTAACATAAATGGTGCCCTGCATATAACAAGTTATTTCTTTTTAATGCCTTCATTCCTTCTGGTGCCATACCAGTTCGTAGAAAGACAACAATGTATTCTAATTACGTGGGTGCGCATTTTAACCTATATAACTATGCATATAGCATAGTTTCTTCAATTATTTGTGCTTCCTATCTTGAGTTGATTCTAGATAAATGGTCTCGTCCAGAATTACTTTTCCCTGGCTTCACCACAACTGTGAAATCAAACTCTTGAAATAGGAGTACCCATCTGCATATGTGCCTTTGAAAGATGGGATTTTTTACCAAGTTTTTTGATGCCATGTGATCTATATAAATCACAAATGGCATTGCTAACAAGTATTACCAAAACTTGTGTAATGCATACATCATTGATAAAGCTTTGCGCTCTATAGTTTTAAAATTTTGTTCGGCATGGTTCAGATTCCTACTAGAAAAACAAACTGGATGATATATAATACCTTCAGTAGGTTGAGATAACACAACACCAATGGCCATGCTAGAAGCATCTACATGCACAAGAAATGGTTTATCCCATGAGGGAAAATGTAGAATGGGTGTGGTAGTAAGTTTCTCCTTTAATATATCAAATGTGCATTACTACAGTTCTCCCAAATAAAATGTACCTTTCCCCTTCAATAACTCTTCTAAGGGTGTAGCAACTTTTCCATACCCTTTGATGAATTTTCTATAATATCATGTATGACATAAAAATACATGCACCTCACTTTGACTGGTAGGTTCTTCTAGGCCTAAAATGATTGTAACCTTAGTTAGATCAACCATCAAACCTTCCTTGTAGATTATATGTCCTAACAGTATTCCAAATGGTGTAGCAAATATGCACTTCTTGATATTTAAAGAGATACTTGATTTTCTGCACTGTTCAAACATTAAGTGTAGATTCTCACAATGATCTTTCACAAGACCATATATTATCCAATCATCTAGGTAGACTTGTAAGAAGTTGTGAATAAAATATTTGAATTCCTGAACAACTATGCACGAGAATACAACCGGTGCATTTTTCAATCCAAAAGGCGTCACAATATAGGAAAAACTGCCCCATTTAGTAGTAAATGTTGTCTTTTCTTGATCATCCTAAGAAATCCTAACCTGATGATACCTAGAAAACCCATTTGTGAAAGAATATATTTACACCCTACCACTCCTTCAAGTATTTCCTCAATGAATGGTGTAGGGAACGGATCTATTACACAGGTAGAATTTATCTCCCTATAGTCCACACAAATTCTAATTCATCTGTCCTTCTTGATACTGATCACTATTAGGCTAACCAATTTTGACTCATCAAGGGGCCTCATAATACCATATTTCAACAGTTAATCAATTTCTTCTTTTACCTTTTTACACAAATTAGGATTCATTCTATAAGGTTGCTTCCTAACTGGTTGTGCACCTTCCTTAATTTTTATCTTCATTTTCCCAAGTGATTTATGTATGCCTTTAAGTTCATGATACCCTTGAGGGAATAAGTCCTAATAATCCTTGAGTAACTCTATGATCTTTGCTACCTCCATGTCTGACCAATAGTCTCCAATGATGGCCTCCTTAGGCTTAGCCTCTGAACCTATATTCACCTTCTTTATCTTCATGGGTTCATGATAGGCATGTATATCCTATTTTGCATTGTCCAAGACCTCCCGTGCCCCTTGTGAATGTTCAATACCTAGGTTCTCAACTTCCTCATCATCCATGATGTAAAACATCTTTCCTTTCTCTTTCTCAAGGCAAGCACATTCAAGTAGTATGGAGTCCATTTCTTCTTCCTTTTCAAAATGCACTCTAGACTCTACCTCACTAAACAATCTCTAAATATTCTCTTCGGATTTTACACTATATCTCATAGTTAAGCGCTTGACAAATTTTAATGCCTCTTCCATTGGGGGTTGGGAAGAAAAGTAGTCAAAGGTATGGATCATTCTTGCAGTCAAATTTTGCTAGTTCCCAGTATCTCGATGTAGTAATGCGTATACATACTAGGCACATGTGCATCCTTGTAGCGTAGAGTACAATCTATGCACCTAGAGTGAAGGTGGCAATTATTCTTATCCTGTTATCTAGAGTCTCTCACACTGTTGAATTTGATGTTGAGCAGGTTGATCACCATGATAAGTATAGATCTACGTAGGTGCATTGTTCCTTACAAACCTAATAGATAGGGCTATTCCAATATCTTCCCATTATATAAGATTATCTCTATGGACTACCCACAAGTGCATTGTTGTCACATGCAAGGCATATACTAACATATCTCTTCTCTTAATTTGATATGTCCACCGTGTTTCCATGGCTTTCAAAATAAAGGAAGATCTTCTGCCCCTGTATACGGTAATGTGTTACCTATCCATCAAACCGAATGAAGTCCATTTTTGCACGCAACCATGCTTTTCACCTCGCCCCTTACTAGTTCATAAGTACCATGAGTGCAATTGTCACAAGAAATACTCGTAGTATCACTAATAGAATTATAATCCTCCCACTGTAGGATGCCTTATTTTGATGGCTCATTGACCTCTGGGTCCTGAATAACGACGTACATAAATTCTATTTAAGTCCTCCTCACTTAGAGGCTCAACATATGGTCTAGACTTCCCATCTATGTCATAGGCATCACAACTCTTTCCTCCTTGTTCTCAAAGCTGATATACCCATTATTGAATCTCAATTCAACATTATTCACATAACACCAAGGGCATCCAAGAAAGACTAGAAAATTGTCTACTTCTACAAGTGCTAATACCTCAAAATCCCCAGTGAACTTGGCCCCTTGTATGGTTATAGATGCATCCTTCAAAACTCCTATAGGGAGTGGCCTTAGTCCGGTTTACCATAAACAACACATTAGATGATGGCTGCAATGGAGGCCTCCCCATTTGCACCCATGCATCTAATGTAAGCACATTTAATTCCGCACCTGTATTAATCAATATGTTGCTCAACAACCATCCATCCATAACAACATTTAGAGTAATTTCCTTTTCATAGTCAATGCTATCAGGGGGAATATTTTCACATGTAGAATCTTTCATCTGGTGTCAATACTTGGCATGTGGAGTGTTCCCTTTTAACCAGCTTCCGAATAGTGGAATGATGTTCTCTTAGCGCAACATTTTGCACACTTCTCTCAGATCATCAACATCAGTTTGGATCGTCTCTGATGCTTTCTTCTGCTCCTTTAAGTATTGTATTTCACCTTGAAGATTCCTTAGCACTTCCATAGTATCCTAGGTAAACTTCCTTCTAATGAGCAAGATCTAGGTACCTTACATGCAAAAACCTCCTCCTTCGTGATTGTAGGCTTCTAATGCAATGACTCTCTTGCGTGTGCCATTGCTTCATCTCATATAGGAATATTCACTAGTTAATGTCATCAGGTCCTGGTTACTATCTTGGGCATCCATTGATCTTCTACCGTGCACGTTGGATTCTAACCATCCCGATGCATTTTTTTTCTTGCTTATGCTACTTACTCAGATGCTCATATAAGTTTGGGCATTCTTCATAGCTATGGTTCCTTTCTACAGAAATAACATGTAATATTCTAAGGAAATTCACACATATAGTGGTCAGGAGATTTGCACATATAACATGTTGCATAAGGGAACTCACCTATTTCTCCACCACGGCCTCATCACCCATATCCACCATGATATCCACGTCCCCTTCCACGAACTCCTTCAAAACGCCCCCCATTCTTGTCATAGTGCATTTGATGATGATCCCAATCCTAGTACTCATTCTTACCCTTAGGATTATCTGTTTATACTTGTTCTATCATACCCCAATGTCTATAGTATCCTGGATCTAACAAATCAATTGACAATCCTCGGTATCATGGGTCGTGAAGAGGTAATTTTTGCAAAAGCTAGGATACATTCTTCTCTTATCATGCATTGTAACAAAGGGACAGTGGACTAGCATCATGATTCAAATGACATATCTCACATTCCAATAGTAATGAGTGTATAGATCTGGAAGAGGACAACTATCCTTGGTGTGACCTTCCACTTCACAATCTGTACACCAAATTACTTGAGCATGTTTCATGGGCTGAAATTTACTGATAGCTTCTCTAAATGTTTGGCCATAGCTGATAATTTGTGCCTCTAAGAATGGACTAACACCAATGTCAATGCTCCTAACTACCTGTATCATGAAAATCTACTTCTAGTGCTTCACATGGATCGGTGTATGTCTTATGTGACAGTGCTCTTCTAAATGGTGTAATCAATCCTCCAACAAACCATTGTGCATGCTAGCTTGCGTGAATATCATAAGATAGCTTTAGATAGAAGTGTCTTAAAATGGGCATCATACTCACGTACACTCTCAGTAGTGCCTTGCTTGATATCCTTGAGTGCACGCTAATACTCTTCTGCTCAAACTCAGGGATATGGAACTCTTTCTAAGAAAGTCATCCTTCAACGCTACATAATCCACACAAGTTTGATCAAGGTCAAACTTCATATACCAGTTGTGTGCTTGTCCCTATAATGTAGTATCAAATTGACTTGCCCTACACTTAGTAGATGTGATCCCTTTATCGTCGCAATAAGATTTTACACATATGCACATGTTTTGGCAGCATCCTCTATGCCTCTATACTCCAAAAGGCATGAAGAGGACATTTCAACATATAGATATGTTCTGTGGTTGTTGTGGGCCTTGACCACCTAATCCAGAACCTTCTATGTTCCCTCTATCTTTAGAACCACTAGATCCACTGGAACTAGAACCACCAATACCTCTTAATCCTCCACCTAGTAGCCAGAATAGGACCTGTATATGTACTCCCTTGTGCTCCGATAGTAGTTACTATACTGAGCCCCTACAATCTCTATGAGGTAGTTCCAATTCTAGAGGTGAATCCAACATTATGTACGCACTCACGTTTTATGTGGATGATGCACCTAAGAATGCTTTATCCAAATATCATTAAATTCATCTATCATGCCATTGATGTACTTGCTCCCTGACTTACTCCTACTCTCCTACTTCCTAAGTTAGCTTGTTGGTTACTTGTCGTACTAGATAGTGGAAAACCAAGCGCAAGGGCTAGGTCACTAGGTGGATTAAGATCTGCACCCATGGTTCATGTAGTCTCTACTGGTGCACTATGGTGTGAGGCCAAGGTGGGATCTCTGTCATGTTTTCAAATATATGGGAGTTCTTGATGCTCTGGCTCCATGTCTTCTATGTGAGACATAAATCCTACACGATCCATCTCTCTCCTCAATGCCATACTTTCTGTAATGAAACACTTCTCTATCTCCCTCTTACACACCTCATTATACTTAAGCCACATATCCTCTCTCTGCCTCTCTACCAAAAGGTTTTCCATCTTTCACCAAACCTATTCCTACCCTCACGCATGGTGAATTTTAATTAGCCATCAGTTTACTCTCTAGGTTCAAAGTTACCATCAAGATTTTGATCACTAGTGGAATACCTTACAGATATACTCCTCTGGGATACCCTTAAAAACTAGAATTTAGTTACCTCCATGTAAGAGTACATCAAAATTGAATATTCTAGAATATAACTATTTAGAACACCACAAAACCACATATCCACAACATGAGTCCAGATCAAATCAGCATCATAAAGGGCCTAAAATTATTCCTGTGTCCAGACAAGTACGTGATACCTCCAATTCCACTGAGATGCATAAGTAGTAAGCCACTCATATAGTTCTACTAGAAAGATAGCAAAAAAGATCTCATATAAGCTGTCATATATATTATGTTCTACCCAAGTGTGTGCATTAAACTCAGATCCACTATTGAACCGTTGTGTATATTCTTCCTCCAAATCAGGTATCCACTCCTCAATACTTGCTAGAGTTAACCGATACGTCTTCATCACTAACCATCCTGAAAACAACTAAAAAATAGGTTCTGGCAACAGAACCAAAGATGTAACCTAGAATTTACTAGATAACACCCTAGATGCGTTGGCACATCACTTATCCTGGACTGAGCACTCACCTGAAGCATGCAAAGGTACCAAGTCCCTCTTTAGTGTTTTTATAGTAGGATGTTAGCATGTTGAAGGAAGAAACATATAGATCCATAACTAATCCATCATCTTATAACGCATGCTACATTCAGATCTATGAAAGAACAAGCTTAAACAATAATCATGATTGAATCAAGAACATGCACTACTCAATTACACATAGGAATGACACTTAGATTCAACCAATATCTTTCATCTATTAATAAACATAGAAGCTTCTTACAGTAATTCAATCTATACCGATGCGTATGGATCTGTTATAGTAATACAGTCTATCATACACATACATCACATATATCTCTCTGTGTGTATATGTATATATCATACTATGTAATTCACATCATATATATAGGGTGGGGAATTGTGCTTCAATGCTTATCTATCCCAGAAATAGGATGCATGCTATTAATAGCCATGTGCCATTTATAGCCATAGCCAAAAATGCAAGTGTGCTATCTACAAACATCTTATAGTTAACTTAAGTGACAATCCTATTCTTATCTCATCTCCATGCAAAACACTTGATCTGATCCTCTAAACATAGACAATGTATGGCATGCATGTCTCTACATTGTTGGTGTGTTCCGCACACTATCTTCTAAAAATAGGTCGTCATGCTCGAAATCAGCGAAGTCCCAAAAGCTGAACTTACCCTCTGCGCGTGGGTTCTCCATGTTCCTCCGCGCCATTGATCCTGGCCTTCTCTCCCACACAGACTTCTTGTGTGATTTATAACAAGTATTCTTTGATCAACAGTTAAATCATTTTGTGAACCCATATTTCTAAAACTCTTATATATTTCTTTCTTCTTCTACTTCAATAGCCTAAGCTTCCTCTCACCATGGATATTCCCATTCATGATTAGGTTACAAGCTAATTCTCAATGTAAGGCTAAAATCCAACTTTCTTCTGAGCTAGTACTTACATTCCTTGCTACTACTCCTTTGAATCATTTATATTAGGTATTTGGTGATGAATTTTCTCAAAACCTGACTTTTAAGATCTGATGTAGTTTTCACCATTTCATTTTACGAAAAATGATCCTCCTCTCCATTTTAATTCTTGCATGTTCAACATAGGAATTAGGAAGATACTCGTTGATAATGGATCTGAGATCAATCTTTATAATCTTACATTTCTCCAACAACTTATCATTTTTATTTACGAAATTTTGTCATTCCTTCTCAGATTAGTGAACTAGTACAAAATAAAATAAATAAATCCAAATAACAAAATGAGGGTTTAGGGTACCTTGAGAGGTTGATGCTGTCAAAAATGGTTGAATATGAGGGATCCTCCTCCAAAGCAAGCTAGATGACCTCTGAGATTATTGAAAAATCAACACATTAGATGGATTAGTAGATACATGATGTGGGTTACATAGATAATGTTAGATCCCCAGGAAGTCTAAAAATTCCTAGGATGGATGTGAACAACACATTTTTATAAGATGTATAAATAAATAAATGAAGAGAGTTGTGTGGATATGATATAATTTAGAATATGGAGTAAAACAAAAACTAAAATGCTAGAGATAAGATATGAATGCAAATTTGATATAAGTACATACAAAGAAAATAAAATTTAGATGGGTGAACAATGACCTGAGGATGCATAGGACGTTTGATGGTGACCAGGAAACAATGAGAAGAAAATGCAGAATGACATGCCTATAAGGTCTCTTGAAGCTGGATCTAAAGTTGATCTAGATTGGAAGTGATGTTGAGCTAGAGATAGAAAACTATAAGATGATATAGATCTAGATATACAAGAAAATATGCAATAAAATTATGAAATTTGATGTTGAATACAACACCTATTAATCTAGTAGACAATAACAAGGCTAGATTTGTTGCAACTGGAGGATGAAAAATTAGATCTAGTATTGTAGGAGGACATGATGTTGGGATATAAATATCTCAGAAATTAGGAACATATAAATCCGGTAGATGATAGGATAGATGATAGAATAGAAACTAGTAGTGAGATGGGTTGATGGTGAAAAGATAGGGTAGATAGAAAAAAGGATGGATCTAGGGCTAAAGATATGGAAATGGCTAAAACAATAATCTTAAGATGATGATAGAGAGGGTTGCATGCAAGAACGAGTTTATCTGATAATGGTAAAATATTCAAAAGCTAATTATGATGGTTATAAGGATGGAAATGGTATACCTAATTTTACAACATGGAAAAAGGACCTTAAAACTCTAAAGATAGCACAAAATCTCTAATAATGGATCCAAGGAAATGATAACAACTGCAGAGATAAACAAGAGACAAAACAAAAATTGCAAGAGTTCTTAGTCTTCAAAGTTGCATCCTGGTAAAAGGAATGGTAGGGTTGGATCTATAGGGTTCAAGATGATTCAGGTAAGTCATCAGTGAATGCAAAGAGCCGTCCAATTGGGTGGTGGAAGGATGCCCAACTTGATGCCAAATGAGCCTAAAGAGGCATAATAGGGTTTTTAATGATATGGGCAAGTTAGGGTTACATAGGGAAGATAAATGGGTAGGTAGGAGGTGGAAAGGAGTAAATAAATTCCATAGGTGGGTGAAAACATTAAATAGGAGCCTAGAGATGGAAAATAAACGATTTTAGGGAGGATAAAAAAATTAGGTGATGACTTAGATTTGATTAATGTTGATTAAGGATAATTAAGATAAAAAAATAATGAGATGGATAAGATATGATTAAATGTGGGAAATAATAATGAAATGGAATAAACGGGATTTTGGAAGATTTTAATAAGTGCATGCATGTAAGGAGAGAGAAGACATGGGACGAGGGGTAACGAGACATAAAATTGGTGTCTACATTTGCTCATTTTTGTCATGGAAGATAAATGGGTAGGTGGGAGGTGGAGAGTAAATAAAGGCCATGGGTAGTTGAAAACAATAAATGAGACCCTAGGGATGGAAAATAAGGGATTTTAGGGAGGATAAATAAATTAGGTGATGATTAAGATTTTTTTAATGATGATTAAGGATAATTAAGATAGATAAAATGATGGGATGGGTAAGATAGGATTAAAGGTGGGAAATAACAATAAAATTGAAAAAATGGGATTTTGGAAGATTTGAATAGGTGCTTGCATGCAAGAAGAGAGAAAACGTGGGGTGAGGGGTAGCGATACTTGAAATTGGTTTCTATATTTTCCCCTTTTTTTTGTGTGGTTTACAATTGGGAAATCCATGAGAAAAAATTTAGAAGCGAATAAAAGGTGATGATTGAGGTGTTCCCCATAAAACTAAGAGTCGATGACTCAAAGGGAAGTCGATCATGAGTTTGAAAGAGATAGATGAAGGGATAAAGAGTGGAAATGATGATAAAATAAGATGGTAATGGAAGAGTACCTAAATGAAGAGGGATCAAAACTAAAACAAATAAAAATATGGTGGTGATTTTGGAATCACTTCAGTAGGGAAGATAGTATGGCCTCAATAGAGATAATGAAAATGTCATATGAACCTTTGAATTAGAAAAAACCACTGCAAGATGAGGGAATCTAATGGGAATCCACTCAAAAGGATGTGTAAGCATTGGGAACAATGGGTCAAATGTAGACATCAAAAACATGAGCAAGAAAATGTGAGGGTGATCAAGACAAAGGTATGACAAGGTGTGGGGATAAAATATGTGATATCCTTCATACATGATGAATCAAGAAAATATGTTTCTAGGTGAGATGGAGATGAAATATGGGCATGAACATGGACTCAAGATGAAATATGGTACCCCAAGAGGGAACAAAAACTTGGCCACAAAGGTAGACTTAAGATGAAATAGAGCATAAGAAATAAAATGAATAAGATAGGAGAAAACAAAACCTCAATATGATGACTGAAAAGGAAAGAATGAAATTTTGTTATGAAAAGGAGCACATAGAGGATCGATGTGTCAAACAAGATAAGATGTAAACATGAAAAGGAATTAAATAAATTAATTTAATTGCAGTCAATAACAGGTGTTAACACATAGCCAACATTAGTTAGTTATTATAAGGATAATGAGGAAAATATGGAATATGAGGCTTATGAACCTAGTGTCGACACCAAAAAATGGGTTTAGATGTAACTCTTAAAAGTTAAGATAGGTTCTCCTTATGTGGTTATTCCTAGTGTAGACACCAAATTTGGGTCACACCCCTTTGGTCCCCTTAAATTAATTAACGTAACGCATCATGAACCCTTCATCCCATATTAATATTCATCCTCACATTATTAATTAATTTAATTAATTTATTTTCATCCTCACACCTCCATCTCATTATTACACCTCACCCTAGACCCATTCCAGGGGCATTTAACTCACAATGACCAAGTCATCACTCTCAGCACTGAGTCATCACTCCTAGTGCTGAGTCACCACTTGACCTAACTAACTAAGACTTCTTCCTAAACCTAAATGGACCTTTTCTAAGATCTTCCTACATTCTCTCATGTGAAATCCACTTTCTTAAGTGGACTCAATTAGAAAGAACACCAAATCTGGGAAGATCTACCTATTTGTGGTAAACCTAGACTTTCCCACCTTAATTGACACCAGTTATCCCTTGACTAGCGCCGACCACCTAACTACCATCAGTTACCTTATATACACTTTCACAACTCTTTACATGGGTTGGTCATTAAGTTATTAGATCCTAATTGCATTCAAGCATGAATCTTCAAGCCCTCCTACATCCACACAACAAACACACATAACCATAGCGCAATACAAGCATCCATTTCTTCCTCCAAAGCGTCAAAATACTCACGTGAGCACATAGTTTGTACTGCCACGGAACTGGACTCAAGCATTGCTTCTCCGATAAACCATCAACCATCCCAAATCCCAAGATCTAAAAGACATTAAGTAAGTACTATGATTTTAATCATTATTTCTTATCCCATTGTAGATCTCTTACTTCTTTCAGTATTTTATTTCTTTTGTTTCATGTACATCACCATCTTCCCACCAACCCACTATTCAACACTCCCTAGCCTTTTCACCATTCTAAACCTCCTTCTTAGTATCCCTGAGTCTTCTCAGCCATATTATGACCCAAACCACTCTACCCTCACTTTCTTTGCAATCAAAAAGAGCCTAAAAAACCTTTTTTTAAAAATTTATTACCTATTGCCCCTATTAACATCGGTTCCCTGACTGACATCAGTTTAGTCCCCCTACTTGCATTGGTCACAAAACCGATATCGATCTCTTTGTCATTTCACATTCTCATACTAGAAATATTCCCACTCACCCAAAATCAACCCAAACTTCAACCAATCATCCCCAGACCTATACTGGACCTGTGACAAACCTCTCTGACCTGAAAAAATCTCAATTCTAATCAAATTTAGTGTTATTTTAATATCTAGCATAAAATCTACTATATTGTGTATATGATAAACCTAAATCATTAAATTGTATTAGGACCTATTTATTTTAGTTGCTTATTTACATTGAATTGTATTAAATAAAGGATTGACAACCATTTGTGGAAGCATCACGCTTCCCAGATCTAGCCTTGCTAGGCAACCCTCTGACTCTTTCTATTTAATAGTCTTTTGTGATCTTTCTTTGCATCTGTATGTAGTCCTTCCCAAAGAAAAAGGAGTTCTCTATGATCAACTTGGATAAATTCAATAACATGTGCATTCAACCTTCGACCTACATATCATAGGTATTCCTCCTTGACCATTACCTTATCTTTCTTATCACATAACTATTTGGTGAAACATTTATGCATGCCTTGTGGGACCCATTTGGGTTCTTTTTCATTGTTCATTCCTAGGTGAATCATTTTGGGTGTATTTCCTTTTGAAATATTTCACTATAAATTTTTTCCTTTAGAACATTCTCTTTCTTCTATTGGTGTAAGTGACACTTTTATTTTGGACTAAAAATAACACTTCTTTCTAATTTATATTACATTATTGAAAAACATACTCTTGCCTATTTATCATTTCTCTCATGGAATTTCATTGTGGATTTATATCTAAAATATTTACATATCATTCCTGTGTGTTGCATTTGTAGCTCATTTAAAATTGTGGGCAACCTATATGTTGGAAGTCATTCCCAGTTGATGGTTGACAAATTAAACCGTAGTGCACACTTTTTCTCTACACAAAAATATTAAAAATAAATTACTTATTTTCTTAAATAACATCTTTCCTGGAAGAATTTTTCAATGATCACACAATCAGAGGATTGATAGTGGGCTCCAAACTGTTTCTTTGTCTAGTTATCATCTCGAAAAAGGATCTCCCTTCCCAAAACTTACCCAAAAATATACTTAGTTGTTGGATTTTCATAGGGAACCTTTATCAAATGAAAATATATACTCTATTCACAAGTGAGTCCCAAATGGAAAAATACGGAACATAAAATCCACCACATAGGATTTTGTGTTTGCTTGTTTTTGCTTGATCTGTGTTTTGAGGTGTGAGTTAATTTTCTCCATTCTTCTTTCACTTGACACTGCATAATTTTAGTTGGTGTATTTTGAATCTTCTCAATGTGTTAGTGTCAATTATTTCCATACTCAATTTATGGGTTGGTCTTTTACTTGATCTAAATCACCAAAATCATTTTTTCCATCTTTTCAAAAATTTCACAGTAACCGGCGTCAGTCCAGTGACTGCCATCGGTTTCCTTATCTGATCATTATAAGTTTACTAACCACTGTCAGTTTCCTCCTATTTTGGTCATCTTAACCAAAGTAGAATTCACCACATTATTGTTCTTTCTGGGATTTCCTCAATGACCTTACCATATGTCTATGTCATCATTTGTTGCTAAATTTACAAATCCTTTTATTTTCCACAGTGAACAATATCGGTCCTCTGACCAACATCAATTACCCTCTTAGAGTGACACTAGTTACTCAACCATCGTTAGTCTCTGTGTTTTAATTTTTCAACTAAAATAACGATCAATTATCACCTTTTGAAACCATTTTCTCCACTCCTTGTGTACTCCTATGTCATCTACATAGATAAAATTATTAGGTCTACTATTATTCACATGGTCTTGACTTGTATAAAAACAAACGCCCTTGTGTTCCACGCTAGCCTTCAGCCACTCCCACCTAGCCCATCGTTGTCTTCCATTCTATCACCTATGGATCCTAACCAACCTATTACCATCAGTACCAGTGATGAGGAGTTCACAAGACTCCTTGATCAAAACCCCGTTTCTTCATAGTATTATTTATCACATTCATCCAATCATGATTCATCAGTAGAGCTTGTATATGGTATGCATGTGTCAATTCCTCCTACCCTCACACCCACTTCTGCATCAACTACTACTACTACACCTACCTACACTTATCACCAACATCCCCTTATTTCATCTATCGCTTACTCAGGATTCTTGCCACCTATATCTATTCCTCCCTCACAATTTTTGTACTCATATTGGGATGCTTCCCACATCATACCTTCATCATCTACCCCCTTATACTACAAGGGGTTCTCAATCATCATAACCTACCAATGATCTTATCAAAATTATTTTGGAAAAGATGCATCCATTGGAATCATCTCTCTCCATCTCATGTAACTCTCTAACATATGAATATATTTTCAATGATCCCATTCACCCATCCATTCTGATTCGTTCATACCCTATGCATTGGGAAATGCCTAAATTAAACTGATTTAACAAAAAAGAAGACCCGCAACAACACTTGCATTCTTTTAAACATGTGTGTTATTTGATTTCTCATGATGAAACTTTTCTCTTACGAACATTCCTAATGTCCTTGACATGACCTACTTTATATTGGTATAGTGCTCTACCTAGGATATCCATTTTCTCATTCAACCAAGTGGATCAAGATTTCCTAGACCACTTTTCTATTAACATTGTTAATAAAGTCACCATGAATGACTTGTACTCAACACACCAATATGAAGACAAATCTATTACATATTTTGTCACTCGTTGGCTGAGCCTAATTAACCAACTCACATTCCAACTGCCTCAAACTGAGTTAATAGATTTGTTCACTAGGGATTTTACTAGACACATCTCATAAACTATCTAATTTCAAACCTTCCGCACATTTGATGAGGCATTAACCAAGGCCTAAAAACTTGAAATTTGTGCCATTGAAGAAAATAAGATATAATTACGTAACAAGAACGATGTGTTGAAATCAAAGGATACCTCTTCTTATTCAAAACTACAAAATAATTACTCTAAAGTAAAAGTATCTTCCAACGTGGTAGTTTTGAAAGCCGATACATCTCACCCATCCAAAAAATCAAATATTTCTTCCAATCTTTCTCTTATTCTGGGTTTTCAGTTAAAGCCAGATCAACGAAAAATATACACCCATAAGAGAACCCTACTGTTAAGTTTTAGAATAATTTCTAAAATCAAAATCGATCACTCTTCCACCCATAAAACCACATACTCATTTTGACCGCTCTCGTCTTATTCCTGCATGGTATAAAGAAAATGATTACTGTAACTATCATCACGTTAAAGGTCATAGTGACAATAATTTTATAAATTTCAAAAATATCATCCAAGAAATGTTATATAATGGAGATCTCATCTTGGATAACCATAACACACCAGATAATCAAAACCTTCACATACTCAAGAATCCATTTCCAAATGACACCTCATCTTCTAACCAAACCAGTGAAACCTCGACTAATGCTAGTAATGTTCATGAGGTTCATGTTGTTTTTGATATCATACCAACTCTTCCTCAGTTTTCTCCTACCTCATCTATCGAGGAGATTCTTGCACAACCTCCTTCATCCACGGAGGGATTTGTTTGATCTACTCCTTTACCCACATAGGAATATCCCTTATCTCCTTCTTCACCCATAACCTCATCCACCATATATGTTGATGTAGTTTCCTCACTCACCTCTCAAACTAACAAAAAACTTGTAGTACTTACTCTTCTACCCACGGGAGAGTCATGTTTACCTTCTTCTTCACCACAGGATGAACCTACATAATCTATCTTGTTATCTCCCCTACCTATAGGGGATCCATTAGCAACATCCCTTCCTATTGGTGAAAATTTTCCATTGGCTTTCAAGGATCATGTTTATTTGTTCTTGGATCTTTTACCCACATAGTATGAAGCCAACCATTTCCCTATCTCACTAATATTATTTATAGGGATTACTACCAAATCAACATCATCTCCCCTACAACAATATTGTGTTCACATTTGGCTAAATGCTTGGATTATGTCAACAATTCCATGATTTGGGGACGCCTTCGACTACCTTTATCAACTCAGATGTAAATTTTGTCTACTGATACTTCCACAATTTATCCAAAGGTGTTTTAGACAACCAAACCCACCATGCCCATGACAGTTGTAGTGACCTCTTCTTCATCACCTCACCCACACCTAAAATGTTACCATAAAATGAACTTTTTCCTATGCCTAAAACCTTACCTACACCTATATCTTCCTTTGTGTCCAAACCCATTGCCACATTGAGAGTCATGCTGATATTCAATCCTAGTCCATCGTCCTATCAAAATGGATTTAGCCATGCTCTCACAAGCCAACACAAATACTATTCCCTCACCTAAGAGGAAGACCAAACCTCTTAGGCCAAACATACCGGCTTCGCCTACTACCCCTTTTTCACCTTCACAAGTTCCATCTATCCTAAGACCCCACCCATCAACCTTAGCCAAACATCCTCCTACCCAAGGTAAACGAAAAATCACAACAGCCCACCTCCTTTTCACGATCCTCTATTCCACCCAAATTACCTACACAACTTATGTCTTCATCATCACCTACATAATTTTTACCTCCTATACATACACTACTTATAGTGTCCTCTTCATTACCAGTGTCATTCCATTCTCTTAAACAAATACCTTCAACATTTCCTCTTCCCATAGCCTTCATTGCACCTCTATTATCACTTTGGCTAACCCATCCACTTCTTTAATCTACCTTCCCTTCTACATCACACACTTATTCTTCACCTTTATATAAGAAGGTGTAACCAAAGTCCAAAAACCCACTACCATCCAAAGAGGTAGTTAAACCTACACCACCTTCAACCACTAGTTAACCTGGTACATATTTACCCAAGAAGGCGCAATCCAAACCTAAAACTATATTACCTACCAAACATGTAGTAAAACTAACTAAACCTCCAATTCCACCTCCCATGGTGCCTCTCCCACCAAAATCACCCACACTTACTTCACATTGTGATCCATTGGTAGGGTCTTACGCCAACATCTTGGCTAGCCTTATAGAAACCTCTATCATCACATTTCCACAACTTAGACCTTACAACCCACTCAAATCTAAACCATAAGGGTTTGAATATACCTAAATTTTTGTTATCATCATGTGTCAGGGAATGATTTGGAAAACTATAAGGCTCTTAAGGCTATTCTTCTTTAACTATGTCCTCTCGAAGAAAAATTCTATGATGATGATCTTTTAGATGAGGACCATATTCCACCTTCACCTATCACCACACATCCTCATCCCTTACCTATTCAGAAACCTTCATCTCCCCCTCCATAACCATTTTATCCTCCTCCAACATTTGAGATCAATATGATCCACATAAATGCAAAATTACAACATTGTTTTCACAAAACCATTATATGCCCTCACCATATTTTTTCCCATTCTGTCACTACACCTATTATGACTCACTTTCTCCTTTACCACACATTAATATGGTTCAAATTTCCACTTGATCGTAGAAGGAAAAAGGAAAGAAGAAAACAACCATCTCATCTGCCACTCTTTTACCCAATATTCCATCTACATCTACACCAAAAATAACCATCCGTTGACCCACGTACCATATTTATGATGTAGTTTCCCATCGTATAATGCTTAAACAATTGCACCAATATCCTCTCAAAATGTCTTTATACTACCTTTTCCAAACTTCAGAGTCTCATTGATAGTCCCTCATTGTTGTTCTACAATCTATTGAGGTTTTACCTAATGACCCTACTCATGTGGCATCCATTATCACTCCTCACCATGTGGCCTCTCTCACCATTTCATCTCCTTCCTCTACACCTACTACCACTCATCAAGTAACCACTCTCAGTTTCTCTAATGATGAGATTGTACCTCTCCAATTAGATGATCCTTTACCCACCCTATTTATTTCCATATACATTGATAATATAGGTGTTCGACATTGATAATATAGGATTTTGACACATTATGATCGATGGCAGTGATAATATCAACATCATTTCCTCCAATGCATATAACCAAATGTACATTCCTACCAATTACATGCATAATAACCCATTTATGTTTTTTTCATTCAATTTTTTCATCACTTCCACCCTTGGCACCATCATTCTCCACATTTATGTAGGCCCCCATACCATTCTTGAACTATTTTATGTCTTGGCGAGAGAATGCAAGTACAACATGTTGTTTGGATGACCTTAGATCCATGTCATGGGTTGTGTTCCTTCAACCTTACATTGTTGTTTAAAATTTGGAGAGGAAGGACACAAATATACTATTCTAGCCGACCCTTCACCATTTAAGACCTGTAAGATGTTGTATCAACCCAACGATGTCCTTATACCAGTTAATGCATCTGCCACCGCTACCAATTCTTCTTTAGCCATTATCTCATCTAAAAATGTTGTCGTTACCTCTTCCATAACTAACTCCCCTATTCCCATTGCTTCCCCAAATTTTGTAGCTGACCCATCAACCAACCCATCTACTTCTCAACCAACTAATGCTTCTTCTTCCCAACTACCTAGTGATTTGTCCATTACCACTACCCACATATCAACTATTGATCCCTTAGAAGGTGTTTTCTAATTCCTCACTCTTGGAAAGTACAACTTTTATAATATTGACACATTCCTTACTCCTCAAGAGTATGGTAAACTTCACCAACAGCCCCACTATGATCACCACATATGTAAGGTTTTCCCTTATGATCCTCTTCACCTTCACAAAAAATTAATGTATAAGGAACTTGATACTTCTACCTACTTGACCATTTTTATCTGACCTTGAATTTCTCACCAACCACCACTTCACCCATACCTTCCTCCATCGTTGTGCTTGGAAGGGATTTGGATTTGGTTTCTATGAACAAGGCCATCATACTATCACTCCTTTCACCACTCGTAAGTATAAAGACCACAGTGGTATTGGATTTTCTGAACCACCTTCTAGAAAGGTGTGAGTCAAATGCATTAAGGATGATATACATTCCCCACCCCATTCACCAAATTCACCACCTTTACCTACAGAGTCTATGGACTCAGAATCCATTCCTGCTAAAAAATTAAATTCATGAACACCATTTCCCTGGGACCTCTACCTTATCAACATGATGGTGAGGATCCCTCTTCTCTTCCCTTTGTATATCCTGACATGATCAATGATGATACCCCTTCTATTAATGTCATTCAATGCTAGGATGATGAGTCTATTCTCATCTAGCTTGGTGCGGAAGATTCTTATATTCACCAGTCATTACCTTCTAAGATGAAAACCATGTTAAATTAATCAACCATCAAAATCAATATTAACTCTCAAGATAACTCACACATTTTAAAAATAGGCCAATATTTAGATGTTGCTGAATAAGAAGCTTTCACTTCATTCCTCTAGGATCATAGAAAAGATTTTTCTTGGTCCTATGTTGATATGCCCGGTATTGACCCAAAAACTTTTTTCCATAATATTGCAACCATTCCTCATGAAAAACCCATGAAATAGAAGCTATAACAAATGCATCCTTGTATTTCCCTTCTTGTCAAAGTAGAACTCTAGCACCTTATTTTGGTTTCCTTCATCCTATGCATTGATTATCCCCAATGGATATCTAACATTATTTCTGTCACAAAAGTGACAGGGGGAATCTGAATTTACATGGATTTTAGTGACCTTAACTTAGCTTGGCCCAAAGATGACTTTCCTCTACCTATTATTGACCAACTAGTTTATCTCTCCACTGGCCATGAGATGCTATCACTCATGGATGGTTTCTCGAGTTATAACCAAATATTACTTTCCCCAAAAGATCAACATAAAATCACCTTCATCACTCCTTGGGGGACCTTCTGTTATCATGTTTCATGCCCTTTGGCCTTAAAAACAGCAGGTGCTACATATCAGCGAGCTATGACTTATATTTTTAATGACATCATGCATATCATATTGGAAGATTACATTGATGATCTTATTGGCAAATCTAAACATTGGGTCAAGCACCTTGCAGTCCTTAAGGTTATATTTGACTATATCATCAAAGATTATGTTCACCTTCAACCTAAGAAGTGTGTCTTTTTTGTTCTCTCTGGTAAGCTCCTGAGTTTTATTGTTTCTTTGTGTGGCATTGAAGTTGACCCCACTAAAATCAAGGCTATTCTCAAAATTCCTCCACCTACTAACCTTTGTCAACTTCGTAGTTTGTAAGGCAAGTTGTAATCTATTTTTCACTTTATTTCTCAACTTTTTGACCAATGCCATCCATTTCATCATCTCCTCAAAAAGGATATCTCCTTCAAATGGGATGATGAATACCACAAAGCCTTGGACACTTTAAAACAATACCTCATCTAACCACCTATGCTCATTCTCACTAAGGATGACCATCCATTTTACCTTTACATTTTTGCTACTGATCATTCCCTTAGGTATAATGCTCATTCATCATGATGAGAAACAGAGGGATCAAGAATTTTATTATATAAGTTGTACACTTTTATACTAGGAAACTAGATATAATCACATCGAAAAACTCTTCTTAGCCATATTTTTGTTGCCACTAAGATTTTCCATTACCTACTCAACCACAAAACCTTTTTTCTCACCAATACTAACTCCTTACATTACATGTACACTAAGCCCTACCAACATCAACATTATTCGTGTTGGCTCATGCTTCTTGTAGACCTAGATATTGAATTCATCCATCAAAAATATGTCAAATCTACAAACAATTTCTGAACAACTTGCAGACACAACTCTCTCCAAAAATCAGTCCTCTAACTTTGATTTCCTTGATGAATCCATCGCCACCATCTCTTTGGATGATATTGATTACCAGATGACCTTATTCTTTGATGGTTCCAAATGTCAGTATAGGGGTGGTGCTATATTTATCCTCATTCCTATTGATGGTGAGCTTATGCAATTATATTTCAAATTATATTTTTATTATACTAACAATATCGCTGAATATGAAGAACTCATGTTAGGTCTTCAAAGATCCATAGCCTTGGAAATTAAATTAATTAATATCTATGGCAAATCTCAACTATCTATGAACCAAGTTAATGGTATATACTAGTGTCATATTAAGATACTTCAAAATAATAAGCATCATGTTGACATATTTTTGACTACCTTTGACCATTATGAACTTCAAACCACCCCTCATTCCACTAGTAAATTTGTAGATACCATGGCTTATCTTTCTTCTTAAATCCCCACTTTGCCCTCCGACTCAAAAATATTTGTCAACGTATAAAGGATGTAATCACCCTCTTATCTAATTCAATATGTCAACCTTATAGGAAACATTGAGACTGACCCTTTTAACCTTTGGTATAAGTAGTTTATTAACGACCTTTCCCTTTCCATTCTACCTCTAGATATTACTCACAATGGACAACAAGCCTTTCTCAAAAGTGTCTCTCACTATGTCATCATGGGTGGTCTTCTCTATAAATTTGACTTTGATGCTATCCTCTTATAATGGCTTATGAGTTTTGAAATTCTATACACCATCAAGGAAGTTCACGATATAATTTTTGGGGGTAACTTAAGTGGCTTAGCTATCACTAATTGTATCCTTCACCTGGGCTATTATTAGGAAAACCTAAACCGTGAATTTTGTGACTATGTCAAGCATTGTGTGAAGTCTAAGAAACATGTTAATATTCATCACACCCCTATTCATGCCTTACATGTCACACGATACCTTTGGAATTTCTCTCAATGGGGTTTGGATCTTATCAGAAAGATCAACCCTCATTCTTGCCAATGTCATCAATGGATTATTATTCTTACCGAATATTACCCTAAATGGGTGGAAGCCATACCTCTTATTTCTACAATATCCAAGAAAATATGTGAATTCATCAATCATCACATCATTTTTCACTTTGGTGTTCCTCACTGCCTCATCACTAATAACTGAAAACAATTAAAAGAAAACTCTATGAAACTCTATGATGCCTTTGACATACAACTCATTTTTTGTTCACCTTACTATCCTAAAATAAATGGCCAATCTGAATCAACCAAAAAAACCTTAAATAAAATTCTTATGAAAGTGGTTGACGATACTAGTAAGGATTGACAAACACACACACGTTCCTTTTGCCTTATGGGCTTATCACACTAGTATTTTTACCTCAACTAGTGCCACATATTTCTATTTGGTCTACGGTATAGAGGTTGCATTTCCTCTTAAGTTCAAATTCCATCTCTTTATATCTCACTCAACGATGATATTTTTCCAGGATTGTTTTGCACAACTTGAGTTATTAGATAAATGTTGTCTAAATACTCTTGATCACCTCCAAATATACCAAAATTGTATCAAATGTTCCTATGATAAACATGTTTAAGACTAAATCTTCCAAGTTGACAACCTCATCCTAAAGGAAAATCAACATGTAACAAAAGTGGAAAAAACGAAATGAGAAAAAACTTCACCTAATTGGCTTGAACCCTATATCACTACTCATGCCTATGGATTGAATGCTTATCGTTTATCTTCCCTCTTAGGTAAAATTGAACCTAATCCCCTCAATGCCTTCCATATTTGACCATTCTTTTTTTTAATCAAGTCTTATATCACCTTCTATCTATTAAATGCTCATCCCTTGATCACCATTCACCTTTCACTTATCTATTTTAAGGATCAATGACTAAAAAAGAATCATGTGATTACCTATCACCTTTCAGCCTTAACTTCAATATGAATACCATGGCTCTACTCATGGCATGATTCTCATAGATACTTTTTCATACTTTTCAAGATCAAATCCCATGGTCGTTCATCACTTAAATCCTTTATTTTATAGATAACCTTTATGTTCTATGGTTTTTTATTCCTAAAATAAGCCTATACTTCTCTATAATATTGTACATGACCTAAAATTCCATAATCACTTCAAAGGTAATATATAGGATTTTCAAATTCAAACTCCTTGAGTCAAAATTCTAGCAAAAATATGAATCCCTAAAAAAGGACATCTAATATTTATATCTTGGTGCTATAAATAGAATGCTCCCTCAAAGGACAACTATACAAAGCTAGCCATAATGTATATAGTCTAACACAAAAAGAAGACTTTTCCTGCAAAAATCAAATAAAAATATTCTGAAGCTTTCCGCATTGATCAACTTAACAAAGAATTAAAGGAGATATTCTATTCATCCTACATAGAATTCCTGTAACAATCAGTCTAGAAAATAAAAGAAAAAATAAAAAATATAGCTTTTTCATCATGGACTTGCCTATTTTTATCTTGGGTCTCTTGCCAAAGAGGCTATTTTCTAACACCAAGTTATGCTAAACCAACTTCTTTCACATCATTGCGTTTCATCTCTAATATTGTTCCTACTCAAGGGACGTGCTACAAATTCAACATTTTATGATCATGTGACCTTCTTCACCTATAGAATAGTCAATCATGTAACTCCTTTAGGTTTTTATGTTCATAAGACAAATCTTTGGTATGATAGACTCATATTGGTTCTTTTCAATTGGTCAGATTTTTTTCTCCTCATTTTGTTCACCTCCTGTTATCCAAAATTCACCCCTCAAGGTAATTTTGATAACATGCATCAGATTATTCAGTCCCGAGCAAGCAGATTGATTCAAGGTCCAAAATCATGTTTTTTGGGGTCCCCTCGGCCTTTTTCTAACTCCCCCACCCAAGAAGAAATCCCAACAGGTTGAGAAAATGGAAGAAATGCAAAAAAAAGGTTGCAGGACTGTGTTAAGGCATTTCAGGTCTGAAGGGTTTGGGTCGTACTGAGGTTCGTTGTACCAAGCTTGGGGCCCAAAAAATGAAGAAAATCAGCTAAGTCCTAGTCCAGGCAGTCTGCGGGACAGTTGGGACGTCGGGACGCGTGGGACGCGAAAAGCCGAATCGGCCAAAAGAGGGAAAAATTGCCTAAGTCTTTTGTTTTGCACGCGTTTGGGACAGCTAGGACAAAGGTACGCACGGGACGCGGATCGACCGGTTTGGCGCAAGTCGGTCCATTTCGGGCGGTTTGGAGATATTTGTCCTGGGCAGTCCGAGACAGTTGGGACAAAGGTATGCGTGTGAAAAACCGGCACGTGGATCGGCCACAGGTTTGCCGCAAGAAGGTCCATTTCGGGTGGTTCAGAGGTTTTCGTCCAGGATAGCTGGGACAAAGAGTATGGGATACATGGGATGTGAAAAGGTGAAATGGCCGAAAAGAGACAAGGAGGCCCGTGGATGAATCAGAACGTGCCACGTGTCAGAAGGTTGAAAAGTTGCTAAGTGTTTGGCGCAAGGTAAAAATGTGCCCCTCAGGCCCAAACCAATAAAATAGTGCCACGTGTCCAAGTTTAAGGGCCCGAAAGGAATTTTCAGAGGATGAACCTGTGGATGAATCAGAGCCTGAACACGTGTCATCCAAGTGGCAGAGCGTGGGAAAAAATTCAAATATTTTCCCGTCGATCCGTTTTGGCCTGTTTTTGCCCTAAATCTTCAGATCGCCATAACTTTCGATCCAGAGCTCAGATTTTCATGTTCTTTATATCAATGGAAAGCTGGTGAAATTCTCTACATGATTCCAGGGTCAATATTGCATTTTGGTTCAGTTTGGAGAGAGAAAATCAGAAAAATGTCCTCTGGCACATGATAATGGCCAGAAATGACGTTTCAACAACCAGCTTAAATGCAAAATACAGTTCGCCGCTTTTCCTAGGGTTCCCACCAACTGCCATAATGAGATGATTAAATGCAACCTAGAAGTGGTTGGGGTAGATTTGGATTTACTCTCTCTTCCCTCTCTCATTCTTCCTATAAATTGTAAGGAGGGGCTTCTTTCTAAAGGTTGGACATTCTTGTTTTGCCCCTCCCTTCTTCTCTTTGGCAGGTGAATTTGTGGAGTTCAAACCTCCCATTTAAAACTGTAATGCAACTTTGCCTCTTGGCATTTTTTAGTGTATTGTATCAATCTTTGGAGCAAGTAATGCATGTCTGTGGATGATTCTCAACCCTCTCTATGTTCATTTGCATCCTCCTGATCTTTCACTACAAATTTTGTTATCTGTGCATGATCTTGCATCACATTTTAATGGTTTGTGTTTATTGGCAAGATAGGTGTTCTTCATTCCTCGGTGCATCACCTTTGTTAGCTTAGGTTTATTTTTATGCATCTTCTTACCCTGTCTCCTTGGCAAGTTAGATTAGGTTTTGAGTAAACCCTCTGCATTTTTCGTGTGCATCTGAACAGAGGAATAGGAACCAGCCTTCTCTGGAGATTCCTTTCTCATTTTTGCAAGTCCCACACTTGGAGAAAGGATTCAATGTTGTGCAATCACACTGGATGCTAGTATGATCAACCTAGAAATTTGATCAACATCTAGGGGTGCTGTGATTTTGCACTAACAGTTTTGGCACACCCGGTGGGACCTTAGAGGTCTTTCACTTTATCTTTGATAGGTTGGTGTGTTCTTGTTAAAGATTCATTTAAGATTTGAGGCACTTTCAAAAGCACATTTGGTGACTCCATCTGGTAAAAAAATCATTCTCTAAGTTACAGACCTGTTTTCCATTCATTTCCATCAATCTTTCTTTCCATCTCTTTCATTTTTTTCCATTCCATGAAGTTGTGCAATCATGACTTCATTTCCATCATGGAATTCACATTTACAACATAGTTAGTCAGCATATCACACCTCCAACATGTTTTACACTTGGTAATCCTCCAAATCAGCATTTTGGTCAAATTCAAAATCAGCATGTCTACCCATATGAGCAGCAGTACCAAAGTCAGTTTGGTTGTGAAGCACATCAAGAGCAAGGGTACGCATGCAATGAAGACAATCAAATGGAAGATGCAGATTTTGTGGAAAAAATCCAAAAGATGGAGGCAAAGATGGTGCAATCAAGAGCAGCATGTTACAGCTCAAATGAAGGCTTTCAGAATTGGTTGCAGGACTCCTTGTCCATGGGGAGGCCCTTTTCCAAGACACTTCAGCCCTCAAAACTAGAAGTTGGACTTCATGATGAAGATGCTTCAACTTTAACTTGCATAATGGACAACAGAAATAGAGGCCTATACACTTGGTGTTGAACAACCTTGTCAATGGGTAAGTTCTACACCATCACTTGGTTTTTCTCTTCCCATTAGTCAAGTAACATCATCTCATTCAAGGAATTTCAAATTCTAGATCCAGTCAATGCTGCCCCAGGAGTTAATTCCATTTCTCCATTCCCTAGTCTTCCACCACATCTCGATTCTTCTGTCCTTTTTCCTTCCAAACAGCCATTCCCTCCAAAGAAACAAGAGTTTCTACCTCCTCCAACCACCCATAAAATTTCCAAGCCAATTGAGTTACAATCCACTTCTCCTCTTGCATTCCCAAATCCATGTTAGGAGGATAAAAATCAAAATGTCAGTCAAGGAAAACAATAGCAAAAAGAAGAGCCAAACAAAGATAAATAAATTCAATGTCTGAAGAGTTGGGCCCTTAAATTTGGGATGACAAAGATCCCCTTGATGGTTAAGCCTTCAGAAGAGGTCGAGAGTTGGAGAACAAGTAGTGGTTAGGATTGATTTTGTGATCAACAGAAGAAGAGCAAAAAGAAGAAGTAGATCATATCAGTTTGCTCAGAAAGAGAGTGTCCATGTTGGCACTCTATTTGAAGGGAATGCTGATTCAATTCAAGTTGCACAATCAGCCATAGAGGAAGAAAGCTCTGAAGAAGATCCTACAGTCCCAACTTGTCCTCTAGAGCAGTAGGTCGAAGAGTTTGACTTAACAAACTTCGTGCTAGAGGAAGAGTTCTATACAAGAGTAGGATTATCTTCAAGTAGTAGAAGAGGGATAAGCTGCTCCAAATCCAAAAGAAGAGGAGAAGATTCTAGTTGTGGAGGAGAAAATTACAGATCCAAGGGCTTTGAGCACAAAGCAGGCTACATGAGAACCTTCAGCTCTTAACTTCATCTCTCTCAAGTTCTAGTGCTGAAGAAGAGTTTGGCCTCTCAAACTCAATGTTAGAGGATGAAAGAAACCATGATGATAAAGTTACAGATCAAGAGGACACCATGGAGGAAGTTGAGCATTTGCAGCAGGATAACAATAAGGTAGTTTATCTATCAAATTTGGAGGACTGTTTTGATGAAGAACCAGTTGAGTTTCCACCATGGACTCTCTTTCATCATCCACGTTCCAAATACTTGAGCCTGCGGTCATGAAGGAGAACATTCATTTGCAGTAGCCTACATCTTATAACAGCTCTTTGGAACTAATATTGGAAGATTTTAATCTTTCATGTTCTTCATTGGAAGAAGAGAAAGGGCATAAAGGTTCTACCATTGCTTCCACATCATCCATTCATGAAGGTCTACAAGAAGACTCCATTTTTGGAGTTGAAAATCAGATGCTATGGGCATATCAAATGGATCATACCATTTGAATAAGGTATTTGACTTCATTGGAGTCAAAGGATAAGTCACAACTAGTCATGCTTGCTTCTAAGAATGAGGATGAGCTACAAGGAACTCAATGTTCTAGTGCTAAAGAAGATTTTGATCTTTCAAATTTTCCATTCATCAGGATGAAAGAAACCATGATGATCCCTTACAGATCAAGAGGATACTGTGGAGGAGTTGAGCATTATAGCAGGACAACATAAGGTAGTTTATCTATCTAGAAATGGAAACTATTTTGATTTGAACTGGCTGAGTTCCTATCATCATCTCTTTGAATCCAAACAGCCAAATACTTGAGCTTGCTATCATGAAGGAGAGATTCATTTGCAGGAAGATGTTTATAGCATGCTCTTTGGAACTAAGATTAGGAATATTTTAATCTTTCATGTTCTTCATTGGAGGAAGAGAAAGGGCAGAAAATCCTACCATTGCTTCCACATCATCCACCCAAGAAGGTCTATAAGAAAACTCCATGCATGGAGTTGAAAATCAAAGCTATGGGCATATCAAACGGACCATACCTTGCCCAATCAGGTATTTGGATTTATTGGAGCCAAAGGAGAAGTCACAACCAGTCATGCTTGCTTCTAAGCATGAGGATGAGTTACAAAGAACCAAGGATCAGCTGTCATACCTCTTCAATCCAAATGCAGAGCAACTAAAAGAGGTATTGAATTTGCCTTCAGCTAATACCTTGATGATTTGGGTGGAAGACCAGCTTCTTGTTGATTTTCCATTCATCCAATCAGCCATGTTCAATGCCAAATCAGTTGCATGGTTGCCAATTTTGAAGAAAGGAAGCTATTTTGCACAACCAGTTGCAGGGTTTGTTTAGCCCGCTTTTGCTTCTAGTTAGAATAAAGTAGGTAGTTTTGCTTTCAGTAAAAGAAGTGCTTGTGCACACTCTGCATGTTCCATTTAGAGCATGTATGATTTTCAGTTTTGTACATAGTTTTTGTTATGTTAGTCTTGCTCTTGCACGGTCCATTTCAGTGGGTTTCCAAGTGGCTTAGAGAGGAGGTTTTCAAAGTTCAGATTAGTTTGCAGGCTACAACTCATGACTCCATGCCCAATGGATGCTTCAGGTAACTGGTAACTTCATCTAGCAGGCAGATGACCCCGCTGAGTCACCAAATTGTTATCCAAAATTCACCCCCTAGGGTAATTTTGATAACATGCATCAGATTATTCAGTCCCAAGCAAGTAAGATTGATTCGAGGCCCAAAATCATGTTCTTCAGGGTCCCCTCGCCTTTTTCTAACTCCCCCACCCAAGAATAAATCCCAACAAATTGAGAAAATGGAAGAAATGCAAAAAATAAGGTTGCAGGACTGTGTTAAGGCATTTCGGGTCTGAAGGGTTCGGGTCATACTGAGGTTCGTTGTACCAAGCTTGGGGCCGAAAAAATGAAGAAAATAGCTAAGTCCTAGTCCAGGTAGTTTACGGGATAGTTGAGACATCGGGACGCGTGGGACGTGAAAAACCGAATCGGCCAAAAGAGGGAAAAAATTACCTATGTCTTTGGTTTTACGCGGTTTGGGACAACTGGGACAAAGGTACATGCGGGATGCGGATCGATCTGTTTGGTGCAAGAAGGTCCATTTCAAGCAGTTCAGAGATATTTTTCCTGGGTAGTTTGGGACAGTTGGGACAAAGGTATGCGAGGTACGCATGAAAGCGGATCTTGCCGGTTTCAGGCACAAGAAGGTCCATTTCGGGTGGTTTGGAGGTTTTCATCCAAGAACAGCCGGGACAAAGAGTAACGTGCGAGGATTGTGGGACATGAAAAGTGAAATTTGGCTTCAAAAGAGACAACGAGGCCCGTGGATGAATCAGAATGTGCCACATGTCAGAAGGTTGAAAAGTTGCTAAGTGTTTGGCGCAAGGTAAAAATGTGCCCTCCAAGCCCAAACCAATAAAATAGTGCCACGTGTCCAATTTTAAGGGCTCGAAAGGAATTTTCAAAGAATGAACCTACAGATGAATCAATAGATCCTGACACGTGTCATCCAAGTGGCAGAGCGCGGGAAAAATTCAAATATTTTCCCGCCGATCCGTTTTGGCCTGTTTTTGCTCTAAATCTTCAGATCACCATAACTTTCGATCCAGAGCTCAGATTTTCACTTCTTTATATCAATGGAAATCTAGTGAAATTCTCTACATGATTCTAGGGTCAATCTTGCATTTTTGTTCAGTTTGGAGAGAGAAAATCAAAAACATCTCTAAGATGTGAAATGGCCAGAAATGACGTTTCAACAACCAGCTTAAATGCAAAATACAGTTCACCGCTTTTGCTAGGGTTCTCACCTACCATCATAATGAGATGATTAAATGCAACCTAGAAGTGGTTGGGGTAGATTTGGATTTCCTCTCTCTTCCCTCTCTCATTCTTCCTATAAATTGTAAGGAGGGGCTTCTTTCTAAGCCATGGACATTCTTGTTTTGCCCCTCCCTTCTTCTCTTTGGCAGGTGAATTTGTGGAGTTCAAACCTCCCATTTAAAACTGTAATGCAACTTTTCCTCTTGGCATTTTGTAGTGTATTGTATCAATCTTTGGAGCAAGTAATGCATGTCTGTGGATGATTCTCAACCCTCTCTGTGTTCATTTGCATCCTCCTGATCTTTCACTGCAAATTTTGTTATCTGTGCATGATCTTGCATCACATTTTAATGGTTTGTGTTTATTGGCAAGATAGGTGTTCTTCATTCCTCGGTGCATCACCTTTGTTAGCTTAGGTTTATTTTTATGCATCTTCTTACCCTATCTCCTTGGCAAGTTAGATTAGATTTTGAGTAAACCCTCTACATTTTTCATGTGCATCTGAACAGAGGAATAGGAACTAGCCTTCTCTAGAGATTCCTTTCTCATTTTTGCAAGTCCCACACTTGGAGAAAGGATTCAATGTTGTGCAATCATGTTGGATGCTAGTATGATCAACCTAGAAATTTGATCAACATCCAGGGGTGTTGTGTTTTTGCACTAACATGACATCGATGCAATTATGCCTAAAACCTATTGAACCATTCATCTACCTCATCATATTCTTCCCTAGATTATGGGATAACTACATCGGTTCGAGGCCCCTTTTTTTGGGGCCCCTTTTTTCGGGGCTATGTAGGCAGTAGTCTAAGGACATGAGGCCCTTAAAGGTTAGCTTGTCCATTTTTTCCCTAACCAATTTACCCCCTTTTTATATTCACATTCTACCTTAGTTTCCATTTTACACAATAATTGGAAATTAAACAATCATAAAAACATACATACCTATAATTTTATAACATCAACCATCTCCCACAATCAATCATTTAACATTTCCATGATATCAAATATTTGGAAATTTACAGCACAATATACATATACCTCATCATTTATGTTCCATACTACCACTACCTTAGAAATTACATCAACCATAAAAACATGACCAAGCCATGCCTATACCTAACTCCACCATGCTTAAATCTCCTAAAACTCCATCATGCATATGACCTCGACTCCATTATACCTAAATCACTTAAACTCCACCATGCCTATGACCTTGAATATCTCATGCCTATACTTGACTCCATCATGCCTAAATCACGTAAACTCCACCATGAATCCATCATGTCTACATGACCTTGCCTCAATAATTCCTAATTCAACTAGTTTCCATAATACACAATAATAATGGAAATTAAAAATGAGTACATCATCCATCAAGTAAAACATCATCAACTATATAATGGGAGTGTTTGTGTATCAATACATATATACACAAAATAAATAAATATCAGTATCTTAAAAACACTCATGTACAATCTCACGTCTTCAGCACAAAGGCTAGTATATATATCAAAATTCACAATAATGGTACAATATCACATATGGATGATCAATCCTCACCCCAACTAAAACTCATCCTCTTTGGGGCTCACCTGTCTCCTCCTCCTCACCCTCTATTGGGCCCAGTCTATGAGAAATAGTAACCTCACCATGGCCCTATCTTTGGGGTTGATGGCCCCTTGTACTACTAGAACTATGAGTCCTGGATCTAATCAGCTCATATGGCTACCCATACTAGGCTCGGTACTCAGACATATGATGACACATAAATACCATGTGGTGGTTAGATTCTTTACGATAATAAAGAGCCTCATTCATGGCATCCTTGAACCTTACCATAGCATACAATATAGGGTGATGCCATCAGCCTAACTGCCCCTTGTGAATTATGTCAAACGAAGAGTGTACCATGTCTTATATGTAGGTACTTGTACTATGGGTCCATGTCCCAATGATCTGTGTTGCTACCTGGGCCTGCAAGGCCAATTAACCATTGTCCTGAGTTGTGAAAAAATGGACCTGTCATCTAGACACTTGTTCCTATAAGGAGGCTACCTGCCTAACATCCCCATGTGACTCTGTACAGGATCTAAGTTTGTACCTGGGCCTATAGGGCTACTTCACCTCATTCCTACAAGGTGGTCACCTATGCTTATGACCCTTGTAACATTATCCCTATAACCACTATAAATTATGCCTATAAAGAAGCCACCTGACCCTATAATGTATCCCTCTACACTATGAGTGTAGGCTAAATCAGGCTTCCCTAACCCCATACAGTGTCTCCCATAGTTGTGCCACCCATCATTGTTTGTATCCATCATGTGATGCCCACATCATCAATTTTTCTATCTAGGTTTAATGACACACCTCATTCCCTATGGGAAAAATTGGATGTGCTGGAGACAAATGTCTCTCCACATCATCTCTATGGTACTATGGAAAAGGTGGGGGAACATCCTATCATAGTCCAAATTGTCATCTAACCTTGTCCACAAGTATCATCTCATGCTCCCCAGTATGTTACCCTTGTATCCATCTCAATAACTATATCTTATCTAACTACTAAGCCATGCCTCTATATGACGAATTAATAACATATGGACACCACACAAAATCTACTGCTAATAGGCCCTCTAGTAGTTGTCTATAGTATATAACATCATATGTGGCTTTGACCCCTCTTAGATGTACCCTGACTGGTACCCATCTCTTGAATCATACTATGTAAAAACTACCCCTAAACCAATCCAATCGTGGTAACCCAACTAGATGCAAACATACAATGTTCTCGTATGCCCAATAATGTACTAGAAATGTGCAAAACATACCAAACCTCCTCAACCTACCATAGGCCCATAGCTCCCTATACAACTGAACTAGGAAAGTTGGTGCCCAATAAAAGTAGACCCGATCCTCAATCATGTCCTTTAATACCCCCAATAATACTCATGGAAATCTCCCACCCTCGTAATCTATTAGGAATTAGAGAAAAAATATGCGGAAACAATTCCTCAAATCATAGCAGTAGGAAACTATAGAGTAGAAGTACATGTAGAAATATAACAACATAAATAAATAATGAAAAAAAGAAGACAAGACAAGATTTAACATGGTTCACCCAATGTGGGCTACGTCCACCAAGAAGTTGTTCATATTTTATTATCAACAAGAGTAAAACAACTCTCACAGTTTTCTCTCAATTATGAACTCACAACAGAATTCCAAAGATGCTAAACCACATCTAAACCACAATTGACACCCAATTTCTTAACCTTGATCACTCTTGATCACCTCTTGATCACTAAGATTCAAGACCTTTTGAACACACAAGATATCTTCAAGATACCCTAACACCTCTATTTATAGGATTGTAATCCTTTAAGAAGTCCAAAAGCTGACCCTAGAAGTTTGAAAGTCATGACCTTTCATCTTCCCATGGCTAGAAAAGAAACTGTCATGACCTTTCATCTTCCCATGGCTGGAAAAGAAATGGTCATGACATTTCATCTTCCCAATTCAAACTCCACACTTCAATACTGATTTGAGAAGACCAAAAACAGGCTCTACACCCCAACAATGTCCCACTAAGAGACTATTCCTACTGAGCAAAGTTCTCAACCCTTCATTATCAACCATGAAGGCTAGTCAAATTTTAACACAACTTCAACTTATACCTTGTGACTGCCTTGGTTATCATATCCTTAGGATTCTAACTGGTATGAATATTTTCCAACTTTAACTTATCTTCTTCCAAAGCTTCCCTGATGAAATGATATCTCAGGTAAATGTGCTTTGTCCAAGAGTGAAAAGTGGAGTTCTTCATTAAATGAATAGCACTCTGACTATCACTGTGTAGTATCCCAACTTCTTACTTATGACCCAACTCATCAAGTAACTATTGTAGCCAAATCATCTCCTTGCTTTCCTCTATGACAGCAACATACTCAGCCTTTGTGGCTGACAAAGCCACAACCTTTTATAGCCATGAAATCCATCTCACCAATGTATCACCAACCATAAATACATAACCTATTGTGCTCCTCCTACTATCCAAATCTCCTGCCATGTCCAAATCTACATAACCACACAATGTAGTGTTTGATCCCCCGAAACACAATGTTGTTTTGATGGTCCCTTTCAAATACCAAAGGATCCACATCATTTCCTACCAGTGATCTCTACCTGGATCAATCATAAACCTAATCATTTCTCCCACTACTTGGGCAATATCATGCCTAGTGCATACCATAGCATACATCAAGCTACCAACTGCTGATGAGTATGGTACCTTGGAAATCTAGATTTTATCCTCCTTGGTATTGGGATTCTACTCCTTAGATTATTTAAAGTGACCTGCCAAAAGGGTACTAACCAGTTTAGCATCCTACATACTAAACCTCTCCATGAACTTCTTTATGTACTCTTCTTGAGATAACACCAGCTTCCTCTCTTTCCTGTTCCGAGTTATTCTCATACCAAGGATTTTTTTTGCTGCCCCCAAATCCTTCATAGCAAAGGAGTCACCTAGCTGCTTCTTGAGTACCTTTATTTCCTGCATGTTCTTCCCTACAACAAGCATATCATCCAAATACATGTAAAAAATAATATAAATACCATCAAGAAACTTCTTGATGCACACACAATGGTCTGAGTGACACCTGGAGTAACCTTGCTCTTGCATAAAAATGTCAAACTTCTAGTACCACTACCATGGATCTTGTTTCAGGCCATACAAGCTCTTATTTAATTTGAACAATAACCTCTCCTTCCCTTTGACCTCATAACCCTACCGCTTTTGCATACACAATTCCTCCTCCAACTCACCATGAAGGAATGCAGTCTTCACATCCAACTGCTCTAAGTGTAGGTCTTCTACTATTAATAAACCAAGAACAGTGAACTAATAGAAGTCATTTTAACAATAGGAGACAAAAATTTCATCAAATTCTATACCTTTCTTCTATGAAAATCCCTTGACCACCAACCAGGGCCTTGTATCTTTTCTGGCCTCCATCTCCTTCTTTGATTCGATACACCCACTTGTTCTGCAATGCTCTCTTACCCTCGGGTAGCTCCACTAGATCCCAAGTCTATTTTTCCATAAGAGATCTATGCTCTTCATCCATGGCCTACTCTCACTTCTTCCTGGCATCCACCGGCACTACTTCCTCAAAGAACTCTAGCTCTCCACTACCAGTGAGTAATAAATAATTAAAAGATGGAGTAAATTATTTAGGTTCCCTTCTTACCCTAGAAGACCTTCTCACCTTAGGAGTTTGGGGTTCCTGAGTACTGAACTGGATGCCAGAACATGTTGCACCTAAACCATCCCCTTAGACACCTTCATGTCTGCAATGTCCTCTAACACTGTGTATTATTTCTTTGATTCCTCATTTTGTTCCTGCAACTGATATTTATACATGAATTTTTCATTAAAGAAAATATCCCTAGACTAAAATATTTTCTTGTCCTTAAGACTCCAAACACAGAAGCCAAAGTCATCCTCACCATATCCAACAAAGGTGCATTTCTCATACTTAGCCTCTAACTTTTTCCTATCATCTTTATCAATGTGAATAAATACCTCACATCCAAATACTCTAAGAAATGAGTAATTAATTTTCTTACAGGACCAAGCCTCCTCAGGTGTACCTCCATCGAAAGCCATAGAGGGTCCTCTGTTAATAAGATGAATAGTTGTGCTCACCACTTCCACCCAAAACATGAGTGGCAGACCCACATATAACCTCATGCACCTAACATGATATGTGATTTTCCTATTCATTCTCTTTGACAATCCATTTTCCTATGGATTATTTGGAACTGTTCTTTCCCTGTGGATCCCATTTACTAAACAGTAATCAAGAAATTCATTGTTGCAATACTCCCCTCCATTATCTGACCTGAGACATTTCAACTTGAGACATGTTTCATTCCCAACCAAGGATTTCTATCTTTTGAAGGTTTTAAACATATCACATTTCTTTCTAATTCAATATACCCAAACATTTCTAGTTGCATCATAGATGAAAGTGACATAATAACATGAACCACCAATAGATTTTACCTTAGCTGACCCCATACATCTGTATGCTCTAAATCTAACTTACCCTCCTTCTTAGTAGGTCCAACCTTGAGGAATCTCACCCACTTCTATTTTCCATAAAAACAATACTCAAAGAAGTCTAAATCTAACTCCTTTAATCTAGGCAACCTATCCTTTATATTCTACATGCCCTTTTGACTCATATGATTGAGTCTCTGATGCCAAAAATTTGTATCTCCATTTACAACAACTAAATTACAATAATCAACACCACTGGTTAAATAAAAAGTATCAGTTATCTTACCTCATTCAACCACAAGAGCTCCCTTGGTAACCTTCCAAGAGTCCACTGTAAAACTGACCATACAACCATCACTACCCAGCTAACCCACTGATATAAAGTTCCACCTCAACTTAGGCACGTGCCTGGCATCCTTAAGTAGCCATGTGTTGCCATTCTGCATTTTCACCCAAACACAATCTTTCCCTACCATTTTGTATAGTTCATCATCACCAAGATATACATGTCCAAAATCTCCTTGAACAAAATCAGTAAAGTAATGTCTATGTGGGGTGGCATGGAAAGAAGCCCCTAAATCTAACACCCAAGACTCAACAATATTATCTAAAGAAATAATTAAGAAATCTTGACAAACATCACCTGCTGCCACATTTAACTCTTTAGTTTCTTCCTTCTTGTTCTTCTTATCGTGAAGATACCAACAATATTTCTTAGCATGACCAACCTTCCCGCAGTGCCAACATTCTAACTTACTCTTGGAATTTTACCTTCTACAATAATTCAACTTCTCATGGTTACCTTTCCCTCTGTTCTTTTGTCTCCCTCTAATCTCTACCATCAAAGAGTTTCCAAAAGTAGAAAAATCTCTGGTTCTCTTCCTTCACATTTCCTCACTTAGGATCACACCTATTACATCATCAAACTTTAACTTTGAATTATTATAGGCTGAATTACTTACGACCATAACCAATTTGTCCTAGCTATCTGGTAAGGAGCAAAAAATAAACAAAGCCCTGACCCAATCATCAAAGTCAATTTTTACCGATTTTAACACAATCACAACTGTATTAAATCCATTCAAATGAACAATAATAGAACCATTCTTAGACATCTTCATATTAAATAAATTTTTCATCAAAAATATTTTATTAGAGTCAAAGGGTTTTTCATATAACTTCCCCAACGTACTCATGATATCTTTCATGATCTTCTCTTGCGATATGTTGAAAGCAAATGAAGATGCAAGGCATAAACGAATTTCCCCAAGTTCCTTTCTATCTAGAAAATCTCAATCCTCATCTAACATGGCTATAGGTTTATTCACTTTTCAAGCTAAAGGAACATGGAGGTACTTTTGATATAAGTAATCCTCCATTTGCATCTTCCACAAATCAAAGTTCTGCCCATTGAATTTCTCAACTTTTGATCTGCCCTCATCCACCATAGCTCCCACTTAAGTTAAATTTTCCCTTTGATTTACCAATTCAACAAAAACCCACCAAAGCTCTGATACCATTTTTTAGGAATTAGAGAACAAATATGTGGAAACAATTCCTCAAATCACAGTACTAGGAAATTATATAGCAGAAGTATACATGTAAAAATATAAAAACATAAATAAATAATTCACAAAAGAAGACAAGACAATATTTAATGTGGTTCACCCATTGTAGGCTACATCCACCAAGAACTTTCTTAGATTTTACTATCAACAAGAGTAAAATAACTTTCACATTCTTCTCTCAGTTATGAACTCACAACATAATTCCAAAGATGATAAACCACATCTAAACTGCAATTGACACCCAGTTGCTTAACCTTGATGACTCTTGATCACCTATTGATCACTAAGACTCAAGACCTCTTAAACACACAAGATATATTCAAGATACACTAACACCTCTATTTATAGGATTACAATCTTTTAAGAAGTCCAAAATCTGATCCTAGAAGTTTCAAAGTCATGACCTTTCATCTTCCCATAGATGGAAAAGAAACTGCCATGAACTTTCATCTTCCCATGGCTGGAAAAGAAACGGTCATGACCTTTCATCTTCCCAATTCTAACTCCACACTTCAATAATGATTTGAGAAGACCAAAAATAGGCTCCACACCCCAATAGAATCAGGGAGGGAAAAAAATCCTACTCTACCCATCATCAGAAAAAATATCTTGGTCTTCTGTGGATATGCCACATACATATCCCCATAATTCAAACTCAGACTATGATAACTCATTAGTCCCATCATCTCACCATATATCACTACTATCAGCTCCATCGATGCCTCAAATGAAATAGAATACACTATCTCCTCAATAATAGGAATCCATAAGATCATGTACACATCCTCCAAGGTGATGGTCATGTCACCAATCAGTAAATGAAAGGTATTGGTCATGGGCTCCCATCTGTTGATGAGATAGACCATCAAGCTAGGATCTTGATGTATATGCCTATAGTGCCTAATCAAACTAAGTCCCACATCTGTTATGTGCTCCCACTCCTTAGTTATCACACTAGGCCACATCTGTACCAATATAGGTGGTACTCAGTCTCTCATCATCAATTGATTTCTCTCCTTCATCATCCAAAATAACAATTTCAAGTTGTGACCCTCGTATATTACCTGTTCTCTCAAAACTCAACTAACATCCTATTTATCCATTTTCTACCAACTCATATCTACTCCTTACCTAGTTTCTAATACCAACCCCTTTACCTAATTCACCTATAAACCTATTATCTCAATTTTCATACTTACCCAATTCCCTAGATCATTTCACCTACATACCTATCACACACCTGCAACATGGTGCCTTACCCTCTTCCACCTACACTATCCTTGACCATACCCCAGCCTTGCATGTTTAACTTTCCCAGCTACCTTTGTGTTACCCTAGTCACTTTTTACAGTGACCGACATCGATTTCTTTAACTGATGCAAGTCACTTTGACCAGTGTCAGTCACCCTTTATCTGACTGATGCCACCAAAATGAAACCGGCATCGACTAACCCTTGATCGGTGTCACTCACTATTTTGGTTATAAAACTAAAACCCCCATTCCCCATTATAAAAAATTTCCCAAAAACAACCTACACACCTACCATGACTCACCCAAACCTATCCTACCTTCATTACCAACCCTATTTAAGCTACATTTTACCTTCCTACCCCCTGTTTCATTCATTTTAACAACATTTTCGAAATTAACTTTCTACCCAAACCTAACTTACAAAAAACAAAACGATTTTAAATTTTCAACTAAATTGAAGGATTGAGAGAGTATCCTACCTCTACTCCACACCATCTCCATGGTGGCATGTCTGGTTATTGTGCCGGTCGTCCACCTGCTGCCTCTCCTACCTCTTCCATGCCACAAATAAAATCTTCACCTCACAACTAATTGAATCAATCAAATCGATCTTGGGGACCTGCCTATATAATGTAACTCACCTACTATGTGGCTCACCAGCTCACCTCAAACACCTTTTACCATCATTTTCCACTCTTACTCTTATCTTCTATCCTTTTTTAAAAGTAGAAAGGTTAAAATGAATCCGAAAAAAAAAAAAATTTCCTTTTTTACCCCTTAATCGACATGATTAACGTCTATCATGTTGTGCCCTAGAAAACTAATGTCAGTTAAGATGTAACTGGAATCAGTCACCCACCATAGCTATTTGATTCATATTATGGCCATTTTTCATACCAACATTATTGATCCAAAAACTTTTACCCTTACCAACACCTATTACACCTTACCCACAAGCCTAAATTACCTTTACATTTACTTAATTACATTTAGGGACACATTACTTACCTAATACACTGGCCCTACCTGTTTCATAACCTACATACACTAACCTAAACCACATTTTATGACATTATAATTTGTGTACTCACTATACCTTGAGATACTACTACCCATGTTCTTCAGCCTAATGACCTTACCTTGCCTAATGTCGTGATGTTTATCCAGACCAAACCTTTGGTGCTCTAGAACAAAACCTATTACCCATTCCTACACCTAGCCTCATTGTGCTTCAAGACCATATCCTATACCTTGGATACCTGAACCACTTCAACCTTGTTTAGATAAACCTATTGATCTTTAACAAAGTAGATTTTCTAAGCTCTTCAACTTGGTACCTTATCACAATCTATACATGTGTGTGCATTTTATTTCCATTACCTATTACCCAACTTGACCATTACCCTTACGTACAACCCATCCACCCTTGTTTTTATTAACAACATGTTTATCAAACCACTCACTGCCTCAACCTCTAACTTTAACAGTTCCTAGTTTGAGGGGGGATCACCTTAACTCCAACTAGGCCAAGCCCACTCTCACCTATATTTGGGGCAACCACTTCCTATTTTTGTCATCATCACTTATCAATACAAGGTATGTGACAAAAATGGGAAAATGTAGACACCAAATTTGGGTCACACCCCCTTGGTCCCCTTCAATTAATTAACGTAACACATCATGACCCCTTCATCCCATATTAATTTCCGAACTCACATTATTAATTATTCTAATTATTTTAATTAAATTATTTTCATCCTCACACCTCTATCTCATCATTACATGTCACCCTAGAATCATTCAAGGGGTATTTAACTCACAATGACCAAGTCGTCACTGTTAACACTAAGTCATCATTTCTAGTGTTGAGTCACCACTTGACCTAACTAACTAAGACTTCTTCCTAAACCTAACTGGACATTTTCTAAGTTCTACCTACCTTCTCTCACATGAAATCAACTTTCCTAAGTAGAATCAATGATAAATAATGCCAAATATGGGAAGATCTACCTATTTTTTGTAAAACTAGACTTTCTTTCCTTAACCGATGCCAATTATCCCTTGATCGACGTTGGTCACCTAACCACCATCGGTTATCTTATATACAATTTTAAAACTCTTTACATGGGTTGTTCATTCAGTTATTAGATCTTGAATGCATTCAAGCACAAATGTTCAAGCCCTCCTATATCTAGATGATGAACACACATAACCAAAGTGTAAGAAAAACATCTAATTCTTCTTCTAGAATGTTGGAATACTCACGGGAACACACAGGTTATACTATTGTGTTATTGGAGTCAAGAATTTCTTCTCAGGAATTTCTTCTCTGATCAACCATCATTCATATGAACTCCCAAGATCTGTAAGAAACCAAGTAAGTACTGTGATTTTAATCATTTGTGCTTATCCCATTGTAGATCTCTTGCTTCTTTTAGTATTTTATTTCTTCTGTTGCATGTACATCACTTTCTTCCCACCAAACCACTATTCAACCATCCCCATCCTTCTCACCATTCTAAACCTCCTTCTTAGTATCCCTAAGTCTTTATAGCCATATTAAAACCCATACCACACTACCCTCACTCTCTGTGCAATCACAGAGAGCCTAAAAAACCCTTTTTTAGTAATTTATAACCTATTTCCCCTACCGACATTGGTTCCCTGACTGATGTTAGGTTTAGTCCCACTACTGGCATTGGTCACTAGACCGATAACAGTCTCTGTGTCATTTCACATTCTCAGACCAAAAAACTTCCCAATCACCCAAAATAAACCCAAACGTCAACCAATCAGTGTCAGGCCCTTACGAGACCTTTGATAGACCTGTCTGACCTAAAAAAAACCTGGTTCTAACCAAATTTAGTGTTATTTTAATATATAGCATAAAATCTAATGTATTGTGTGTATGAGAAACCTAAATCATTACATTACAATAGGACCTATTTATTTCAATTTCTTATTTACATTGAATTGTATTAAATAGAGGATTGACATCCATTCAAGGAAGCATCACACTTCTCATATCTAACTTTGCTAGGCATTCCTTTTAATCTTGTTATTTAATACTCTTTTGTGGTCTTGCTTTTCATCTAAAGGTAGTCCTTCCCATAAAAATATGATTTGTCTATGATCAGCTTAGATAAAGTCAATTACATGTGCATTTAACCTTTGACCTATATTTCATTGGTATTCCTCCTTTACCGTTACCTTATCTTTTTTATCACATAACTATTTGGTGAAACACCTAGGACTATGCCACAGCTCTAAGAATTATGTTGCAAACTAATCAATGCCAAAAGTTTTCTATGGATGATAAATTTGATTGATGTGGGCAGATTTCTTAGGATGTTGAATTTTGAATTTTGGAATGGTATCCTTTTACTTTTGAAATAGATAGAAATTTAATCGATGTGGTAAGCCTTCACTGTCATGATAATAGATGGTGGCCATCCTTCGAGGGAGTGGTCTAAATTTTTATTTTATGTTTTTGGATTTTGGATTATTAATTTTATAAATGATAGGGTATGTTTTATTTTTCCTTCAACGGAATAGTCGACACTTTTGACATGTTTATGCTTTTACGAATATTTTTTCTTTAAAGGAGAAGTATAGTTTATTTGCGATAAAATAGCTTGATATGAGCATCCGAGAATTTTTGAATTTTATGTTAAAGTTGGGGATAGTGAGGTAGATGACTTAGGATGGGATGAAGAATGTAAAAGCGACACCCATGGACCCTTAACATGGTTCTAGTAGGTAGATAAGATGGTGATGAATGTAATGATTGTGAAGTTCTCACCAAGAAGTAAGAACCCATCCATTAGGAATATGCTATGGGCAGAGCCGTGGTGCCAATATTCAAGGTCATATATAGCAAAGTGATGGTATACCACATAATTTTTAATCATTATGATGAAATATAAAAGAGCATAATTATGGATGTATGACCATTTAGATGAATAAGTTCTCATTGGTAGGTATGTTAACAATAGAAGGGACACAACTGCAATGTTATAAGATGCTCTGTTTCTAGTTTACTATCAAGAGACTCTAAACAATAGGTTCCAGAGCCATACTTATCTTTGATAATGTATGGTTCAATTCAGTTAAGAGAAAACTTTCCACATTGGCTCCTTTATAGAGTAATGATGTTCTAATTTTATTTAAGGATAAGGTCACCAATATTAAAATTACACTATTTTAGATGGTGTTTAGATGGGGGAGTAGATGGGATAAAAAAATAGCTTGCAAAAAATTGGATGAGGTGAGATAAAATTTTATGTGCTATCCTTTGAATATGATGATGCGGGTAATGCATCATGGTGAAACAAAGATGGACAAAAAGTTAGATTAGGATGAGATATGGTTAGAGGAAAAAAGATGGCCACAAAGGTGGACTTAGGATGATATATGGTGCCCCGAGATGAAGGATAAGGATATTTATATGGGAGAGGATTAAGAGTGAGGGGTGGATACTCCCCCAATGAGAGAATTTGATTTAAATTAGGAAACTTGGATGCAGATATGGATGAGATGGTAGAAGTCAAGGAAGATGGGGTAAGCTCATTAGGAGTACTGATGATGATTCTGGGTTTTGATTAGATAGATGATTGAATATCATGAGGGTGAGGAGGAGTCGTAATATTAGTAGCATTGACAAAAAATTTAGGATCATCATTGGAAGAAGCAACACTTGGGCTAGGAATAGAAATTAAGGTACTAGGTGAATGATGGGACTTAGAGATCTTAGTGGATGAAGATTGGGATGAAGAAGTGGTATTAGTTATGGATGAACTGATATATGAAAGAGGGTATCCCCCATTAATTAGAATATCATCTTCTTGAATGATATTATGGACGATATCTTGGAGGGTTGTGTAGTGTTGGTGTCATATCTTGGGGAATGATGATATGCACGACTGAGATTAGATTTGAACCATGATGGTTTTTTTCCACATGGATCAAAATACTTAATATGGGGGAGTTTGATTTCTATGGCTTGGAGTAGGCATTAGAATATTTCTATGTATGAACCAATAGGGGTTTTTGAAGAAGAGGTTGATTTCAGAAAGGTGGGTGAAGGTAAGAGGGATGGTGATTTTGTGCCTCACCCAACGCGAGTCCAAAAACATGTTAAAAGATAACCAAATATCTCAATCGAAGATGGGAAGTGTAATAAAGTGGTGATAATTTTTTCCAAGTTAAATGGAGGAAGGTAGGGTTGGTTAGTATAAGAAATACTCATGGTTGAAAGGATAATGAAATTAGATGTGGGTAAACAGTGATGAAGTGGATACGTGATCCACAATCGCATATGGCTTAGGTAGGATAGTTAAACAATTGTCTTAGACACCATTAAAATAATGTCGTAATAACATCGTGGAAGTATCGGAAGATGATGGGCTTATCCTTATGAGTTCTAGTTATAGGGAGTACGATAATTTGTTCTAAAAGCATGTCAATGATGTACGATCATAATCTAAGTGGTATAGCCAATCACTCCTCTTACGAAATAACATATCACTCATGAAGGTTAGTATAGGTGAGATGAACGTGTCTGAAGGACACCCGTCCAAAATATCACCAGTTAAGGGAGGATAGAAAAGTCTCCTGCCTCTTCCCTTCAGAATAGGACCCACACTCTCGAGCGAAGCAAGTGAGGGTCAAAAAGATTCAGGAAGGTCTTGGGAGAAGTGTCACTTAATTAGGTAGGAAGGGTATTGCTAATGGAAAATCCTCATCATGGGTAGAGGTTAATTATGATAATTTTAAGCCATTTAAAATTAATTAACTGGTTATGTTAACTTAGGCTAATAGAGTGGAACTAGGCTATTCCCTTTCATTATGAGAAGTATCCTGAAAAATGAAATCTCACCATCTTAGGAATGGGGGACAAGGTTAAAGAAATTTAGTGATAGGTGAAAATTTATGATGTACCCAAATCTTAATGCTGCACCCAGTGTTATGGGTAAACATGGTGGGTTCATATAGATGAGAAGAGGCATGGACGCAGTGGGTTCCTCTAATAGAATGAAGAACTAGGTGTAAAGTGCTCCTCAAGTGGTGTAGACCAAGTCATAGCCATTGGATCATGTACATATCTACTGTCAGTATTAAGGATTTCATGATAGAATCTATTCAATAGAGGGGATGATAATTATATTAGTGGCAATAAGGGGTACCATGTCAAAAATGGAGTGATTCCTTCATGCACTCTCATGTTAGAGGATATCACTAGTTAGTTGTTTACAAATGTGAAACTTGTAAGGATTGGAGAATGGCTTCCTGAAGATTTTCTAGGTTTATTCCTTTGGCCGGTGTGTTAGGTATATATCATGAGATAAGCCCATTTTCATATATCTATACATATCCTATATATATATATATATATATATATGAATATGAGAACCACTTAAAGTATATACAATTTACGCCAGTTGTATGTTTCATCTTATTTCATGGTGATAATTGTTCAGTAATCAGATTTCCTTGTACTCATGTAGGACAACTAGTTTGGCGAGAAGTAGTAGAAATCTAACCAACATGTATGTGGTTCTGATTGAGTAGAAGATCAATGGCCCTATGTTATGAGAAGTTTTCCCAAGATTGAGAAGTAAGGCTCTCCTATGGGAATATATTATCATACAAATTGTTAACCTACTTTAATAGTGAAATTTTTCACTTGAAATAAGACTTTGGTAGATTGTTTTGGAAAAATTTCAGAACGGATTGAGATGGGTTTTTCCATATCATAGTACCACCGTGTTGGTAGATTTTTTCACTTAACCTTGTCATGAATAACAATAGTGTGAATGATATAGTTTTTTTCCTATAATAATAAGAAGAATTGTTCTTGGTTTATAAGGGAGTTATCAATAGTTGTTTCAGGGACTACAATTTTACAACTTAAATTTCAAGTGAGCACATGAATTTCAAGTTTAATCGTGCCATTAAATGAATTCCTCGTCAACCATGTGCAAATAACATAACTTATTCATGGAGAGTTGACGAGATGTGTCTAGCACTAAGCTCGTAAGTAAACAAATCTATTAACATTCAAGTTTACAAGCCCTAGTCTCAGAATGTGAGTTGACATGATCAAGAATTTAGCTCCAACATAGTGACAAAAGCACTGCGAATTTGTAACTTCAAATAGGCCTCCATATTAGCTCCATGATCACAAGGTACAACCTCGGTTATTACAAAAGTATGACCTTGGTTAGCCACCCAACCATTTGGCATCATTAGATACCACCAATGATCTAGATCAATACCTGACATGTTATCCTTCCCCCAAGTACTATGGGGAAGAGGATACACATGGAGCTAGAACTTAGGGTAGCACACTTTACCATATCTACAAGTAGGTCATGTCAAGAGGGATTGGTAATGTATCACAACAAGTACATAGTGTCTTCCAAGAAATGAGCGATGAGATAACACCATGTTTAAAATATATGGAAGAGGGGGATAAAAATCCCATTTTTTTGTGGGCAAAAGCTTCTTTGTTATTACAATAGGTTATACCACCTTATCTGGATATGGATTCCCAATGCCCCTTATCACTCCCTATGGATGAATCAATTATCATCCCCCAAGTTAATAGGATAATTACAAACCTAATTTTCCCTTGAAGTTAGAGAGTTACGTGATGCCTGAGAATAGAGGCTTCTAATGTTTGCATTTTTTCCATCACGTGTAATTTTAATGAGATCATTTGGATAGCATTTCCTGATAACCCGCATCACCCCATATGATTTGAGGATGGGGATAGAATGGACATGACATGGAAAACACCCAAGTATGTCATAGTGTCGAGTATGAAAAATGAGATGAGGGAATGCAGGTCAGGGTGGATGCATGCGATTAAATCACCATCAGGATAAGCAGTAGAATAAGCTAGGTGAATTGTAGGTCATAAACATGTAGGTCAGGTGGGGTGGATGTAACAATATAATCATTGTGGTACATCAAATGTGGGATCAGACTGCGGGATGGAATACTAAAACAGGTTCAATAATAAGGGGGTGTTAGCTACCGATCACCAGAGGATAGATAGATGTAAAAGGTACCTTGGACAGTGGATAGTGTCAGGATGAGGGGTGAACCTAGGTATCAAGTGTTACCAACTAAATTAAATGTTAGGTTATCAATATCATTAATAAGTGGAATATCATAAATCGTGCACACCACAATAAAAGTAGAACTCGAGTGATGGAGAAAGTGACTGTGGTAAAGTCAACACGGTTTCTACAGTATTGGATGTAGAATGTCTACGTTCTAGGACAAGCATAGCTGAGAGGAGGCTACTTATAGACCATAATCGGATGGATGAAAAGCTACAAACTGAAAAAGTGGACACGTTGGGATCCACACCTTTGGCCTAGAATAAGATTCTTCAAAACCCTATCAGAAAAGTGGGTCCACAATCTCCTAAAAGAGGGCAGTTCACGTGGGAAAAGGACAATGAAGGTGCTACCTATCTAATGGTTCTAGATGGCTGCGTTAATAGGGCTTTGGACAAAGTGAATCTTTCCCTTGTTGGTAAGTTTCTAGGCCCCAGACCTAATATTGATTTTATTAGAAAATGGGCTCTTAGAAAGTGGAAACCTAAGGGGGATCTGAGTATTACCATCATGCCACGGGGTTTTTTTCTGGAAAAATTTAATCAGCAGACTGATTTGGAATCGATGCTTCTGGGAGGGCCATGGTGGCTGGGTAATATGGGTCTCTTTTTGAAAAAATGGTATCCAGGGTTTGACCCTAACATTGAAAATATAAACACCATTCCAATCTGGTGTAGACTCCCTGGGCTACCGTTGTAATTTTGGGATGATGAAATCTTGCTAAACATTGCTAAATCCTTAGGTGCTCTGATTAGATTGGATGGGCCCACAAGAAACAGATCCAGACTTGCTTTTGCTCGATTCTGCATTTCTTCTGAAATGGAGCAGGAGTTACCGGAGCACATCATCTTGAAATCTAAGTGTGGAATGTGGATCCAAAAAATTGAATTTGAAACCTTTCATTTAAGGTGTAAGCAATGTCATCGTATAGGAAACTTCACCAAAAAATGTCCTAATAAGGAGATCTTTACAGAGGAGGACAAACACAAAAAGAAAGAACAACTTGAGGGTGATTTAGAAATGATAAAGGAAAATAGGGATCTTGACATGAAAAGCCGGAGAGTTGAAAAAGCCCCTAACCAGACTGAGTTGAACTTAAATAAAAAGGAAAAAAAGGGGGGGTTTAGAACTCCAATAAGGAAACACCTGGTCTGGCATCCAAAAACCCCAGTGGCAGCTTTGCATGGAGAACCAATCAGAAACAAAGAAGACTTAGAAAATCCTGTAAAGGTGGCTATAGAGGTGGATGAACAAGAAGGAACTGTGAAGATAAATATCATCCCTAAGGATCTAACTCAGACTTTGGAACTTCCAAATGACACTAAGGAAGCTGAGATAGATAACTCTCTGTACATCATTGAGGAAATACTGGAGAAGGATAACATGGGTTCAGAAGAAACATTGCAGACTCCAAGGGGTGAAAGTAAAATTTCAACAGATATACCTCCTGGTTTCAGCAACAGATCAGCAGATATACCTCCTTGCTTCAGCAACAGATCAACAGATCTACTCTTTATTGACAGTAATCAGAGAGAGCAAGAGGAGGGAGAAGTAACACCATTCAAGGAAGCTGAGGAGCTAACTTCTGGATTTATAGAGGTCACCTCAAAAAAAAAGAGAATGAAAGGATTTGAAATGATCCTAGAATCACTCTACAGTGACAAGAAAAAGAAAATGGACAACTGGGAAACTTCATCATCCAGAACTACTAGATCCTCTACTAGAAGACTAGTAGATTTTGGAAGTAGTTCTAAAAGAGGAAGGCCCTCAAAAAAGACTCTTAGATCCAAGAGAACAGAGAAAGACATTGCAGATGGCATTCAACGTCAATTGAGCCATCAGGAAATCCCAGCTCCCACTCCTTTTAAATGAAGATTATCTCTTGGAACATCTGAGGACTAAACGGGAACTCCAAACAGAGAATCATTAAGGAGTTACGAGATTCTAGTAGCCCTAGTATTTTGATTTTGCAGGAAACTAAGATGAAAGCTAAGATCCTTGAAATTAGTAAAAAGAGTTTCTGGGAAAACTCTGATGTGGCTGCGGTGGACTCTCAGGGAGCCTCTGGAGGTCTGGCCACTCTTTGGGATAAAAGACACTATACTGGTATGGTTCTTAATACTAGCACTAATCATCTTGCTATTAAATTTCATGCTATTGAGAACAATGGTGAATGGATCCTTTCTAATATCTATGCCCCTAATACGGTTAGTGGGAGATGTAAACTATGGACTGATCTTAAGATCTTTAGAAACCAACATAGTACAGCTAACTGGCTGATCATGGGTGACTTTAATTCTCCTCTAAACCCAGGTGAAAAATATGGAGGAATCTCCAGCTTTTCCATAGGTATGGAGGAATTTGCAGATTTTATTGCTGATCTTAATCTCTTGGATGTGGATCTCCATGGGAATAAATACACTTGGAACAACAGAAGGCTGGGAAAAGATCTTATCCAAGTTAGACTGGATAGAGCCCTGATTTCTGCTAGTTGGATTCTCAGTCAGGACTTCCACCTCTCTTCTCTGCCCAGAATTGGATCGGACCACAATCTGATTGCCTTAAATCTCCTCAATTGGACTAAGCCCATCAGAAGCTCATTCAAATTTGAAAAGATGTGGATGGAGCATGATGACATCTATGAAAAAATTAAAGAGTGGTGGGTCTGGAATGGTGAAGGCACTGCCCAATTTAGATTGATTCAGAAGCTCAAAAATGTTAAAAAACAAGTTAAAATCTGGAATAAAAGAGTTTTTGGCAATGTGTTTGAGAAAAAAAAGAAGTTAAAACAAAAGCTCCAAGATCTGGAAATCAAAATGAATACAATGGGGAGATCTGTTGAAGACCAAACTGAGGAAAGGAATATTCTTTCAGAGCTGCATACGATTTGTAGCAGAGAAGAATCCTTATGGAGACTAAAATCTAGGGCTATCTGGCTGAAAGAAGGAGATAGGAATACAAAATTTTTCCATATGACCACTTTGAAACACAGGGCTTGTAATAGGATTATGGAAGTGGCTAAAAGTAATGGCACTATTATAAAAGATCCCAATAACATCAAAGAAGAAGCTCTCAATTTCTATAAAAAACTTCTTAATGAGAGGACTATCATTGAGGAGGAGGCAATTTCTTTCATGTTGGAGGCCATCCCCCAAGACAAAATTGAGGAGCAGAGATTTAAAGATATCACTAAAGTTGTCACACTTGAAGAGCTGCAAAAAGCTGTATTTACTTTAGAAGGTGACAAGGCTCTAGGCCCGGATGGATTTTCCATTAACTTTTTTCAGAAATTTTGGGAAATATGCTCAGATGATCTTCTTAGAGTGGTGAATGAATTCTATAGAACTGGGGATCTTTTGAAAGAGCTGAATAACACCCACATTGTGCTTGCTCCAAAAAAAATGGATGCTAAAGACTTCAAAGACTTCAGACCCATCAGCCTTGTGAATGTTATCTATAGAATTTTTACCAAAATCATTGCTACCAGGCTACAATCTATTATGAATGATTTAATTTCAAGGTAGAAGAGTGGATTCATTAAAGGCAAGGATTATCCAAGATGGAGTGATTACGGTTCATGAGACCATACACTCTATGGAGAATAATAAAAAAGTGAATATGGTCCTTAAGCTTGATATGAATAAAGCCTTTGACAAGGTCTCTTGGATTTTTCTTGACAAAGTCTTAATTAAATTTGGTTTTCCGGCTAAATTCAGAAAAATTATTAAGGCTTGCATCTCTACGGTCAGATTCTCAGTGGTGGTTAATGGTGAGCCGGTGGGCTTTTTCACAAGCAGTAGAGGACTAAGACAAGGGGACCCCATATCCCCCCTGCTCTTCATTCTTATGGCAGACAGTCTTAGTAGAACAATTGGTAAAGCAGTCATTGATGGTCTTCTGAAAGGTTCAAAGCCCACTTCCATCAGCCAAGTAGCTTCTCATCAGCAATTTGTGGATGATACAATTCTTCTTTTATTGGCTTCCATCATTGAAGCTAAGGCTACCAAGGCTATTCTGCAACTTTACGAATCTACTTCTGGGCAAGAGATCAATTATGATAAAAGCTCCATCTTCTTCTTCAACACTCTTGAGGAAAGACAATTTAAAATTACAAAAATTATGGGCTATAAAATAAGTGCACTTCCAGCCACTTACTTAGGACTCCCTCTTGGCACTAAAAAAGTTTCTAACAAGGTGTGGGAGAATCTGTTGGAGAGATTTCAAAAAAAATGGCTGGTTGGAAAGGAGCCATTCTATCTAGTGCTGGTAAGTGCCTGCTCATAAAAAGCACTCTTCAAAATCTGCCTATCTATATCATGTCTCTTTATAAGATCCCTTCTGCCTTCAGAGAAAAAATTGAGAGGATCCAGAAAAACTTCTTATGGTAGGGCATGGAGGAGAAGTTTAAATACCACTTAGTTGCTTGGGATAAGGTTTGCACTCCAAAATCTATAGGGGGACTGGGCATAAAAGACATCAAGAAAATGAATGAGGCTCTTATTATGAAAATGGGCTGGAGAATGCTTTCTGAGAAGCAACCCTGGATTGAATTAATTAAGGCTAAATACCTTAACCAACAAGCAGTCTTTTCTTTTCTTCAAGATGAGCACCTTCCCTATGGTTCCATTTTTTGGAATAATTTAGTGAAGAGCAGAAATTTCATCAAACAAGGAAGTAAATGGAAAGTGGGAGATGGCTGTGATATAAAATTCTGGGAAGATAACTGGTCTAATGGCAGCCTTATGGACAGATTTGGTGTTGCCAAAGATAGTCTTGAAAACAAGTATGGCACTAGAATCAAGGATTATATTGATAGAAATGGCAACAAAAAGAAATGGAAAAAACTTTATGTGGATAGAGATGATCTGATCCAAACTATCTCCTCCCTGCAGGATCAGTTGGACCTTATACCTTTAAGTCAGCTGGATGTTAAGGATGAATTGGTCTGGAGCAATTCTATTGATGGGGACTACTCTGTCAAAACTGGTTATAATACTTTCTTCACCAATAGTCAAACTGAGTTTAAATGGAGTAGAATTTGGATGACTGAGCTAACTCCAAAAATTAACTTTTTCTTTTGGCTTGCTCTCAGGGGTAGAATTCTTACCACTGACAACCTGATTAGAAAAGGATTCATAATGCCTAATCGATGTCATCTTTGTAAAAAAGACTCTGAGGATATCAGTCATTTGTTTATCCATTGTGATTATGCTACTAGAATATGGAGTTTTTCCCTCTCTAATTTTAAAGCTTTCTGGGTGGTTCCGAAGGACTTCAGTCAGCTCTGGACCCAATGGAGCCCACCCTATAAACATTGTGTTGTAAGAAGGCTATGGAATTTGGTAATACCCCATGTTATTTGGAGGATATGGAAAGATAGAAATGATATTATCTTTAGAAATAGTAAACAGAATTATAAGCTCAGTATTGGGAAAATTTCTAATGCTATTAAAGAGAATATTGTTAGATTTAAACCCCCCAAGAACAAGAGTTATCCAGAAAATGAAGAGCATATCTTGTCCCAATGGCAGATTGGAGCTGACAATATCCGAAATAATTCTGGTAATAATATTGACAGATCTCTGATACATTGGCATCCTCCTGATCTTAACTGGTACAAGTTGAACTTTGATGGGGCCTCTAAGGGTAACCCTGGAATTGCAGCTGGGGGAGGAGTGATCCGGGATCATAAAGGTAGTTTGATTGCTGCTTATGCTGGTAGAATGGGAATACAAACTAATCATTTTGCTGAAGCATTATCCACTCTTTGGGGCCTTAGAATTTCTCAGACTCATAATATCCAAAATCTCATTCTGGAAGGAGACTCACTTAATATCATTAATCATCTTAATCAGTGTTCACCTCCAAGTTGGAACATCAAGGACTTCATCTTGGAATCCATAAGTATTTTCCAAACCTTCAATAATATTCGGATCAAGCATACTTACCGGGAGGGTAACAAGGTGGCAGATGCATTGGCTAATTATGGCATAAATGTTAATCACATTATTTGGGATAATAGAGATCACATTCCTGAACAGATTCAAAACAACATACAAGCGGATATTTATCAGCATGCAAATTCGGGGTAAGATAAATGAGCATTTGGAGTGGGTCTTTAAGAATAAGACTCTCACACGTGCTGATATTAAAGCAGCACTCAAACAGATCCTGACAGGAAATCAAGATTATAGTAAGTATGATGATGACTTAAAGTGGATCTATATGAAGATTAAAGCCACACATGCGGGAAATATTGTGCTTAGAACAGCTTTTAAACAGGGTCTTACGGATTCTCAAGTCCATAATAAGGATGATGATGAGCTGGAGAGGGTTTCTAAGGGGACTGAAACTCACACATGTGGGTTTTCCTAGGTACATTGCAGCAAACACGTAGGCATTCGTGGGAACAGCAACGGCTACACTTTCCATCATTCACATCGAGTGAAAAAAAATAGAGAAAGGCGGACTGGTAACTGCGTCTTCTATAGGATTTTTCATAGGGATTTTGAAAATTATATTTGCAAACACTTAAGCACGGTGAAAATGGGAGGAGCCCCTTGTCAGATCGAACCCAACGTGGACCCAGAGTGGAAAAATAATGAAGAGCTTTGGAATCTTCTCAACCAGGGAGGCATCACAAATTTTATTGAGAAGATTCAGGGTCATGACCAAAGCATATCCATGCATTTTGTGAAGGATTGGAAGGATCGCACAGTGGAATATGGCGGACAGAAAATTTTGATCAATGAAGAGTTAATAGCCGAAGCAACAGGCCTTGGCATGGATGGGTACCACTTTTTTAATAAAAGGATTGACAGGGCTGCTGAGGAGAGGAAATTTGTTGAAGCCAATGAGAAACTGGTCTTCATCACGGTGGGTCTGCAGGTCAGCTCTATTCCTCTACCTTTTGACGAGGTCACCCGTATGATGGTGCGATACATCTCTCTGGAGGGGAGATTCGTCACTGTGCCCTCAAAGCATCTTGTGTTCCTCAATCACTTCCGCAGAAGTTTCAAGGTTTGTTTCCCTCATTATCTACTTAATTCTCTTGAGCACTCCATTTTGGAGTTCCAAAAGCATGCACATGTGGTCTTGCTGCACCAGGGACTCATCTTCTTGTTACACAAGCTCTGTCTTCTTAGGTCTCTCAGCATCCCAACCTCCCCTATCTCTGTTCCTTCTCTTCCCCGCACCGTTGCTGCTACCCCCATCTCTTCTCCTTTTTTCCCCATCACCACTACTGATACCCCTTTGCCCTCATTCTCAGCTCCCTCTGCTATCCCCCCCACCTCTGCTCCCACCCCCTTCACCTCCACTTCGACCAGACCCATTACTAGGTCTTCTAAAAGACTGAACCTTGGTACCCCTGCTTCGGGGAACATTCCTTAGGATTTGGAAATGGCTCATAACCTCCTGCATATTAGTAGCACTAGTTCATAGGAGGCTCACATTGAGAGTCCCACAAAAAGGCTGGAAGCCTTAGAAACTGACATATTGTTGTTGAAAGAAGAAGTTAAAAACTTGGCAAAACAAAAAGGTAAGAGGAAGGAGGAGGAGGTTGATATTGATAATAAACAGGTTGAAGATATCTACAAAAAACTGAACTCCTTGGACAACCGTCTAGGGAAAGCCAAGACTCGCCATGACCATAATATGGCTATTTTTAGTGCAATCGAAGAATTTATTGAGCAACATGTCCGCAACGTTTCTAATCTCAGTGGAGTACCTGCAACTCTTTGGGGCATGGAAAAGGAAAGCAAACAAACCATTCAACAACTGGATGTTTCTGACCCTTCTCATATGACGACATTGGCTATGTTCACCTCCTGGCAGACTATCAAATCTAGAATTGACAAAGCCGCTGAGAAGTAATTGTGGGTCTGTGCTACTCTTGTTGTCTTCCTTCGTATTTTCTACTATTTTTTTGCTATTTTTTGGCTGCTCTTCTGCAGTATTCAAACTGGTTTGATGTTTTGGGGTAACTGCTCTTTGGTTACATTGGGTTTCTGTGTCTCATCTGGATTTTGATCCTTTTTGTAATGCTTTTCATTCCTATTCTGGCTTCTAGGCCCCCTTTTGTATACAAGGGTATAGTCCCTTTCAAAAAACTATTTACCAAAAAACCTATCAAGAAACAATGTCATGAGATATTGTCCTATAAAAATAAAAATAAAAGTAATAATATCCCTATCATCACAATAATATAGATATAATGACTCACATGGGACCAAAATGAGGGCGCTGAAAAAGGTGGGAACTACATCCCACTCCCATGGGAACTGAATTCCTCTAGGAAGCCACTGGAACAGGTAAGGATATAAGGCTCGTAATGGTGTCACATTCTCTCAAGTAACTGCAATCTCACCGTATTTATCCCAATAAACTCTAACTTGGTCCAAATTATGGCATCAAAGGGCCAACCTCCTGTGCTCCAAAATATGAATGAGCTCTAAAATCCACTGACCTTTGGCCTCTACCTATAAGGATGACCAATCCAAAACATGAGTTATATCGAGTAAATACTTCAGTAACACTAAGATGTGAAACATGTCGTGCTCAATGGATAGTTGTGTTGAAAAAACTAGGTGATAGATAACTAGACCAATATTCTCCAAGATCTCAAAAGGTGCAACAAAACAATGGAATAACTTAGAGCCCTTCCCATAATATATTTGAATCTTGCGCATACGCACCTTAAGAAACACATTATCACCCATAAGAAAGTGACGCTCTACCCTCTTCATGTCAGCAAACACCTTTTGGCATGTATGAACATGCTCTAAACACTTATGAATGAGAAAAACCTACTGCTCCATATCCTAAAGGTATGTGGGACCAAGTACAATCCTATCATCTAACCTGTCTCAACTCAATGGTGTCCTGTAATTTCTCCCATATAGGGATTGATAAGGTGTCGTGCCAATGGATATTTGAGAATTGTTGTTATAGGAGAACTCTACCAGATAAAGGTAATTTACCCACTTTTTCTACTGATCTATCACATACATCCAAAGCATTTAATCAAGTACATAGTTCACCCTCTCAATCTGTCTATTTGTCTGAGGGTGATACATTGAAGGAAAGTTAATCTGAGACCTAAAATATTTATAGAAAGAGGTCAAAACTGTGAAGTATACACCAATCCATGATCGTAAATGATTGTCCTAGGTATACCATGAAATCTCACTACATCATCTATTAAATACATGTGTAATGGAAACCACATTATATGATACCTTCATCAGAAGAGAAGAGGGACAACATTGGTCAACTGTATCTACCATCACCATGATGGCATCGTGATAAAATGATGAAGTTAGAAGACCAACAATAAAGTCCATGAGACACCAAGTCTCACTTCCACTCCAAAATATCATGAAATTAAAGAAGACCAACAGGGATGATAATGTCTCAACCTTCACCCTCTTTAACTCAAGACAAAAAGATATGAAATCCATAATACCACGGTGTAACCCTGGCACTACAAGTAAAGTTCCCTCAAGTATATACATGTATCTTCTTCACTGCTAGGATGGGCAGATTTAAGGTGGATGATGTTCCTTAGAAAGAACCATAATCTGTGTAAATCATCCTTCTTTAGGCACATAGTATATACACCTTTGAAATTGAAGAAGAACATCATAATCCATAATGTACACTCTACATAATTTCCCACTAAGGGCCCCTAAGACTCAACCATATGTCTGGAACTCCCTCATACAATCTATCACCTAGAAGTTGCTAAAGTACTCCTACCTTTGTATATTTGATTGTAATGTCAAGGGAGACATACTCATGTATCGATGCCTACTCAAGGAATTATGATGAAATGACATTCTCTTTCCTCGTTGATTTACTAGATTATCCATGTTCATACTCACTAGAGGAACTCCATCCAACACCATTATTGGGCAGTTGAGTTTAGTGCTACGAAAATATATGTTAAAGGCTCAAATGCATTTTTCCTCAATACAAATGGCGTACCTAGAAGGAAATGACCTCTAGTGAACCAATGCATGAACCACTTCTACAAGATCAAGATCATTATTGAGGTGAATTAAGTCTCGTATATAGCTTAATCTTGTGTGACTCACAAGAAATAACATGATGTTCCTATATGAGCACGTACTCCAAGTCCCTTAATAGATGCATATGTGAAAACCAAAAATTTATGCAATGGATCTAAGAACTGAAAGGATAGGTGTAGTAGTTAATCACTCCTTGAGTAGTTGAAAGGCATTCTTACACTTCTCTGACCAAACAAAACTTCTTCCCTTTCCACTGAAGGGAAGTAATAGGATTGGCAATCCTAGAAAATTCCTGAACAAAACTGAAGGTAGTAACCAACTAACCCTATAAATATCCTAACCTCAATCACTGTGGTGGTTGTTATGGCTAATCAATGATAGCACACTGATCTTCGAGGGATATACTAGAGTATACCCTTATCTATGATAATGTTCCCCAAGTACTCGATCCTTGGTCTAAAAGAAGGAACACTTCTCCAAATTGCCAAAAAATTAATTCTTCCGTCAAAGCCTGTAATACCTACCTCAAGTGATCCTGATGATATTCAATCAGAGAAAGAATATATCAAGATGTCATCTAGAAACACAATGAAAAATCTATGTAAGAAGGTCCTGAAAATCCCCATTCATGAGGCTCATGAAAACTACAGGAGCATTATTCATTGTGAAATGGAACTATTATGAACTTGTAATACCCATGCCAAGTTTAAAAATTTATCTTTTGGATGTCTTATTCTATGATGCATAGCTGACATGGTATCCTGAATTTCAGATCTATGTTGGTAGAAAAATGTAGCATCCCCTCATTTGATAAAAAAAAATCATCTATATGGGGAAAATGATAATGGTTCTTCATTATTAGCGTTGTTCAAATTTGTAGAAAGACACATAAAAATGAAGGGACCTGTCCTTCTTAACAAAAATCATTGGTGTGCCCCAAAGAGACACACTAGATCAGAAGATTAGGCCCTTCTCTATAATATACTCTAATTGAATTTTGAGCTCATGGAGCTAAGGTATGGTCATCTTGTATAGAGTCACGGGACATGGGTGTATAACCCATAATAATATCAATTGATAAAGTACACCTCTCACCATGTGGTGTCATACCTAGAGAGCTCACTAGATGAAAACATTTTTAAACTCTCTCAAAATATGGTGATCATCCAGAAGGGAGAACTCATTGGAATATCCTCTAATCTATCACTAATCATAATATCAAACATCTGACACCCCTTATGACATGCTCTTCTTGAGATGCATAGAAAGAAATCATACATAGTGATGACATGGGTCATCTGAACCCCATATATAACTACATAGACTACCCTATGTCATCTAATACACTCACTAAGCTTGTGTCTGTAGTCTATTTTAGCCTAATGATAATCAATCCAACCCATACCTAGAATGACCTCATAAGCTCCCAATTGATAAAACATGGAGGTTTAAGGTATTGTAAGGATACACCTAAGTTCCAGAATATAACTCTCCACATATGATTCTATGGTAAGCTTGGCCCTAGTGGACAACTCTACGTATCAACCTATCTTCCTACCTATAAGCCATCAATCTACACCTATACACTAAAGAGGGTGATAGAAAGGAGTAAGAACCTCCTGAATCAAATAGTATAGTAACATGGGTGTACTACTAATCATACTTATCATCTCAATTACCGTTGCATGATACTCATCCTGACACTTCTCCATCACATGGCATAGATGTAATGAGTGCATCCTGTGTCACCCATTATCTACTCTGAATCTTGGTGCTCTTTTGCCTCTCCAAATCAAATTGTTCTTTGAGGAAAAAATTGAGGATAATGATCAAAGGCCTCGTAAATGAAATAAATTTGGTGCATCCTTATGTGACTAAGACCCTCATTTACTACTGATGTATTGATACCGTATAGGTCCTACTCTGGTCTGACTGCTGTGAATGAAGCTTCATTAGGCTATTGGTTATCCCTGAGCTTCCTGTCTCTACACAAAATGTGGCCATTACAGACCCCTATCTCTTTGACTATCATAATCCAAGTCTAGTCTACTACTATGGCTGAGGAACATGCTACTTAGAGGGATAATGTAAGTATGGAGGTAGCTAACAAGCTTAATGAAATAGTTTAAACCCTCCTCTCTGGGATGGGGCAGAACCACATGATCTCTAATCTTGAACTAAGTAAACTTGCTCCTATAATTTACCCTGGTTCCTATCCTGAGACTCTTGCATCTTGGTCCTATTATCCTCTGTGAGATAGTCTTTCTCCACCACCTTCTCCAAGGTTGGGAGAAATAAAATCCTCACTACTCCTGCTAATTTTGCATTCAATCCCTTGATGAACCATTTCACCTACAAATTCTCATCCTGGAGATAATCCACATACTGAAGAAGGTGTAAAACTCTACACTCGTATTGAGCCTTTGCACTAGATTCCTATCGAAGATCAAAAAAATAGTCTATCCTCTTCTGGATAAAGTTATCTAACATATATAAATCCCTAAAAATTTCCTCAAATAGCTAATAATTTATGGTCTCTTGAGTCAAATGGAGCTTCCACTCCTTATTCCTCCACTAGACACCTATTGTGTCATGAAAAAGGTTTATGGCTAGGAGGGATTTAACATTTCTCTCATAAGGAAAAATCCAGAGTAACTATCTACACTTAGGTGCCATGACTCAGCTCTAAATCCATCTATCATGCTTCCATACATAGGTGGTTCCCATTTTGTTATGTTTAAACCATGTGAATCCCCATGCTATTTTGATATCATATTGCATGATGTATAATGTTAACTACTTATACTTAATGCTTTACTATGTTTTTGAAGGAATTATTGTGCATACGCTTGTTATTTTTATCTTGTTATTTCTTCCTCAAAAATGGCTTAAATTGATCTTTTTATAAGCATTAATACCTTTGGAAAAGTATATGTTGAGTTATCACACGAGTAAATTGTCAATAGCACAGGACTCAATTAGTGCACCAACATAGACTCAATTAATGCATTGGTGCAGGACTCACCTTGGCATAGGACTCACCTCCATATTAATATAGGACTCATAGTACAACACCGAGCTCATCCAGGTCATCAACTCTGAATTCCTTGAAATAAGGGATTTGCACAAGAAGATAGATAGCTCGAACTACTACATACAATGGTAATAAAAACATGAATAGGAAATGTGTGCCATTACCTCAACCTACATTCAAGCATATTTTGAGGTTTAGTCACTTCATTTGCTACGAGATGTGATGTGGCCAACATCTAAGGAATTATTATCACCATGATTCTCTACAATCAATCTAAGAACTGGATAATCTTCTAGCTGATTGACTCTATCAAAGGAGTTAATCATGGACCTCCTCTACAGTTAGTAAGATTAATTCCAATCAAAACACCTCAAATACTACTTCTTCCATAATTGTATTCCTTAAAATAGATAGTCATTGTTTTAGTCAACAGTCAGTTTAGTAGATGTTAGTTATTGTGAATAAACTAGTTCTCTCCTAGAGGGACTAGGATTTCTCTAGTATAAAAGAGCTAATGTATTTAGATTTATCGGTTCGGTTCAGTTAGTTGATTCATTGTAAAAGCATACTCTTTCAATTCAATAAAGATTGCAGATTCAAGGGAAAACTTTGTGTGACTTTCAGCCTTAAACATGATCAAAGGGAAGGGGAAAGGGCCACTCCCCCCCAATGAGAAGGGAGATTTACTATTATTTCCTTTCTGTCATTTTTGATGCATTTACCATTTCAACATTAAACTGTGTTAAAAATATTTAGATTTTGTCTTTAATATTCTTTTCTTTCCATGCATTACATTTTATAATTGCAGTCATTTATTATTCAGTTAATTATGTTATTAAGTACATGCTGAGAGAAATTCCTACTGTTCCCTTTGTTGCAAACAACCATGGACACCACCCTGGATTGATAGATATAATATCATTAAAGTACGAGTATCAACGATGCTCGTCACTTTTTGGCATCATTGCTAGGGATTTTCAAGGTGTTATCAAAGGTTAAAAGTGCTAGCTAGAAGTGTTGTCTTGTTGTCTGGTAAGTTTCCATTCAGAAATTTTATTTCCATAACTCTTTCTTATGAAGTAAGAAGACCTTGTAGTGACAACAAGAATCCTCTGATCTTGGAGTATGTGGAACACAAACAATTAAGTTTAATATTAATAGTTAGGGAACCATCCTCAGTATGATAGGATTTTATGTTTAGACCTAGAGACTGTAGAGGTAGATTCATTAGAATAAATCTTCAAAACCCCCCTCAAAACCAGCATGTGGAACAACTTGTTGACCAAAGAAGGATGGTTGATGAAGTAGAGAACCCCAATGGTGCAGAAAATGGAAACCCTCCAATTGGAAGAATGTTTACCTATCCCATACAACTAGATCCTAACAATCAGGATCCTATGAAAAACATATCCCCCTCCATTCTACCAACCTTCTGGGGATTAGTTTCAGAAGACTTTGACCAATTCCTTTTTGAATTCAAGGTTTTATGCCAAACTTATGACTACACTTCTGATTCCCAGAAGCTCAAGTTATTTCCCTCCACTTTAAAAGATACAACTATGAGATGGTTCATGGGCTTAACCCCTGACTCCATCCATAACTGGGAGGAGATGGAAACAATTTTCTTGGACAAGTATCAGGATTACTGTAGAGTTAGGGATAGGAAGGAAGAAATTTTTAGAATTCAACAAAAGGAAGATGAAAGTGTAGAGGATTATCTGGATCAGTTTCTCTTCCTTTGCAGGAGGTGTGGTACTGGTCTGGATATTAATCTTCTTAAGACTCTATTCCTTAAGGGGTTGGATGAGGACACACATGAAGCCTTCAATCTTATGGGAAAGGGAGACATGAACAAACTATAATTTACATAAATCATTGATCTCTGTAGGAATTACTCCCAAACTCACCCCAACTTTCACAGAAAGAAAGGAAAAATGGCCAGTGGTGATATATCCAAATTGAGGGAAGAGATTGCAAATTTAAGAACGGACCTTTTGGTTCAACTCAACACAACTATCGATAGGGAGAAAGCTAATAATACAAAGCCTTTGTTCATCTACTACCCAAGATGTAGAGACAAACATGGACTCAAGGATTTTCCCTTAGACAAGACAAAAATTTGTCTTCTTTGTGAACTCAAGCATGCCACAGATCAATGTGGATTGCTTCCTTTGCTGAAAAATCACCTAAAATAGAACACTCAAGATGAATCTGAGTTGAACTATATGGCTCAGAGGCAAGGGGGAAATTTCTAGTCCAACCAAAATCAGTCCTACACCCCAAAATCACAATGGGTCCCAAATCAATGGAATGCACCATGGCCATACCCCCAACCTTGGGTTCAACAAGCCCCATAAGAGTGGAGCCCACAGTGGAATGCCCCACCAAATTATTATCAACAACCTTGGGCTCCACATCCAAACATTCCACCATTTCAATAGTTTAATCCTCAGTACCAACAGCAGTGGAATGTACCTCAAGGATCTGGGCAGTAGTATTATAATCAGAGAAGACCTCAAGGTCAACAAGCCCTGTTGACTGGACCTACTAATGTTGCCCAACCTGATCAACCTACCCAACCATAGATACCTACACAAACTATGGAAAATCCCAAAAATGTGAGGTAGGGAAACCCAACGTATATTATAGAATCAGAAAAAAAAATCCCATAGTGAACTCAGTGGATTGTAATAATATCTTCTATGCATTCAAGGAAGGTTACTTCAAAACCTTCCTCTCTTGTGATAGAAGAAATCCTTAAAAAATAGAAAAACCAGAAGAAACACAACCTAGTTCTATTGAAAAAACTCCTCAACTAAACAATGCCATTCCCTTTCCATCCAGAATCTTTGAGAAACTAATTATTGGAGTTCCTGAGAAACTAGAGTTAGAATTAATCCAAGGATTGAGGAAGTTGAGTATTGGCATTCCCTTGTTGCAAGCTCTTAAGGAAATACCTGAACTAAAAAAACCATTAAAGATATATGTTTTAAGGCTCCAGACAGAAGGAAGAACCAACCTAAAACCATCCATGTTGATGGGAAACTTGCTAGTATTTTAGAAGGGAATATTCCCCTCCTAAATATGAAGACCCTAGAAGTCCTCTTGTTACAGTTTTATATGAGATGTCCAAATTCCTAATGTCCTAATTGATCTAGGGGCTGTTATTAATATTATGACCATTGATACTCTATCCACACTATTACTGCCTGAACCAAAGTCAACCTTCATAGTCTTACAAATGGAATATCAATCTGTAAATAAGGAAAAGGGAATTATATATGATGTCATTGTTACTATTGAATCCTTTGACTATTCCGTAGACTTCATGATTATAAAAATGAAGAATAGGAAAATTGGATACCCTATAATCCTAGGACGCTCTTGGTTAGCCACAACTACTGCCCTCATTGACTGTAGAATAGGGAATATGGTGATTACGAATGGCCAAGATTCAAAGAAATTATCAATCTACCCCACTACAAAACCTTTTTCTACAGACAACAAACAATGGTGTAAGGAAAATTCAGATGATTCAGATGATATCATCTCTTCTCTAGCCATGGTCATAATTCAAGAACACTCAGATCAAATCCAATATGGTGACCATGAGCCTTGTGTTGGACATAGTATAAGTCATGTGCCTGAGTCTTGCACTAGATTCAATTCAAGTCCTGCACTTGAGTCTTGCGTTGGATCTAATTCAAGTCCTGCGCTACAACTAACTGAAACAAGAGATGATTATATGGATGAAAAAAACCAACCCATCATCTGTCCCTTTGTACGAAATATAGATCTGACTGAGTCCATATTTCAAAACATTGATTTTTTTCATAGGTTACTACCACACAGGTGTCCATTAAATACATTATTAAGAGAATACCCTGTTGTAGATTCTGTTCATCCAACTACCAAACAATTACCTATTCTCCCAGGAAAGACATTGAAAATTAATAGTTGGCTAACTGATCAGGAGGAAAATACCCTATTTAAACTCTTATGCTCTCATCCTCAAGCTTTTTCTTGGGAATATAGTGACATGAAGGGTATTCATCCTGGTATTTGTACACATCACATCTATACTACTGATTCTAGACCAGTCAGGAAACCTCAAAGAAGGATAAACCCCACTTTAAGAGATATTGTAAAAGTTGAGATTGAAAAACTTATGAATGTAGGATTCATTTATCCAATATCAGACAGATCCAATGGGTTTCTCCATTAGTCATAGTTCCTAAAAAGAATGGGAAATGGAGAATTTGTGTGGACTATAGGGAATTAAATAAAGCAACTCATAGAGACTATTTTCCATTACCTTTTATTGATCAGGTCTTAGAAAATTTATCTAGAAAAAGGTACTTTTCATTCCTTGATGGGTTCAGTGGGTACAACCAAATAACAGTGGCACCTGAAGATCAAGACAAAACAAATTTTACCTGTCCCTGGGGAACATTTTCTTACAGGGTGTTACCTTTTGGTTTATGTAATGCTCCTACCACTTTTCAAAGAGCCATGTTGGCAATATTTTCTGATCTCACTCATGATTGTGTGGAAATTTACATGGATGATTTCACAGTTTATGGAGCAACATTCCAAGAGGAAGTTAACAATCTAGACAAAGTTCTTTCTCGGTGTGAAAAACATCAATTATCCCTGAATCATGAAAAATGTTTGTTTATGATGGAACAAGGTATAGTTTTAGGCCATCATGTCTCAGCTGAGGGAATTAAGGTAGACCCAGACAAGGTTGATATCATGGTAAAACTCCCATCTCCCACAAACCAAATAGAGGTAAGAATATTTCTTGGTCATGTTGGTTACTATCAAAGGTTTATTTCAGATTTTAGCATAATTACTTCTCCATTATTTTCTCTCCTAACTAAAGATTCTGAATTTGAATGGACAGAAGCATGCCAACAATATTTTGATGCTATCAAAGGTAAGTTAACAAGCACACCAGTGTTGAGAGGCCCAAATTGGAAGCTTCCCTTCCATATACAAACAAATGCCTCCAATGAAGCAGTAGGTGTTGTCCTTGGACAACAAGAGGAAGGAGAACCTATGTATGTTATTTACTACATTAGTAAAAACCTTTCCCCTACTAAAAGGAATTACACAACAACTGAGAATGAATTTCTTGCAGTAGTATATGCAATCAACAAGTTTTTCCATTATATTACAGGATATGAAGTGATTGTTCATACTGACCACTCTTCCATCAAGTATCTAATGAACAAACCTTTAGTGCATGGCACGATTGTAAGGTGGTTATTGTTACTGTAGGAATTTAACATTAAAATCATTGATAAGCCAGGGAAGTCCAACGTGTGTAGCTGATTTTATTTCAAGACTTACCACTTCAAAAGAGGAAGAGTAGGTCAATGATGAATTTCCAGATGAACATTTGTTTGCAATTTCTACTACCTCTCCTTGGTATGCAGATATGGCTAATTACTTGGCTACAGGGAAGTTTCCAACCTTTTTCACACAAAAGAAAAGAAAACAATTAATTAAACAGAGTGTGATGTATACATGGTTAAATGGAATTCTTTTCAAATGTGGACCTGACCATGTTTTACACAGGTGTGTAGCTGAGAATGAAGTATTTGACATACTTAGAGCATGCCATGATGAACCATCAGGAGGGAATTATTCAGTTCAAAGGACCATTCAAAAAGTTCTAGGAGCTGGTTACTATTGGCCTTCCTTGTTTAAGGATGTCAGAAAGTATGTATGGAGATGTGATCAATGCCAAAGGATGGGGAAACCAACATTTACATCTGAAATGCCACTCCAACCCCAAGTTTTCTTGGAACCATTTGAGAAGTGGGGGTTGGATTTTATTGGACCAATTGACCCAACCTCTCAAGGGAAGGAGTACATCCTGGTTTGTACTGATTATGTCACCAAATGGGCTGAAGTGTAGGCACTACAATATGCAAGAGATGAGAAGGTTGCAGATTTCTTATATGAGCATATCTTTCAGAGATTTGGAGCACCAAGATCCATTGTGTCAGATCAAGGACCACAATTCATGTCATGGGTAATCAATTCTTTTGTGGAAACATACCAGCTGAAACACAAAAGTCATCTCCATACCACCCATAGTCCAATGCTCAAGTAGAGGTTACTAACAAAGAGTTGGAAAATATCTTAACAAAAATAGTGGATATCTCAAGGAAGAATTGGGTTCAAAAACTTCCTGAAGCAGTATGGGCATACAACACTACTTGGAAAACAACCACAGGGTTTACTCCCTATGAATTGGTCTATGGGAAGAATCCCATTCTCCCTATAGAATTTGAGATTCAGACTTTGAGAACAACTATTGATGTGGGCATTGAACTATCTAAGACACAACAAGTAAGGATTGTACAACTAAATGAGTTGGATGAAATGAGACTTCAAGCATTGCATCAAACTGAAATCATCCAACACTAGAGGAAAGTATGGCATGAAAAACACATAAAGCCAAGGAAATTCCAAGAAGGGGATTGGGATCTGTTATTTGATTCGAAGTACAAATATTTCAAAGGGAAGCTGTAGACAAGATGGATGGGCCCATATCAGATTGAATGAGTATTTGACAATGGAACCATCTAATTAATTCCAATTGATGGAGAGAAGAAAGTAATGTTGGTTAATGGGCATAGACTGAGGTTATACCATAAACCAACATCAAAAGAAGAGTTTCAGAAAGAACTTCAAGAAGATTCAGCTCTGAAGTGTGTGGACAAAGTCTCTTTGTCCAACACAACTCAGAACTAAGCTATCTTCTATCAAGGAATAAAGAGGAGATGACTAAAAACTAGAAATGGTGGTCATCATCCTCTGGAGCATTGGCTAAAAACTAGAATGGTGGCCATTGCTTCTATAAAAAAAAAAAATGAAAAAAAAAAAAAACTCAGGTGATCGAAAACCATAAATGGTGGTCATCACCCTTGAATCCGGACATGCAATAATAAAGGACCATGTGTGGATGGAGCATTAAATAAGTATGGAAATGATGGATAATGATGAAAAGCTAATTTAATGAGGTATGCACAATTAATTCCATTCTTGAATATAGGAAAGTTTTAATTTATGAGCTGTTAATTATTATCATCGTGTAAATTGATTATCTCTCCCATTTCCATAACTCTTACACTTTTCACAAATCCCAACCAAATCAATAACTCTCCTCCATAATAATATCCACATGCACCCAATCAATGTCATCATCACTTTGGGATTCCATCACACCTTTCCCAATTTGGTTATTTTAATTTCAAACCATTTCTACTCCATTGTTACTTTCCAAATTTTTCCCTCTCACTCCTGTGCCACCATTCACTCTTGTGCTTACCCACATCCATACAAACCTTGCATTTCTAGTATCCTGTTCCCTTTACCTATCACTACCTATTCTAAATCAGTCATGAGCCTAGATTAAGGCATGAACCAACCAGTTTAGTGGAACTTTTGGCCGATGCAAGGTTGGTGGATGATTTTTGAGAAAGTAGGGTGGCTTGACTTGCTACTGGCATATGAAGAATTCAGCGTAAAAATGACAGAGGAATTTTCTAGAAACATGGAAGAAGGATACTCCATTATGTAATGTAAGAAAATTACCTTCAACCCAACTGTAATCAGTCATCTTTTAGAAATAGCTGAGGGAGTTTTAATAGTAAGTGATAAGAATATATATACTAAAATTATTAAAATATTTTCAGTTAGAAAGAAGGATAAATTGGAATTAGTAATAGAGAATAAGGGTAAAGTAAAAGGCATAAAAAGAATCACCCTTCCTGAACCTTTTGCAGAATTTTCCAAATGGGTGATAAAATACTTCACTTGTGAAGGGCAATATGAAATTGTTCTAGGGCATGTGTTACAAATTTTAATACACCTTAACCATGTTCAAATTAAACCCCAATATAAAATCAATTTGCATCATTTTTTGTATGATTTTTTCTATTCTGCCACAGAATATTTTTTTTGGGGTACCTCCTATTTAAAGATTTGGGATTTAATCCATTTGATTTCTAAGCACCAATTTCTTAGAAATAAGGATGAAATTAAGAAATGGTTGAATTTTCAAAAGAAATGTTCCCTAGAGTATAAATTAGTTCTAGAGAAATCACCCTTTACCTCAAAGACACCTAAATTTCACCCCAAGACCTCTAGACATACACAAGTCCTGTATTATTCCCAACTGAAAATACACCTTCAAAGGAAGAAAAATAAGCAACAATAATAATGCAAACCCTAGTTAAAACCTCACCTATGTCCCCTCATAAATAAATGTCACCTTATGTTCCTAATAAAAAATGAAATTAAGCATTCCATATCCTCAGCTGCAAATTCATCTATCATAGGTAAAGGGGAAGCACTTATGGTGGAAGGAGAACCTAGTTCTCTCCCTGATTTTGACATAGTTTTCCCACAGGTATTGTCCTTATCCAAAATCTAGTTTGAACTATAATTGGCTCAGGAAAGAATCACTCATCTCCAACTTACTTCTTGAATTCAAGGAAGCCAACTTCTCCCAACTAGAGACTACTAAAAACCAAGAAATTCAATAGTTATACTAGACCGTAGGATAACATGAAGAGGTAACTCTTCAACTCCAAAAATCCCTGGAAGAGAAAATCAAAAAATCCACACCCTTCAGGTCAGAATAGAGGATCTCAGCACATCTCTTGTAGTTTTGTAAGAAAAAGGAAAGAAACAGATCCTAGTTTCATGGAAGAACATACAACTTACTCTAAATTTTTCTTTCCTCAAATTATTGTTTTAAAGGGAATGGTTAAACAGATGGAAGAATCTTACAATCTCAGAGAATTTTTTGAGGAGGATAAAAATTTGGAGGAAAAAAAAATTACTCAAGGAAAAAATGTGGTTATTATTGAACCCTAAATATTGGTTAAGTACCAAAAGGCACGTGTGCATAGGATTAGTAGATAGAATGGTGCTTAAGGAAAAGCACGCAGAAAAAAGGATTTAAGAAAGGTTTAAGTGAAACCAGGGTGCACACAGGAGGAGCAACAAGGGTTTAAAGGACAGCCATATTTGGCATCATGGAATCACTTGTGGAAAAATGTGAGGACCCAACTAGGTGTGATAAGTGGATAAGGTGCAATCTTGGAACCTTAGAGGCCAAGAAAAGGATATTCCATGCAGGTAATATTCCTAAAAGCATCACTACATTTAGTGGAATGTTTGTAAAGAGGATAAGCATTTTCTAATGGAGGACCAAATCGACACTTGGCACATGATATGCTCAGGAGAGAATTCATGGTGGTCTATGATGGTACTATTTACAGGATTCCTTGGGACAGGAATGAGAGAGCAGAGTTCACTGTGAAAATTTTTAAGGGGAGAAAAAAAGAGAAGGAGAGTAATGAAGTACTGCATAAATGTTAGGAAATGTTAAGGGTTTGGAGTTCATGGTGTAGGTTTTAGAGTACTTAGTGCTAGAGGGGTAAGGGATACCATTAAGCACATGTATGGGTACCAGGATCTGTAACAAGGAAAATAATGGGGAAAAACATAGTTAAATATCTCTGATCAGATAGGATTACAAGAGTTGAGTCTCTATCATTTGAGTGTATATAGTCTGAGATTGACCCTTTTGAATGTAGTATGGCTACCAGAGACTTTGTTAAATCAATATACATGTATCTACTCTATGTGAATCTTGTTTATGGGTGTAAACCCTCATGTATATATGGCTTATCATGACTCATATCTAGTTTCTTGTACTTCTTCCATAGTGTTTATTTATATTTTATGATGCATTAATGTGTAGATCTGTTAGTTATATCTTATTCCTTTTTAAAGTAGATAAATGTACTTCTATTTATGGAAATAATCCTCCATTAATGGTAGAAATCTCTTGCAAAACTCACATAAAAAGAGGGGCTCTGGTGCCTGAACGTGTACCTCATGGGTGAGCACCCAACATATGTTGGATGATAGGTTGAGTGTGCTTGGGGTTAGGAAGAAGTATTGAGCATAAAACTAATGACTACATATTGGTTCCATTGTCGGGACCCCTTTTGAAGCTATTTTGAGAGAAATTTGTGATGACGAAGTGTCTTGACCTTGAATAATGTATCAAAGCATGGCTCAAAAACATAGAGGATGAGTTTTCTCAGAGGTTCAATACTAGATCTAAGTTTGACATGCATGAAAATGGGTGGAGGAGAACCTATATCATGAACTCTATGAGACATTCTCCTATTGTATTTTCCTAATAGAGTTGTATGAATGGCTATCAACATATGCATCAAGGAAAAGTTGGTACTATAGACCTCATGTTTAGACCCAAGAGGAATATCAACAGTTGCATAGTGTGCCAATCTGACCCGGACCCGTGTTTTTGATCACTAGTGGAGTAGAGTGCTGACTAGTTACACCTTGGAATACATTATTTCTACGTATTCTTGCTCAGAGATTTCTGAGTTTGAGTTCTTAAGGGAACCTAAAGGATCATTCTTACATGTCTATTCCACTGGCTATCAAGATCCTGTTCATTAATTTGAGTTTGGAAGTATTTCCCATGGCTGGCTAAACTCCTACTAGGCATAGGGTGCATAAGCTGGTGTGGTAGAAGGATGGAGGACCTTGTGGAAAGAAATGGAGAGAGAAGAGAGGTGGCTCAAGTATAATGAAGCTCGAGAGAGGGAGTTGGAAAGACAATGTGAAGTTTCAAGAGTGATGAATTTATGGAGGTAGACGTTGTAAGAAGGATTTTAGGTTCACATGGAGGAAGTGGAACCTGAGTAGTCTGAGCTACCCCATCTTAACAAGTATGGAAGAGAAACCCCCTTTGATTTTGGAGAAATCTCGATGAAGAAAGGAGAAGAGACATAGGTGTGAATCTTAACCCATATGGTGACCAACCCTTGGCACTTAGTTTTACAAATCTGAGATAAGTATTTGTAATCAAGTTGGTATTAGTATGGAGTAATTGATCAGCACCTAGGAGGTATAATTTTCTATTTGGTGCATCTATGGTTGCACATTAATTTCCTATGTTTGGGGGTATTTATTCTAGAATTTTTTGAAAGGTATGGGATCAAAAGGTTTGAGTATTGCATCTAGGAGAGTTGTGGGAAACACACATCTAGTAGTGGTTCGGTATCACAGACTGTCATGCACATGTAATTTAGCATGATGGTGGGCCCACATAAGGCGTAATTACTTTAGGCCCTTTACCTATGGGAGGTAGATATGGTGGGATAAGTAGTAGGAACTAGTAAATTTGTGGGATCTGGAGTAGATCTAGTGGGTCTGGTGGTACGAGGTGGAAATGGATCTAGAGGGAGGCAAGGGGGAAATCCTGGATCTTGATGGGAAAGTTCCACAACACCATCAACAAGTGTTTTATGAGATGTCACTCCACTTACTAGATTACAAAGGTGTTGAGGATGTTGTAGAGAATGTACAAAATGTGAGTTGTTATGGCGTGTGAATGGAATCATTACCCCAGAGTGGAAGGTAAGTTAGTTTACAACTACCCTACAAGGATGCACATATAGCTAGCACTTGAAGTATGACCCACACTAGAAACTGGTGGATTACATTGCAATGTGTAATGCCTTTTTGGCAGAGTTCCACATTCCTAAGTTTGAACAGAATAACATTAGCAATGCATTGAAGGAGATTCAACAAGGAATGGCAGAGATTTTGTGGGACTATGATGCATGTTTTAAGACTCTCTTGTTAAAATTTTCTTATGATATTCATCCTTCTGTAGCATGCTCAATGGTTCGTCAGAGGATTAATAACACCCTTCAGTAGAGTATTGTCACATAAGACTTTCACAGACCCATGTGAGGACTTGGAAGATACCCTACATGCTAAGGTTGTGGGAAGCATGGATACCATTGTTAGTCCTTTTCTTGAAGCTCATATTGTTTCCAATGAAAAAGAAGCTAGAGAAACTATCTGGGAACTTCGCTCTATGAGACTCACAGTGGCCTATGGTGCATTGATTGTGAGGTAGAAGGGAATACAAAGGATAGTTTTCCTTGGAGATCGGTACGTGTCATGACGATAGAACTATGAGATTTTAAACCCACATGGAGATCATGATGTCAAGTAGGTTTCCACTACTACAGCATGGTGATCCAAAAGAATGTGTCTTGCTATTGCAATATTTGCACGTCTACTACTCATGACACCAAGGATTGTAGATTGATTGACCAAATACATGATGCCATTACATATTGGTGTGTGTCAGACCAATGTTGAAAAAAATTCCAAGGATGATGGTCATCGTGATGAAGGATGTGCGGATGGAGGAGCTCATGGAATAGAACTTCGTGGAGGATTTAGAGGTCATGGAAATCACGGAGGCAGATTGAGGTGAATTCCCTCACATAACTTATTATAATTATGTGTCCACAGAGCATTACAAGTGTGAATCCCCCTATTGACCTTCTACAGTGTCTCTTGGTGTGGGAAGAAGCACAAGTATGAGGAGTGCCCAAAGTTATGCATCGGAACACATGATAAAGCAATCCTAGGAAAGACAAGGGCACTGGGATGGTAAGCATGAAGAAAGAATAATCGTAGGGATGCCAAGGGCCTGGCATCATGAGTCAGAGTTAGAACCTATACTGGTGACGTTGCAAGATGAGGCTACGCACACCAGGAGAATACCAAATTAGAGACTACTGATTATAAGAGAAGATGTGGTATATGGGAAGTATCTAGACCCTACCGATCAGAAGGAAGTCTATCAAGATACCATGAACATAATCAAAAGTCTTCAAGGGGAAATTTAGTGTCTAAAAGAGCAATCCAGGAAGTTGGGGCAAGAGAAAAGCGTTGAGGTCCCTCAGTCAAATATCAGAATGATGTCATATAGGTGTGTAAGATGTTACACCAAGAGAATGTCATTCTTTTATTAGGAGAATGGTTGAGGGATATGATACTGTTATCCCGTAAAATTGACAAGGGAAATTTTACCGATAACCATACCGAAATTTTGTCTCAATCCCTCGTTAGGGATCCCTTGCGTTCGAAACGTTGTAAACTCCCTACCCGGGAAATCTGGTTTTTTGAACTTAGTCTTTTGAGCCTTTTTTGGCTGGGCGCATGAAACTGATTATGTAACACCAACTTTTGGTGCGCCCCCTTTAAAAGCCTTTGGTGCGTGATTTTCAATGTTAACACAACTTTCGGTGCGCCAAAGTGTGTTGAGCCTTCCTCTGTGGTGCGCTAAAGGCGCATGCGCCATTGTAATCTGGCACAATGTTTTGTTGCGCCACAGTTTTGGTGCACCAAAGGGCGCACATAATCTTATTGTCAACACAATGCTTTGGTGCGCCAAAAAGGTGCACATAATTCTCCTGTCGACAATAACGTTTGGTGCGCCAAAGGCACGCTTTATTTCGTGTTGGCAGGCATTTTCATGCGCTTTTCAAAAGTGGGTGGCGCATTAATGACCAGCTAACCTATATATATATGGTTTGCGCGCCCAAATGTCATTTTCACTATTCGCTGTGCACGTGCTTTTTCTGAGTCTTTCAGCCTCTGCCTCGTCGTTTTCAACACGTTGTGGACCCGTTCTCGAGCTTTTTCTATTCATCCGGGTAAGAGGTTCTTTTCTCTTCCATGTGTTTTGTTTTCTAGTTCTCTGTGCTTGCTGTTCTGTGTTTTTGCTAGTTGCATATGTTGAGCTAGCTAGCTATCTTCCCCTATCCTTCCCTCTTTCCAGATCTGCTGGAGGAGGATGCTATACTAAAAAAACTTGGTCTGAACCCCCTTTGGCTTGAAACATTGTATCTCCCACTTGAACCAATCCTTGGAAGTGAAAGAAAGAATGAAGAGATGAACCATATGACAGTTTAGTTCTCTGTTTTTCCCTTGGGCGCACTGGCGCGATCCTGCAACATCATAAACAGTTGTGCCCCCATGGCGCATCTGACCCTCCCTGCAGCATAACTAAAACCCTGCGCCAATGGCGCACCCATTTTGCCTATCACATCATGAACTTCTGCACCCTCAAGACGTGCCTCTTTCGCATGTTGCAAGTGCTATACTTGCGCCCCTTTGGCGTACAATCCTTCCCTGCTGCATCACCTTCCCATGCGCCCTTGGCGCGCCCAGCATCTATGCAACACAAGCTTTATCTGCACCAAGTATAAAGTCAAAAGCGTAGGTGCATCCCTCCTTACAGTAACATTTGTGTTGTACAAACCCTCCGTGCGCCGCGCCATATTTCCTTTGGCGCACAAAAAATCCAAATGTAACATGCAAGGTCCATGCGCCTTTAGCGCATCCTGTCTCCATGCAACATGATTTTCTCATGCGCCCTTTACTAAAATGCACTCTGTAGTATACATGCGCCATGCGCCTTTGGCGCCAGTTTAACCTTTACAACAGCCCTTTCCCGTGCGCCCTGCCTATTTAGCCCTGTAAGCTGCATTTTTCCTGCGCCCTGAGCCTAAAAATCTCTAACTCTTTCTTCTGCTAACATTCCAATGGAAGATCAAATGGCTAATTCAACTTTTTTCGGATTGGGTCTCGCTTCTTCTTCATGCAGATCAACAGACTAATCTTAGAAAGAACATATGTCTACATCCAGCAAGAGACCCACCAAATAAAAAGGGAAGGCTAAGCTTACTGAAGAAGAGATGAAGTATAAATATCAAAGGGTCAGAATTCCCGAGTCACAGGTCGAATGCAGCATGGATGTCAGAGACTCAGAATTGGGGCATGTCGACATGGAGGAATTCTGGGCCAGAACTCAGAAAGTTACAAGGAGTCCATGGATGGACAAATTGATAGGCAGTGCCCTGCACTTCGCCGGAGGAATCCCCGTCAGCACAGTCAACAATGAATTTATAATGGTGGTTTCTCAGTCTTACAACAAAGACACCAGATGTGTCGAAAACAGTAAGGGCGAGGTAGTCATTAATCTCACTGCCCGTCATTTTGAGATGATACTTGGCATCCCTCACCACCGGCACTTCGTGGCCGTCAGCCAAGCAGAGTGCATCAAGGCCTGGGAAGACAATGAAGACCAATGCATGTAACTAATGAACGAAGTCTACTTGAAGAACAAGAAGGTGGTAACCCGGTGGCCCCAAATCATCCACCGCAGTGACTTCTCAGAAGAGCTCAGCGATACCATTACCTTCCTGAGCAGGGTCTTCGGGCTTTCTGACGCCCATTACTTCCATAAATGGATGCTGCGCTACTTGGAAACGATGAATAAGAATGTGCCTGAGCAACGCTTTTGCTGGGGGGAGATTATAAGCAGCACCATTTCCGAGCAGCTACAACAGTTCAGCACAACGGGAGTATTCCATATGAACTCCTACGTGGTCTACGCTGCAGCATCAAAAAGGGATTATCCAGGCCTAGCACGAAGTGGAGTTTGGCCTCAGGTCAAAATATATGAGTATTATCCAGAGTTGAAGCTGGAGAATAGCATCGCCCAATTTGCCAAAATCAACGATGCATTCTTTTATCACATCATCTACCTATTGAGGCCAAATCTGACTCATGGTCGTACGACCAAAAACATAGTGGCAGCCACGGAGAAATGGGGAGCCTTGTTCACCAAATTTCCTACATTCACCTATCTGAGGGCTGCCAACTTTTTGGGAGAGCCAACCAAGCTACCAAGGTATGCTGGGCCTAAGCTGATTCTGCTGGAGCTGTCAAGCCAGCTAATCACATATCACGAAAAGTGCCTAAAAAGAAAGAAGGGTGGAACTCCTTTCCCCCTCACAGTAGGCCGATACACGTGTTCTACCCACCACAAGGTGAAGGAAATGTTTGCAGAGCTGGAGTTACTCAATTTGAAGCATGACTTCCCAACCAGGCCCACCTTCGACCAAAGGGGTTGCCTGCCAAGAGCAAAACTTGATCCAATCCACGTTCCTCAGATCGAGGATACTTATATTGACGTCCTCCATTGAGGTAGAGCTCAGAAGAAAGGATCATTCTCGCCTAGCATTGGCTGAAATTATCCAGTATGGGGTAGCCATTGTCCCCAAAGGCTACCAAACAACAGAAGATGAATTGGATAAGGTATATAATGATACAGATGGGGACGATTGGCCCTTTCCGGCCATTGATAGAACTAAGGATCCTCAGACAATTGAGGAGAGGGTCAAGGAAACTCTACGTAGGACAGAGCACTGGTGCCAGATGAACGGCCTAATCTACCTTGGGGTAGATTTCACAACCTCCCCATTGGGCAACGCACCTTCACGGTCCAAAAAATAGCTTAAAGGAAAAGGTGTGGAAGGTGAATCCAAGCACCATTCAAGAAGAAGCCCCCGAGAGTCCTCTTTCCACAGCGCCAGAACAGGTAATAACTCTGGATTCGTCAGAGAAAGAAGCAGCAGGGAATAGTCCAATTGGCCCATCCACTCAGGATGTCGGCATTGCTACCACAACAGAGGTCCCTTCTATCCCTTCTTCTTCTCTTCCTTCCCCTCTTCGAGTGACTCAAGCGACCATCCATTTGGTCGTGTCCTCCGCCCCTTCTTCTACTCTTTCCCCTGTTTCTTCATCTATCTTCTCTTCCCTCACTGATCTGTCCTCCTCCATTTCTTCCCTCATCTCTGAGCTCCCTTCCCTTCCTATGTCTTCCGCACCTGCAGTTTCCCTTCCTCCCGTGGACACTTCTTCAGCTATTCTCTCAATGCCGCCTCCGCGTGTCTCCACGTTTTTCCCCTCTTCTACTGCAGCTGCCCCCTCCTCTGTTTCTGGTCCTTCTTCCATAGGACCAGCCTGGATCTCTCAGCAGCTGAGCCAGCAAAAGAGGAAAGTTCCCATCACTCCGATGGAATTTTCAGTGATCCAAACCAAAGGGGCAAAGAAGCTGAAGCCTGTTGCACGCTTCTCTAAAAGTGCTGCAGGTGAGAGAATCATGGAAATTACATACCCCAATCCCCTCAAAGAGAAGAAGGATCTGTCTCCGACAGATTTTTACCGTGAGCCAAGTCACAATGGGGACATCTTCTGAAAGTCTCCAGGGGGAAGCTCTTTCCACGGTCGACGCCCTCTGTCAAAAGCTTCAAGAACAAAAGAAGAGAAAAGGCTACTAAAAGAGCAAAACAAATATCTGCTCCAAGCCTTACAGAAGATGGGTAGTGCGCCTCCCACAACTGCCACCGAAACTTCTGAGCTTCTCAACCAGGAGAAAATCAACGAATATACAAAGATTGGCGAGCAAGGTATGGCCGTTTCTGCTTGGAGGAGTCAGATCCTCAAGGACAGTGAAAGAGTGATCGCTGAGTTTTTCAATTTGTATCTGAGCATCAGAAAGGCGAACAAAGAGCTCCAAGCATTAGCGGGGCCCATATCAGAAGAACTAGATCATGCTAGACTCCAACACGAGACCTTTCAACAGATGTTCAACTGTTCAGTCGAAGATCTGGTCAAGTTTGGTGTCTTTGGCCATCCAAGGGCCCTCAACAAAACCATGTCCACTCTGGACTACCGGGTGGATCAGCTTGAATTTATTCTGGAAAAAAATCGACAAAGTAAAGGAAGCAGCCCTGGATGCAATGCACCAAATAGAGCGAATTGTTCTCAACATGTCTCCAGGGTTGCACACTCCTTCCTTTATCTTAAGGTCAGCTGATGAAACCATCTGGATCTTTAAGGAGATTGCTTCTCAAGGAACAGGGACAGAGGTCACATTTGACACTGAATCTATCAACAACCTGCTGGCCTGTAGGGACTTCATCGGGTTCCTCATTGAGGCGGAAAAAGATTATTCCAAACTCCCAGAGAAGCTCATAGATGAGTGGGAGACTTGTGAGGCAATCAATGAACTGCACAAGGATCCTTCTCAGGATCAATTTGGGCCGATGATTAACAAGTTTTTGGAATACCGCGCTCAGTTCCATATCTCATCACCTGAGCAGCATCAAAAGCAGGCTACTCCCTTTCGGCCGCAGGATGATGACGACGAGTAGCTGCTCCTCCTTCTTCTTCTTCTTCTTTTCTCTCTTCTCTGACTTTCTTGTTGGAATGTCTGAAGTATGTTGATGCAAACGATGACATCATCCATGTTGCATCATGGGATGATGTCATTCATCAAGTTGTAAAAAGTCAACATGACTTTTAGATATTTTGTAAATATCTTTGTAAATAGTTGTTGGCTCCTTTTTGCCTCCTTTTCTCCTCTTCTTCTATAAATACCCCAACACTTGTTGTGTTGAGAGATGGATGAATATCTTTCAGATGAGAAATAGGAGTAAGGAGAAAAGACTTTGAGCTTTTTGTAACAGAAAAGAACAGTAATACAATTATTCAGACTTTGTGCTCAATAGCTGTGTTATACATTAGATCTTCACTACTCCACGATTGCACTCGTCTCCTCCTTCAATTCTTTGGCCAAATAGCAGAGAAGAGCAGTACTAATGAAGACCCTTCAGCTCAAGGCGAAATTAATCAAGATGTCCGGTGAAACCGATTGCGACTCTACTATTGGATAACATGGATTTGATGAGTATGACTCGGATGAAGAATAGAGCATACTCATGTTATTCAGCGACAATCTATTGCTGTTTTTAACCGCCCGCGCCCTTCGCAATGAAAGGAAGCAAAGTTTTGCGCCCTCTTGCAAAAGATCATGTCGTAATCAAGCACTCCACCTCCAACCATTATTAAAGAGGTAATCCTCTTCCTACTCAACTCCCTGTTAAATATTTTTACAAATAAGTCTTTTCTGCCTACTCTCCTTCGAATCAGCCCCCTCATCTTCCTATAAGATCATAACCTGTTCCCGCAACTGCGAAGTTGAAGGACTCATTCCTTTACCAAGCAGACCCTTGGCCCATTCGATATATTAGATCATGCAAAAAAACCAAATCCATATGTCTGAATCTGATATCTTCAGTAAACCCCGAACAGCTTGTAAGATGACTAGTATATCCAAATCAAGCTGTTAATCTAATCGGCTTCCCCAAAAGGCATCCTTTCACTCTCCTGAATCCACATAAATGTTTTGCTTCAACATCGCGCATCAGCAAGATAGAACCTTTCTATCTCTCTCGTCCTACTCAACGGCCTAAGTTGGAGCAACTGTTAATTGATTTCCGGCGCTTCGATAACGGCATGCCGGCAAAAGGTCGCCCATGTCTTGGCCTCACTCTTACCAAACCTTTCGGCAATGTTACTCATTGTAGACCAAGTAAGTACCATTTGATTGGCCAAAAATCCAGACGTCACAATTCAACGTTTACAACATCCTCCCGAATAAAAGAGTAAAAATGACCGTCCTTGTCTCTGACATTCCTGCAGCCTATGGAATTTCTGCTAGAAGGAGCTTTTTGCAGCGAATTTTGGGTGGAGAAATTCACATGGACTGGTCTAAAGATAGAATTCCAGTCAAAGGCGTAATGCAACTTTGGAACGGAATCGCAACTAGTACTTGGACTTGGTCACTAGCTCCGAAGATCCCAAAGCCCCAAATTACCTTTTTGATCATCAGGATGGTGGAACTCCTTTTTTTCACCAAGGCGGATACAAAGGACGTCTTTTTTCAAGAAAATGATCCCTCAAAAAATCTGACCTTCAATTTTTGATGGCAGTTTCGCAACTATTGGATGTGGCCGCCTGGGGTTTGTGGCTATTATCTCCCTAGGAGAGTCATTCCCTCGCCTCCTTTCAAATTGATTTTTCACACGAACAATACTACTTGCTGATTATGAGTCTCTGTACTCGGTATTCAAGCTTCCAAAGGAAAGAGGAATTAAAATCTAAATTCAAGATGATGCCAGAGCGTGTAAAATCAGGTCCCAAATATTTACCGAAGTAACAAAATGAAGGCTCAGACACTACCACTACCGTAATGCAGTTGTCCAGCATTGAGGACTTTGATTCCTTTTCGATAGGGGCAATTCCAAGAGCTCAAATGAATATGGCCGATTCATGGCCGTTTCAGCTCTCTCATGCTCCCGCACACCGGGTTTGAAAAAAATGAACTACATACAAAACAATCGAAGTAATTTTTCCGCCCGGCGTCCATACAACTCTCAGCATTGGCAGGTATTCAACATGATAATCACCGTATTGCCTTTCTAGAAATCAGAAATTTTGAATGAGTTTTTGTACTTTGAAGGATCCACCTCACATTCCGTGAATCAATCAACAGTCAAAAACCATGAATCAGAGAGAAAGACGGCATATGTCCGCTCAAGGAAAGAAAATTCCGAGGCCTGGTTTCTTCTGACGCCTGTTTTGACCATCATGACCGTTTTTTGTTAAAAAGAAGAAGCGGGACATCCTTGCTCATCCCCAGAAACAGAACCAGTCATTAGTTTCTGAGCAACATCCGCAATTTGTGAAATCGGAAATGTGCACCCAGAGAAAGCGGAAATTCGTCAAGGTTCTGAGAGATATATGGTGTATTGTCATGGTCCTATGCCGATTTAAAGTCCCTTTCAAGCCAAAGGACGTTTCGCATGACATACCGCTAAGTACGATTCAAAGCCTTCCATCAGAACAGGCACTATAATCCCAAGATTTCGGTGCGCCATTCAGCTGAAAATTCCAGAAGATGCTGAATGCAAGATATCATCTTCCTTTCCTATTCAATCACAAGCACTTGGGTGGCAAACATTTGCCAGTTCGCAGAACAATGGTGAAATACGCATATGCGTAGACTTCTAAACTTGAACCAAGCTTTGCTGAAAACAACTAAACTCTTCCAATAATGGATCAAGTTCTGCAAGCAGTAACTGGATCAGAAAATGCTTTCTATGCTTGATGATTTTTTCAGGCTACAACCAGTGATCCTCGCCGGAAGATCATTCAAAACACATTCATAACTACTCCTTGGGGTAAATTTGCCTTAGCAGGATCCTTTCGGCCTAACTAAACGCTGGTTCGCACTTTTCCATTGGGCCCATGGATTTCTTCGCCTTTAAAGGCATGATGGGAAATAATGCATTTAGTTTATCTAGATACTTAACCGTGTTCTCTAAACAACGAAGTGATCCATTGTGATCATTTAGGACAAGTATTGGCCAGGTCCGAGAACCGGATTCCCTAAATCCCAAAAAGTCTGTTTTTGGGTTACTGAAGGAAATTGGCTAGGCCATGTGGTTAGCAAGAAGGAACGAAGATGGATTCCGAAAGAGTTAAGCGATCCAAAGCGCTTACCTAACCACGAACAGATGGTGTTCATTCTTTCCTTCGGAAAGGCGAACGTTCTTAGTTGGTTTTGTTCGCTGATTTTGCTGAAAGACCCGCCACATACTGAACATGATTAAAGGGTCACCCACTTTCGGATGGATGAAGAGGGGAAAAAGTGTCATTTGAGGAGATAAAAATCTTCTGTTGTCTCCATCACCAGTCCTGTTTGTCCGGATTTCTCCAAGAACATTCATTATGTATAGTTACGCACCTCCGCAACTACTGTGTCTTGCATCCTAGATGGCAAAGAACGGGGTCGGCGAATATTGAATCTCCAATTGCATTCTTAGTTCTCCTCTCAAGCCCACGAACTGAAATTGACTCAGCTGGAAAAAGGCATAATTGCCTTTGCCGTTTCATATCTTGAGAATTTTTCAGGTATTATATTCTGACGTCTCACATACGTAGTGCTGGTCCCTAGACACCGCGTAAATCATTCTAACTTTCAGCAAGGTTAGGAGCTTGAGAGGGAATTGTGATCACAAAAAGTTTCAGGAATATGACCTAGGTATTAAGTCCCACCACGCTGGTGAGAGTAAACAGAAGGGTAGAAAAACCATGGATGTCACGGAGCGGGAAAGGAGAATCACATCCAGGAGAAGCTAAGGAAAAAGAAAGGTACACGTAAGGGGAGAAGGGATCGGGGACAGGAGGCCCGAAAGAAAAAAGAAAAGAGAGGAAACGAAAGAAAAAGGAATAGGGACCTAACATAGGGAAAAGAAAAGAGGAACACAGAAAATAAATCGAGAGAGGTAAAGTTGAAAGGTTAGAAGGAAGAGGAGGAGAGGAAAAACAAAAAGAGAGAAATGAAGAAGCGATGGCGGCGATGGAAAGAAAAAGGGGAATAGAGGAGAGAATAATGAAACAAAAGGGGCGAGAAATCGGGGGGGAGAGGAGCGAAGACCAGAGCAAAAGACAAAGTTAAGAGAAAAAAGTAAAAAAAGAAAGCGTAAAGAAAAGAATAAACGTGCGCGAAAAGACAATCAGGAGAAAGAAAGGCTGAATACAGAAAGAGGGGCGGGGAAAAGTGAAGCATAGGCGAAGATGGAGAAATGAGTAGAGATAGCAAAAGATTCCAGACGAGGGTGGCGGGATGACACGAGCAGAAAGAAAATAAGCTCAAAAAGGCGAAACATAGAAAGGAATATGCGGAAAAAGAAAGAAAGAAAATGAAGAAGAGAACGAGAAAGGAAGGTAGGGCCACAGAAGGGGAAATCAACCATGAAATTAGAGGTAAAAAAAGCGAAGAAGAGAAAAGAGGAGAGAAAAGGCGAAAGGGGCAGGGGGGGGGAGGGTGGAAAAAGGGCAGGTGGAGGAAATGGAAAAAAAGAGGGGCAAAAACAGCAGAAAAAAGCAAGAGCAAACAGGTAAACAGAAGGGAAAGTATCAGCAACAAGAGGAGAACAAAAGCAAAAGTAGGAAGGACAGGAAGAAAGAAAAGGTATAGGAGGGACAAAGGAAAAGACAAGAACGCGGGAGCTGGAGAAGGGAAGAGAGAGACGCTGAAAAAGAAGAAGAAAGGACGCGTGAAGAAATAATGACCACAAAAAGAAAAAGGCACATTGCGAGTCGGCAAAGGGAAGGGGAGGGGGCGAAGAAATAGAAGGAGCGAGGCGAAGAAAACGGTGAGATCCATGGAAAGATGTTACCGAATGAATAGGTAGATCGTAAAAACCAATGCATGGTGTAATCTTGAAAAACTGTGAGGAAATAGCTTTAGTGAGTAATGTAAGATTAATCTGTATAGTCCTAGACATGCCACATTGAAAATCATTTGGAGCATGCTCTTTAGCCAGGTGCCGAGAACACGGAATTGGCCTAAATCCCAAAAAGTCTGGGTAGCTTAGGGGTTACGGAATGGAAATTTGAAAGGCCATGTGGATAATCAAAAAATGAACGAAGATTGATGCCGAAGGGAGTGTAAAGGCTAGTCCAAAGCCTTACTCTACCTACAAGCAAAGAATGAGTGTTCATTCTTTCTTCGGAAAGGTAGCTAACTAAATCTTGATGCGATCTAGTTCCTGATAAATCCTGATATAAAGAATCGCAACATACATGAACATGCTGAAAGGGTCACCCATGTTGTGCATTAGAAGCATTGGTGTGAAGGAGGGGAGCGCTAGGAATAGGTTGTAAAAGTAGGAATGTTAATAAACTTCTGGTGGAGACTCATGGCAGCCAAAGTCCTGGTATGCCTACAAGAGGATTTCATCCAAGTGGCATCTTGATTAGTGTTAGAAAATAATTAAAACATCCGAGACATACTGTGAGGGATTAATCACATAAAGATTGACAACAAGAACTTAACGAGCTTATCTGAATTGTTCTCGATTAAATTCATGTGTCCTCCTCTCATATGATTTATTGATACTCAAAGGTTTCAATGTATTTTTAGCTGGAAAAGCACGCCTTTGCCGTTGTCAAAGCAGTGAAGAATTATCAGGTATTCATCCATTCTGAACTCACATACGAGTAGTTGCTGAATAGATGGAGGACAGCGCAATGTACTTTGTTGGCGCTCAATTCCAGGCCCTTGCAATTGAGTTAGGTAATTTCCCTAGACTCTCTGTAGAGGCAACTGGATTCTATGTAAGATCAGGATTATTCACCTTGTTATCTAAGTACACCAAGCTAAGTAAAGGTAAATTATAAATTTGTAAGCTAATTCTTGTGCCTTGTAAAAATTAAAATTCAGAAAGGTTCAATAGAGATAATGGAGAACTAGTACCCTAGAAGAGCACTCCCCTCGAAAGGACCCTGATTCTCTGCCTCTAGTTTTATTGAGGTATAAAAACTTTGGACTTATGGGTTATCAAGATATGTTCACATATTTCATGAAGGTAAAATGTATAAAATCAATGCCCTGATTCCCAATAAAGGGTAAACCCACTATGAAGCTCATTGTGCTTAGCGAAATATTTTATCTGGGATGACGGTTTATATAATTCCCAGCTGATGACAACACGAATGATAACTTACTCCAAAAGTATTGACAAGCTCCAGCAAGTAAAACTGCTGGAAATCATTCACACCTGAGCCATGTGGAGTGTAAAATTACATCTTCTGAGACCCCATAGCCCAATGAAAGAGAATCATTCTAGGAAGGTACTCATTGGAAACATACATTATTAACTACACAAAAAAAAGCATGTACCTAATGTAGGCAATGTTCCGATACCCTGTTCAACTGACATATAGTCGGCAAGAGACACATTGGCTGCACTGGATGATGTTCGGATGGGAATTATCAATGAACCATAAAAGGAAAATACAAGTGTATATAAATGTAATTTATTGGAGCATTCTCCAAGTCCTCATAGTCGAGTGCCGGACATGTGGCATAAAAAAGTCCTCACATTCTAATAGGTCAAAAAAATTTGAATAACTGGGTGGAAGAGATAAGTGTGATTTTACGCCACTTAATGCAAGTGGTTATAACAGTATATGATTGAAAAAGAAGGATCATTGAAAAAGGAATTCGGTAAGTTCAAAACATTAGATCATGGTTGATAATGCTCTCCAAAACTTCTCCTCGCGTTGAAGTTATTAGAATTTTCAATGAATTACAGTGCAAAAAATCTCATGCACACTGCTTTCAGATCATTACCCTCAGGGAAATGGTTAGGCATTGTAGCCAGTCAATAAGAAAGTAAGTACAACCATACCCACTGGTTATTAGTAAATTATGTATATCAGCGGATGTAGCAGCAAGTAATTGTACGATGCTTTGAGAAAGGAATTTGCATTACCCCCAGGATGAATAATAGTTTTTATTTTACCCTTTCAAGTATTGAAATGGCACTAATGAAAAAGGGGCAAATTTAGACTACCTTGAATCTTCCTCCTCTACAATTGGCACGAGCAATCTGTAGATGAAACTTATTTTGAATTCAATCTATCAAAGATAATTACCTATCATGGCGGCAGATTTGAATAAAAGAGTTTTAGACTTGTCGACTAAAATCCCAAAACATCATGTAATCAAGTGATGAGGCTTAATTGATGAGAAGTGCCAAGTCTGAGAGATTGGCCACTGGGACTTCTCCTCCTTCTTTGGGACAAGTGAAGAGAACCAAAGCCGGTATGGACATGTGTCAAAAATTGATAACCTACGGAGAGGGCCCTACAAAATCGAGCAAGTCAATGGAGATAAGAGTGGTGCTCTATTTCTCATATCCTGGATGGAGCTGAGCTCCCGCTTCCCTATAGTCAATGCAACATGTTAGGATCTTCAGGAATTTGACCTGGGTAGCTAAAGTACAGTATCGAAATTAGGGGATGAGTATTGGGATAAGTAATTGTTGATGAACTATTCCTTTGTAGTAAATCCGAACCCCCTGGTTTTTGACTCCGTACCCAATGGATAGGCACATGTGATCTGGGATTTCTCTACCCCCATAGTTTGCTCAGGGATAGTCCCCAGAAAGAGCCAGCTGTTATCCCGTAAAATTGACAAGGGCAATTTTACCGATAACCATACCGAAAATTTTGTTTCGATCCCTCGTTAGGGATCCCTCGCGTTCGAAACATTGTAAAATCCCTTCCCGGGAAATCTAGTTTTTGAACTTAGTCTTTTTGAGCCTTTTTTTGGCTGGGCGCATGGTTTTTCCTTGCAACATCAAGTTTTGATGCGCCCCCTTAAAAGCCTTTGGCGCATGGTTTTCCATGTTAGTACACGTCCTTTCGGTGCGCCAAAGGATGTTGAGTCAGGTTTTTGGTGCGCCAAAGGGCGCACGTAATCTCTTTGTTACACCAAGTTTTGGTGCGCCAAAGGGCGCACATAACTTCAGTGTCAACAACGCATTTGGTGCGCCAAAGGCGCGCTCATTCTTCTGTTGTCAATTCCTTCCATGCGCCAAAGGGCACACGCTTTCCCTTGTCGACAGCTGTTTCCATGCGCCATTTCAAAAGTTGGTGGCGCATTAATGACAAGTTTTTCTATAAATATCAGTGCGCGCCCATGTCATTTTCATTCATTTTGTCAAGCACGTGATCGCTCTGGATTTGTCAGCTCTGCTCTGTCACTTATCATCGCCCTGTGGACCCGCTTTCAAGGATCTTTAACATATATATTTTAAGGTAAGAGGTTCATCCTCTTTTTCATTGCATGCTCTTTGAGCTGTTTTTTGTCTGGTTTTGGTGTGGTCTGCTTGGTCTGTGTTTAATCTGAAGATGTTATATGTTTAGGCTGTTTCCCCCTGAGCTTTTCCATCGTTTTCTTCTTTTCCTCCTCTTCCTTCCCTCTTTCCAGATCTGCTGGTAAAGGGAGCTTTCTTGAATGGCTTGGCCTGATTAAATCCTTTTATAAAACCCTTACTTGCACCAAGTAACTATTTAAGTGGAGGAAATGAATAAGAATGATTTGAGTGAGTGAGTCTTTTTCAAATGGCGCACTGGCGCGCCTTGTTACAATCAAGACAGTCGCGCCCCTCGGCGCACCTACCCGCCATGCAACATGCTCAAGACCCGCGCCAAATGGCGCACCTTGCCATCCTGCTGCAGTTTAAATTCACATGCGCCCACGAAGCGCGCCCCTTTTACATGCTGCAAAGTTTAGAATCCCGCGCTTCCTTAAAAAGCTTTCGGCGCACCCTTTATCCATGTTGCATAATGTTTCCATGCGCCAAAGGGCGCACCCAGTTTCCATGTAACACAAGACCTTATTCGCGCAAGTATAAAGATTACAAAGGCGCGGGCGCACCTTCCGATTGCAGTAACATGATGTTGTGTAAACCCTCCATGCGCCGCGCCATATTCCTTTGGCGCACCCTTTATCCATGTTACACAATCCATCCATGCGCCAAAGGGCGCACCAAACCCCAATGTAACACGCATTTCCTGTGCGCCCTGCTATAAAATGCAACCTGCTTCATCCATGCGCCATGCGCCTTTGGCGCCAGTTTAACCTCTGCGACATTCCTTTTCTGTGCGCCTTATCTATTTGGCCTGTGACATACATTTTTCATGCGCCCTGAGCCTTATAATCTCTAACTCTGTTTCCTTCTGCTAGCTTTCCAATGGAAGATCAAATGACTAATTCAACCTTTTTGGATTGGGTCTCACTTCTTCTTCATGCAGATCAGCAACTGAGTTCGAAAGAACACATGTCTACGTCAAGCAAGAAACCTACCAAACCAAGAGGAAAGGCTAAAGCTGACAGAAGAAGAGATGAAATACAAATATCAGAGGGTCAGGATGCCCGAATCACAGGCTGAGTGCAGTATGGATGTCAGAGACTCTGAATTGGGTCACATCGACATGGATGAGTTCTGGGTTAGAACTCAAAAAGTTACAAGAAGTCCATGGATGGACAAGTTAATAGGCAGTGCTCTGCATTTCACCGGCGGAATCCCAGTCAGTGCTGTAAACAACGAATTCATGATGGTGGTTGCCCAATGTTACAACAAAGACACAAGATGTGTCGAGAACAGTAAGGGCGAGGTAGTCATAAACCTCACTGCCCGTCATTTTGAGTTAATGCTTGGCATCCCTCACCACCGGAAACTACGTGGCTGTTAGCCAGCAAGAATGCATCAAGGCCTGGGAAGACAACGAAGACAAGTGCATGCAGTTGATGAATGAGGTCTACCTAAAGAATAAGAAGGTAGTGACCCGGTGGCCTCAAACTATCCACCGAAGTGATTTCTCAGAGGAACTCAGTGATACAATCACCTTCCTGAGCAGAGTCTTCGGGCTTTCAGATGCCCACTATTTCCATAAGTGGATGCTGCGGTACCTGGAGACACTGAATAAAAATTTACCCGATCAGTGCTTTTGCTGGGGTGGAAATAATAAGCGGCACTATATCTGAGCAGCTACAACAGCTCGCCACAACAGGAGTATTCCATATGAACTCCTATGTAGTCTACGCTGCAGCATCGGCAAGGGATTACCCAGGGCTCAACCGAAGTGGAGTATGGCCTCAAGCCAAGATATTTGATTACTATCCAGAGCTGAGGCTGAGAGAATAATATCCCTCAATTTGCTAAAGTTAACGATGCATTCTTCTATCACATCATGTGCATGTTGCGGCCCAACATTTGACTCATAGCCGGACGACCAAAAACATAGTGGCAGTCACACAGAAATGGGGAGCCCTGTTCACCCAATTTCCCACGTTCACCTATCTAAGGGTTGTTAAGTTTTTGGGAGAGCCAACCAGGCTACCAAGGTATGTTGGACCAAAGTTGATTCTACTGGAGTTATCAAGGCAGCTGGTCACATACCATGAAAAGTGCCTCAAAAGAAAGAAGGGCGGAACTCCTTTCCCCCTCACAGGTGGGCCGGTACACATGCTCCTCCTATCACAAGGCAAAGGAAATGTTCGCAGAGCTGGAGTTGCTAAATTTGAAACACGACTTCCCAGCCAGGCCTACCTTCGATCCTAGGAGCTGCCTACCAAGGACTAAGCTTGATCTGATCCATATCCCTCAAATTGAGGATATTTACATTGATGTTCTCCATGAGGTGGAACTCAGAAGAAAGGATCACTCGTCGCTTGGCATTAACGGAAATCATCCAATACGGAGTGGCCATTTTCCCCAAAGGCTTCCAAACCACGGAAGACGAAACTAGACAAAGTGTATAATGACACAGAAGGAGATGATTGGCCCTTCCCGGACATTGACAGAAGCAAGGCTCCTCAAACAATTGAGGAGAGGGTCAAGGAGACTATGCGGAGAACAGAGCATTGGTGCCGCATGAACAGACTGATCTACCTTGGGGTAGATTTCACAGCTTCCCCTTTGGGCAACGCACCTCCAAGGTCAAAGAAGCTGCTGAAAGGCAAAAGTGCCGAAGGTGAACCTAGCACCATTCAAGAGGAAGCCCCTGAAAGTCCTCTTCCTTCAGAGCTTGAACAAGTAATAACTCTGGATTCGCCAGAGAAAGAATTGACAGAGGATAGTCCTATACGCCCATCCACCCAGGATGTCGGCATCGCTACAACTTCAGAGGTCCCTTCTATCCCTTCTTCTTCTCTTCCTCCCCCTCCTCGAGTGACTCAAGCAACCATCTCCTTTGGTTGTGTCCTCTACCCCTTCTTCTACTCTTTCCCCCGCCTCTTCATCTATCTTCTACTCCCTCGCTGATTTGTCTTCTTCCATTTCTTCCCTCATCTCCGAGCTCCCTTCCCTTCCTATGTCTTCTGCGGTTGCGGTTTCCCTTTCTCCCGTGGGCACTTCCTCGGCTATTCTTTCGATGCCGCCGCCGCGTGTCTCCATGTTTTTCCCCTCTTCTACCGTTGCTGCCTCCCCCTCTGTCTCTGGTCCTTCTTCTATAGGACCAGCTTGGATCTCTCAGCAGCTGAGCCAACAAAAGAGGAAAGTCCCCATCGCTCCGATGGACTTTTCTGGTCATTCCGGCTAAAGGAGCAAAGAAGCACAAGCCGGTTACACGCTTCTCGAAGAGCACTGCAGGTGAGAGAGTCATGGAAATAGCATACCCTAACCCCCTCAAAGAAAAAGAAGATCTGTCTCCAATAGATTTCACCGTGACCCAAGTCACAATGGGGACATCCTCAGAAAGTCTCCAGGGGGAAGCTCTTTCCGCAGTGGATGCACTCTGCAAGAAGCTTCAGGAAATGAAAGAGGAGAAAAGGCTACTGAAGGAGCAGAACAAATATCTGCTTCAGGCCTTACAGAAGATGGGAAGTGCACCTCCCACAACTGCCACCGAGACTCCTGAGCTGCTCAGTCAGGAGAAGATTAATGAGTATTCAAAAATCGGCGAGCAGGGTATGGCCGTTTCTGCTTGGAGGAGCCAAATCCTCAAGGATAGTGAAAAAGTAATCACCGAGTATATCATTTTATACCTGAACATCGAGAATGCGAACAAGGAACTCCAAGCATTAGCAAGCCCAATATCAGAAGAGTTAGAGCATGCTAGACTCTAGCACGAGACCTTCCAACAAATGTTCGACTGTTTAGTCGAAGATCTGGTCAAGTTCGGAGTATTCGGCCATCCAAGGGCCCTCAACAAAACTATGTCCACTTTGGACTATCGGAGAGATCAGATGGAATTTGTTTTAGAAAAGATAGACAAGGTAAAGGAAGAGGCCCTAGATGCAATGCATCAAATGGAGAAAATTGTCCTCGCCATGACTCCAGGGCTGCTCACTCCTTCCCTTACCTTGAGATCAGCTGATGACACTATCCGGATTTTCAAGGAGATAGCCTCTCAAGGGACAGGGCTAGAGGTCACGTTCGATACTGAATCTATCAACAACCTACTGGCCTGTAGGGACTTCATCGGGTTCCTTATCGAGGTGGAGAAAGATTATTCCAAACTCCCGGAAAAGCTCATAGACGAGCGGGAGACTTGCGAAGCCATCAGTGAATGGCACAAGGATCCATCACAGGATCAATTTGGGCCAATGATCAGCAAGTTTTTGGAATACCGCGCTCAGTTCCACATATCATCACCTGAGCAGCATCAGAAACAGGAAACCCCTTTTCGGCCGTAGGATGATGATGATGAGTAGCTTCTTCTTCTTCTTCTTCTTCTCTCTATTCTCTGACTTTCTTTTCGAAATGTCTAAAAGTGTGTTGGCACAAATGATGACATCATCCATGTTGCATCATGGGATGATGTCATCCATCAAAGTTGTCAAAGTCAACATGACTTTTAGATATTTTGTAAATATCTTTGTAAATAAGTGGTTAGCTCCTTTTTGTCTTCTCTCTCCCTCATATTCTATAAATACTAGAATACTTGTTGTATTCAGAGGTGAACATTTTTTAGATAGAAATAGAAGTGAGGAGAGAAAGACTTTGAGCTTTCTTGTAACAGAAAAAAGCAATAATACAATTATTCAGACTTTGTGCTCAATAGCTGTGTTATACATTAGATCTTCCTTACGTTAGATCTATATGTGTTTAATCTGTTAGATTCATATCTACTTTTCCGTCATTTGTTTATCAGTATTGCTTTGTTTATTTATGCAAGTAGGTTTGGCTCTATTTACTACCAAACTAAAAACATAAATCTTCTGACCTTTCTGCTTTGGAATTCATTTCTTTTCTCCCTTCGGATCTGTTCTTTCTCTTCTCCCTCTTTCATTCCTTTCTTTTCGCAGCCTAGAATACTCTACTGGGATGAGATCCCAACCCCGAAGGTAGAATCTGTGAGACTTGCATAGGTTCCTGCTAGTAGAAATAGCAATAAACCAGTTTCGCTTTGCTGTCTCAAAGAGGGGCTAAGCCCTGCACACTGTTGGCTCGTCTATCCATAGATCTGTCCGCGCGACAGATTTTCGGACCAACAAGTACCAAATCCAAAATCCATTTTTTTAGGGATCAAATAGAGTAGTAAATACCTGATACCCCCACCATTGGATTCAAAATGTCATTTCTAATCAGGGTCATATACAATTTCATTAAACCATCTAGAGCTCAAGATATCGTCATTTCAAGTTTTCATCTTAGAGTGAGTTTGAGAGTTACTCTCAAACTCACTCTAATTTTGGGAGGACACGTGTCAGATCTAGGATCTTGGTAGGATTTTGTGTTCCTCACATCCCTCAAGGTCAGGGACATCAACCATGAAAAAATGCATCTAGTCTCTATATGACCTTTGGATCCTCATGCAACCTCTAGGATTGTATGTTGTTGAGAAGATAAAGTATGATACTTAGTAGAAGGTACACAGAAGGTTCACATGTGAGAACAGGGTCCATTCAAAGGTGTAGAAGGATATGGAAGAAAAAAATCGTGAAAGACAAGGACATATTTAGGATTTAGCCATTTTCAGGATTATGGACTAGTTTTGGAGATAGCATGCCAAGCACACAAACTGGATAGAGACTTGTGTGAGACACATAGGCTACTTTTGGAGGAATGTCTACTAAGTGCTTTGCATGGGTTCAAGTTAATAATAGAATTATTACTACCAAATAACCAGAAGAGATCTATTATTAGCACACTTACATGTGTGTCTATTATTGTAAAGGTGTATGGCTATTTTCATTCTGCAACCTATTTTGGGAATTATGTCAATGGTGAAGGGAAAGCCCCTATCCTTATAAATATGTAGTGATCTATATAGTATAGAGGACTGAATATGAGTTATTGTGTAGTTATGCTACCAGATCTGATGTACGCATAAACTTATGTTACTACTTATTGTAAGAGGCTTTTGAGTATTTAATGTGTTTAATATAATGGAGTGTGTTGACTTAGTCGAGGTGTTAAAAATTATTACAACTAGATCTTGCGTGATTGAATTCATTATGGCTACTATTTGAATCCATTACTCTTTAGTCTTAGATCTGGAATATGCTTTGTAGAATGTTATACTATGTATGAATCTGAATGCATCAACTCTTAATTTTACTAACATCCTATAGAAGAAACCCTAAATAGGGTCCTGGTACCTTTGCATTCTTTAGGTAAGCACTTAGTCTAGGTTGGGTGATGTAACAACATGCCTCAGTTATTTCTTGTAAATGCTAGGCTACATCATTGGTTCCATTGCGGGGACCTATTTTTCAGTTGTTTTTCAAGATGGTTCATGATGAAGACATATCAGTTGACCCTAGAAAGTGTTAACAAGTGGATATAAGATCTAGAAGAAGAATAAACATGGAGGTTCAACACTAGATCTGAGTTGAATGCACGCATATGGGTGGAATAGAATCTGTATGGCAGTTTGTATGAGATATTATTTTCTATTTTTCCGATAGAACTATACAAGTGGCTGGTTGCCTATGAGTCTAAAAGGGATTGGAAGTATTTCACACTTGTCTAGACACACGAAGAATTTTAGGCCCTTTAGATGCTGGTCTAATTTGGACATGCACTGTGGATACTTGGTTTTTTGGTGTTCTAAAAAGTTATATTCTCGAGTACTTGATTTCCATTTATTCTTTCCCAGAGGTTGTGGAACTCCATTTCTTATGATATCCCAAGGGAACTTATTTGCAGGGCATTGCACTGATAATCAAAATCTTGATGGTGACCGTGAACTTGGAAAACAAACTGATGGCTAACTAAACCCCACTATACGTGGGGGAAGGATCAGGTTTGGTGAAAGATGGAAGACTTAGTGGTAGAAGGGAAGATAAAATAAATGTGTCTTAAGTATAATGAGTCACATTAGAGGGAGATAAAGAAGCAACGAGATGTTGTAGAGAAAATGGCATTGAGGAGAGAGATGGCTCGCAAAGGATTTAGAGCTCATGCAGAGGGTGAAGAGTTAGATAATTAGGAACATCCCCATTTGGTAAATCATGACAGGGAACCACCCTTAGCCTCACGTGGAATCACACCAATAGATATGACCTCGGCCATGAGTGTGCATCTGAATCTAGCTAACAACCTAGCCATTGCGCTTGGTTTTCTAGTATCTAGAATGAAAAATTGTCAACAAGCTCATTTAGGTAGTAGGAGAGAAAGATTAAATCACATAGCAAGTACATTGATGGAATGGTAGATTTCTTCGTTGTTGTTTGGAGGTATATTTTTAGGTGTGTCATCTACACTAAATTCAAGCACGTAGAATTTTGGACTCACTTATGGGAGCGGTAACACTTCGCAGACTGTAGGGGTTTAGTTTAGTACTACTATTGGGATAGAGGGAAGTACATCTTCTGTTCCACTTCTGGCTATATGTGGAGGATCAAGATGTATAGGTGGTTCTAGTTCTTATGGATTTGGTGATTCTAGATCAAGTGGGCAAGTTCCAAACCAACCCCATAATATTTACATGGGGATGTATTTTTGTCTACCAAAATATTGGGGCATAGAAGATACTGCTGAACATGTGCACATGTGGTAAATACTGTGGCACGTAAAAGGAATGAGGGCTTCTGAGTGTAGGGAAAGTTAATTTGTCATTACGTTATAAGGATGCACACACATCTAGTACAAATTTTTTGACCCTGATTAGAATTGCATAGACTATGTAGCATTAAAATATGTGTTCCTTAAAGAGTTTAACATCCCTGAGTTTGAGTAGAAGAGTATAAGCATGCTCAATGATATTAAAAAAGGCACTACTAAGAGTGTTAGGGAGTATGAATCCTATTTCAAAATGATTTTATCTAAGATTTTTTATGATATTCACGCAAGCCAGCATGCACAACGGTACATTGGAAGCCTCATTACACCTTTTAGAAGGGCACTATCACATAAGACATACATTGATATGCACAAAGAACTTAAAGTAGCTTTACGTGCTGAGGTAGTCAGAAGTATATACACTGGACTTAACCCATTATTGGAAGCAAAAATTGTGGCTATGGAAAAGAAGTTGGAGAAACTATTGGTGAACTCAGAACATGAGACACACATGGGGATTTGGTGTACAAATTGTGAAGTGGAAGGTCACACAAAGGATATTTGTCCCCATAGATCAATACATTCATTGCTGCTAGACTGTGAGATATGTCATTTGAACCATGATGCTAGCCACTGCCCTTTATTAAAACATGTAATAAGGAAGAACGTCTCTTACTATTATATAATTTACAGGTCCATGACTCATGATACAAAGGATTGTAGACTAATTGGTCAGATTGATGATGCTATAGATATTGGTGTATGGCAAACATAAGTATTGAATAAATCTAAATGAAAGAATGAGCACCATAATTGGAATCACAATCAAGTGTGCTATGATCAAAATGAAGGGTGTTTTGAAGGAGGTCGTGGCAAAGGTCGAGGATACCATGGTGAATTCAGAGTATGAGGCCATGGTGGTGGATGGGGTGATTTTCCTTGTAGAACATGCTTTACATGTAGATCACCTGACCACTATAAGTGCAAATTTCCTCATAATATTACATGTTCTTTCTGTAGAAAGAATCATAGCTATGAGGAATGGCCGGACTTATAAGAGCATCTTAGTAAGAAACATAAATAAGAAAACATAGATGTAGGGATGGTTAGAATATAATGCACTGTGGAAAATTAGTGGATGCCCAAGTTAGAATTAGAATCTGAGGTATTGCCTATAAAGATCACTGCCCACACTGAAATGAAACATGCCAAAGCAGCGTTACAATAGAATCCTACATCACTAAGGAGGATTTTCTACATGCACGGTATCTAGATATTTTCCATCATAAGGAGGTTTATCAGGAAACCGTGAAGGTACTTAGAAATATTTAGGGTGAAATAAAGTGTTTAAAGGAGGAATCACGGAAGAAGAAGAAAAATAAATTACCATGAACGGTCCAAACTGATATTGATGAATTGAAGGAGGTGTGCAAAATGTTGTGCCATGAGAATATCATTCCATTGTTAGGGAATTAGCTAAAGGAAAACACTCCACACGAAAGTATTGAGACTGGATGGAAGATCCTGCATGTAAATCTTCCCCCCATAGTTTAGACTATGACAAGGAAATCAATCTGAATGATATGATGGATGGATGGCTTTTGAGTAATATATTTCTTGATACATGCACGAAAGTCAATGTGCTTACTTTAGATGCATGGGTACATATGGGGAGACCCTATTACAGCCATCTTCTAATGTTTTGTTTATGGATGATTGAACCAAGGCAACCCCTATTGGAGTTTTAAAAGATACATCCATTACTATACAAGGGGCCAAGTTCATAGGAGACTTTGAGGTTTTGGAACTTACTGAAGTAGAAATCTTCCCATCTCTACTTGGGTGCTCTTGGTGTTCTGTAAATAATGTTGATATTCAGTTCAACAAGGGATATATTAGTTTTGAGAACAAGGAAAAAAAGGTTATTATTCCTTTAATTGATGGGAAATCTATGCCCTATGTTGAGCCTTTGAGTGAGGAAGATCTGAATGGGATTTATGTACGCCCCATCTAGGACCCAAAAGTTCTTGGGCCATCTAAAGAAGGAATCCTTCAGTGTGAAAATGCACAATATATTAGTGATACTACAAGTAATGCTTGTGATAATTGGGCTCCTGGTACTTATGAGTGGGTAGGGGACAGAGTAAGAAGCACATTTGCATGGAACAATATACATCATTATATCAAGATAATAGATAGTAACTTGGTACCTTGATACATTAGAGAAGGAGATCCTACGGTATTTTTGTGTGCCATGGAGGAATACTGGATAAACCAGTTACAGAGACAGAATATTATAGCATATACCCTATGTGGGACAACAACGCACTAGTGGGTGGTGTAATCATAATTTAGCATAGGCATATTTATTGCATTTCATTGCATTGTCTTTTATTTAATAATGTGCAACATGTGCACTCTAGTCTAGTGACTTGCATTCAATATTGTTATGTTGGATAACATTCAATATTGGTATTAGTAGTAATTACATGTGCATGTGAGATGGGTCTTATCATCTTGTAGTTGGTGCCTGATAGGGTGTCATGTCTATCCATATTAGGATATCTAATATCTACAAATATTACAGCTCTTGCATTGTTATGTAATCTGATTTCATGATCAATAATATTTGTGAGGCTTCCGTCCCTCTTTGGTCATTACAATCTTATTCTATTCTATCATTTGGTATCAGAGATATACTCTTGTTATCATTTGGTATAAGAGAAGGTTCTATCCAAGAAAGGTTGAAGAGGATCACTATTGGAGAGGATCCATTGGAGAAGAAGATCTGCATCAAAGGAGAGCCATTGAAGCATCCCACAGCCTCCATTCCTTCCAAGCATCCCTCAACTAAAATTTGACCTATCCACTTATTTGGAAGGTAAAAAAATAATTTAGTCATTGGCATAGCCAATTGATCCAACATATTGGCGGAATATTTCATATTTGAGGATCTTTTAAAAAAAATTAAAAATAAAAGATCTAAGGATTTGGGGTAAAAAAAGAGATCTTGAAAAAAAAAATTTGTTAAAAAACAAAAATATTGAAAAAAAAACGAGAAAGATCTTGAAAAAAATTACAAATCTAAAAAAATATTGAAAAAAATCAGATCTGAAAGTGGAGGTGTGAAGAATTCGGGAGCAAAGGTTGAAGCAGTCCCGTCAAAAAAATTCCAGCAGATAGCTCTCAGAAAAAAGGATGTAAGTTTTTCATAAAATATTATATTGATGTGATGTTTTTTTGGATGGAAAGATAACAAGGAGGTGCACAACTTTTCAGTTTACATCAACTTTAGATTCAGCCTCTACATATGACAAAAGGTCTTTGCAAGTCAGGTTATTTTTTTCTAAAAAAAAATCAGATTTAGCTAGTAAATTGGTAAGATCTCAAAAACTAAGATTCTGATTCTTCTGAAATATTGTGGGTTTCAAGAAAAATATTATATGATGCTACTGTCAAAATTTTAGAAAAATATAGATCATGGTTTATGAGAAAAGGTGAAAAAAATATTCATATTGTTTGTTTGGTGAAAACAATTTTTAATTTTATGTTTGGTTCTATCACACGAGATCTTTGATCTCATAGCAACGTTTGGTATATACGGTGCCTCTAGGAAGCACTTATGGCTGATTTCGTCATGACTACTATTGCACTTAATTCCTAACATAGCTGCCTAAATGTCATCTGGGCATTGAACCTATAAAATCGATGGGGAGTAATAAGGACATAATACACACATTTGAGCCCTCCCATATATTTGTGCTTGCACAAACCCCTCTTCATATTGTCTACGTACCACATACTAAATTCTTTCATGTGTGTTAACACCTCTTTCCATACTGTCAGGTATATTGAAAGGGTGATCTTCTTCCACATACCAATGGGTATATCGGAAGGGAGAATATATAGAAATGTTTGGTATATCGGCCTAACGGTATATTGAGAGGGAGACCATAAACCTGGAGTGATAAGAGCCTTACCCTTTGTCATAAATTCAAAGTTTCAAAAATTTAGATTACAAAAACAGGTGCACAAGCACCAAAGTTGTTCTTTCCTGATTCACAACTGTTTAGAGGAGACAACTATGTTGCATGGAAATCGAAGATTAAGATGTTACTTGATTTTGAAGACCTATGGACAGTTGTAGATGGAACAACAACAAGATCACTTGATGATGGAAGACAACAAGTTCAATTTGACAGGGCCAATCACAAGGCCAAGTTGATCATCTTGTTTGGCATAACGGACAATGTGTAATCCCACATTAGAGATGCCAAATCAGCCAAGGATGAATGGGATAAGTTGAGCATAGTCTATGAGGCAAAGAACATGAATTCCATCCTCAACCTACTATCACAACTGGATACTCTCAAGTTCAAGCACAATGAGAAGGTTGAAGCTTTTTTGAGATGAGTTACTACTTTGAGGGCATCTCTATTGGCATTGGAAAAAGAGATAAGTGATGAGGACCTCGTACCAATTGTGTTACAAGCACTTCCTCCTTCCTACAGAATCTTTGTGACAACTATCAATATGAGTGAACACACATTCACCTTTGAGAAGTTGGTAAATCTACTCCAAGAAGAAGAGGCAATGAACAACAAAGATCATGAAGCTGAGCAAGCACTATCTTCCAAACATAAAGGAAAGGGGAAATTTTAGTCCAATCACAAGAAGTCCCAAAAAAATCAAAGTCAACAAAGGGACCAAAGTCAAAGAGAAAACACCAAGAAGTGTCCCATTTGCAATAGAGGGGGACATGACATCAAAGATTGTTGGTACAATTCCTACAAAAAGGGTCCATCAAGCAATTCGGAACCCAACAACCAATAGGGAAACAAGAATTCAAATTAGGGGAAGTCTAACAACAACAACAAACAAGGGTAGAAAAATGGTAATTGGAAAAGAAAACCCAAAAAACAAGGGTACATTGCGAAACATGAGGATGATTCAGATGAAGGACACCACATGTATTCTGCTAAATTTGATGAAGAAACCAATTCCACACAAGATATTTGGTATGTTGACTCGGGTGAAACTCGACACATGACTGGATGTAAGGATTGGTTCTACACACTACATGACTCACCTAACAAGAACCATGTGTCATTAGGTGATGACTCATCATACAGTGTCAAGGGGACTAGAAACATTTCACTAACTCTTGAAAATCATGACTGCAAAATCATAGATGTATTATATGTACCTGGGTTGACCAAGAATTTTCTATCAGTTAGTCAACTCCTTGATCACAACTTGAAGTTGGATTTTGATAGTAATAATTGAGAAAAAGTGTGCTTGATAAGAGATAAGTCAAGTGGTTCCAAGATTTTAGCAAGAGCCTCCAATGTGGGGTGCATGTTCCAACTTGATTTTTTCCACAAGAATGATCAAGCTCTAGTGTCCAATGACACATAATCTGTAAAAATATGGCATTACAGATATGGTCACATCAGTTTTGGCTATCTCCAAACACTTCAAAAGGGAAACATGGTGAAAGGATTGCCTACACTCAATAACAACACTGACAAGTGTCACAATTGCCTAGCTGGAAAGCAACACAGACTACCCTTCCAAAATAACACATATAGAGCTAAGGGAAATCTTGATTTGGTGCACACCGATATTTGTGGGCCCATACAACCAAGTCATTCTCAATGTCAATACTTCATGATTTTTGTTGATGACTACTCAAGAAAGATGTGGATATATAGTCTAAGAGATAAGAGTCAAGCCTTTGAGACATTTTAGAAGTTCAAAGCACTTGTTGAGAATGAAGCTGGTCACAAAATCAAAACTCTCCACTCAGATCGAGGGGGGGAATTCACAAGTAATGAGTTCAAGAATTACCTAGAAGCCCATGGGATTCGTCAAAAAATGCATCCTACTCACACACCATAGCAGAATGGTATAGTTAAGAGAAGGAATCATACTATCATGGAAATGGTGCGATGTATGATTGACGAATCAGGTTTAACAAAGACATTTTGGGAAGAATCTGTAAGAACTGCAGTCTATTTGTTGAACAAAGTGCCCACAGTAGCTCTTGAAGGAGTGACACCTCAAGAATCATGGTCAAATAAAAAACCATCAATTACACACCTAAGAGTATTTTGGCGCAAAGCTAGCATGCACATACCCAAGAAGAACTGGAACAAGTTAGATATGAAAGCTGAGAAACTAATATTCATTGGATACCATGAAGAAGCACTTGGGTATAGATTATGGGATCCAAAAGTAAAGAAAGTATACAAAAGTAGGGATGTTGAGTTCTTTGAGAAGAAACAAGTAGATGCTCCACTTAAAAAATCAACAAACATGCAGAATACACCTCTTTTGAAGACATAATTTGATGTTCCCATTGAATATGAAAACGATGAATTGGATGATGGTGAAAACTTGGACCCACCACAAAGCAATGGAACAGATAAGAAGTTACCTAAATGGTATACTCAATTAATAAGAGATACAAATTTGGATGAAGCACCTAGCACATCATCCAATCCTAGACCTAGAACTCACAGTCAAGCTCATGAAGAGGTCAATTCTACCCTAATGAGTAGAGTTGTTGAAACAGTTGATCCATCTACAGTTCAGGAATCCCTATAATCAAAAGCTTGGAAAGATGCCATGGATTCAAATTATCAGTTAGTGATGAAGAACAACACATGACAACTTGTCAACCTTCCACCAGCGAAGAAACCCATTGGATGCAGATGGATATTCAAGACTAAGTACAAATCAGATAGGACTATTGAAAAGTATAAAGCAAGGCTTGTAGTAAATGGGTATGTATAACGAGAAGGCATTGGTTATGAGGAGACATTTTCTCCCATGGCCAAGATCAAGACAATCAGGATTATCTTTGCTCTAGCTACACAATTTGGTTAGAAAGTCCACCAAATGGATGTGAAAAGTGCCTTTCTTAATGGATATTTGCAAGAAAAAGTCTATATGACTCAGTCAGAGGGTTATGTAATACTAGGAAAAGAGATGATGGTATGTAGACTCATAAAATATTTATATGGCCTAAAACAGGCACCCTGGGCATGGTACATCAAAATTGATGAGCATCTCATAAGTCATGGATTTGAAAGGAATCCCTATGACCCCAATCTCTACCTCAAAAAGAAAGGGGGGAGGGGAGATTGTCATTGTGGTTGTTTATGTCAATGATCTTGTCATTATAGGAAATTCTGTGAAGATGATGGATGTAACAAAGAAGGATTTTAATCGATCGTTCGACATGACAAATCTCGGGCTCATGCACTATTGTCTTGGGTTGGAAGTATGGAAAAAATAGAATCACATCTTTGTGTCGCAATTGAAATAAACCAAGACAATGCTCGAGAAATTAAGGATGATGGACTGCACTCCTATTTCTACACCTATGGAAGTGAGACTTCAGTTATCTTGTTCCAATCCATCACCACCGGTGAATGCAACTCTCTATCGGCAGTTGATCAGGAGTCTCATTTACCTAACATATACTAGACCAGATATCAAATTTTCAGTCAGCTATTTATCACGCTTCATGCAAGAATCGAAAATATGTCATTGGAAAGTAGCAAAGAGAATATTGAGATATTTAAAGGGTACAATTGACCTTGGTCTAGAGTACAAGAAGAACGACAACTTCTTCTTGACAGGATATTCAGATTCAGATCATGCAAGAAACATGGACGATAGGAAGTCAACATCAGGCTTTGTCTTCTTTATGGGATCTGGACCGATATCATGGGGAAGCAAGAAACATAACTTTGTTTCTCACTCTTCTATAGAAGTAGAGTATCAAGCTGCAGGTGAAGTTGTTTGTGAAGCAATATGGCTACGACGAATACTAGAAGGAATTGGACTACCAAAACAAAAATCTACTCCAGTATATGTTGATAATGAAAGAGTTCTAAATCTTGTTCACATTACAGTATTTCATGAGAGAACCAAGAATATTGAAGTATAGGTTCATTTCACATGTGAGCATGTTTTAAAGTACAACATACAACTCTATTTTTGTCCTACGACTGAACAAAAGGTAGATGTTTTCACTAAGTCACTTGCATGTGACAAAGTCACACTGTTCAGAGATTTCCTCTCAACTTCATTAGAAACTATACAAATTAAGGGGGGGAATGTTAGCATAATTTAGCATAGGCATATTTATTGCATTTTATTGCATTGTCTTTTATTTAATAATGTGCAACATGTGCACTCTAGTCTAGTGACTTACATTCAATATTGTTATGTTGGATAACATTCAATATTGGTATTAGTAGTAGTTACATGTGCATGTGAGATGGGTCTTATCATCTCGTAGTTGGTGCGTGATAGGGTGTCATGTCTATCCATATTAGGTTGTCTAATATCTATAAATATTACAGCTCTTGCATTGTTATGTAATCTAATTTCATGATCAATAATATTTGTGAGGTTTCCGTCCCTCTTTGGTCATTGAAATCTTATTCTATTCTATTAGGTGGTTCACAGGGATAATCTTGTAAGATGGAATAAAATCAGGATTGCTCTTTCTACTTGGTTTCTAGGAGCAATTCACCTATTAAAATATGTACTTATCATAGTAATCAACCTGTTCAACACCACATTTAGCAGTGTGAGAGACTCTAGATAGAGGGGCAGTAAGCTTTACCACCTTCACTCTAGGTGCACAAATTTTAATCCACTTTACAATGTTGCATGCGTGCTTGGTATGTATATGCGGAAATCCATAGAGAGACTAGAAATTGGCAAGATTTGATTGCAGGAATGATCCATACTTTTGACTACTTCTCTACTAAACCTCTAGTATTAGAGACATTAATGGTTATAAAGCGGTTAACTATGGGAGACCATGTAAAGGCAGAAGAACTAATTTAGGAGTTATTTGATGGAAATGACTCAAGAGCACATTTTTTTGAAGAAACGGGGACAAATTCCACAATACTTAAGCACACTTGACTTGAGAAAGAAAAAAAAAATGGTCTACTTATTGGATTATGAACAAGTAGAAAATTTTGATGTAGATCATTCAATAGGTAGTTCTAAGGTTTTGGACAGTGCAGATAAAACCACACATGCCTTTCATGAACCTATGAAAAAAAAATTAAATATTGGATCAGATGCTTAGCTTAAGGAGGCCATAATTGGGGATTATTGGTCTAACTTTGAAGTGGAAAAAATCATTGACTTACTATGAGATTATAGAGACTTATTTCCTATGAGATACCATGAACTAAAAGGTGTGCTTGTATTATTAGGAGAAATAAAGATAAAAGTTAATGAAGGTGTGCACCTGGTCAGGAAGAGACCCTACAGTATAAACCCCAACTTACACAAAAAGGTCAAGCAAGAAATTGATAAAATATTGAAGTCTGGAATCATCAAGCCCCTGGAAAAATCAAAATGGGTTAGCCCAATGGTGATAAATATAAGGAAATATGGTCAAATTAGGATCTATGTGGACTACAGGGAGCTGAATGCCACATGTGTGACTGATCCTTTCCCTACACCATTCACAGAGGAAATATTAGAATTCACTGTAGGGCATGAGATCTATTCCTATACAGATGGATTCTCTAGCCATCATCTGGTTAGGATTGCATAGGAGGATCAAGAAAAGACTACTTTTACCACTGAATGAGGAATTTTTGCCTATAATGTGATGCATTTTGGTCTGAAAAATGTACCTGTTATATTTTCACGCATTGTTGTATAAGCATTAAAACATTTTATTCACATCTTCTTGTAGATTTATTTAGATTATTGGACAGTGTATGGACTTGTTAAGGATAATTTTGACAATTTAATCCTAAGGTTTCAACACCCTTGGAGGAGTTACTAAAATGAAAAGGAAAATTTTATTGGGAGGATCCACAGTGGTGTGCATTAGAGATATTAAAGGGAAAACCTACTACAACACCTATTTTACACAACATCATTTATTTTGATTAGAGGTGACATGTACAATTTAGGACGAGATGAAGTATTGCGTCAATGTGTACTAGAACATGAGTGAAAAGATATCATGGAAGAGACTCGTGGTGGTATTGAAGGTAGGAACTATGTAGGTGACACCACTGCATGCAAGATTCTACTTGTTAGATTATGGTGGGACATCCTTCATAAGGATTGTAAGGCATATTGCAAGGCTTGATCATTGTCAGTGCCTTGGAAAACTAAGAAAAAGAGATGAAATTCCTTTAAGATCTATTCCTATTGTAGAACCATTTGATAAATGGGATATAGATTTTGTGGGTCCTATTTCACCAACCACACGTAGGACTGGATTGCAATACAGATTATCTGACAAGGTGAATAGAATAAATACGTACAAAGGATTGTATAGCAGCTATAATAGACATGTTCCTATGGGAAAATATTTTTAGAAGGTATCGATTCCTGTTGAGTTTGACAAGTGATAGGAGCACACATTTTTTGAATGAGACAATCAGAATTCTATTGGATGAGTTAATGATTGTAGACCATAAGAATACACCATATCATCCTCAAGAAAATGGGACTACTGAGGATTTTAACAAGATTTTGAGCCAGACATTAACAAATATTTGTGATTTTGGAAGAAAATATTGGGATGAAAAAGTTTCTATTGTGATTTGGGTGTATAGAAAAACATAAAAGCAGTTAAACAAGGCCACACCCTTTCAGTTGGTGTTTAGCGCATAAGTAGTTCTTCCGATATAATTCATGTTACCTTCTTTGCATATTGCACACATTCGAGGTCTAGCTGATGAACAAGCATTAGAAGAATGAATTGAATAGTTGATTAAGATGGATCAGCAATGAGAAATAGCATGTTGGAGTCAGAAGCAATAAAAATATAGGTAGAAAGCATGGCATGATAGGCACATCAAGGAAAAGAAGCTTGGCATAGGACAGATGGTGATTCTTTATGATTCTAAGTTCTTACACCATCTAGGAAAACTTAAAGTACATTGGTTACGACCACATGTTATTAGTTACATACTTGAAACAAGAGCTTGTCAGTTAGAGGTGCTTGATGGAATACGGTTACCTAGTTATTTTAATGGGAGTAGCTTGAAACCCTACTATAAATAAGTCTTCTTGGTGTTTTTAATAAGGTAGTATTTCCATTTATATTAGGTTTTCAATTATGTATTCTGTTAATGTATTTCCTTCTTCGTCACCATGCTTTGTCAATTTAGTTGGTGTTTTGTGTAATAAGCGCATTTGCGCGTAAGAAGGTAATTACCGTTTGAAGATTTATTTTATGTAGAGGACTATACATACCATTTGTGTGGGGTGGTTATTGAAAAAATGGGTAAACAAAAAGGAAAAAAATACTATAGGTGTTATTCAAGTTTGGAGAGTTGGTGGAAAGAAGATTGCTTCCAAGTAAGGACCATAGATGGAGATAAACGAAGGAATAGTATAATGTGAGGTAAGTAGTGGTTATGTAGACTACAAGGAGAAGGAAAAGTGGTGAGGTACTTAGGCACATGGAAGTGCACTGAAGAGAAATGTGTAGCTAACATGTAAGAAGGTGTGCTAAAAGGTTATAGCCGGGGCATGAAGATGTACCATGTTGAAATTTTGAAAATGGTCAATTAATGAGAGGATTATTGCTAGGTGAAGGAGCAATAAATTCACCAAATTTTTGAAAATCTATATAAGGATGTGATGTGAGTTCATTTTCACCATTGCAATCGCAAGAATTTGAACAAGTTAAGTGCGACTGAGTTGAGCGAAGAGTGTCAAGGTGTGGAGAGTGTGAAACCAGACATGGAGAGTGGATTTTTGTGAAGAAGTAGCGTATGTACCCATTGGTGAAGGGATTGAGTGAAGAAGATGTAATAAAAGAGAGCTAGGGAACATTGTTTTGAACTAGGGCATGCAGACTCAAGCTAGGGTTTAAATTTGTTCACTACAGAAGATAGAAACTTGAGATTTGACAATGGCACAAAATAAAGTACCTACTGCAAGAACCAAATGAAAAAATAAAGTGGAGGCAGAAGTTGAAATTTCTCCTAAGAGTATTTTGTCATATATGTAGTATCCAAAAGGCATGATAGTTGGGAAAGAGTGGGATTCTCACATACGGAGCTACAAGGTAAGTGATTACAACCACCACACCTCTGATAATAAGAAAGAGTTATATGTGTTATTGAGTATAAAGACCAAAAAGCACATGAGAAAGGATATGTCGGTATATGATGATGTCGGGGAGAAAAATTTAAAACAAGTAGGAGTGTACCATTTTTATGAGCTCCCATACTTTGGAAAATACAAACCTCTTTACCAATGGCTAATGAGAAGATTCCATGACAAATTTTTCTATTTTTCCATAAGAAGGATAAGGATTACAACAACGCTTATCTCAACGCTAGCAGGGTTAAAGGGAACAGGGATGGATATTGCCAACAACCTAAGTGATAAGGAAAAAATATAGGAAAAAAGAAAGGAAATGGGGTATACAAAAGGTCCGCATATGATAGACATTGATAAATTGAAGAAGTACCCATTGGTACAAGCACTTGCACATCTTGTGACCAAGTTAAATGATCAGGAGAGATGGTCGCAGGTGAATACAATGTGGCTCCATTTCATAAAGAAGATATCGTAGGAGTTATTCTATAACATATCAAGCTACATTGTGGAGACCATCATCAAGGAATCATGCACCGATGAAAGAATCAGTTTTGGCACTATCTTGTTGTCACTAGTATTTGTGGAGATTACAGTGTTTGATGGGCCAAAAGACAAGATATTAGAGTACCCCATGGAGAATAAGTCCCTCACAGGAAGGTTTGTGAATTATTTATGTGAAGGGTCAATGAGTGGTCCATTCAAATAGAGGGTGGAGATGTGGTATGATAGGCTCTATGTGGTATTTGAGGAGGAGTGGCACATTCCTAAGGAACTACCCTTAGTGGTGAGAAAGGTAGTATAATTCTTAGTGTACCAACATTTCTGCATTACATGGTTTGCTATGAAGGATGATAATTGGAGCCCATGGTGCAAACTACCACATGCATTCACATCGCACTACTTCCAGGCATCAGTCCACTATTTCAATGATGCTTATAGACAGAATTTTAATGTGGATAAGGTAGATTATGACTACCACACTTCAAGAAAAACATATATATAGCCAGGAAAGAACACCTTTATTAAAAGGCTTATCTCAAATGTTATAAACATGAAGCCTATAATCTTGGTTGTTGGGGATAGTGGAGCCACGCTAGTATACCTTCAACTTAAGCCTAAGTTGGAGGGTAACAAGTATTTAGAAAGTTACTTTACACTCCTAGGGCCACCAAAACGTAAGCATACGGTGGAGAATGTTCCAGCCCCTTAACCTGAAGAAACTAGAGTGGTGGATGAAGAGGAAGAAGGGCATGAAGATAGTGGTGGCTTGGTACATAGAGGCCAGAGGAAGCCTATAGAAAAAATGGAGACTGAGTGTGCAAGTACCCCACCACAGGAATAAGAAGATGAAGAGACTTGGAATTAGTCCAAGGATAGTTTTTGTTTCAAGAGAGTGTTTAAAAGAACAAGAACTTAAGGTGTGGGAAATCCACAGTCGGTACGAAGATCACCAAGACTCTCTCCATAGAAAGAGATAACTTAGAAATGAAGGAGAAAGTTGAAGCTAGGTAAGGAGGCAGAGGAGTCTACAGAAAGTGCATTTGGAACTCCTGTACCAATAGAGGATGTGGAAGAACCCAAAGATGAAGAAATGAAGGAAGAATAAGGAGGAGTAAAGAAGCTAGGAGAAACAAAATAAGATACTGCTCAAGATATAGAATATCTGATACCAAAACTCAGTGCTCAAGTTCTTAAGGGCCAAAGAAAAAAGAGGGAAAGTGGGGAATATGTTGCCCCAATCATGGACTATAAAGAGGACACAGGTAACATTGTCCGTGCCTGATTCCAAAATATAGTGGGCCTCAAGGACTTGTATGGATGCGGATTGATGGACTTTGACATGATAACCATGTGCACAAGGAAACAACTATAATGTTCCATGAAAACACACATGGATGAGCCTAATTTTGATGTATGTGAAGAGTCGTGTGTGTCAAGTTGAATGAGGAAGGCACCACAAAATAGAAACATAACCATCAAACCCACAGTTATGTCTAATGAATAGGTAAGTAATGCCTTGGTGAAGGTATCTACAGAGGTGGCACACATGAATGTGGATAAAGCTGCCACTATTTAAGAAATACGAGAAGATATCAAAGCTAAATATGTAGAAATAACACGTCTAAAAGGAGAAAAAGAAGAATTTGGTTCTCATTAGTATGGAAGAGGAGATCAACGATCATTTTCTACAAGTGAGACAACACTTGGAGCTCAAGGTACGTAAATAGTTTCCTTCGGTTATGCATTATGTGCATACCTTAGTTTGAGGATGGATCGGTTCAGATACCAATGCCAAAGGACCCTGATTAGGAAGTATAGAGAGTAAGGGATTCAATTGTTTGAAATATTTCATCTTATGAAGCATTTCTCCAAACTTTATAGGGAGAGTTGAATAAAGCAGACCAGACATTGAATATATGTGTAGCTCTAGAGGCAATAATAAGAATTAGGACTATGGTAGAATATAATGAAGTCCTTAAGGCCATGAAGGATGAGACTTTGGGGCACGTGGAGAGATTGAAGCTAGTAAATCAAAAGCGTGAGACCCTTTTTGTAGCCTAAGACCCCTATAAAGACAGGTTGTATGAAATTGGAAAACTTATAGCACAGAAGATGGATCTTGTAGAAGGAAGGGTGAATGCAATGTCTAGCATTGTTATAGTATTATATAATGAGAAGGAAGAGATTGTGTAAGAAGAATTACACTATATTACATCAGATATTCTAGAAAAGGTAAAATTCACGATGAATAATTGGTAAACCTTTGAGGGTGAAATAAAAGAGGAATATCTTGAGTTAATTCTTCCAATTTAGATAGAGGACATTACAAGGTAAAATCCATTCTTTGTACAAAAATTTGTTAATTTACATTCATTCCATTCCTTATACTTAATTCTTTAGATATCAAGAGGCAACCATTACCAGTGTAACAATGTAGTTTTGTGTGGGGTAATGTTGAGAAGAAAAAGTATGATACTTAGTAGAAGTCACATAGAAGGTTCATGCATGTGAACAAGGTTTGTTCAAAGGCATAGAAGGATAGGGAAGGAAACACGTGTGAAAGACAAGGATAGATTCAAGACTTAGCCATTTTCAGGATTACGGGATATTTTTGTAGATAGTGTGTTGAGCACACAAACTAGATATAGACTTGCGGGACACACATAGGCTATTTTTGGAGGAGCATCTACTAATTTCTTTGCATCAGTTTGATTTAATAATAGAATTACTACTACCAATTAACTAGAAGAGATCTATTATTAGAACACTTGCATGTGTGTCTATTATTGTAAAGGGGCATGGTTATTTTCAGTCTATGACCTATTTTGGTAATTATGTAAGTGGTGAAGGGAAATTCCCCACCCTTATAATATGTAGTGATATGGGTAGTATATGAGGACTGAATATGAGTTATTATGAAGTTATGTTGCCAGATCTGATGCGTGCATAAACTTATGGTACTACTTATTATAATAAGCTTCCGTGTATTTACTATGTTTAATATTGTATGTAAGAGTTAATTAGCTATACAAGTATAATTGAAACTAAAACCTAGGAGCTTTAATACAATACTAAACTAAACATTTGCATCATCATGCTAAGAGCTTAAGAAAAGATAACCTATCGACATTTGCACATTAGAACATTAAATGAACATTTCAAGCTAATATGCTAAATAAATTAAGTTCTCTCTTATTGAATGCTAAATGAGATGAGATTGAACCTATGTAGATCTCTAGTAATCAAAGAGTTGATTATATGCTTGAAATCCCAAGGTTTTTAAGAATGGAGTCTTATCACATCATGGCTACAAAACCACTTGACATATCTCTATATGACTTCAAAACTTGGGTGGATGAATGCAACAAATGGAGAAGGCTAACTCTTATAATGGTAGAATGCTCTAAGATGATAAAATGGCTATATTGTATGCTCTATGCTCATTTATGATTGTAAGTGTAAATAGAAAGGTAGGAGGGCTCCTTATATAGCCTAATAGATAGAAGAATCTCTACATCCTTGTTCATGTGGGATAAATGGAGAGGTTGGGTTAGTTGTGGATAAGAAAGGTTTAGAAAGGGTTGAGTCAACCTTAGGAGAGTTAGTTGGTTCTATAGCAACCCATGGGGTTTGAGGGGCTTTATTAATTAACCAAAGTGATTAATTAATAGGTGTGCAACCTTATAGAAACTTTTTTATAGGAATAATTAGTATGATTTAGAATATGAGAGGGATTTAATCAAATAAGTGATGATTTATGGATTTAATGGAAGAGGAAGCTAATTAATTATTAATAATTAATTAGTATAGATTGAAAGGGGGATTAATTAATGGAAGGTCATTAGTTGGTGTATTTCTTGGATAGAAGGGTTAATTAACTAGCGTAATGTAGCTAATTAATGGTGATAGAAGAGGAAGTGTGCTATATTGATGTTATGTCATCAATTTGTGGGAAAGAGGATAATTATCACAATTTAAGTATTTAAATTGCTCGAGTTAAATTATATTTGTCTAAATTTGACCCTCTTTGGGGTGGCATAAGTGACGCAACTTCAAATAGAGTAGATAGATAAATTTTGAAAGTGTAGAAGAAAATTACTAGAATTGAGAGATTCCCCCTCGAGTGTCGATGGGATGATGAGAGAAGGTGATCGACAATAAAAAAAAGGTGAGAGAAAGGAAATAGAAGATGGGGTAGAAGTAGGATGCCCTAGGTGAATAAGAAGATCAGTGTTGATAGGAGAATGAAGTATAAGAGGAATGAAGATGGAAAGAAAAGAGAAAGCTTTCATCTACTGTATTGAAACAACTTTACTGTCATCATATTGCCAAAGATCGACGTCATCAATGCTTATTAAAAATATAAGCATACAAAAAAAGTAGGATGAGATGAAAATGCATACTATGAACAATTTTCCATTGTTGAAAACATCCACTCAATGCAACATATGAAAATCAATTCAATATGAGAAGGAAACAAGATCATTTAACATGGAAAATAAGTACAAACACACATTCCAACCAAAAATGGTCAAGATAGTTGTACAAAAGTTTTGTTATCAAGCTGAAGATTCCCAAATGTTTTTGATTGATGAAAATGGTTAAAAATGATTCCCTGAGCAAGGATACATGCAAGGGGAGATGATGAAGAACATTGGGTCCAATGAGAAATTATAGTGCGCTATGAAATAGTACCAGACAACTATATGTCCCCCAGAGTACTGACGAAGCAAGTAGGCTAGCTTTGTAAATGATTGTAAATCTGATGATCCGTAATTTGTTTAATTTGTGAAGATGAAAATTTTCCAATAAGATATTGAAATAATACTATGTGCAAGACATGAGTTTCAGCTGCTATGAGCTGGTTTACCTAGTTTTGTAAGTTTTACAATATTCAGGATTTTTTGGAAATTTTTTAATTATTTTTTGGATGGATATATATATATATATATATATATATATATATATATATGGATTTTTAATTTTTGATGGGTTGGATGTGTAGAAGAAAGTAGAAGAATCAGTAAGAATCTTCCAGATGCAAAAGAAATGCCAAGGGAGAAGAAAGAAGTAGTAGGTGGTAAATAATGCCCCAACACGATGAAAATTGAAAGAAAATAATTATTTAAATAAAATAATTATTTAAAGCGAGTAGAAGAAGAATTAGAGAAACAAAGGCAGTCAAAATAGTCTTCTCAGCATCATGGCCGATGAGAATGGTTTAATATACCCCACCTAGGGGGAGGTAAATCATCGTGACCAATTCATTTGCTACCGACTGCTGCTAAAATTTTATTGAAAGACCCCTGATAGCAATGAGGATGATGGTGAGAGGATGATCTCATAGGATATGTGCTGACCAAGTTTGGGAGTAATCCTAACACACAAATGATGGCTTCTTTATGAGTACCTTGACCTACTTCATCTATTATACATTCAATAGTGTAATTAATTCTTTAATTAGGAGTGTAGAAGTAAGGTATAGTGCAGGTGCACATGTGTGGGGGTGCATGCACCCCTATGGTGGCACATGTATCTTTGAAGTGTATACGTGCACATGTAGGCACTAGAAAACATGTGTGTGTATGAACATAAACCCCAAAAAGTGTAATTACACCCATAAATGTGCATATAGTACATACATGCATGCACATACACTAAAACCTTGGCACACATACACCTCTTACACCAATGCACACACACATGTAAGACATACATGGTGCAAGCGCCCTAAGGAAAATGTGTGCATACACACGTGTATGCGCCAAAAGGGGGGCACACATGCCACAAGATGGGAACATGCCTTAAAGGGTGCATAGGCACCTAAAAGAGATGAATAAGATGGAAAAATGCCAAAAAACTGACACTTAGAAGAAAAATAAAATTTAATGGAGGTAGAAGAACAATAGAAGTAATTAGAAGAATTGGTAGTGTCTAATACATGCAACATTTTTATAGAGACATTTTCCAATGTTGTAGACACAAGAGCGGTACACTTGCATATCCAAGATGGAGGGGAGTATGCACCGATGAGACCATCACATGGTGGCGATACTACTGGAGGCGGTTGGCTTAGGCTATGTAGTGTGGATGTCATATATTACCCTATACCATGGCCTATTGACCACTTTGATTAAATGGTGGCACAGTGAGAGCTAGTGCTTCAGGCTCCCCACATGAGAGATGACCATCACACTAGATGATGTGTGGTGGATTTTCCATGTGCCTATTGTGGGCTTGATGATTGAGTATACGAGTGATTTTGGTTGGATTATAGTAGTGAATAGTGACATATTTTTCCATGATGAGATACCCCATGAGGGTATGACAATGTCTTTACATGATTATATAGCTGATCCAAATCTTCACCAAGGACCACTTTATGTGATGGCTCTTATCAGTGGGTTCTTAGTCACTGATAAGATAAGGACATCATTTCTGATGGGATTTATCACATTAGTTCATGAATTGTTCAGTTGTGAGTGATACTACTGGGGCCAATGCATACTAGAAAATTTATTTTGAGATCCACACTTGTTTACTTACCACCATCAGAAGATGGTGGGGCTAGCATATTTGCTACAGATCTGGTCCTAGGACCATATAGCAATTGGGTGCCTCATAGGTGCATTGCACACCTGAGCTCTGGAGGAGCCCACATATATGGTACGGGTATCTATGGGAGATGATGTATGAGGGAACCTAGGAATCATCTGCTATTACCAATGATATTTTTATGAGTTGTGGGAGAGAGATGTCATCTAGAGGCCCTATAGACACATACTATGGCCCGAGGATAGAGTAGAGCTTAGTGTCTATGCGGTAGATAAATTTATTCTTGGCATCCGCAACTATATTATTGAGATATACAAGGTAGACCAATGTCAGCAACAACTGGGAAAGGTTTAGGGAATCCCTCATCCTAATATGTGGTATGCTCACTGTGATGTAGAGAGGTAGAACATGGGGCCATTTATATAGGTAGTCTAAGCCAAGGATATCTTCTTATAGGTGGCATCATAGTTTTGGGACCTCGCTCGACAGGTTAGTGACCTGGGCACCACACCGGATTATGTGTCTTGGTATGTGACCATTTTTCCATGGCACTTAACTATATCAGATGAGGCATGGGAAGTAGGCATTCAAGCACCACTAGAGATCCCATACAACACCAATGGTGATGATGTAGGTGTAGGGCATGCTGATGATCCTTTTGATGGTTAGAAACATGATGGGCAGGGTCCAGTATAGGATCCTAGATAGAGGCAGCAGGAGTTGGGAAAGGGGCATGCATAGGGCCAAGAACAGGGTCATACACAAGGTATTAGACCCAGATTATGGGAGCAGGGAAAAGCCCATGGATAGGTACAGGCCAGGTATAGGGACACACTCTTGTAGTGCTTCCAAGGTTACCCCAAGCTTAGGGTGGAGACACCAAGGGACATATAGCTACCTTATGGAAGTAGTTACAACAGATAACAGTGGAGAGAGATCATGTTTGAGCTCATATTCTAGTTATGACATCAGATTGGGACTAGGCCAGAGCCCAAGCTCGCGAGGGAGAAGATGGATCTATATACTTTTAGAAAATAAGTCAGATTGCATCTCAGATGGATTGGGTGACGAGCCTACTATAATATACCAAGACCTAGCTATATCGAATGATAGCCAAGAGAGATCAGCTTTGTGTAGAGCAAGCAATGGATTAGGATGAGACTACATAGCTATCAACAAAGGTAGCATCTTTCTGATGCACAGATGGTACAATGGTGACATCTCACACCCACTAAGACTTGGCTACAGTGGAGGGAAGAGCCTTCTACTATCGGTCATTATATTATGAGGTAGTTCCAACTGGTCAGTGGGCACCCACCTATAGCCAGCAGTCGAGTGGAACGATGAGATTAGAGAGGCCTCAGGCATCAATGGAGTAGCCACGAGGGAACCCTACAGGACCATGTGGTACATAGGTCATGGGTCCTCCTCCACTTCATAGACCATCCATTCCATCTGAGTTTTCTAGTTAGCCATGAACCTCATTTTATCCATTAATTATACTTGTATCATTATATACATACCTCTTATGAATTTGTTTATCATTCTCGAAATTTGTATACAATGTACGATATTTTTATGCACACATTTGATGAAAGATTGATTTTTTTATAGATTTATAACATTCTTGGTGTACATCTCTACTGAAGGAATTTATGAGTTGCATCCTTTGATGGCCCATTTTGTATCGATGATGTATATCCTCTTTTAGAAAAACATTTTATACTTGTATATATGGACATTTTGATAAGGTACAGTTGTTATAAGATGATGGAATTTATTGTTTTGATGATTGATTACATGGATTATGGATGTTTCATGATGGTATATGATTTGATCTCACACTTTTGTATATATCATGATTATAGTTGAGATTTTTGTACCACATGTGTTTGATTTTGATATGATAGATCCATTAGATGATATCAATTGTATTGTACATGTGATGCTCTAGATTAGTGGACAAGATGACATGATGATATTGGTGTAGGGGTATATATTTTGATATTTGTGATCCCTCTTGCCCCCATTTGATGATACAATATGTGATGATTATCTTAGCATTAATGTATGTGTTAGTGCCATTTATGAGCTTGCATTGTGTGCCCTAATTTTTCATGTCTGATTTTTCTCAGAAACATTTTATTTCTCAAATTGGTGATCTATAATTTCTGCCCCCTAGTTGAATGTTTCAAAAATGCCCATAAACTTGTTGTTCTACCCTGGTTTAAAAGAGAAATCCATGTGTGCTCTTATTTGTGCCCTAGGTTTTTCCAATTTGTGGGCTGTGTCGTTTTCCCTTTACCAGATCATGTAAAAATTGAAATTGATCAAATCTAAATTTTATGGGTTAATTTCCCAATCCTAAGGTCAAAATAATGTCAAAACATGATTCAGTTGATTCAAAATCAAAAAATTTGCAATCCTTGTTGAAAAATTTGATTTCTAGGGCATCCTTTAAATTTTTCATGATTTGACGGTCATACGGGTGTCGTTTTCCCGTCAAATTTATCATCACAAGGTAATGGCAACGTGGTGGGTTCCTATTGGCCAAGGGTTGTTGGGAAATGTCTCTAACTTATCATTTTTTGAAATTTTGGCAAAAGGAAAATTTTGATCCGTGGCTCCGCCTTCTGCAATGAAGTGCCTACGTGGCACATTTTGATTGGCTAGGGGATTGGCAGGTGGCGGGCTTTCCTTAGGAAATTTTTCTTTCATTATGCAAAATTTTCAAAATCAAATTTTGGCCCGAAGGCCCGCAGTGAATAGGGAGAGGACACGTGGCACAGATGGCGGAGGGACTTGGAGAATTTTGATGTTTTTTGGCTCAAAATGATGAAGTGAAATTTTGGCCCGAAAGCCCTCAACAAATCATCAGGTGGACACATGTCCAGGAAAGGATAGGATGGGGCAGTGGGTTTTGCAATGACTTTGAAGTTTTTAACTTCAAATGGTAAAAAATCAAATTTTGGGCCGAAGCTCCACAACAAGTCAGGAAGTGACACGTGTCCAAGGAAGAAAAATGGAGGCAGAGGTTCGGACTGTGGGGGACAGAGTAAAAATTTTCCTTTTTGGCAAAAGGAGCTAAAGTGTAAATGGGAAGCGTGCCTCCACAGCCTATCCATGATGGACACAAGGCACACTCTAAGAAGTCAAAGGAAGAGCATGGGCCCGTGGTAAGTTTTAAATTTTTCAAATGTTTACAGGAAGGTTTGAAGGTAGAATAGGAGGCTTGGCCCCATAGGAAAATCAGAGAGTGCCACGTGGCAGAGAAGAGATCGGGCTTCCGGGCCTGTGGAGGTTTTGTGGAAAAATTTCCTTTTTTTAAAAAAGTGGAAAAATTGATAGAATCGGTCCGTTGGTTTTAATGGGGCTCACATATGGATACGTGGCGGATCCAGAAGGAGAAGCAGGGAAATTTTGCAAAATTTTCCAAAACTTTAAAAAAGGTCGCAAATGCATTTTTTAAAGCATGGGCCCGATCTAATCATTTTTTGACACGTGTCCCACCTATCCAAAGTTTAAAAAGGTAATATTGAGCTTATTTTTAAATGGCATTTTCCACGTGGAGGGCTGATATTAAAAGGTGGATGAGATCGATGGTTACTATGCATTCATTTGTTTGGGCCGCCATGGGAGCTCCAAGAAGCTTGGAATCATGATTTTTTCATCAAATTTCATCAAATCTTATATGATTTTGTGTCATCTTGGCCTTCTGAGAACATTGGCATCATTTTCATGACCTAATTCTTCGATCTATGGTGTTTTTGATGTAATTTTGGCTCAGGCCTGAGAAAAAACGTGAAATGTCAACATCAAAAGTTGCAGAGGTAAAATTGAAAAGGGGAAAAGGTAAAAATGATGAATGAAAGATGCTTGCATGCCTGAATGATAAAAACATGCCCCTGGGGTGGATAATGATCCGAATTTGTGTAATGATTTAACTTTTTGTGCATACCTGGCAACCTGCGAGTTGTTTTTCCATTTGGTGTCACTATCATTAAATCATGAGGTTTTTTGTGAAAAATTTGATCCCATAGCATATTATTTTCTTGGGAAGGAAGACTCCAATGTGGCATGAGGTATATAATGCATTTTGGAGAAATTGTAAAGGGTCAGGAGTTGAAAATCATGAGCAAATTTTGAGAAAAAGCTCATTTTCTGAGAAAATCCACCAAAGAACCAGGTTAATGTCTCATGTGTTGGAAAATTCATGTATGTGGGTTGGTTACAAGTGTATAGCCACCACACAGCTCTGAGATTGTTCATGTAACTCTCCCCTGCTATTGAATCTAACAAGTTTTGAATTAAATCTATGTTTTTCTTTGGGCAATATGATGTCTGTTATCAATTTTAAATGCCTGCAAATAAATTTTATTGTTCTTGTTGCAATATTGCATTGAAAATATTTAGAAGTCACACAGGATCTCCATTTCTGGTTGATATTTTAGTGGCATTTTCAATCTCATACTCAGAAGAGCCTTCATCTGATAAGGAGATAAACAAATTTAAAATCACTTTACCTTCCTTGACTGCAGAGATTTCTTGTAAGCCTTTGGGGGTACCTTAGGCATGGTTTGATCATGGATTTTTGTGTTTAATTGAGTTCTTTACTTCAAGATTTTGTGGTGAGTTCTCAAATATTGTGTGAAGAGTGCAACCTGGGCTTCCATTTGTGCCTCTTCTGGTTGAAAGAACATCCTGATTATTTTAGGCATTTCATCTGATAGTTGTTCAAGTATTGTATAGATTGTCAAAGATCTGATCTATCCCAGTTTGTCTTGTCAATCCCCCACCAAAAATCATCTAACAACAAAGATCCTATCATGTACTATCCCTGATTTGCATGTGTATACCCACAGAAGATCAAAATCTATTTGCAAAAGTATGCATAACAGATCAGGATTTCCAATGTCTCTAGTAACCTTTGCCTTGTTTTGAGAACATACCCATGTTTTGAGAAGTGACAACTTGTGAGAGTTCAGATCTGGGGTGTTGATCATGTTTTCATCAAGGTCTCCATCATAGAATTTCAAGCAAAGAGAAGGACATCTTCATCTCCTTCACCATTACAAGGTTACAAAATAGGTCCTCTTACCTTGGTTGCAAGGCACAACCTAAAATAGCTAGGACAAGATCAAGTCCTATTGGAGTGCTATCCATTTCTCCACAAACCTGAGTGCTAGCTAGACCATATCCCTGGCTACCAATGACATACAACATGGTCTAATCTATCTTTAAGCTCCATGACATAACTGTGGTGTTGCTCAGACTGAAAAGGAGAACAAATTTGGATACCAACATGAGTGGCGCCATTACCAGGGACTTCTTGGAATTTCTTGGTGTTTTTGAAGTGTTTGAGGAGTTTGAGCATTTGTGTATTCAAGTATTTGAGCTGCTACATTGTTAAAATATTATCCTATGCTTTAAATCTGCAAGTTTTTAAACAAGGGTTTCAAGTTTTGTCTGCCCTTTTTCCATTTCCTAGCAGTTCATACACTTTGGGTGCATTGTGATTGATTGATCTAAGAAGAAGAAGGTCTGATTTATAAGGCTTTGCAAAGTTTTTTAGTGCTAGAAAACATTTGACAGATTATTTTAGTGCATTCTTGCACAACTAAGGTGAAATTCCTTAGTGGCGACTCCATGCTGATTTGAATTTGGAAATACCAGTGTCTTAAGCTTTCTATCATTTATTTTTGTGTTGTTGATCTCTGTAAAACTGGAGGGAAGAAGATCTCTCTTCCTTAAAGACTCTGCTAAGAAATTGTTCTCAGATTCAAGAAATTCAGAGTTGGAAGGGAGAAGAGTTTGGAAAGTGGTTAAAGGTCAGACATCAGGAAAAGATATAGCCATTGGTGAGAGAGATCAACCTTTGGTAGAGGACTATCACTCTTCTTCAAGTGATTCTGATTCAAGTAATCCTCTCATAAACTTGTTTGCCTCAGCTAGTGAAGGTCCTTCTACTGTACCTGGTAAGTTCCTTCTCCAATCTGCACCTCTATGTTTTAATTCAAGTAAAACTTTCCAAGAAAATCAGCACTTAGAGGATACTAGTCTTGTGAATCACATTCTTGAGCCCCAAAGATATAGCACTCCTCATCAACTTGTGTCACCTCCAAGATCACCCCCACCAAACAATATGGCTCAGCCTAGACCTCCATTTGTTGTTAACACCTTTGGTCCTATAAATTTTAGAGGAATGGATGGTTACCCAAATGTTGTCCCACAAGATGTCAGAAATAGGTTGCCAAAATTCCAGGGTAACAATGCTATTACTGGTGATCAACATCTCAAAATTTTTGATAATATGATGGAAGATTTTGAGATAGAGTTTGAAGATGTGTATATTAAGTTATTTATTCATACACTAGAAGAAGATGCTAGGGATTGGTACAAGGCTCTACCTGATAACTCTATTGATTCATGTACTGAAATGAAAAATGCATTTAGGTTGCAATATGGTGACAGGACTGATCCTAGATTTCTTTTATCTGAGTTTGAGAATATCAAGAAGAACCCTAATGAATCAATCCATGAATTCAACACAAGGTTCAACAAAACTTTGATAAGGCTTCCTGTTGGTTTGAGGCCTTGTGATGAATCTTGTTTAATCAAATATGTAGATGCATGTGATAAAAAGGAAGCCTATTACCTAAGAGACAAGAACCCAACCAATCTAAGACAAGCTTTCACCATGGCACTTCAAATTGAGAACAATATCAAGGCTGTTGGGAAACCTCTTAAGAGAGATGGTGTAAAATTGATAAACCCTGAAAAACCTCAAGCTAGCAAAGGTGCTGATTTAGAAGAGGTTGTGAAGACTTTGGCAGGGGCTTGTCAAGGAAATCTCATACAAGTTGGCAAGAGCTGAGAAGGGAATTGGGTAGACTTCACAAGGTCAGCCTAGGCAGCAGGCACAAGATAGATTTGGCAATCACCATAGGAATGAGTAGAGGTTTGATGACAAGGGTAAAGGGCCTGTTGGATCTGCAAATAGACAACCCCAAACATGTGAAAATAGATTGGTTCCTGACCCTCTAACTGCCAGGGTTGTTGTTGTTGATGAAGTTGTCTGATATGGATTGGTGTGATAGATGTTTTCTTCCTCATCCTCCATGTGAAGTGGACCAACAACTTGATGAAGCTTATAATGAGGATGGAACTGATGATGATATTTGCATGGTGGGTTGTTCTTCAAGCTCACAAGGAGGAGCAACATCTACTGAAGTAATAAGTGCTAGGACTACTGCTACCTTTTGGGATTGCATCAAGTGGGTACAAGTCTTTCTCCCCCCTCATGCTCTTGAAGTTGATGTAGTGCAAGCTTTTGAAATTCCTAACAATGACTTTGAATACTTGAGAGCTTTGATGATTAAGAAGTATGATGGTGGTATCCCTTCGGAGGAAGATAGACAATTGTTGATGAATGTTGTTGTAGCTCAAGAGAAGGACTATAACACTAGAAGCAAAGTTGTTAAGGGAGTTGGGCCTCAAGCCAAACCTAAAACACCCTTTCTCATAAGCATTCCAAAAGAAGCTCCTAGGAAAGAAACACTTGCTAGAAGCTCTGTTGTCCCGAGAAAAAATTACAGTCCTCATCACACCCAAGCTACCAAGAATCCTTTGCCATCTGATGAATCTTCTTGTATCCCTTCCAATGTTTTTTTTCCAAAGAGTGTCCCCTATGACATAGCCCAGGTATTGAGCCAAATTAAAGTGAGTGTTCCAATCATTGAGTTGCTTAGAATTCCTGAGCATAAGAAGAGAGCATTTGAGTACTTGGGATTGAAAGAAGAGAAGATCACCCCAAGAAGAAATGTAAATGTTGTTGAGACTCCTCTTCAAATCATTGCTGACCTTGAAACACCACCAGCACTGGAAGATCTTGGAGAGACACCTGAGGTATATTTGGGGACATCCTTGGTTGATTCCCAATTGAATGTTGATCCATTCTTTACAACTTTTCTCATAAAAGATAGGCTACTTCACAATTGTATGTTTGATTCTAGTGCATCATGTAATGTCATGCCTCTAGAAGTCATGAATGAGTTGGATATCAAGGTGACAGCTACCTATGGGAAGTGTACTACCATGGATTCAAGGGAAGTGTTGGTGGTTGGTTGTGTGAAGGGTTTGGTAGTGCAACTTGTAGCCTATCTGGGTAAGAATTTGAAACTGGATGTTGTAATTGTTGACTGCCCTACCAAATGGGGTATGCTTTTGTCAAGAAAATGGGCTGCAAGTGTTGGTGGTAGTGTTCAGATGGATATGTATTTTTCCACCATTCCCATTGAAGGCAGCCTGGTCAAACTTTATGGTGAAAAGAAGATGTTGCACCTAATTGAAGATCCTAATAATGCTTCCTATGAAGTGTTGTTTGCTGATGTAGATGCTGAGAATTTCATTGGTTTTGCTGATGGAAAAGAACACAAGATGGATAGATCAAAGTGCCTTGATATGGTAGGTTCTCCTTGGACCTTGCTATTTGATGGAGCTTGCTCCAAATTTGGAAATGGTGCTGGTATAGTTCTGCTTTCTCCTAGTTTGGAAGAGTTTGCTTTTTCCTTCAAACTTAATTTTGAATGCACTAACAATGTTGCTGAGTATGAGGCATTGTTGTTGGGGTTAAGGATTGCATGGAAGTATGGAGTGAAAGATATTGTTGCAAAATGAGACTCAGAGCTGGTTGTCAAACAAATAAGAAAACTGTATGCTACAAAAAATCAGCGTATGAAACAGTATAAGCATGCAGTTTGGGATCTAATTGAAATGTTTGATTCCTTTAACATTGTTTACCATGATAGAGGTCTTAATGCTACTGCTGATAAGTTGGTAGTGTTGGGTTCTAGATTTGAAAATTGCACCATTTCACCTTATTGTGAATACAACATTGAAGTGCTAACTAGGCCAGTTGTCCCTGATAATGTGAAACATTGGCAAGTTTTTAACAATGATACTCAAGTGCTAAGGTTCTTGCAAAACCAAGGTGAGTTTGCAAATCATAATATTGATTGGGAGCCAATGGTATGCATGACTGAAGGAAGAGAAACTTTGTTTGGAAAAGATATCATCCAATTGAAAACAAACACCATTCCTAGAGGTCTTGTTGCACTTGAGTCAAATTTTAACAATGTTGATTGCATCATAAATAGAAACATGTCTACCTCAAGGGATGTGGAAGAGCATGACTTGGGAACAAAGGAAAAACCAAGGAAGGTTTGGTTGGGCAAAAATTTAAGTAAAGAAGAAAAATAGTCCTATGCCCAACTCTTGAAAAAATATCAAGACTGCCTTGCTTGGTCCTATTCAGAGCTGAAAGCATACAGAGAAGATTTATTTCAGCATGAGATCCCTCTTGAAACAAATGCCAAACCATTCAGATAGAGGAAAAGGTAAATTAATCCACTTCTCTCCATGAAAATGTGAGAGGAGTTAAGGAAGTTGAGAGATGGAGGTATTATTCAGCCCACTAGATATTCATCTTGGGTTGCAAACCTTGTGCCAGTCAGAAAGAAGAACGGAGACATCAGACTTTGTGTGGATTTTAGGAATCTAAACAAAGCATCCATGAAGGACAACTATCCCTTGCCAAATATGGAAAATATGTTGCAGCTTGTGACAGGGTCTGAATTGCTTTCTACATTGGATGGTTTCTCTGGATATAATCAAGTGGTTGTCAAAGAATCAGAAAGACTTAAGACAACATTCACTACTCCTTGGGGGACATATGTTTTTGTTAGGATGCCCTTTGGTTTGATGAATGTTGGTGCCACTTTTCAAAGAGCAATGGATGTTGCTTTTTGCTGGTTACATCAATGAGTTCATTGCAGTTTACCAAGATGATGTGACTGTATTTTCAAGGCAGAGAGGTGATCATTTGCAGCACTTGGAGAAGATGTTGATCAGATGTAGGGAGTATGGCATTTCTCTTAATCCAAAGAAGTGTCATTTTGGCATGCAAAAGGCCAAGCTGCTTGGTCACATTGTGTCAAAAGATGGTGTTATGATAGACCCTGAGAGAGTGGAAGCAATCAGCAAGGTACCTATCCCAAGAACCAAGAAAGGCATCCAGTATTTCTTTGGTCAGATTAATTTTATTAGAAGGTTTGTTTCCAACTTTGCTGAGTTGACTCTTCCAATCACAAGCATGCTAAAGAAGGACCAAGTTATCAAATGGGAGGAGGCTGCCATTCAATATTTTGAAGGAATTAAGGATGCACTTAAACATGCACCTGTTTTAGCAGCCCCAAACTATAAGAGGCCTTTCCAAATCTTTTCCTTTGCTTCTGAGTATACCATTGCTTCTGTTTTGTTGCAAAAGGATGAGAATGAGGCTGAGAGGCCTATTGCCTTCTTTAGCAAGGCTTTACAAGCTACTGAGTTAAAGTATACAATCATGGAGAAACAAGCATTTTCCTTGGTGAAAGCAACAAAAGTTTTTAGGCCTTATATATTGAGTTCAAAAGTTGTTGCCTATGTTCCCCACACCATGGTGAAAGACATCTTATCAGAGATGGAGATCTCAAGTAAAAGATGTAGATGGGTGAAAAAACTACAGGAGTATGATATGGACATCCAAACCACAAATTTGGTAAGAGGTTTGGGTCTTGCTAAGCTCATGGCTGAGAGCAACTTGCAGAATGTGGAAGTGAATCAGCTAGAGGAAGAAAGGGTAGATGTGCTTGCAAAGTTGGTAAATTCTGAGTGGTACAAGGATGTAATCTTTTACCTTAGACACCTTTGCTGTCCTGATCATTTAAATAAAAATTAGAAAAGAGCCCTCAAGCTGGCTTCTCAAAAATATATCATTACAGACCTTGGGCTAGCTTGGAAGAACCCTGAAGGTGTCCTCTTGAAATGCATAGCTGAAGATGAAGCTCCCAAGATAGTTGCTGATTTCCATGGGGGAGTTTGTGGAGGAAACTTTGCTGGAAGAGTAACAACACATAAGATTTTGAGAGCTGGTTATTGGTGGCCTTCTCTTTTCAAAGATGCAACCCAGCTGGTTAGAAAATGTGATAGTTGCCAACGTTTCTCTGGAAGAATGAAAGCTTCGGGCTCCCTTCCTTTGCAGCCTGTATCAATTGAAGCCCCTTTCAAACAATGGGGAATGGACTTCATTGGTGAGATTTCAGACCTTTCTAGTTCTGGCCATAAGTGGATTCTTGTAGCCACTGATTATTTTACAAAATGGGTTGAAGCAATCCCATCTAAAAAGGCAACACACCAAGTGGTAGTGGACTTCTTATTGAATCATATCATATGTAGATTTGGAGTTCCAGTTAAGATTGTATCTGATAATGCCATGTGCTTTAGAGCCAAACCTTTAATGGCAATGTGCAATGAATATGGAATCAATCTGACTTATTCTTCAAACTACAACCCCCAAGGGAATGGACAAGCTGAGTCCAGTAATAAGAACTTGCTGAAGATCATTAGAAGAACCTTGGAAATGAACAAGAAAAAGTGGGGAGAACAATTGAAGTTTAGTTTGGGCTGATAGAATAACTCCTAAAAGAGCTACTGGTAAAATCCCATTTGAATTGGTGTATGGAACTCAGGCTTTGCTGCCCTTACACCTGTAATTATCTTCATTTCAGTTTTCCCAACAGTTGGAAGATCAAGAGCATGGCCCATATGAATCAAGGATCAATCAGATTATTGAGCTTGATGAGGAGAGAAGAGCATCCCATCAAAGGCATATCAGATTTAGAGAGAAATTGAAGAGATTGTTTGACAAGAAGGTCACTCTTAGAGCTTTCAATATTGGAGATCTGGTTTTGCTATGGGATACTAGGCATGAAGACAAGGGAAAGCATGGAAAGTTTGATGCATTATGGATGGGCCCTTATGCCATTGATATCAGGATTGGTGAACATACCTTTTTTCTCAAAGATCTAGATGGGGAATTGCTGGAGCTACCTGTTAATGGCAGACATTTAAAACATTTCTTGGATTAATCCCCAAAGTGAGGTATGCACAAATTGTACAATTGTATAGTCTTTTTTTTGCTCTATTTTTTGCTGTTTGGTGGTTTGTGGTTTGCCCTTTGTTCTTGGCAACCATTTTGGTTGGTTTCTCGGCTCATTTTTGTTGGGTGGTTCTAGTTTTTTGGGCTGCCTTGTGTTTTGACTCCTTTTCCCAATGGTATTTTGGCACTTGGTCTACGTTTTGTCCTTGTGGCACTCACTGGGAGTGCCCATCCCCAGGTAGGAGCTAATGTTAGTGCCATTTCTGAGCTTGCATTGTGTGCCCTAATTTTTCATGTCTGATTTTGCTCAGAAATGTTTTATTTCTCAAATTGGTGATCTGCAATTTCTCCCCCCTGGTTGAATGTTTCAAAAATGCCCATAAACTTGTTGTTCTACCCTAGTTTAAAAGAGAAATCCATGTGTGCTCTTATTTGTGCCCTAGGTTTTTCCAATTCACGGGCTGTGTCATTTTCCCTTTACCAGATCATGAAAAAATTGAAATTGATCAAATCTAAATTGTATGGGTTAATTTCCCAATCCTAAGGTCAAAAATAATGTCAAAACATGATTCAGTTGATTTAAAATCAAAAAATTTGCAATCCTTGTTGAAAAATTTGATTTCTAGGGCATCCTTTAAATTTTTCACGATTTGACGGTCATACGGGTGTCGTTTTCCCATCAAATTTATCATCACAAGGTAATGGCAACATGGCAGGTTCCTATTGGCTGGGGGATGTCGGGAAATGTCTCTAACTTATCATTTTTTGAAATTTTGGCAAAAGGGAAAATTTTGATCCGCAGCTCCGCCTTCTGCAATGAAGTGCCTACGTGGCACATTTTGATTGGCTAGGGGATTGGCAGGTGGCGGGCTTTCCTTAGGAAATTTTTTTTCACTATGCAAAATTTTCAAAATCAAATTTTGGCCCGAAGGCCCGCAGTGAATAGGGAGAGGACACGTGGCATGGAGGGCATGCGGATGGCAGGGGAACTTGGAGAATTTTGATGTTTTTTGGCTCAAAGTGATGAAGTGAATTTTTGGCCCGAAAGCCCTCGGAAAATCATCGGTGGACACATGTCCAGGAAAGGATAGGATGGGGCAGCGGGTTTTGCAATGACTTTGAAGTTTTTTAACTTCAAATGGTAAAAATTCAAAGTTTTGGCCGAAGCTCCGCAACAAGTCAGGAAGTGACATGTGTCCAAGGAAGAAAAATGGAGGCAGGTTCAGACCTTGGGGGACAGAGTAAAATTTTTCCTTTTTGGCAAAAGGAGCTAAAGTGTAAATGGGAAGCATGCCTCCATAGCCTATCCATGATGGACACATGGCACATTCTAAGAAGTCAAAGGAAGAGTGCGGGCCCGTGGTAAGTTTTAAATTTTTCAAATTTTGCAGGAAGGTTTGAAGGTAGAATAGGAGGCTTGGCCCCGCGGTGAATCGGAGAGCGCCACATGGCAGGGAAGAGATCAGGCTTCCGGGCCTGCTAAGGTTTTGTGGAAAAATTTCCTTTTTTCAAAAAAGTGGAAAAATTGATAGAATTGGTCCACGGTTTTCAATGGGGCCCACATATGGACATGTGGCGGGTCCAGGGGAGAAGCAGGGAAATTTTGTAAAATTTTCCAAACTTTCAAAAGGTCACAAATGCATTTTTTAAAGGCATGAGCCCGATCTAATCATTTTTTGACACGTGTCCCACCTTATCCAAAGTTTAAAAAGGTAATATTGAGCTTATTTTTAAATGGCATTTTCCACGTGGAGGGCTGATATTAAAAGGTGGATGAGATCGACGGTTACTGTGCATTTGTTTGTTTGGGCCACCATGGGAGCTCCAAGAAGCTTGGAATCATGATTTCTTCATCAAATTTCATCAAATCTTATATGATTTTGTGTCATCCTTGACCTTCTGAGAACATTGGCATCATTTTCATGACCTAATTCTTCGATCTATGGTGTTTTTGATGTAATTTTGGCTCAGGCCCGAGAAAAAACGTGAAATGTCAACATCAAAAGTTGTAGAGGTAAAATTGAAAAGGGGAAAAGGTAAAAAATGATGAATGAAAGATGCTTGCATGCCTGAATGATAAAAACGTGCCCCTGGGGTGGATAATGATCCAAATTTGTGTAATGATTTAACTTTTTGTGCATACCTGGCAACCTGCGAGTTGTTTTTCTGTTTGGTGTCACTGTCATTAAATCATGAGGTTTTTTGTAACAAATTTGATCCCATAGCATATTATTTTCTTGGGAAGGAAGAATCCAATGTGGCATGAGGTATATAATGCATTTTGGAGAAATTGTAAATGGTCAGGAGTTGAAAATCACGAGTAAATTTTGAGAAAAAGCTCATTTTCTGAGAAAATCCACCAAAGAACCAGGTTAATGTCTCATGTGTTGGAAAATTCATGTATGTGGGTTGGTTACAAGTGTATAGCCACCACACAGCTCTGAGATTGTTCATGTAACTCTCCCCTGCTGTTGAATCTAACAAGTTTTGAATTAAATCTGTGTTTTTCTTTGGGCAATATGATGTCTGTTATCAATTTTAAATGCCTGCAAATAAATTTTATTGTTCTTGTTGCAATCTTGCATTGAAAATATTTAGAAGTCACACAGGATCTCCATTTCTGGTTGATAGTTTAGTGGCATTTGCAATCTCATACTCAGAAGAGCCTTCATCTGATAAGGAGATAAACAAATTTAAAATCACTTTACCTTCCTTGACTGCAGAGATTTCTTGTAAGCCTTTGGGGGTACCTTAGGCATGGTTTGATCATGGATTTTTGTGTTTAATTGAGTTCTTTACTTCAAGATTTTGTGGTGAGTTCTCAAAGATTGTGTGAAGAGTGCAACCTGGGCTTCCATTTGTGCCTCTTCTGGTTGAAAGAACATCCTGATTATTTTAGGCATTTCATCTGATAGTTGTTCAAGTATTGTACAGATTGTCAAAGATCTGATCTATCCCAGTTTGTCTTATCAATCCCACACCAAAAATCATCCAACAACAAAGATCCTATCATGTACTATCCCTAATTTGCATTTTTATACCCACAGAAGATCAAAATCCATTTGCAAAAGTATGCATAATAGATCAGGATTTCCAATTTCTCTAGTAACCTTTGCCTTTCTTTGAGAACATACCCATGTTTTGAGAAGTGACAACTTGTGAGAGTTCAGATCTGGGGTGTTGATCATGTTTTCATCAAGGTCTCCATCATAGAATTTCAAGCAAAGAGAAGGACATCTTCATCTCCTTCACCATTACAAGGTTACAAAATAGGTCCTCTTACCTTGGTTGCAAGGCACAACCTAAAATAGTTAGGACAAGATCAAGTCCTATTGGAGTGCTATCCATTTCTCCATAAACCTGAGTGCTAGCTAGACCATATCCCCTACTACCAATGACATACAACATGGTCTAATCTATCTTTAAGTTCCATGACATAACTATGGTGCTGCTCAGACTGAAAAGGAGAACAAATTTGGATACCAACACGAGTGGCACCGTTGCCGGGGACTTCTTGGAATTTCTTGGTGTTTTTGAAGTGTTTGAGGAGTTTGAGCATTTGTGTATTCAAGTATTTGAGCTGCTACATTGTTAAAATATCATCCTATGCTTCAGATCTGCAAGTTTTTAAACAAATGGTTTCAAGTTTTGTCTACCCTTTTTCCATTTACTAGCAGTTCATACACTTTGGTGCATTGTGATTGATTGATTTAAGAAGAAAGTTCTGATTTATAAGGCTTTGTAAAAAAATTCAGTGCTAACAAACATTTGATAGATTATTTTAGTGCATTCTGCACAACTAAGGTGAAATTCCTTAGTGGCGACTCCATGTTGATTTGAATTTGGAAATACCAGTGTCTTAAGCTTTCTGTCATTTATTTTTGTGTTGTTGATCTCTGCAAAACTGGAGGGAAGAAGATCTCTCTTCCTTAAAGACTCTGCTAAGAAATTGTTCTCAGATTCAAGAAATTCAGAGTTGGAAGGGAGAAGAGTTTGGAAAGTGGTTAAAGGTCAGACATCAGGCAAAGATATAGCCATTGGTGAGAGAGATCAGCCTTTGGTAGAGGACTATCACTCTTCTTCAAGTGATTCTGATTCAAGAAATCCTCTCATAAAATTGTTTTCCTCAGCTAGTGAAGGTCCTTCTATTGTACCTGGTAAGTTCCTTCTCTAATATGCACCTCTGTGTTTTAATTCGAGTAAAACTTTCCAAGAAAATTAGCACTTAGGGGATACTAGTCTTGTGAATCACATTCTTGAGCCCCAAAGATATAACACTCCTCATCAGCTTGTCTCACCTCCAAGATCACCCCCACCAAACAATATGGCTCAGCCTAGACCTCCATTTGTTGTTAACACCTTTGGTCCTATAAATTTTAGAGGAATGGATGGTTACCCAAATGTTGTCCCACAAGATGTCAGAAATAGGTTGCCAAAATTCCAGGGTAACAATGCTATTACTGGTGATCAGCATCTCAAACTTTTTGATAATATGATGGAATATTTTGAGATAGAGTTTGAAGATGTGTATATTAAGTTGTTTATTCATACACTAGAAGAAGATGCTAGGGATTGGTACAAGGCTCTACCTGATAACTCTATTGATTCATGGACTGAAATGAAAAATGCATTTAGGTTGCAATATGGTGATAGGACTGATCCTAGATTTCTTTTATCTGAGTTTGAGAATATCAAGAAGAACCCTAATGAATCAGTCCATGACTTCAACACAAGGTTTAACAAAACTTTGAGAAGGCTGCCTGTTGGTTTGAGGCCTTGTGATGAATCTTGTTTAATCAAATATGTAGATGCATTTGATAAAAAGGTAGCCTATTACCTAAGAGACAAGAACCCAACCAATCTAAGACAAGCTTTCACCATGGCACTTCAAATTGAGAACAATATCAAGGCTGTTGGGAAACCTCTTAAGAGAGATGGTGTAAAATTGATAAACCCTGAAAAACCTCAAGCTAGCAAAGGTGCTGATTTAGAAGAGGTTGTGAAGACTTTGGCAGGGGCTGTCAAGGAAATCTCATACAAGTTGGCAAGAGCTGAGAAGGGAATTGGGTAGACTTCACAAGGTCAGCCTAGGTAGCAGGCACAAGATAGATTTGGCAATCACCATAGGAATGAGCAGAGGTTTGATGACAAGGGTAAAGGGCCTATTGGATCTACAAATAGACAACCCCAAACATGTGAAAATAGATTGGTTCCTGACCCTCTAACTGCCAGGGTTGCTACTGTTGATGAAGTTGTTGATATGGATTGGTGTGATAGATGTTTTCTTCCTCATCCTCCATGTGAAGTGGACCAACAAGTTGATGAAGCTGATAATGAGGATGGAACTGATGATGATATTTGCATGGTGGGTTGTTCTTCAAGCTCACAAGGAGGAGCAACATCTACTGAAGTAATAAGTGCTAGGACTACTACTACCTTTTGGGATTGCATCAAGCGGGTACAAGTATTTCTCCCCCCTCATGCTCTTGAAGTTGATGTAGTGCAAGCTTTTGAAATTCCTAACAATGACTTTGAATACTTGAGAGCTTTGATGATTAAGAAGTATGATGGTGGTATCCCTTCAGAGGAAGATAGACAATTGTTGATGAATGTTGTTGTAGCTCAAGAGAAGGACTATAACACTAGAAGAAAAGTTGTTAAGGGAGTTGGGCCTCAAGCCAAACCTAAAACACCCTTGCTCACAAGCATTCCAAAAGAAGCTCCTAGGAAAGAAACACTTGCTAGAAGCTCTGTTGTCCCGAGAAAAAATTATAGTCCTCATCACGCCCAAGCTGCCAAGAATCCTTTGCCATCTGATGAATCTTCTTGTATCCCTTCCAATGTTGTTTTTCCAAAGAATTTCCCCTATGACATAGCCCAGGTATTGAGCCAAATTAAAGTGAGTGTTCCAATCATTGAGTTGCTTAGAATTCCTGAGCATAAGAAGAGAGCATTTGAGTACTTGGGATTGAAAGAAGAGAAGATCACCCCAAGCAAAAATGTAAATGTTGTTGAGACTCCTCTTCAAATCATTGTTGACCTTGAAACACCACCAGCAGTGGAAGATCTTGGAGAGACACCTGAGGTATATTTGGGGACATCCTTGGTTGATTCCCAATTGAATGTTGATCCATTCTTTACAACTTTGCTCATAAAAGATAGGCTACTTCACAATTGTATGTTTGATTCCGGTGCATCATGTAATGTCATGCCTCTAGAAGTCATGAATGAGTTGGATATCAAGGTGACAACCTATGTGAAGTGTACTACCATGGATTCAAGGGAAGTGCCAGTGGTTGGTTGTGTGAAGGGTTTGGTAGTGCAACTTGCAGCCTATCCGGGTAAGAATTTGAAACTGGATGTTGTAATTGTTGACTACCCTACCAAATGGGGTATGCTTTTGTCAAGAAAATGGGCTGCAAGTGTTGGTGGCAGCATTCAGATGGATATTTCTTTTGCCACCATTCCCATTAAGGTCATCCTTGTCAAACTTTATGGTGAAAAGAAGATGTTGCACCTAATTGAAGATCCCAACAATGCTTCCTATGAAGTGTTGTTTGCTGATGTAGATGCTGAGAATTTCATTGGTTTTGCTGATGGAAAAGAACACAAGATGGACAGATCAAAGTGCCTTGATATGGTAGGTTCTCCTTGGACCTTGCTATTTGATGGAGCTTGCTCCAAATTTGGAAATGGTGCTGGTATAGTTCTGCTTTCTCCTAGTTTGGAAGAGTTTGATTTTTCCTTCAAACTTAATTTTGAATGCACTAACAACATTGCTGAGTATGAGGCATTTTTGTTGGGGTTAAGGATTGCATGGAAGTATGGAGTGAAAGATATTGTTGCAAAAGGAGACTCAGAGCTGGTTGTCAAACAAATAAGAAAACTGTATGCTACAAAAAATCAGCGTATGAAATAGTATAAGCATGCAGTTTGGGATCTAATTGAAATGTTTGATTCCTTTAACATTGTTTACCATGACAGAGGTCTTAATGCTGCTGCTGATAAGTTGGTAGTGCTGGGTTCTAGATTTGAAAATTGCACCATTTCACCTTATTGTGAATACAACATTGAAGTGCTGACTAGGCCAGCTGTCCCTGATAATGTGAAACATTGGCAAGTCTTTAACAATGATGCTCAAGTGCTAAGGTTCTTGCAAAACCAAGGTGAGTTTGCAAATCAGAATATTGATTGGGAGCCAATGGTATGCATGACTGAAGGAAGAGAAACTTTGTTTGGAAAAGATATCATCCAATTGAAAACAAACACCATTCCTAGAGGTCTTGTTGCACTTGAGTCAAATTTTAACAATGTTGATTGCATCATAAATAGAAACATGTCTACCTCAAGGGATGTGGAAGAGCATGACTTGGGAACAAAGGAAAAACCAAGGAAGGTTTGGTTGGGCAGCAATTTAAGTAAAGAAGAAAAACAATCCTATGCCCAACTCTTGAAAAAATATCAAGACTGCCTTGCTTGGTCCTATTCAGAGCTGAAAGCATACAAAGAAGATTTATTTCAGCATGAGATCCCTCTTGAAACAAATGCCAAACCATTCAGATAGAGGAAAAGGCCAATTAATCCACTTCTCTCCATGAAAATGCAAGAGGAGTTAAAGAAGTTGAGAGATGGAGGTATTATTCAGCCCACTAGATATTCATCTTGGGTTGCAAACCTTGTGCCAGTTAGAAAGAAGAATGGAGACATCAGACTTTGTGTGGATTTTAGGAATCTAAACAAAGCATCCATGAAGGACAACTACCCCTTGCCAAATATGGAAAATATGTTGCAGCTTGTGACAGGGTCTGAATTTCTTTCTACATTGGATGGTTTCTCTAGATATAATCAAGTGGTTGTCAAAGAATCAGAAAGACTTAAGACAACATTCACTACTCCTTGGGGACATATGTTTTTGTTAGGATGCCCTTTGGTTTGATGAATGCTGGTGCCACTTTTCAAAGAGCAATGGATGTTGCTTTTGTTGGTTACATCAATGAGTTCATTGCAGTTTACCAAGATGATGTGACTGTATTTTCAAGGCAGAGAGGTGATCATTTGTAGCACTTGGAGAAGATGCTGATCAGATGTAGGGAGTATGGAATTTCTCTTAATCCAAAGAAGTGTCATTTTGGCATGCAAAAGGCCAAGTTTCTTGGTCACATTGTGTCAAAAGATGGTGTTATGATAGACCCTGAGAGAGTGGAAGCAATCAGCAAGGTACCTATCCCAAGAACCAAGAAAGGCATCCAATCTTTCTTTGGTCAAATTAATTTTATTAGAAGGTTTGTTTCCAACTTTGCTGAGTTGACTCTTCCAATCACAAGCATGTTAAAGAAGGACCAAGTTATCAAATGGGAGGAGGCTGCCATTCAAGCTTTTGAAGGAATTAAGGATGCACTTAAACATGCACCTGTTTTAGCAGCCCTAAACTATAAGAGGCCTTTCCAAATCTTTTCCTTTGCTTCTGAGTATACCATTGCTTCTGTTTTGCTACAAAAGGATGAGAATGAGGCTGAGAGGCCTATTGCCTTCTTTAGAAAGGCTTTACAAGCTGCTGAGTTAAAGTATACAATCATGGAGAAACAAGCATTTTCCTTGGTGAAAGCAACAAAAGTTTTTAGGCCTTATATATTGAGTTCAAAAGTTGTTGCCTATGTTCCCCACACCATGGTGAAAGACATCTTATCAGAGATGGAGATCTCAAGTAAAAGATGTAGATGGGTGAAAAAACTGTAGGAGTATGATATGGACATCCAAACCACAAATTTGGTAAGAGGTTTGGGTCTTGCTAAGCTCATGGCTGAGAGCAACTTGTAGAATGTGGAAGTGAATCAGCTAGAGGAAGAAAGGGTAGATGTGCTTGCAAAGTTGGTAAATTCTGAAGTGGTACAAGGATGTAATATTTTACCTTAGACACCTTTGTTGTCCTGATCATTTAAATAAAAACTAGAAAAGAGCCCTCAAGCTGGCTTCTCAAAAATATATCATTACAGACCTTGGGTTGGCTTGGAAGAACCCTGAAGGTGTCCTCTTGAAATGCATAGCTGAAGATGAAGCTCCCAAGATAGTTGCTGATTTCCATGGGGGAGTTTGTGGAGGACACTTTGCTGGAAGAGTAATAACACATAAGATTTTGAGAGCTGGTTATTGGTGGCCTTCTCTTTTCAAAGATACAACCTAGTTGGTTAGAAAATGTGATAGTTGCCAATGTTTCTCTGGAATACTAAAAGCTTCAAGCTCCCTTCCTTTGCAGCCTATATCAATTGAAGCTCCTTTCAAACAATGAGGAATGGAATTCACTGGTGAGATTTCAGATCCTTCTAGTGCTGGTCATAAGTGGATTCTTGTAGCCACTGATTATTTTACAAAATGGGTTGAAGCAATCCCATCTAAAAATGCAACACACCAAGTGGTAGTGGACTTCTTATTGAATCATATCATATGCAGATTTGGAGTTCTAGTTAAGATTGTATCTGATAATGCCATGTGCTTTAGAGCCAAACCTTTAATGGCAATGTGCAATGAATATGGAATCAATCTGACTTATTCTTCAAACTATAACCCCCAAGGGAATGGACAAGCTGAGTCCAGTAATAAGAACTTGCTGAAGATCATTAGAAGAACCTTGGAAATGAACAAGAAAAAGTGGGGAGAACAATTGAAGTTTGCAGTTTGGGCTGATAGAATAACTCCTAAAAGAGCTACTGGTAAAAGCCCATTTGAATTGGTGTATGGAACTCAGGCTTTTCTGCCCTTACACCTGCAATTATCTTCATTTCAGTTTTCCCAACAGTTGGAAGATCAAGAGCATGGCCCATATGAATCAAGGATCAATCAGATTATTGAGCTTGATGAGGAGAGAAGAGCATCCCATCAAAGGCATATCAGATTTAGAGAGAAGTTGAGATTGTTTGACAAGAAGGTCACTCCTAGAGCCTTCAATATTGGGGATTTGGTTTTGTTGTGGGATAGTAGGCATGAAGACAAGGGAAAGCATGGAAAGTTTGATGCATTGTGGATGGGCCATTATGCCATTGATATCAAGATTGGTGAACATACCTTTTTTCTCAAAGATCTAGATGGGGAATTGTTGGAGCTGCCTGTTAATGGCAGACATTTAAAACATTTCTTGGATTAATCCCCAAAGTGAGGTATGCACAAATTGTACAATTGTATAGTCTTTGTTTTTGCTCTATTTTTTGTTGTTTGGTGGTTTGTGGTTTGCCCTTTGTTCTTGGCAGCCATTTTGGTTGGTTTCTTGGCTCGTTTTTGTTGGGTGGTTCTAGTTTTTTGGGTTGCCTTGTGTTTTGAATCCTTTTCCCAATGGTATTTTGGCACTTGGTCTATGTTTTGTCCTTGTGGCACTCACTGGGAGTGCCCATCCCCAAGCAAGAGCCAATGTTGGTGCCATTTCTGAGCTTGCATAGTGTGCCCTAATTTTTCATGTCTGATTTTGCTCAGGAACATTTTATTTCTCAATTTGGTGATTTGTAATTTCATCCCCCTAGTTGAATGTTTCAAAAATTCCCATAAACTTGTTGTTTTGCCCTAGTTTAAAAGGAAAAAATCCATGTGTGCTCTATTTTGTGCCCTAGGTTTTTCCAATTTTCGGGCTGTGTCATTTTCCCTTTGCCAGATCGTGCAAAAAAATTGAAATTGATCAAATCTAAATTGTATGGGTTAATTTCCCAATCCTAAGGTCAAAATAATGTCAAAACATGATTCAGTTGATTTAAAATCAAAAAATTTGCAATCCTTGTTGAAAAATTTGATTTCTAGGGCATCCTTTAAATTTTTCACATTTTGACAGTCATGCAGGTGTCATTTTCCTATCAAATTTATCATCGTAAGGTAATGGCAATGTGGCAGGTTCCTATTGGCCTGAGGGTGTTAGGAAATATTTCTAACTTATCAATTTTTGTAATTTTGGAAAAAAGGAAAATTTTAATTTGTGGCTCCACCTTCTGCAATGAAGTGCCTATGTGGCACATTTTGATTGGCTAGGGGATTGGCGGGTGGCGGGCTTTCCTTAGGAAATTTTGCTTTCATTATGCAAAATTTTCAAAATCAAATTTTGGCCCAAAGGCCCACAGCGAATAGGGAGAGGACACGTGGCATGGAGGGCATGCGGATGGTGGAGGGACTTGGAGAATTTTGATGTTTTTTGGCTCAAAGTGATAAAGTGAAATTTTTGACCCGAAAGCCCTCGGGTTTCAAAATCATCGGTGGACACAGAGTGTCTAGGAAAGGATAGGATGGGGCAGGTGGGTTTTGCAATGAAAATTTGAAGTTTTTAACTTCAAATGGTAAAAAATCAAAGTTTGGGCCGAAGCTCCACAACAAGTCAGGAAGTGACATGTGTCCAAGGAAGAAAAATGGAGGTGGAGGTTCAGACCTCGGGGGACAGAGTAAAATTTTTCCTTTTTGGCAAAAGGAGCTAAAGTGTAAATGGGAAGCATGCCTCCGCAGCCTATCCATGATGGACATGTGGCACATTCTAAGAAGTCAAAGGAAGAGCGCGGGCCCACGGTAAGTTTTAAATTTTTCAAATTTTGCAGGAAGGTTTGAAGGTAGAATAGGAGGCTTGGCCCCGCGGTGAATCGGAGAGCGCCACGTGGCAGAGAAGAGATCAGGCGTCTGGGCCCGTGGAGGTTTTGTGAAAAAAATTTCCTTTTTTCAAAAAAGTGGCAAAATTGATTGAATTGGTCTGCGGTTTTTAATGGGGCCCACATATGGACATGTGGCGAGTCCAGGGGAGAAGCGGGGAAATTTTGCAAAATTTTCCAAAACTTTAAAAAGGTCGCAAATGCATTTTTTAAAGGCATGGGCCCGATCTAATCATTTTTTGACACATGTCCCGCCTAATCCAAAGTTTAAAAAGGTAATATTGAGCTTATTTTTAAATGGCATTTTCCACGTGGAGGGCTGATATTAAAAGGTGGATGAGATCGACAGTTACTATGCATTCGTTTGTTTGGGCCACCATGGGAGCTCCAAGAAGCTTGGAATCATGATTTCTTCATCAAATTTCATCAAATCTTATATGATTTTGTGTCACCTTGACCTTCTGAGAACATTGGCATCATTTTCATGACCTAATTCTTCGATCTATGGTGTTTTTGATGTAATTTTGTCTCAGGCCTGAGAAAAAATGTGAAATGTCAACATCAAAAGTTGCAGAGGTAAAATTGAAAAGGGGAAAAGGTAAAAAATGATGAATGAAAGATGCTTGCATGCCTGAATGATAAAAACATGTGCCCCTGGGGTGGATAATGATCCAAATTTGTGTAATGATTTAACTTTTTGTGCATACCTGGCAACCTGCGAGTTGTTTTTCTGTTTGGTGTCACTGTCATTAAATCATGAGGTTTTTTGTGACAAATTTGATCCCATAGCATATTATTTTCTTGGGAAGGAAGAATCCAATGTGGCATGAGGTATATAATGCATTTTGGAGAAATTGTAAATGGTCGGGAGTTGAAAATCACGAGCAAATTTTGAGAAAAAGCTCATTTTCTGAGAAAATCTGCCAAAGAACCAAGTTAATGTCTCATGTGTTGGAAAATTCATGTATGTGGGTTGGTTACAAGTGTATAGCCACCACACAGCTCTGAGATTGTTCATGTAACTCTCCCCTGCTGTTGAATCTAACAAGTTTTGAATTAAATCTATGTTTTTCTTTGGGCAATATGATGTCTGTTATCAATTTTAAATGCCTGCAAATAAATTTTATTGTTCTTGTTGCAATCTTGCATTGAAAATCTTTAGAAGTCACACAGGATCTCCATTTCTGGTTGATAGTTTAGTGGCATTTGCAATCTCATACTCAGAAGAGCCTTCATCTGATAAGGAGATAAACAAATTTAAAATCACTTTACCTTCCTTGACTGCAGAGATTTCTTGTAAGCCTTTGGGGGTACCTTAGGCGTGGTTTGATCATGGATTTTTTATGTTTAATTGAGTTCTTTACTTCAAGATTTTGTGGTGAGTTCTCAAAGATTGTGTGAAGAGTGCAACCTGGGCTTCCATTTGTGCCTCTTCTGGTTGAAAGAACATCCTGATTATTTTAGGCATTTCATCTGATAGTTGTTCAAGTATTGTACAGATTGTCAAAGATCTGATCTATCCCAGTTTGTCTTGTCAATCCCCCACCAAAAATCATCCAACAAAAAATATCCTATCATGTACTATCCCTGATTTGCATGTGTATACCCACAGAAGATCAAAATCTATTTGCAAAAGTATGCATAACAGATCAGGATTTCCAATGTCTCTAGTAACCTTTGCCTTGTTTTGAGAACATACCCATGTTTTGAGAAGTGACAACTTGTGAGAGTTCAGATCTGGGGTGTTGATCATGTTTTCATCAAGGCCTCCATCACATAATTTCAAGCAAAGAGAAGGAAATCTTCATCTCCTTCACCATTACAAGGTTACAAAATAGGTCCTCTTACCTTGGTTGCAAGGCACAACCTAAAATAGCTAGGACAAGATCAAGTCCTATTGGAGTGCTATCCATTTCTCCACAAACCTGAGTGCTAGCTAGACCATGTCCCTCAGCTACCAATAACATACAACATGGTCTAATCTCTCTTTAAGCTCCATGATATAACTGTGGTGCTGCTTAGACTGAAAAGAAGAACAAATTTGGATACCAACTAATGCAAAAAAACACTTCATATGTGCAAAGGAAGAATGGATATAAGTCCAACTGGGCAAGCCAAATGTATGCAATACTTAGTTAGTCTATGTCTAAGTATAATTAAAACCATACACCTATATAAGCTTCAATACAATGCTAAACTAAACCTATGTATCATCATGTTAACAAAGCTAGAAGCAAGATAAGCTAACTTAAACTAAAGTTATGCTTTTGCCAAATTAGAATATGAAATGAACATTTCAAGATCTTATTTGCTAAAAAGATGTGAACTTATATCTCTTATTGAATTCTAAATGAGATGAAATTATCTTCTATGTAGATCTCTAGGGTAATCAAATATTTGATAATGTATGCTGTGAAATCCCAAGGTTTCTAAGAATGAAGTCTTGTGAAATAATGAGCTTTTCAAGACCACTTGACATATCTCCATATGTAATTCAAAGACTTGGGTGGTTGCCCCCAACATCAGATTTAGAATATGGAGAAGGCTAGCTGCTTCTACATGTTTAGAATGATCTAAGATGATAAAATGGATCATAGTGAAGTGCTCTATACTCAATGTTAGGTGTAAGATAGAAAGGTAGGAGGATGGCTCTTTACCAATTTAGCCTAAGTGGATAGAAGAATCTCTACATCAAGGCTTGACATGATGGGATAACATGGAGAGGTCTGGGTTGCAGTTGTAGAACTATCCCTAGGTTTAGTAAAGGGTTGAGTCAACCTCTGGATCCAAGTTATATTTTGTCGTTTAGTGACCCTCCCATGGGGTTTTAGGGGATTTATTAATTAACCAAAGTGACCTAATTAATAAGTGTGCATAGCTTGCATAGAAGCCTTTTCATATATGGATGATATGATTTCTCATGATCTTAGACTATGGGAGGGATTTAATGGAAGAGGAAGCTTTTACTTAATTAATAGTTTTACTTAATTAGTCTTTGTGCCTTAGTTTAGAGGATAGAACTTAATGAAAGGTGCATTAAATTGACATAGGTTTGTTGGAGCTCATCACCATTGGGATGGGCAATTTTGTATCCTAACTGTAGCATAATTGGTCAGCAATAACATAACGGTGATAGACCAGATGCGAAGTGTGAACATATCGACGATATGTCATCAATTTGTGGGAAAGGGGATAGTTGAGCTGCAATTTAAGTATTTCATGACCAAATCTCCAACCTCAAATTAATGAGGTATGATCTACATTTGTTATAATCTCTTGGGACTGGCATACTCTGATGTCACTTCAAGATGATTAAGTAGCACGAGATAAATTTTTAATGCAGTAGAAGAACTAATTCTGTAGATCCTGGCCACTCTGTACCCCTCATCGAGTGTCGATGGGGTGATCCCTAAGAAGGATGTTCTGACGATAAAAAAAGGTCAATTAGAAATGGATAGAAGAATGGAGTCAGTTCCAAGGATGCCCTAGGTGAATAAGGTGTTGTACCAGTAGGAGTGTTGATAGTGAGTCCTATTAATGTAAAAGAGAAAGGTGAAGACGGAAATATCAATTAGCAACCTGTCTTACTCATCCAGTGTATTAAAATAACTTATAGCTATCATCATATTACCATTAGATTGTGGATAATCATGGCGTCCATCACTTAAATTTTATCTTAAGCATACACAATAAAGTCGGATGACATGAAAATCTTGTACTGTGAATTAGTTATCCATTGATCCTTAACTATGGCACGTAGGAATGCAACATACTGGCAAATAAGGTAATGCAATGATGAGAATTTGAAATCTATGCTCATTTAACATGGAAAACAAGTCACAAGAACACAAATTCCACCCACTTAGTGAAGTATTCAGTTGCAGTAATTATATGCTTATGCACATCTGATGAGGTGGGGTTTATCTTCCATATAGTATCAATAACCCTTTTTAAAAAGGCCATTGAGTTTTTATAGGTTACAACACTTGAGATGGTGCATGGGTAATTTTTCCATGCTTATAAAATTAAAAAACAATTGCAAACATACTATTAACAATTTTTTTTCATGGTGGTTTAGTAGTATCTAATTCAAAGGATCTTTTTGGTAAGAACCGTGCCATTGGTGTGGGCTCCAAATATTCCTTCCTACACATTTTTGATATGCTTGGATTAACTCTTTCAAATTTAAACACCCTAATATGGTACCATCGTAAAATCAACAATAAAGATTGTTCTCCTAAGGAGGGTGTAGAGGTAAATTCAATGGATTAGGATATTTATGTTGGTTATGGGATGATACAAGTTGTAAAAGTCCTTCATAAAGGTAGTTATATGATATATACATACTAAGGGGAGATAGGGACCAACAACTTCACAGACCAAATAGGATTCTAGTATGTCATGGACTAGAGTCGCGAGTCGTTCATCTAAGAAAGAATCTAAAATCTTTATTATTCTACAGTAAGTTTAGGAGAGAGAAAATTGTAGTCGTGGCATATATGGACTTATTTTGTAGATAGGTAACTTATTCAAAATTGATTTAGATGAAATAGTCTTTTAGATTATGTACCAGTGCATTTGATAAGGAATAAGTTTCTCTTCCTTGATGTCATGCTCGTCATTAAATTATTTTATGATAAGTTGTGATTCTAGGATGACCACAACCTACTTGATATTATGTTTAATAGAAATTAGCTTCAATATGTAATGAGTACCTCATAATTTTTAGATATTCTTTTTATGCACAGGAAGCCTATTTTTAAATCCCTAAAAATGATATCACTTATAGCCTGATGAATAAGGATGTCACCTATCCCTTGATACATGATGTGTAAAGGATTACCATCAAAATAAATTTTACATGTAGTAGACTATTTCAATAAGCATGATGGATTCATCAAGTCAGATCCATGTATAATAGTTAAGTATCTTGAATAATGCTTCTTCTAGATGATCTACAAGATAATGTACCTTAATGGCCAAATTTCAATGGTGCACATACTCTATGTCAAATTCACTTAATATAATGTTATCCAATTAGCCATCCTTTTGATAAGGGAAGGTTTTGAAAATAGGTACTTGAGAGGGTCAAACTTTTGATATGAGCTTGGTTTTTGTTATTTAGGAAGATAGTGTCTGAATATTTTCAAAAGGTAAAATACAATGTCCAAACAAGCTATTTTTCAATCTGAGGGTAGTTGAGCTCATGTACAAGATGAAAGTGTGACCGAGGTAGTACAAATATTTCTCTTTATGGCCGAGGTCATTTCATGTTGTGATAGTACATCTTCAAGGGAAAGATCAAGTGGTTGGGATATGAAGTAGGAGTGGCTCACCTAAAGTGGGTGGACATAGGACAAATGGTTTGGCTAAGTATTGCATAAGTTTTAGATGTTAAGGCATGTTGTTGGAATTATGGACCCCAATAAAGGCAATGTATCCTATTTAAGGTAGGTGTGTGAATGAATGACACTTATTTTCAATAAGTTGGGAAATGAATCAGAAGATTTCTTGTATCTTTCCCTATAGGTTCTAAGTTTTGTGATTTTTAGGAGGAGGAATGTTTAGTAATATGTTAAATTTAGATGGGTCCACCTCATATACCTCTATGAGTAATACATGAATCCTAAGCAATTTTCCTAGTGAAAGTATGCCAAACACACACTTTTTGTGGATATCAATCAGACTTTATATTCACCTAAACCATGTACAGAAGATATGTCTTAAAATGGCTAAGGATGATATTCTGTGTGAATCTTTGGTATTCCCAAGGATATCATCCACATAATCCTCTATGATGTCATGCAATCATTTTAATGGAAGATGATGGTCATGTTATTTGATAAGTCGCACTTTCATTTCTCAAGGACCAAAGGACATGATTTGATAGTAGAAAGTACCCCATGGTGTAATGTGAAAGTCATTTTATGTTGATCCTTTGTGATTTTAACTAATTTTATCTAATTATCCAGCCATAAGAGATCATTTCATAGCTTACTAGTGGATTCAATAATCATATCAATATTGGGAATGAGGAAATTCATCATCTGGGACAATGCTTTATTGATGTCTTTGAAATATGTACAGATTCTGAAGCCGATAAGTTTCTTTTATACAGGGACTATGTTTGATATCCATTATGAGTAATTAATAGGTTAAATGAACCCTGATGTGAGTAATCTTTCTAGATCTTCTTTAACTAGAAGAGCCACCCGTGGATGCATTTTATGGAGCTTATGTTTAACATGGGCTTGGCCAATTGTATGCACCAATAGGCTATGCACTACCAACGTTGGGTCAAAACCTAGACATATCTTATAGGACCATGTGAATACATATACAAATTCCCATAGAAGCATGGTGAATTTTTACTCATGTGGAGAGTGAAGCTCCCAGTTTGACTATCTTTAGTTCGTCTTCTTAGTTCCAATATTCACATCAATGGTTTCTTCCACTAAGATTTTTGAAAAATCCTCCATAACTGCATAGGATCAAGAGGAAGGTTGAGGTTTCTTCCAAGGGTGTCTCTACACCTTATGGATTTTCACACTTGGTGTTGTCACTTTTCTTGTCCATTGATTTTTATACTTGTTTATCAGCTAGTGCCTCAAAGAGGTTTTCAATGTGTGACTTGGAATTTTATTTTTTCCGAGGATTTTTTTTGGAACTTTTTCCCTTGATTTTTCTTAATTTTTTCTGACCACGAAGCTTAGCTTCCTTGCCAAATTATGTACAAGTCTTTAAGTCAATGTAGAAACCTCTCTTAACGTCTCCAATTAGAATTATATCTTGAATGCCCATGCATTCCACAATGGCTTTGTCATTTTTAAATAGATCCAGTGGTACGTGACATTGCTGGTCCCATTCAACAAGGTAAGGGTAAACAAGGTTAATTTTGAGTTCAGTAGGGGTTACTGTAAGGAAAACGGTATCCATGAATAGGTTTTTGTGGAGAAAAAATCCTTGTATTGGCTATAATGGGAATTTTTGTCACTATCTAAATAATCAGAGTTATCTTCACACTCAGAATAGGTGGTATATTGATCATTGGGTTTTCCATCCATAGGTTTGAATGTTGATACCATATCTTTCAATCTTTCAAAAATGTGGAAGAGTAACTAGTTCTCTCAGTCGTTGTTCATTCTTTCTGCATTCTAGACTCTAGAAGCCCATTAAATACATCATTCAGTTAGACTTTTCATAATCAGGGATTTGGTATCAACTTGGTTGAGTATCTTCTGGGACACAAGTCATAGGTGGGTCCAAAAATTTATGTTTAATGAGTAACCCCATGGTTAAAAATGTCCCGATAGTTCACTCATCTCTAGGCCATCTAAAATGATAGTTGGGTTGGCCTATATTATTTTAATGGTGACAATGATAGGTTTGAAACCAAAATCTTGTTGCACATTATGGATTCTGGACAGCCATATTCCAGGACCTTCAGTCTCCCATGAAATCAAAATGAATCTAATTTTATGTAGAATCCTCAGAGGCACAAGAAATTAGGGAATCGTGAAATCTACTAGGAAAAATCCATGGCTTTAAATTGAAGAGGAATAACTATATCAGCAAAGGGACATGTATAGTCACCCTTACGTGAAAAAATATTGAAAGCTCTATAGTGAGAAAAGGGATCTAGATCTCCTTGTAACATGAAAGTGTGTCCCTCTTGTTTAGAATTAGATGACATTGATGTCATACGGGGAGGGTATGCTACCTGTATGGTTTGAATCCATGGTCGAATCAAGAAGCATATTGTTATGGGAAGTTCTCTAATCTAATACATGAAATCTTCCTCTATGTGTACACAGTGGGTCCTACTTCCATTGGAAGATGTGATTGTTCCAGCATGATTATCTACTCCTTGTTGTCATATGATTTTATGGTAATGAAATGTCTAACTCTATATATTCTTTTGTATGACTAAGGTGTTTAATTAGATTTCAACAGTGCATATTTTCAACCTAGATCTTCTTGTCCACAAGCACCCGCTTTATTTTTTGGTCAAGTGAAAATTACCTCAATTTATAGGGGTAGTTTATGTGTTGGATATTCAATATGTATCTCCTTATGATTAAGAGATATGTACTCGGTTGGTATAATGTTTGCCACCATAGCTTGAAGGTGCGAAGGGTCTACTTTTAGTGGCACTCCTGACCTCTAAAGATTTTTTTAATAATATATCCTTATGTACATTTGATATTTTGAGAAGATCAAAGATTGAAATCTTGGTAGACTAGTCTTCTCAATTGTTCTAAGAGGTTGTACCTACCATCTTGTGGGTAAGGAGAGGATTCAAGAATCATGAGGTGGGCTATGCACATTGTATTACTGCAATGCAATCCTTTCCATTGATCCAAATGGTGTTCACATGGTCATTAGGAGAGCGGATACATCAAATGAGAGAATCATAATGATTATTTTCCTTCTTGGTATATAGATGATTTGCCACTTTGTAACTCTGGGATGACTCTCCTCAATCCGGATTTTTCTTATATGACTTACCATGTTTAGAGAATGGTTATTTGAATATTCCCATATTTTTGTTTGGCATCTGTTTTTTCTCTTGGGTTTCCACTTCTATCTCCCCATTACCTAATGAGATCTTGGATATAGTTCTTAAGTTTCATAGAAATTATTCTGTTTTGCATGTCCTTTGAATGATGTAATTCACAATAGTCATGCTCTTTGTATCATTATGGTATTTGGAGCATTTGTCTCATCAAATGGTTTGTATGGATAAGTCACCATGTGAGCTGCATCCAATTACTTCAATATGGCCATATAAAGGCTCATTGAGAGGAGTGAAAACTCTTATGTTCTAGATAATGGTTGAAGAGGTCCTTTGGTGATATTTAAAAGGTTGACCATTTTTGAATTTTGTATGTGTTTGGAATCTCTAATTCCGTCTCCCACCACAGTATTTTTTTTGAATATTTTTGGCTTTTCGATAGGTTTTACATTTTGGTTATCCTTAGAGTGTGATTTAATGGTTCCTTTGGAAATAAGGGATTTATCTATTTGAATTCCCTTTTCAATAACCACTTTAAAGGTGCAAACATATTGCATCTATAGATGAATGGAAATGTCTGGGTTGAGATTGGGCACAAAGATACTTACTTGTTATTTTCAGGGAATGGAACAAGGGAAGCGACTGGTTATCCCTCTCCATATTTTTAGGAAGCATAGTGAATTTCATTGTTGGGGTGTTGTTTGGTGTCCACACAGGTCTAACATGGTAATGTCACTTTACTATTTTGATATGAGAAGTGTCATACAAACCTTTCTAATAGGTTCAAGCCCATGTGAAAATAGACCCACGAGGTAAGTGATTGAACCATTCCAAGGTTTGCCCCGTAGACTCTTTGGAAAGATTCATATGAGGAAATTATAGTTATAGGACACTTATTAGAATGCCATGTAAAAATACTTCACATGATCTTGTAGGGTCACCTTTCCCTCTATATTTGTTAATTTTTGGCATGTCGAACTTCTTAGGGAAAGTTTACAGCATCATAGTTTTATCAAATGGATAGGGACATAGTTCTTCGTATTGATATTTTCTGTTATTACTGACAGTAATCTCTTGGAGGTTTGTAAGTGTCACTTTTATAGATTAAAATTCTTGTGTGATTAATTTTTATTTGGTAGTAGAAGAAGGGATATATATTTGATTGTGTTCCATATTATCTCCTCCTTGATTGTCTATTTGAAGTTCACTAATTCTGACCTTAGGTTTTTTCTTTTGTACATTATTTCTTTTTTTTTTGTACATGAGATGTTAACAAAGATAATTGTTAACTAAGGTTGAAAATTTTTTATTGAATAGTGACTTATTCTTTGAGAGGTTCCTATTAGTGCAAATCAACAGTACCCCCTAAATGACCTCCAGATCTGCAATTGAGAATTGGGTCATTTAGTGTGATTACACAACATTGAATCTTTTCCCCAAGTGTGGGACTTGCAAAAATGGGAAAAAATATCCATATTGAAGGTTGGTTTCTCTACTCCTGTGATCAGATGTATGCATGAAATTTGTACAGAGGCTTAACTCAAAATTATACTCTAATTCTGCTAAGGAGACAAGGATAGAAAGAGAAAAGAAGATAAAAATAAACTAACAAGGTGATACACCAAAGGAGTGGTGAACATCTATTTCTGCAGATTGACACAGATTATAAAATGCAACACAAATCATGCACAAATTGCTAAAATTGTAATGAAGGATCAAGATAGAGCAAACAACACAAGAAAGGATTGAAAATTCATTCACAAAGCTTGCATTGTCATTTCCATTTTAAATACAATGCATTACAACAAAAAGGAGGTAGAAAACATGTTTTATTCCTAAAAAAGGTCTGATATTCCACAAATTCACTTGCCAGGGTGAAGACTGCAGAACATAAAAAATGTCCAACCCTTTACAAAATGAGCCAAATCTAGCTTTTAACAATGAAAAACTTGAGTTCAGGAAGGAGAAACATGGGAAAATTGAAATGAATGATTCAAACACCAACCAGATCCATAAAAATAGCATGGGTACCCTTAAAATTTCATTCCCCAAGATTTTTGACCATGCTGGAGAAGAATGGAAGCCATACTGCATTAAAAATGGTGGTTGAATGTCGTTCTACTCTTTTCCCCATACCAAAGGCATTTTTTCATTTTTCTCTCACTAAAATCCACCAAAAAACAAAATTGAAGATTTCATCATGTAGAGGACTTCAATAGCTTTCCAATGACACCAAAATTGAGAAAAACTGAGCTCTGGATCGAAAGATATGCCCCTCTGAAGATTTAGGGCAAAACTGGGGCAAAAATTGGGTCGGTGGGCCGAAACCTAAAAATTTTCCACTTTTTTGAATTTGGGAAAAATTCCCCAAAATGCTACACACCCCACCACTCCAATGCCATGTGGCACATTCCCATTGGCCATGGGTTCAAATGCCTATTTTACACTTTTTGAATTTTGGAAAAAATTCCAAAATTTCTCCGCACCCCGCCACTCCAGGACATGTGTCACCACCCTATTCGCTACGGGGGTGCAATCTCCAAATTTTCCTTTGATGACTGCTAGACAATCACTTTGGAAAAATTTCCAAATTCCCCCGCACCCCCGACCTCCACCAAAAATAGGACACGTGGCACATTTCTATTGGTTTGCGGGCCTTTGGGCCAAAATTTTTCCATTTTCCTCCTTACAGCGGTTGCCAATTTTTTCCTTTGCACCTTCTAGGATTTTAGCAAATCAATTCAAAATTGTTTTAGGACACATCCAGTCTGATTCTACCATGGAACAGGACACGTGGCACATTCTTATTTGTGTGGGGATTTTGGGCTAAAATTTTCTTTGAGCCAGCGCCAGGAAAATTTCTCAACTTACCCCCCCAGTCCTGACCTGCACCGCCACGTGGCAAATCCTCTGGGATTGGTGTAGGCTTCAAGTCATTTCTTTTCCTCCGTGGGACCATGAGGGAAAAAAAATTCTGCTCCTACATTCTACCATTCTATTTTTTTGCAAGACCTTCCTGCAGGGAAAAAATGATAACGTGGCCTGCAAATTGGCTGGCATGCCTTCCCAAACTAAACTGCAAAGCCATAACTGATGCAAAAACCGCTAAGGAGTTAGAAGTGAAAATTTTACCTTTCTGGAAAGGTGAGACAAATCCTCTATCTGAAATGAAATCATTTATAGAAAAGGACTTTAGTGCTTGAAAAGTGTAAATTTTGAGTGAGGTCTTTTCCCTGGAATGAAAGAAAGTTAATCAAAAATAAGCAAATTTTGGATAACAAATTTTGGTGACTCAGAGGGGTGACCCACCTGTCATGAATTCAATGGCCTTTGAAGAATCTATTGAGGTTGGATTCATCAAATTAACTACTTGGTACTCTCAACCTCATTACAACCTAGAAAGAAGGTTTTGATTTCCAACATCACTTGCTGGAGGGCCTGCAAAGATGAAAGCTTGCAACAAAAAGGTGTTCAAAGCACTTAAGGAAATGAAAACTAAGATTTTACAAAAAAATGGGCACGAGCCTTGGAGAGATACATGAAAATATAAGCTAATAACAAGGTGAGGAGTTTCCCTTCCTTTGATCTGGAAAATGCATTAAAGACATATGTTTCACCTTACAAACCCATATTGTCATTCTTTGACCAGTAATGGAGAAGAGATAGGGAACCATTGTAGGAAATTTGGTGTTGAAATTTCAGTTGTTGGGTTGGTTCACCACGTACTTCAGAAAATTTTTCATGATTCTTCCCTTTACCTAGGAGGTAACTGAACCAATAATTAAAACATTGGTACCATGGAATCAAGATAATTAAACATATGGGCTGACCATGAAATAAAGAACTGAAAATCTGAGCTCTGATCAAGGAAGTATGCATACTTCTTGATGGATGTCAGGCCTTAAGCACTATTTTAAACGGATTCAATGCTAGGAAAAAATTAAATTTTGCCTATTTTTATTTTGGAATTAGATTTTTCTCACTTAAAAACACAATAAGAAATGATATCCAGTCTGGTTCTCTAGACAGAATGGAAAAGTCCTCATACAGATTGGTTCCAATGGGTCCCTTCTGAAAATTTCTCAGGTAGATCTACAGGAGAATGAGGTTGAGGAAAAAATAAGGAATTCTGGTAGGTCACTTTTCAGGGCTGTGTGGGAAAACATCAGAGACTGGTGTCGATCAGGGGTGACCGACGGTTTCACAGGTATAACCGAGTGCCGATTACTGTGAGATTAGAGATGTCACATAATAGGCTTTTGGTCCAAGTGAGCCTTGCCACAAATTTCTTTGGTTGGTTTATAGACCAGGTTTGGGTGACACCGAGGCTTTTAACATTTTAATGGGTTAAAAAATGTGGAGAAGTTTCAATAGCCCCTCCACAAGGCCTCAGTCAATGGATGATAGTATCTTGAAGAAATGCTATCAAACCAGGACAGTATGATTGTGTGTAATTACTTGGATTTCTTCCTGAAGGCCTGTGCCAGATTAGGGATGGAGGTGCTTTGGTGTTTGAAGGTTCTAAGTGATCACCTTTCTGTGAAGAAAATCTTCTTACATGGGTTGTATGTGGCACATCCTCTTTGTTGGATAGATCAGGGCCTTCCCAGTGCAAAATTTGCCTCAAAAACTCCAAGGAGCTTAACTGTGATTTTTCACTGGAATTGGCTCTCTGAAAATGTGTTACCTTTTCTGAAATGTGAGAAAATTCTTTCTCTATATGAACTTTCTCCCAATTTTTCCAACCTTGAAAATAAGGTTTTAGGGGTCCAATAAAAATGGTAACCAACTGAAGTGGTTCTCTTGGCTTAACCAGTGCACAAGGGGAATAATAAGTGGTAAAGGTGGGTTAGCTAGGTTTACTAAACACATGGGAGATTCTTGGATAACAACTTTTCAAATCAGAGGGGTCATCTACCTATTGGATGAAGTGACTAGCTTCCTGTGCAATCATTGGGAATGGAGTCATCAACTTAATGCTTGGCACTCTTAACTCATTAGAAAATTTCTAGAAAGTAAGATCTGTGAGTTAGTTAGGGATCACTTGATCTAAGAATGGTCCTAGGTAAAGATGCATTGACTTGGGACAAAGTGAAGTGTTGTGCCAAATGCACTTAAAATGTAAAACTAAATACAACAAAACAATGGTGCAAAGGGGACCATGGAGGAATGAAAATGATGAAGGGTAATATTTACAAGGTGACCAAAGGAAGTTTCCCTTCTTAGTAGTCTAAAGTGCTTTAGATGGATTCCATTAACTGGAATCTGTAGTTCTTCACCATCCAATGTAGACAATTGGAAGGAATTGTTGTTCTTACATTTTGTGACCATGTAGGGGCCACTCCAAATGGCATCAAAATTTGAATGCCTTCCTGGCTTTTCTCGGTCTGCATCCCATTTCAACACTAAATCTCTAACTTGGAAGGTTCTAGCCTTAGCTTTCCTATCAAAGGTTCTCTTGATCAAGGCTTGGTCCTTCTCCATTGTTTGGGCTGCATGCTCTCTGATTTCTTGGAGTTCCATCAATTCTGCATATCTAACCTCCATGGGTTCAAACTCCAACAATTCCAATTGTCTTCATGAGTTCCAATTTGGCAACTCAAGTGACATAGGCAAGATTTCCTCTCTTCCATAAACAAGTCTGAATGGAGAGTTACCGATGGATCTCTTGGGAGTTATCCTATCAGCCCATAAGGCTGATTTAAGTTTAGTGTGCCAAGTCCTCTGATTTTCATCAAGAGTCCTCTTGATGATCTTTAATAGGTTCTTGTTGGTAGACTCAGCTTGGCCATTACCTTGAGGGTAATAATTTGATGAAGTGCTCATATAGATCCCATTCTTAACAGCCCATTCAGTTACCTTTGATCCTATGAATGCCAATGCATTATCTGATATTATAGTGGTAGGTATACCAAATCTGGTTACTATCCCCTCATAGAAGTCTAGAATGCTAGATTCATTTGCCTCTTTGAGTGCCACCACCTCAGTCCATTTGGTGAAGTAGTCTATTGCTGTTAGAATCCACTTGTGTCCTTGGCTTGAGTTTGGGTTAATGACTCCAATGAAGTCCAAACCCCATTGCATGAATGGCTGGTCAACTGAAATTGGGTGCAATGGAAGGGCTGCTAATCTTTCCTTTCCTGTGAAGAATGCACAATTTTTGCACCTCTTGATCCATGCATAACAATCACTAAACACCTTGGGCCAATAATAGCCAGCCTTCATAATCTTGAGGGCTATCACTCTTGGAGAAAAATGACCCCTAGCTGATCCACCATGGAACTCTTCTAACATTCTCTTAATTTGATTTGTCCCAATGCATCTCAGCAGCACTCCATTTATATCCTTTTTGAACAAGACACCATCAACAAGTGCATATGGAATAGCCTGCAATCTAAAGTGTCTTCTCTTGGTTTTGTTCATCTCTGGAGGGCATAGGCCTATTTGTAAGAAGTGCATTATGTCTTGGGTCTAGCAAGGAGTGAGCATACCACCATTCTCTTCTTGAACACCTCTTTGTTCTTGGTTGTCTTGCAATGCCAAAACAACATCCTTCCCATTGCTTTCTTCCATTGATTTTCTCAAGACCAGCTTGCTCACACAATCCCTTTCCTTAGACCAGCTTGGTGACTTTGATCTCAATGTCATACTCCATGACATGAGTAATCCACCCTGCACATTTTTCATTTAGGTCTTTGTTGAGGAGGAAGTCCTTAACTCCCACATGAGAAACCAGCAGTTGAACCTTGTTGTTTGAAACTAGATGCTTAAATTTCTTCAAGCTCCTAATCACTGCAAGAACATGCTTCTCAATGAAGGAATACCTCACCTCATAGTCCTCCAAGCTTTGGCTAAAGAAGGCAATTGGCTGCTCTGCATTTTCTTTGTTCTACTGTACTAAAATTGCAGAAATTGTATCATCACCGCCAAATGCATAAAGGATAAAATCTTTAGAGAAATTTGGGTTAATGAGAGTTGGAGCTTGTGAGATAGCCTCTTTGATTGCCTCAAAACTTTCCTTACCTTCAGCTGTCCATTTGAAAGCCATACTTTTCTTCAACATCATAGTTATTGGCTTGACAAGGGCTGTAAAGTTTTGGAACAAACCTTCAAACAAAATTGATTCTTCCCAAGAAACTTTGAAGGGCCTTCTTGTGACTTGGTAATGGTAGTGCTTTTATTGCTTCAACCCTCTCTAGATCAATTACTAATCCCTCTTTGGAAACAATGTGGCCTAGGAGCTTTCCTTCATGAGCTAGGAAAATACATTTTTTGGGATTCAAGGATACCCCAAATCTTCTACATCTTTGGAACACTTGTCTCAAATGAAAGAGATGATCTGCTGCACTTTTAGAAAATACAGTAATATCATCTAGGTATATCAACACTATTTTTTTAATCAATCCCTTGAACGCCATATCCATTTCCCTTTGGAAGGTAGCTCCGGCGTTAGATAGCCCAAATGGCATTTTCCTATATGCATAGGTTCCCCATTTGGTGGTGAAGGTTGTTTTGAACTGATCATCCTCCTTTACCATGATCTAATTATACCCTGAATAACCATCTAGCAATGAAAACCTCTCAGAGCCAGCAACAACTTGCAAAATCTGCTCCATAGAAGGAAGTGGGTAATGATCCTTGAGGGATGCTCTATTCAAATCTCTAAAGTCTACACACAATCTGATTTCTCCACTCTTCTTTCTAACTGGAACCAAGTTTGCAACCCAGCTTGAATGCTTGATGGGAAATATGATACTTGCCTCTATTAACTTATTCAATTCCTTCTTCATGAGAGGCTCCATGTGTGGATTGACCGGTCTTTGTTTTTGCCTGATGGGTTTAGCACTTGGATCTAATTCAATTGTGTGTTGAGATAGCTTGGGAATGAAACCCCTCAATTCTTCATAGCTCCAAGAAAATATATCCAGGAACTCTTGGCAAAGTTACATGAACTCATACCTTTCTTGCTTGGTTGTCACTTTACCAATTTGAAGTGATTTTCCTTCTCCCACTGAGATGGGCACTGAATCTTCTCCCTTGACTTGGATGTTTTCTTTCTCCTTCCTAAATTGATCATTAGGATTAAAGATGGACTCCAAAGTGACAAGTCCTTTTGGTAGTTTGTTGGTTCTCAGCTGTACCACTTGATCACCATACTGTTGTTCTAACTTTTCCTGATTTTTGGTTGAGAACTCAGCTTCTTCTTGCAAGAAATTGATGATTTGTTGGTCACTTTCAAACACTTGCCAACTTACATTATTGTCTGGCACTGATGGCCTTACAATCACATGAATGTTTGGCTGCACTTTATCTTCCTTGATACTCTCCACAACATCAAAGGTTGCTCCAACTACTACAAGCCTATCAGCAGCTTGGTTTTCTTTCCTAGGGATGGAGTTGATGCCAAAGCCTTCAAAATCCTCAATGAGGTCCCACACCCTATTCTTATAACTCTTGAGTAGGTCATTCTTGGTAGCATGTTGTCCTTTAACTTGATTAACAATCAGCTCACTATCACCAAAGACTTGTAAGTTTTTGATACCTCTCTTTCTTGACCAATGCAATCCATGTATCAAAGCTTCATATTCAGCAGTGTTGTTAGAACATGCAAACTGAAATCTAAAAGTTGAATAATACTTAATTCCTTGAGGTGAAACAAGCATAGCTCCCCCTCCTGCACCTTGTCTATTTCTTGATCCATCAAAGAATAACTGTCATACCTCATTGTCATCTTTATGGTCTGGCTTGGTGATGCTAGGAATAGGCTGATTTTCTTCATGCATGTAATAAAATCCTAGTTCAGATTCCTCTATTTCCTTGTAGGGATCAAAATCATGTACCTTTCTTGCCCATTCATCAAGATTCAAATCTAGGATGCTTCCAACTTTGGTGTCAGCTTCATCTGTGCTTGGATAATCCTCTTGATCAAATGTTGAACAGTTGGCATTGATTGGGCTTGGAGTATGAGGCTCAATGTGAAAGTTTGCAATAGGTTCAGACCTGATTGTGGCCTTAGTTCCATATCTAGTCTAAAAACAACATGTGTGACCAATCAGTAGATAAATAGCCTCCAATTCTAGCTGTGAAATCCCTTGACAAATATAGGGCAAAAATTGGTGGTAAATCTATCACTGACACATCTTGCAAAACAGTGACATTGGGGCATGCATGCAAAGTGAGGCTCAAATATTTAATTACCCCTACTGTTTTTACTATTGTCCCATCCAGTTGCACCACCCCTTTGGATATGAATTCATATTGGAGGCCCAGCTGATCAGCTATTTACTTGGGCATCACAGAACTACTTGCCCCAGAATCAATCATACAATTGTGTACTAGTTTATCCCCAATGATCAATGAAACATAGAATGGAGGGGGCTTCAAAACTTTACCTTGTTGTCCTCCATGATTCCCCTCAGGCTGAGTAGCATTTGTGAGTACCTTCTCTTGCATATGAGCTTGTTGATTTGAAGTTGACCAATTCTTCATGGCAGCTTGTAGTAGATCCCTTTGGCCTGGGATGGATAGTGATTCCCACATAGATATATTCACATTTGTCTTCTTCATTTGTTCAATGATGTTAAATGGGGATGAAACATCTCTTTGCTTCCCCTTAGCCTACACATTCTTTTCTTGTACATGGGCTACAACAGCTTGGCATTTGAGCTAGTCTAGAAGGTGGCTTGGGCTGTCCTTGCACATTTGGAACTACATTTTTCTTGCCAACACTTTGTGGAGTGATGGAAGGTTGTGGATCACCTGGAGCTAATGACTGCCCTTCACCAATATTCCTCTTCTTTGACCATGTGTTAGCTGCTACATTCTAAGAAATTGTTTGATTCATACCACAAAAATCTTCAGCCTACCAATTCACAAGTGTAGTCTCATTTGGAGTTGTATTTTGTTGAGATGTTCCTTGTTGTTGGTTTGTTTCTTGACTCACCTCACTCTCTATGCCAGTTTTTGTCACCATCAAAGCTTGGTTCAAAGCACCATTGAAGCACATAGACTGGTTGTGAGGTTCATTACATGGGAAACACCAATCATACTCTTGAGCTATATTATTTTACACTGGCACTAAGGCTTTAGAGGTAGATGCAGCATTGGGGTTATAGGGCAGAAATGGTCTATTGGCATGAGGCCTTACTTGATTTTGATTTGCAGCTAGATTGGGTGGCCTATTAGGCTGATATGGTTACCTATTAGGTTGAGTTTGAGACTGATAAGAAGGTCTAAAACTTTGGGCTTGCTGCCTCTTGAGTGTAACCAGCTCATTGCCTAAATTTTGTAATTGTTTCATGACTTCTTGAAGTTCATTTGAGGCACTAGAGGATGAAGTAGAAGTTTCATTTGAACTTTGATTTCTAGGAGTGGGAATAGGAGCTAAAGTAGGTGCTTGACTAGTGCTTGGGTTTTCCAAGTTTGGATATAAGGGCATAGGAGGCCTAGGTGCCAGTTTACCAGCTTGGATCAAACAATTCTCAGCCCTAATGGAAATGCTATAAGTTGCAGGTATATTTGCACCTCCCATAGATTGGATTAACATAGAAATATCATAATTTAAAGCTTTGAGATAGTATAAGAAAGCACCTTTAGTTGTTGGTCTTACTGTCACTGGGATTCTATCCCATGTCCTTTGAAATCTAAAATTGAAGTTCTGTTAGCTGCTCATTGGGAGCTCTCTTGATAGTTGTCAGTTGTTCCAATAGAGACAAATTATCTCCCTTTTCTCTAAACTGCTCATGGAGAGCTATGCACAACTAGTTCCAATTTTGGATAGAGCCTACCCCAACGCTCTCTGAACCATTGTAAGGCTTTCCCTTTGAATGAAGATGCCAACAATTTGATAGTAATTTACATCTCAACAATCTCATGGATTGCACAAACATTAGCAATGTCTTTGACATGATCACCAGGAGTGGTCTGATTTTCTCCAATAAAGTATGGGATGTTCTTCAATGCTACAACTGGAACTAGGATTTTGTGCATTGAGAGCAAGTGGGTTACTGGCCAGTGAAGTTGACATAAGGGTTGTGTTGTGCCATTCTGATTGGCCTGAGAACCCTTGTTGATTGGGTGAAAGGTCTACCAGGTGGAGGAGTTGATAGAGTTCTTTGTTTGGTGGAGATGGAGACCTTTGAATTCTTCTTCCCCTCTCTCTTCTTCCTGGGGATAACTGTAGAATACTCACAACAATCCTCTTCTCTGGCCCTTAACCTTGTTTGGATCCTTCTCATGAATCTTTAGACTTGGACTGCTGAAACCAAGTTGATTTTATCTCTTTAGAGTCACCAGATGTGATAAATCAGGGCTCTTTTAAGAAATTGAAATGCAAAATGTAATTGACTCTATTCAGATCTTCACATCATTTGGGACAACACAGCAAAGCCGCCCCTGTAGACAATTATTTCTCCATTGAAGGAATGCAACGCTCTGATACCAAATCTAAGAGTAGAAATAGATTAACAAATGAAATATTAATTGATATTGTATTCAGCTTATCTGAATTACATACACAGGCTATTAAATAGCCATATACATAGGAAAATTGACTTCCTATAAAATAGGAAAGTCAACAAACCACTTACACGTTTATAACTTTACGGGTACAAAAAAACTCTAAAATAATATATTGTTAAAACAATATATTATAACAATTGTAATATCAACTCAACATAATTATAATCAAACTTTTATAATAATGTGCTCCCCCCCCCCTTAGTAGGACAAGTAGCTCTCATTCTAGCGGGGAAATCCCTGGAAAACATATGAGAAAGAGTGGCTGTGGTAACCTATCATTGAAGTGACGTAGTGGGGCATGCCTGCAGAGGGTGGGCTCCATATATTTAATTACCCCAATGTTTTTCTGTTGTCCCATCCACAATTGTACCACACCTGGGATAGACTCATCTGGGAGCCTAGCTGATCAGCGCTTTCTTGGCATCACTAATACTTCCCCCAGAATCATCTATAATTGTTGTATAGTTTATCCCCAATGATCCATGGAAACATAGAATGGAAGGGGGATTCAAACTTTACCTTGTGTACTATAAGATTTTCTCCTCAATGAGCAATATATTTGAGTACCTTTCTCTTGCAGTAAGAGTCTACGGGTTTGACATGTTGCCCATCTTCCTCGCAGCTTATAGTAGCTCCGTACTTTTTTGGCATGGGATGGATGGGGATTCCCACATAGATAATTCACATGTGTCTTTCATTTGTTCACTGATGAAATGGGGATGAATAAATCTCTGTGGCTTCCCCTAGCCTACACATTCAACTCTGTACATGGGCTAACAGTTTGGCATCTGCGTAGTCTAGGGTGTCTTGGGCGTCCTTGCACCTTGGAACTGATTTCTTGCAACACTTTGTGGGTGATGGAATGTTGTGGATACCTTGAGCTAAAGACTGCCCCTTCACCAATATTTCTCTTCTTAACGTTGTGTTAGTGCTCCCTCTAAGAAAGAAATTGTTAGATTCATACATAAAAATCTTAGCCTGCAAATTCATAGTGTAGTTTCATTTGGATTGTATTTTGTTGAGATGTCCTTGTTGCTGTTTATTTTCGACTCACTTTACTCTCTCGGCCAGTTTTTATCACCATAAACAGCTTGGTCAAAGCACCATTGAAGACATGGCTAGTTGTGAGGTCATGATAAGAAAAACCAATAATACTCTTGGGAGCATAGTATTTGCACTGGCACTAAGGATTTAGAGCGTAGCTGCAGCCTGGGGTTATCGGCCCGAAATGGTCTCATTGGCAGGAGGCCTTACTTGATTTTGATGGTAGCTAGATTTGGGTGGCCTGTTAGGTGATTGATACTATTAGGTGAGATTGAGACTGATAGGAGGTCTAAAACCTTGGGCTTCTGCCTCTTGAGTGTAACCAGCTCATTGTCCTAAATTTGTAATGATTCATGACTTCTTAAAGTCCTTTGATGCACTAGGGATGACGTAGAAGTCAATTGCACTCTGATTTCTAGAGTGGGATTAATAAAGAGCAAAGGTAGGTGCTTGACTAGTGCTTGGGTTTTCCATGTTTGGATATAAGGGGCATTACAAGGTGCTCGTTACAGCTTGGATAAAAACAATTCTCAACCCTAATGAAGTGCTTAAGTGCAGTATATTTTGCACTCCCATAGGATTGGTTAAATAGAACTATCATAATTTAAAGCTTTGGAAGATCAGTATAAGAAATCACCTTAGATTTTGGCCTTCCTGCCACTGGGCTTCTATCCCATGCCTTTGCAATCTAAAAATGAGCTTTGTTAGCTGCTCATTGGGAGCTCTTTGATTAGTGTCATTTGGTCCAGTAGGACAACTTATCGTACCTTTCTCCCACAACTGCTCAGAGAGCTATGATAACTGGTTCCCAAATTTTGGATGAGCACTACCCCAAGGTTCTTAAACCATTGTAGGTTTCCCGTCAAATGAATATGCCAACAATTTGATAGTAGTTTACATATCAACAATCTCAAGGATTGCACAAAACATAGCATGTCTTTGACATGATCCCAGGAGTGGTTATTTTCTCCCATAAAGTATGGGATGTATTCAATGCACAGTTGGCACTGGATTTGTGCTTGAGAGCCAAGTGGAAATCCAGTGAAGTTGAAATAAGGGTTGTTTTGTGCATTTCTAATTTCTGAGAACCCTTGTTGATGGTGAAGGTCTACAGGCGGAGGAGTTGACGGAGTTCATTTGGTGGTGATGAGACTTGAAAATTCTTCTTCCCCTCTGTAGTCTTCCTGGGGATAACTGTAGATACCAAAAAATCCTTCTTCTCTGGCTCTTTACCTTGTTTGGATCCTCTCATGATCTTTAGACTTGTTGTACTATGAAAGTAGTTGATTTATCTCTTGGAGTCACGGATGTGAAAAAGGGCATTTTAAGAACGAAACTACAAAAAATACAATCAATGTTTTGTAATGAAAGTGAAGACCTCTAAGGTCCACAGGCATTGGCCAAAACTGTTAGGGAAAATCAACATCACCCCCTAAATAGGACCTTAGATCTGTAATGTAATGAGAATTGGGTAAGTTAGTGTGAGTACAAAACATTGAATCTTTTCCCCAAGGTGGGAATTGCAAAAAGGGAAAAAAACTATCCAGATTAAATGTTGGATCAGCTACTCTTGTGATAGATGTTTGCAATGAAATTGTAGAGGTTTAAAGGTTGGTTCATTACTGCTGGAAATGACACAAATATTATATTGCAAACACAAATCATTGCAAAAATTGCTAACAATTGTAATGAAGGATCGTATAGAGTGAACAACACAAGAAAGGATTGAAAATTCATCACAGAGCTTGGCCATTGTTTTTCCCATTTTTAATACATTGCATAACCTAGCAAAGGACGGTTAGAATCGGTTCAGTCTGAAAGCAGTTCTAATATTCCACAAATTCACTTGCCATGGTGAGGAGGGAAGTACATCATAAAAATTTCCAACCTTACAAATGAGGACAAATCGAGCTTTAACAATGAAAACTGAGCTGAGCTTAGGAAGGAGAAAGAAGAAACACTGGAAAAAATGAAAAGAAATCCTTGAACCACAAAATAGAGCCATCAAATAGCATGGGGACTTCAAAATTTCATTATCCAGATTTTTTGACCATGCTAGGAAGAATGGAAAGCCATACGCATTAAAAATGGGGTTGAAATGCCATTTCTCTCTTTACCCCCATGCCAAGGCATTTTTTTATGTTTCTCTTCCCACACATTAAAAAACAAAATTGAACGATTTTATCATGTAGGAGGACGTCAATCTATTTCCAATGACACAAAAGGCGAAACATTGAGCTCTAGAGCGAAAGATAGGCCACTATGCATATTTCGGGAAAAATAGTTGCAAAATCTTGGTCGCGGGCCAAACCCAAAAAATTTCCCCTTTTTTGAATTTTGGGAACAATTTTCCCCCCCAACAAATCATCCCCACACCACTCTGATGCCATGTGGCACATTTCTATTGGCTCATGGGTTCAAATGGACATTTAACACCTTTTTGAATTTTTCAAAAAAATTCCAAAATCGCTCCATGTCCCGTTGCTCTGCTGCCACATGTCATCTTCTTATTGGCCCACAGGGGGTGCACTCCAAAAATTTCCTTTGCATTGCTGGCACACCCCAAATAGGACATGTGCACCTTCTTATTGGGTACGAATCCTTGGGTCAGGTTTTTTCGCCTTAAATTTTTGGCAAAAAAATCCTATTTCTGTGCCCCTCGACCCCTGCGACCTTATGGAAACATGGCATCATCTTATTGGTCACGGGCTTCGAGGTCAAAAAATTTATTTGCACCCCCCACCAAAGCTCGGAAAATTTTTAACTAATCCCCAGACCCACCATTCCATGCGACGTGGCACATTTCTTTATTGGTCTATGAAAATTCCAGGGAAAATTCCCTCCAAAAAAAACTTCACCGAGCCATTAACTTGCAAAACTACAAGGAGTTAGAAGTAGAAGGAGAAGGAAAATTTACATTTCTAGAAAGGTGAGAAAATTCTCTATATGATTTAAAGCCCTTTTCTCGAACCATTTTGGGGTGTATCAGGGCCCAAGGCCGAAATGGTCTATTGGCAGGAGAGGCCCTTACTTATTTTGATTTGTAGCTAGATTGGGTGGCCTGTTAGGCTGATATGATTACCTATTAGGCTGAGTTTGCGACTGCTAAGAAGGTCTAAACCTGGGCTTTCTGCCTCTTGAGTGTAACCAGCTCATTGTCTAAATTTTGTAATTGCTTCATGACTTCTTAAAGTTCATTTGATGCACTAGAGGATGAAGTAGAAGTTTCAATTGAACTCTGATTTCTAGGAGTGGGAATAAGAGCTAAAGTAGGTGCTTGACTAGTGCTTGGGTTTTCCATGTTTGGATATAAGGGCATACTAGGTGCTAGTTTACCAGCTTGGATCAAACAATTCTCAACCCTAATGGAAATGCTATAAGTTGCAGGTATATTTGCACCTCCCATAGATTGGATTAAAATAGAAATATCATAATTTAAAGCTTTGAGATAGTATAAGAAATCACCTTTAGATTTTGGCCTTACTGCCACTGGGATTCTATCCCATGTCCTTTGAAATCTAAAATTGAAGTTTGTTAGCTGCTCATTGGGAGCTCTCTTGATAGTTGTCATTTGTTCCAGTAGAGACAAATTATCTCCCTTTTCTCCAAACTGCTCATGGAGAGCTATGCATAACTGGTTCCAATTTTGGATAGAGCCTACCCCAAGGCTCTTAAACCATTGTAAGGTTTTCCCTTCAAATGAATATGCCAACAATTTGATAGTAGTTTACATCTCAACAATCTCATGGATTGCACAAACATTAGCATTGTCTTTGACATGATCACCAGGAGTGGTCTAATTTTCTCCAATAAAGTATGGGATGTTCTTCAATGCTACATTTGGCACTGGATTTTGTGCATTGAGAGCAAGTGGAATACTTCCAGTGAAGTTGACATAAGGGTTGTTTTGTGCCATTCTAATTTTCCTGAGAACCCTTGTTGATTGGGTGAAAGGTCTACCAGGCGGAGGAGTTGACAGAGTTCTATTTGGTGGAGATGGAGACCTTTGAATTCTTCTTCCCCTCTGTATTCTTCCTGGGGATAACTGTAGATACTCAAACAATCCTTCTTCTCTGGCCCTTTACCTTGTTTGGATCCTTCTCATGAATCTTTAGACTTGTACTATTGAAAGTAGTTGATTTTATCTCTTTGGAGTCACCGGATGTGAAAATCAGGGCTCTTTTAAGAAAGAAACTTACAAAAAATACACATCAATGTTGTTGTAATGAATATGAAGACCTCTAAGGTCCCACCAGGCATGCCAAAACTGTTAGGGAAAATCAACATCACCCCCTAAATGACCTCTAGATCTGTAATTGAGAATTGGGTAATTTAGTGTGAGTACACAACATTGAATCTTTTCCCCAAGTGTGGGACTTGCAAAAATGGGAAAAAACTATCCAGATTAAATGTTGGTTCATCTACTCCTGTGATTAGATGTATGCATGAAATTTGTAGAGGTTTAAAGGTTGGTTCATCTACTTCTGTAAATTGACACAAATTATAATATTGCAACACAAATCATGCAAAAATTGCTAAAATTGTAATGAAGGATCAGTATAGAGTGAACAACACAAGAAAGGATTGAAAATTCATTCACAGAGCTTGCATTGTTATTTCCATTTTTAAATACATTGCATTACAATAGCAATGAGGTAGAAAATATGTTTCAGTCCTGAAAGAGGTCTAATATTCCACAAATTCACTTGCCATGGTGAAGGAGGGAGCCTACAGATCATAAAAATTTCCAACCCTTTACAAAATGAGACAAATCTAGCTTTTAACAATGAAAACTTGAGCTTAGGAAGGAGAAACACTGGAAAAATGAAAAGAATCATTGAACCACCAACTAGATCCATCAAAATAGCATGGGTACCCTTAAAATTTCATCTCCCAAGATTTTTGACCATGCTAGAGAAGAATGGAAGCCATACCGCATTAAAAATGGTGGTTGAATGCCATTTCTACTCTTTACCCCATGCCAAAGGCATTTTTTTATTTTTCTCTTACCAAAATCCATTAAAAAACAAAATTGAAGATTCCATCATGTAAGAGGACTCAATATATTCCAATGACACCAAAATTGAGAAACATGGAGCTCAGATCGAAAGATATGCCCCTTGAATATTTAGGGAAAATAGTGCCAAATTGGTCAGAGGGCCGAAACCCAAAAAATTTCCCCTTTTTTGAATTTGGAAAATTTCCCCAAAAATCCAATCCCACCCACTCTTGATGCCATTGTGGCACATTCAGGCTCATGGGTTAAAATGGACATTTAACACCTTTTTGAATTTTTCAAAAAAATTCCAAAATCGCTCCATGTCCCGTTGCTCTGCTGCCACATGTCATCTTCTTATTGGCCCACAGGGGGTGCACTCCAAAATTTCCTTTGCATTGCTGACCACTACCCCAAATAGGACATGTTGCACCTTCTTATTGGTTACGATCCTTTGGGTCAGGTTTTTCTTTTTCGCCCTTAACAATTTTTGGCAAAAAATCAAATTTTCTCGTGCCCCTCCGACCCCTGCTGACCTTATGGACACATGGCATCTTCTTATTGGTCCACGGGCCTTCGAGTCAAAAAATTTCTTTGCACCCCCCACCACAAGCTTTGGAAAATTTTCTAACTAATCCCCACTGACCCACCATTCCACTGCTGACGTGGCACATTCTTATTGGTCTATGAACCTTCCCAGGGAAAATTTCCCTCCAAAACTTCACCGAGCCATAACTTGCAAAATACAAGGAGTTAGAAGGAAAATTTTACCTTTCTAGAAAGGTGAGGAAATTCTCTATCTGATAAAGCCATTTCTAGAAAATTTTGAGTGCCTGAAAAGTGGAAAAATTTGACTAAGGCACAAGGAAGGAAGAAATGAAAGAGAGTTAGCCAAAAATAAGCAAGGGGATATTTTTTCATAATAGTTCCACTTCTTCTTCATGATACAGAGGTTGTTCAACATTTTCACGTTCTATTTTGAATTTACGTTGTACTTTAAGGAAAGGTAGGGAAAGGTATTCTATATCAACTACATTATCATTTTCCCATGTTAGGGGTAGAACATGGTCCAGTGTGTTAAGATATCTTACATGTAAATAAGAGGTTATCCTCTTCATTAGCATAATTGTGTGGGATTTTTTACAGGTGGTAGATGAAATTGGTGTTAACATATCCTCATAGCCATTTATTTATTGAAGGGAGGTTCAACCAAAAAAATAGCTCTATGTGAAGAGCTCAATGTGGATTGATGTCATGTTATAGGAGATTTGATGCAAACAGTAGAAATATTATATCGATGCAAACGTATCAGAGGTGATCAAATGAGGAAATGCATAGATATGAGTTTAATGCACCAATGATTCCAAATGATTTGTAATGACCAAGAAACACCTCTTACATTTTCCTTCTTAAGTGCTCTGCATATACTCTGATCAGTTCTTAAGATGGATGGGATGTACCCTTGATCTGAACCTGTAAATAGAGAGGAGATTCGATACATAAGGTATGTTGTTTACTGCATTTTCCAATTGGATGATGGTTTTCTTGAAAGATCTTTTGGAAACCTACATGACAACTATATTGGAAGGATAGATATCTGTTTCAAATCAGATCATGGATATGACAAGTACTTAGATGGATCTGCATAATAGCTCACGAATTTTCCATAGCTGACAGAGAATGAAATGCCATTTCTGATTCTCAAGACCACCCTAAGATGCAAGAGAAGAGAATATGCGATGCCAAATCCAAGAATAAACAAATGGAAACACTTAATTAAAATTTTAATTATATCTTTGCTCAATTTGGAAATTCGAAAGAATAAAAAAGCATTGACACCAAAGCACATTTGGGATTAGGAATTAATATCAAATCTTATTCCATAGGACCATACCACAAATTTGATGAGGGAAGAGTATACATGAGTATTACAACTTATTTTACAGAGAAATCACAACCAAATATCCAATGTATATTCAATAAGCATACCTTCTTTATGTGAATTCGACCAATAAAACATACAATGATATATAGGAAATTTAGGACTCCTATACTTTATGGAAAGTTGATATTAATCCTGCCAAAATCATCCTAATAACACTTACCTGCATAGGTTAACGTAATATGTGTTTTTGTAACAATGGTATAAATTGTAACCAAACCATGTGTGCTAACTTGAAAGGTTTATGATACCCACAAAGGTACATTTATATTGAGCAGAGTGTGTGTACATACATAATGTATTATTCACACATATATTTTAATGGAGCCTACACCAAATGTTTGTCCTAACATTCACCAGCCAGATATCCTGGGAAAGTAAAAAATTATTTGAGGAGGGAATAATGTTGACCAAGGAAGCTCAATCCTCAATACTCCTTAAAAATTAGTTAGTCCATGTAGTGCTAAAGGAGATCATGGCACTGTGTGAAACTTAGCATTTTCATGAGGATTGTTCGCATCCATTTCCCTTCAAGTGTATTTCACCTATCGGATAGCTCAAGAAAACTTGAAGAGGGTATCACTATCCTTTGAACTGATAATGTTGGAATGGAATACGTTAATGGAGGTTTTCCCATTTTTTGTAGTAGAAACGAATGTATGGACACGTTAGTTAGCAATGCAAATATAATTGAGACTTAAAAACAAGTTAGCTTTATTTGTGTGTTTCCCTAAACGCTAACTGCAATTTGACCATGGGTAAGAACTGAAAGAAAATTTAACCTAGCCAACATCTCTTCATTAGAACATGAAATGAACAATTGTGTCAAGCTTTTTACCCTTGGAAAAAATGAAGTTAGAGGAACAAATTGAATGGCACCTAGAGATGAGATGGTGGCAACCTTTGTCACATTATGGTAGCAATCAGTGAGGATGATAGAAAGAGCTAGGCAAGCACCAGAGGGATGAAAGAATAGGGTCTGATCAAAAGTGACGTATAGCTACAAGACCCCAGAGGGGGCTTAAAATATGGGTGCCATATTTTTGTCAAAAATTGGGTCCGATTGAATGCAAGAAAGGGACAAGAGGGATGCGAAATGGTGCTTTGATGAAAGAATGGTGACAAGTGGAGAGATTTGGTGAAGTGTGCTATGAGATGAGATTATCTAGATAAGCACTTGGGAGCTAAAAACATGTTTATATGAAGAACCACATAGGAGGGCTCCTTATATAGCACAATGGGATCCCATTTTTGTCCTATATGTCCCTCTTCATGAAAAGGGATAAATAGGGATACAAAGGGTTAGTTGTGGATAGAGTGAAGGTTTACGACATGTTTGCAGTCACAAATTTGGCTAAGTATGGAGCCTGCACACTCTTCATCTAGTGAGAAATTGAAAACTTCACACCCGAAGATTGAAAATAGAGATCACCTCCTGGAGGTGAAATTATATATGAATGTGAATCCAAAGACTAATTACAAACCAAATGGAACAAGTTTTAAATCTTTTTTTCACTAAAGTACTTCAAAAATGCCTTGTTTGATACAATGACATACGAGGTGCACCTGTTGTATCAATGCATTAGTTAACTAAGATAAGAAAATTAAAACTAACATCTTAATACCATCCAAAACTGCAAAAGTTAACTAAACAAAGATAATCATGCTAAGATTCTTAGAAGAGACTACCTAGCTAACATTTTAGGTGCAACTTCAGAAATTGAAGCATGGAAATCAAACCAATGATACTAAGCACCCTGAATACCCTTCTCTTTCATGTCTTACTAAAACCAATGAATGAACCTCAGATAATTCTGATGGCAATCAAAGTTGAAATTGTTCCTGATCTTCAAGGGCCTTCTGGGAATGGAGGATCATAACCAATTATGGGTACAAGACCATTTTGACCTGATACTCCATATGACTCCAAAAGCGTGGATGGATGAAATCACCTAAGAATGATAGCAATTTTCTTAGAAACATTAATGACATCCAACATGGTTTCTCTAAGATGACCAATGCATATAGTTTAGCTATATGCACCTACAAGTAGCCCCTGTAAGTACTGAACCTGTCTAGAAGACTCCTTGAAAACCTTTTAATTACCATCCCAACCCCTCTTAAAAGAGGTTGTACATCCTATTACATGTGGACCTACAATAAATGTTAGGTTAGTTAGGGATCCTCCCCCAGCATGGTTTATGCAGTGGTCCCAACCTTCAACTTTCAGGAGAGTTTACATTTTTTTAGAATCCTCTAATGACTCATGGGATTTGAGGGGATTTATTGATTAACCAAAGTTATTAATTAATAGGTGTGCAAGCTTAAAAATCACATGATTTAGGCCATGAGGGGAATTTAATTTAATAAATGATGACTTATTGATCTAGTAGAAGGGGAATCTTAATTAATTAGAAATAATTAATTAAACTAGATAGAAAGGGGAGATAATTAATGGAAGGTCATTAATCGACATTGTTGTTAGATAGAAGAGTTAATTAACTAACGTAATGTAATTAATTAACGATGATAGAAGAGAAAGTGTGAGATATTGACGATATGTCGTCAATTTGTGGGAAAGAGATAATTAGCTCAATTTAAGTATTTAAATTTCTCGGGTTAAATTATAGGTGTTTACAAATATAATGGAGTGTATTGACTGATTCAAAGTGTTAAACATGATAAAAACTAGATCTTGCATGGTTGAATTCATTATGGATATTATTTAGATCTATTAACCTTTATAGAATGTTATACTATGTATGAAGTTGAATGCATCAACTCTTCATTTTACTAACATCCTGCAAAAATAATCCTAAAGAGCGTCATACTACCTTTGCGCACTTCTGGTGAGTTCTCAGTCTAGGCTAGGTGATGTGCTAATGTGCCTGGGTTATTTTTGTAAATTCTAGGTTACATCACCAATTCAGCCCCTAGGTGCTTGCAGTAACTCAAAGCCTCAATCGTCTGGTTGATGCCACATGTCATCACTAGGAGCACAGTAGAATCTAATGTGCCTCATGTCCCTCACATGTCAGGGACATCAAACATGGAAAAATACACCCAGCCCCTAAGGGAGACTTCTTTTCATTGCTATGACTAGCTTCCGGCCCCTCAGTGCTTTAAAGCTAATTTTTAGCCTTCGTTCTATTCCATCAGATCTCCGCCATGTGTTGTCACCTTGCTCACTGTGGAATTTGATGTCTCTCATATCACTAATAGGTCAAGGACATCAAACATTAAAAAAAAATTCCATCTCGCTTCTTATCTTTATTTCAAAATTTTAAAAAATGCACCTGCTTCCCACTTCTAACATCTAACTCTCTTTTACACAGCTTAATTCCACCATAGCTCTGTAACTTTCTTACACAAATTCACACTGTTGATGAACCTGAAACTAGATCAACATAGAAACCACATCCTCAAAAACAAATACACATAGGTCCTATAAGAAATATTGATTAAACAAAGAACGAAGAAGAAGAATTTTGAAAATCTCCATTTCCGTGAAACTGAAATCTGAAGAGATCTTGCAAACCAGTGCATGGATTGATAAACTATATATTGCTGAGTTCTTCTCTCTTGAAGGAAATTAAAAACTCATATTCAAACCTCCCATGTGTACAAAGGAATTATCACAGAAAATAAATTTTGCTTCTGGCTCCATGAAGAACAAATGTCAATTTCTTGTCAAACTGGCAATTGGATCGAAGAGAAATTTAACCAATGAGACAAGAAGAAAAAACCTATCGCAATGGAGTTGATTTCATCATAAACAGAGAAAAAAACCATACCTACAAATTTTAAGCTCAATTAATGACTTCCATGACACAATAGTGGAAAAAATAAGCGAGCTACCTCTTCACTTCTTAGGGTTCAAGTGGGTGAAATCATGTAAAAACTGGAGAGAATGACAATTGAAAAATCTAGTTTCACATGAACTAGTTTTTGCTCCATGAAGTCCTTATTTTTTAGGGATACTGAGGACTGATTTCTAATTATATTTTTACCTTGTCACATAAATGACATCTATGAAAAATGCAATGATCTACTCCTCACATCCTAGGGTTTAAGTGGTTGAAATCACGCGAAAATTGAAGGGAATGATCATTGAAAAATATAATTTCACGTAAAATGGTTTTTGTGTTGTGAAGTCCCTATTTTTTTTAGGGATATGGAGGGTTGTGTTTTTTTCAGTATTCTTCCCCTCCAATGAAAATATCATTTTCCCACTTGTTCATATGAAGGAATTAGTCAAAATGTGGAGCGTGGAACCCCAAAATAAAACCTATATCTTCAATACATTTTTTGTCGCAATCTGGCATCTGCGATGCACTTAAAATAGAATGCCTTCCTACATAGTGGTTTTTTTCTTTAGTTAATACACCATTTGAGGAGGTTATGAATAAGGTAGTGAACATAGAGGGAGTATTGTAGGAAAATCCATCAAAAAGGTCATCTTGGCTTGCAATTAACACTTACTAAAACTAGTAAGTGGTTCCACAAGCCCCTGCTATAAACAGTAATTTGGTCCAAAAGTTGAGAGGAGCATAGTCAGAAGAAATAATTCAAGCTACCATAGCTGGTTGAGGTTAGGAAAAGATAAAATACAACACTTACTAGAAATCAGTAAGTTTCCCCATCTAGACTTACTAAAAATAGTAGGTTTTTCTACAAAGGGAAAGTTTGGCATAATTAGACATATGAGGGATGATCATTCAGGTCAACACCATCATTCTAGATCATCCATGGGCATTCATCATAGGGAATTTGAGGTTCGTCTTAGGGAACTGGATAATGTTTTTTGATACTCATTACATAGTTCGGGTCATAAGTATATCATACGCAGGCTGGAAGTTGTGGTCATCGAAAGAACCATTCAACATTACTTTTAAACACTCATTTCAAAGCATTCTGTGAGCCAATTGGAAGGAGTTTCACATGAAGGATTTTGAAGATTCATATTTTCAGTACATTTGAGTTTTCCATCAACGAGGATCAATGGAATTCATCGGGAATGAAATCTCCTCTTATTATTCTCTCACTCTTTCTCTCTCCTCTTCCCCCAACATTTCTCTCTCTTCTCAATGTTCTATTTTTTTGCATAGGGTTGTGACTTTTTCATATGTATTAAAGTGACTTTAAGAGACATAATGTAAAATTTAAGTCACATTTTTTTATAAAAGGGACTTAATATTTAAATAGGAATATGAATAGTCTAAAGTTGCATGAGGACATATGAAAGATCATTGGGGAAGATGAGGAGTCAAGTCTATTCTATAAATTGTAAAGCTGCTTCATTCTTTCAAAATTCTTCTAATAATTGATTCTTGTAAGTTCATGAGAGTGCATTTTACTCACAGAAAGTGAAAAGAGATAGCCACTTCTACTTCCCCTACTCTCAATGTCTTCCATTCTCATACTATATACAAATTTTGTTTAAGCATAAATACAAGAAGAAGGAGTTTCTAGCCTTCTTTGACTAAGGGGTTTACTGATACTTTGTGTTCATTAAATTCTATTTGGTCTTGTTGTTTTTTGTAGTATTGTTTCTTCCTAATTTTAGTGTATGTGATGAAATTTCTTCACTAGTGTGTGTAGGAATATGATTTTCTACCTATAACATTAGTTCTCTTACCTCTTTTCTCACTACCATTTCCCACTCTTTATAGAAAAATTCTTTCCCTAGCAAGAGATTTCTAGTTTTTCCATAGGGTCAGTGGAGTGCCCCTATTGGATCCCCTACTGTAAGGCCACCAAGAAATCCACCTTTACTCACGCATGTATATATATTAAGTTGCACTGGTTAAGTAGAGGGACTTAGATTCCCAGAGCATTGGAAAGAAACCCACAAGTTTTTCCTCCAAAAATTTTCTCACCAACAGACACCCACCGTGGGGTAGATTTACTAGCGTCTGCACCCAAAATAGTGACCACAAGGTCTAAAAGTAAAAAATAAAAAAAATGTGATATATTAAAAATCAAAGAAAATGCAGATTATTTTGTGGAAGGTGAATCCATCAAGGGAGTGAATGATAGTCACATTCATTTCCCGAGATCATGAGTATGCATTTCCAAATTTAGAGTGAAATACCAATGAGTGACAATGAACCCTAAGAAGAAGAAGTGTGTCTTTTGGAAAAGAAGATTGTTGATTAGCCATTGTTCCATACTAGTGTTGGAGAAAGGAAATAATAAAGAACATGTCACCGATGAAGAAGAATGGATTCAAAGGAGACATAAGATAAGGTGTGAAGCTCAATCATATGCCAAATTATTACACGAGATGAACAAGAAACTTGAAGAATACCATAGCAAGAAAGAAGAAGAGGAGAGTTGTCATGTAGAGGAATATCTTGAAGGTAATTTGTACCATAGGGTTTTCATACCCGAAAGGTTCTTGAATGTGTGATATGAAGAAAATCCTATCCTTGAGCCTTCATGATGAAGATAAAATCAACATTCAAGAAGATGAACTAAAGACAGGATAGTGCAATCATCCACTGAAGAAGATTTTTATCAACCTCACACATCTCACTACAAAATTGAGAACATTATCTTTCTTCCAATGTTAATAGATGAATTCCTCACATACGGTGATGAAGAAATGAACATGTTGAAAAGAGAATATGTGGAAATAATTCAGGATATAATAAAATGAAATTATGACACCTTTCCAAGTCTTTAATGAAATTTGTGTCAGGTATGCTTTAGCTCTACAGATAAGATATGAACATCTTGAAGGACACATCAAATGGAGGAAGAATTCGAGATGTGCCCTATGGAAGGAAGTACCCTAGGATAGCTTCTTTATAAAATGAGGTTTTCATTCCCTAAAGATTATTGGATGCTTCTAAAGAAGATCTTATCACTTAGAAACTTCTGATGAAATTGACCAAAGCAACATTGATGGAGGAAGAAGTAGAAGACTAATTTTAAGATAGAATCACCATTCAAACACTTCCATTTGGCTTCCGTAGATGAACCCATAGGGGTGCTATAATATATTCAATAAAGGAAGATCCTTGCTAGAATAACCTTAGAATGATCCAATGATTCTCCTTAGACTCCACCAATGATGAAGAAGACTCATTGAATTCAAAGTAAGGTCCATGGATGATCTCTTTTCAAGTTTTGATCTTTCAATTGATGATGAAATATGAGAGATTCTGAAGAAGTGAAAGAAATTCACCTGACATCATGGTCCAAAGATGATAAATTCAATGATGGTCATAGATAATCTTCTTTCCTATTTTGATTCTTCAAGTGATGTAGAAATGTTGTCATGAAGAAATGACTAGGAAGTCAAAGAATCAAACTCTCTTCATTGATGATGCAATCATGAATGATCTCCGGTAATGGAAGAAGACCACTCTCTTTTCAAATACATGTAGGAGAATAGAATAATTTAAACAAGAACTCTACTCACTTGGGGAGCCTAATCATCATCATGGTGAAGAAGTTGGATTTCATCTTTTAACCTGATACAAGAAGATTCAATAATGGATGGTTTAGATGTAGCTGAAAATTAAATCTCATAATAGACTTGCCTAACAATGGTTCTATTGGCATTACCAAGAATAAGATGATATGGATTTTGTGATTAAAGGAGTTCCTAAATTGTGAAGGCCATGAAGACTTGGAGATATTCTCCTTGTCAGCTAGGTTTCATGAATCAAGTATGCCCATGTTTGCAAGAAAGTGAATCTTTGGAAGAAATTAAAGAAGAGGTGAACTTGAGAATGTTTTAAATGAATCATGGGCCCATATGGATAAAATTTTTAACCATCTCCAAAAGTATTCACAACAATAATATTCACCAATGAAGATAAAAATGAGCCTATGGAAATTTTATAAGAACTATCTAATACAATGTATCTTAAATAAATAAACAATTAAAAAGAAATCCTCAACTCAGAAATTGAACTCTTAACCCTAAGTGCAAATGGAGATACAATAAAATTATGAAGAGGTTTGTGCTTCCTATTTTGGACTATGACCAATTTTTTATGTTGACGATGGAGCTAGTTTGGATAATATTGATGCAACTATTGCTAATACTTTGGTTAAAGAATGTAGATATGAAAGCATGTGTTTTTCTTCCACATGGATGTGGGTCAAGTTCATGAGTGCGCTACAAGAAAAGTTCTGAATCTCCTTTTGACATGTCAAATTTTGAAGAAAACATCTTTTACATGGAAGAAGATAATAGGGAAAACATTGAGCTGATATGCATTGAATGTTCGCTGATGTTTGATAACATGCAAAAAATCTGTATCAATGTTCCCAGTATATTCAAAACCAACTGCAAGTGAGGGGTTGGAATTGTCCATCAATGAAAAACAAGTGTTCATATGGAAATTCCAATGCAGGGTACAGAATTCAGACATGGCCAAACCAAAAGCTGTAATTTATGAAAATCGTGCCCTAGATGGACTCTTAATGCATGTCATACTTGGTAGAAATTTCTCTAGACATAAAATATGTAGATAGTATGTGTGATTCTTGCCAAATGATCCAAAATCAGACTGCACTCACCTTCCTCCAAGATATGAATGGATCTTGAACATGTTCCCATGCTTTCAACAATATCTTAAGGATGATGAAGACCTCTGGCTTAATGATTTAACCTCCATGATGAAAATACTTGGTTTTTATAGAAACAAAGCTGTTCTTGGATTTTCTTAAATGGGAAGAAAAGGATGACTTTAAAAATCTAAGACTCCTTCCAAGTGTTTTTCTGATATAAGACACAATTTGAAGTTGCAATTCAAAGAAGATGAATGTTTTCATGAAAGAAGTTAATTTTCCCACTCTCGAAGACATGGAGGGATGGTGTCTCATGATTGCGGGACATCAAGAGGAATCTTCAAAATGCAAAAGTTTCAAGAGTGTTAACCAAATTTTCAATGGATGAAGGAACATTATCAATAAAGTATGAGTACAATACATGGAATCATGATTAGTATTCTTCTTCTCAAGCCATGCAAGGCCATCACAAAATCATGGTTTGATCAAATAATAGTTTTTGTGCTTCAAAGGTTAGGCTTCAATCCACTATGTTATGATGGCATGTACTTTTCTAAACCCATTTCCAAAGAGTATAGATGTATATTATTTCCCCCCTAGTAAATTATATGTACATTATATATAATTTATTTCCTTGTGGTGTGTGTCTTTCCTTTCTATGTGTTGTGTCGATTCCCTTCATTGTATTTCCATGTATTTGTGTAATACTCTTCTCTTCTCTCTCTCTCTCTCTCTCTCAATTTTTTACATGACTCCGCAGGGCCTAATGGATAAGGAACTAGTAAAAATTGTTTTAAATCTTGATATTCTGGATTCTCCATGTCATTTATTCATGTATCTAAGTCCATTGATCATGTTTCATAGCTAGATCCAGTTGTTATCGTGCAAATGTGCAATTAGGGAATTTTTTAATTTCCTAAGCATGGGAATTAAAATATACCCCTATGTTAAATTTTCAATCCTATCATTTTGCACACCCTATTATCCAGTCAGTCCAAGTGACCTCCCATTATAATTATATCATGTCCCCTATGTTATTTAGGAAATTCCATTCATCCCCTAGGTGATTTTAGGAATTCATTGAAAGTTGCAATGTAAGGTAGATGATGGGAATGGTTACACTAATTCCTAAAATGGAAATGTAACCCCATAGTGGAGAGAGAGAATCCAAGAAAATGAATCTATGGAGGTGTCATTAAAATTTCCTTAGATAGTTATGGAAGGATTCCAATGCTATATTTTTTAAAAGAAGCTTGGTGACAGTATCAAAAATTAGGGTTCACAGGCCTAGGCAGTGCACAGGCCTAAACAACTTGGGAGGCTTCCAAAGGTGGTTCCTATAGGAGTAAAATTAAAATGTGCTATATTGTTGGGAAAGATAATTACAAAAGTACCTATAAATGATGAAATTCAAAATTTTCACAACACTTTGGTGTTTGAGCTTGAAAACCCAGTTTTTCTCAGTGCATATGTGGAGTACTACAAGATGGCCTTACTTAACTTTTCCATGCATCAAATGGAAGAATCCAGACCTCTACCGCCTCCATTTGATTTTGGCCATTTCAATGCCAGGATCATATAAAATTTCATCAAAAATTCCATCTGAGCTCAAGTTATCGGTCCTTTCAAGTTTTCCTCTTGGAGTTGCAAGTTCGAGAGTTAGTCAAATTTTGGGAGGACATGTGTCAACGATTCAGACTTAAATTTTCTTCCCCTTTGCAAGATGCAGAAACCTGTGAACCAAATTGGCTAACCCCAAATAGACCTTTGTTTGCTCATGGTTTTCTTTGTTCCTTTTATTTTAAATGAGATTTAATTCAAAGTCCCTGAACTACCTCTTCTTGCCTTGTGTCATGAAGTAACCTCCATAGCCTTTGATTCCTATATATTCCATTCTTGTATTCAAGAAAAAGGTCGGAGAATTTTGTGTATCTTGTATTGTTTTACAACCATAATCTTGATAGGAATTGCATAGACAAGCTCAGATGCTCTTGTGCTTATCTCTCTTCTACTTTCATTGCTATGTCCAGATTGCTTCCAAGCTTCCATTGCTCAAGTGCCATCCTCTTATTGCTATTCTTTGCATTCCCAATCCTTTGGACTCACATGAACACTCAGAGAAAGAAAGAAAAGAACTGAGGGGACATTTATTGATACTACTAAATTTGCCAAGGTTCTTGCTCTTCTAGCTTGGAGTTGTGTATTTGTTTTCTTTGTTTATCAAATTGTCAGTTAAGAATTGTTAATTTCAATTTCATATCAAATAGAGTAGAGAAATATTTCATTCCAATTAGCTAGATAATTTCAAGTAGATCAAATAAATAGGAAGTTGTCTCTTCAACATTACCGGGGAAGATGTGGGGAGACAATAACTTTGTTAGGGTTATGATTTGTTCTTCACTTCTGAGGTAGGTTTGGAAGGATTTTGATTGAGTTAGAATAGACCTTTTTTTAGATTTAAATTCACACATCTTCATAAATAGTTAACTACATCTGGCTAATTGTTTGTATTTAATTTGATTACTAGATTAGATGCATTGTCTGAAAAGTTAGAAAAGAACAAAAACAATTAATTTCCATAGATTAGTTTGTCTTATTGCTTTGTTCTGATATATTGAGTAAACACCAAAAACATAGGTTAGATTTCCTTTGATAGATAGATTGTTTACTGAAAGTCAAATCAATTCATCTTGCATGACCATCAATGGTCCACAAAAGGAAAAGACTTACAATTGTGATCCCCTAGTCCCACAACCCAACAAGCCGGAGCTAATAACTGACATTGACACAAGCTTGCGTTTAATAATCTTGCGCACACCTGCAACATACACTGAGAAAATAGGACAGTTAAATACACTGAATATTGCTTCTAATCAAGCATACCACTATTTGGACTACTCCTCGTAAATAAGGTTTGATTGTATGCATCACCATACAAGGTCCTCAATCTCAACAAGTCTTTGGTTGTGATCCACAAGATCCCGCAACCTAACGGGAATGCTAGTCAGCTAGATATTGACACTAGTTTATGCATACATTGGTATTCATATCTTCACCGCTTCCACCTGATATTATTACACAACTTGTCGTTGTTGAATATATTAGCTGATCAGGCTAAGAATGTTCTGGACAAGACCAGAAAAATCTCCCTTAGTTCTTGCAGCTCCACTACATACCTCTTATCTCAATTTCTATGACCTTGTCTTGAAACCCATATGAGACACCTTCAGGTTACTTACCATGTATTTTGAAACCACTCAATAGAATCTTGAGCAAAACTAGACATCAATTGGAGTCTTCGAGTAGCTATCCTAATAGACCATACCATCACACACCTTTAGGTTACGAAGAACATGTGTCTTTCCTTAGATTCATAGATTCCAGTATTGCATGTTGAGGACATAAGGTTTCCCAATTAGCTTGATCACCAGTCATCATCTTTCAGCTACCAGTTTCAATTCCACATTGGCTATCTTGGCATGAACACCCTCGGGAGGTCAGGTGCAAACAAGGTTATGTGTTGATTGTCTATCATACAAATTGGTGGACCCAACATGAAGAGATATTCTCTAAATGTTTCCACTTTCTTCTTCCATCATTTATTCTATAGGTATGCTTAAACCCCCCGAATATATGCAAGGATATGATGAGTATGGTTGATCCAATCCCAGAGTTTCAACATGTATCATTACCAATCGAATATACCACAATAATCACCTTAACTTTCAACATGGGCATACAATCGCTTTCATCCACTCAAAACCCTCTACTTCAGGGAACCAATATTGGTTCTTATGTACACCATTGAAGAACTAGAACAGGTAACTTAGACTTATCCCCTCAAACAATCAAGTTCAAATAACATGACATTCATTGGTGAAGCAAGTTCAATCTCCCCGGGTATTGTTTTGACAGCCCATTAATCATGCAATCCGATCAACTCCCCCATATAAATGAGGAATATTTAGAATGTTATGCTAGGAGTGAGACAACAATTCCAACACGATGAACCAATATTTCGATAGGTTGCAAGGACAAGGTGATGTCCTTGCTTCATAAACAATAACGCTACCCCCACCATCTAACTAATAATAAAAACTAATGAGGGGTGACAACATCATGAACAATTCATAGCAGGATATCATACTCTCCTCAACAACCTCCAAGGGTTCAATAAAAGGTATCCTAATCAAGGTACACTTCCCCATCAATGGGTGATGTCATTTCAGATTTGGTAGACAAGGTTAAAGAGTTAGAGATTACCCCAGAAATATGCATAATTCATATGTAGGGCAAGGTCACGGACTCTGTCCTACTCACATAAAATTATGGGAAAATCCCTAGCTGCATAGAATTCATCTAGTCTACATGAATACGTTCTAAACCCTAGGGATTTTTTTAACTGGGATGGGTACCTTGGGTATGCCTCCTCAAGCCATCATATGGATACCTACAATGAGTGTCAGCCATCCGGAAGTGTATTCTCAAATGCTATACTAGCCAAAAATGTGACATTCCCTAGCTTTGCACACTTCAAGCTCCATATCAAAGTGGCCAACCCCCTTGTATGTACACATGTACTCTAAAACACCACAAGGAGACATGCATACACCTATATAGGTCCTTATGGTTATCTGTAACCAAATGGGATGTCATACACCTGACAAAAATCTCCTACGTCATGTCCCATGTCAGCAACCAATGCAACCTTTTCTTCCCCAAAAAGGACCTCTTCAATGGTGGAAACATGTATGGAAATGGGAACTTACTCTGAGTACCTCAAAGGAAGCCTCTATAATTTCTCCATTCTGGTAAGTCGTGACTCCTGATGACCCCTTTCTTGATATTCCAAAGTTTCAAATGGAGAAGGTGACCCAAATGACTCATATTAAAGCTTACGTAACAACCATTCGAGAGTTACTTCCATGGGATGTGGTCATTGTTACAAAAATATTCCCTAAGAAGCTTAGAAGGAATTGACTCTTGACTGGTATTATAAGATACCAGAGGCGTTCAATACACTCGCTTCAAGCAACTCGTATCAGAGTTGTATCAAATGCTTTTGATATGAACAATATTCTACAAACAGAAATAAGGGAATTCCTTCATATCAAACAAGAACATAATGAATCTACATCCCCACTTCATTCTACCAGGTGGCGACATAGTTATCTACTCTTCTGTAAGTGCTCCAAACATGGATCATACATAGAACTCTGTGATTTTTTCCTTCACTCTCTCAATAGAGAAATGAAAGAAGAGGTTTATAAGTTTCCATTGCTAAGGAGCTATGAAGAGGTTCTAGAGGGTTATCTTTAGATAAACCAAGAGGCCATTGACAGTAGTCATAAGACCTACAGGGGAAAAATGGGAAGTTCTTCACTCGTGCTCAAAATTCTCTTCGGTTACTCCCAATAACACAAATAACAATCAAGGACCAAAAAACCTTAATAAGAATCATGGAGTCATGATCTGACGGTGTGAATAATCATCCCAAGAATCCTAATGTTGTTAATTCTACTGGTATAGGTGTTATAAATAACAACAACAATAATGGGTAACAATTAAAGAAAACAAAAAAATCTCACCCTTAGTACATGGTGTGGATTTTAGTCATCTCCCAACTAATAGAAACAACCTTAGTAATAGAGGAAAATGCTTACCCCAAAGCCCTAGTCAATATCCCAACCAATTCCCAAAACCAAGGGCAAGAGTTCCAAAGTGCTAATTATAATAATCAACAACCAAACAATAACCATAGTTTCAGACCACAACAAAGAACAAAACAAAGACCTCAAGATTACAATCTTGACTTGTACTTGTGGTTTTTTATAGGGTCCGCAAGCATGATGTAAGAACTTATTGCGATTGTAATAATTTTTTTATAGTGGTTTACTAGAAAACCAAAAGATAGTTATGTATTGAGATGTTTTCAGAAAACCCAACTGCACCTAATCAAAATGCCTATATGGCACCCGGTGTCTCCACATAATACACCATGCTAGGGATCTTCAACGATCCTCTCCCCACGTGCATCCAAAGGATGGTAGAATAGATACCAAATGGTTTGAATAACGGTATTGTAATAGGGAATCATGATCTGTAAAGCCTCAAATTCATCTAATCCCACAGGTGGCAGCTCCTTTGGATGGTCACCAACAAACAAATATTGTGGGCTTGTTTGAGCTAGACGTTGAACCCCAAATTGACTCTTCTACAATAGCTCGAGGATTATATCTATTACGTAGCCAATCCTGATTTATCTCGATTTTGTCAGAAAATGATCATGATACGTTAAGGCAAGCCAGTAGTGGCTTATGATCTAATCATTGATATGACCAAGACTTTTTCACATATTTCCTTCTTAGCCCTACTCAAGAATTTCCCTGCTCATTGAGCCGCTCTATTAGAAGTCACTAGGTCTTGATGCCATTTGATTAATGATACCCCTTCACTAGAAGGCACAGATAAAATCACATAGACTTTGACATGTTAGTCCCTCTAGGGCAAACCTGAAAGAGATATTGGGTTTGTATGTTTGACATAAGTAAGATGGCTATGGATAATGAAATAGATCAGTAGAGGTGATCCAGACCTTGTTTTTTACAAGTTTGGATCTATAACAACTATGTGAAACGCAGAATGTAATGATCGATGATGGGGGGCAACAGTTAACATAGTCCCCTTATTTTTTCTTTAGAAGCTAGGGGTATGGGGAGACTCAATTGCTCCTCTACGCAAAACACACTGAGGGGCTATGATAGCCTTAAGGAAACCTCGATTGGAACCATAGTATTGTCAGTTACTCTTAGACCCAAGAAGGTGGCTCACTGAGTTTTATATTATAGATCGGGAAACCAACTATAACATAATCATTGATCATCCTTGGATCCATTGCATGAAGGAAATCCCCTCCAATCTATTCCAAGAGGTCAGATTCTTGCATTTAGGGAAAGTATTTCTGGCTCAAGGTGACCTGAAACCCTTTGATACACATTTGGCCAACTTGAAGAAAAATCTAGGGGTCCACTCTAAATTTGAACTTCCTACGAACTAGTTCAAAAAATCGGAAAGTGCGGTACTAGAAGAAAAGTTGGTTCCCACAATGGAATTAGAAGTTATAGGTTTGATCGAGGGTATTTTGGTGATCAAGGATGAAAATGTTGTTGTAGAGATAGTATCATTTAGAAATACAACAAATATTATTGAGTTATTAAAAAGGATTTGCCTATCCTTTTCCCCTTTGATTCCATGGGTATGGGACATGCCTTGGGAATCGGTTCCCTTCCAACAGATGAGGTTTGCATGGTGGAGGTAACCAAGGTAAAAGGAGGACTTACAAATGATGACTCAACATCCATCTTTCTGAGTAGTTACTGGACCCTCCGTGTTGATGGAGACAAGTGTCACTTTGGCACTGATGTAGGCACGATTCTTACTTCACCAAAAGGAAGGTTTTTACCTTTTTCGTTTAAATTGAATTTTGAATGCACAAATAATGGGCTGAGTATGAGGTTCTCTTATTAGGTCTCATTGTAGCTAAGAGAATGGACATATTCAATATTAGGGTGTTGGGTGACTCACAACTAGTTGGAAATCAAATATCTAAGGTATACGAGACTAGGGCTGAACACCTACAACTCTATAAAAAACCATGTTGGGCCTAACAAAGGGGTTTGACTTTATATCAATTGAGGTAGTTCCATGTGAAAAAACCCTTCTGGAAAACTCTATAGAAACTTCTGCCTCACGCTTCACCCCAATTAGTAACTTAGATGACACCAAATTCATGGTTTCAATCCACATTAAATCCTTGATTCACAAAGCACCAGTAGCGTCAATGTTGACATACATGGAAGCTGAGGATCAACTTGACTCTTTAGACCCTATTGATGGGGATGAGTCAACTTTAAGTTATGTAAACACTTTGGTAGAATTGTATCTTACTTATCATGAGGTAGACCTCTCCCTAATTCCACGTTCCTCTTCTTATTTTGTGAATCCCACGATTGATTCTTCTCTACGGGGAAGGATCTTGAGATTTACGAGGTAGATGAAGAAGGGGACTTAAATTTTCCTCCAACACCACTCTTGAGTTTGAGGAGGGTAACATGCCTCATTAATCGAGGGAATGATTGATATAAACATTGGAATAGAGGAGGAGACCAAAAAAATTAAAACTAGGGTCCTCTTTAACTCCTAGAGGAGGTAGAAATTCCATACCCAAATCCTCGAAGGAATATTAAAAATCCTTTGCATTTCAGCTACAAGGAAATGATGGGGATTGTACAATATATCATTGCAGTGCACAATCTCAACACCAAGTCAGATGCCAATTCCGATTAAGCAGAAAGTGGAGACCCATGAAGCCAAAGGTGGTCCTTATGGTGAAAAGAAGAAGTAATGAAAATTCTCCAGGTGAAGGATTCATTAAGCTAGTCAAATATTCAAAATGGGTATCTAACATTTTCCATGTTCTAAAAAAGAATGGAAAGATATGTATTTACATAGAATTTTGAGGATAGTAATAAGGCTTTTCCTAAGGATGATTTCCTGCTACCATCCATTGACGTTATCGTTTGATGCAATAACTGGATTTCAGTTGTTATCTCTCATGGATGGGTTTTTTAGGATATAATCAAATCAATAATATCCATGGAGGATCAAGCTATAAAACTACATTTATAACTCCTTGGGGAACTTATTATTATGCCATCATTCCATTTAGTCTTAAGAATGTTGGTGTGCTACATACCAACGAAAAATGACCTACATATTTCATGATCTTATTCATAAGATTGTTGTAATCCTACGTAGATGACCTATGCTGGCCAAGGCCATAGGGAAGAACTGTCGATCACCTAGAGGTGCTTTGCATCGTCGCTCCTCACACTTAATTGAGTACGGTGTCACATTAAATCTAGAGAACTATGTATTCAGTGTAACAACAGGTAAGCTTCTGGGTTACATTATATCTTCCGTGATGGATTGATGTTGACTCGAACCAAAATTTGGGCTATGTTAGAAATGGTTTTTCCATTAGACGAGTCTGGTATTAGATATTTTCTTGGGAAACTCAATGCAATCTGAAGGTTCATCCCTGACTTGACCTTCTTCATTCATCCAATCAACAAATTCTTGAAAAAATATTATAGCATTGATTGGACAGAAGAATGTAATGAGGCCATTGAGGCAGTTAAACGCGTTCTTGTTATCTCTTGCTACCATGCTAATTCCACCTAGATCAGATCACCCTTTGATCTTATATTCATGAGCTATGGACTATTTCACTAGCCTGCATGTTGGCTCAAGAGGATGACCCATAAACATGAATGTGCATTTTACTTCATTAGTTAGACATTACTTGATTATGAGATGTGCTACACACAGGTAGAAAAGGAATGCATTGCCATAGTTTTTACAACAAATTGTTTAAGGCATTATACAAGAAACAAGGGTTACTATAAATACATATCACTTATGAACATTTCTCATGCAAGGATCCTTGTCTAAAAAGGTCAGGTGTTTCATAACATTAATGGGTGAGTTTGAATTAATGTTTGTAAATAAAAAATCCATTAAGGGTAAAATCATTGTAGACTGGTTAGCTGGTAATCCATTAGATGGGGCTGATTTTGTAGATCTGGACTTTCCTAATGAGTGTGTGTACTTCTTTGTATGTCCATGGTATACTGACATTGTCAATTTCATCATGGACCAGACATACCCAGAAGGGGGCAACATCACAACAAAGAAGGTGATTACATGTCATCGACTGTTAAATACATTATTTTGGAGTAAGCTTCTTTATTACATAGAGCCTTTGATGGAATGTTGCTGAGATGTGTCGATACTCGAAGAATTTGAAAATATTCTTTATGAGTCACACAGCGGGGTATGTGGAGGTGACTTTGGCGGCCATGCCACTGCCCGGAAGATACATTAGATGGGATATTTTTGGCCCACCCTACAACATGACGTGCAATATATTTTGTGTGTAGATGTCACAAATGTCAAAAGTTCTCCCACAAGATTCACATACCAGACACAAGCTTTGACAACCAATCACAACCCCATGGCCCCTTCTACACATGGGTCCTGGATTTGATAGGGAAGTTCTCTCCCTCGTCAACAGATGGCTATAAATTCATAATCACATGGCCACATGGAGTACTTTACCAAGTGGGTAAAATTCATGCCCCTTACTACCATACCTAGCTCTATAATTGCTAAGTTCATCCTAAACCCAGATCCTTTTTAGGTATGGGGTGCCACTAGGTCATTATTTATGACAATGGACACGTATTTCAAAATTGATGAGGTGCATGAGTTATTTTCATACAAAGTTCAAAATAAGTCATCACATGACTTCTCTCTACTATCCTCAGGATAATGGGACAAGCTGAGGCTACTAATAAGAATTTAAAGGTCCATTCCTCCTAAAAACCATTAACGAGAATAAATGAGATTGGCACCTAAAGCTTTTTCTAGCCTTCTGGGCCTACTAGACATGTCGGTTAGAACACCAATGGGGGAGACAACCTTTTCTTTAGTGTTTGGTGCTGAGGTGGTTATTCTGCTTGAATTTGAAATATCCAAGTCTCTGTATTTCACTACATGGGATCCTAGGAGAGGAGGGTTATCAAGAAGCATAACTCCCCCCATTTAGAAAGTCTTGATGAGGTTAGACTTGATGCTAAACAACGACACAATGTTTACGTTGACCGGATGGCTCAGACAATATAATAAGAAGGTTTACAGAATGTGAGATCTATACGAAGGGAGATTTGGTATTAAGGCTCAATATCCGAATAGACAAGATAGACCGGCGAGGGAAGGAAGTTTAGACCTAGGTGGTTAGGTCCATATCTAGTAGTGGAAGACTACAAGAAATGGTACATTTCGCTTGTGTACACTAGAAGGTGAAGAGTTTAGCAAATTCGTAAACTCCCTTCACCTAAAGAGATATTACGCATGATCCATCAACATTTTCATATGTAAATTATTACATCTGCATTGCATTTTCATCGTATGTCCGTTTCATTTTGTAAAAAGTGTGATCAAGGAGCTTATTCTTATAGTAATTCCTAAAAACTTCTAAAAACATTGGCAAAGCAATTCAAATCATGTCCCTTCATACCTTCATAGTATCATAAATTGTTTCTGAATTAGTTATCAATCTAAACAAGATAAGACAATGTTTTTACGGTAACCATACCAAGGCCTACATACTTGGTTCTGATTTTGGTCTATTCCTAGGTTGGGTGTCTTTGACTATGGTTTGTTCTAGAAGCTTCATGGTGTCACATATATCCCATATACATCTCCTTGGAAATAAGATCATTCTAAAAATTTTCCCCAAATAAATAAATCAAATGCAAATCCACATAAAATTTTAGTTTTACACATTTCTTTTCCGTACCAACCTTTGGTGTTGAGCATATGTCTCTTACTACTAACGTAGGGTTGGGAAAGGAGGGAAATGCCCTTACTTGTATGTGCCTTTTCCATGGTGATGAGCCCATGCTTCTTACTGGTAGCATGGGACAAGGCGTAGGGGGTCTCTTTGATAAACTTGAAAGTTATAAATTAGTCAAACATTGTGAAATCATAAATCAAAAACAAAGTGAGTTAGATGTCCAAAATTCCAAGAAGATTTTAAAACCCCAAAACCATATTTCATCAACCAAGTGGAAATCTACGGATCCAAGTCTAGATAAACTACAAAGAAATTCATATTCTAAACTATGAAGTAGCTTGAGTAGAGTAAGGTTGTAGCATCCCAATTTGGTTCTTTCAAACCTCTGTCTTTCTCTCATCACTGCCATTAAATAAATTTTCATAAATTTTTCCCTTTATAACTCTTAGTGTTGAGGCCTCTCATCTTACTAGTTATGTCGGGTTAGGAGTGGGGCAAGTACATCTATTTATCATATCATTGTATCATCACATTTTATCAAGACAATATGAAGTACTAAAGATTACAAAAGAGGCTAAGTTTAAGATCACATTCTATTTGCATCATCATATAATAGCAGCATAAAATACAAAAATAAATCATTTTCTTTATCATTCACATCCATTGCATAAATTTTGAAAATAATTGAAAAGTGGAAGTTCTAAATATCTAGAGTACACATGAGAGATAAGCCAAAAGAGAGTCAACTCAGATACAATGGAGTATTAAACCAAAATTAGAGTAAGTATATATCGTAGTAGATCAAGTTTGTATACAATGTCATCATGCGCTAGGCATGGTCAAAACACTCGCAATATATAAAAAAATCATATAATGTCAAAAAAGGTATCAAAGAAATAAAGGCTCAGTGGCCTATCAATCCCTATGGGATCCCTCAGATGGTGCACGAATGCGTTTAGGGCTCCTACTGTAGCTGTGATGGTACTGGGAATAGACTGAATGGTGTGAGTGCTCATGGTGGCACCCACTACCCATAGCCTCGCTATGAGAATGGATCACCTCATCAGGTGCTCAATAGTCCCATATCTAGCTACCTAGGTATAAAGGGAGGTCACTATCTCTGCCACCTTCCAGAGAAGAGTGAAGACATCAATATGTCAGTCGATGGCTGAGGGCTGCTCTAAATCATAAGTCAACTTGATCCGGGTCTTCCCCAATGGGATCAAAAGGGTATCCACACATACCCAATGAATGATTTCTTACCACTCGTGTGTAGACATTACAGAAAAGAATAAAAAAGAGAGATAGTGAGCTAGAAAATCACAGAACACAAATTAAAAGGATAATGCTAAGCTAAACATGCAAAAATTAATAGAAAAAATTGAGAAAGGGGTATTGAACATAATCAGGTCTCTAGGCATCCATGTGGGATCAGCGGCTGCTATGGTAGGTGCTACTGATGGCTGTAGAGCCTCACTGAATCTAGAGGCATGACATTGTTTGATCAAAAAATCATCATCCTCTCCAAGTTCATCCTCTGAGACCAATGTATCTCTCTCCATGCTCACCTCCTTGTGCATAGATCTAAGGATGTCTTGAGTATCATTCCACTCATGGTCACTCTCGGCTCCCTACAAAGGTCCTTCCCCCTCATCCTCCTCACTAACTGAATCCACCTTTGTGTCATCTTCTACATCCTCCTCCCTGCTATGAGCAGGAGATGCCCCAATTTGAAGTAAGGGTGCTTGAGGGGCACCAGATTCCCACCAATCCTGGACTACATGCCTAAGTGCAATAGGCACACTAGGAGTAACCAATTTCCAACCAAGATCCCCTCTAGGACCACTCCAAGCCTCCTGAATAGTCCTATAAACAGGATCCACTGGAGGAAGCATGACATAGTATGGAAGGCCAAACTGCTAGGGTACCCTGTCAAAGGGGTGAATCTCTAATTTCCTAACTCTATCAACTAGTTGGCTCATGGAAGAGCAATCTACCATCTTCGTAGCCTCCTCACCCCATACCCCTTCCATGTCCTGGTAGGGTGTGGTAGTCATGTCTGTTATAGTCAGGTATTCCATCGACTAATTTAGTGTCTGGAGCACTAACATGCCTATCCATCTAGCTCCCTGAACAACCTCTAGATCTAATACATGTACCCCCTACCATAAGGGACTAAATTCTCGTAAACCCAACTCATAACCAATGTAGGGTGGCTCAAATATTTTCCTTGCAATCTGAAAACTCTGTAAAAATCATGGTATGTAGTCCCCAAAATATCTACTCCCTAGGCATACTTACACCCATGAGCCTCAATTTGTGTAATGATGGGGGCCCAATAGTATAAAAGTGTATCTCCTCTCTTGTCCTTGAAAAATTTCAAGGACATGATACCCATGATGGCTCTTCGAAGGATAGGAATGGGGGTAGTAGCAATAGACCAAACCTTCATTCCCTTCTTCGATCTAGATGATACAATGGCATCTCCCATGTATGTGGCACACTGCATCATCACAGCCTTAGACCCCACTATATTTAATTTCATCCTCCTACCAAGTACCGAGATTCCAAGGATTTGGTATACATCCTCCAGAGTGATAGTCCACTCACCTGGTCCGAAAATCTATCGCCTGGACAGATCTATGGATAGACGAGCCAACAGTGTGCAGGGCTTAGCCCCTCTTTGAGTCAGCAAAGCGAAACTGGTTTATTGCTATTCTACCAGCAGGAATCTATGCAAGTCTCACAGATTCTGCCTTCGGGGGTTTGGGATCTCATCCCAGTAGAGTATTTCAGGCTGCGAAAAGAAAGGAATGAAAGAGGGAGAAGAGAAAGAACAGATCCGAAGGGAGAAAAGAAATGAATTCCAAAGCAGAAAGGTCAGTAGATTTATGTTTTTAGTTTGGTAGTAAACAGAGCCAAACCTACTTGCATAAATAAACAAAGCAATACTGATGAGCAAATGACAGAAAAGTAGATATGAATCCAACAGATTAAACACATACAGATCTAACGTAAGAAAGATCTAATGGATAACACAGCTATTGAGCACAAAGTCTTAATATTTGTATTACTGTTTTCTTCTGTTACAAGAAAGCTCAAAGTCTTTCTCTCCTCACTTCTATTTTCATCTAAAAAATGTTCACCCTGAATACAACAAGTATTCCAGTATTTATAGAAGAGAGGAGAAGAAAAGCAAAAAGGAGCCAACAAATATTTACAAAGATATTTACAAAATATCTAAAAGTCATGTTGACTTTTGACAACTTGATGGATGACATCATCCCATGATGCAACATGGATGATGTCATCATTTGTGCCAACACACTTTAGACATTTCAACAAGAAAGTCGGAGAATAGAGAGAGAGAGAAGAAGAAGAAGAAGAAGAAGCTACTCGTCATCGTCATCCTGCGGCCGAAAGGGGGTTGCCTGCTTCTGATGCTGCTCAGGAGATGATATGTGGAACTGAGCGCGGTATTCCAAAAACTTGTTAATCATGGGCCCAAATTGATCCTGTGATGGATCCTTGTGCCGTTCGCTGATTGCTTCGCAAGTCTCCCGTTCGCTTATGAGCTTTTCTGGGAGTTTAGAATAATCTTTCTCCACCTCGATGAGAAACCCGATGAAGTCCCTACAGGCCAGCAGGTTGTTGATAGATTCAGTGTCAAATGTGACCTCTGGCCCCGTTCCTTGAGAAGCGATCTCTTTGAAGATCTGGATAGTTTCATCAGCTGGATCTCATGGTAAAGGAAGGAGTGAGCAGCCCTGGAGACATGTTAAGGACAATCCGCTCCATTTGATGCATCGCATCCAGGGCCTCTTCCTTCACCTTGTCTATCTTTTCCAGAACAAATTCCAGCTGATCTATCCGATAGTCCAAAGTGGACATGGTTTTGTTGAGAGCCCTTGGATGGCCGAAAACTCCGAACTTGACCAGATCTTCGACTGAACAGTCGAACATTTGTTGAAAGGTCTCATGTTGGAGTCTAGCATGATCTAGCTCTTCTGATATGGGACCCGCTAATACTTGGAGTTCCTTGTTCACCTTTTTGATGTTTAGATATGAATTGATATATTCGGCGATCACTCTTTCACTGTCCTTGAGGATCTGGCTCCTCCAAGCAGAAACGGCCATACCCTGCTCGCCGATCTTTGAATATTCATTGATTTTCTCCTGGCTGAGAAGCTCAGAAGTCTCGGTGGTAGTCGTGGGAGGTGCACTACCCATCTTCTGTAAGGCTTGAAGCAGATATTTGTTCTGCTCCTTCAGTAGCCTTTTCTCTTCTTTTGTTTCCTGAAGCTTTTGACAAAGGGCGTCGACCGCGGAAAGAGCTTCCCCCTGGAGACTTTCAGAAGATGTCCCCATTGTGACTTGGGTCACAGTAAAATCTGCCAGAGACAGATCCTTTTTCTCTTTGAGGGGATCGGGGTATGCAATTTCCATGATCCTCTCACCTGCAGCACTTTTAGAGAAACGTGCAACAGGCTTCAGCTTCTTTGCCCCTTTGGCTGGAATTACTGAAAAGTCCATCGGAGCGATGGGAACTTTCCTCTTTTGCTGGCTCAGCTGCTGAGAGATCCATGCTGGTCCTATGGAAGAAGGACCAGAGACAGAAGAGGGGACAGCTGCAGTAGAAGAGGGGAAAAACGTGGAGACACGCGGAGGCGGCATTGAGAGAATAGCCGAAGAAGTGCCCACGAGAGGAAGGGAAACTGCAGCTGCAGAAGACAAAGGAAGGGAAGGGAGCCCGGAAATGAGGGAAGAAATGGAGGAGGAAAGATCAGCGAGGGAGGAGAAGATAGACAAAGAGGCAGGGGAAAGAGTAGAAGAAGGGGCGGAGGACACGACCAAAGGGGTGGTCGTCTGAGTCACTCGAGGAGGGGAAGGAAGAGAAGAAGAAGGGACAGAAGGGACCTCTGTGGTTGTAGCAATGCCGACATCCTGAGTGGATGGGCGTATGGGACTATCCTCTGCTGCTTCTTTCTCCGGCGAATCCAGAGTTATTACCTGTTCTGGCGCTGTGGAAGGAGGACTTCCAGGGGCTTCTTCCTGAATGGTGCTAGGCTCACCTTCTACACCTTTGCCTTTTAACTGCTTTTTGGACCTTGGAGGTGCATTGCCCAATGGGGAGGTTGTGAAATCTACCCCGAGGTAGATCAGCCCGTTCATGCGGCACCAGTGCTCTGTTCTGCGCATAGTCTCCTTGACCCTCTCTTCAATTGTTTGAGGAGCCTTGCTTCTGTCAATGGCCGGGAAGGGCCAATCATCCCCTTCCGTGTCATTATACACCTTGTCTACTTCATCTTCCGTAGTTTGGAAGCCTTTGGGGACAATGGCCACTCCGTATTGGATAATTTCCTCCAATGCTAAGCGAGAATGATCCTTTCTTCTGAGTTCCACCTCGTGGATGACGTCAATGTAAATATCCTCGATCTGAGGAACATGGATCGGATCAAGCTTAGCCCTTGGCAGGCAGCTCCTTGGGTCAAAGGTAGGCCTGGCTGGGAAGTCATGTTTCAAATTGAGCAACTCCAGCTCTGCGAACATTTCCTTCGCTTTGTGATGGGAGGAGCATGTGTACCGGCCCACTGTGAGGGGGAAAGGAGTTCCGCCCTTCTTTCTCTTGAGGCATTTCTCATGGTATGTGACCAGCTGCCTTGATAACTCTAGTAGAATCAGCTTAGGTCCAGCGTACCTTGGCAGCCTGGTTGGCTCGCCCAAGAAGTTGACCGCCCTCAGATAGGTAAATGTGGGAAACTGGGTGAACAGGGCCCCCCATTTCTCCACAGTTGACACAATGTTCTTGGTTGTGCGACCATGAGTTAGATTCGGCCTCAACATGCAAATGATGTGATAGAAGAAAGCATCATTAATTTTGGCGAATTGAGGGATGCTGTTCTCCAGCCTCAGTTCTGGATAATATTCATATATTTTGACCTGAGGCCAAATCCCACTTCGGTTTAGCCCTGGATAATCCCTCTCCGACGCTGCAGCGTAGACTACATAGGAGTTCATATGGAACACTCCCGTTGTGGCGAATTGTTGTAGCTGCTCGGAGATGGTGCTGCTTATTATTTCTCCCCAGCAAAAGCGCTGCTCAGGCACATTCTTATTCATTGTTTCCAAGTACCTCAGCATCCATTTATGGAAGTAATGGGCGTCAGAAAGCCCGAAGACCCTGCTCAGGAAAGTGATAGTATCGCTGAGCTCTTCTGAGAAGTCACTGCGGTGGATGATTTGGGGCCACCGGGTTACCACCTTCTTGTTTTTCAAGTAGACTTCGTTCATTAGTTGCATGCATTGGTCTTCATTGTCTTCCCAGGCCTTGATGCACTCTTCTTGGCTGACGGCCACAAAGTGCCGGTGGTGAGGGATGCCAAGTATCATCTCAAAATGACGGGCAGTGAGGTTTATGACTACCTCGCCCTTGCTGTTTTCGACACACCTTGTGTCCTTGTTGTAAGATTGTGCAATCACCATCATGAATTCATTGTTGACAGCGCTGACGGGGATTCCTCCGGTGAAATGCAGGGCACTGCCTATTAACTTGTCCATCCATGGACTTCTTGTAACTTTCTGAGTTCTAACCCAGAATTCTTCCATGTCAACGTGACCCAATTCTGAGTCTCTGACATCCATACTGCATTCAGCCTGTGATTCGGGCATCCTGACCCTTTGATATTTATACTTCATCTCTTCCTCAGTAAGCTTCGCCTTTCCTTTTGATTTGGTGGATCTCTTGCTGGATGTAGACATGTGTTCTTTCGAACTCAGTTGCTGATCTGCATGGAGAAGAAGCGAGACCCAATCCAAAAAGGTTGAATTAGCCATTTGATCTTTCATTGGAAAGCTAGCAGAAGAAAGAGTTAGAGATTTTAAGGCTCAGGGCGCAGGGCGCATGAAAATTGCAGCTTACAGGGCTAAATAGGCAGGGCGCACGGGAAAGGGCTGTTGCAAAAGTTAAACTGGCGCCAAAGGCGCATGGCGCATGGATGTTGCAGATTGCATTTTATAGAAGGGCGCATGAAAATTGTGTGTTACTTTGGGATTCGGTGCGCCCTTTGGCGCGTGGATGGATCGTGTAACATTGACTTTTCGTGCGCCAAAGGGACATGGCGCGGCGCACGAAGGGTTTACACAACATGATGTTGATGTAATCGGGGATGCGCCTGCGCCTTTATAGCTTCATACTTGCGCAGATATAACTTGTGTAACATGGAAGCTGGATGCGCCATTGGCGCATGGAAAAGGGATGCAACATGGATGAACGGTGCGCCAATGGGGCGCAGGATCAGCACTTGTAGCATGCGAAAGAGGCGCGCCATGAGGGCGCATGAGTTCTTGATGCAGCAGGACAAAAGGGTGCGCCATTGGCGCGGGTTTTGCTCATGTAACAGGGCGGGTAGATGCGCCAAAGGGGCGCAACTGTTCTTAGTGTTGCAAGACGCGCCAGCGCGCCTAAGTGAAAAACAGAGCTTTCTCGACGGGGTTTCTAACTCTTTTCTTTCTTTCCTTCATTTCCAAGACTGCTTGGGGAGACATAAGGTTTCAGACCAAAAAGAGGTTTTAAGACCAAGCTTTTCTTTTTTTAAAATAACACCCTCTACCAGCAGATCTGGAAAGAGGGGGGAAGGGAGGAGGAAAAGAAGAAAAAAGACAAGGCAGCACAGGGGGGGGAAGCTCAACCTATTTCTATTTCAAAACCAACCGACAAGCTAAACACCAGACCAACAACGCATCAAGAACCGAAAACACAAAACGTAGAAGAGGGAGAACCTCTTACCTGATAAATAGCAAAAGTTTTGAGAACGGGTCCACAATACGTTGAAAACGACGGAGCAGAGGCTGACAAGCTCAGAAAAACACGTGCTTCGCAAAAGTGAAAATGACATTTGGGCGCGCAAAACACATATATATAGAAAAACCAGCCATCAATGCGCCACCTACTTTTGAAAGGGCGCATGAAAAATGTTGTCGACAGGAGAAAGCGTGCGCCCTTTGGCGCACGAAAATATGGTGTTGCAATAAGATCATGTGCGCCTTTGGCGCACGCAAAAGAGACTCAACATCCTTTGGCGCACCGAAAGATGTGTTAACATGGAAAACCATGCGCCAAAGGCTTTTAAGGGGGCGCATCAAAAGCTAGTGTTACAAGGATATTTCATGCGCCCAGCCAAAAAAGGCTCAGAATGACTAAGTTCGAAAACTAGATTTCCCGGGAAGGGATTTTAAAACGTTTCGAACGCGGGGGATCCCTAACGAGGGATCGGAACAAAATTTTCGGTATGGTTATCGGTAAAATTGCCCTTGTCAATTTTACGGGATAACAGCTGGCTCTTTCTGGGGACTATCCCTGAACGAACTCAGGGGTAGAGAATCCCAGATCGCTTGTGCCTATCCATTGGGTAACAGAGTCAAAAACAAGGGGGACCGGAGGGAGAACAAAGGAAACACACAACAAACCGAAAGCAAACACACGACGAAAGCAAACACACAACTTAAAGCAAATTGTACAAAGAAGAGAGCAAGCTCTACTTCCTGAAGATCTTCAGATGCTGCCCGCTATAGGGAAGCGGGAGCTCAGTTCCATCCAGATACGAGAGATAGAAACTATTCTCTCCGTTGAGTTGCTTGATTTTGAAGGGCCCTCTCCATAGGGAATCAAACTTTCCGTGCATGCCCTTTGGCTCTCTTCGCTTGTCCCACAAAAGGACGAGATCTCCCACTTGAAAATCTCTTTGCTTGGCCTTCTTATCGAAAAGCCTCTTAACTTGATTCTGATGTTCAGTGATCCTGTCGATCACTCTCACTCTCTTTTCTTCAAGTGCTGCCAAATACATGATTCTCTTTTCTAGAGAATTCTGGAAAGTTTCATCTTCAATCGCTCGTGCCAAGCGCAGAGCAGGAAGTTCCGCGGAAATGGGAAGTTCGGCATCAGTGCCATATAACACTTGAAAAGGTGACATGCCGAGCGATCTCTTGGGAGTAATGCGGTCCGCCCACAAAGCATCGTACAAAGACTTGTGCCACATTCGCTGATTCGATTCCACCAGTTTTCGTATGATGGCCACCAAGTTCTTGTTGCTGGATTCCGCTTGACCATTTCCCTGAGGATAATAATCTGAGGCATGAGCCAAAGTTATCCCATATTCATAGCAAAAACTAATAACTTCTCGAGAGGAGAAGTTAGAAGCATTATCAGCAACGATTTTGTTTGGAACGCCGAACCTGACAATGATATTCTCTTTAATGAAATTGCAAACCACCTCAGAAGTGGCATGCTTGACAGGTATGGCTTCCACCCACTTTGTGAAGTAGTCCGTTGCTGTAAGGACATAGCTATGTCCGGCACTCGATTGAGGATTGAGTGCGCCAATAAAATCAATTCCCCATTGCCTGAATGGTTCATTGATAATGACCGGCCTTAGGGGAAAGGCAGCCAACTTGGGCTTGCCGACGAATTGCTGACAGGGTTCACACTTTGCCACCCAGGTGGCTGTATCTTGAAAGAGCGTTGGCCAATAGTACCTGGCTCGAATGATCTTGTGTGCCGTCACGGAGGAAGAAAAATGTCCTCCACAAGCTGAATTGTGAAAACTTTCCAGTAGTTTTACTTGCTGGGGCTTGTCGACACATCGCAGGAAGATGCCATCTATCCCGCGCTTATATAAGCCGTCATCCCAGATGACGTATTTAGCCGCCCTGAGCTTTATAGTGCGCTTCTCCTTTGCAGTTAGGTGCATCGGGCATTCGCCGTAGGTAAGGAAGAAAGCGATGTCGGAGTACCACTCATCACTAGTTGCAACAAATAGAACCAGAGGCAGAGAATCAGGCCCTTCTTGCCGGTCCTGCGCTTCTTCGATGTAGTCACCCCTCTCATCAGGATTTTCTGAATCTTTGTTTTCAGCCATTAGCTGACACAAGCCCTTGCCTCTTACCAGCTTGGTTGGTTTAATATCCAGGTCATACTCCTGGACCTTTGCGATCCAATTTCCTCGCAAGCTTCCTAACTCTTGCTGAGTTAGAATTGATTTCACTGCCGTGTCTGGAACCAGCACCACCGTATGCGAGTTTAGGATGTAATACCTGAAATTCTTCACTGCTTTGACAACGGCAAAGGCATGCTTTTCCAGCTGAGTCATCTTTAGTTCGTGAAGCTTGAGGGGAGAACTCATGAATGCAATCGGGGATTCAATGTCTTCTGAATTCTTTTGCATTAAGATGGCAGACACAGTATGCTCAGATGCATAACTATACATGATGAAGTCCTTGGAAAAGTCGGGACATACCAGGACTGGTGCATGAGCAACAGAAGTTTTTATTTCTTCAAATGACCTTTTCCCCTCCTCACTCCATCTGAAAGTTGATGACCCCTTCATCATGTTCAATATGTGACGGGTCTTTTCAGCAAAGTCAGGAACAAAACGCCTGAGAAAGTTCACCTTTCCAAAGAAAGAATGAACACCAGTCTTGCTTGTGGGCAGAGTAAGGCTTTGAATAGCCTTAACTCTTTCAGTATCTATCTTTGTTCCTTCTTTGCTGACCACATGGCCTAGCAACTTCCCTTCCGTGACTCCAAAAACAGACTTTTTTGGGTTTAAGGAAATCCCATGCTCTCGACATCTGGCCAATACTTGCTCCAAGTGATCACAATGATCGCTTCGTTGTTTGGAGAACACAGTCAGGTCATCTAAATAAACCACAATGACCTTCCCCATCATACCTTTGAAAGCAAAGTCCATGGCCCGCTGAAAAGTGGCGCCGGCATTAGTTAGGCCGAAAGGCATCCTGCTGTAGGCAAATGTACCCCAAGGAGTAGTGAATGCTGTTTTAAACTGATCTTCAGGTGAAACTTCAATCTGATTGTAACCTGAAAAACCGTCGAGCATGGACAGCATCTCTGATCCAGTTACTGCTTGCAGAACTTGATCCATTATCGGAAGAGGGTAGTTGTCTTTCAGCGAAGCTTGATTCAAATTTCGAAAGTCTACGCAGATGCGTATTTCACCGTTTTTCTTGCGCACTGGCACAATATTTGCTACCCAAGTACTGTGATGGATAGGGAAGATGATTCTTGCGTCTAGCATCTTCTGAATTTCGGCCTGGATGGTGCCCGAAATCTTGGGATTATAGTGCCTCTGCTTCTGGCGGAAGGCTTTGGCATCGTCTTTCAACGGAATATCGTGCTGAACGTCCTTTGGCTTGAAGGACTTTAAATCGGCATAAGACCATGCCAATACATCCATATATTTTTTTAGCAGCTTGACAAATTTCCACTTTTCTTCTGGCGTGCAACATTTCCCGATGTTCACAAATTGCGGATGTGCCTCCGAACCTAAATTGACCGGTTCGGTCTCTGGGGATGAGTCAGGATCATCCCGCTTCTTCTTTTTTACAAAACGGTCATGCCTGTCGAACAGGCGTTCCAGAGAAACCAGGCCCTTTGGAATTTTATTTCCCTTGAGCTGACATATGCCATCGTTCTCCTTTGTTTCGTGGTTTTGACCGTTGATTGATTCACGGCATGTAGAGGTGGATCCTTCGAAATACAACTCGTTAAAATTTTCTGATTTTTCCAGAAAGGCAATGAGTTGATTGTCATCGTTGAACACCTGCCAATGCTGAGAATTATCCGGCACGCTCGGGTGGAAAACCACCTCAATGGTGTACTTGTTCATTTTCAAACCTGGATGTGGGAGCATGAGAGATGCCGAGACAGCCAATGAATCAGCCATGTCATTTTGAGCTCTTGGAATTGATTCAAGTGAAAAGGCATCAAACTCCTCAATGCTGTCCCATACCGCATTACGGTAGTGCCTGAGCCTTTCATTCTTTACTTGGTAGATCCTTTTGACTTGATTTACAACTAGCTCAGCATCACCTTGTACTTTTAGATTTTTTATTCCTCTTTCTTTTGCGGCTTGCATACCGAGTAAGAGAGACTCATACTCAGCAGTATTGTTAGTGTTGAAAAACTGCAATTTGAAAGAGAGAGGAATAACTTCTTCCTCAGGAGATATCAGCACGGCCCCAGCGCCACATCCACTAGTTGCACAGCTCCCATCGAATTGCAATGTCCAGATCTTATTAAGATCTCCCTCCTGAACGAGAACAGCCCCTGTTTTATCCGTCTCAGTAGATAAGAAGTAATTCCCCATCCCTGATGATTCAAAAAGGATTTGAGCTTTGGGGTCTTCAGAGCTGGTAACCAAGTATTTCTTTTGTGATTCAGGCTCCAAAGTCTGCATTACGCCTTTGACTGGAATTCTAGCTTTGGACCAGTCCATATGAATTTCTCCACCAACTTCGCTGCAAAAACTTCTTCCCAGCAATATTCCATAGGCTGCCGGAATGTCAGCGACAAGGACTGTCATTTTTACTCTTTTATCCGGGAAAGCCGCAAATGCAAATTGCGCGTCCTTGATTTGGCCAACCAACGGAACTTGCTTAGTTTCCAAAGAATAACACCTGCCGAAAGGCTTGGTAAGAGTGAGGCCCAAAGCATGAGCGACTTTTGCCGGCATGACGTTATCAGAAGCTCCGGAATCAATTATGCAATTACTCAGCTTGTGTCCATTGATCAGTAGAGAGAGATAGAAAGGTTCTATCTTGCCTGACGCAGATGTTGAAGCAACATTTATATGAGATTCAGGGGGAGTGGATAGGATTCCTTTTGGGGAAACCTGATTAGATATAACAGCTTGACTTTGGATATACTTAGTCAATCTTACGAGCTGTTCGGGGTTTGACTGAAGATACTCAGCTTCAGACATTTGGATCTTGGTCTTTTTTGCATGATCTATAATATCAAACGCGGCCAAGGGTTGCGTTGGTAAAGGAATGAGTCCCTCACCTCGCGATGATGGAAAAGGATTGGTGGTCTTAGGAGGAATGTGAGAGGATTGATTTGGAGGAGAGATAGGGGGAAAAGACTTCTTTGCAAAAGATTTGCCAGGGAGTTGAGTAGGAAGAGGATTACCTCTTTTAGCAATGATCGGAGGCGCGTTTGACACGGCCTTCTCCTGCTGGACATGGGCAGCAATTTCCGCTTCTTTTCCTTGCGAGCGAGTAAAAACAGCATATGACTGTCCGCTTGCATATCCCTGAGTACCCTCTTCTTCATCAGATTCTTCCTCATCAAATTCCATGTATCCAATAGTAGAGTCGCCAGTCGGTTCACCGACATCTTGATCATCTTCGCCTTGAGACGAAGGTTCTTCATAGTACTGCTCTTCTTCTTCAATCTCGGCCAGAGCATTGATCGGAGGGGCCTCAAGTGCCAACCGCGGAGCAGCTGTAGGTAGACGCGGCCTTTGTGAGACATTGTTAGGAACGAAATTCCTCCGCGGAATATCCCGATATGAGGAACTGGGAGAGGCCTGGGCCAACTGTTTCTTCAATGCGAGCAAGTCATTCGCCATCTTTTGAAAGGCTGGATCAGACGAAGTAGTGGGCGCAGGGCCCAAAGATTTAGGCTTGGCTGATTCCTTTCTCAATTCGCCAGATATTATCAGATTATCCTCTATGCGAATGGCAGCTGCTTGGGCGAGAATCAAGGTAGCAACTCGCTCTTGAAGGAGCAAGAAACTAACTTTTGAGCTCATAGCGTTTACGAAGAAACACTTTTGATTTTCCGGCGTCGGGAGCATGGCAACAGGGACACGGTTGATTAGCGCATTGAACCGGGTGATAAAATCGCGCATGGTCTCATTTGCCTCCTTCTTCAGGTGAGTGATTCGTGATAATAATGCAAACGCATCCTCTGAAGGCTTGTATCTGTCTTCGAAAGCATCCCGTAAGGTGGCCCAGCTGGTGATAGATCCGGCTGGCAAATGCTGAAACCATTCAGCTGCAGGCCCTTGTAGGGTCTCCAGAAAAAGGCGAACCGACACATCTTCGTGGGTCACATCCAAAATACTGCATGACATAATGAATGCAGATATGTGGGAATCCGTGCTTTGATTTCCGCTCCCGTCAAATTTGGGAAAATTCTTTCGATTTCCGTGAGGGAGAGCGTGAACTGGATGTGGTAAAGCCAACGGACCCATCGCGTTTCCCCATGGAACCGCCATTTGAAAAGCCGGAAAGAGAACACGAGCTGGAAGTGTAGTTCCGCTGAGTAGCAAGGCACTACAAAGGGACGTAGATGCTCCTTGTAAAAGACTTTTTCTTCGTGGAGGTGAGACACTCCTGGATGACCGGCTAGCCGAGCTTAGTGCTGAAAAACGTGCCGGTGTTACGCTGAAATTGTGCCTCTGAAGCAGATCGAAAGTAGGATCAGCTTCTCCACGGGCTCTCCTGCTGCGCGTAAAAGGTTCACTCGCCAGTGTACCTTCTAGATCTGCAATGTTACGGCGCAGATTTAAACTTTCTTTTTGGTTGTACTGGCTGATTTTCTGGTTTTTCTGTCAAAAACCAGCAGCAGGCACTTTTCTAGATATTTAAAACTATCCTCTTCAGAAAACCGATTGTGGTTTAAATGACAAATTACAACGAGGATAAGATGGCAGGGAAGATTAGTAGGCTGATTTTCTGATCTGATTTTAACTTTTTTCAGAGGGTTTCAAACTTTTTGCAAACAGTCAAAAACTCAGATCTATGGCAAAAAACTGATTTTTTCAAAAACTCAGCGAACTAAAGATCTTTAACTGGACCAGATCTATGACTCTCAGAAGAAAATTTTTCGATTTGAGCATTTTTGCAAAAAAAAATTAGATTTTTACAAAAAGTTGAGATTTGCAAACAGGCAGCAATCTGCTGATTTTTTCTGATTTTTATCTGTTACCAGCCACTAGATCTGACAGATCTATTCGTTCCCCAGCGGAGTCGCCAAAAACTGTTGGTCCGAAAATCTGTCGCCTGGACAGATCTATGGATAGACGAGCCAACAGTGTGCAGGGCTTAGCCCCTCTTTGAGTCAGCAAAGCGAAACTGGTTTATTGCTATTCTACCAGCAGGAATCTATGCAAGTCTCACAGATTCTGCCTTCGGGGGTTTGGGATCTCATCCCAGTAGAGTATTTCAGGCTGCGAAAAGAAAGGAATGAAAGAGGGAGAAGAGAAAGAACAGATCCGAAGGGAGAAAAGAAATGAATTCCAAAGCAGAAAGGTCAGTAGATTTATGTTTTTAGTTTGGTAGTAAACAGAGCCAAACCTACTTGCATAAATAAACAAAGCAATACTGATGAGCAAATGACAGAAAAGTAGATATGAATCCAACAGATTAAACACATACAGATCTAACGTAAGAAAGATCTAATGGATAACACAGCTATTGAGCACAAAGTCTTAATATTTGTATTACTGTTTTCTTCTGTTACAAGAAAGCTCAAAGTCTTTCTCTCCTCACTTCTATTTTCATCTAAAAAATGTTCACCCCGAATACAACAAGTATTCCAGTATTTATAGAAGAGAGGAGAAGAAAAGCAAAAAGGAGCCAACAAATATTTACAAAGATATTTACAAAATATCTAAAAGTCATGTTGACTTTTGACAACTTGATGGATGACATCATCCCATGATGCAACATGGATGATGTCATCATTTGTACCAACACACTTTAGACATTTCAACAAGAAAGTCGGAGAATAGAGAGAGAGAGAAGAAGAAGAAGAAGAAGAAGCTACTCGTCATCGTCATCCTGCGGCCGAAAGGGGGTTGCCTGCTTCTGATGCTGCTCAGGAGATGATATGTGGAACTGAGCGCGGTATTCCAAAAACTTGTTAATCATGGGCCCAAATTGATCCTGTGATGGATCCTTGTGCCGTTCGCTGATTGCTTCGCAAGTCTCCCGTTCGCTTATGAGCTTTTCTGGGAGTTTAGAATAATCTTTCTCCGCCTCGATGAGAAACCCGATGAAGTCCCTACAGGCCAGCAGGTTGTTGATAGATTCAGTGTCAAATGTGACCTCTGGCCCCGTTCCTTGAGAAGCGATCTCTTTGAAGATCTGGATAGTTTCATCAGCTGATCTCATGGTAAAGGAAGGAGTGAGCAGCCCTGGAGACATGTTAAGGACAATCCGCTCCATTTGATGCATCGCATCCAGGGCCTCTTCCTTCACCTTGTCTATCTTTTCCAGAACAAATTCCAGCTGATCTATCCGATAGTCCAAAGTGGACATGGTTTTGTTGAGAGCCCTTGGATGGCCGAAAACTCCGAACTTGACCAGATCTTCGACTGAACAGTCGAACATTTGTTGAAAGGTCTCATGTTGGAGTCTAGCATGATCTAGCTCTTCTGATATGGGACCCGCTAATACTTGGAGTTCCTTGTTCACCTTTTTGATGTTTAGATATGAATTGATATATTCGGCGATCACTCTTTCACTGTCCTTGAGGATCTGGCTCCTCCAAGCAGAAACGGCCATACCCTGCTCGCCGATCTTTGAATATTCATTGATTTTCTCCTGGCTGAGAAGCTCAGAAGTCTCGGTGGCAGTCGTGGGAGGTGCACTACCCATCTTCTGTAAGGCTTGAAGCAGATATTTGTTCTGCTCCTTCAGTAGCCTTTTCTCTTCTTTTGTTTCCTGAAGCTTTTGACAAAGGGCGTCGACCGCGGAAAGAGCTTCCCCCTGGAGACTTTCAGAAGATGTCCCCATTGTGACTTGGGTCACAGTAAAATCTGCCGGAGACAGATCCTTTTTCTCTTTGAGGGGATCGGGGTATGCAATTTCCATGATCCTCTCACCTGCAGCACTTTTAGAGAAACGTGCAACAGGCTTCAGCTTCTTTGCCCCTTTGGCTGGAATTACTGAAAAGTCCATCGGAGCGATGGGAACTTTCCTCTTTTGCTGGCTCAGCTGCTGAGAGATCCATGCTGGTCCTATGGAAGAAGGACCAGAGACAGAAGAGGGGACAGCTGCAGTAGAAGAGGGGAAAAACGTGGAGACACGCGGAGGCGGCATTGAGAGAATAGCCGAAGAAGTGCCCACGAGAGGAAGGGAAACTGCAGCTGCAGAAGACAAAGGAAGGGAAGGGAGCCCGGAAATGAGGGAAGAAATGGAGGAGGAAAGATCAGCGAGGGAGGAGAAGATAGACAAAGAGGCAGGGGAAAGAGTAGAAGAAGGGGCGGAGGACACGACCAAAGGGGTGGTCGTCTGAGTCACTCGAGGAGGGGAAGGAAGAGAAGAAGAAGGGACAGAAGGGACCTCTGTGGTTGTAGCAATGCCGACATCCTGAGTGGATGGGCGTATGGGACTATCCTCTGCTGCTTCTTTCTCCGGCGAATCCAGAGTTATTACCTGTTCTGGCGCTGTGGAAGGAGGACTTCCAGGGGCTTCTTCCTGAATGGTGCTAGGCTCACCTTCTACACCTTTGCCTTTTAACTGCTTTTTGGACCTTGGAGGTGCATTGCCCAATGGGGAGGTTGTGAAATCTACCCCGAGGTAGATCAGCCCGTTCATGCGGCACCAGTGCTCTGTTCTGCGCATAGTCTCCTTGACCCTCTCTTCAATTGTTTGAGGAGCCTTGCTTCTGTCAATGGCCGGGAAGGGCCAATCATCCCCTTCCGTGTCATTATACACCTTGTCTACTTCATCTTCCGTAGTTTGGAAGCCTTTGGGGACAATGGCCACTCCGTATTGGATAATTTCCTCCAATGCTAAGCGAGAATGATCCTTTCTTCTGAGTTCCACCTCGTGGATGACGTCAATGTAAATATCCTCGATCTGAGGAACATGGATCGGATCAAGCTTAGCCCTTGGCAGGCAGCTCCTTGGGTCAAAGGTAGGCCTGGCTGGGAAGTCATGTTTCAAATTGAGCAACTCCAGCTCTGCGAACATTTCCTTCACTTTGTGATGGGAGGAGCATGTGTACCGGCCCACTGTGAGGGGGAAAGGAGTTCCGCCCTTCTTTCTCTTGAGGCATTTCTCATGGTATGTGACCAGCTGCCTTGATAACTCTAGTAGAATCAGCTTAGGTCCAGCGTACCTTGGCAGCCTGGTTGGCTCGCCCAAGAAGTTGACCGCCCTCAGATAGGTAAATGTGGGAAACTGGGTGAACAGGGCCCCCCATTTCTCCACAGTTGACACAATGTTCTTGGTTGTGCGACCATGAGTTAGATTCGGCCTCAACATGCAAATGATGTGATAGAAGAAAGCATCATTAATTTTGGCGAATTGAGGGATGCTGTTCTCCAGCCTCAGTTCTGGATAATATTCATATATTTTGACCTGAGGCCAAATCCCACTTCGGTTTAGCCCTGGATAATCCCTCTCCGACGCTGCAGCGTAGACTACATAGGAGTTCATATGGAACACTCCCGTTGTGGCGAATTGTTGTAGCTGCTCGGAGATGGTGCTGCTTATTATTTCTCCCCAGCAAAAGCGCTGCTCAGGCACATTCTTATTCATTGTTTCCAAGTACCTCAGCATCCATTTATGGAAGTAATGGGCGTCAGAAAGCCCGAAGACCCTGCTCAGGAAAGTGATAGTATCGCTGAGCTCTTCTGAGAAGTCACTGCGGTGGATGATTTGGGGCCACCGGGTTACCACCTTCTTGTTTTTCAAGTAGACTTCGTTCATTAGTTGCATGCATTGGTCTTCATTGTCTTCCCAGGCCTTGATGCACTCTTCTTGGCTGACGGCCACAAAGTGCCGGTGGTGAGGGATGCCAAGTATCATCTCAAAATGACGGGCAGTGAGGTTTATGACTACCTCGCCCTTGCTGTTTTCGACACACCTTGTGTCCTTGTTGTAAGATTGTGCAATCACCATCATGAATTCATTGTTGACAGCGCTGACGGGGATTCCTCCGGTGAAATGCAGGGCACTGCCTATTAACTTGTCCATCCATGGACTTCTTGTAACTTTCTGAGTTCTAACCCAGAATTCTTCCATGTCAACGTGACCCAATTCTGAGTCTCTGACATCCATACTGCATTCAGCCTGTGATTCGGGCATCCTGACCCTTTGATATTTATACTTCATCTCTTCCTCAGTAAGCTTCGCCTTTCCTTTTGATTTGGTGGATCTCTTGCTGGATGTAGACATGTGTTCTTTCGAACTCAGTTGCTGATCTGCATGGAGAAGAAGCGAGACCCAATCCAAAAAGGTTGAATTAGCCATTTGATCTTTCATTGGAAAGCTAGCAGAAGAAAGAGTTAGAGATTTTAAGGCTCAGGGCGCAGGGCGCATGAAAATTGCAGCTTACAGGGCTAAATAGGCAGGGCGCACGGGAAAGGGCTGTTGCAAAAGTTAAACTGGCGCCAAAGGCGCATGGCGCATGGATGTTGCAGATTGCATTTTATAGAAGGGCGCATGAAAATTGTGTGTTACTTTGGGATTCGGTGCGCCCTTTGGCGCGTGGATGGATCGTGTAACATTGACTTTTCGTGCGCCAAAGGGACATGGCGCGGCGCACGAAGGGTTTACACAACATGATGTTGATGTAATCGGGGATGCGCCTGCGCCTTTATAGCTTCATACTTGCGCAGATATAACTTGTGTAACATGGAAGCTGGATGCGCCATTGGCGCATGGAAAAGGGATGCAACATGGATGAACGGTGCGCCAATGGGGCGCAGGATCAGCACTTGTAGCATGCGAAAGAGGCGCGCCATGAGGGCGCATGAGTTCTTGATGCAGCAGGACAAAAGGGTGCGCCATTGGCGCGGGTTTTGCTCATGTAACAGGGCGGGTAGATGCGCCAAAGGGGCGCAACTGTTCTTAGTGTTGCAAGACGCGCCAGCGCGCCTAAGTGAAAAACAGAGCTTTCTCGACGGGGTTTCTAACTCTTTTCTTTCTTTCCTTCATTTCCAAGACTGCTTGGGGAGACATAAGGTTTCAGACCAAAAAGAGGTTTTAAGACCAAGCTTTTCTTTTTTAAAATAACACCCTCTACCAGCAGATCTGGAAAGAGGGGGGAAGGGAGGAGGAAAAGAAGAAAAAAGACAAGGCAGCACAGGGGGGGGGAAGCTCAACCTATTTCTATTTCAAAACCAACCGACAAGCTAAACACCAGACCAACAACGCATCAAGAACCGAAAACACAAAACGTAGAAGAGGGAGAACCTCTTACCTGATAAATAGCAAAAGTTTTGAGAACGGGTCCACAATACGTTGAAAACGACGGAGCAGAGGCTGACAAGCTCAGAAAAACACGTGCTTCGCAAAAGTGAAAATGACATTTGGGCGCGCAAAACACATATATATAGAAAAACCAGCCATCAATGCGCCACCTACTTTTGAAAGGGCGCATGAAAAATGTTGTCGACAGGAGAAAGCGTGCGCCCTTTGGCGCACGAAAATATGGTGTTGCAATAAGATCATGTGCGCCCTTTGGCGCACGCAAAAGAGACTCAACATCCTTTGGCACACCGAAAGATGTGTTAACATGGAAAACCATGCGCCAAAGGCTTTTAAGGGGGCGCATCAAAAGCTAGTGTTACAAGGATATTTCATGCGCCCAGCCAAAAAAGGCTCAGAATGACTAAGTTCGAAAACTAGATTTCCCGGGAAGGGATTTTAAAACGTTTCGAACGCGGGGGATCCCTAACGAGGGATCGGAACAAAATTTTCGGTATGGTTATCGGTAAAATTTCCCTTGTCAATTTTACGGGATAATTGAAGAAACAAAATTTTAAAATGTCCCCCTGAAGGTGAAGTTTTCAACATTTTAACATCTAGGGCACAAAAAAGACAAAAGAGGAAATAACTAACCTCAGATCATGCATGATCTATATCTCACAATGATTGTTTTGGCCGTATCTATGTCAAGAATGATCGAAGTATGTCCAAAGCTCCAATTTCACCAAATTAACAATGCACAAATGAATTGGAAAATGAGTTTTTTTCAATATATATTTATATATATATATATGTTATTTTAAACTCGTTTTGAGTGTATGTGTTTATAGGGTTGCAGTGTTGGTGCAAGTATATTCCAACATCCCTGCATAGATGGTAGGTTCTCTTGTCATTTTGGTTTAGTGTTTATTTTCCAATATCTTATCTATCTGCACTTTATTCTCTTTTTCTTCTTACAGGAAGCAGGAGCTTAGACAACAATGTTTCGAAACATAAGCCTATCAGGTATAGCTTATAACTCCCTATTTTGGGAATGTCATACTCAAACTTCTTGCTTTATGCCTTTTCATGGATAAGATGCTTCTCTGAGGGTGAAATATGTACACACCCAAAATTACACATGCTAGATTGTCGGGAAAATGGTTACAAGAGTCCCTAATGATGATTAAAAATCCTTTCAAGAAGGTTTTCAAGCTCCAAAAACCCATTCATAGTATATATTTGTAGCCTAGATAGCCTTATATAACTTTCCCATGAATTTTTCCATCTCCCCGTTTCTTTCTATGCTTGTTTTGGCCTTCAGTTCCAGGACCACCACCCTACTTAGGCGACGGTCCTAAAATTGCTACCCTGTGTAGGGCAGTGGTCCTGCCCACTTTTTCCATAATCTTCACGCATGTTTTAAACATGTGATGGTTCACTTAAGTTTTCTTTTTTCATGCATCTGTCAGCTAAATTGTCTAAAATTAGCTTTGTTTGCTTGGTTCTCCTTCTTCCTTCTATTTTTAAATAGATTTAATTGGTTGGAACTCCTTCTTGCATTGTGCATGAAGTAACCTCCTATCCTCCATTCCTATATATTCCATGCTTCTATTCAAGCAAAAGGCCTTTATAATTTTGTGTATCTTACATTCTTGTGCTGCCATAATATTACTAGGAATTGCATAGCCAAGTTTGGATCTCTTGTGTTATCTCTCTTCTACTTGTATTATGTCCAGATTGCTTCCAAGTTGCCATTTCTCAAGCGTCATCCTCTTTTTTTTGTTATTTGCATTACCAATCCTTTGGAATCACATGAAAAATCAAAGAATGAAAGGAAATAACTGAGGGGACATATACTAATACTACTAAATTTTCCAAGGTTATTGCTCTTCCAGGTTAGATTTTTGTATTTGTTTGCTTTGTTTATCAAACTGTCAATTACGAATTGTTAATTTCAATTGCATATCAAATAGATTAGAGAAACAATTCATTTCAATTAACTAGATAATTTCAAGTAGATCAAATCAATAGGAAGTTGTCTCTTCAATATTACCAGGGAAGCTGCGAGAAACAATAGCTCTGTTAGGGTTATGATTTGTTCTTCACTTCTGAGGTATGGTTGGAAGGATTTTGATTGAATCAGAATATATTTTTAGATTTAGATTCATACATATGCACACATAGTTAGGTACATCTGGCTAGTTATTTTTTATTTAATTTGTTTATTAGATTAGATGCATTGTCTGAAAAGTTAGAAAAGTACAAAAATATTTATTTTTCATAGGCTAGCTTGTTTTACTGGTGTTTTTTGATATATTGATAAAACACCAAAAATATAGGTTAGATTTCCTTCATAGATATTTTATTTATTGAAAACAAATCAATTCATCTTGCATGAACATCAATGGTCCACAACAGGAAAAGACTTACATTTTTGATCCCCTAGCCCCACAACCTAATGGGACAGAGCTAATAACTGACATTGTCACAAGTTTGTGTTTAAAAATTTTACACACACCTACAACATATGCTAAGAAAATAAGATAGCTAGATAAATTGAACATAGATGATAATCAAGCCTACAAATTTTAGACTTCTCCTAGAAATAGGGTTTGATTGCATGCATGACCATCTAAGGGCCACAACCCCCACATGTTTTTGGTTTTGATCCACAGGTCCTGCAACCCAATGGGCCTTCTAGTCAGCAACATATTGACACTATTTTATGCACATTAGTATTCATATATTCACCACTTTGACCTAATATTATTGCACAACTTTCATTGTTGAATATAACATCTAATCAGGATAAGAATTTCTGGACAAGACCAAAAAATCACCCATAGTCCCTGCAACTCCACTACACCTCTTTTCTGCATTTCCATGACCTTTTCTAGAAACCCATATGAGGCACCTGCATGTTACTTTCCATGTATTCCGAAACCAATCAATTGAATCTTGACATAACTAGACATCGATTGGAGTCTTTGAGTGACTATCATAATAGGTCATACCATCACACCCCTTCAGGTTAGAAGAGAAATTTTTCCCTTAGATTCACAGATCCCATTATTACATGTTGAATACATAAGGTTACCTAATTATCTTGATCACCACCATCACTTTCACTTCCATTTCATTTCCACACTGGGTGTCTTGGCATGACCTCGGGAAGTCAGGTGCGAACATGGTCACGTCTTGATTTTCTATTTGTACGATAGAAAATCAACATGTGACCATCTTTGCACTCGAATAATCAAGGTCGTGCTGAGACAGCCAGTGTGGAAATGAAATGGAAGTGAAAGTGATGGTGGCGATCAAGCTAATTAGGAAACCTTATGTATTCGACACATAATACTAGGATCTATATATCTAAGACAAAAAATGCTCTTCTAACCTGAAGGGGTGTGATGGTACGTTATATTATGATAGCCACTCGAAGAATCCAATCAATGTCTAGTTCTACCAAGATTTTATTGATTGGTTACGAAATACGTGGAAAGTAACCTACAGATGCCTCATATGGGTTTCCAGAAAAGGCCATGGAAATGGAGACAAGAGGTGTAGTGGAGCTATAGGGACTATGAGTGATTTTTTGGTCTTGTCTAGAAATTCTTAGCCTGATCAGCTGCTATATTCAATAATGAAAGTTGTGCAATAATATCGGGTGGAAGCGGTGAAGATATGAATACTAATATGCATAAACTAGTGTCAATATCTTGCTGACTAGCAGGCCCGTTGGGTTATGAGACCTATGGATCACAACCAAAAACTCATGGGGATTGTGGAGCTTGCATGGTAATGTATGTAATCAAACCCTATTTCCAAGAGCAGTCCAAAATTCATAGGCTTGATTAGCAGCTATGTTCAATGTATCTAACTCTCTTATTTTCTCAACATATGTTACAGGTGTGTGTAAAAGTCTTAAATGAAAACATTTGTCAATGTCAGTAATTAGCTCTATTCTGTTGGGTTATGGGACCAGGGGATCACAACTGTAAGTATTTTTTGTTGTGGACTGTTTATGGTCATGCAAGATGAATTGATTTTTTATTAGTAAGTAAACTATCTATCAAAGGCAATCTAACCTATATTTTTGGTGTTTTCTCAATATATCAAGACAAAGTAGTAAAACAAGCTAACTGATGGAAAATAAATGTTTTTTTTCTTTTCAAACTTTTCAGAAAATGCATCTAATCTAATAAACAAATTAAATATAAACAATTACCCATATGTAGCTAACTATTTGTGTAGATGTATGAATATAAATCTAGAAATCTATTCTAATTCAATCAAAATCCTTCTAGCCCAACCTCAAAAGAGAAGAACAAACCATAACCCTAACAAAGGTATTTTTCCCCATAGCTTCCCTGGTAATGTTGAAGAGAAAACTTCCTATTGATTTGATCTACTTGAAATTATCTAGTTAATTAAAATGAATTGTTTCTCTAATCTATTTGATATGAAATTGAAATTAACAATTCGTAATTGACAATTTGATTAACAAAGAAAACAAATACAAAACTCTATCCTGGAAGAGCAATAACCTTGGAAAATCCAGTATTAACAGTATATGTCCCCTCAGTTCTTTCCTTTTGTTCTTTGAGTGTTCATGTGATTCCAAAGGATTGGGAATGCAAAGAAAAACAATAAGAGGATGGTGCTTGATAAATGGCAACTTGGAAGAAATCTAGACACAATACAAGTAGAAGAGAGATAACACAAGAGATCCAAACTTGGATACACAATTCCTAGCAAGATTATGGAAGCACAAGAATGTAAGATACACAAAATTCTCAAGGCCTTTTGTTTGAATAGAAGCATGGAATATATAGGAATGGAGGCTAGGAGGTTACTTCATGCACAAGGAAAGAAGAATTTCTAAACAATTAAATCTATTTAAAAATAGAAGGAAGAAGGAGAACCAAGAAAACAAAGCTAATTTGAGAAAATTTGGCTCATGTATGCATGAAAAAATCAAAATTAAGTGAACAGTCACATGTTTAAAACACACATGAAGATTCTGGAAAAAGTGGGCAGGACCACTACCCTACGCAGGGCAGCATTTTCAAGACCACCGCCCAATTAGGGTGGCAGTCCTGGAACTAAAGGCCAAAACAAGCACAGAAATAAATGGGGAGATGGAAAAATGCATGGAAAAGTTAAGTAATGCTATCTAGGCTACAAATATATATTGTAAATGGGTTTTTTGAGATTGAACACATTCTTGAAAGGAGTTTGAATCATCATTGGGGAATCTTGTAACCATTTTTCCTGAAAATGTAGCACGTACAATTTTGGGTATGTACAGTCACCCATATGACTAGCTTCCATCCTCTCAGTTATTTAAAGCTTATTTCTAGCCTTCATTCCATGTCGTCGGATCTCCACCATGTGTTTTCACCTTTCTCACCTTGGAATTGGATTTCCGTCACATCCCTCACTTAGTCAAGGACATCAAACATTGAAAAATGCACCTATGTCTCTTCTTATCTTTATTTCAAAATTTTAAAAAACTCACCTGTTTCTCGCTTCTAACATCTAACTCTCTTGTGCATAGCTTCATTCCACCATAGCTCTACAACTTTCTCACACAAAGTCACACCATTAATAAACCTTGAACTAGCTTTACCAAAGAAATCCTATCCTCAAAAACATCAATACATTTAGGTCCCAGAAGAAATATTGATCAAACAAAGAATGAAGAATAAGAAGTTTGAAAATATTCATTGTCGTGAAACTAAAAATTGAAGAAATCTTGCAAAATGGTGCATGGATTGAAATACCATATGTTTCTAAGTTATTCTCTATTTGAGGCAATTAAAAAAAATATAAAAACCTCTTGTTCACATAAATAAATTCTCACATAAAATAAATTTCTCTTTTGGCTCCACAAAGAACAAATATCAATTTCCCATCGAACCAACAACCAGATCAAAGAGAAATTTCACCAGTGAGACAACAAGAAAAACCTATCACAGTGGAGTTGATTTCATCACGTACAGAGATAAAAAACAAGAATTGAAAATTTCAAGCTCCACTAATGGCTTCTATGACACAGTAGTGGAAAAAATTAGTGAGCTACCTCTTCACTTCTCAGGGTTGAATTAGGTGAAATCGCACAAAAATTAGAGGAAATGATCATTGAAAAATCTAGTTTCACATTAACTAGTATTTGTGCCATGAAGTCTCTATTTTTTAGAGATACAAAGGCCTGATTTTTCATTAGAGTTCTTCCCTATCACATGAAAAACATCTGTGAAAAAGGTAGAGAAATACCTCTTCACTTCTTAGGGTTCAAGTGGGTGAAATCGTGCAAAAATTGAAGGGAATGATTGTTGAAAAATCTAGTTTCACATAAAATAATTTTTGTGCCATGAATTCCCTATTATTTAGGGATATAGAGGGATGTGTTTTTTGTCATTATTCTCCTACTGCAAATGAAAATATATTTTTCCCACTTATTTAGATGAAGTAATTACTACAAATGCGGAGCATGGAACCCCAAAACAAAACCTGGATATTCAAGACCTATTTTGTCACAGTCTAGCATCCACTTTACACTTAATAAAAATAAAACTCCTTCCTACATAATGGTCTATTGTTTCAAGTAAGCCACCATTTGAGGAGGTGAAAAAAAAGGTAGTAAACACAGAGGGAGTATCATAGGAAAATTCATCAAAAAGGTCATCGTGGCTCGCAATTGACACTTCCTAAAAATAGTAAGTGGTTCCACAAGCCCCTGCTATAAATAGACAGTTTGTCCAAAAGGTGAGAGGAACACAGTAAGAAGAAATAATTCAAGATACCATAGTCAGTTGAGGATGGGAAAATATAAACTATGAAACCTAATAAAAATATTAAGTTACCCCATCTTTACTTACTATGAATAACATCTTGTTCTCAAAGGGAAGCTTGACACAATGTGACATAGAGGGATGATCATTTAATTCAACACCATCATTCTGGATCATCCATGAGCATTAATGAAAGGGAATTTGAGGTCCACCTAAGGGAACTGGACAATGTTTTTTGACACTCACTATATAGTTTAAGTCATAAGTATATCATACACATGATGGGAGTTGTGGTCATCAATGGAACAGTTCATTCAACTTGGCAAGCATTCATGAGCTAATTTGAAAGAGGTTTTTAGGGTGAAAGGAGTTTGAAGATTTAGACTTTGACTACACTTGATTTTTTAATTAAAAATGATCTGCTGACTTCATCAAGTACCTAAGAAGAAACAAGTTGTCAAGTTAGATTAGGGGAGCCAACCATGATGTTTTCCTGTGAGAAATGGTGACCTAGTGGAGATGTGAGATTGAAAGAAGGATGATGCTTAGCTATAATTTTATAAGGACCACAAAATTTTGGTGGGTTACCCATTGCGATAACCTTCTAGAGAAGCATGAGATGAGAATTGTATTCTCTGTAAGGTTTTTCTGAAGAAATGCACGTACTGTTATATAATATTAACATGGAAAGGAACCTTCCTCGTTTCACGTCTAGGCATGTGAGAAGGCCTTAATGGAAGGTGTATAAGACTTTCTACCTTATTTATGGGTGCATAAGATTTAATCCACTTTATAATGATACATGTATGTATGGTACATTACCTCAAAGGTGCACCATCAGACAAGAAATTGGTAGGAGTTGACGACTAATCTCCTTCAAGATTTCAAGTATAGGAGTGTTAAACCATTAGTTAATGAGGTGATAAAGGTTGTTAAGTGCATAATTATGGGAGATATTTCCATGGTAGAGGATAGAATAATGGATTTTTTGGGTGAACTTGGATTAGAAGCATGTTTTAATGTAAAAGAATAAGAGGTACAACTTGAGCATGCATTCTTGGAAAAAGAGAAGGGAAAGTTTGTCTACGTAATAGATTATGAATAAGTGGAAAAATTAGATGTTAACCATACTATTGGTATGTAAAAGGTTATGGATAGTGTTGATGAGAAAGTGAAAACCTACCGTGAACCCTTGAAAACTAATAAGGTTAACATTAGTTCGGAGGCGGAACCTAAGGAGGATACTATTGGATATTACTAGAGAGAAAAGGAGGTTTTGAAGATCATTCATTTGTTGCATAAATTTTAGGATTTTTTTCCGCGTAGGTACCATGAGCTTAAATTATTTCACCACTTTTTTAGAGAAATAAAGATCCAGTTAAAGGAAGGTGTGTGCTCAATTCAAAAGAGACCGTAGAGAATGAATCTGAATATGTGCTTCAGGGTCAAGGAGGAGATTGACAAGATGATCACATCAAACATCATTAAGGCTATTGAAGAATCAAAATTGATAATTCTAATGTTCACCAAAATGAAGAAGAATGGGAGGATAAGGCTTTTTGTTAATTACATGGATTTGAATGTAGTATGTGTCATTGACCCTCTTTGGACTCCCTTCACTAAGGAGATCCTTGAAGGAGTAGCTGGGAGTGAGATCTATTCTTTCATAGATGGATTCACAAGATATGATTAGGTTAGATATGCAAATGATGACCAAGAAAATAAAAGCTTCACCACTGAATGGGGAATTTTTACCTATATGGTCATGCCTTTTGGGTTGAAGAATGTGCCTGCTATGTTTTCACATGTTCTAGTTTAGGAATTTCAGGATTTCATCAATAATTTTCTACAAGTCTACCTAGATTACTCGACATTATATGGATTAGTGAGGGACCATTATGAAAATATAAGACTAATTTTTGAAATATTTCAGAAGTTTATTTTATCCCTCAACATTCAAAAATGTGTTTTTGCCACCACATTCGGAACCTTGTTGGGTCATATCATATGTAAGGAAGGCTTGCTTGTGGATCCTACAAAAGTTTTCATTACTGTGGGATTAGGGGAACCTACCAACTAGAGTGCAGTACATGGATTCCTTAGACATATAGGGTATTACCATAAATTTATCAAGGGGTGTGCTAAGATCTTGACACCATTGGAAAATTTTTTGAAGAAAAAAAGTACATTTCATTAGTGACAAATGCATCAAATGGCATTTGAAACATTAAATAATAGGCTTATCACCGCACCCATATTATGCTTTCCCTCTTGGGATAATCCGTTCCATGTACATGTCGATACTTTAGGGATGGTGATTGGAGCAATATTAACACAACCTGGAGAGGGATTTGTTGACCACCCATTCTACTTTGCTACTAGGAAGTTAACCCCAACAGAACATAATTAAACTACCACAGAGCATGAGGAATTATCAATTATGTATGCACTACAAAAATTTAGGAATTATTTTATAATAACACCTTTTATCTTTTACATGGACCACATGGCATTAAATTACCTAGTGAACAACCCCATCTTGTAACGGTGCATATGCAAGTGGGTCCTATTATTCTAGGAGTTTGATTTTACAATTTTTGTAAAAATGGGTAATATTAATTTAGGACCTAACCATTTATCAAGGATTGAATCATGAAATTACATGCAGAGCATTGAGGATACAATGCCAGATGCACAATTTTTTAGATTGCATCACACACCCTCTAACCTAGAAGATATTACAGTTTTTCTAAAAATGGCTGAAGTGTTGAAGGGAACGAACACTTTGGAAAACAAGCAATTAGACACATGTGTCATTCCCTACATGTTAATTAGTGGATACTTATAAAATCCATGCCATGATGAGGTTTTATTTTGGTGCGTGTTAGAGTATGAGCGTGATGGAATCATAGAGGAAGCACATGATGGAATTACATGAGGACACTATGTAGGGACTATAACCACGTTCCTATGGAGGAAACTAAGTAGGGATTTTGGTTGGAAATATTTTACAAAGATTGTGTCAAGTAATGCAAGGCCTGTGACCACTGTTAGTGCCTTGGTAAACTAGGGAAAATAAATGAAATTCCATTAAGATCGATTTTCAGTGCAAAGTTGTTCAAGAAATGGTCAATTGATTTCATAGGTTCTATTTTCCATCTGCGCGAAGGACATGTTCACACTATATCATTACATGCATAGATTACCTTACAAGGTGGGCATAAGTGGCACCTAAAATGGATTACACAGTGGCAACAATAGATAGGTTCTATGGGAAAATATAATCAGCAGGTATGGATGCCCGCTGAGTTTAACAAGTTATAGGGGTTCTCATTTCTTAAATGAGATAGTTAGAATCTTATTGGTATAATTCATGGTAGCCCATAAAAATACTACCCCTTATCACCTACAAGCTAATGGGACTACTAAGGCATTTAACAAAATTTTGAATCACATGTTAACCAAGATTTGTGATGTGGGAAGAAAGGATTGGGATGAGAGAGTATCAACTGTAATATGCACAAACATAACCACATATAAGAGGTTGAACAAATAAACACCTTTTCATTTGGTGTTCGGAGAAAAAATTGTATTTCTAGTTGAGTTCATGTTACCATCCTTGTGTATTGTACATGTAGGAGGTCTTACAAATGAACAAGTAGTAGAAAACAACATTAAAAAATTGATGCAATTTGATGAATGATGCACAATTGTGTGATGGAGTTAGAAAATAGAGAAGGTGAGACAAAATATCGGGCATGATAGGCACATTACAAATAAGTCATTTTCAATAGGAGGGATGGTGCTTTTATATGATTCAAATTTGGCGCACCACCTTGGAAAATTGAAATTCCACTGGTTGGGACCTTTTTCAGTAACCAAGATAATGGATTCAGGCGTATGTCAGTTGTAAATGCTAGATGGCACTATGTTTCCCAATTACTTTAATGGCAGTAGGCTGAAGCCCTACTATAAATAATATTCTTTCATGTTTATAATAAGGAAGTATTTCCATTTATATTATATTTCCATCTATTTTGTTCTTTTGTTTTTCAATAAGCATGTTCACGCGTAAGAAATGATGTATTTGTGGAATTGTGATGTGTATAGGACAACACATAGTCTTAATTTGGTGTAACAGGTAAACAACATGAAGTGGATGATTGTGTAAGCATACACACATATTGAAAAATTATGAAAGGATGGTATTCTTGCTCGGTATGATGATGCACATGTACACACAATAATGGTGAGATTTTTTTCTTGATGGATCAACTTACTCCAAAGGTATATGTCTTCTTTAGCGTGCATGATAATGCAAGGAAGGTGGTAAAAAAATAAAACTACTTGGTTTGTGGCATAGAGAGAGGACATGTGCAAAATAGAAAGGCACATGCAAAAGGATTGTTGCTCCAGAATAAAAAGTTGCACATGCACAAAAGGGCATTGTGTAGGTTTGAGCATCTAGGAACCTAACTAAAGTGGTTGGCATTAGCCACAAGAATTCCATGCCTTCTGCATTGTGGAAGATGACACTTGGTGAAGACCTGAGGGTTAGCTAGAAAAGGAGGGAAAATAGGAAATTTTCTATTTGTACGATAGAAAATTAACACGTGACCTTCTTCACACCAAACTTCTCAAGGTCATGCCGAGACAACCAGTGTGGAAATGAAATGGAAGTGAAACTGATGGCGGTGATCAAGGTAATTATGAAACCTTATGTATTTGACATGTGAAAACTTGTTTTATTCAGAGTTCTAATGCCAACAAGTCTCTTCTAACCTAAAGGGGTGACATGGTAAAGGTCTATTGAAGAAAGCCAATGCAAGGACTTAGAGATCCTTGTCTAGTTCTGATAAAATTTTATTGAGGGGAAGTTGTAGAATAGGTTGGAAGAAACCTGCAGGTACCTCGTATGGGTTTCTAGGACCAAGGTCATGGAAAAGGATACAAGAGGTGTAGTAGAGCTTGGGGTGCGTAGTTTTTTTTTGTAGCATTGAGATACACAACTTTGAGATTCTAAAGCATAAGTGGATTGAACACTTGAGATCATGAGTGCATAAGGAGAATAGTTGGAGCAAGGGTTTGAGAATATAAGAGTCTGGTTGATTTAGGTCATGTGAGTTGTTGTCATGCAAATGTGCAAGAAGGAAATTAACAATTTCTGAGCATGACATCTATACCCTTGTGTTATTTTTTTCAAGTATTATCAATCCAAGGAACCTTGGGTTTGTCCAGTCAGTCCAAGTGACCTCCTAATTAACGTTATTGTTCCTCATCTCCCTAGGTGATTTAGAAAAGTCCATTCATTCTCCCTAGGTGATTTTAGGATTTTATCAAAATTTGCAAGCTACATGCAGTTGTGGGTAAGGGCTATCAACTAACCTTCCTAATTGAAAATTTGAGCAACCCCATGGAGCAGAGCAAGATAAATCACAAAACTCTAGACATGGAAGAGAAATTAAAAGGCCTTGGGACATCATGGAAGTGATTCAAGTATATGATCCCCTCAATTGAAGGACTTGGAGAAGTTGAGGGTTCATGTGACTCAACAAGGACTAGGGAATGTCACAGGACAACTAGGCATGTGCATAGACGTTTGACAACTATTGATCTTCCAAAGGTGATTCTAGGAGCTCCATATGGATTTAAAGAGAAATAACATAAGACATTTGAACTTGGAAAGGTAATTCCAATCAACATTATGGCAGCACAAGAATGGAAGATACATTATTTTTTCACAGGCAGTTTTGCACATTGAGGTCTGCAAGCATGGAATATATAGGAATGGAGGCTAGGAGGTTACTCCTTGCACAAGGAAAGAAGGAATTCAAACCAATTTGTTCTTTAGGGTTCAATAAATATAATCAAGACATAATAACCAAACCATTGGATTCAAAAGGCCAATTTTATACAATTAAGGATCATATACAGATTTCATCAAAAAATTCCACTTAAGTGAAGCGTCACATGTTTAAAACATCGTCTGAAGTTGTCCTCTTGGAAAAAGTGAGTTCAGGAGTTAGTCAAATTGCATAGGGCAGGACTCGTGTCAGGATCCAGGAGCCTAAGTAGGGGTTTTGTGTCCTTGACGTCCCTCAAGTTCAGGAAAATAAGCATATGAATTTTTTTTCCTAACCCCTATATGGCCTCTAAAACCTGCATGTAAAAGTTCAGGATCATCATGCTCATCCCCTAGGATGCTAATATGTGAGCTGCAAATTGGTCTTTGGATCCTCGAACACATTCTTGACCACGTGATCAGCTCTAAGAGCATCATTGGGGAATTTTATGTCCCTCATGTCCCTCACAATGTCAGGGACATAAAAACTTGAAAAATGGACCCATACCTCTAAGGGAACACTTCTAGTCACCCATATTACCCGCTTCCAGCCCCTCAATGCTTTAAAGCTAATTTTCTATCCTCTCACTCCCTATGTCATCAGATCACTGACCATCGTGTCATCACGTCTTTCTCACCATGGAAATTAGATGTCCCTCACATGCCCCTTTGAGGTGAGATATGTTAGGGACATGAAACATTCACCCAAATCCACATGTGTCTCTTCTTATCTTTATTTTGAAATTTTCTAAAACTCTCTAGTTGTTCTCGCTTACTAACTTCTAACTGTCTTCTCCATTGCTTCATTCCACCATAGCTCTGTAACTTGCTACAGAGAAAACCTCAGCCCACCATTGTTGACCTTCCAAACTAGATTTGCAATGGAAAAAAAACCTATCCACTCAATGAATGTGCACAAGTTTCAAATAATATATTGATTGAAAGAGCCAGAAGGAACATATTGATCAAATCAAAGAATGAAGAGAGAAGGAATTCTTCATAAACCTCCATTACCGTGAAACGAAGATTTGAACATATCTTGCAAACTAGTGCACGAATTGAAAAACCAGATGTTGTTGAGTTATTCTATCTCTTGAAGGCCATTAAAAAATTATATTAAAACCTCTCATTTGTATAAAGGAATGATCACACTAAATAAATTTCACTTCTGGCTCCACGAAGAACAAATCTTAATTTCCCATCAAGCCGACAACCGGATCAAAGAGAAATTTCACTAGTGAGACAAGACGCAAAAACCTATCACAATGGAGTTGATTTCATCACGAATAGAGAAAAAAACCAATACCTGAAAAATTCCAAGCTACACTAATGGCCACCATGACATAGTAGTGGAAAAAATCAGTGAGCTACCTCTCCACTTCTCAGGGTTCCAGTGGGCGAAATCACGCGAAAATTGGAGGGAATGATCATTGAAAAATCTAGTTTCACGTGAACTAGTATTTACATGTAATGAGGTCTCATATTTTTTAGGGATATGGAGGGATGTGTTTTCTAATCAGAATTCTTCCCTCTCACATGAAGAACATCCATCAAAAAGGCAGTGAGCTACCTCTTCACTTTTTAGGGTTCAAGTGCAGACGAAATCATCCAAAACTTGAGAGGGAAGGGTCTGTTGAAAAATATAGTTTCTCATAAACTAGTTTTTGTACGATGAAGTTGTCATATTTATCAAGGATATGAAGGGATGTGATTTTTTTACCAATATTATGCCCTGGTAGCTCCATACCTGAAAGCTCTTACTAGGCATAAATTTTCCATTTTTCATTTCTGAGCTTTCTGGTAAGTGAATCATGACTGACAAATGCGGAGCACGAGTTTGTGATAACAGAGACCTAGATATCCAAAACCTAGTTGTTATCTGTCAAAAAAAAAGGTCCATTTTGCACCATTTAATAAAAATAACATATGATATACTTCCTACACAGTGCTATGTTGCTTCAGGTGAGCCCCACTAAATTTTAGGAGGTGATGAATCACCCAGGACAATCAGAAAATGGAGGGGGTATCACAATGGAAATGTAAGATCAGAAAATGATCTTCGTGGCTCCCAAACTAACAGGTCCCTAAATAACAATCTGCTAAAAATAGTTCCACAATGCCCCTGCTAAAAATAGACAATATCTCAGGAACAAAGTGAGAGTTGAACATAGTAAGAATAGAAGGATCTAAGATACCATAGAAATTTGAGCAAGGGATAATGTGAATGATGAAACCTAATAAAAATAGCAAGTTAGCCCATGGGCTCATATTACTAAAAATAACAGGTTGTTCTCAAAGGGAAAATTTGGCACAATGGGACATAGAAGGATGATCATCTAGGTCAACACCATCATTCTGGATCATCCATGAGCATTGATCATAGGGAACTTGAAGTCCATATCTTAGGGAACTAGAATTTATTTTTTGACACTCACTACATAGTTCGAGTCATAAGTATATCATACGCAGGCTGGGAGTTGCGGTCATCAACGAAACAATTCATTCAATTTGGAAAACATTTAATGAGATAATTTTAAGGATATTTGTCAGGGTACAAGGACTTTGAAGATTAAGAGTCTCACTACACTTGAGTTTTCAATCAACAAGGATCTGCAGACTTCATCAGGTGCCTGGGAAGAAATAAGTTATCAAGTTAGACTAGGGGAGCCAACCATGATATTTTCCTGTGAGAAATGGAGACCCAGTGGAGATGTGAGATTGAAAGAAGAATGATGCTTAGCTATCCTTTTCTAAGGACCACAACATTGTTATGGGTTACCCATTTTGATAACCTTGTAGAGTGGCATGAGGTGAGAATTGCATTCTCTGTTAGGTTTTTCTAAAGAAATGCACCTATTGTTATACAATACTAACATGGAAAGGAACCTTCCTCGTTTCACATGTAGGCATGTGAGAAGGCCTTAATGGAAGGAATGTAATCCTTTCCACCTTATTTATGGGTGCATAAGCTTTACTCCAACTTATAAGGCTATATGTACACATGGTACATTCACATAGAGGTGTGCCTTCAGACAAGAAATTGGCAGGAGTTGATGACTGATCTCATTCAAGATTTCAAGTATCGGAGTATTAAACCATTAGTTAATGAGGCGCTAGAGGTTGTTAAGTGCCTAATTATGGGAGATAGTTCCATGGTAGAGGATAGAATAATGGATTTGTTGGTGAACATGGATTAGAATCCTGTTTTAATGTAAAATAATCAGAGGAGGTACAACTTGAGCGTGCATGCTTGGAAAAAGAGAAGGGAAAGTTGGTCTACGTAATAGATTATGAATAAGTTGAAAACTTATATGTTAACCATACTATTGGTATGCACAAGGTTATGGATAGTGTTGATGAGAAAGTGAAAACCTACCGTGAACCCTTGAAAACTAATAAGGTTAACATTAGTTCGGAGGTGGAACCTAAGGAGGATACTATTGGATATTACTAGAGAGAAAAGGATGTTTTTAATATCATTCATTTGTTGCATAAATTTTAGGAATTTTTTCCACGTAGGTACCATGAGCTTAAAGTATTTCACCACTTTTTTAGAGAAATAAAGATCCAGTTAAAGGAAGGTGCGTGCCCAATTCAAAAGAGACCATATAGAATGAATCCGAATCTGCGCTTCAAGGTCAAGGAGGAGATTGAAAAGATGATCACATCAAACATCATTAAGGCTATTGAAGAATCAGAATGGATAATTCCAATGTTCACCAAAATTAGGAAGAATGGGAGGATAAACCTATTTTTTAATTACACGGATTTGAATACGGTATGTTTCATTGACCCTCTTCCAACCCCCTTCACTGAGGAGATCCTTGAAGGACTAACTAGGAGAGAGATCTATTCTTTCATATATGGATTCTCAAGATATGATTAGGTTAGATATGCAAATTATGACTAAGAAAATATAATCTTTGCCACTGAATGCGGAATTTTTACCTATATGGTCATGCCTTTTAGGTTAAAGAATGCAACTGCTATGTTTTCACGTATTCTGGTTCAGGAATTTCAGGATTTCATCCATAATTTTCTACAAGTCTACCTAGATTGCTCGACATTATATGGATTAGTGAGCCCGACCATTGTGACAATGTAAGACTAATGTTTGAAATATTTTGGAAGTTGATTTTATCCGTCAACATTCAGAAATGTGTTTTCTCCACCCCATTTGGAACCCTTTTGGGGCATATCGTATGTAAGGAAGGCTTGTTGGTGGATCCTAAAAAAATTCATTACAGTGGGATTAGGGGAACCTAACAACTAGAGCGATGTACACAGATTCCTTGGGCATATGGGGTATTACTATAAATTTATCAAGGGGCATGCCAAGATCATGACACCTTTGGAAAAAAATTTGAAGCACAAAAGTACATTTCATTGGTGAGAGGTACATCAGATGGCATTTGAAACATTAAATAATATGCTTATCACCGCACCCATATTATGCTTTCCCTCTTGGGATAAGCCATTCCATGTACATGTCGATACTTCAGGGATGGTGATTGGAGCAATATTAACACAACCTGGAGAGGGGTTTTTTGACCACCCATTCTACTTTGCTAGTAGGAAGTTAACCCCAACAGAACATAATTATACTTCCACAAAGCATGAGGAATTATCAATGATCTACACAATGCATAAATTTAGGAATTATTTTATAGTAAAACCTTTTATGTTTTACACGGACCACATGGCATTAAAGTACCTAGTGAACAACCCCATCTTATAAGGGAACATATGCAGTAGTGTCCTATTATTCCAGGAGTTTGAGTTTATAATTGTTGTTAAAATGGGTAAGATTAATTTGGGAACTAACCATTTATCAAAGATTCAATCCTGAAATTATGTACAGAGAATTTAGGATATAATGCCAAATGCACAATTTTTCAGATTACATCACACACCCTCTAACCTAGAATATATTGCAGTGTTTCTAAAAATGGCTGCGGTGTCAGAGGGAATGAACACTTTGGAAAATAAGAAATTAGACATATGTGTCACACCCTACATGCTAATTAGTGGAGACTTATACAAGCTAGGTCATGATGAGTTTTTATGTCGGTGCATGTTAGAGTATGAGCACACTGTAATCATGGAGGAAGCAATGGTGGAATTACATGAGGACACTATGTAGGGAATGTAACTGCATTCCTATGGAGGACACTATGTAGCGATTTTGGTTGGAAATAGTTTACAAATATGTTTTCAAGTATTGCAAGGTCTGTGACCACTGTTAGCACCTTGGTAAACTAGGGAAAAGAAATGAAATGCCATTAGGATCGATTGTCAGTGCAGAGCCATTCGAGAAATGGTCAATTGATTTCATAGGTTCTATTTTCCATCCGCGCGAAGGACAGGTTCATGCTATATCATTACATGCATAGATTACCTTACAAGGTGGGCATAAGTGGCACCTAAAATGGATTACACAGTGACAACATTAGATAGGTTCTGTGGGAAAATATAATCAGAAAGTATGGATGCCCGCTAAGTTTAACAAGTGATAGGGGTAGTCATTTCTTAAATGAGATAGTTAGAATCTTATTGGTAGAATTCATGGTATCCCATCAAAAGACTACCCCTTATCACCTACAAGCTAATGGGACTACTAAGGGGTTTAATAAAATTTTGAATCACATGTTAACCAAGATTTGTGATGTGGGAAGAAAGGATTGGGATGAAATTTTTTTTATTGTGTTATAGTCATATCAAACTACTTATAAGAGAGTAGACAATGCCACACCTTTTTTATTGGTGTTTGGCATGGAAGCCATGTTACCTATTAAATTAATGCTACCATCATTACATATAGTGTGTGTAGGAGGGTTATATGATGAAGAAGATATTGTCAAGAGGATTGATAAGTTGATGCAGTTAGATGAGAGATAGGCTATTGCTCACTAGAGTAAGAAAATAGAAAAATCTAGGTAGAAGGCATGGCATGATAGATAATTCAAGAACAAATAGTTTAAGGTTGGTCATATGGTTTTATTGTATGATACCAAGTTTCTATGCTATCCTGGGAAATTCAAATTCCATTGGATGGGCTCATACATTTTATCCTATGTACTTGATTCAGACACTTGCCAGTTGCAAGTGCTGGATGGAACACGGTTGTCAATCCATTTCAATGGGAGTAGGCATAATCCGTACTATAAATAAGTCTTCTTGGTGTTTGTAAATAAGAAAATATAACCAATTACCCTAGGATTTTCTTGGGTGTAGTTTCCTTTCTTAATGATTCCCTTTATTGTTGTTTTGTTTTGTGTGCTAATAGGAACTTATTATTTTCAAATAAATTCTTTGTGCAGAGGAATGTGCATCAATTATTGTGTGGGTGGAGTGATTTGAAAAGTGCTAGAAGTTATGGTTGTTAATGGTCCAGGTTGAAAAATCACATAGAACCATCGAAAAAGAACCAAAGAAAATGAAATAACACTAGAACTAGTTCACCTCATAGAGAAGAGGACACCAGATGGAATGCCCATATATGACGATGAGGTAAAGGTGAAAATAGAGAAGGATGGGTTGTTGCAACTCTATGAGTTTCCCTATTTTGGACGTAAGCCTAAGTGACTATACCAATGGTTGATGTCACGTGTGCATGAAGACCATTTCTATTTTATTAGGTCAGAGGATGTACATAACCCCCAACTAATTTCTAAGTTCACTAGTCCTTATCTGTGAAGGAGAATCATTGGACGATGACTTGGAAGATAAGGAATCCATTAAGTAGACCGTTGAGGCTTATGACTACAAGAAGGGTTTGTGTTACTTTGACATTTTTGCAATTACTGACCTGGTGATGAGGATGGCCCAACACTTGGTTACAAATATGAATGGGAAAGAGAGATGGAAACAGATCAAAAAATATTGGTTGAATGTGTGCCATAAGATCTCAGAGAGAACCATCTATAACCTCTCATATTTCATTACAGAGAGATTATAAACACCGTGCATGATGGAGAGAAGATCATGTTTGGTAATGTCCTCCTCACCATTGTCTTTTCAGAGATTGGATTTCCTGATGGGTCGGATAAGTTTGTTTGGGAATACCTAGATGAGAACCCCTCCCCTCCAAGAGGTTTGAACAAGTATACTTGTGACACCATGATGACCGCTCATAAAGCATGCCTAGGAAAAGTGGTATAAGTGGATGTGCGATTACATTTGGTGCTGAATGGAGAATACCCAAGTAGTTACCTTCACTAGTAAAAGGAGAGGTTGAGTTTTCCATATACCAACATTTTTGCATCGAATATTTACTTTGATAGATGGCACCAAAATCCTTGGTGTAAATTTCCTTTCTCCTTCACAACACAGTACTTCCAGGTTAGGTCAATAATTCAAAGAGGTGAAGAAAATCAGGTTTGATATCTAAGTGTAGTAGATCAATACTACCCACAGCTATGCTAGAAACTAATATACCCCAAGAAGCATGCCTATGTAGAGAAGTATGTCTCCCATGATGTGCACATGTTAAAACTCAGTAACATTACCTGTTGCAGGAGGACAACAATGAGGGTGTATTTACACATAAGGCCTAAGTATGAAAAGGGTGCTTATGTTGAAGATGATGTCTCCATTCCTGAGGACCCCACCACTATGGAAAAAGGTTTTTGCAAAGGAAAAGAGGAGAAAGGAGGCTCCTAAGAAAAAGGCACCAAGTGTGCACAGACAATATAGATAGTAGGGCACATGAATCAGGCTTGGGCACAAGTACTTACGTCCACTGGAAGAGGTATCCCATGAGAAAAGAGTCACTGTAAAAGGAGGATTCACCACCAAAGGAAGAATCACTGGTAAGGGTAAGAGAGTCTCCTAAGAAAGAAGAAAAAGAGAAGTCCTTGAATTGGAGTCACCAGTAAGGAAGAAGCAGAGGGTGACAAAAGGGTCAGACTCACATGAAATAGAAATCATGGAGGCTAAAAAGGGAAATGAAGTTGATGAAGAGCATGATGAGGCTCAGAATCATCCTTTGTATGATGTACACAAGTCAGAGGAAGAAGTAAATGAAGAGGAGGGTGAGAATGAGGAGGTGCTCACGAAAAAGGGGGAGCGAGGAAGTAAACATGAAAGATTAAACGACCCCAACCCCGACCCTGACCAAGGAGCAGTTGGATAATACCATAGATAGGGAAGTGGCAGGAATTATCCAATAGTTGGTGGAGCACGAAGTTGAGTGAAGCATCAAAGAAGTACTGAAGGAAACTGAGGAAGTTGCGAGTGTAGGAAAGGAGTATGGAAGCATGGGTGGAGACCCCAACTTAGCAGTAAGCTTCCCAAAGGTAGTGCACATAGTTAAAGGGCATAGTAGTAGCATAGGAACAAGAGATGACTTACATTAATGATCCAAACAAGGTACTGCGTGCGTGTTTCCAAAGTACCATGTGCCACAAACCAACTCCTTTCACTGGTCTTCTTTCGATGAAGGAGGTGTGTACCCATGTACAAGGAAAATTCTATCTTAGGCTTTCAAGTCCCATGTTTATGAACCTGAGTTTGAGGTAAATCAAGATGAATTGATGAATATACCATATGCCTAGGTAGTATACCCTCTGGTAAATTCACAACAACTTTTTGATGAGCAAGTTTGTAAAGTGCTCAACAAAGCATCAGTTGAGGTTGAGGCAAGACTCTTTGGTAGAAATGATAAATAAGGGTCTTGGAGGAAGATCTTGAGAAAAATAATGAGGAGATCATTGAGTAGGAAAAAGAGATAAAATAGAAGGAATTGATCAGTGTGCAATTAAGGCATGAGTTAAGGGATGAAAAGGAAAAGGTGTGAAAATTCCATAAGAAGATAAAGGCCATTTTAGATGCCATTAATCTTAAAGCACCCAGACCTGGCCCCACCTGAGTAGAAATATGAGTCAACCATGCAATGCTTGGAAGACTGAACCCACATCCTCACCATGGAAAGGAGACCACTCACATTTGAGTCAGTAAAGGAGGCGATGGAATGCCATAAGGAAGAAGAAAAGTTAAATATTAGGGAGATAGTGACTTGGTACTCTGAGCTCCTTGCCACAATAAAGACCACCACATAGATGGATAAAGTCATGTATGATAACTTGTGCCAATAGAGATAGGGTAGCAAGCATATTGGTTGCTACACATGAGGTGGATCTGAAATAATTTTAGGAGAAGTACAAAGGCAATAGGGTGGAGTGTGAAAAGATCCTAGATGAAGTTGAGAAGAAGTTGGAAGCAATCAAAACCTTGTGGGGTTTGATTAAGAATAAGCTAAAGGAACTATACCCCCAAGTCACTCGTAGGATGGATGCACTAGGTGATCTTAGCAAGTAGCTGGAAAACATTGTAGATACGTTGAAAGTTAAGAGCGAGGAACTTAGTTTTGATGAAGTGAGTGAATTAGTGGGTGACCTACTTCAATAAGCATAGGGAGAATTAGATGCTTGGGATAATATTGAGGCATCCGTGAAGAAGGATTTCCCACTCCTCATGTAGTAGTAGTATCATTCTTCTATTATTCCATTTCTTTCATCCTTCCATTCCTTGATTGTTTTGATACCTCTATTCTTTATTCTTTGAGGAAGCATAATGTTTCCAAGGATGAAGAACACACATAGTTTGGGGTGATGTTGGACCCTAAATATTGGCTAAGTACCAAGAGGTGAGCACACAGGATCAGTAGATAGAAGGGCACTCAGGGAAAAGTGCATAGGGAAAAGGGGTTTAAGAAGGGTTTAAGTGAAACCAGGGCACGCAGCGGGAGGAAGAAAAAGGGTTTAAAGGACTTAGCCATATTTGGCATCATGGAGTCACTTGAGGAAAAATGTGAGGACCTGACTAGGTGTGATAAGTGGATAAGGTGCCATCCTAGAACCTTGGAGGTCAAGAAAAGGATATTCCACACAGAGAATATTCCCAGAGGCATCATTATAGTTAGTGGAAGGTTTGAAAAGAGGATAAGCATTCACCAATGGTGGACCACATTAACACTTAGCATGTGATATTCTCAGAAGAGAAGTCATGACGGTGGTCAATGATCCTTTTTAAAGAGGTGTTTGGGTTAGAAGCAAAGACATAGACAAAGAGAACACAAAGAGAATACCGAGAGAATGCAAAGGGAATGTAGAGAAGGAGAAGGAGAGTAACGAGGTACTACATAAATGTTAGGAAATGCTAAGGTTTTAGAGTTCATGGTGCTAGGGTTTAGAGTACTTAGTGTTAGAGGGTTGTAAGGGATACCATTAAGCATATGTATGGGTACTAGGATCTGTAACAAGGGATATAATGGGAAAAAACATAGTTAGGATCTCTGATCATATAAGTTTGCAAGAGTTGAGACTTTGTCATTTGATGTATATGGTCTGAGATGACCCTTCTAAATGTAATATGACTACCATAGACTGTTAAATCAATGTACATGGATTTATTCTATACAACTTACTTATGGGTGTAAACCCTCATGTTATTTGGCTTATCATGACTCAGATCTGGTTTCTTGTACTTCTTACAATGTTATTTATATTTTGTGATGCATTAATGTGTAGATATGTTAGTTATATCTTCTTCATTTTTAATGTAGATGAATGCACTTCTATTTTTGCAAATAATCCTCCATTAATGGTAGAAATATCTTGCAAATATCACATAAAGGAGGGATTTTGTGCACCACGAGTGACTTAGGTGAGTGCCCAATGTATGTTGGATGATAGGCTAACATGTTTGGGGATAGAAAGAAGTATTGAGGATTAAATAATGACTACAGACTAGACTTCAAGATTTCAAAGTTAGGGACTTAGTCTTAAAATGGGATGCTGACAGAGGTAAACCAGGGCACCATTCAAAGTGTGATGCACTTGTGAGTGGAAAATATATTATCATTTCATGCAAGGAGAATAACTCTTTTGATTTGTCTCATCTTGATGGAGGCACGCTACAAATCCTAGTGAAAGGGATCTATCTAAAACCCTTACATTAAGTTTTTTGCATCGTCTTATATATATTAGAGTATTTTTCAATTCCTCCAAGTGTGATGTGTGCATATTGTTTTTTTTACATAGTTATTTATTCTCATGTGATTCTTGTGCATGCTCTTCTTTTACTTCATGTGCATTCTCTTCTTTTTCTTCCAGGATGCCAATCATCTTCCAGCAACTTTCAGTAGCTTTGCAAGATTTAGGATAGAGTTTAGAAACATTGCAGCAAGTGACTTCAAGGGGAAACTCTTCATGGTTACAAATTAGGTATTCACATACATAGCAGACTCCATGCCCAATGGATGCTACATGCTATTAATCTCCTTCATCTAGCAAGAAAATTTCCCTGAATGTTGCAAAAACTATTGTCTAAATAACTCTCCTAGTTATTTGGACAACTCATTTCATATTTTGGCTCTGAAATATTCATTGCATGTTGTGTACACTTCAATTATCTCATTGGCACATCTCTTAGCTATAGTTCCTCATGTTCCTTATGCACCCTACTTCTACAATTCTCTCCCTTCCATTTTCCTTTTCCTCTTTGTTCCACTCTTCCTTTGCATGTACCTTCTATGCATTCACCTTCTTCCCAGTAGTTATTCATCCTACACGCATGCCTTAGACTTGTAATCCAAATCAGTTAAGTCCCTAACATTCACACACACTTTCTTCTTACTGTCACACATTATTTTGTAATAATTTTGCCTCTCCCATGCGTTTCTCCCTTAGGTATCTCTCTCATATCCTCTTGTGCATGTTACCCATTTGCGCACGCCTTCTCTCTATTTTATTTTTGTGCCTCATTATTCTATGTGCATTCCTTTGTGTCTTCTTCTCTATTCTCTATGCCACATGGAATTATGCCAAACCTTGATTGTATCACACGCAACATATCAAAATGTGCTATCAGTGCACCTAAACCTTACAACAAGCCAGTGTGTCACATGTGGCAAAAAAAAGAGATAATTAATAGTTGGCCATTTCTACAGCCAATCCTCATGTGCCACATGTCTTTCATGCCTAGTTTGCACTGCAGATCTTTTGACAGTCATAAATTTTGTTCTAGTTCTCAGACATGTCATCATCTCATGTAGTGACACCACAATCCTCACTAGGTCTATGACCTACAAAATAATTCCTCAAATATTGAAGCCAAACAAACCTCAAATCACCTCAACCATGCAAAAATGAAACATGGATGGAAATATCAGGACCTCAAGGTAATAATAAATTTCTCAAAACACCATCACTTAGGCTCTAACACAACCAAAACACCTATACAACTAGGATCACCCAAAACTGCCATTTTTGCGTGAAAAAACAGTCTTGCAAAATGGACCTCAAAAGACCTCCTAAGGGATAAAACATGATATTAAAACACCTTATACATATATAATTACTTCCATACTCCCTTAAACACCAATTTATTCAATATTTTTAGTGTAAATCATTCAAATAAAACATAACTTATTCATAAATAGTAATTTATTTATGGGGATCCACAAATAGTCATGACACCTAAATTACACTTGGAAAAACTTGAGAGAGAGTATTATACTACCTTAAATAAATAAATAAGATCATATAGATCTCCAATATGTGCATGTATGATCAATTTCTTATCCATCAATTTCTTATGCATGTATGATATATGCTCCTTAAACCACAAACTAAATCCTAGAATATCATCTTAGGATCCTCCCCCAAATACCATGAATATATTTAACAACCATGTAGACTTTACACGTTCCAATGAGCATCAAACAATCCATATCAACCTTGGTTTCCCACTTTCAATTACTTGGTTGAGGTAAAAATGCAATATCTTGCTAAAACTTGTAAACTAACACCTAAAACTTGGACCACACCTCAAAAAAAACCCTTCTACACCTTTTCCAATGCTCAAATTTCCATTTCCATGCTGAAATATGTCCAACCTATCTTCTTAGGTCACGTAGGGCTTGAGAATAGATCTAATGTAGACCTAGAAAACATTACTTAGCCCTATACATGTACTCTAACACACTTGTGAGTGTCTCTAAAACTCAACTACATGTTTTTCATGATATCACCAAGCTCATATAGCTCATACATACCTATAATTCATCATTTCATGCCTCATCTTTTTAACTAGAAATTAAAATCGAGAACCTTAAACATGCTTGAACCAACTAAATTGACCTCCTCATCACTTTTCTAGTCTTTCCAACCTATAGGAGCCTTCAACATACTTCGTGAAATAAAATCATCCATCTACATCAGAATGTCACTACAATTTGGTACTTATATAAGCTAGTAGACTTCTCAAGATACCATGAGACACCATGTAATCTCAATATGACATGTCAAAAATGAAGGAGAATACCAATCAACCTTTATGTCTCTTACCATATTTGGCATCAATGATATGTCAAACATAAATTAAAATACCTATATCTTTACTCTTTTGACATCAATGATAATAAAATGAACTACTCTATTAAAAATGACAAAGAGAGTTAGAAAAATTACCTCTAGGGTATGCATTTATCTCTCTAGAGAATAAACAAACTGAGAGTGTTGGGCCCCAACATATTGGCTAAGTACAATAAGGCAAGTGGCGGGGTGGCAAAAGTATGAATAATGGCACGCGGGGTTGAAGGCCCGTAGGGAAGGGTTCTAGCAGTGTTTTGCAAGACACACGATGCTTGCGCACAAGGCAAGATGGGTTTCAGACTTACCCATATTTGGCATCTCATGTAGCACATGAGAAACGTGTGACCCTTCTAGCATGTAGAGTGGATAATATGCTAGCCTGGTGACTGTAGGATCAAAAATGGAATATTACATGCATGTAATGTAAGGTTCTAGAAGAACATCTGTAGATACTAAAATTAGGTCACACTCCCCTTGGTCCCTCATCAAATAAATACCTTGACCACATTCACCTAACCATGGGCCCTTTCATCCCACTCTAATATTAATTTAATTAATTTAATTCATTATCCTCAAAATAGTTATTATTTAAATATCCTAAGTGGGATAATGCCCACATATCCACCTCATCTAGCCACCTCACCCTAAGACCTATTCTTAGTAAGTTGCCATAACTAACTAAGACCTACCAAAACCCTAAAAATCAATACCTACATTCCCTCTAACCACATTTCCTTCTGTTAGAAGGAATCTTCCATGCTAATCCGTGGAGTACACAAAACGAGATCCCAGAAAATCAAAGGGATCTACCTAGTTTAGTATACCTAGGAAATCCCACCCTAACCGATGTCGGTTACCAGAAACCATTGTCAGTTAAGCCAAAACTATGTTCCGTTACCATTTAACCCCCAAAACAACCTTATTTTGAGGTTTGCACATTGCTTAGAGGTAGAGACATCTTTTGAGAATAAGTGATGAAACCAGAGTTGCATGCAAGTAGAACCAACATCTATACATGCATTAGAACATCCATAGCCAACAACTGAAGCAACCAAAGATCCATTTACCTTCACGAGAGCATTTGGGGAAGTGCCAAAACCACACCGAGTTCCTTCCACTTGATCACTGACCATTTCTAACTAGACATCAAGCTCATACAAACAATAATTTTTGTTAACCTGTAGTGGTTCCTTATCATTTTAGCATATCCTTTCACTTATGTTAGTTTCTATTCTCATTTTCATTCCCTACTATTTTATCTGCACACAAACTTGACCATTCTTTATTCACACCCTTGAACTACCCATATCCAAAACTTTCACCATTCCTGTGCATATCCAGGATCTACACGAACCTTGCCATTACCCTTTCATTCTCATCTAGCACCAAATCTATCACCTTACCAAGTTTTATTGAATTTCCTACACCTCAACCATACCGTCACCGGTTACCCACAACTATCGCCGGTTAGACTAAACTGACACCTATCATACTAGACCGATGTCGGTCTCTATATTTTTACCAAAACCTAGATCAGAGCCAAAAGCCTCCACCAAATACCCAAAATATCCCAGAACCTAACCCTGACCAATACTAGTACCCCGACAGTGACCTTGAACTTCTTATTCAATCATATCCTAGCCTGTTGCGAATGAATTTGCTTATTGTAGATGAATAAGATACCTAAATCATTTTAAAATAACAATAGGATTTACCTTGTTTTCAGCATTAATTTGTTTAAAACATTAGATTGACAGCCATATAGGAAGTACAATACTTCTCGGATCTAGCATACATGCTAGGAAGTTCACTGCCCATATTGTTTAATTCTTTCTGGTGGTCTTGCTTTCATTACAGGTAGTTCCTCCTAGCCAAAAGGAAGCTCTCATGAGTCAGTTGTGGATTCAGAATTCATATGTGTGCAACAACCCATCAACCGACATTTTGAACAGGTATTCCTCCTACGCCCGTTACCCTATCTGTTTCATCAACAATTCAAAGAAACAATCTAAGAAAAAGGTGAAACATTTTGGCACGCCTGGTGGGACCCATCCAACGTTCCTTGCATTTCATTCATTCCTAGGAAAAAATTGTGTGTGTCTGTTTCCCTTCTAAAAAGTGTACACATTAATTTGCTTCCCTGGTAATCCACTTCATCTTTCTACTTACTCTAAAGGAAACTTTTCTTTTGGTGTATTTAAAAAGAATCATTTCATCATGTTTTCTGCATTTTAGTGAAAGAGCATCACCTCTTCCTATTCATCTTATTATGTCATCCAATTTCACATTTTTGATTTGGGTTTTAAAATCAGTTGCATTTCCATTCTGATTTATCTGCATTAGCTCACATTAAATTAAGGCAAACCTATACATTGGAATTCATTACCAAGATGATGGTTGACAAAACGAATTGTAGAAAAGCACTTCTATCCTTTTATCTTTCTCTGAGTCTTACCAAACCACACAAAAATTCAAAATACATACATTCTTAAACAACATCTTACCTGGAAGAAGTTGTAGGTGATCACACGATCACGGCACAGTGGGCACCCAGCTCGCTGCTCTGTCGAATCATACTTCAGAGCGAAGCCCGTCCCCACCATAACAAACCTAAAAATTCACATTTTAGATATTCTTCTTTGTAGGAAGCCATCCTCACCAAAAAATCTATTTCAAAATTCATGTGTCTAGTCCCTAAATAGCATAAGCTAAATGAACATAGTAGAAAGGGCACTACTAGGATCACATTTTCTTAGTGTTTCTACTTGGCTTTTGTTTTGAGGTGAAAGATCACATTCATCACTTTTTTTGTTTGTTCATCCTTACATGCTCCTCGTCATAGATGGTGTATTCCCAGCTTCACCTGAGTGTGCCTGGGCCATACAATTAGCATTCTCTATAATATTGAGTCTGATTCCAAACCAAATTCTAATTCACAACCACTTTCTTCTCATCACTATTTCAATCTCACAGTAATCATCATCGGTTACCTCTTACCGCCATCAGTTATACCCAACCGACGTCTAGTTCCAGGTCCTTTTTCTAACCTACTCAAAAGGACATTCTTACTTCACTTTTTTCCACTTTCCACAGTCTCTGTCACTATCACTTTTTTCCATTGATGTTTTTACACATCCCCAGATTTGGCATACTTGTCGGTTTTTTTGCCTTCTCCCTTGTTTTTTACTCACTATACATTTTCTACAGTGACCGGAAGTGGTTACCCCTGATCGACGTCGGTGTTGACCTAATTGGAATCGATTAGCCTGTTTCACATTCTACCCCACCATTTGGTACTTAATCTCTTTTTTTTGCCAGATTCACCTATCCCTATTGTTGTCTATGTCATTTATAGAGAAGCAACCCCACCTGAACAATACTGGTTCACATGGTACTGACCCGAAGACATGTGAAGTGCCCTCGTGTTCCACGCCAGTTACCAACTTCTCCCACCTAGTCCTTCACCACCTTCTATTTTATCACCAACCATGGATCCTATCCAAACTACTAATATCACTACCGAGAGATGAGGAGTTCGCACGACTCCTTGACTAGAACCCTGATCACCTTGCAGTTTTACCTCTCCCACTTCGTCCACTCGAATACACCTTAGAGTCCATTGATATACAGAATGCCCATATCTATCCCCTCAAATCTCACACCCACTTCCACATCAACCCCATCTGGCTCCATGTTACCTACATCCACCTCACCCCCAGTTGTTTCGACAGTTAGGTCCTATACCCACTAATGACTTCCTGCGTCTGTTACCTCCTGTGGTACCCCATTATCTCCACCATACCCTTGACGATTACCCCAAACTACCACCTCATCCATCCCTCATGTCTCACACAATACATGTAGCTATGTTCCCACCTCCAGTGTCGGTGACCTCTACCCCATTTCAGAACATGGTTCTTTTTATTTCCACAATCATTAGCCCCTAATTACCACTAGGGTTACCACGACCCCTTCCTCCCTCATTTACATACTACCAACAACCTACTTGTTTCATTCTATCATTCATTCTGGGTACGTACCCCCTATTTCACTTTCCTTCTTCTCTGCCATCCTTACATGGCAGCCCCCATACACGGGAATGCCACTCCCTGTTATACACCCAAAACCAACCTCCTCACGTTATAGGAGGCATCCAATCATCACAACCCAACTAATGACCTTATTAAATTGATGATGGATAAGATGCAAACACTAGAGGCATTGGTTTTCGTCTCCTGTAACACTCTCACTTACGTGATATTTTCAATGAGCCTATTCACCCATCCATTCCCATCCGTTCATACCCTGTGCATTGGGAAATGCCTAAAAATTCAATCATTTCAATAGTAAGGAAGACCCACAACAACATTTGTAGCTCATTCAAACATGGGTGTTATTTGATTGCTCATGATGATGCCTTACTTTTGAGAACTTTTTCCCATGTCCCTCACTGAGACCTGCATTAGACTGGTATAGTGGGTTACCCAAAACACTCTATATTCTCATTCAATTAGGTAGCGCAAACCTTCTTGGATCATTTCTCTATCAATATCATCAAGAAGGTTACCATGACCGATCTATACTCCACACGTCAGTATGAGGATGAATCTATTGTAGATTTTGTCGCTTGCTAGTGCATAGCCTTAATCAATCAACTTACTTTCCAATTGCCACAAACTGAACTCATTGAGCTCTTCACATGATCTTGTGCCAAACATATCTCCCCGACCTTGCAAGTCCAAAATTTCTGAACATTCGATGAGGCATTCACTATGGCACGAAAGTTAGAGATTTGGGCCATCGAAGAGAAGAAAATCCAATTACATAATAAGAATTCGACATTCAAGTCGAATGATACCTCTTCTTCTTACAAACCACAAACCAATTATTCGAAAGCTAAGGGCACCATTAATGTAGTGGTACTCAAGTCGGCCTAGCTCATCCATCAAATCAGGCTACACCCTCTTCTAATCTCTCACCTATCCAGACTTTTCAATTTAGACGAGAGCAACAAAAATATACCCCAATTAGGGAACCTTAGTCTTCTATCTTAGAAAAACTTATCAAATCCGGAGCCATCACCCTTCCACCTATAAAACCACACACTCATTTTTACCCTACTCGCCCCATGCCTACATGGTATAAAGAACATGATTTCTGTAACTATCATCAAGTAAAGGGCCATAGTGATGGTAACTACATCACTTTCAAAAATATTGTCCAAGAAATGCTCGAGAAAGGTAAGTTAACTGTGGATAATCCCAATGCCACCCCCAACCAAAATCTATAAATCTTCAAAAAACTGTTTCCCAACCATGCCCCTTCATCCAATCAAACTGATGAGACATCAACTCACAATACCCATACACACTAGGTTCACGCTATCTTTAATGAGCTACCTGTCACCTCCCAATTACCCCATATTCCTTCCATAGAGAAGATCCTAGCCCAAAATCCTCCTTCCACATTGGAACCAACTTCTCCTATTCCTTCACCAATAGAGGAACACCTTTCATATCCTTCATCACCAATGATGGGTCTTCCACTAACATTGAGCCCATCTCACCCCTAGCTTCACCACTTAGAGAACCTTTACCTACAGTACCTCCTCCACCCATAGAGGAGCTCCCGTTATCTCCTCCACCCACAGAGGAGTACCCATTACCTCCTCCACCCACAAAGGCATGCCCATCTATTCCTCCACTTATAGAGGATCTCCCATCTCCTCCATCTCCTCCACCTATCATCGACCCAGTTGAGATACCTTTGCCTCTTGGCGAGCATTCTCCATCTGCTACTCAAAATCCAACAAACCTACTTTCAACACTCTTACCCACGGAAGATGAAGTTAGGAAATTCCCTATCTCTAAGACACATTTTATGGGAATTTCCATTAGGTCCTCACCAACTCCACCTATAGACATGTTGTTCTCACATTTGGCCAATCACTTAGATTATGTGGATAGGGCTTTACTATGGGGGTGCCTCTTACTCCCCGTCTCAACACAGATGCAGAAATCCCTTTCTGATACCTCCACTATCTACCCAAACACATTTTGAATTATCAAACCAAATACAACCACCTTTGTTGTAACCCCTTCCATGATGGTTATTAGCACTAAAACCACACCCTTACCCATAACCCAACCTACATCTAAACCCAAACCCACACCAACAACATTTTCCTCAACTAAACCTATTATCACTTTAGGGGTCACCCCAACCACCAGCCTTATTCATCTACCTATTAAAATGGATTTATCTACATCGTACAATGTCAATACCACACCCACTCTGACACCTGAACCAAAGAAATAAACTCATCGACCTCATATCATGACCAAACCAATCACACCCACACTTGTCTCATCTGTCTTAAGACCTCATCTGCCCAACATGGTCAAGCAACCTTCACCCATCCATAAACCAATAACACAACAACCCATTCCTTCCTCACAAACCTCTAACTTATCCAAGTGCACAACATGACTTACACCCATACCTACAGTATTTTTACCACCAATAACCCCAATATCCCTAGCTATTGCTTCACTACCCACTACACTTCAGTCATTATCCCTCACACCCCAAGTACAAACCGCGTCATCTACCTTCACAACACCCCTATTATCCCCGTGGGTAACTCACCCTCTTCCTCCATCTAATTTTCCTTCTATACCTCATACACCCACATCACCTTTACCCAAGAAAGTGCAACCCAAAAAAAAAAACCCACTACCCCACAATAAGGTAGTCAAAACAACCACACACCCTCCTACCCATTCATCTATTGTACCCCTACCCAAAAAAACATGACTGATACCTAAAACCACATTGGCACCTAAACCCATAGCTCGACCCGTTCCTCCTCTTTCAAAAATAGTTCCTCAACAATCAGCCACACCTACACCCAAACCCATGTTCACTTCCCATTGTGATCCGCTAGTACGATCCTATGCCCAAATTTTAGCCAACCTCCTTGAGACCTCTATTATCACATTACCACCACTCCGACCTTACGAACCCCTCAAACCCAAGCCAAAAGGGTTTTATGATACTAAAATTTGTGCATGCCATCATGTCTGATGGCATGATGTGGAGAATTACAAGGCCTTGAAAACCATCCTTATCCAATTGTATCCACCAGAAACAAACTTTGATGATGATGACCTTCTTGACAAGGGTCTTGTTTCACCAATACCCATTCACACACTTCCCACTCAACAACCAAAACCTCCACCCTCACCACTCCTAGAGCCATCCTCAAGATTTGAAATTAACATGGTGCGCATCAGAGAACTTTCCACGCCACCACCCCAATGTCATTGCGCCTATCTCACCTCGCAAGGATTTTCTCCTCTATTAGGTTTTTTCCCTTCATGTTGTTATACCACTCATCCTAAACCTTATCCGTTTGCCAACTCCCCTCAAATAAACATGATACACGTTACTACACGTGCGTAAAAGGGAAGAGAATAGGAAACTAACCTATAAACCAATCTTATACCCAACATACCATATGCACCCATACCTCAAATAACTATCTGTGGCCCCATGTACCCCATTTCTAATTACATCACACATCATACCATGCTCAAACAATTACACCAATCTGCCCTAAAAATGTCCTTATATGACCTCATCCAAACCTTAGAATCCCATCGTCAAGCCCTCATGGAGGTTCTTTAATCTATTGAAGTTTTACCCAATAATGCTACACCCATATCCTCCATTATCACACCCCATAATGTGGCCTCTCTCACCAAATTACCACCTTCATCTTCACCCCATATTGTTCACCAAGTGGCCTCCCTTAGCTTCTCAGAGGAAGAGATTGCGCAACATCAAAATGATGACCCAGACCCAACCCTCTTCATCTTCATCCATATTGATGACATATGGGTACACCGTGTGATGATTGATGGAGGCACTAGCATTAACATCATTTCATCCCATGCATTTTATCAAATGTGCATACCTGACAATTGCATACATAAACATCTAGCCATGTTGCATTCATTCAACGATGCTATCACCTCCACACTAGGAACTATCATCCTTCACATTCTTGTGGGCCCCCACACTGTTCCAGAATTTTTTTACGTTTTGGAGGGGGGATTCCAATATAGCTTGTTGCTTGGTAGACCTTGGATCCATGTCATGGGTTGTGTTCCTTCCACTTTTCATCGTTATGAAAAGTTTGAACATGAAGGACACACTTATACCATTCCACCTGACCCATCACCTTTCCAAAAATGCAATATGCTTTACCGACCTAATGATGTGATCATACCTATCAAGCCATCTACCTTCGCAACCAATACTACTTCACCTACACCTCCACCTACTAGTACAACTGCTACTTTCACCACACATACCTCCTCCATTCCTACCACTACTATAACCTCCATGACTGACCCACTTCTCAATATGTTAACTCCACCTCTGCATCGACCTCTAACACATCATCAATTCCAGCTACCTATATACCAACCAATAAACCCTTAGAATGTGTTTTTCAATTCCTCACTCTGGGGGAGTACTGCCAATATAGTGTCAACACATTCCTTACTCTGCATAAGTATGGAAGCCTTCACCAACACCCTCGCTATGATCACCATATAGCAGAACTCCTCCTTTATGGTCCTCCTCATCTTCATACTAGTCTCTCCTATGGGGGACTTGATACTAAAAATTACACACCTGAACCACCATCACAAACCCACCCATTTTCCATTGACTTCCAATCACTTAGCAATTTCCATTTCACCCACACCTTCCTGCACCATTGTGCATGGAAGGGTTTTGGTTTTGGCTTTTATGAGAAAGGATGCCATACTGTTATTCCATGTACCACCTGCAAACATAAAGACCGTAGTGATATCAGCTTCTCTGAACCTCCTACTAGACAGGCCCGCATTGAACTCATTGAGGACCCTAGCCCTTCTCTACCTTCATCTTCATCACCACCTTCACTCACTCCACCTTCATCACCACCCTCACCGACAGAGTTGATGGATCCTAAATCTATCCCCCCTAACTTTTTTTTTCATAAACACCATTTCCTTGGGGCCTTTGAATTCTCAATGTGAAGGAAAGGCCCCTTCCACTCTTCCATTCTTGTATCCTAAGATGATCGATGATGACATACCTACAATTAACATTATTCAATGTCAAGATGATGAATCCATAATTACCTACCTTGGTGCGGAAGACTGATATATACATCGACCGTTACCCTCTGAGACACAAACCATGTTGAATGAATAAACTATTGAGATCAACATTCATACTCAGGATGACCCACACATCCTAAAGATCAGAAAATCTTTAGATGCTGCTGAACAGGAAGCCATCACTTCTTTTCTCTGAGATCATAACCATGCTTTCACTTGGTCTTACGTAGAAATTCCCGGTATTGAACCCACCATAGTGGTCCATAATATCGTAACCGTTCCCAATGCCAAACCTATCAAACAAAAGTTGAGGAAAATGCACCCTCGCATTGCTCTTCTCATCAAAGATGAACTTCAGCACCTTCTTTCTGTTTCCTTCATCTTACCCATTGATTATCCTCATTGGATTTCTAACATTGTCCCTGTTACTAAAGCAACATGGGGACTCCGCATTTGCATGGACTTCCGTGACCTCAATCTAGCCTTCTTGAAAGATGAATTTCCCTTACCCAGTATTGATCAACTAGTTGACCTCACTGCTGGTCATGAGATGCTATCACTCATGGATAGCTTCTCGGGTTATAACCAAATTTTTCTTACACTAGAAGATCAACACAAGACCACCTTCATCACCCCTTCGAGAATCTTTTGCTATCGAGTCATGCCTTTTGGCCTTAAAAATGATGGTGCTACATATCAACATGTTATGACTTACATCTTCCATGATATCATGCATCACATATTGGAAGATTATGTGGATGATATCTTGGCCAAATCTAAATGTCACACCAAGCACCTCAACATCCTCAAAACCATATTTGACCGCCTCATTAAATATTATGTCTGCCTTCAGCCTAAAAAGTGTGTCTTCACGATTCTCTCAGGAAAGCACTTGGGATTTATTGTTTCCCTCCGTGGTATAGAAGTTGACCCTGATAAATTCAAGGCCATCCTCAAAATACCTCTACCTACTAACCTTCACCATCTCTGTATCCTGTAAGGTAAATTACAATCCATTCACCATTTCATTTCACAATTATCTAATCGGTGTCAACCATTTCATCATCTGCTCAAGAAGGATGTCTCCTTTAAATGGGATGATGACTATCACAAAGCTTTTAAGGCCCTAAAACAATACCTTCTCCAACCACCCATACTCATTCCACCTAAATATTATCAACCCATTTACCTATACATATCAGCTACCAATATTTCCTTGGGAGCCATGCTCGCTCATCACAATGAACAACACAGGGAGAAGGTAGCTTATTACACAAGCCATACTATTTTGGACTATGAAACTTGATATAACCATCCAGAAAAACTTTTCTTAGCCTTAGTTTTCCTTCCACCAAACTATGCCATTACCCACTCAACCACAAACCTATTTCATGACCAACACCAATCCCTTACACTTCATCTACACCAAACCTTATCAAAATCAACGTGCTACATGATGCCTTATTCTATTAGCTGATCTTGACCTTGAATTCATTCATAAAAATTCTATTAAGGTCCAAGCTATAGCCGACCAAATAGCTGATGCACCTATTTTTGGGGATCAACCCTCTAATTTTGACTTTCCCAATGAGTCAATTGCTACTCTTTCCCTAGATGAACCCCCTTACCAAATGACACTATTCTTCGATGGTTCCAAGTGTTAGCATGGGGGTGGGGCTAGTATTATCCTCATTCCTCTGGATGGAGAACCCATGCCTTTGTCTTTCAAACTAGACTTTGAATGCACCAACAATATTACCAAGTACAAAGTGCTCGTACTAGGTCTCCAAGCCACATATACCCTAGATGTAAGATCAATCCACATCTTTGGTGATTCACAATTGGTCATCAACCAAGTTAATGGTATGTACCAATGTTGTAATGAGATAATCCAAAAGTATAAATATCATGTAGACATAATTTTGACCACCTTTGATTGTTACACCCTTCAAACCATCCCACGTTCAACTAACAAATTTTATAAGACCATGGCCTACTTAGCTTCCCAAATACCCACTTCCCCTATAGATTCCAAAATATATGTCACCATACAATGCCTCCATTCACCTTCTTATTTACCTCATGATGTTTACTCAATCAGAACCATCACCCCTCACCCTTGTGACCTTTGGTATAAATAGTACTTTGACTACCTTTCTCTCTCCATCTTATGTCCTGATCTCACCTGTAATGGACAACACGCCTTACTTAAAAAGTTTTAAAATTCCTTATACCATTAAGGAAGTTCATGATGGCATATGTGGAGGTCACTTTAGTGGTCTCGTAGTTGCTAAGCATATTTCTTTTTCTAGGCTATTATTGGCCGACCCTTAGCCATGATTATTGTGACTATGTCAAACATTGTGTAAAATTCTAACAACATTCCAATCTTCATCATACACCCAGTCATGCCTTATAGGTCACTCGTGACCTTTAGACCTTCTCTGAATGGGGTTTGGATATAGTTAGAGAAATAAATCCTCATTCTTCCCAATTCCATCAATGGATCATAACTACTACCGAAAACTACACAAAATGGGTGGAAGCGATACCACTCATCTCCACGAAAGCCGAGAAGATCTGTGAGTTCATTAACCATCACATCATTTTTTGCTTTGGTGTTCATCATCACCTCATCACTGAAAATGGAAAAAAAATCAAAAACAAAACATTGCAAAAAATTTGTGACCCCTTTGGCATTCATCTTAGTTTTCTCATCACCTTATTACCCACAAACAAATGGCCAAGCCGAATCCACTAAAAAAACCCTCAGCAAAATAATCATGAAAGTGGTTGACTATACTGGGAAGGATTGGAAAACACACATTCGTTTTTCCCTATGGGCATACCACACTAGTATTTACACTTCCATTGTGGCCACACCCTTTTCACTGGTCTATGGTACTGAGGCTGTTCTACCTCTCAAAGTCCAGATCCCCTCAATCTGCATTTCTCTCCACGACATGCTTACTAGTGATGACTTTTGTTAGGACTGCTTAACACAACTAGAGTTATTAGATGAGTGTCATCTTAACACTTTGGATCACCTTCAAGTTTACCAATAATGTATCAAACATGCTTATGACAAATGTGTTCATGAACAAATGTTACAAGTTGGTGACCTTGTCTTGAAAGAAAATCAACATGTAAGAAAAGCAGAAAAAAGTAAACGGAGAAAATTTGCTCCTAATTGGCTTAGACCATACATCGTAACTCATACCTATGGATCAGGTGCCTACCATTTATCCTCACTTGATGGTAAACCCAAACCTAAGCCCCTTAACACATTGCATCTTTGACCATTTTATTGTTGACTCGTTGTCCTACCTCACCCTTTGTCTCTTTATAGGCTCATCCCTTGAGTGTTATCGACTCCATACACCTCCCTAATGATTAAACAAGATTCATGTGAGTACCTGTCACTTGTTATCTCTTCTTGAATATGTGTACCATGGTGTTGCGCATAGCATGATTCTCATGGATACTTTTTGTCTACTTTTAGATGAGATCCCATGGTCGTTCCACCTTGCCTTTTGAACAAGATTCCTATCCTTCACCTTGGCCTTGTCCATGACTTCAATGACCTCACATGGGACCAAACTCCTTGAGTCAAACTTCTAATAAAATATGACTCCCTCAAAAGGACATCTTCCTCTTGAAAAAATTGCTGTTATTAATAGACTACTCCCTCGAAGGACAACTATGTGAAGCCTTAAAAAAATGAGAGAAAACCAAAGCTTCCCATATCAATCAGATTCACAAAGATCTCAAGGAGTACCATATTATTTATCCCATATAGACTTCCCACATCGATGAGTCTATCAAAACAAAACAAAAATTTAGTTGTGGACTTGTCCATTGTGACCTAGAACCTCTTGCCAAAAATCCCTATCACTCAAAACATATAAAATTAACTTCCTTTCACCATCCTTACAACTTCCACTCTCATTGTCTCAATTTCCTCAAGGGAAATCTTAGAATTTAGACATTTGGTGATCCTGTGACTACCTTCATTGTAGAACCGTTAATCATGTAATGCCTTTCAGGTCTTATATTCATCACCCCCTCCAAGGTATGATCTACTCGGTATGATCCTACCCAACCAGGTGGCTTTATTTCCCCCTTCTTATCTTGTAACCATCTTTTTTTACGTTTTGATTACCTTATACAAGACTTGGTCCTTGACGCTTACCTTTGAGGTAATCCTCCCCTTTCACCATAATCACCTTCACCTACATCCTTTTACCTATAATCTACCCACAACATGCCCAAAAACCTACCAACTCATTTTCATATTCTTTCCTAGCTCATGGGAGAACTACATCGGCCTGAGGTCCCTTTTCACCAGGACTATGTAGGTAGCACTTCAAGGGTATGGAGCCCTTGGAGGTTAGCTCGTCCATTCTCTACCCTAAAACAATTCATCAACCATGCCTAACTAACCATTTACATCACATTTCACTTAGTTCCCCTTTTATAACAAAATTGGAAATGAAGCCACATACATAACAAGATTCTTACCACATCATACACTTATTACACCTACCATTTCTCTATCATCACTATGCATATATTATAGAACATTTCACATATGACCCACAATATCATTTATTTCTGGGATGAAATCACTCCTTGGAAAGGTTTTTGGAAATCTGCTCACTGTAGGCTTGGGTTTCAAGAGATATATTTTATAATATATTTTATTAATGTACTTGATACAATATGCTAAGCTACCAAGCCTTTTGAGCTAACTTGGGGTAACTATTGACATATTCACTAAGGTCTAGCAGTTTTAGGAGTTCATAAAATTATTATATGTCCAGGTGAATTACCGTTTCTCTATCCTAGTTTCTCACTTCTCTAGACTCTTCATCATATTGAATGCCTGCTACAAGGATTAACTCTAGACATTGTTCAGTGATGGGGAAGGTATGTAACAAGAGGAAATCCACTTTTGTAAATTTATTGTATCGACATTGACTTTGATGGATTCTTGAATCTACTCATGAAGTCCTCCATATCTATATGCCCTAGTTTTGTGTTCCTAATATCAATGTTTTAATCAATATTGGAAGGGGGAAAAAAACCTTGATACTTGTAATTAATTTGTTATCTCACTCTTGGAGGATTCTGATTTGTCTATTCCTTTCCTTGAGTCATACATCGAGGATGAGCAAAAAGAATGAATGAATCAATACACAATATGTTTGAAAACTAGGCCATTAGATGCTCATACATAAACCAAAACTTCTACCTTGATTTACACAATTGAAAGCCTGAAAAACCTTGTATCAAGTTTTCCTCTTCATTGAACACCCTGAGAAATAAGACAGCTTGTTTGAACCTTGAACCTGATTTATACCTTCGAATTGATGACATAGTGAGTGAAATTTTGAGTTTTTTTTACACCATTGAATCCCCGACATAGTAGGTGGGACTTTCATATTTTTTTGTACCACATATATCTTGACATACTGGGAAATTTTTTTGAATTACTAAGCACCATAAAATAATCAACTCAAGAAATACATATTTATAAGATTTTGTCCTCTCATTGTGTCTAGACACATTAATTCAAAAATTTATTTATGATGGAAAAGTCAAAAATATTCATAAGTTTTGTTGACCAGGGTGTTTTAGTGTTGTAATTGATGTCAAGTACATTGATGGTAAAGGGTGTCATGATGTCATATGTTTCTCTATGAGGGTCCCATAGGTCTTTTAGTGTCAGCCCCTATGACCTGTTGCATTTGTACCTGATTGAGTTTTATAGTCCTATGACGTCTTAGTGAATGTTTGATTATGCATAGTCATGGTTTGAGTTCTCCCAAGTGATTTGAAGGTTGTCATGAGGTATTTTTTTTTTATGATGTGTTATAGGTTTCTAAGAGTCTTCATAGGGTTAGTAAGGTTAGTTCATTTGATGTCATGGTTGAGTTAGGCCATTCCATGCCTAGTCCTAGCCTTGTAGGATGCATAATGCTATGGAGGCATGATTTTTGGAGATAATCAATATGTTCAAAGTATGGTAAAATAATTCTAGGAGAGCATATAAGGTGTATGCTTATTTTCTAGTAAGTTCTCAGAGTTTTGGTGGTGTTTCATTGTCCTTGGGAACCAAATAGGTAGAAAACAAACAAGATAACACAAATAAGTTAGATTGGTTGGAGAGTTTTAGATATATTTGGGATATATGGTGAGTATGGTAAGTTAGAGGATGTTTTCATGATTCTTAATTACAATTTTCAAGTCATTATAAATAAGTATTTGCAAGATATGTTAGTTTTAGAAAAAATGGATGTTTTAGAATGTGTTTTTGAGCTAAAAGTTGGCCTTCTGATGCTCACTATGAATTATGTGCTTTACATGGGACCTTGTGGATTTCTGGGATGATTTTTCATTGAGTTACAAAGGTTTAAAAAATAAAATGAATTCATTTCATTATCATATATTTATGAATGAATGGTAAGAAGGTAAACAAATTTTTGTGTGTTTGAAACCCTAGCTCAAACGTTCTAGGATAGATTTGATTTATAAGTGCCAAAAATTTATTACTTGTGATATTATGATGATTTGATGTTGTAGAGGAATCCTCCAAGTTTCCAAAAAGGTATGATAGAGCATGTGGTGATGAGTGGACCTCACTCAAATAGGTAAGTTTATGAAGAAATCCAGTTTGAGACAAAGTTGTCTAAAGGAGTTGTGAAAGCTGTAAATTGACATTGCTTTTATCATAGGAGTTTTTATCATGATGTCCATGATGGTTTTAGATCATTATTTAGCTTATACAAGCAAAATCGTGCCCTATTTATTAAAACTGGTTTATAGGCAGTTTTGTTGTTGTTCTGAAGAAGTTTCAGATATGGATTTGGTTGAAATCCTTTCAATTGGAGTTGGAAGGAAATGTAAGATGTTATGGAAAATATATTTAGAGGTATTTAAAATGGTATAAATTTAGTGACTTGATGATGAGGTTTGATAGGTCAACCAACTCAATTTGTGAATAAGAAGGTTGTTTGTTTCTCAGGACATAATTACTCTTGCTAGAAGATTGAGGTAGATTATGGATGAAATGGATTAGTTGATGTTTGCTATCAATTAGAGAGTGAATAGGGATAAATTTTTTTCTATTTAAGGATTTTTTAGGTGTTGAAAGTGGAAACAAGGGTGAAAACCGGTTGTGTTTCTAAAACTTATTTATGGGAATCTCAGTTTGGTGAAGAGGAAAGTTGGCGTGTTTTTTATATATTGATTATTCAATACATCTAACAAGCATGGATGTGATCTAAAGGTCATTTTAATTACAATGAGTGGTTAAATGACATATTTGAGATGTTCTTGGGTGTTCTTGAGGCCCAATGGTGAAGACACCTTCTTGGAAACAACTGTTTCGTAAAGGATATGAGCCTTATTGAGTAAGTTACTGAAGAATTTGATTTCTGAAAGCTAATGAAATACAATGTATTTTTTATGTCACATTTTACATGTGTGTAAAATTTGGGAGCTTTAATAATCACGGTGATCAGGTTTGTGGTTTTTAGTCTATTAGGCGATGGGGTTTTGAGATGTTTTTGAGCTTATTTAGCGTATTTGAGCATTTCTGACATACATAGGTCCTTTACAAGTGATTTTATGAAATTTTTATTATATTTTTGATTTTTTTGGTCAATATAATGATGAAGGACTAACCTCATTTTTGGTCAATATAATGATGAAGGACCATGTTTATGAGAAGAGAAGGGTTTAAAGTGAGTGTTTTAGTTCATTTTTGAACTAGTTGAGCTAATAGAGAAAACATGACCTATGTGAGGGTTTGAAATCTGATCAAGGGAATGATATTAGAGCTGAGGATGTTGTAAAAAATCTGATGAATGTTAGATAAAAAGAGATATAGGTTTTGAATCCAAGATAACTCAATGAAAGAAGAAGATAGAGTGAGTTGAAAGAATGAGGTTTTGAAGGTGTGTGTGTGAGATGGAATTGTGATCTTCATTAGTTTTGGCAGTAAAAAAATTAGACATCTTCATCTTCAGGTGGTTAGGTTGGTTCTTTATCATATTAGGGGGTTGTAGCCTCCTTGTGGAGTGGGTGCTTCACTTAATTAGGGGTTGGTGCTCCTTGTGAAGGTAGCGCTTTAATAAATCTCTTTTATATGCATGAATGAAATGATGAATTTAAGTAAGGTAAATGAAATGAAAGTTTTGTAGGTCTGATTCACCCAGCCTCAGTCATTTTTACTTCCAATAATTGGTATCAGAGTGATTCCTTGAGAAGAAAGTTTAAAAACTTTAAGGAGATCATTTTGGAGCACAAGAATGGGTAAGTCTTCAGATGTTGAGGCTTCTTTAAGGATGAAATTTTAAGTTTCATAGTATTTGATTAATAGTATTAAATTTTAGATCAATTTAATGGATAAATATCATGGCCTAGACATAAAGGGTTTGAAATTTCAAGTTGATGGAGTGATTAAAGCCTTAAAGGAAAAAGAAGAAGTTTGTTATAGGTATAAATGGAAATTGAAATCAATAAAATCTAATTTATAAGGTGCATCTAACAGGTTGAATATGTATAAGAGGTTATAAAATAGAAAAAATATCTTAATGGGATATTAAAGAGGCAAAGAGCTGCAAATGTCCAAACAAGACTATGTTTTAGAGGAAAGAAGGAGAATGATGAAGAAGTTGGTCCAAGCACTAAATAAAACATGAAAGATACAAATGAATGCCTCTAAAATGTATAAATGTGTTAAACAATTCCTAATTCTGCTAGGTATGGTGTCTCTCTCAATGGTTTTTAGTACTTTTTCATGATTTTGGTCATAGAGCTAGAGATTACAAAAGAAGATCTCCTAGGAATGGTGATGGAATCTTCAAAGGTGAATTAATCTATGTTATGAGTGTTAGGAATTCATTTTTAATTAGTTCTTCATTAGGTGATTATTATATTATATTGTTATCGGTTTTCTTTGTTTATTATACCTGATTCTCTTTATTGGGTCTGTAGACATTAAAATTAGGTCACACTCCCCTTTCATACCTTGACCAATAAACACCCTTCATTACATTAAACTAGCCTTGACCCCCATTCACCCCACTAATATTTATTTAATTAATCTAATTAAATTAATTCATTATCCTCACCATATTTATTATTTGAATATTTTATTTAAATAATATCCATACATACACTTCACTTAGAAACCTCATCAAACCAACTCAACCTAAGACCTATTCTTAGTAAGTTGCCGTAACTAATTAAGACTTACCCAAACCCTAAAAACCAATGCCTACATTCCCTCTAACCACATTCCTACATACTCACAAGAAGCTCCCAGTCTAATCCATAGGATAACAACATGAGATCCAAGGAAATCAGGAGGATCTCCCTAGTTTAGTAAGCCTAGGAAATCCTACCTTGACCGATGCCGGTTACCCCTAACCGTCACTAGTTAAGCTGGACCACCATCGGTTACCCCTTTTAACCCCAAAACTACCTTATTCTCAAGGTTGGAAAACATTGGGAGAAGGTTGATGAGTAAGAACACATCTCATAGGGATAACGCATCTTCTGAAAGAAAATTCAAATGAAACTCACATGCAAGGAAGGAGATTAAGTATCTTCTCTTGCACAGCCATCCCAGCCATGATCTGATCTATCTAAGAAAAGAAGAGTGTACATACAGCCCATGCAGAAGCTTTTCTTTAGTTGGTGATCACTTACAACTTTCAAACCCATCATCAACACCTCCATCCCTCACACACAGGCATTCAGGAATGGAATCCAAGTAAGTATAATGTCATACTTTCCTGGTTTATTTCATTTCATCATCATTTTATCATCCACTGTTTATCTTGCCCCTTATTGACATTCTCTAACATTTTCACCTCCATATACTCATTAAAACCTCACAAAATCCTACTCTAGTCACCCAATACCTCGTCCCAACCAACAAAAGTCCTTTTTGCAATCATAAAGGATACGAAAAAGATTGTTTTGTGACCTTTTTAGATCTCACAGTAACTGGCACTGGTTACACCTAACCGCCGTCGGTCACTCCTGACCGACACCGGTCTTTTTATTTACCTACATAGCCTAGAACTGAGACATACCCACTAAATTTCATCTCACCCCCATTCACTTGTGATCTACCCGAGACCTCTATCAAACTTGCAGAGACCCAGAACCAATCATTTGACCTTTGTATTCTATTCTAGCTTGGCCTATTAGATTAGATCTATTTTTCTTATTATGTTATTAAGTGAGATACCTAAATCATTTTAAAATAACAATAGGATTTACTTTTTTTACAACATTAAATTGTTTAAAACAGTGGACTGAAAACCATCTAGGAAGTATCATAGTTCCCAGATCTAGCATACACTAGGCAATTCACTGCCCATATTGTTTAATTACTTCTGATGGTCTTACTTTCATTGTAGGTAGTTCCTCCTAGCCAAAAGGAAGCTCTCACAATCAGCTATGGATTTGAAAGTCATATGTGCACAACAACCCATCAACTAACATTTGAACAGGTATTTCTCCTACACCCGTTACCCTATCTATTTCATCAATACTTTAAAGAAACGATCTAAAAATCAAGTGAAACAATCATAGGAGTAAAGATACACTAGCGTAGAACTCAATTGGTAGATCGGTGCAAGACTCACCTTATAGAACAAGATTTTCCTTATGGTGTAGGACTTTCCTTTATATTGAGTATTGCACTCATAATACAACATCGATCTTATCTAGGTCATCAACTTTGAATTCCTTTAAATAAAGTATTTTCACATAATATAGATATCTTGGGCTACTATTGACACAAATAGCGACACAAAAACATGAGAATGAGAAGTTGTCACTACCTCAACTTGTATTCATGTATATTTTGAGTTTCAGTCACTTTAGTTGTTAGGATACGTAATGTGGCCAACATCTAAGTAATTATTATCACTGTGATTCTCTACAATCAAGCTAAGAACTAAAAAATCTTTTTGCGATTGACTCTCTCAAAGGATTCAATCACCAACCTCCTCTGCAGTTATTGAGATTAACTCAAGTTTAAACACCACAAAGACTACTTTGTAACATCAAAATTTTAATGAAATAGAAACAAGGGAAAAAAATTTACATGATGTTCTTTGTTCTAAATTTATACAATTCAAAACACACATTCCATTTCTAATCCATCTCATTACAGAAAATCATATGCAAATGTAATGACTCGGTGTAACACCAATCTCTCATTTCATGACTTGACATTAAAATGATATCTCATGTTTAACTTGTTCCTTTTTATATAATGTGTACTTTTATTCTTTTACCCATTACAAGTCACTCAAGTGTTCTGTCTAAGAAGTCTATCTAAGTATCTATTACTGATACTCATATAAAATCTCGCAATCTTAGACGAGGTGACATAAGACAATGTAACTAGTAGTTTTTGATACTTTGGCTAAATAATTATATATGTTTACGATGTTTACATTCCAAGACAACATACTCTTCAAAAGGAATATGTCTTTCACCCCACTCTATCTATTATCTAGGTTGGTCTTCCTTGAATTCTATCAACCAAACCTAAGTCAAAGTTTCACACTAAATAGGGGCAGCTCACATACACTAGTTTTGTAGTCTATTCATGGTGACTAAGGATAAATAGACATACTCAAATCGAATTTCGTATATTTTTGTGTTTTTACTTACCTTAGGTCAACATAAGTTGACAACAACACTTTTTCATGTGTCTATCTCTGTTTAGAGTATAACTATGAACCAAATTTCCACTTATGTCATTTGACTTAATTGAAGTGAGTGGGGTGTTGGAGCATAGTTGGCTACATCAAAGTATCCTCATAATAACTCCCATCACTAAGAGGGTAATCTGTGGTAGCCCCTACATTACAATAAACTACTAGTCTCTTTTAACACAACTAGCATACTTAAGGAAACAATAGATTATTAACCTTTAATTTATTATCTTGTTTAATTATCATTAAACATCGTACCTAATGGTCCACTAAGTCTGATTGATCACAAATAAAGGATTGAAAATGTACTTTTACACCAGTTGAAGGTATGCAGATAAATTATGCACTCATTCTTGTGAACTCTTATTTATTAACCATTATTTCATTTATCTATAAATATTATTCCAATACCAAGTAAGTAAGATCATTAAATTTCTGTACTTTAATTCAACTATGTAAACAATCTTTGTTGAAAGCTTGTTAATTAGACTTACAGATATCATAATATTTAAAACCATCTTACTAATTCTTTTAAGCTTTCCAATTTCCATTTATTGTTTTCATATAGTAGAGCATACAACTAATCAACAATAATGATATACTTTGTCACATAAATAAGGATAACGTACTTAGATTTGATTTCATGATAAAAATTAAGTATCCTCTTCTTCATAATTAAAGACTATTATCCTATTCATGAAATATGAAAACATAAGGAGTATGTATTTAATAAGAATTCCAGATTAAACTATGTAGTAACTATCTTTTTTTCCTTTTTTGAATAAGGATCTATATATCATAATCATCATATTTATACCAATACCCCAAGATTAAATGAGTCATATATATATATAGAAGTCATTATCCAAGCATAATTTTATTGTTTAGATTTTATTAATCCATTCATGTTAATACTTAATAATATTAATCAAATCTAGTCATGCATGTTAATATTAAGAATATGAACTAAATCTAAGTCTTATGTGACCCTTAAAATAAATCAGTAATCACCAACCATTATAAAAAAAATCAGTTATCAGAGAGAGAGTTCACTTCATTTTAAACTTAATAAATATTCCATATGATTATAAGAAAACATTTTTCAGCAGTACAACATTAATTTGATACATCCTCATAGTTTTTCTAGCAGGTTCTTTTCAAGAGAATTTCAATACATAAAGCATCTAAATGAAGAAAATGACTTCGTTAATAAAACAAATGCAACTTTATATAATTATTTCTCCTATCACTTTTCATGAAGTCCATCTACAAAATTGGTAGCATGAATTAGTTCACAAGAACTGAGCATGATAAGCATTATAATGATAAAAAAAATGCTCTTATCTAACATTATCGTAAAACGAACATTGTTGTTTATGAAAATGTTCCAAGTACATAGAATAAGATAAAATTAAAATACCGTCCAAAAAGACACAATGTTAGAAATAGAGAAGAGCTCACTAATCTCCTTAAGAATTATTTTCCCATAAAATTAGTTAAGTAATCCAACAAAATTAATTCCATCCATGTTACAGTCATGATATTCATTCAAACATGATAAATTTTAAAACAACAACCTACTATCAAAGAGGATAATTAATAGAAGTCCACGATCAGACCTCATCAATATAAATATAATTCACTAAGACATAAGTTTCCGCTATATCACAACCAATTCCCTATCATCTATCTTAAAGGAGTTGATATACAAACACAAATGACTTTTCATGAAAAGAATATGGTCACTATAATTCATCTAACTAAATCCCTATTACTATCCAAAAAGGGATGCATACAAAACAAAGAAAAACTTGATAGGAACCAAATGTACTCACTGTACATTCCTACAAGAGATTTTCTCTAGCCATTGACAAGACAATTCAACACAAGGATTAATAAGTCTTGAAGGATTTGTCGATACAATGAAAAAAGATCAAAACCCATTTTATGAAAACATGTCTTTGACCAAGATGAGAGAAAGAGAGAGAGAGTCATAACACAAACATGCATTTCAAATGATCAAGCTTTGGTTGAATGCAAAAGAAACTCTCACATTAAATTACAGCATAATGAAAACCAAACAGTTCCAAATAAAAAATCACAGAGTATAGACTTCATCTAGCAAGGATCACGATAATAGTTTAATGATTAAAAATATCCTTAACAATGATCACAAAAAACTCATATCTTCAAGCATATTTGAAATAAACTCGAATTACGAGCATAGTCACCACTCAAATTCTTAAAAATGACAAAATTGCAAGCTCATTCCTAATGAGACATTTCGTAAGAAAATAACATTAAAAAAACATGCTTCATTCCAAGGAATACATTCCTTGTAAACTCTAATGACCCAAACCACTAAAATCATCAAGGTAAATACAAAACCTTGATATTCAACTAACATCACTTGTAACTAACAGAGCTCAAGGGTAAGATAAATCCATGTATGATAACAATAATATATAGGATGGATGGTTTCCAAAACAAATCAATATTCAAACCAACCCGTGTTGGGCGCATATTCAAATAATACTCAACAAACAAGAAGAAACAAGAACTTACCTAGTTTTCTCTACCCTTTTTCCTTACAAGATGACCCAAGAAGGGTGAAAAACACAATTAAAGGCATCCAAAATAGACTAAAAATATAGAGATGAAAAACTCTATCAGTCCACATTTATATTATGCACTTACAGTGCTCAAAATACCTCCATTGAGAGTACCCAGTATGGGTCGAGGCTTGACTCTCATAATAACAAAAAAAATTATAGTTATGAATCTCTACCAAAAATGAATTACCATCAATTGAAACAGGAATCCCAATATAGGTATTTTAAAAAAAATTGACCAAATAATATTTGATAACACCCAGTTTATTGACAACCTAAAATGTTATAAATGTTCGAAAGAACTTTATCTAGAACCTTGAGAACTCATTTCATGCCAACAAATTAAAAAATACAAGGATATTTATTTATCAAAGATAAATATGACACAATATCCTCTTATCAATCATTCTCATCTTAGTATAATGCAAACACATTGGTTTTTCAAAAATTTCCAAAACCCAAAATCAATATAATAGACTTAAAACTAATACAGTCATTTCTATTCACAAGAACCACAACCTTCATGAAATCCATAGAGGCAAGAAAAAGCAAACAACATGTAAACATGAAAACCATTCTTAGAGACATTTTCATGAAAGGAAGAGTTCGTTTAATGAAAACATTTAAATAAAAACAAGAAATCTTAAAGATATAGAACCTATCATGCCTGATAGTGCTCTTGTTTATTCTTCCATGCTTTAAGTCTCTCTGTAAAGATTCAACTGAAATATTTCAAATGAAAATGCTAAAAAAAGCCTTTGTAACTTCCCCCATTTTTTCTTATAGTTTCAAAAACAAAAAATTTTCTCATTATTTCCACCATCCAATGGATAGTTTTAATTTGCAACAGAATCGAACTAATAGTTTGAATAATAAAAATACTACATGCAAATCCAAAGAACTCGAAAAATATGAATACACAATAAAACCAAACCATTCCTTTTCCCTCAAACCCATCTTATTTATCCCCAGGAGGTTTCTACTCAAGGGTCAAGGTTTATTAATGACATCATAAATGCCAGTTTCCCCCCTCCCTTCGAAACTCCTGCCATGCCATCCATTTTGTTAGTTACAACTATCAATTGAAATTTCATTTTACCAATGCTTAGCAAGGTTGCCAACTCAGCAATTTCCACCACCACCATGCCTTGACCAAAATTGGTGGTACATAATATTTAATGAACCATTTAAATCTTCCTAATGCCTTTGGAATGGTTCCACCTCCATTCACTATCTTTCCATCCAATCCAACCTCATTTCCCCTTATGTTAGTTTGATGCCACTTAGTTAGGTTTCCTTAGTATTAGTTTTTAAACCATAGCTTAGGACCTTAGGAATAATTCATATTATAGCTTAGGATAATTAATATCAAAGACATGGGTAGTCCTTAATTACCCTTCTAGGAATTAATCATCATAATAAACATAATCACCTTAACTTAGGTTAAGGATAGGATAAATAGTCTATAACATCCTCATTTTAGACAATAGAACAAGTCAAATTTTTTTATTTTTTTATTTTTTATAATTGCATACTGGTTCTAAATACATAATTTAGAACTCACAATTCAAATAACCATTTATATAACAGACAACCATATGCAGCTGTAATGACTCGGAATACCTGCCGATCTATTCATTCCATGACTCGGTAATCTACCGATCTATTCATGAGTAAAAAGAGTTAGTGTTTTTATTTAACACAACACTCTTGCGGTTCTCTTCCCTAATCTGGGATTCAGAATGCTCTGTCCAAAGGAATCTAACTGAATAACTGTTACCATTATTCATCGGCATCTCATCCCTTAGGCTAGGTGAATTAGGACAACGCAATCAGCAGCTTGCGATACTTTGGCCAAAGATTTGAAACATACTGTTCATGTCTCGTATTCCTTAATGGCATACTCGTCAATCTGGAATACGTCCTTCACCCCATTCATATGTTATATAGAATGTCTTATACTGACTACTGTCAGTCCTTCCTTTCACAACTGAATCACTCGGAGGCAGATTAACAAGGTGATAATGTTATATGGTTACCCATGAGGATTAGGGATATGATGACATACCTGGTTCAACCTTGCAGTTTAACCAGTGTGTCATGATACCCCCAAATCTCCGAGCCAGTCTTATAACATGACCACGTTCTTAATCGGTCCCAGGGTAACTCATGCGAAATCAAGTGTAAATCTTAGCGATCAATGCAAAGGGTGTCGCCATAAGTCATCTGCATTGTTGTAACTTCGAGAAGATCCTAATCTCCTTGGAGGTATAGCCCTGCAGTCGACTTATGTCGTCAGCCTTTAAATCCGCCTTGAAAAGATCTACCCAATAATAAGCGTTACGCACTTGAGTTTAAATTACTTTTAAAGACTTTTCCCTAAGGTTAGCCTTTCCAAATCCCTGGATTATTTGTCTTAAGACGACCCTCCTCTATTAAAACCCATTACATGGTAGAGATATTACGGTCAAGTTCCCATCAAGGAGTCATTAGAATACACCTGATTCTAAAGCAACAAAATCGGACAATATCTCATAACCTTTGCTTGAGATTGCCATCTGAACTCCATTTGATTTCCTATCAGTTCTCTTAACTGAATTTATATCATACTTTTTAGTTTAAAGATATAAGTGATTAAGAATCCAATTTACTGTTGTCCTTTCATACTTAGGACTAGGGATTAGTAATTTAATCCAGTTTGTTTAGCGTTCTCTTTAGGCTCGTTTTTTTTTAACCTATCTTCTAGAAAGACAATTATTTAATTCTAATATTGCTTTCGCTGAAACAAATTAGAACTACTAAACACTCATAAGAATTTAATCTCATTTACTTACAAGCTTTCATTGTCAATCACAAAAGCATCCATATTATACAATGATAACAATGCCCCTTCGTTACATAAATCGGAGAAGGTCATCTTTCAGAAATAGAATACAACACATAAGTATCAAACACTTATTTCCATTCCTTTCAAAACTATACAATTACATTTTATGCAACAGCACACTTGATACAATGCTATCGGAAAAGAAACATCTTTTCCCATTTAGTACATCTATAAAATCAAGCTGTAATTCATTACAAATCAAATAAACAATCTGATCAGCTTGTCAGATCTGCATTACTTTTACCTCTTACGGTAACCATCTGCAAAAATAGTCAACATGAGTCAGTTCAATGAACTGAGCATGATAATCACTAACTTTTAAAACAATTGCAATCCATCAATTGTTTTCATTAAACACCCTGTTTAAATGAGATCAAATATCCAAATAAGTAAACACATTCAGACTATGACCTTGTAATACAAAATGATTACAATTATGTAACTCTATCATTGTTACAAAATAGTCATAATCTCATTCTAATATTTCATCAAATATTAAAAGGATCAAGGAACGAATGTACACAACAATCGTCGAATCCAAAATCACAATATTGGTCAGATTGTTTCATTCTTCCAAAAAAAAGAATAACATAACAATTCGGGACTTCACCAAAATGTTACAAAACAATTTCCCACTATTTGACAAATATCAACAAATATGAAATAAAGGAAGAGAAAGAACGAATCCAATCATACTTCCTTTCACCTATGTTCATCACTGTACCGTCTTCACATATGAAAACATTCAACCAGTATATAAATGAACAAGTTAGACAAGCCGCAAGCAAGATCACTGTACTAAATCAAGAAATAGAAACACAGCAACATTCCTGTACAGCAACTAACACATCAACAATTCATATAACAACCCTAAGCCCAAAGCTACTTCATTTAAAAACACAACAAGGCTTTAGAATCAAGTCCGAAATCAGAAACCTCTAAAGTATCGTTGTCAACAACAGACTTATTTACAATAAGCGATTGATGCATCTACAAGACCATACAGAGATTTCCTTACCAATGCCATGATATACACTATCGCCTCCTATAAGAAATCAGAAAGGAACACAATACTCTGTATATACATCTGTACTAATCGAAGTTAGCCACAAGTACTTACGATTAACTTATACAGGGTCACGTTACCTGATACAGGCCATTATTCTGACAAGATTTCCAATATCAACAACAGTATATCAAGTCAAGTTTCAACTGAAACAATAGAAGATACAAGTTAACTTCCTCAATCCTCTAAACCTGAACTACAGTGAAATGGTAAACAATTGTCACTGTTTCCCTTTGGACAAGTAAATAGTGTACAGGCTAAAAACTCAGGCAGAACTTTTTTAATTTACGATTTAAAATCAAGAACCCGACTAAGTCTTGCGCCTTTTTCGTACAAGATTTCAAGGAACGAACATAAAAATATATCCAAGAAACTATACAACAAAATCCATGCAACACAAGGGTAATTCCAAGAAATACAGAGGTCTTAGTACGTGTCCTTCCTTCCAACCACTGGTTCATCATTCACCAACTATTTAAACATATTCAAATTGAACAGCGGCCCAAATAGAAATATAAATCATTGAATCGTCTCCTCTGAGTCGTTCAAAATATATCCATTATAAATCTATAATTACCCATTACATGCAGAAAACGGGTTTACGCCCAAAATCGCAGAACCCAACAACAGTATAAGATGGAATTAATTAATAAATTCTTCTATACCCTTCATGGCAAACATTCCAAATGAAACAAGTGAAGCAAATCAAATACCCTTTTCGAGCAAGGAAATTGACTGAGCCGCTTTAAAACTTTCAAACAGCTTTCAAAAAGAAATGCAATGCATACCCAAGAAATCTATACTCCTTATTTATTTCAAATAACCAAGGTCAGAAAGCCTGTTCCTTTCTCTACAAAGCTTCCACGAAATCAAATAACAAAACACCAGGATGAATTTACATCCACAGCAGTAGATAGTAATATACGATTCAACCATGGACTCCACAGAGTCGATAAAATAAAGTATAGATGTTTCAATATCATTCATAGCCAACAAATAATCTCGTTTCCACAATAACAAGAAAAATAACTTCCGCTAGGTCGTATAAACTACGGTAACACAACATTTACCTGTTCCTAACAAAATTAGGAAACAATGAAAACCCAAAAAGTATCATTAAACACTGTCAACAAAACCCACGACAGAGTTTCCAAAGAAGCGATAATACTGATCAATCTTTCAGTATTCATCAAATCATTCCATACAGTTTCCATAACAAGAAACAGCGACCACTAATCAAAAACATACAGTGGTCTTATACTACACACAGGTATATTCTAAGGGCTCACGCCAAATAGGCCGAACACTCAAACTTTCATAAATAAATACCTCACATGTATAAGCTAGAATTAATACTCAAAGCAAATAGGGCTGAAATTCGATTTCAATAAACACCCATCAAGAGGAAATTGAAAAATCGAACCAGAAGAGATACAGTGCCAAAAATCAAACAAGATCTCCATAGAAGATTCATCTAATTTTCACAAAACATTTGAACAGAGTTGTTTTAATAAAAGCACTTGAAAGACAGCAAGATATTTAAAGGTTAGGGCCTAGCATGCCTGTATTTTGATCAAATTTCCGAAGCAGACCACAGGAAGAGCTCAAACTTCCTTTTCTTTTTCCACGATAAAGCGACCAACAAAATTTCGCTATCTCCATCACATATATATCCTCCATGACAGAGAAAAGAGCCAGAGAAATTCATTCTTGCCATGCAACTCAAAGAGAACTGGTGCAAAGAACCAGTAAACAAGCAGAGCAAAAACCAAAAATCGCGATAAGCCAAACAAACCCACAAACTTCCCATTTGCATGCCTTCTCGCGAGTTCCGAGCTCGCTTTCCGAGAAAATTAAATGCCATTAAACCAATTTTCCCGCTTAAACTCAACTTCCACCGACCGCCAGATTTGGTGACAGTCCATCTAAAACTCATGTTCATTTCCAAACTTAGCGACCTGCCACGTCCTCACCGGTTAGCCGTCACCTAAGCCTCCGCCATGACCTGTCCTTCATCCTTATCCCTTACATTTATTGCCATAGAAAACACCGCCCATGGTTCGCCACCCTTCATAGGCCCCTTCATAATCTCTTCATTAGTTAGGTTAGTATCTTAGGTTAGAGTTTAGGGTAATACCCACACTAAAAAATTTACACAAAGATACTAACTTAGGATATTAACAAATAGCCTAGGTCTAGGTTAGACTAACAATAATCTAACCCCTAGGTTAGGTTTTAGTTTTAGGTTACTAACCCTTAATAATTCAGTTTGGTCCTTGTCCTGAAAACTCGAAAAGACCTGTATCATACCTTCTAGAACAGAGTTAGCTCCTGTTCTTATTGCAGAATTGTATGTCAATGAATTATTACCTGGTCTACAATCAAGACCTTCCAGATATACTTTGATATCGGGAACCATTTCATTTCCCAAGATCAGCCTAAGTCATACTCCTGACCTGCTTAATCAATGCTTCAATACCTTGCAACCTGTTCAAGGTCTGTGATCTAATTCATCACAAACAGATTTAAAGCATTACTTGGATCAATTCCACTGATCCAAGTCTAGATATTATAGATGAATATCTCTTTAGTTCATTCCGTGATCAGATTAATATTCAGACACAAAATGAAATAAATAAAAGAGTCTATTCATATTTTGACTCAGTCAAGATCTACAATCTGCAAGAAATTCAATACATATCAAGCATGATTTCTGAATCGAGGAACACATCCTTTTACAAGAAATCACATATCAACACTTGTATGCTTAGGAGAAAGTAACAACAGTTCAGGGTGTTACATAGTCAAAGGCACTTAGATTAATTAGGTCCCAATTATTAATGAAAAGACATTACCTTTAATAATTTTATCAAAATGATGACTTAGATCACATAGTATGGTGCATCCATAAGATTCTACATGATGCCCATGTGATCCCTAAATGTAATCTTGAGTTCAAAAATCACACATACTAATTGGCTCAATCAAAATGATCGAAACATCACAAAATCATAGCCATTCCTTAGATCATTGTAATTGATCCAAAGTATGGTTATTCTTGCATTTATGAAATAGGCAGAGAAACAAGTTCATAATGCAATTTAGGCCATGTAGAGTCATAGTATTATTAGATGAACTTTATTTCATTCACCAATGTAAGTACGTATTTCAAATTTCAACGTAAGGAATATGCAAAAAACTTCATTATTAATTCATAATTGTATTGGCATGATTGTATTCAATTTTAGAAGATAAAACATATCATCTACAGAAAACATGATGACTTAGTTTAAAAGAGTACACCATCTTCAAACAAGAATCATTTATCAACATTTGCTACTTCAATTTCAAAAGAAAGAAAGAATAACTACCATGGTAGAGGCATTAAATACATCCCCTCTAAAAAGCATCATCGTACCTATAATTAACTTAATCCACATTCATAATAAATAAAAATAATCATAATTATAATTTGTGTATCCAAAAAATTTCAAATAGAACCCAGATTTGTAAAAATTTAATTTTTTCATAAGTTATTACAATATAAAAATTGTTGTCCTAGTACTAAAAAATTATAGTACTTTCCCAAAACTCGCATAAATTTAAGAATGTTTTCAAGAAATGTCTTTAATTATCTAAAAAATCATAATTAACTCTATTCAAACAGGTGAGGAAAAACAAATTTCATATCCCCAAGGTTTTCCCATGTTGCTCTTTCTTCATTAAACTAGTCCCACTAGACCTTGCATTTACTGATTTCACAATTTTTTAAGTGTGAATGGTGAGTTTCCACCACTCTTATGGGTTCAAAAATGATTATTACTGGGTCTTGGACCTACAAGGAATCTCAATTTAATACATGTGATAAAATCTAAAATGTATTTCTTAAGAAAATAAATATGAAAAACATCATGCACAAATGCAACCTTACGAAAAAAACTAAATGTATTTCTATTAGATATAATTAATTCAAGTACTCCATGTAATCTAAAAATTTCATACAAAAATCTTTTTTCTAAAAAAGGTGAATCATCTTTAAGATTACCAATAATAAAATGCTCTATCTTTTTTAATTTTACAACCACAAATAAAATAATATCATGCTTATGTTTAGATATAGTCAGCTCCTGAAAAAAAATCCATACTTATTACTTTCTACTTATATTGTGGTATGCTATGAGGATACAATAAACCATCTACGTACATTTTCTTAGCCTTAATGTGATGACATTCAAAGCAATGTGAAATAAAATTAGTTATGCCTTTCTTCATCCCTTTCCAAAAATATTGATGTTTTACATCAGCAAGCATTTTTGTAACACCAAGATGTCCTAAGTAAGGTGAATTATGAAATTCCATCATTAACTTTTTCCTTAAATAATTTTCTTAAGGTACAAACACTCACTTATCATATCTTAAAATTTCTTCATTATCAAAGCTAAAACATTTATATCTTGCATCATTAATATCTTCAACAAGTGTTGGTTTTACTTCCTAAAAATACGAATAAGAATTCATGGCATTCTTTACTTCATCCTTAAACCGAGTTCTCAAATTTACAAGTACAAAAATATGTTTCCTACAAATTAGTGGATTGCCACCCTATTTTCTTTACCTTTAATGTAGCTTATGTCAAAATCATATTGTGACAAAAACTCTTACCATCTTCATTGTCTTGCATTCAGATTTGGCTGAGTAAAAATATACTTCAGCCCAAGGTGGTCCATTTTTAATTCAAAAGGTCTTCCTAAGAGATAATATCTCCATACTTGAAGTGCATGAACTATGGTAGCAAGATCTAGGTCATGGGGATCATAATTAAACTCATGTAGCTTGAATTTCTAGCTCTCAAAAGCTATAACATGATCATATTATAAAAGTATACTTCATGTCCTTCTCTAGAAGTATCTGTAACTACCGTAAAAGCTTCCGTTTGGTTCCAGAACAATCAAAATAAGTGCAAAATTTATTTATTTCATTAGATTTTTAAATGTTGATTTTCATTTATCACTCCACAGAAAATTTTGTCTTTCTTTTGTAACAAAGTAATCAGGGCAGTGACTTTTGAAAAGTCCTTAACAAATTTTTCTGTAATAACTGGAAAGCCCCATGAAACTTCTGACTTCATGTACATTTTTAGGTGCAAGCCATTCAGGTATTGCTGCGATACTTGATGGATCAACTGATATTCCATCTTTGCTTATGAAATTTCCTAAATAATGTACTTGTGTTTCATAAAAGGAACATTTTGACAATTTACCATACAATTTTCTCTTCCTCAAAATTTCAAGTATAATCCTTATATGCTCATTGTGTTCTTCTGTACTTTTTGAATAGATAATAATACCATATAGGAATACAAATACAAATTTATCCAAGTATTCTTGAAAGATTTTTTTTATCAGAGAAAAACTTGACAGAACTCACACAAGAATTCCACGTGGGAAAATAGGCCAGGTTTAAGGGCACAAATGGATAGGAAGAACCCATGCATGGAAGGAAAGTTTAACATTCAGGACTTAGCTGATTTTGAGCATGAAGACCTATTTTTAGAAGATGGCGTGTGTAGAACACACCAACAAGGCAGAGACGTACACCACACATTGTTTATCTTTAGAGGATCAGATCGAAGCATTTTGCATGGAGACAACCTAAGAATAGGATTGTCACTTTAGTTAACTATAAGAGGTCTATAGATAGCACACTTGCATGTGTGGCTATGCCTGTAAATGGCGTGTGGCTATTAATAGCATGCGGCCTATTTTTGGAATAGATAAGTGGTGAAGGGAAATTTCCCGCCCTATATATATGATGTGAATCACATAGTAATAGGGAGAGATATATAGGTATATGCAGAGTGTAAGAGGTAAGCATAAAGAGATATGTGCATATGACTGGATTACTGTATCAGATCCATGCGCACATCGGTATAGAATGCCATTATTGTAAGGAGCTTCTGTGTTTATTAATAGATGGAAGTTATTGGCTGAATCTAAGTGTCATTCCTGTGTGTAATTGAGTAGTGCATGTTCTTGATTCAATCATGATTATTGTTTAATCTTGTTCTTTCATAGATCTGAATATGGCATGCATTGTAGAATGATGGATTAGTTATGGATCTATATGTTTCTTCCTTCATCACGCTAACATCCTGCTACAACAACCCTAAAGAGGGACCTGGTACCTTTGCGTGCTTTGGGTGAGCACTCAGTCTAGGTTGAGTGATGTGCCAGCACGTCTAGGGTGTTATCTGGTAAATTCTAGGCTACATCATTGGTTCTATTGTCGGGACCTCTTTTTCAGTTGTTTTCAGGATGGTTCATGATGAAGACATACCGGTTAACTCTAGCAAGTATTGAGGAGTGGATACATGATCTGGAGGAAGAATATGCACGGCGGTTCAGCATTGGATCTGAGTTTAATGCACACACTTGGGTAGAACAAAATCTGTATGACAGCTTATATGAGAGATTTTTCACCATCTTTCCAGTAGAATTATACGAGTGGCTGATTGCTTATGCATCTAAGCAGAATTGGAGGTATCACACACTTGTCTGGACACATGAAGAATTTCAGGCCCTTTATGATGTTGATCTGATCTAGACTCATGTTGTGGATACGTGGTTTCATGGTGTTCTAAATAGTTATATTCTGGAATATTCAATTTCAACATATTCTTTCCCGGAGGTAGCTGAATTCCAATTTTTGCGGTATCCTAGAGGAGCATATCTGTAAGGTATTCCACTGGCGATCAAGATCTTGATGGTAACTTTGAACCTGGAGAGTAAACCAATGGCTAACTAAACTTCACCACACGCAAGGGAAGGAACAGGTTTGGTGAAAGATGGCAGACCTAGTGGTAGAAAGGTAGAGAGAGGAAAGGTGGCTTAAGTATAATGAGGCGCACGAGAGGGAGATAGAGAAGCAGTGTACCATTGCAAAAAGTATGGCATTGAGGAGAGAGATGGCTCATGAAGGATTTGAAGCTCACATAGAAGACATGGAGCCAGAGCATCAGGAACTCCCCCATCTTGGAAAGCATGACAGAGATCCCCCCTTGGCTTCACACAGAAGTGTGCCAGCAAAGACTACCTAGGCCACGGGCACACATCTTAATCCACCTGGTGACCTAGCCCTTGCACTTGGTTTTCCAGTATCTAGTATGACAAGTAACCAACAAGCTAACTTGGGAAGTAGGAGAGCAGGAGTAAGTCATGGAGCAAGTACATCAATGGCAGGACAGATGACTTCAATGTTATTTGGAGGAACATTTTTAGGCACATCATCCACACAGAATGTGAGCACACAGAATGTTGGATTCACCTCTGGAAGTGGAACTACCTCACAGACTATAGGGGTTCAGTATAGTACTACTATCAGAGCATAGGGGAGTACATCTACAGGTCCTATTCCAGCTACAGGTGGAGGATCAGGAGGTATAGGTGGTTCTAGTTCTAGTGGATCTGGTGGTTCTAGAGGCAGAGGAAACACAGGAGATTCTGGATCAGGTGGTCAAGGCCGCAACAACCACAAAATATCTATATGGAGATGTCTCTTCATCTCCTGGAGTATAGAGGTATAGAGGATGCTTGTCGAACATGTGCATATGTGTGAAATATTATGGCACATGAAAGGGATCATGGCTTCTGAGCGTAAGGCAAGTCAATTTTCTACTACATTACAAGGACGTGCACACAGCTGGTATAGGAAGTTTGACCCTGATCAAACTTGCATGGATTATGTAGCATTGAAGGATGCTTTCTTAAAAGAGTTCTATATCCTGGAGTTTGAGCAGAAGAGTATCAGTGCTCAAAGATATCAAGCAAGGCACTACTGAGAGTGTACGTGAGTATGATGCCCATTTTAAGACACTTCTATCTAAGTTGTCTTATGATATTCACGCCAGCCAACATGCACAATGGTTTGTTGGAGGATTGATTACACCATTTAGAAGGGCGTTGTCACATAAGACATACACTGATCCACATGAAGCATTGGAGGTAGCCCTACATGCTGAGGTAGTTGGGAGCATTGACATTGGTGTTAGTCCATTCTTAGAGGCACAGATTGCAGCCATGGAAAAGTAGCTAGAAAAGTTATCAGCAAATTCAGCTCATGAAACATGCTCAGGGATTTGGTGTACAGATTGTGAAGTGGAAGGTCACACCAAGGATAGTTTCCCTCACAGATCTATACATTCATTATTGTTAGACTGTGAAATCTATCATTTGAATCATGATGCTAGCCACTGTCCTTTGTTACAGCGCATGATAAGGAAGAATGTATCCTACTTTTGCAAGATTTGTAGGTCCATGACCCATGATACTAAGGATTGTCAATTGATTGGTCAGATCCATGATGCTATAGACATTGGGGTATGACAGATAAGTGTAACAGATAACTCTAAGAACAAGAATGAGCACCAGGATTGGGATCATAATCAACTGTGCTATGATAGGAATGAGGGCCATTTTGAAGGAGGTCATGGAAGAGGATGTGGATATCGAGGTGGATATGGAGGACGAGGCCATGGTGGAGGAAGAAGTGAGTTTCCTCAAGGAACGTGCTATACATGTGGATCCCCTGATCATTATAGGTGTGAATGTCCCCAGAATGTTACATGTTCTTTCTGTGGAAAGAATCATAGCTATGAGGAGTGCCCAGACTTATATGAGCATCTCAGTAAACAACATAAGTAGGAAAACAAAGGTGCAGGGATGGTTAGGATCCAGCGCACGGAGGAAAATTAGTGGATGCCCAAGATAGCACCAAAACCTGAGGCCTTAACTATGAAGATTACCACATGTGCTGAAGTGGCACGTGTAAGAGAGGCATCGTACCAGAAGCCTACAATCACTAAGGAGGAGGTTTTGCATGCAAGGTACCCAGATCCTGCCCATCAGAAGGAAGTCTATCAAGAGACCATGGAGGTCCTCAGAAATCTTCAAGGTGAAATACAATGTTTAAAAGAGCAGTCCAGAAAGATGGAACAGAAGAAAGAAGCAGGGAAGGTCCCCTCTGATATTGATGACATCAGAGAGGTGTGTAAAATGTTGTGCCAGGAGAATATTATTCCATTATTAGGGAATTGGTTGAAGGGGAACACTCCATACGAAAGCACTGAGAATGAATGAAAGATCCTACATGCAACTATTCCCCCTGATAGCATTGACTATGATAAAGAGATCACTCTGAATGTTGTTGTAGATGGATGGTTGTTGAGCAAATATATTGATTGATACAGGTGCAGAAGTCAATGTGCTTACTTTAGATGCATGGGTACAAATGGGGAGACCTCCATTACAGACCATCATCTAATGTGTTGTTTATGGAAAATAGGACTAAGGCCACTCCCATAGGAGTTTTGAAGGATGCATCTATAACCATACAAGGGGCCAAATTCACTGGGGATTTTGAGGTATTAGCACTTGCAAAAGCATATAGTTTTCCAGCCTTGCTTGGATGCCCTTGGTGTTATGTGAATAATGTTGATTTGAGATTCAATAAGGGGTATATCAGCTTTGAGAACAAGGAGGAAAGGGTTGTGATACCTTTGACAGATGGGAATTCTACACCATATGTTGAGCCTCTAAGTGAGGAGGACTTAAATAGAATCTATGTACATGTTATTCAGGACCCAAAGGTCAATGAGCCATCAAAGGAAGGCATCCTACAGTGGGAGGATTCTCACTCTATTAGTGATACTATGAGTATTTCTTGTGACAATTGGGCTCATGGTACATATGAACTAGTAGGAAAAGGTAAAAAGTGTGGTTGCACACAAGAATGGACTTCATTCTATTCGAAGGATAGGTAGCACAGTACCTTGGTATACAGGAGCATAAAAAGATCTTCCTATGTATTCTTACAATCCATGGAGGCACAAGTGGATAGACTAGGTCAGGAGAAGAGACATGTTAGCATATGTCTTGCACGGGACAACAAAACACTGGTGGGTAGTTCATAGAGATAATATTATGGAGTGGAAGGAGATCAGAATCACCTTATCTACCAGGTTTGTAAGAAGCAATGCACCTACACAGATTTTCACTTATAATGGTGATCAACCTGTTCAACACCACATTCAACAGTGTGAGAGACTCTAGACAGCAGGACAGGAAGCATTACCACCTTCACTCTAGGTGCATAAATTGTATTCCACTCTACAAGGGTGTGCACACACTTGGTATGTATATGTAGAACTACATCGAGAGACTAGAAACTGGAAAAATTTGACTACAGGAATGATCCAGACCTTTGACTACTTTTCTTCCCAACCTCCAATAGAAGAGGCATTAAAATTTGTCAAGTGGTTAACCATGGGAGATAGTGCAAAGGTGGAGGAACTCATACAAGAATTATTTGGTGAGACAGAATCAGGCACATGTTTTGAAGAAGAAGGAGAAGACTCCATATTTCTTGAACATGCTTGCCTTGAGAAAGAAAAAGGAAAGATGGTGTACATCGTGGATGATGAGGAAGTTGAAAACCTAGATATTGACCATTCACAGGGGGCGCGTGAGGTCTTGGATAGTGTAGATAAGGATACACACGCATACCATGAACCAATGAAGACAAATAAGGTCAATATAAGATCAGAGGCTGAGCCTAAGGAGGCCATAATTGGAGACTACTGGTCAGACTCAGAGGTGGAAAAGATTATTAGGTTACTACAGGATTACTAGAACTTATTCCCTTAGGGTATCATGAACTTAAAGGCGTGCATGAATCACTTGGGGAAATGAAGATAAAACTTAAGGAAGGTGCACGTTCCAGTTAGAAAGAGACCTTATAGAATGAATCCTAATTTGCGTGAAAAGGTAAAAGAAGAAATTGATAAAATGTTGAAATCTGGAATTATCAAGCCCCTTGATGAGTCAGAATGGGTTAGTCCAATGGTGATCAGTATCAAGAAGGATGGTAGAATTTGAATATGTGTGGACTACAGGGAGCTAAATGTTGCATGTGTAACAGATCCATTCCCTACACCATTTACTGAGGAAATACTAGGAGTTACAGGGCACAAAATATATTCATTCACAGATGGGTTTTCTGGGTATCATCAGGTTAGGATTTCTCAGGAGGATCAAGAAAAGACAAATTTTACTATTGAATGGGGCATCTTTTCCCATACTGTGATGGATTTTGGATTGAAAAATGCACCTGTTGTATTCTCACGCATAGTTATTTAGGCATTCAAATATTTTATTCACAACATCTTACAGGTCTACCTCAATAATTAGACAATATATGGGCTTGTTAAGGATCACTGTGACAATTTGTGCTTAATGTTTGAATGATGTGGGAAGTTGAGTATCTCTCTGAACATCAAGAAGTGCATATTTGCTACACCTTTTGGAATACTATTGGGACACATAATCTGCAAGGAAGGATTACTTGTTGATCCAGCTAAGGTTGCAGTCATTTTAGGGTTAGAAGCACCTACCAGTCAGAGTGAGGTGCATGGATTTTTAGGTCACACAGGATATTATAGAAAATTCATCAAGGGATATGCAAAAATTTCCACACCTCTGGAGGAGTTACTGAAAGGAAAAGGTACATTCTATTGGGGAGAATCACAGCAGCAGTGCATGTTTGAAACATTGAAAGAGAAACTTACTACCGCATCTATCCTACATTTTCCTTCATGGGACAAACCATTTCATGTACACGTGGATGCCTTTGGCATGGCCATTGGCAAATATTAGCTCAACCTAGAGAAGGTATTGTTGATCATCCTATCTGCTTTGCTAGTAGGAAGTTGACGCCTGCTGAACAAAATTATACAACTAGAGAGCATGGAGCTTTATCAATGATCTATGCATTATAGAAGTTTTGACAATACTTGTTAGCAATCCCATTTGTTTTTTATACAAATCACATGGAATTGAAGTATTTGGTGAAAAAACTCATCTTACAAGGGCACATATGTAGATGGGTACTCCTATTTCAAGAGTTTGATTTCACAGTTGTGGTGAAGCTAGGGAAAAGTAACTCTAGACCAGACCACTTGTCTAGAATTAACTCAGGAGAGGAAGCACAAAAATTGAAGAAACCATGCTAGATGCCCAGTTATATAGGTTACAATGCGTGCCATCAGAATTAGAAGACATTGTTATCTTTCTACGGACTGGTGTGGCACCAGAAGGAATGAAGGCATTAGAAAAGAAACAACTTGCTATACGCGTGGCACCATTTATGTTAATTAGTGGTGACCTCTACAAGTTAGGCAGAGATGAAGTATTACGTCGTTGTGTATTAGAGCATGAGCGCAAGGATATTATGGAAGAATCCCATGGTGGTATTGCAGGAGGCCACTATGCAGGTGATGCAACTGCCTGAAAAATCCTACTTGATGGATTATGGTGGGAGACATTGTATAAAGATTGTAAAGAATATTTTAAGGCGTGTGACCATTGTCAGCATCTAGGAAAACCAGAAAAGAGATGAGATTCCTTTGAGACCAATTACTAGTGCCGAACCATTTGATAAATGGGCCATCAAATTTGTAGGACCTATTTCACTAGCCACACATAGGACTGGATCATGTTATATCATTACTTGCACATATTATCTCACACGGTGGGTAGAAGCAGCACCTACGAAGGACTATACAGCATCTACAATAAGCTAGGTTTCTATGGGAGAATGTTCTTACAAGATATGGATGTCCTTTAAGTTTGACAAATGATAGGGGTACACACTTTTTAAATGAAACAATAAGGATCCTATTAGATGAGTTTATGGTTGCCCACCATAAGACTACACCTTACCACCCTCAGGAAAATGGAACTGCTAAGGCTTTCAACAAGATTTTGAGCCAGACATTGACAAAAAAATTGTGATGTTGGAAGAAAGGATTGGGATGATAAAGTGTCAGCTATTTTTATTTGGGCATATAGAACAACTTATAAGAGATTGAACAAGGCCACACCATTTCAGTTGGTGTTTGGTGCATTCTTCCTATAGAATTTATGTTACCTTCTTTGCTTATTACACGCACTAGAGGTCTAGCTGATGAGTATGCTTTAGAAGAGTGGATTGAAAATATGATTCAGTTGGATGAGCAATGAGCCATAGCATGTTGGAGTCAGAAGCAAGAAAAGGCCAGGTAGAAAGCATGGCATGACAGAAATATAAAGGATAAGAAGTTGGAGTTGGACAAATGGTACTTCTTTATGACTCTAAGTTCTTGCGCCATCCAGGAAAGCTCAAAGTACATTGGTTGGGGTCATATGTCATCACTTACATACTTGAATCAGGTGCTTTCCAGTTAGAAGCACTTGATGGAACATGGCTACCCAGTTACTTTAATGGGAGTAGGTTGAAGCCCTACTATAAATAAGTCTTCTTGGTGTTTGTAATAAGGCAGTATTTCCATTTAGATTAGGTTTTCAATTTCCTTATGTATTTCCTTCATTGTCGTTATGCTTTGTCAATTTAGTTGTTGTTCTTGTGTAAATAAGTGCATGCTTGCGCATGAAGCTAATTACTATGTGAAGAATGTTTATGTGCAGAGGACTGCACATACTTTTAGTGTGGGGTGGTTGTAGTTATCCAAGTAAAAGACTGTGGGAATTGAAAGGTGAAAGGAATAAGCTGCTACAGGTGTGCTTTAAGTCAAAAGAAGATTGCTTCTCAAAAGTGACCAAGGATGGAGATGAATGAAAGGATAGTATAACACGAGGTAAGCAGAGGCCATGATAACTACTAGGAGAAGGTACAATGACGAGGTACTTGGGTGCAAGGGCACACGCTGAAGAGAAGTCTATGACCAGAGGGTAGGAAGGCACGCTAGAAGGTTATAGCTGGGGCATGAAGATGTACCGTGTGGAATGAATGAATTTATTCAATGAATGAGAGGATATTTGGTAGGTGAAGGAGTAATAAATGCATCAAAATTTGAAAAATTATATAAGGATGGGATGTGAATTCATTTTTACCATTGCGACTAAGAGTATTTGAGGAAAGAGCTAAGTGTGAAGAGCCGAGTGATTGGGTTAAGGTGCGAAGGGTGTGAAACCAAGCATGACAAACAGATCTATGTGAAAAGAAGCTTGCGTCCCCAGGTGGTGAAGGGTTTGAGCAAAGCAAGGTGACAGAGAGGAGTTAGGGCACAAAGTTTCCACCTAGGGCATGATTGAATTGAGCTAGGGTTTGATTTGGGCAAAATTACAGAGTTAAAGAGGAGATGATTGCAAGGTAAAAATGGCACCCAAGAAGGCAGCTACAGCAAGAGAAAAAGGAAAGAAGAAGGTGGTCATGTGAGGAGAAAGAGATGGCACCCGAAAGCAATTTTTTAGAAATGTAATATCCAGAAGGAGTCATCATCGGCCAGGAATGGGATTCACACATCAGAAAGAGAAAAGTAAGTGAATACAATCATAGGACCTCAGAGAACAAGAAGGAGCTCAATTCCTTGCTCACTACAAGGATGAACAAATGTATGGTGGATGACATGTCAGTTTATGATGATGCAGGTGAGAAGCTTCTGAAGAGAATTGGGGTCTACCAATTATATGAGCTTCCATATTTTGGGAAGTATGAGCCCTTGTACCAGTGGCTCATGAGCAGAGTGCATGAGGAATTCTTCTACTTTGTAGGACACAGAGTTAGAATCTCATCCGTGCTTATCTCAATGGTGACAGGTTTGAAGGCCACAGGAGAGGATATAAAGAATGATCTCATAGATAAATATGTGATCTTAAAGACCAAACAAGAGTTGGGGTACCTGAAGGGTCCATGTGGGTATGGATATAGACAAGTTGAAGAACTATCTGGTTATACAAGTAATAACACACCTTGTTACAAAGTTAAATGATCAGGAGTGGTGGTCACAGGTAAATACTATGTGGTTACACATTGTGCACAAGATGTCAGAAGGAGTAGTCTACAATATTGTAGGATACATTGTAGAGAAAATAGTCAAGGAAGTGCACACATGAGGGAAGATCAGCTTTGGGGTTGTTCTATTATCACTGGTATTCATGGAAATTGGAGTACCAGACGGGCCAAAGGAAAAGGTATGGGAATACCCCATGGAGAATAAGTCACCAGCTGAAAGGTTCAACAAGTACCTATGTAAAGGGTCCATGACAGATGACATCAAGAAAAGGGTGAAGAAATGGTATGATAGGATCTACACGGCATTTGAAGAAGAGTGGCGCATCTCAAAGGACCTACCATCAGTAGTGGGGAAACAAGTCTATTTTATTATATATTAACATTTCTACATTACACGCTTCCCAATGAGAGATGGAGTCTGGAGCCCTTGGTGTAAATTACCTTACGCATTCACTATAAGGTATTTCCAAGCATCTATTCACAGATTCACAGACACGCGTTGACTGGTATTCAATGTAGATAAGGTAGACTATGACTACCACACATTGAGGAAGAAGTATGTGTATCTAGGAAGAAGTTCCTATGTTGAGAGGATCATTTTGGAGGTATTGAATATCAAGCCAATAAGTCTAGTTGTAGCAGATATAGGGGCAACATTAGTGTATCTTCAGTTGAAGCCCAAGATGGAGAACAATAAGTATGTGGAGAATGAATTCACACTCCTAGGGCCACTGAAGGGTAAGCACACAATGGAAAACATACCGGTGCAAAGGCCCACAAAAAATTTTGAAGTAGAGGATGAAGAAAAGGAGCATGAAGATAGTGGAGGCTTAGAGCGCAGAAGAAAGCAACCATATGACACAGAAGAGTAACAACATGCAACCAATCCACCTCAGGGACAAGATGAAGAGGAAGATATGGAGGTTGAGCAAGGGGAACATAGATTTAAGAAATTATTCAGATGCACAAGGACTCAAGGTGGAACCCCATAAATGGTAAGGAAATCACCTTGTCTCTCTCCCCACAAGGAGATAGTTGAGCCAAAGAGGAGAATAAAGATTAAGTTGGATGAATAAGTGGAGGAATCAGGGGAGAGAAAGTGATGCATCTCCTACCCCACTCAAGAAAGAAGACGAGCCACAAAACAAGGAAGAACAAAAAGATGAAGAGATGAATGATAGAGAAGAAAGAGATAAGGAAACCTTCGGATCTGCGCATGTGACTTCTCACGGTGTAATAGGAAAGACTCCTAAACTTGAGTATACAATTCCAAAGGGTCTCTTAGATCAAAGAGGATGAGTGGGGAACATAATACACCACTCAAGGGCTATGCAGAAACACACCAGAAAAATCATCTAGCGCATTTTTCTAAAAGTGAACTCCTAGAAATAAAAGGATTTATTTGGCTAGGAATTAATGGAGGGGGATATGGTTGTTTTTACCATTTGACACTAGAAATCAAACTCTCATGGATACAATGTCATACCCACATGAATGAGCCTGAATTTTATGTATGTGAAATATTCATTACATGTTGGAGATGGCTAAAAAAGGCACCCCAAGCTAGACATATGATGGTAAAGCCTACTATCATCCCAAATTACAACAGGTGCAGCAATATACTAAGAAGGGTGAAGTTTTTTTAATTGATTTAGCTTGTTGATATTTTTAGTCTTGGAAAAAGATGCAAAAATAAGAGTAATTTTTTAAGTATTTGAGGACAAAGAGTTTTAGAGATATTAAACAGAATGTAAAGTTGATGGTTGAATTTAGCGCAGAAGTATAGATTTTGACAGTATGAAATAAGCATCAGATTTATTGTATGATTGAAGGTAATGTATTTAGATCCAGTCCTATTCAGATTGGAGACGTAAGGTTTGACAGATGTATCCATTCAACTGATACAGTCATGTGGGACACGATCTTGTGGACCTTGTACACTCACAGATGAACCTCTAATCATTGGTGGAATCTTTAAGGAACCTAACAACATCAGAGGCAGAATGAGACCAAGCTTTAGCTGATTGGAAAATATAATGCATACTTTAGATTTTTAATGTTGGAAGCACTACAAGAAGGATGATAATGAGTGTAGAGACTAGTGATTTGAAATATTCTGCATGGTAATCCAGAGGTAGATATCAATGTATTGACCCTCGATGTATTCAATGTGGTCTAGAGAGCAATGAAGGATTATACATTGGGGCACTCGTTAGAAGATTGTGAGTGGCTACAGTAGAAATGTGAGGCCCATTGTATACATATGAAAAATGAGATACAAATAAAATTGGCTGGAAGAGCTTGGGAAGCTCATTGCGTAGAATATGAATTTTCATCATTAAAGAGAAATGTAATTGAACTCATTATTCAAGTATATGTAGGTATGGTTATGCAAAATTATTTCACTTCGATTATTAGTGAGGGATGAATTGCAGTCAACTGCTATGAGCCATTTTAGATTCAAGTAGTACAATCCCATACCTTGAATGATCAGACATTAGAAGTTTAAATGGAATAGGAATATCATGAAGTAGTTAAGTTCAGGTTCAAAAGGAGATTTTATGATATGAGAACATTCTGTTAAGACAGTCGTTTAGTACTATTTCCATTCTACTCCAAAAATTCCTTTATGTATATACTATCACCAATCATGGAGATACCCATTTATCAACTAGACAATGAGATTAGTCTGGGGTAAATATTTCTATAAAGAAAGGCACTTGACAGATATTCACATTTAGTCGTTCATATATTGGAACTATCACATAAATTAGATTATGAAGGGCTTGAATGGATAGGAATATCTCTCTCGATCTCTTATAGGGATAAGTATCAGCTTTGAGAGACTCTATGCTAGATTGGTTTAGCATGAAGACCTATTTTTAGAAGATAGTGTGTAGAGCACATAAATAATGTAGATACATGCTCGCCATGTATTTTCTATCTTTAGAGGATCAGATCGACGCATTTTACATGGATACAAGATAAGAATAGGATTGTCACTTCATAAACACTGTAAGTTGTCTTTTTAAATATAATCATTTTTAATGTGAGTTTATGCCTGAACATGACATGTTTGTTATTTTTAGCATGTGGCCTATTTTTTGAACTAAATATATTGGTGAAGGGAAAGTGCCCATTTTATATATATCGATGTTGTATTTATCAAATAGTGGTGGATATATAAATATATTTACCATAGATACATACATATATATATCTATATAGGCAGAGTGTAAGACTTAACCATAAATATTTTATCCTGCATACATGACTAAACTATTGTTATCATAGATTCTATATAAGCTAACACTACCTTGATATATTGCCATTAGTGTGAGGAGATTATATGTGTTCCACATAATTGATTTATAGTTATTAGATATTAATATATAGTGATAATAATATTTGTAGTGTATTTGAAATAATGAATATATAGTGATAACAATCATTTGTCATAAATTTTGGAGCTTATTGTCATGGTGGAGCCAATTGTGGCATGCATTACTACAACAAAGGGATGAGGAACCACAGATCCAAGAGAAGGAAATACGTGGGCATCCAAGGTAACATCCTAAAAAAACAATCCTGATAGAGTCACCTGGTAGAATCTTGAACTAGAATGGAAGCAAGATGCTCAGTCTATGGCTGAGTGATGTGCCTACATGTCTTAGGGTGTTATCTGGTAACATAGCCTATGGCTAGATTTATATTATTCACCAGATTGATGAAAGATGTAGGTGCATTTTTGGGAACCAAAAGGCAAAACAATCATTTCAGGTAATGTCCATACCTGGGTAAGGAAAAAATGAAATATTTTGGTGCAAGTATCCTCATCCTTTATTCTCAATTGATCAGATCCAGAATGAAGTTTTTTTTTCAAATTGATTCTCCTGTGAGGGCTGAGCAGCATCACGAAACCTGGAACAGGATGCTTAGAGATAGAAAAATCATGATATAAGTCATTTTGTAGCCAGGGAGGGGATTCATCTGACTCTTTGTCACTCAGGCATTGGAGAAATGGATAGCACCTCACTAAGGGTTTGATCTACCCTCACTACTTTAGGTTGTGCCTTCAACCAAGGGTGAGAGGACCCATTCTGTAACCCGTATTGGTGAAGGACATCAAGAGATCCTTCTTTGCACAATTTTCATGAAAACCTTGAGAAAATATGATCAATACAACACAATCTAACTCTCACGAGTTGTCACACTAGAGAGTGGAGATGTTTTCTGGACAAGGTTCGGGTTACTAAAGACAATAATTGAAACTTGATTGTCTCTGCATATTTTGGCAGTGGAATTTGTTCATTCGTGGATACACAATACAAATAGGGGTAGTTCATGTATAATTCATCATTTGAGAATTTTTTGGTGGGAAGTTAAGCAAGATAAAGTTGATTATACCAGATCTTTGAGAGCCTTTACAAATATTGGAACACTCACAGACAAAATTCTTCAAAATAGCCAAAATATTCCTTCAACCAGAAGGTGTGTATCAATGGAGGCCCAGAGATGCACGGTTTCATACAGTCTTCAATAATTCAACACAAAGGCTCATGTTAAAGACTCAATTAAATGTTAGGAAATCCCTGGTTCAGTCACGCCTAAGATACACTCATAGACTTACAAACAATCTTTATCAACATAATGAAGTAAAGTGATTTTAAATTGTTTATTTCATTACAAGATGAAAGCTCTTCTCATAATGAAATTGCAAATGCCACAATACTAACACATGGATAAGATCTTGTGTGACTCAGAGGTATTTTAACATAAGATTGCAACAGGAACATGAAAAACTATTTGAAAACATTCTGAAATAAAAGAAAACACAATTATGCTCATGATCAACACAAATTCATTCAAGGTTCACTAGATTCATCAGCAGGGGAGAGTTTCTTCAACAATCTCAAGAGCTTGTCAATGGTTGTACACTTGCAACCATCTTGACATGATTAAATCTACAACATAGGGAAATAAACAGGTTTCTCAGATGGTCTCTCAGGAAAATGGTTTTTCTATAACTTTCTCAGAAAAATTAACCCCCAACCTTTTGCAATAGTATTCTCATTGCATTTATATAATTTTACTCTCTCACTCATCCCAAATTTTCCCCCGAAAAAGAATAATATTCGAGGAATACTTTGTTTGTTACAGATTTGTTCCAGAAAGTGATTTTTAACAAATTCACACCCAAAAGATGCCAGGTGTACAAAAGATAAGCTTTTCAATTATTTCCACCAGTTGTTTTAACTGGGGCATCCGGTCATCTCCTCTGGTAGCATGTCCATCCTCTTTCAATCCTGTAGCTTCCTTCTCCACATCCTTTTCCTCTGCATCTTTCTCTACTGATAATTCATTTTCTGCAGGTGCCCGAGCAACTCTGTTTCAAAACTTCAACTTTTACACTTCTCAGATTTACAAATCGAGCTCCACAATCAATTCAATTGCACTTCACTGAAAAAAATGATGAGAGACCATGGAATTAACCAAAAAGGATGAAAGCAATTGAATCCCTTAAGGTCCCTGGTTTGCATAGGAGTAATAATGGTGGCAAAACCAGATGCATTGTATCACAACCATTAACTTTGTCTTTCACAACTTCAAATTTGAGCCATCCACATGGAAAAGATTTGAGTTGAAGCAGGTCTGGGGGTGCTTTTCACATTTTGTATCACTTAAAGAAAATGTTTACTTTTAGACAATTTGGCCCACCCACCCACTTTTAATATAGGCCCTACACACATGGCTGCGACTTACTTTATGACTTTTATTCTTTTTCAAAACAAAGGAATCTCAAAATGCCCCAGGCGACCTACCTCTCTACTTTTAAGATGTGGGCCTGCAAGTCACGGCTCACTTTTATACTTTTACTTCATTTCAAAACAGAGCTTAAAAAATCCAAAGTGCTCTGGTGACCCGCCTCCCCACTTTTGATGTAGACTCAACACGTGGCTTTACTTGGGCATTAGTGGGGCTGCACTTCACTTTTATACTTTATTCCTTTTTCATAACAAAGCTAAAAGTTACAAAAACCTCTAGTGACCTGCCTCCCCACTTTGAATTTTCAATGATAACTCAAACATGTGACATTAATTGGTCCCCCTCAGAGCTGCAGATCATTTTATAACTTTACTCCTTTTCACAAAATAAAGTGAACAAACTTCAAAATGCTCTGATAGCCCGCCTTCCCTATTTTGACTTTAAAAGTGGCCATTTGTCCTCTTGCGAGCCTTAGGCATTTCTTTTACCTTTTTAATCTTTTTTCCATAATGCCTTAAAACACAAAAAAGGCCTACTTTCCCACAACTACTCAACTTACGACACGTGTACACCTTCGGGGAAAAAATAAGAAATTTGCTCTGCCACTTCATAATTTTGACTAGCCAATTAGAAATCAATGGAGCCGCGGGGCCAATTTGACATTTTTTGCAAAAGTGACAAAAGTGACAAGTTCACCAAATAAACCCACCATGCCTTGTCCAATTAGAGATGAACACGTATCTGCAGATGTTGAGATAAAATTTGATAGGGAAAACATGACCGTGGAAAAATAAAATGCAAGGGAAACTTCACCATTCGTGCCCATAATTCAAAATGTTCCTCATGGACAGAGAAATTGCAAATAATACATGGCTAAATGTGATCCACAACCATAGAGAAGGATTAAAAATGACATAAAAATGAAGGATAAATTTTTCACGCATCCATATAGGGAGACAGAAAATACTTCAAACCAAGTGGACTGAGAAATTTTTTGAACAAACAGGGTGAGATTAAATCAAGCACCAACATCAGCTCTGACTCAGGGATGGGAACTCCCAGCGAATGTCGCAAGAAAAACAAATAATACCATGTGCCAAAAAATCCATTGGGAAATGGAGTCAAGAACCAACCTCTAGAACAAATAAATAATAACCAACTTCCCAAGAATGAACTGAGAAGCCAACAAAAACTAGTCACCAAGGACCAGGACAAACTAGACAAAAAAAATGTAAAAAATAGAACAAACCAAATGACTATACACTTGTACAATGATGTGTACCTTGATTATGAGAAATCAGTCAAGGAAATGTTTCAAGTGCCTGCCATTAACAGGAAACTCAAGCAATTCCCCATCTAGGTATTTTAAGAAAAAGGTGTGCTCACCAATCCAAATGTCAATAGAATAAGGGCCCATCCATAATGCATCAAACTTTCCATGTTTTCCCTTATCCTCATGTCTGTTATCCCACAATAGCACAAGATATCCCACACTGAAAGCTCTTGGAGTTACCTTTTTATCAAACAATTTCTTCAATTTCTCCCTGAACTTCACATGTCTTTGATGGGATTCTCTTCTCTCTTCATCTAATTCAACAATTTGATTGATACGAGCATCATAGGGACTGACCTCCTGGTCCTCCAATTGTTGAATAAATTGATAAGAAGATAATTGCATATGCAGGGGAAGTAGAGCTTGAGTTCCATACACCAACTCAAATGGAATTTTTCTAGTAGCTCTTTTAACAGTGATTCTATCAGCCCAAACAACAAATTTCAACTGCTCACCCCACTTTCATTTGTTTAACTCCAAGGTTCTCCTGATTATCTTCAACAAATTCTTATTACTTGATTCTGCTTGTCCATTACCTTGGGGATTATAATTTGAAGCATATGCTAAATTGATCCCATACTCATGACACATGGCTAACAAAGGTTTGGCTTGAAAACTCATAGCATTGTCAACAACTATCTTAGCAGGCACTCCAAACCTGCAGATTATATGATTTAAAATGAAGTCCATGACAATTTGGTGAGTTGCTTTCTTGGTGGGGATTTCCTCCACCCACTTGGTGAAGTAATCAGTGGCCACTAATATCCACTTGTGGCCTGCACTTGAAGAATCTGAAATCTCACCAATGAAATCCATTCCCCACTGCTTAAATGGGGCTTCAATTGATACAGGCTGCAAAGGGAGGGAGCCTGAAGCTTTCAATCTTCCTGAAAAATGTTGACAACTCTCACACTTTCTTACCAGCAGAGTTGTATCTTTAAAAAGAGTTGGCCACCAGTAACCATCCCTTAAGATTTTATGAGTTGTGACTCTTCCAGCAAAATTCCCTCCACAAACTCCTCCATGGAAATCATCAATTATTTTTGGGGCTTCATCCTCAGTGATACATCTTAAAAGAACTCCCTCAGGGTTCTTCCAAGCTAACCCATAATCAGTGATGATGTATTTCTGGGAGGCTAACTTAAGTTCTCTTTTTTTATTCTTACTTAAATATTCAGGGCACTGTAGATGTTTGAGATAAAAAATAATATCCTTGTACCATTCAGAATTTATCAATTTTTCAAGGATATTCAACCTTTCTTCTTCAACTTCATTTACCTCAACTTTTTGCAGGTTATTTCTACCATAATCTTTGCTAGGCCCATACCTCTAACCAAATTTCTAGTTTGGATGTCCATATCATATTCTTGTAATTTATTTTCCCATCAGCATCTTTTACTTGAAATTTCCATCTCTGATAGGATATCCTTAACCATGGTATGGGGAACATAAGCTATGACTTTAGAGCTCAAAATATATGGCCTAAATATTTTTGTGGCCTTGACCAAAGCAAAAGCTTGTTTCTCTATGATAGTATACTTCAATTCTGCTCCTTGTATTGCTTTACTAAGGAAATCAATTTTCCTTTCAGATCCTTCATCATCCTTTTGTAACAGGGAAAATGCAATGGTATTCTCTGAAGCAAAGGAAAACATTTGGAAAGCCTTTTTATAATCAGGAGCTACTAAAACAGGGGCATTCTTCAATGCTTCCTTAATCCCAGTAAAGGCTTGAATAGCTTCTTCTTCCCATTTGATACTCTGATCCTTCTTCAACATATTAGTGATTGGGATAGTCAATTCGGAAAAGTTGGAAATAAATCTCCTAATAAAATTTATTTTCCTAAAAAAGGATTGAATTCCCTTTTTGGTTCTTGGAATAGGAACTTTTCTAATGGCTTCCACTCTCTCAGGATCAACCATGACTCCTTATTTTGATATAATATGTCCAAGCAATTTCCCTTTTGAACCCCAAAATGACATTTCTTAGGGATTCAGTGATATACCATATTCCTTGCATCTTAACAACATATTTTCTAAATGATGTAGGTGATCACTTATTTTCCTGAATAAAAATGTCACATCATCTTGATACACAACAATGAAGTCATTTATATATCCTAAGAATGCTACATCCATTGCTCTTTGAAATGTAGCTCCAACATTCATCAGGCCAAACGACATCCTTACATACACATAGGTACCCCATGGAGTAGTGAAAGAAGTTTTGATTCTCTCTGATTGCTTCACAACTACCTGGTTATACCCAAAGAAACCATCTAAAGTAGATAACAACTCAGAGCCAGTAACCAATTGCAACATGTTATCCATATTTCGCAAGGGATAGTTATCCTTGATTGATGCCTTATTTAAGTTTCTGAAGTCAAGACACAATCTTATATCCCCATTTTTCTTTCAAATAGGTATCAGGTTTGCTACCCATGAGGAATATCCTTGTAGGCTATATTTCCTCCATCCCTTAACTTTTTCAACTCTTCTTGCATTTTTGAGGAAAGGAGGGGATTAATTGGTATTTTCTTCTACCTAAACAGCTTGGCATTAGCTTCCAGGGGTATTTCATGTTGAAAAAGGTCTTCCCTGTATGCTTTTAGTTATGAATATGACCAAGCCAAGCAATACTGGTACTTTTTTAGCAATTAGACATATGACTACTTTTTTTCTCTATTCAAGCTTCTACCTAGCCATATTCTCCTAGGTTTATCTTTTGTGCTCAAGTCATATTCTTCAACATCTCTCGAGGACGACATGTGTCTATTGACAATGCAGTCAGCATTGTAAAAAGTTGATTCTAGTGTAATCAACCCTCTGGGAATAGTATTATTCTTAAAATGAATAATTTCCTTACCAAATAAGGTCTCCTTTCCTTCATCTGTATAAACCATTCATTCCCAGTCTATACTTTGATTGGAAAATTCTCCTTTATTTTGTAGAAACCTTTGGACCTGAGCATCATCTTCAAACACTTGTCAGTGCTTGATATTGTCAGGGACAGACGGCCTGGTCAATATTTCAATATCATATTCACAATAGGGAGACATTATACAATTTTCAAACCTAGATCCCAATACGTCCAATTTTTCTACTATAGTATTATAGCTCCTATCATGATGTACTATATTGAACGAATCAAACATTTCAATGAAGTCCCAAACTGCATGCTTATATTGTTTCATTCTTTGATTCTTTGTAGCATACAACTTTTTGACTTGTTTGACTATCAACTATGAATCTCCTTTAACAACAATGTCTCTAAAACCATATTTCCATGCAATCCTTAGACCCAAGAGCAGTGCTTCATACTCAACAATATTGTTTGTGCACTCAAAATTGAGTTTAAAAGAAAATTTAAACTCCTCTTGGCTTGGAGATATCAAGACAACACCAACACCATTACCAGATCTAGAACAAGCCCCATCAAACATCAGAGTCCAACGATAATATACCTACTCAGGATACTTGCACTCATAAATTTTATGCTCCTTACAATCATCATATCCCACAAAGTTATCAACATCAACATCTGTGTACAATACTTCATAAGAAGCATTGTTAGGGTCCTCAATGAGATGTAACATTTTCTTCTCACCATATAACTTCACAAGGCTTCCCTCAATTGGTATGGTTGCATAAGACATGTCCATTTGCACACTTCAACCCACACTAGCTTCTCATTTTCCAGATAATAACATCTCCCAATTGGTAGGAGAATCCACAATAACCACATTCATGGTTAAGTATTTTCCTGGATAAGCTGTTAGTTGCACTACCATTCCTTTGACATATCCAATTACTGGCACTTCGCTTGAATCCATAACAGTACATTTCCCAAAAGTTGTTGTTACCTTGATATTTAACTCATTCATTACCTCAAGAGGCATTACATTACATGAGGCTCCTGAATCAAACATGTAGTTATGTACTAGCCTATCTTTAATAATCAAAGTGGTAAAAAATGGATTGACATCCAACTGAGATTCAACCAAGAGAAGTTCCCAAATATACCTCAGATGATTCACCTAGCTCCTCTAATGTTTGTGGTATTTCTGATTCTACAATAATAGGAGGAATCTCTACATTATTAACACTTTTTTCCTGAGTAATATTTTCTTCCTTAAATCCCAAATATTTGAATTCCATTTTCCTATGCTCAGGGATCTTAAGTAATTCAACAATGGGAATAGCGACCTTGATCTGACTCAAGATTTGGGCTATGTCACAAGGAAAATATTTGGGTAGGGTAGTATTAGGAGGGAGATTCACAACTTCATCTTCTAATATGGGAACCTTCACAATATGGGCATGGGCAGGAGCACAAGTTCTATTTGGGGAAACTAGGCCTTTGGCAGATGTATCTTTTTTAGGGGTTTCCTTGGGATATTGGTAAGAACTAGAAATTTTGGCCTGGTTTGTGGCCCTCCCCCTTTGAAAACCTTACTTATGGTGTTATATTCTTTCTCTTGAGCTACTACTGCATTCATCAACAGTTTCTTTTCCTGTTTGGAAGGGATCCCTCCATCATACTTTTTAATCATTAAAGCCCTTAAGTATTCAAAATCATGATTAGGTAGATCAAATGCTTGCACCATATCAATTTCAAAAGTATTAATAGGAGGAAGAGGTAATACCCAGTGAACACAATCCCAGAAGTTTTCAACAGTTCTGACACTTATCAATTCAGTTGAGGTTGCCCCCTGTCATGAGTTTGTAGAGCATTCCATCATACACACATCATCATATGTCTCATCATCATCTACTTCCTCAACTTCTTGATCTACATCACATGGGGAGTGTGGTAATAAAAACCTATCACACCACTTGATAACATTGGCCTCCTCCATAGTAGCAACCTTGGAAGTCAAAGGATTAGGCACCAATCTATTCTCCCTGGGTTGAGGTTTTTTATTTCCTGATCCCATGAGCCCTTTCCCTCTATCATATGGTCTATGACCACATTTGGAATGATTTCCAAATCTCTTCTGACCATGTGGCTTGTGTTGACCCTGGGAACTTTGTTCTATCCCTTTTTCTACTCTAGCCAGTTTATAGGATATCTCTTTAACTACTTCAGCCAAACTTTTTACAACCTTGTTTGATTGAGGATTTTTAGGATTGATTAACTTAACACCTTCCCTCTTAGGAGGCTTTCCAACTTCCTTGATGTTATTTTCTATTTGTAAGGCCATGGTGAAAGCCTTGCCTTAATGTTCCCAGGTTCTTATCTCTCAAGTAATAAGTAGCCTTTTTATCAAAAGCATCAGAATATTTTATCAAACAGGACTCATCACTTGGCCTTAGGATTATAGGTAGCCTATTCAAGGTCTTATTGAATTGATTATTGAAATCATGGATAGAATCATTTGGATTTTTCTTTATATTTTCTAATTCAGATAAAAGGAACCTGGGATCTGTCTTATCCCCATATTACAATCTAAAGGAATTTTTCATCTTATTTCATGAATGTATTGAATTGGATGGTAATGCCTTATACCAGTCATGTGCATCCTCCTCAAGAGTATGAATAAATAGTTTTATATACACATCTTCAAAATTCAATTTCAAAATCCTCCATCATATTGACAAAGAGTCTTAAATGGTGGTCACCAGTGATGGCATTATTCCCTTGAAATTTTGGCAACCTATTTATGACATCTTGTGCCACAATATTAGGATATCCATCCATACCTCTGAAATCTACAGGTCCAAAATTGTTAACAACAAAAGGATGTCTAGGTGGAGGTTGGACCATATTTCCTTGAGGAGGTGATCTTACAGGAGAAATAGAATGATAGGGAACGAGGGTTATTTGGAGCACATGAATATAGCTTTCAAAATAGATATTCTCTAATGAATCAGCTTGGAAAACCCTATCATCCTTGGAAGAAATAGGGGAAAATTGAGAGGCAAGATTTTCAGACACAAAGGATGGCCTCTCTTTAGTTAGAGAACTCAAATTTATATAAAGATTACCTGGTTCATAATCACTTGAATATGTATGTTAATCTTCAATCACAGATTGATCACCTTTCAAAACTGATATCTCTTTTTTTGATTCTTGCTTTCCAACAACTTTCTAGACTTGTTTTCCTTCTGAATTTTTTTTTCCTAGTTCTAGAAATAAATTTTTAGTAGGATCCCTCATGAAGAAAGATATTCTTCCCTCCATCTTTGTAAATATTGATGAAAAATTTCACTTGACACAGGTTAAGACACTGGTAATCATGAAAATTAAAATTCAACATGGAGTTGACACTAAGGATTTTGACTTTAGTTATGTACATGCACTATAAGTAACTTGCAACGTGTCTAAAAATGTTTAATTTATGCATAATGAACTTGTAATATTGCACAAATCTTACAAATATTAATAAAAGATGATGTTTAAAAGACATATTTGCACTTAAATCATGTAAAAAATATTACCAAGGTTCGTATGTGTATGCATTTATATAAATTGTCCCTAGAAATAGCACCACTTCAATGTTGTTGCCGCACAAATAGGTCTCGGTGTTCAAATAATCCCTAAAAATAGTGCCACTTCGGTGTTGGTATCAAAATTGATTCTCCTACGAGGGCTAAGAAGCATCACAAAACTAGTAGGATGCTTAGAGACAGAAAAATCATGATATAAGTAATTTTGTAGCCAGGGAGAGGATTTAGCTGAATCTTTTTCACTCAGGGATTAGATAAATGGATAGCACCTCACAAATGGTTTGAACTACCCTCACTACTTTAGGTTATGCCTTCAAACAGGGTGAGAGGACCCTTTCTGTAACCTGTATTGGTGAAGGAAATTAAGAGATCCTTTTTTACACAATTTTCATGAAAACCTTGAGAAACTATGATCAATAAAACACAATCTAACTCTCACGAGTTGTCACACTAGAGAGTGGAGATGTTTTCTAGACAAGGTTTGGGTTACTAAAGGCAATAATTGAAACATGTTTGTCTCTGCATATTTTGGCAGTGGAATTTCTTCATTTGTTGATACACAATACAAACAGGGGTAGTCCATGTAGGATTCATCGTTTGAGAAGTTTTTGGTGAGAAGTTAAGAAAGATAAAGTTGATTATACCATATCTTTGAGAACCTTTACAAATATTAGAACACTCACAGACAAAATGGTTCAAAATAGCCAATATATTCCTCCAATTAGAAGATGTGAATCAATGGAATCCCATAGACGCACGATTTCACACATCCTTCAAGAATTAGACACAAAGGATCATGTTAAAGACTCAATTAAACATTAAAGATCCCTGGTTCATCATGCCTAAGATACACTTATAGACTTGTAAATAACCTTTATCAACAGAATGAAAGTAAAGTGATTTTAAATTGTTTATTTCATTACCAGGTGAAATTTCTTCTCACAATGAAATTAAAAATGCCAAAATACTAACACATGGATGAGATCTTGTGTGACTCAAAGATATTTTAACATAAAATTGCAATAGGAATAGGAAAAACTATTTGAAAACATTTTGAAATAGAAGTAAACACAATTAATCTCATGATCAAAACAAATTCACTCAAGGTTCACTAGATTCATTAGCACGGGATATTTTCTTCAACAAGCTCAGAGCTTGTCAATGGTTGTACACATGTAACCATCTTGACATGATTAAATCTAAAAACACAAGAAAATAAAAAGGTTTCTCAGACCGTATCTTGGGAAAAAATTGTTTTTCTCCAACTTTCTCAGAAAAATTAACACCTAACCATTTGCAAGAGTATTCTCATTGCATTTATACAATTTTACTCACTCACTTATGTTAGGAATATCTATGTTGTAGTGTGAACATAGAATATTATGTAAGTGATTATGTTATCTAGGATAATATAATATGTGTTGTAATAATTAATTGCATTATTGTAAATATAATTATGAGTCGGTGAGTAAATATTGTTATGAGTTGTTGAGTAAACAAATCATTAACAATATTAGTTTTGTGAGAAAACAAAATCTCACGTAAAATAGCATGGAGTTGTTTTAGGAGTTATGTGTGGAGATATTTATGGAGATTATATCTCCTTAAATATAGGAACAACATCTCCTATTTAAATGGATGTAATAATTTCTATGAATGTAGCAAGAATAAAGAGTAAGATTTTGAATTTTCTTTATGCAATTATGATATTAATTTTTCATTTGGTAACAGAGCAGGTTTGATGCAAGAAATTTCAGTGCTTTCATGATCAAATATGTCTCAAAGAATATATCATAGTTTTCGTTTCCAGATGTGGGTTTTCCTATAATTTTTCGTGCAAAATCATGTACAAGTCAAGAAACTACAAAAGAAATTTCAGCAGAACCCAGTACGTAGTTTGGCAGAAATACAGATTTTACTATGCAGCTATCAAATTAAGCACATCAATTCTTCTACTGAACGTTTTCTCCAATTTTCAATAATGTTGAATCGTTAATACAAGTTCTTGACTTGCTTGGAGGTTAAAAGGTATTCAATATAAAATTTTAAAGTAATTGATTCAATTTTTTATTTTTTTATCAGTATTGTACAAAATAATGGAGAAACTAAATCTGATTGAAAAGTTTGAAGGACAAGATTTCCATACATGGCAACTACAGATGCAATTACATTTAATAGAAAAGGATCTATGGGATGTGGTGAAGTCTAATTCAACTCCACCCACTAGAGGAAATGAATTAGAAAATTGGAATGCAAAAGATCATAGAGCATTGGGTACCATTGGTCTGGGCTTATCAAAATCCTATCTACATCATGTGGATTTCATAAAATCTGCAAAAAAAATTTAGGAGTCTCTTAACAAATTGTTTGGTTCTGAAGCTGAAATGGCAAAGACTACACTAAAGAAACACTTGTATGGATTGAAAATGGAAGAGAACTCAAAAATGGTAGATCATATAAGTAAGTTTTGTTCTTTGATAAATCAACTAGTTGGAATTAAAGAACATGTAAAAGATGATGATGCTAAAGCTATTCTTCTTAATAGCATGCCTAAGAGTTACTCAAATATTGTATTTACTTTGAGTAAAATTACTATTAGTCTAGAAGGAGTGATTTCTACATTGTTAGAACAAAGTAGTCATGAAGAACATGAAGAAGTACTATATGTAGGAAACAAACCTAACTCCTCATCTAAGAAGGAAAAACATAAACAAAAGAACGTTCCTTCACATGGAAAAATAAAATACTTTTATTGTAATGAGATTGGGCATGTAATACTGAACTGTAAAAAGAGAGCTCAGGATCTTCTTGATGACAAGATAGATCAGAAAGCCCTTCTAGCTGAAGTAGAAACTGATTGGGAAGTCTACTCAACTGATGAAGAATTTCATGTCCTAGTGATGAGGATTTCCTATGGTAGACTCTTTTCTTGTTGGAGGAAGGAGGCAATGGAGGAAGGAGGAAAATCAGCGTCCTCTCGTCATTCACCAACGATGGGGTCATAGACAGATGTGGTGATATTTTATTTCAGTTATGTGGTGTGTTTATACACAAGGGGGTGAAACTAGTTTCATGTTTTGATTTTAATGTGTTCACATAGACTAACAATAGTTCCTGAGTGTCTATTCGGTGTGGAAGAAGAAAGCTGCTTGACTTAGCTTACAGGGGAAAATAATCTACATATGGTCCTCTGACTATCGTACTGTCCTCTAACTGCCATACTTCGGTGGAAGGTACTTCGTTGGAAGGTGATCAGTCAATGAAGATGTTCATACGACAAGGATGATCATTAGCAGCAAGATCCAGATAGCAAGATCCAGTAGCAATGGCTACTCCGACAAGTTTTATGTTTCCAGGGTCTCTTACCCCATGTTCACACTAAGGGGGAAAACGTTAGGAATATCTATGTTGTAGTGTGAACATAGAATATTATGTAAGTGATTATATTATATAGGATAATATAATATGTGTTGTAATAATTAATTACATTATTGTAAATGTAATTATAAGTGGGTGAGTAAATATTGTTGTGAGTTGTTGAGGAAAAAAATCATTAACAATATTAGTTTTGTGAGAAAACAAAATCTCACGTAAAATAGCATGGAGTTGTTTTAGGAGTTGTGTGGAGATATTTATGGAGATTATATCTCCTTAAATATAGGAACAACATCTCCTATTTAAATGGATGTAATACTTTCTATGAATGTAACAAGAATAAAGAGTAAGATTTCAAATTTTCTTTATGCAATTATGATATTAATTTTTCAACTTATCCCAAATTTCCCCCCAAAATAAGAATATTCGAGGAATCCTTTTTTTGTTACAGATTTGTTCCAGAAAGTTATTTTTTTAATAAATTTACTCCCAAAAGCTGTCAAGTGTATAAAACATAAACTTTTTCAATTATTTCCACTAGTTGTTTTAACTGGGGAATCTAGTCATCTCCTCTAGTAGCATGTCCATCCTCTTTCAATCTTGTATCTTCCTTCTCCACGTCCTTTTCCTCTACATCTTTCTCGACTAATAATTTGTTTTCTGTAGGTGCCCGAGCAACTTTATTTCAAAACTTCAACTTTTGCACTTCTCATATATAAAAATCGAGGTCCACAATCAATTAAATTGTACTTCCCTAACAAAAATGATGAGAGACCATGGAATTAACCAAAAATGATGAAATCAATCAAATCCCTTAAGGTCCCTGGAGTAATAATGGTGGCAAACCCAGATGCATTATATCACAGTTGTTAACTCTATCTTTCACAACTTTAAATTTGAACCATCCACATGGAAAAGATTTGAGTTGAAGTGGTTCTAGGGGTTCTTTTCACATTTTCATCACTTAAATAATATGAGTACTTTTAGACATTTTTTCTCACCCACCCACTTTTAATACAGGCCCTACACATGGCTTTCCTATGCATCGACGGGCTTGCGGCTTACTTTATGAATTTTATTCTCTTTCAAAACAAAGTTGAGAATCTCAAAGTTCCTTATTGACCCACCACTTTTCTTTTAACTTTTGATGTGAGCCCCAATGGAGTCACGAATCACTTTTATACTTTTATTTCATTTCAAAACAGAGCTTAAAAACTTCAAATTGCTCTAGTGACCAACCTCCCCGCATTTTATATAGACTCAACACATGGATTCACTTGGGCATTAGTAGGGTCATGCTTCACTTTTATACTTTATTCCTTTTTCATAACAAAGCTAAAAGTTACAAAAACCTCCAGCGACCCGCCTCCCCATTTTGAATTTTCAATGTTGACTCAAACATGTGACATTAATTGGACCCCCAAGGAGTCACAGATATTTTTATTACTTTACTCCTTTTCACAAAAAGAATCCAAAAAACTTCCAATTGCTCTAATGGCCTGCCTTCCTGCTTTTGACTTAAAAGCGGCCACGTGTCCTCTTGCGGGACTTAGGCATTTCTTGTACCTTTTTACTTTTTTTTCCATAACACCTTAAAACAAAAAAGGCCTACTTTCCACAACTTCTCAACTTATGAAACGTGTACACCTTCGGGGAAGAAATAAGAAATTTTCTTTACCACTTCATAATTTTGAACCACCGATTAGAAATCAATGGAGTTGCGGGGCCAATTTGACATTTTTGCAAAAGTGAAAAAAGTGACAAGTTCACCAAATAAACCCACCATGCCTTGTCCAATTAGAGATGAACACATATCTGCAGATGTTGAGATAAAATTTGACATGGAAAACAAGACCATGGAAAAATAAAATGCAGGGGAAACTTCACCATTCACACCCAGAATTCAAAATGTTCCTCATGGATAGAGAAATTGCAAATAATACATAGCTAAACATGATCCATGACCATAGAGAAGGATTAACAACGACATACAAATGAAGGAGAAAGTTTTCATGCATCCATACAAGGAGACAAAAATTACTTCAAACCAAGTGGACTAAGATTTCTTTTGAACAAACAGGGTGAGATTAAATTGAGCATCAACATAGATAACAGTTCTTGTAATTGTACCTTAAGTTCTATTAGTTCAATTGTATTCATAGGGTAAGGTGCCTTGGAAATAGGTTCTGTTCTAGGTTTGATTTCTATTGTAAAGTCAAATTCTCATTAAGGTGGAAGACCAGGTAGTTCTTCCAGAAATACATCATTGAAATATATTAATAGCAGGTACCTTTCCAAGAAATTACTACTTTATTTAACTATCTCAGAAATTTTTACTGCATATAACATGTAATCTTTTTTTTTGGCCTTCTTAAGCTACATAACTGACAATTTCCTAACTGAAAATTATCATTTTACCCCTTGAATGTCTGTTGTTTTATGCAGATCATCAAGGCATCTAATGCGTTTTTCAAAACAATTAACTTTTGCTTTATGTTCAGAAGTGAGTTAACACCAATAATGACATCATATGACCCCGAAGGATCAACATAAAGATATCCTTTGCTTGAGAAACTTGGTAACTCTAAAACTGATCCAAATAGAAATTTACTAGTAGTATGGACAACATTATTACCATAATTAATAGTCCAATATTTTTACATTATTCTAGATTTTCTTTTTAGTTTTGTAGCTAATTCACTGGAAATAAAACATTTTGTAGCACCATTATCAAAAAGTGTAATAACAGGTGTACGAAATAATTTTCCTGACACATATATGGGTGTAACTTGATTTTCAGCTCCCTTATCACCTACCGTAACATGTAACTTATGTTGTTGGTTGTTGTCATCTTTCTTTAGAGGGCATTGATTTGCGTAGTGATACTTACCACAGTTAAAAAATCCCCTATAGGTCCCCTTTTTAGTTCAAACTTATTTCTAGTCTTGAAATTACTATTTTTGACCTCCATAAGATTTATCCCCGTTATTCTTATTCTTCACAAAAATGTTTCTACCATTCGCAGCAGGTTTATTTGTTGTTGTTTTCTTATTGACAATAGTCAAAAACTTATTTTTAACTCCAATTTTCTTCCATGACACCTTTTTTGGTGCAAGTGACAAAGAAAAGTTGGTAATTCTCTTTCGATTCTTTTCTTTATGTTTAGAAATTACCTTTAATTTCTTTTCTTTTGTTATGGATTTTTCTACAACCCCTTCCATGGTGGTTGGGTTGTGTACATCTATATCTCCTCCCATGACATGATTTAACCCCATATTAAACTTTTGTATCCTAAACTTTTCATCAGTTTAATATTGTGGAATGTACTTAAGAATTTTGGTAAACCTCTCCCAATACTTAGTTACAATTAACTTTCCATGTACTAAATTATGAAACTTTGTCATTTTGTTTTATCAAAATAGAGCTATGGTAGCCATTGTTTCTTAAATTATCCCTTAAACTAATCCCATGTAATGTTTGTTTCATCAATTTTCAGTTCATCCTTATGGCTGTCCCATAAGGAGGATACCTCATGGGAAAGCTAGTAGGCTTTCCATATTGACTTTGTTTCTTCCAAGAAGTTCCTTATTGCAAAGTACTTATCCATTTCAATAAGCCAATTCTCATCCCCATCCCCAGTGTAATGCCGTAAAAATTTGGTGGAATTTTCCTTTTTATGTCAATAGTAAGTTCAACTACCAATCTTGCCTTTTTATTTTCAGGTAGATTAGGTTCATTTGCAGCATTATTATTGGCAATTGTAGCATTGTTATTTGTTGGATTCTCATTACCAATGCCCAAATTTTTACCCTTGGCATTGTTTCCTATAAGTGGCTGATTGTTATTATCAACATCTTCTTCCTCCTCTTTGTTTCCTATTACTTGTTGTTTAAGTACAACAAGATGATTTCTTGTGTCAAACAGGGAAACAATAATCTCATCATTTTTTTTTTACTGTAGCTTCCTCTCCACCTGGAGGTGGATTATTGGTAACACCTCCCCTTGTTCTAACCATTTTTTGTTAACAAGAAATTAAGTTTTCTATCATATATGGACTCAATAGGTCCAAGAGTTGTAACCTTCAGCTCTAATACAAAAATGTAACATCTAATTTCTAATGACTTATAAATAAAGGAACTTTTTTACATAATGTTCTTTGTTCTAAATTTATACAATTCAGAACACACATTCCATTTCCAATCCATCTCATAACCAAAAAACCATATGCAACTGTAATGACTCGGTGTAACATTGGTCTGTCATTTCATGATTCGGTATTAAACTGATATCTCATATTTAACTTGTTCTTGTGTATACAATATAAACTTTTGCTCTTTTATCCATTACAAGAAACTCAAGTTTTTTTTTTCTAAGCCTATCATAGTATTTGTTACTGATACTCATCTAAAATCTCGCAATCTTAGACCAGGTGACATTGGACAACACAACCATTAGTTTTCGATACTTTGTCAAAAGTTTTAAACATGTTTACAATGTTTACATTCCAAGATGGAATACTTGTCAAAAGTAATATGTCTTTCCCCCCATTTGATATGTTATCTAGGTTAGTCTTCCTTGACTTCTATCAACCAAACTCGAGTCAAATTTTCACACTAAATAGGGGCATCTCACATACACTAGTTGTGTAGTCTAGTCATGGTGACTAAGGATAGATAGACATACTCAAATCCACTTTCGTCGATTTGGGTTTGTTTAGTTACCCTAAGCCAACATGAGTTGACAACAAAAATTTTCATGTGTCTATCTCTGTTTAGAGTAGAACTATTAATTGAATATCCACTTATGCCATTTGAGTTAATTAAACTGAGTGGGGTGTTGGAGAATAGTTGGCTAAATCAAAGTATCCTTGTAATGAAACTCGTCACTAAGAGGGTATTCTGTGGAAGCCCTTACATTACAAAAACCTAATAGGTTCTTTTAATGAAATTGACATACTTAAAAAAACATTATAGTATTAAGCTTCAATTTATTATCTTGTATAATTATTGTTAACCATCACACCTAAGGGTCGACTAAAAATGATTGATTAAAAGAAAATGATTCAAAATGTACTTTTACACTAGTTGAAGGTATGCAAATAATTTTTTTGTTCATTATTTTGAACTCTTATTTCTTAACCATTATTTCATTTATCGATAAATACTATTCCAATATCAAGTAAGTAAGATCATTAAATCTCTTTACTTTAATTCAACTATATAAACAATCTTGGTTGAAATCTTGTTAATTAGACTTAGTGATATCATAGTATTTAAAACCATCTTACTAATTATTTTAAGCTTTTCAATTTCCATTTATTGTTTTCATATAGTAGAGCATACAACCAATCAACAATAATGATATACTTTATCACATAAATAAGGATAATTTACTTAGATATGATTTAATGATAAAAAAGAAGTATCCTTTTCAACATAATTAAGGATTATTGTCCTATTCATGAAATTTGAAAACATAAGGAGTATATATTTAATAAGAATGCAAAATTCAACTATGTAGTAACTATCCTTATTCCCTTTTCCGAATAAGGATCTATTTATCATAATCATCATAGTTATACCAATACCCCAAGATTAAATGAGTCGGAAATATATATAATTCCTTATCCAATCATCATTTTATTATTTAGATTCTATCAATCCATGCATGTTAATATTTAAGAATATTAATCAAATCCATTCATGCATGTTAATATTAAGAATTTTAACCAAATATAAGTCTTATGTGACCCTTAAAATAAATCAGTAATCACTAACCATTATACAACATTTCATTTATCACAGAGAGAGAGTTCACTTCATTCCAAAGCTAATAAATATTCCATATTATTGTAAGAAAACATTTTTCAGCAGTAAAAAATTAATTTGATACATCCTCATATTTTTTCCAACAAGTTCCTTTCAAGATAATTTCAATACATAAAGCATCTAAATGAAGAAAATGAATTTGTTAATAAATCAAATACAAATTTCTATAAGTCTTTCTCCTTTCACTTTTCACAAAGTCCATCTGTAAAATTGTTAGCATGAGTTGGTTCACAACAATTAAGCATGATAAGCACTATAACGCTAGAATAATATTTTTTTATCTAACAATTTCGTAAAAGGAACATTGTTATTTATGAAAATGTTGCAAGTACAAAGAATAAGATCAAATTAAAAGACTACCAAAAAATCCAGAATGTTAGAAATACAGAAGAAGTCACTAATGACCTTAAGAATCATTTTCCCATAAAAGTATTTAAGTAATCCATTTGATCAAAACATATATATTTAGCCAAGATGAGAGGGAGAGAGAGTGATTTGAAAATAATCAAATTATTACTACTTGATCTTGGACCCTTGTAGGCTTTAATTATTCGCCGATAATTTACTCCTTTTAAGTAATCAATTTAAAATAATGCAAGACAATAATGACAATTGCACACAGATTGATTACGGAGTTAGGCAATTACCTACGTCTCTGGGTTCGTGGTTGAACCGTTCCACTAGTGAAAACTTGTAAGTTACAATAGTACTTTCACAAGAAAACCTAATGGAAACTATTTAAACTTGCTTAGAAGAATAACCAGACCTTCGAACGACAAGGGTGAAAAATAGCACCTGACTTCCACCTTCCTAGCGTACAATCTCCTTCGTCTGTGATCGGCCTTCCTGATGTAAAAAATGCGAAGCTAGCACTCTGGTTGAAAATCTAGGATTTACAAGTAATTAGTGTGGCGCTATGGGCCGACTAGGTAGTTTGAATAACTCCTAGCCACAAATATTTACTTTATTATTGCCTAACAAATAATAGGTCAATAATAATCAAAATAATAATTCCTAAAATAATTTAGGTCTTCACACAACAACAATTTCTCATTTTCCTTCCAAGCTCTGAGCTTGTCTTCTGCCTTTTGTGTCCCAATACAATAGAATGGGTTCCCTATTTATACAAAATTAGGGCCCAAAAATAATGCATTGCATATCATCCATAGGCTAATATTAAACCTTAGCCATGCATAGAAATTAGGATTAAATCTTAAATTAGGTGGATGCATTTAAAAAAGGATTAAAATCCCATAAGGAGCGGCTTGAATGATAAGAGGGAAAAAATCCCAAAAATGGCGCATTTGGATAAGGTCCCACATGTTGGGTGGTGGGAGAAAATGTCTGAGGGTTTAAATAGCCTTTCCACACATATAAAGTGGTCAAAGACCGTGTTGGAGCATAACCACCCCCCTACCACCACGTGGATTTGGTACCACGCATGCCATTAAACCTGCTCCCCACCACTGCTTCACTCCTCCTCCACGTGGAAATTTGGCAGTTAGTAGAGTTTAATACTTATGTATTAACATTAGATTTAATACTAATGTATACACATATGTAATCCACTTGTCATCTCCTGATAGGAAAATTGAGTGAATTCGAAGAGTGTTGGCAAGCCACGTGTCACAGTGCGATTGGTCCAAATATTGACCAGTTGACCAAAGTTGACTTTCCCATTGTCTGAACTTTGACCGAACATATCTAGAGCTCCCGATGTCCGTTTTCCATGTTCTCATAGTTGTTGGAAATCTCTCGAGACAATCTTCTACACTAACACCATTTAGGGGTGTTTTGGAGATTTTCAAAAATGATCCCCTGATCACACCTCCCCATTGAGAAAAGCTTTTTGTCCCAAAAAGCTTCCATACTATCCTAAATCTGAAAAACTCTGCTGCCACCTCGGAAGTGCTGTTGTAGTAGACCCTTGGGTCTTATCATCTACAACCTTCTCACTTCAACAACTCTACTCTAATCCTGGGACCTATGGGTTATGGGCCCATGACACTTCCTCTGCGCCACTCTGATATCTGAAGAAGACCTCCACGCCTCCGCTTTATGGTGCTAAGTTTCTGAATGAAACCTCAACGCTCCTTCTGTGTGGTGCTAAGCTTCTTGATATCTGACAACAAGGATCTTCTTTTACTCTATAACATAGCTCCTGGCTCCGAGTTGATTCCACAGAATCCGAACTGGTTTGAAGGAACTCCATGTTACGTAGAGCTTTGATTGATCCGATGTCAATGATGGACAATGCCTTATCCCTTTACAGACCTCAACACCTCCAATGCATGATGCTAAGCCTCTTTCAAGACCTTGAGCCTTCGATGCACGATGCTAAGTCTGTTACAGACCTCAACGCCTCCGATGCATGATGCTAAGCCTCTTTCAAAACCTGATGCATGATGCTAAGTCTGTGTAGACCTCAACACCTCTAAGGCATGATGTTAAGCCTCTTCCAAGACTTCGAGCCTCCGATGCACGATGCTAAGTCTATTATAGACCTCAACGCCTCCGATGCATGATGCTAAGCCTCTTTCAAGACTTCGAGCCTCCGATGCATGATGCTAAGTCTGTTGATCAGCTACCATTCATATGTGTGGTCGCAATGCCTTGACAACAAATGACGTTTCGAGCTAATCCTTTTAGAGCTCCTCTTGTTGAAATACTAGTATCAGGTACCATTCTACTGCACGGTCGCAATGCCTCTACACAGAATGAAGTTCTGACTTGAATTCAAAGCCAACGGTGATTCAGCTACCATCCTGCTACATGGTCATAATGCCTCTACATAGAATGAAGTTCCAAGCTGATCTTTATGAATTCTACTGTCTGCACAAATGGCAGATCAATCTCCAATATTTATATGAGTCAAATCCTGTATCCAAGCTCTAACAGGTACTCACAAGCTGATTAGGAGATATGTTTGAAGCATTAATCAAATTTTCTAAGTAAGAAAATCTACTGAGTATTGTAAACCTTTCTCTTAGCATTTCCTCACAGAATCTGATCTCTAAACTTAATACTGCATACGATTCATCAATCTGAATTATGCAATATATAATTGAAAAATTGGTGACTTACCCATTTGAACGGACTTTCACTTTTAGGTATTACTAGGTCCTAGGTTGAATTTTCAACTGGTGGTGGAGTAGAAACTTCTTCTGCCTTTGCAATAGGCCTCCATTCCATCTTTGGCTTGCCATTACTCTGATGGCGAGATGGATGCAGTTTCCAACAATTTTCCACCCGATGCCCATTCTTTTGGCAATGAGCACAAAAATTCCTCTTAATCTCCTTCTTCTGGGATGAGGAACTCTTTCTACCATTTCTCAACTCTGCATGACGAGATTGGTCTTTCTCCACTGCATTGCAATGTGGATTGACTTCATTTGTCTCCTCCAGCTACCAGAACAATGACTAAAAAAGGAAAACATATACTACATTTCTATGGTGTTAGAAAAATCACCAAAATAATTGCCCTCTGGGGGTCTTACTAACCTCTTCGCAAGTTCTCTGTAACAGCCTGTACAAGGACATTGCCCAAAATTGGGACTTTAACTAATGTGCCATGCATTCTGGTTAGATGTATACAAACTAGGATTTCCCTCAAAACAAGTCTTACCAATACATTCTACCTTACACATTAGTTTTCTAGTTTTATCAAAAAAACATATGAGATACAATGGATAAATCCAGGAATAGAAATTGCGGTGAAAATTACAGTGCAGTATGTTAAAGTTGAAGGTATTTCCACCACATGTCTCTCAGAGCTCTAATCCCATTTTAATCTGGAAATATCATAGAAGTTCCTGGACAAGCCAATGGCATCCCTATCAAATCTTGCAACCTGTACTGATTAACCTGCTCGATACCAACTTGCTTCAGAGATTAGTAAGTTCGCAGGTGTCGATTACCAGCTCTAATACCAAACATTGATCTGAAAATAATCAGATTATTACTACCTGATCTCGGACCCTTGTAGGCTTTAAATATTCACCGATAATTTACTCCTTTTAAGTAATCAATTTAAAATAAGGCAAGACAATAAAGACAATTGCACACAGATTGAATTACGGAGTTTGACAATTGCCTACATCTCCGGTTCATGGTCGAACCATTCCACTAGTCAAAACTTGTAAGTTACAATAGTACTTTCACAAGAAAACCTAATGGAAACTATTTAAACTTGCTTAGAAGAATAACCAGACCTTCGGACAACAAGGGTGAAAAATAGCACCCGACTTCCACCTTCCTGGCATACAATCTCCTTCGGCTATGATCGGCCTTCCCGATGTAAACAATGCGAAGCTAGCACTCCGGTCGACAATCCAGGATTTACAAGTAATTGGTGTGGCGCTATGGGCCGACTATGTAGTTTGAATAACTCCTAGCCACAAATATTTAATTTATTATTGCCTAACAAATAATAGGTCAATAATAATCAAAATAATAATTCCTAAAATAATTTAGGTCTTCACACAACAACAATTTCTCATTCGCCTTCTCACCGCCAGCTCTAAGCTTAACAAAATCTTTTGGGCCTTTTGTGTCCCATTACAATAGAATGGGTTCCCTATTTATACAAAATTAGGGCCCAAAAATAATGCATTGCATATCATCCATAGGCTAATATTAAACCTTAGCCATGCATAGAAATTAGGATTAAATCTTAAATTAGGTGGATGCATTTAAAAAAGGATTAAAATCCCATAAGGAGTGGCTTGAATGATAAGAGGGAAAACATCCCAAAAATGGCGCATTTGGATAAGGTCCCACATGTTGGGCGCTGGGAGAAAATGTCTGAGGCTTTAAATAGCCTTTCCACGCATATAAAGTGGTCAAAGACCACGTTGGAGCATAACTGCCCCCCTACCACCACGCGGATTTGGTACCACGCATGCCATTAAAATTGCTCCCCACCACTGCTTCACTCCTCCTCCACGTGGAAATTTGGCGGTTAGTAGAGTTTAATACTTATGTATCAACGTTAGATTTAATATATATATGTATTTGGGAATAATGTGTAGTGGACTTACCAAGTAAATAAAAATTCGACCCATAATGGGGTATTGAAAATAATTAACTCACTGTAGTCCACTTATCGTCTCCCGATAGGAAAATTGAGTAAATTCGAAGAGTGTTGGCAAGCCACGTGTCACAGTGCGATTGGTCCAAATATTGACCAGTTGACCAGAGTTGACTTTCCCATTGTCTGAACTTTGACCAAACATATCTAGAGCTCCCGATGTCCATTTGCCATGCGTTCTCATAGTCGTTGGAAAGCTCTCGAGATGATCTTCTGCACTGACACCATTCAAGGTTGTTTTGGATATTTTTAAAAATGATCCCCTGATCACTTTCAGACTTGCTCCAGAGAGTGTCCATAACACTAACATGGATTTCAAATGACATGCTAAAGCTTTAGTTGAATGCACATGTGGGTGACTCTCACATAAAATTATAGGATAATGAAAATTCAATAGTTCCAAAGAAAAAATCACTGATTACATCCTTCACCTGGTAAGGATCAAGATCCTATTTTAAGGATTAAAAATATCCTTAACAATGATAATAACAAACTCACAGCTTCCAACATATTTGAAACAAAATCTAATTACGAGCATAGTCACCACTCAAACACTTAAAAATTACCAAATTGCAAGCTTAATCCTAATGAGATGTTTTGTAGGAAAATAACATTCAACAAAACATGATTCAGTCCAATGAATACATTCCTTGTAAAAAATGATGACCCAAACCACCAAAATCACTAAGGTAAATAAAAAACAGTTGTTTATCCAACCCACAAAGCTCATAACTAATAGAGCTCAATGGTAAGAGAAATCCATTTATGATAATAGTAAGATCTGGGATGAATGATGTTATAAAAAATTAATATTCAAACCAACCTGTGATGGCTGCATATTCAAACAATACTTAATGAACAAGAAGGGACATGAACGTACCCAATTTTCTCCCCCCTTTTTCCATACAATCCGACCCGACAAGGGTGAAAAGAACAATAAAATGTATCAAAAAGTAACTAAAAGGAAATAGAAAGAAAAATCTATCAGTCCCCCTTTATATTATGCACTTAGAGTGCTCAAAATACGTCCATTAAGAGTACCCAATATGATTCGAGGCTTGAATCTCATAATAAAAACAAAAACTGCAGTCATGAATCTATACCAAAAATGAATGACCATCAACCAAAAAAGGAATCCCAATACAAGTATTTCAAAAAAAGTCACCTAAATAGTATTTCATAAGACCCAGTTTAACAAAAACCTAAAATGTTACCAATATTCTACATAACTTTCTCCAAAACCTTGAGAATTCATTTCACGCCAAAAAATTAAAAAATACAATGATATTCATTTATCAAAGATAAATATGACACAATATCCTCTTATCAATCATTCTCAGCTTAATATAATGCAAACACATTCATTTTTCAAACTTTTTCTAAAAACCATAATCAAGATAATAGACTTCAAACTATTACATTCATTTCTATCCACAAGAACCATGACCTTTATGAAATCCACAGAGGTAAGAAAAAGAAAAAAAACACATGAACATGAAAACCATTCTTAGAGACGTTTTCACGAAGAGAAGAGTTCATTTAACATTTTTTTTAAAATAAAAGCAATAAATCTTAAAGATATAGAGCCTATAATGCTTGGTAGTGCTCCTGGTTTCTCTTCCATGCTTCAAGTCTCTCTGAGAAGCTTTAACTAAAATATTTCCAATGAAAATGCCAAACAAAACCTTTGCAAATTCCCCCATTTTCTTCTTATAGTTTCCGCAACAATTTTTTTGCCATTATTTCTGCCATACAATGGTGATTTTTAATTTGTAACAGAATTGAACTGATGGTTCAAATAATGAAAATACTACATGCAGAGCCAAAGAGCTCAAAAAAATATGAATGCACAATAAAATCAAACAATTCATTTTTCCCCAAACCCATCTTGTTATTCCCCATGCAGTTTTTGCTCAAGGGTAAAGGATTACTAATTATAGTAGGACTGCCAATGCCCCCCCCCCCCCAAACTTTGTATGTGTCATGCCATCCATTTTGTTAGTTACAACTATCAATTGAAATTTAATTTAACTAATGCTTAGCATGGCTTACAACTTAGCAATTTCCACCACCACCATGCCTCAACCAAAATTGGTGGTGCAAAATATTTAATGAACCATTTAAATCTTATTAATGCCTTTTGAATGGTTCCATTTCCATTCACTATATTACATCCAAGCCAACCTCATTTCCCGTTAGGTTAGTTTGATGCCACTTAGTTAGGTTTCCTTGGTATTAGTTTTTAAACCATAGCTTAAGACCTTAGGAATAATTCATATTATAGATTAGGATAATTAGTTTCAAATAATTAGGTTAATCCTTCATTACCCTTCTAGGAACTAATCATCACAATAAATGTAATCTACTTAACTTAGGTTAAGGATAAGATAAATAATCAAAAACACTTAAATTAATTAGGTCCTAATTATTAATCAAAGGACGTTACCTTTAATAATTTTATTGAAATTATGACTTAGATCACATAGTATGGTGCATCTATAAGATGCTACAAGATGCCTCTGTGATCCCTAAATGCAAGATTGAGTTCAACAATCACACATAATGACCGGCTCAATCAAAATGATCGAAACATCGTAAAATCATAGACATGCCTTGGATCACTGCAATTGATTAAAGGTATGGTTATTCCTGTATTTATGAAATAGCCAGAGAAATAAGTTCATAATGAAATTTAAGCCACATACAATCATATTCTTATTTGGACTGACTTTATTTCATTCACCAATAAAAGTACATATTTCAAATTTTAGCATAAGGAATGTGTGAAATACTTCATTATGTATTCAGAATTATCATGGCATGATTGTATCCAATTTTAGGAGATAAAACATATCATCTACAACAACCATGATCACTTAGTTTCAAATAGTATGTCTTCTTCAAACAAGAATCATTTATCAACATTTTCTACTTTAGTTTTAGAAGAAAGCAAGGATAACAACCATGGCGGAGACATTACATGCTTCTTCCACAATGGTACTCCTTAAAATAGATAGTAATTTTATTAGTCAACAGTTAGTTAAGTAGATACTAGTTATTATGAATAAACTAGTTCTCTCCTAGAGGGACTAGAATTTCTCTAGTATAAACAAGCTAATGTATTTAGATTTATCGGTTTGGTTCAATTATTTGATTCATTGTTAATTCATACTCTTTTAATCAAGATTTAAGATTCATGGGAAAACTTTGTGTGACTTTCAGCCTTAAACCTGATCGAAGGGAAGCGGTAAGGAAAACTCCTCCCCAATGAGAAGGGATATTTACTATTATTTCATTTCTGTCATCTTTGATTCATTTAACATTTCAACATTAAACTATACTAAAAATATTTATATTTTATCTTTAATATCCTTTTCTTTCCATGAATTACATTTTATAATTGTAGTCAATTATTATTCAGTAAATTCTATGATTAAGTGCATGCTAAAACTAATTCCTACCATTCCCTTTGTTGCAAATATCCATGGACAAAACCTTGGATTTATATATATAATATCATTAAATTATGAGTATCAATGACTCTCATCACCTCCCTCTTCTCTCCATCTCCAAAACTGACACCCCTCAAGGGTGGGTGGAGCAACAAAAATAAGATAATCTAACATTAATTTCTCTTTCATATGCATAATCCAACTTATAACACAATTTCAAAGAATAATTTCAAATAGGAAACAAAGTGGGTGCAATATCCTACCTTGAACTCAAGCACAATCCAACCAATAAGTTCACCAAGAAATCCAAATGCTTGTTCCAAGCTCCAATCTATTCTACCACTAAAAAGTTTTAAAAAAATCCCTTCACTAAGGACATGAGGGGTTAAGAAGGAATGAATGTCACACAAGTAATAAAATGTGAGGGTGACAAACATCACCCTCCAAAACAACCACATCCAAACAAAATGCATCAAAATTACCCCATAAAATTAAAATTGGGGATAACAAATTTAGCTCTAGGAAATCATAAGAAGATTCACATTTAAATAAACATTTAAAAAATCAAAACTTCATAAATTTGGAATGTGTGGGAGGGGGAAAATAGTCAAATGGGTCTCATTTGCATTTAAAATATACCAACCCCCATAGGGATGGATGTTAGGGCCCTTTTTCAATGCAAATCAAGGCATTTTCTTACAATTTACCCTTCTTAAATGGAACATTTTTCCCAAATCCGAGTTTGGTAAAAATGTTACATTTAGGAGGGGAAATTAGGCTCACCTAATCCATGATTAGGTGTCCTAATACCTCCTAACCAAGAAACATCATCACATACCACAAAAAATTTCAAGGACCCCCAAAGATAGTATAAAACGCCAAGAATTCATTAACCAAATGAGGATAAGGCTACATGTTTAGAACAATACAACATGAGCATACTTTACCAAAGGTAAGAGGTAAGAGGTAAGCCAACCATCACATAGTAAACCAAATACAATATACCAAAAATGAAAAACACAATGAGAAGGTGTCGTAAATCGATAAATATGGAATGGTTTGGCCTCATGGTATTTTTTGTGTTAATTGGGATGCATTTCTTGAACTCCACATTCTCCCATGATTGAATACATGTCACTTGCACACTCAAGGAAAACCTCATATCTGTCTAACATGTTTAATAAAATATGATACAATAATATGCTTCGACATCAACATCTATATAATCCATGCTAAGCTAGAATTATATCGACAACATGAATTGTCTACCAAATGAAACAATATAATCATCATTATACATCAAATATGGATCAAATATCAATACCAAAACATTTCAATAATCACACATGATATCATCATCCCAACTTAATATCTCTAAAATACAAAATGGCATCATGTTCCCCATAGTCAACCTGTGATCAAGTGTTATCATCCTAATACTAGCAATATGATATCTTTGATAGTTTCATATCATAACAGTGTATCACAATAGTAAAAAACCTATTAAGAAAAAATGTCATGAGATAATGTCCCATCAAAATAACAAAAAAAATTAATAATGTCCCTATCATCACAATAATATAAATACAATGAGTCACACATGACCAAAATCAGAGCACTAAAAAAGGTGGGAACTACAAGTGTGCTTTGATGAGGCTTCCTGGGAACCTTGAATTCTATCTTAGAGTTTGAAGAAGAATGAGGTGATTGTGACTTGGTTTCAGTTTTAATGTTTGGGGATTTAGATGATTTGGATTCAGATGTAACAAATGGGGATGTATTTGATTCAGGTGTAAGTCTAAGAGGAGAATTGAATATCTTAGATTCAGTGTTGATGTTTTAGGATGTGGGTGGTTTGGATTTTTATTTGTTATTTGGGTTTGGGGATGATTTTTAAGGAATATCATATTTGGTAAAATAATTATGTTGGTTAAACTAGGATTGATTGATGATGGGTGGTTTAGATGAAGGGATTGGACCTAAGATGGATGGGGATACTCCTAAGAGTGATGATGTCACATTAAATTTCTTAGGAGGGTTATTCTTGGGAGGAGGGAGCTCAAATATTTTTTGAGTCTAAGAAAGGAATTTTTAAATAGGTATGTCAAGGTTTTTAGACTTTGGTTGTTGTTGGGCCCCTAAAATATTGACTAAGTAGAAAAGGTCACATGAGTATGCAAGGCCTAAGTTGAGGATTGGGCACGTAAGGAGAAGGCATGTAAGGCAGGGTTCTAGGAGAGTTTGTGATATGTGTCGATAGAACAAGGTCTTGGGACTTAGCCATATTTGGCATATTGGGTAGGTCACAAAAAAAATGTGACCCACCTAGGTATGATGAATGGATAAGGTGCTAGCCTGGTGAGAAGTTGGCCTAGGAAGGAATATGCCCTGCGATGGAAGCTTCTAGAAGAACATCATGGCAAGGAATGGAGATCTCAGGCCTCGAAGAGCATGCTCCCATGAAGGACCACATATGGATACTTGGCGATGGATATGAAGCCTCAGAAAGAAGAGTTGGTAGTTCAAGATGCCTATAAATACAAGCACCCATAGAAGAAAAGTAGTAGATCAATAGAGAGGTGAGCTCTGTAGAAATGCTGCAAGGAGTTGTATTAGGTTGGGTAGATAAAATATAGGAGAGGGATACATCAAAAGGCTTGGGATTGTAAATTTTATTTGAAAGCTAAGGAATGTAAATCCAGTTATAATTTATGACATCAGTCTTCCATACTATGATGTATTGTAATGGATGTAATGAGGTTACCAACTTAGTTGAATATGACAATTAATGATTCTAGTCCATACATATATCTTCATGGTTTTGTTTCATGTCTATTTATGGGATGAGTATGAATCCTTATGCATTTTCCTTTTTGTTTTGGTTCAGTCCTATAATCCATTAAGTATCTTTCTGTAGGAATGACTGCACTGGTCTAGAAGCCATTTTGAGCTCTATGATGATTGAATCTCTCGTTTCCACTCACTCTCTTTAAATTCCTATAATAGATGATCTTTCACACTAAACTCGCATAAAGGAGAGACTCAGCACCTGCATGTGCCTCGGGTGAGTACCAAGCACCCGCTAGGTGATAGGCTGGTGCACATGGGATTCCCTTGTTCTTTAGTGGGTGTAAAAATGACTATACCTGTGAGGTTTTTCCTTTAGTAGGAATCAAGACAATTTCAATCGGGGAACTATAGAAGAAGAGCTAAATGATTTGGGTGGTGTTGTATAAATGGATATTAAAGGTAAAAGGGGTATTTTGATGATGTAATTGATGAGATAAAAAGTGGTTATATATTATATATGTCAAGGATTGATTGGTGTAAGGGTGATTGATTTTATAGATGTGGCATTAATATCATTTGGGATTGTCTTAAGTGGCGGTGTTTTTGTAGTATATATATCAAGGGGCAGTATAGATGTGGTGATAGTTTTATATGTTGATGTAGGTATATTCATGATGGTAGATGTGGATATGGGTTCAGATATAGGAGTGGATGTTAAGGTAGATGCTGGTGATGAATTAGGTATGATAGATTGGGGTGTAATAGATATGGATGAGGTGGTTGGTATATTTGAGATTGATATAGATGAGTTAGTTGTAGATATGGTTGGTGTGATATGATAGGTATATAATTATGTGTGGATATCAATGAGGTTATGGGTGAAGGGGTTGGAATTTAAATGGAGATAATTTCAGTTAATGAAGGAATGATGGGTGTGGGAGAAAGGTCTAAAATAGATGTGGGTGTAGGTTATATTGATGGTTTATGATTTATGGTATTGATTGTGTGAGCATGAGGTGCTTGAGATGTGGAGGTGGAATTTGATTTTTTAGTGGATGATTGGAGAAGGGTCATTTATAAACCTCAAGGGACTGATTAGATGGCACATTAGGATTATCAACTTAGAGTTCACCATGATCTATGAATTGTTGGATGAGATATTTGAAGGAATTACACTTCTCAATTTCGTGACCTTAGACTTGATGATACTTACAATAATTCCCATTGTAATACCATATGGGCTTGGATCGTGAGTATTCAATAGGTCGTATAGGAGGAATTTGAATAATATGGACCACCATCAATTGTTAAAATAATGAACTATAGGATTCCCCAAGAGGAGTATAGTAAGGAGGTGGTTTAGGAACTCTTTGTGGGGGCTCCACATGATAAGTAGATGTGAAGTAAGACTTTACCATAATGGCATTGGACATGTTGTTAAACATTTTTTCATGCATGGATGACTTATTGAATTCATTTTTTGGTTTATTTGATCAAATTTTGAGACGTCCTTACTCAAAGGCATGATATTCAATTTTGTGAGCCATGGTAAAAGCCTATTCAAAGGTTTGAAATGATTGTATTTGAAGAGTAGAGGATATATGCTTCACACAAGAAGGTGAGAAGAGTTCAATTAAATCAGTATGATGAAGGGAGAATGATAGTTGGTTGATTATGCCATGACATCATGTGAAGAAGTATGTGATAGAATCATCATCGAATTGTCTAAGGACGTAGAGATAGTTGGTTGACTACATCTTGGTTCTGTTGTTGGGACCTCTTTGTAAAGTTGTAGTGGGAAATAGCATAAATCATGATCTATGAAATGAGTGATGATAGAGAATTTAACTTTGGAAGGTGTTGAAACATGGTTTAAGAGCATGGAGGAAAAAATTTCTCAAAGATTTAGCACTGGACTTGAGTTTGATGCATGTAGATGGGTAGAAGAGAACCTCTACCATGAGTTCTATGATTTTATTTTTTTTGCTTCCGAGTAGAGTTGTATGAATGGATTTTGGCATATACATCTAGATCAAGCTAGTATTATAGATCATGCACGTGGACCTAAGAAGAGTACCAGAGGCTGCAAGATATAGATCTGACGTGGACTCGTGTTTTGGATTGTTGGTGGGAAAGAGTACTGGGTAGCTACACTCTGCAGTACGCTATTTCTACATATTATTATCCCGAAGTCACTGAGTTTGAGTTTCTGTAGGAGCCCAGAGAATCATTTCTACGTGTTATTTGTCTGGTAATGAAGATATTGATTGTTACCTTGAGTTTAGAGGCACTTTTTATGGTCGTCTAAACCATTCTGAGTGTTAGGCGAGGAAGCTAGGGTGGAGGAAGATGGCCGATATTACAACTGAGAAAGAAAGGGAGGAGGGATGACTCAAGTATAATGAAGAACATGAAAGGGAGATTACTAGACAATGTGAGGTTGCAAGTGTGATGGATATATGGAGGTAGACGTTGTGGGAAGGATTTAAGGTTCACATAGAGGATGTGGAACCTGAGAAGTCTGTGCTACCCCATCTTGGCAAGTGTGTAAGAGAAACCCCTTCATCTTCTGATGAGATTTCATCATGTGGAGAGAGGAGAGTGATTGGCACACATCTGAACCCACCTAGTGACTAAACCCTAGCACTTGGATTTCCAGATAAAGAGAGGATTATTGTTGACCCAGTTGGTATCAGTGGAAGTGACAGATTTGCGCCCGGGAGATCCAATTTTTCATTTCCTACTTCTATGGCTACACATACTATTCCAGTGTTCAAAGGAATTTTTGGACAAGGAAAATATTGGTGCTGATTTTGATCCTATGCTATTTTTCCATGTTTCCCCTTTTCTTTTTTTTTCTCTGAAATGTTTTTTCCTCATGAAATCGATAATGTGAAGTTGTAGCTCCATTCTTGTGCATTGGATTGTTTGCAAACTCATTACCTTGCCCTAATTTTCTAAGGAGAAGTGCGTTTTTACCCTGTTTCTGAGAAAAAATGGCTTTGGATTCTCCCATCCTTCGCATTTGGTGAAAAAACAACTTGTATTTACGTTTTAATGCTTTTAGTTGTTCATTTTTTTCTCCATTTTCTCACCATTTTAAAGGAATCTCTAAGTTTTCCATGTGTTTTGCTCTAATTTTTCCCGTTCAAATGCCTCTTCCGTTTTTTTTCCATGTTTTCCTGGCATTTGGAGCTCGTAATCATTTGATTTTTACTTATTTTCCCTCAAATATCCCTTGCCATGGTCGTAAATTTCCTAGAAACCACTTTCCATTTGTCTTTTGATCGAAAAATTCTTCACCCACGAAGAAAAAATCAGATTTAGGGGATCGTTGGCAATTTCTATGTTTTTTTTACGGTCATACAGGCGTCCTTTACCCGTCAAATTTTAGCTCATATAGTTTTGCATACGTGGCTTGTTATAATTGGCAGAGGGGATGTGGATCGGTGGTGGACTTGGAGAATTTTTTCCTTTTTTGGCGAAAAGTACTAAAATGCAAAACAAGGCCGCAAGCCCGCTAGAGTAAATTAATGCCTTAGTCCTTTTTTTTTTGAAAGGCAAGGTGGAGCGGCAGATGTCTGGTAGAGTTTGAGATTTTTAACATTTTTCCTAAAAAGGGTTAAAGTCTTAAAAGAAGGCGCGGCCCCCGACAAAGAAGAAAATTAAAGGCTTGCGCGGGTCGGCGGGCAACGTCGGAGGAAAAAAGGGAAATGTTGCTTTTTTGGAAAAATGAGTTAAAGTGGTAATTTGAAGCGTGGCTCTGCAAAAAATTAGAGGGAGAACACGTGTCAAAAGCAATGACAGAGGGGAGTGCGGGCCACCAGTGAGTTTTGAAAAACTTTTATTATTTTGTGAAGGAAGTATGAAGCAAAAAAGGGATTTATGGCCCCACAATGAATCAACAATCGCCCACATGTCAGGGATAGAAGTGGAGGTGCGGGTCCGCGGGGATAATTGTGAAAAAAAATCTTTTTTCCAAAAAATGTGGAAATGTGTAGAATTGAGCCGCGAACCCCGGATCTAATCATATTGTGCCACGTGTAAGTGCCAAATCTCAAGGGCGAAGGGGTGGAGAAAAATGTCAAATTTTTTACATTTTTCAAAAAGTGTTAAAATGTCGAAAAATGATCCCAAGACCATTTCTAATCACATTGTGACACATGGAGGGTTCAGATTGAAGGGAGAAAGGAAGATCAATGGTAACTATGCATTTTTCAGTTTGGCGACCATTTGAGCTCCAAGAAGCTTGGAGATGCGATTTTTGCATCAATTTTCACCAATTTTTTGGCGAATTCATGTCATTTTTGCCTTCAAGGATCAATGGAATCGATTTGAAAACTTAATTTTCAGATCTGAGGTATTTTTGAAATGAAATTTTGTTCAGGCTCGAGCAAAAACGTGAAATACCATATCCAAAAGTTACAGAGGGCAAATTTTGGAAAGTATAAAGATGAAATGATGGAAGAGGAAGATGTTGCGATTGCCAAAAGAAGAATACATGCTCCCATGACAAGGAATGATGAAGATTTGTAATAATTTACTTTTTTGAATGCTTGACATCTCCTCCTCACAAAATTGGTTAAGTGTTTACTTTCAGAAAGTCATGAGTGAATTTGTAACAAACTAAGATGCCATCTAATATTCTTTTCTTGGGAAAGAAGGATCAAATGTAATAGAGAGATTTTATATAATACATGTTTTGAGACATGCAAAAGGGTCAGGAAAATTGAAAATCAAGAGAAAATTTTGAGAGAAGCTCATCTTCTGAGAAATCCGTCCAAAAAACATGGTTAATGTCTTTTGTGTTAGATCTTCATTCATGTTGAGTTGGTTTCAAGTGTATAGCCATCACACAAGCTCTGAGATTGTTCTCAAAACTCTCCCCTGCTGATGAATCTAACAAGATTTTGAATTAATCTGGTGTTAATTTTGGCAATATGATGTTTGTTATCATGTTTAAATGTCTTCAAATAGTTTTCCTTGTTCTTGTTGCAATCTTGCATTGAAATCTTTTAGGAATCACACATGATCTCATTTCTTATTGATAGTTTAGTGGCATTTGCAATTTCATTTTTTAGAAGAGCTTTCATCTGACATTAAAAATAAACAGTTTAAAATCACTTCACCTTCATTTGTTGACAGAATATTGCTTGTAAACCTTTGGGGGTACCTTAGGTCATGATTTGATCAGAGATTTTGATGTTTAGTTGAGTCCTTTAACTCAAGATTTTGTGTTGAGGTTATCAAATATTGTGTGAAGAGTGCTAAACCTGGGCCTCCATTTGTGTATCTCTTCTAGTTGAAAGAACATCCTAACTGTTTTGAAACATTTTATCTGTTAGTTGTTTCAAATGTTGTAGAGGTTGTCAAAGATCTGGCATAGTCAAGTTTGTCTTGTCAATATCCCACCAAAAATCATTCTAAACAACTTATCCCACCCTATTTTACCCCTGTTTTGACCTGTATACCCCACAGAAGATCAAAATCCATTTACAAAAGTATGTAGAACAGATCAGGATTTCAAAATGTCTTCAGTAACCCTTGCCTTGCATTGAAAGTATCTCCATAATCTGGAAGTGACAACTTGTAAAAGTCATATTTAGAGTGTTGATCATGTTTTCCCAAGGCCCTTTTCATACTATTTGCAAAAATTGAGGGATATCTTCATCTCCTTCACCATTTTAGGGTTACAAAATAGGTTCTCTTACCTTGGTTGAAAGGCACAACCTAAAACAGTTAGGACAAGATCAAGTCCTATTTGAGTGTTATCCATCTCTCCATAAATCTGAGTGCCAGTTAGATCACATCCCCAGCTACAAAATGACATACATCATGATCTATCTGTCTTTAAGGTTCATGTCATAAATCTTTGATGCTTGCTCAAAATTGAAAAGGAGAACAAATTTGGGTACCAACACCAGTGGCACCATTTCTGCAAGGGAGCTTCTTAGTTTCAATGGTGGTTGAATACATATTTGAGATATTTGAATGCATTTGTCAAACCCTGGTAATGTATCTTGTAAATTTTGCATGCAAATATATTGTTAAATCATCATTCTATACTCAGATTTTCAAATGTAAATGTTTCAAGCTCAGCCTGCAATTTTGTCAGTTTCCCAGCAATAGTTAGACACTTCATTGTTGCATTATGTTTGGTTGATAGATTCAAGAAGAAGGAAGGTTAATTATAAAACCTTGGCAAGAGTTATCAGTGATGATAGCAAACATTTGACAAAATTATTTTAGTGCATTCTTGCACAACTAGAGGTGAAATTCCTTAGTGGTGACTCCATGTTGATGTTGAATCTTGATAAATACCATTGTCTTAGCTTTCTGTCATTTGTTTTTTGGTGTTGCTAATCTTTGCAAACCTGGAAGGAAGAAGATCTCTCTTCAGGAGGGACCCAAGTAAAAAGTTATTTCAATAATTTGGAAAGACAATTTTAGAGGAAAGAAAAGTTTGGAAGGTTGTTGAAGGTCAGACATGAGGCAAAGGTATATCCATTGGTGAGAGAGATCAGCCATTTAGTAGAGGATTATCACTCTTCTTCCAGTGATTTTGATTCAAGAAATCTTCTCATAAATTTGTTTTACTTCAACTAGTGAAGGTCCTTCTGTTGTACCTGGTAAGTTCCTTCTCAATCTGCACCTGTGTGTTTTTATTCAAGTAAATCTTTCCAAGAAAAATCAGCACTTAGAGAGATACCAATTTTGTGAATCACATTCTTGAGCCCCAAAGACCTTGCACTCCTCATCAGCTTGTTTCACCTCCAAGATCACCCGCCTCAAAACAATATGGCTCAGCCTAGACCTCCATTTGTTGTTAACACCTTTGGTCCTATAAATTTTAGAGGAATGGATGGTTACCCAAATGTTGTCCCACAAGGATGTCAGAAATAGGTTGCCAAAGTTCCAAGGTAACAATGCTATAACTGGTGATCAACATCTCAAACTTTTTGTTAACATGATGGAGATATTTTGAGATGGAGTTTGAAGATGTGTATATTAAATTGCTTCATTCATACACTAGAAGAGGATGCAAGGGATTGGTACAAGGCTCTACCTGATAATTCTATTGATTCATGGATTGAAATGCCGAAAATTCATTCAGATTGCAATATGGTGACAAGACTGATCCTAGATTTCTTTTATCTGAATTTGAAGAATATCAAGAAGAACCCCAATGAATCAGTTCATGACTTCAACACAAGGTTTAACAAAACTTTGAGAAGGCTTCCAGTTAATTTGAGGCCATGTGATCAATCATGCTTGATCAAATATGTAGATGCATTTGATAAGAAGGTAGCCTATTACCTAAGAGATAAGAACCCTACCAATTTAAGGCAGGCCTTTACCATGGCACTGCAAATTGAAAATAACATTAAGGCCATTGGGAAACCTCTCAAGAGAGATGGTGTAAAATTGATAAACCCTGAAAAACCTCAAGCTAGCAAAGGTTGCTGATTTAGAAGAGGTTGTGAAAACTTTGGTAGGGGCTGTCAAAGAAATCTCATACAAGTTTGGCAAGAGTAGAGAAGGGAATTGGGTAGACTTCACAAGGTTGGCAAGATATCCTAGGCAGGGAATTGGGAAGATCTTCACAAGATCAGAAAAAGCACAAAACCATGGCATATTTTCCAATCATCCTAGGAATGAGCAGAGGTTTGATGACAAAGGTAAAGGACCTATTGGATCTGTAAATAGACAACCCCAAGCACATGAAAATAGATTGGTTCTTAACCCTCTAACTACCAGGGTTGTTGATGTTGATGAAGTGGCTCATATGGATTGGTGTGATAGATGTTTTCTTCCTCATCCTCCATGTGAACTGGACCAACAAGTTGATGAAGCTGATAATGAGGATGGAACTGATGATGATATTTTCATGATGGGTTGTTCTCCAAGCTCACCAAGGAGGAGAAACATCTACTGGAAGTAATAAGTGCTAGGACTGCTATTGCAACCTTTTGGGATTGCATAAAGTGGGTACACTTCTTTCTCTTTCTCATAGCTCATGATGTAGATGTATTTTACAAGCCTTTGAAATTCTTAATAATGACTTTGAATACTCTAAGAGCATTTATGATTAAGAAGTATGATGGTGGTATCCCTTCAGAGGAAGATATACAGTTGTTGATGAATGATGTTGTTGGCTCAAGGGAAAGGATTATAACGCTAAAATAAAAGTTTGTTAAGGGAGTTGAGTCTCAAGCCAAACCTAAAACACCCTTTCTCACAAGCATTCCTTAAGAAGCTTCCTATGGAAAGAAACACTTTCTAAAATCTCTACTCTCCCGAGCAAAAATTTATAATCCTTCTCATACCCAGGCTACTAAGAATACTTCTGCCATCTGATGAATCTTCTTATTTCCCTTCTATTGTTGTCCTACCAAGGAGTGTTCCTTATGATATTTCCCAAGTATTGAGCCATATTAAAGTGATTGTTCCAATTATTGAGTTTCTTATAATTTTTTAGAATAATAAGAGAGCATTTGATTAATTGGGGTTGAAGGAAGAGAAGATCACTCCAGGTATAAATGTAAATGTTGTTGAGACTCCTCTTCAAATCATTGCTGGCTTTGAAACACCACCAGCAGTGGAAGATATTGGAGAGGCACTTAAGGTATATTTGGAGACATCCTTTGGTTGATTCCCAACTGAATGTTGATCCATTCTTTCACAACTTTTCTTATAAAAGATATGACTACTTCATAATTGTATGTTTGATTATGGTGCATCATGTAATGTCATGCCTTTAGAATTCATGAATGAGTTGGATATAAAGGTGATAGCTAGCCTATGGGAAGTGTACTGCTATGGATTAAAGGGAAGTGTCAGTGGTTGGTTTTGTGAAGGGTTTGGTAGTGTAACTTGCATCTTATCTAGTGGAGGAATTTAAAACTTGGAATGTTGTGATTATTGACTTCCCTGCCAAATAGGGTATGCTTTTGTCTAGAAAATGGGCTACAATTTTTGGTGGCAGCATTCCAGATGGACATGTCTTTTTCTACTATTCCCATTAAGGGAATCCTTGTTAAGCTTTATGGAGAAAAGAAAATGTTACATCTAATTGAGGATCCGAGTAATGCTTCCTATGAGGTGTTGTTTGCTAACGTAGATTCTGAGAATTTCATTGGTTTTGTTGATGGAAAAGAACACATGATCGATTAGATAAAAGTGCCTTGAATATGGTATGATATCCTTGGACCTTTTTATTTGATGGAGTTTACTCAAAATTTTGAAATGGTGTTGGTGTAGTTCTGACTCTCTCCTAGTTTAGAAGAATTTTTTTTTTCCTTCAAGCTTATTTTTGAATGTACTAACAACATTGTTGAGTATGAGGCATTGTTTTTGGGTCTAAGAATTACATGGAAGTATGGTGTCAAGGACATTATTGCAAAGGGAGATTCAAAGCTAGTTGTTCAAACAAATAAGAAAACTTTATGCTACAAAAAATCACCAGTACTGAAACAATATAAGCATGCAGTTTGGGATCTAATTGAAGATGTTTGATTCCTTTAAAATTATGCACCATGATAGGAAGTTTGAATGATTGCTACTGAAAAACTTGGCAGTGTTGGGATCTCAAGATTTGAGATAATTGTGCACCATTTCACCTTATTGTGACTATAATGTTGAAGTGTTGACTAGGCCAGCTGTCCCTGACAACATGTGAAACATTGGTAAGTATTTAATGATGATTGCTCAGGTGCAGAAGGACACCTTATTGCAAAACAAAGGTGAGTTTTTAGGATCAACATATTGATTGGGAACAAATGGTGTGTATGACTGAAGGAAAAGAGGTACTTTGTTTGGAAAAGATATCATCCAATTGAAAACAAACACCATTCCTAGAGGTCTTGGTTGCTACTTGAGTCAAATTTGATAACAATGATTGATTGCATCATAAATAGAAACATGTAATCTTCAAGGCATATGGAAGAGACATGCCTTGGGAACATCCTTTCATTCTCTTGAAAGACCAAGAATAAGTTTGGTTGGGTAGAAATTTAAGACAAAGAAGAGAAACAGTATGTATGTTCAATCTGTTGAAGAAATATCATGACTACCTTAGAATGGTCCTATTCAGAGCTGAAAAGAATACAGCGAGAACTCATTTATTTCTAGCATGAGATCCCTCTTGAAATAAATACCAAACCATTTCAGATATTACAGGCAAAGTACAATTAATCCACTTCTTGGGCCATGAAAATGCAAGAGGAGTTAAAGAAGTTAGTGAGAGGGAGGTATTATTTAACCCACTAGATATTCATCATGGGAATTGCAAACCATTATGCCAGTCTAGAAAGAAATCTAATGTGAGATATTGAAAATTTTTGTAAGATTTTAACCATCTAACAAAGCATCCAGTGAAGGAAAACTAGTCTTTGCCAAATATGGAAAATATGTTGCATCTTCAGTGATAGGGTATGAGTTGCTTTTATACATTGGATGGTTTATCCGGATACAATCAAGTGGTCCTGTCTAAAGAATCAGAAAGACTTAAGAAAACATTCACTAAGGTTGGCTTGGGGGACATATGGTGTTTTGTTAGGATGGCCATTTGGTTTGATGAATGCTGGTGATTTAGAAGAAGAGCAATGGATGTTGCTTTTGGGGCTGGTTACATCAATGATTTCATTGATAGGGTGTTACCAAGATGACGTGACTGTGTTTTCAAGGTAGTGAGGTGATCATTTGCAGATATTTAGAGAAGATTGTTGATCAGATGTAGGGAGTATGGCAGTTCTCTTAATCTAAAGAAGTGTCATTTTGATGTGTAAAAATGGCCAAGACTGCTTGGGACACCATTGACAATGTCAAAGATGGTAGTTATGATAGACCAATGAGAGAGTGGAAGCAATCAGCAAAGTACCTATCCTCGAGAACCAAGAAAGGCATCCATGTCTTTGTTTGGTCAAATGACAATTTTATTAGAAGGTTTAGTTTCCAACTTTGTTGAGTTGACTCTTCCAATCACAAGCATGCAAAAGAAGGACCAAGTTATTAGGTGGGAGGAGGTTTCCATTCAAGCTTTTGAAGGAATCAAAGGATGGTACTCTAACATGCACCTGTCTTAGGCAACTCCAAACTTCACAATGAGAGGCCTTTCCAGATATTTTCTTTTGCCTCTGAATAAATACTATTACATCTTGTTTTTCACCAAAAGTATGAAATGGGGTTGAGAGGCCTATTCCCTTCTTTAGCAAGGCTTTACAAGCTGGGCTGAGTTAAACAGTATACAATCATAGGAGAAACAAGCATTTACCTTGGTAAAAGCAACGAAAGTTTTCAGGCCTTATATATTAAGTTCAAAAGTTGTTTTCTTATGTTCCCCACACCATGGTTAAAAAATCTTATCAGACATGGAGATCTCAAGCAAAAGATATTTAGATGGGTAAGGTACAACTACAGGAGTATGATATGGACATCCAAACCACAAAGTTAGTAAGAGGTTTGGGTCTTGCTAAGCTTTATGGCTGGAGAAATTAGGTAGACAAAATGTAGAAGTGAATCAGATAGAGGAAGAAAGGGTAGATGTTCTTGAGAAATTGGTGAGTTCTGAGTGGTACAAGGATGTAATATTTTACCTTGAAACCTATGTAAAGCTGTCCTGATCATTTAAATAAAAATTGAAAAAGATCCCTCAAGCTGGCTTCTCAAAAATATATCATCACAGACCTTGGGATAGGCTTGGAAGAACCCTGAATGTGTCCTCTTGAAATGGTATAACTGAAGATGAAGCTCCCAAGATAGTTGTTGATTTCCATGGGGGAGTTTGTGGAGGACAATTTTTGGAAGGAGTATCAAAGAACATAAAATTTTGAGAGCTAGTTATTGGTGGCCTACTCTCTTCAAAGATGCAACCCAGCTGGTTAGAAAATCCTGATAGTTGCCAATGTTTCTCTGGAAGAATAAAGCTTCAGGCTCCCTTCCTTTGCAGGTATCAATTGAAGCTCCTTTCCAGCAATGGGGAATGGACTTCATTGGTGAGATTTAAGATCCTTCTAGTGCTGGACATAAGTGGATCGACTTGTAGCCACTGATTATTTTACAAAGTGGGTAGAAGACAATCCCATCTAAGAAGGCTACACACCAAGTGGTAATGGATTTCTTGTTGGTCATATCATATGTAGATTTGGCCTTAGTCCTAGTTAAGATTGTGTTGATAATGCCATGTGCTTTAGAGCTCAAACCTTTGATGGAAATGTGGCAATGAATATGGAATCAATCTGACTTATTCTTCAAACTATAACCCAAAAGGGAATGGACAAGTTGAGTCTAACAATAAGAACTTAGGTGAAGATCATTAGAAGGAAACCTTGGAGTTGAACAAGAGAGAAATGGGGTGAACAATTGAAATTTGCCGTTTGGGTTGATAGAATAAGGTTCCTAAAAGGGTAGCTACTGGTAAGAGCCCATTTGAATTGGTGTATGGAACTCAAGCTTTGGTTCCCTTACACCTGCAATTATCTTCATTTCAGATTTCCCAATAGTTGGAAGATCAAGAGCCCTCAGGCCATATGAATAAAGAATCAAAGGCTAAATTATTGAGCTTGATGATGGAGAGAAGAAGTGGATCCCACCAGAGGCATGTTAGATTTAGAGAAGAAGTTGAAAACATTATTTTGACAAGAAGGTCACTCCTAGAGCCGATTTCAATGTTGGAGATCTAACCGGTTCTGTTGTTGGGATAGTAGGCATGAAGACCTAGGGAAAACATGGAAAAATACGGTTGATGCATTATGGATGGGCCCTTACTCCATTGATATCAGAATTGGTGAACATACCTTTTTTCTCAATGTGGGCTTAGATGGGGAATTGACTTGAAAGTGACTTGTTAATGACCCCAGCATTTGAAGCATTTTGATTGGATTAAACCCCAAATTTGAGGTATGCACAAAATTGTACATTGTATAGTGTTTGTGTTTTCCCACTCTATTTTTGGTGTTTTGGATCAGTGCTGTGGTTTGCCTTGCTGTGTGGTAGCCAATTTGGATCAGTTCTCAACTAGTTTTTGGTGGGTAATTTGGCTCATGAATCCAATTTCCCAATGGATTATTTTGGCACTTGGTCTACGTTTTATCCTTGTAGCACTCACTGGGAGTGCCCATCCCCAAAGGTAGCCTGATGTTGGTGCCATTTTTAAGCTCTACGGGTTTTTCCATTGTGTTTCCCCTAAAATCTTTGCATCTAAAATATTTTTTCCTCATGAAATAGATAATGTGAAGTTGTAGCTCCATTCTTTTGCATTCGATTGTTTGCAAATGCATTAGCTTGCCCTAATTTTCTAAGGAGAAGTGCATTTTTCCCTATTTCTAAGAAAAAATGGTTTTGGATTCTCCCATCCTGGTCAAGATTTGGTGAAAAAACAACTTGTGGGTACCATTTTAATTCTTTGAGTTTTCATTTTTTCTCCTTTTTTACACCATTTTGAAGGAACCTCTAAGTTTGCCCTGCGTTTTTCCCTAATTTTGCCCATTCAAATGCCTCTGCCATTTTTCCCATGTTTTCCTGGCCTTTGGAGTTTGAAATCATTTGATTTGTACTTATTCCCCAAAGTACATCCCAAGCCATGGTCATAAATGTTACAAGAAACATTTCAGTTGATTTAAATCAAAAATTCTTCCACCCTTGAAGAAAAAATTTGATTTTGGGGCATCCTGGAAATGGCATTTTTTGATGGTCATACGGGCATCCTTTTCCTGTCAAATTATAGCTCATATGATTTTTCATTAGGGGCTTGTTCTAATTTTTCCTTTTTTAGCGAAAAGTACTAAAATGCAAAACAAGGCCACAAGCCCGCTAGAGTAAATTAATGCCTTAGTCTTTTTTGTTTTGAAAGGCAAGGCAGAGTGGCCGATGTTCAGGAGAGTTTGAGATTTTTAACCTTTTTCTTAAAAATGTTTAAATTCTTAAAAGAAGGCGCTATCCTGACAAAGAAGAAAATTAAAGGCTTGCGTGGGTCGGCCGGCCACTGGAGGAAAAAACGGAAATGTTGCCTTTTCGTAAAAATGAGTTAATGCGGTAATTTGCAGCATGGCTCTATAATGAATCATAGGGAGACACGTGTTAAAAGAAATGGTAGAGGGGAGTGCATTCTGCCGGTGATTTTTGAAAATTTTGAAATTTTGTGAAGGAAGTATGAAACAAAAAGGGGAGTTATGGCCCCGCAGCGAATCAGTGACTACCACATGTCAGGGACAGAAACAAAGGTGTGGATCCATAGGGATGATTATGAAAAATTTCCTTTTTTCCAAAAGAAGGTGGAAATGTGTAATCTTGAGCCATGACCTCAGATCCAATCATATTGTGCCACGTGTCAGTGCCAAATCTCAAGGGCGGAGGAGCGGAGAAAACTGTCAAATTTTTTACATTTTTCCAAAAGTGTTAAAATGTCAAAAAATGATCCCAATCCCATTTCCAATCACAGTGGATGGCTTGTCATCACCAATCCGGCACTATGATAATTCTTCACCAGGAACTCCTCGTGCTATGATTATTTACTAATGCACAGCCTTTAGTTTGGTGGATGTAATCTGGAAACAAAACAACAACTGAACACAAGAATACCATCGACTATGATAAGACAGAATGACGACAAATCTGAAATATCAAAATAAATTATAATATTAACATGAAACTGTTACAATCTCACCCATGAGATACTTCAACAAGACTATGGGAGAAACTTTACAATTACACCTCTTGATGGCTTCTTCAACACACCTTTAACTGATGGCTTCCTTCGCACACTTCCTACAATATTTCTCACTACTTCTTTCTATGCTAAATGAGGGGGGTGGCCTCTCTATTTATAGAACTTCCAGGCTTATCCATCTTATCTCTAAGATAGGATAAGAAATCCACTCTGACGAATCATATTCCATACCTTAACTCTTATCTGTACATGTAAGCTTATCTGTTAAGATAAGATAAACCTTATCATTTTACATGGGTTCCACATTTTTAGACTTTTTACAAATAAAATACACAAAATATTTATGACCTCACTCCTTGTCCTTATTACCAATATAATATTTCTAATTCCTAATCATGTAGACCCTACTTCTCTAATTACCCAAACTTTGACATTTTAACATTACCGGACCACTTACGACAAATATTTACTTTTTACAACATTCCTATTGTACTTTGACTGTTACCGTACTCCACATTATTGGCGGTACCGTACTGACGGCGCCGTTATCTTCTATCGGACGCTACTACTAATTACACTTAACAACATCCTATTCCTAATACATACATTAATGAAATAGAAATTATGGAGGAAAATTTTAGTGTCGACATCTTCCCCCTTCCTAGCTTCTACTCCGTCCTCGGAGTAGACTATTCTGGTGCTTGGAAAATCTTCAACTTTTCGTGGTTGACCCATTTCGTAATGGGAGTGCCATCCAATTCCTCCAGTCGGTACGTACCATTTTCATGCACAGCTACTATTTTGTAGGGCCCCATCCATTTTGGAAGAAATTTTCTCTGTCTTCTTTTTTTGTATCTGGAATCATATACTAGAACCAAGTCATTCACATGAAATGGAGACCAAATGATCTTTTGATCAAAGTATTCCTTCTGCTTCATTTTCTTCTTATGGCTTGTATCCTTTGCTATTTCCCTCATTTCCTCTAGCAAATGAAGATGTACCAACCTTTCTTTTACTGAATCACTTTCATCCATCCTTTCATTTTTCATAACTCTCACAGTGGGAATATCAAACTCAATAGGAAGAACTGGATCAATGCCATAGGCCAACTGAAATGGGGAGTATCCTGTTGCTGACTTTGATGTTGCCCTATATGCCCACAATGCTGCATGAATCCTTTTATCCCATTTATGTACCTGCAAGGCTGCATCTTTTGCTAGAATTTGACACAGCACAAAATTTGTTCGTTCCACCTGTCCATTTGTGCTTGGCTTGTATGTTGTTGCCTTCCTGTGCTTAATAGAAAACTTATTGACTAGGGCTTCTACCACCTCATTAATGAAGTGGCTTCCTTGATCTGTTACAATTTCTAATGGACAACCAAATCTGGTGACAATGCGTTCATATATGAACCTTGCCACTTCATCCATGGAAGCTGTTTTCAATGGCCTAGCTTCAACCCACTTGGTTAAATAATCTGTGGCAACTACAATATACTTATTTTGGCGTGATGTAGTTGGAAGTGGACCTACAATGTCTATTCCCCACTTTTCAAAGGGACCAAGGGGAAGAATAGGACATAATGGAGCTGATGAAGTCTTACGGTTACCATGTGTTTGACAAATATCACATGTCTTACAATAATTATAACAATCTTTAAAAAGAGTGGGCCAGTGATAACCTGCATCCAAGATCCTTCTTGCTGTAAGTTGTCCAGAGAAGTGCCCTCCACATGTACCATTGTGGAATTCTTCTAGCAGCTCCTTTCCTTGATCACGTCCAACTGCCCTCTTGTACTGTCCATCAGGTCCTATTCGAAATAATGCTCCATGCAGAATAGAATATGGACGACTGGCTTGAGTAATCTTTCTCTTAGTCTTTGCATTGGCACCATCAGGAAACTTGAATTCATTCAGATAATTCCAAATATCTATGTATTCACTAGGGATTGTGTCAAGGGAGAACAATGCTGCATCGGGAAAATCATCATCATCACAAGATGATCCTAAACCATCATAGGCTCGAGAGAGTGCATCTGCATTGACATGCTTCTTTCCTGGCCTATCTATAATATCAAATTCAAATTCTTGTAGCAAAATTATCCATCTTGCTATCCTCCCTGATGGGTTAGGCTTATTGACAATATATTTCAGAGCCTGATGATCTGTTACAACTATAAATTTCTGCCCTAGCAAGTAATTTCTAAACTTCTTTACAGCAAAAATGATAGCCAGAGCCTCTTTTTCAGTTACAGTATAGTTTACCTCAGCACTGCTCATTTGTCTGCTCCCAAAGTAAATTGGATGTTCATTCCCATTTTCATCCTTTTGGCTCAAAGTACTACCTAGTGCTGCATCTGAGGCATCAGTGTACACAATGAATGGCTTGCTCCAATCTGGATTCTTCAAAACAGGTGAAGACACCAGGGCTTCCTTCAGTTGTCCAAAAGCTTCATGCGCCTTGTTTCCTGGTTCATAAGCAACATCCTTCTTCAAGAACTGGGTTAGTGGCTGTGCAATCTTTGAGAAATTCTTGATGAACCTTCTATAGTAACCCACATGGCCTAAAAATGATCTCAACTTACTTCTATTCATAGGAAATGGTAAATCTTTGATTTTTGAAACTTTATCAGGATCAGTACCAATACCATCTCTGGATACAACATGCCCTAACAAAACGCCTTTAGAACATCCAAAGACACACTTTGTAGGGTTTAGTGAGGCTTGTGCTTCATCTAACCTTTGAAATGCTGTCTCCATCTGGTGCAGGTGGTCCAACTTGCTCCCATAGATGCAAAAATCATCCAGAAATACTCTGATGAAGGTCCCAATGTAGGGTTCGAACACCCTATTCATCAAACGCTGGAATGTTGCTGGAGCATTACACAACCCAAAAGGCATAACTCTATAAGCAAACGTTCCCCAAGGAGTGGTGAACGTGGTCTTCAGCTGATCTTTCTCTGCTATACGAACTTGGTTGTAGCCGCTATATCCATCAGCAAAACTATAGCACTCCTGGCCAGCTACTTCGTCCAAGATCTGATCTGAAAATGGAAGAGGGTAATGATCCTTCTTTGTTGCCTTATTGAGCTTCCTATAATCAACACAAATGCATAGCTTCCCATTCTTTTTTATTGAGATCACAATGGGAGAAACCCATTCTGAATTCTCCACAGCAAATATGAATCCTGCATCAAGCAACTTATCTATTTCTTCTTTTACAGTCTTGGAAAAATTAGGATTCATTCTATATGGCATTTGCTTTATGGGCTTAGCACCATCTACCAGCTCAATACAATGTTCTACCCAACTTACTTGACGGAGTTCCTTGTAATCAAAAGTGAATAGGTGTATGTACCTTCGAAAGAGCTGGAGGTAGGATTCCTTCTCACTCTCCATCACAGCATCACCAATCTTTATTTGTTGGAGACGATCATCAACTTCTTCTTCAGATAATTTTATGGGGTCATGAGTTGGTGTGACTGGAAGGATATCCATGACTGAAACATCAACCTCACTTTCTTCATCTTCAGTGTCCACTTCACTGGTACTAGAGTAATCAGAGGATGTCCAATCATCAGTTTCATCACTTGAATCCACAGGTTCTACCTTATGATGTCGAGGGATCACGTTTATCTTCACCCTCTCTCTACCATGTCCAAGTGTCATGAAACCTTCATTCCAGTAGTTTCTTGCATGAACTCTCCTTAGCCATGGTCTTCCCAGCAGCATTGGGTACGCAACAGTACCATTTTTCATCACCTGAAAGTCTACCACACATACAACACCCATAACAGATATTGCCACATTTGAAACTACACCTTCTGGTTTAGTTTTTCCTTTATTTAATGACCTTAACATAAGTGTTGAAGGGCGATCAATTTTTAAACCCAACATATTCATTACAGACTCGGTCATTACATTAACTGCAGCACCTCCATCAACTAAGACATCATGAATTGAAATACCATTACATAATACCTCAGCTTGTGGAGCATAGGGATCTGCCTCTGCCTCCAAAACAGGGACCTCAACCTCCTTCCTTCGTCGAGCATTGAGTCCACTTCGCAACTCCCGCCTCTTCTCAGAAGACATAGCCAAGAGTTGACCATATGTAATATTTGCAGGCCTTTTGGACAGATCTTCCAAGATGGAGTATGGTCCTTGCCCCTGTGAAATCAGAAAATCCTGCACACCCAACTTTCTTCTCCTATGTTTCTTACTAGTTTCTCCTTTCATCTTCTTAGGATCATTTCCATCTTGATTATCTTTTTCTTTCTTTCTTTTTGTTACAAACACATCTACTTCATTATTTCTGCTCTTATCTACTACATCAAAAGAATTCACAGGTGCTTTTCCTTTATCATTATCTCCTTTACCAGATGTAGAAGCTCTATCTGGACAATTATACTTATAATGACCCTTTTTATAACAACCATAACAAACAACTTCAGAAATATTTCTTTTTGGACCTCTATCTCCTCCCTGAGAACTAAATTCCTTTCCTTGAAGAAGATTAATAGTTAACTGACCCATCTTTTTGAGCAGATCTTCATACTCAGTAGATGTACTAGGAGAAATATTTGTGCTCACCGGGAGTGGTTGTGGATTCTGGACCAAAGGTGCTGGTGTAGGCTCTACTTTAGCAACAATTTCTTTGGGCTCCTCTTCCATGCTTTCTTCTTGCCTTCTTGCAATCTCCTTTGCTTGTTCAATGGTAGCTGGGCGGTCATACTTCACTCGTTGTCTGATCTCTGGCTTCATCCCAAGAATGAAGTGCTTACAGAGGAGATTATCCACGCCATTCATCAACCCATCCGCTAATCCTTCCTTCCAGATCTGGGCATCGAGCTTCCTCCTTAGCTCTAGAACACGAGCATGATAATCCCTTATCTTCTCCTTCTCTCCTTGGGATAGCTTTGTGATCTCGATCATGAGATCTGCATATTTCTGTTGTTCACCAAATTCTTCAAGAAAACTTTCAGTTAATAAATCCCATGAATTTTTCACATTATCACCTAGTGTTTCAAACCACCTAAGTGTTGAACCATCCAAAAAGGTAGGAAAAAATTCAGTCCATTGTTCCCTTCTTATAAGGCCATTACAAATACAAGATCGTTTAAACTCTTGAATGAAAGAAGAAGCATCTTCATTAGATTGAGCTGAAAAAACAGGAATCTTTCCCATTTTCAAAAGTAACCACCGTGAAATACCAACCCACAAGTACAATCAACAAGACTTATGTGCACAAATAATTGGAATCACTATACTAAAAAGTGACTTTACACCTTTCTACTAGTAAAATAGAAATGACCATGGTAAACTATGGTAAAACTTGACTTACTATTCGGTAAAAACTGACTTTACTGTGGTAAACACTATTCACGGTAAAAAGTGAAGTTACTGCAGGTAAATACTATTCACGATAAAAAGTGACTTTACTGCGGTAAATACTATTCACGGCAAAAATGACTTTACCATGGTAACTACTATGCACAGTAAAAACAAGGTTACCCTCTAATTGATTTTTGACTAAGTGGGAATATCTCTCCAGAAAATCCACCAACGAGGAATGGTCCCGGCAACGGAACCAAAATGTCATCACCAATCCGGCACTATGATAATTCTTCACCGGGAACTCCTCGTGCTATGATTATTTACTAATGCACAGCCTTTAGTTTGGTGGATGTAATCTGGAAACAAAACAACAACATAACACAAGAATACCATCGACTATGATAAGACAGAATGATGACAAATCTGAAATATCAAAGTAAATTATAATATTAACATGAAATTGTTACAATCTCACCCATGAGGTACTTCAAGTGTTATTGACTTCACTTTCCTTTAACCAAGACTATGGGAAAAACTTTACAATTACACCTCTTAATGGCTTCTTCAACACACCTTTAAACTGATGGTTTCCTTCGCACACTTTCTACAATATTTCTCACTACTTCCTTCTATGCTAAATGAGGGGGGTGGCCTCTCTATTTATAGAACTTCCAGGCTTATCCATCTTATCTCTAAGATAGGATAAGAAATCCACTCTGACGAATCATACTCCATACCTTAACTCTTATCTGTACATGTAAGCTTATCTTTTAAGATAAGATAAACCTTATCATTTTACATGGGTTCCACATTTTTAGACTTTTTACAAATAAAATACACAAAATATTTATGACCTCACTCCTTGTCCTTATTACCAATATAATATTTCTAATTCCTAATCATGTAGACCCTACTTCTCTAATTACCCAAACTTTGACATTTTAACATTACCGGACCACTTACGACAAATATTTACTTTTTACAACATTCCTATTGTACTTTGACTGTTACCGTACTCCACATTATTGGCGGCACCGTCCTGACGGCGCCGTTATCTTCTATCAGACGCTACTACTAATTATACTTAACAACATCCTATTCCTAATACATACATTAATGAAATAGAAATTATGGAGGAAAATTTTAGTGTCGACACACCCTCAGTCCCCTAAATGGAAGACCCAATGACCTCTTTCTAACTTACTCACCCCTAGTTTGGGCATATTTTATCTTTTGGGAATCTTGTTTTCTTGGTGGTCGGCCTTTTCAGATCATTAATTATAAAATTTAAATAAGGGAATCATATAAATACAAAGCTATGTGATCAGAATAAAGGACAAAACTCTAAGCATCGAGTTTGCTAGATCCAAAGGCATTTCAAGAGCATCAAAACTTCCGTCTAGCTTTATTCAAGGGACAAGGGATTGCATTTTTCTGCATACACTTCATAGGAAGGGAAGTTCATTTTGACATCCAATGTGACATGATATCTAAGGAACCACCTAGGGTACAATTCTACACACATAGAGAGAAATACATGGATTCTGAGATGTGAGTGCAGTGCTCGGTTATAAGTTCACTCTATCAGGTGACCGTTGGGGTCAATCTGACTCCCACATTTGCATCTTTTTCTTAAGTGTAGGATTTGATGTGTTATGAGGTTTTGTAAGAGATCATTTGTTTTGCAGGTTACTAGGTGAATTCGGTGATCTTCCAGCAACCTACAGGTTGATCGACAACGAACATTGGAGCAAACATCTTGTGACACTACAAAATTCAGTGTTTGAGGTTTTTTGTAAGTCGTAGGCTCCCAAAATCAGTCTCCAACGCTTAGGCACCCCTGACCCAGTCCAGGTGCCCTAGTCCTAGCATTTTCAACAGTTTTGCAAATTTATGGGCTCGAGTTAGGATAGTTTTCCCTCTTGTTTCATCAGCCATATCAGTACTTCTTCAGGATTATTGTGAAACCCTCAACTAAGTACTCTCATTCCATCTCTTGCACTTAGGGTTTTGAATTTCCATTTGCTTATTGTTTAGGTCAGATCTGCATTTAATTGCTTATTCTTTGCGTTATGACTCTGTAATTAGGATTTCACAAAATTTCAATATTTTTTAAATCATTTGGTGAACCCGTTGCATCGATCCCAACCTTCTTTATCAGGGTTTTATTCTTATGCTTGTCACCCGTTTAGTGATCATTTTGGGTCTTTTGAGCATAATAAGCTCCCTCCATCTTCCCATAGGGTTTCTCAATCAATGGCTGAAATTGATATATCCCTTTGCTAACTCTCAACAAGTTTCTCTCAAAAACATTGAAGCATATGACAGTGAGCAATCATAATGATGGAAGTGACACCAACGTTGACCAAGATCAATTAGACAAGCTTACCAATTTTTTTCAAGCTTTGCGTACAACCCTTTAGGGGTATCTTCCACATCCTTCTTCATGCTTTGATTACTGCCAAAAACTCTCAAGATGTTGCTACTACACCCCTTGTTGGTTCTTCATCGGTTTCCATAGCCTCTACTCAGCCCCTTCATATTTCCACTGTCCATTCTCACTACTACCAATTCTTCCACAAATCCAACCTAATTTTTCACACTAGAAAACCTGACTCTTCTTCATGACATACATCCTGATTTAACTTCTTTATATCAGGATTTGCAAACTTCAAATTCATCAACTTTAATTGGCTACCTCTTAAGCATCTCCATCTCTAGATTACACTTTACTCCTTCACACTCCTTTTGCACCCACTATTTTTGTCTACCCACTTCCTCTCAATTTCATCACTCCTAAGTTTCCCACACTTTAAAGGCCATGGTGACCTTGCAAGAGCTTCTCTGAGCATTTCATGTGGCATGTTTAGATTATGTGGAGTGATTATACTCTGTTAGTTAAGATTTTTCCTATAAATTCCTCAATATTATTCAAAAGTTTTGGTTCTACAATCTACCTGTCCATTCGGTACACATCTTTTACGACATTTAGTTGATGCTTTTCTCGCACAAATTAAACAAAGATCTAACAAGGTCACATCTAGTGTAATTATGTCTTCCGATATAAGAACAACTTAAGCTAAGATGTCTACATGTACTTAACCAGACTCTGCAACTTCAATATCTATTCGTCCATGGAAGTCTACTACCGCCTCTGCAGGAGAGTTTCATATTTGAGACATCTTCGTCATTCGATCATTTATGTCATACTCAAAGGATAGCTATGTGAAATTAAACTATTATCTATGGGCAATGCTAAGGAATCAGCAGAATATTATTCTACATTATTAGGAGCAAAGTTGAAATCCACTTTACAAGTCATGTTCCAGAACCTACTGCAAGAGGAAGGTCTTTGTAAACGTTCCCCCTCACAATCCTTTAAAAGCTTCAATGGAAACCACATTAAATACGTTTACTGGATGGATCCTTGGCTCCTTATTTTCCTAATGTTGACACTCAGGTGTGGAGGTCAATGTTCTCACCTTAGACGCATTCCATCCACTCAGATGGGAGACCCATTTGCCCTAAAGGTCATAATTACAATGTGTTTTAGATGGTAAATATCAAAATGCATTGGGAATTCTACATATCGAGTTTCTTAAACTTAGATACAACTTATTCACCATTTATCGGACAATAATGCAATCGGGACTTCAAAGGCTACGACATCTCGTCGGTCAAGAAAATCACAAGCCACTATTACTTGGGTATCAATACTCTTAAGACATGAAAAGCATTGTTCACTTTAACCATATCATAAGATAACAATGTAGTGCCTCCTCCCTCATCGGGGGCATCATACCCCTACCTGCTCATGCTTAAATCAACACGTATCATTGAAACATTCTATGACTACGACTAAGAGGTCCTCTGACAGAATATATCATGTGCTTCAATTCGGGACCCTCAGATAATTATCAATAAGAATGATTATCCATTGTTCGTGTATGTGATCTCAATGCTACTGAGTGATACTATCAAGAATCTACATATCACAATTTCATATCAATTCCTAGTCCTTGACGTTAAATGGATCAATTTGAGAAGATCCAGACAAAGTTGGTAACAAGGGTGCATACAGTCCATTTCTGGTGGCACATTCAATCAAAGAAATGACATGCTACTTAAGTCTTCCTTGAGCTCCATGCTACTTCAAGCTAATATTTTTTTACAAGAGATGGACTTGTGTCTGGAAGAACATTGAAAACAAGAGGAATATTAAGTTATGTTCTACTCATACACTATTGCATAGCTGGTGGATGACACTTCAGGATTGTCACCTCGCTAGAATGTATCTAAGTCCCTGAGAATTTCCTCTCAAATTTTGTAGGAGCAATTGGATGCTAGCTCTCATCTACAAAAGACCTACTCATGGTAATAGTACTATTTCCTTCCATATCATCAAGCATGTGGTCCACACTGGAGGGGAAAGGTTCACATAGCATTACCACCTTCAGTATTTCCTTCACAATGTTTACTCACCTCAAGGTTGTGCATGTGCATGGTACAGCCAGTTGGAGATGCACAATTAAATTGGTAATTGGCGAGAATTGGTGGCTGACCTCATTCAAACATTCAAGTACTTCACATAAGCCATCAGTACATCACCTCAATTTCAGGTTGTCAAGTTCACTAACTACATCAGATAGTGCTCATGGCATCACCGATAAGATACAAGAGTTACTAAGTCACACACCTATCACCTCCACAAGCATTAGGTTGAGGAAGAAGAGATACATTTTGAGAACACTTTTGAGAAATAAAAAGGGAAGATGGTGTCATTTATTGATGGAGGGCATCATTAGAAATTAAATATTAACCACCCTGTAGGGACTACGCAAGCCATATAGGTGTTCATGAATGGGCATGTATTTCGCTACATTAACCTTTAAAGATGAAAATTGTTAACACATTGGCTTAGGATCGTCATTACCAAAGACGCACTATCATGCTACGGTTCACACTATTGGTTGGAGAAATAAGTCTCTAAGATCCATGAACCTCACATTACACAATTTGAGGATTTCATATCACGGTGCATTCATCATGACACATTAGTGTAATTCATCACAACACATACCTATGGGGACAAACTGAGTTCCATGGTTGAAGAAGGGTGCTCACCCGGTTGCTAGAGGGACCAAATCTAAATGAATCCTAACCTGTGCATTCCCAGTTTAAAGAGGATGCTAGATAAGATGATTTATCTTTCTGGAATCACTAAAGCCATATCTGATGATGCAGAGTGGATTAGTTCAATGGTTCATTAGTATAAAAAAGGAAGGGGGCAGGATAAATGAACCTCATGTTGATTACGTAGGGACCTGATCCATCACGATGCTCCTATCATTTGACTCACATTGCATTCCATTCACACTCAAGAACATATTGCATATCTTAGGATTGCACGTACTCTTATTGGATTCTTATACTCGCATAGTTACACTTTGCTTACTATGCTAGATAAATATTTCGTATGTCATTAATATTTTCTATATACACATGCGCAATCACTTGCCTTCTAGTTATGAATGCATACTGTCATACAAATCTTTACATGTAACATAGATGATTAGCATTGTAAGGTTTTTACCGCTTCATCCCTGATTGTTTTGTGACATTGTGAGCGATGTCCCATGGGTTAGTGAAACCCACATTTCTTGGTCTACACTGTCTTCTTGCTTGCTAGATTGCACAGTGTCTTAACATATACACGTATTTCTTTGTTTATATTAACACATGTTTCTAGCCACTTTTTTTATGTAGTTCCTTGGTTTTTACTAAGAATATTCCCTCCCCACACAGGGTGTCAGTTTTGGCACAGTTTTTGGTCCTCTCCTTTGGAGCCGCATCCTCCTAGTGATGTGTGCATGTACCCCAAACGAGGGGGGCAGTACATCTAGGTGATATCCAGTCACCCACATTCAACAAGAGTTACATAGTCACATTTCAGACCTGCATAGTACAGGAACAACACAATCATTCAAACTTTAACAGAAGGTTTGAACCAAAATACTAACTCGGGTCCTCGGTACATCACAAACGCCAATGCCCAAATACATGACATGATGCGTTGTTGGGTTTCAGATTTGCACTTGGAATGAAACCACAGTCAGGGGACAAGCAAATCCCTCCTCTTTAATGGGAGAGGTTCCCTTATTGAAAGCAGGGGAAAAACCTATGTACAAATACACAATATTTCATTCAATGGTGGTTTCCCGATATCTTGAAATGTGTTTTATGCCTAGAAAGTTATCAATACATGAGGATAGAAGACTTGAAGAGATGAGGGAGGCAGAAGAAGACAATACTTTCAGGGAAAAGAGATGGCAGAGAAAACCCTTATATGTATTGAGCAAATGAGATATAGAATAGAACCATTCACGTTTATAATAGGCACAATCCATAGACTCAAAGTTCTTGAGATTGTATAAACTAGAACACAAAGTTTCTAAGCATGCAAGGATTAAATGATTCACATATCAGAGCAAGAAGGAAAGAGAAAATAGAGGAAAAGGGGGAAAACCTTTGTATTGATTTCTTCAAATTTGAAATTACAGTTCTCAGAATATCAAAATTCCAACCCCTACAATGGCTTTGAAAGCCCATGAAATAGCTCGCAAGAGATGGTTACAACTTCCTTGAGCAAGCAAGAAACAATTACAACTCCTAGAAAGTCCAAATCATTCCAATCATTTGTACCCTTTCAAATTCTTGATTCATAAAGAAACGTTAATGGCAGAAAAAATAGATTTTTAAATATACAACCGTTACATTATTTCGCTAGTTTAAATATGGGCCATTCGATTTGATTTTACAACTTTAAATTTGGGTCGTCCATGTGGAAGAAATTGATTGGAGTGGGTGCGGGGGGAAACATTTTGCATTTTATAACTTTTATAGAAGCTGCACCAGGAACTATTTTGGAGAGCTCCACTTTGGTTCCTTCAATGGTCAGACTAATGTCGGGCCTATTTCCTGCTTGACCTATGTTGACCTCTAGACACGTGGAGGTGGCACTCATTTGAGTTTCCACTTTAGAAACACCTTTAAAATTGGGCCGAGCTGATTCGTGTTTTCTGTCAAAAAAGTTAAAACTTCAAAATTCTCTGGCGACCCATGGTGATCCATGCTTTTAGACTTTGGCCAATTTGGCTACACTGGCACCATTGCGTCGTTGGTGGCGTGGAGACTTAGGAATTCTTTTTTAATATCGGATCTTTATCTTTTTAGACCTGGGACACGTGGGGACTGGCGCATTGAGAACTGCCCCTAGCTTTGACCAAATTTGTGTTGAGGCACGTGTGCGTAAAAAACTCTTAGCCGATTTGAGCTTGTTCTGCCCATTTTGAACCTTGGGCAACACTTATTTGGGGACTACCATGCTCAAGTTGCGTCATTTGGGCCATAACTTGACTTGAAAATATGAAAACCACATCCAATAGGAGGCCCACGTACTACCCGTGGATTCTGGGGCAAAAATGGAGGAAGAAATTTCCCATCTGTGAAGAAGTTTCTAAGAGACCAAAAGCCCTTGGAAAGAACCATATTTTTCACCATGAATTTGAAAACTCAATATACCAAGCTTTTACTCCAAGGCACCAACTCAAAATTTTAAGTCTATGACTTGGAAAATGAGGGGAATTTTGAGGGTGACAACATCTGGCTCTTTCTAGGGATGACTTGGCTTGGAACAAAGACACAAGGCAAATATCAAGAACTGCAGATAACTTCTAGGAAAGAGGATCAGTGCCTTATCCATTGGGAAAAGGATTCAAAAGAAAAACCAATACAAGGCAACACACACAAGATGGGAAAAAGAAACAAAACAAACCAAAAGGGAAAACCCAAAACAAAACACACCACACAACAAAGAACAAGAAAGGGACCCAAAGCCAAAACAAAAACCATAGAATGTACAAAAGGACTTCCTAGTCACCTAGGACTTGAAAAACTTTGATGTACTGCCCACTATAAGGAAGTGGGAGAGGAGATCCATCCATGTAATCTAGATAAAAATAGTTCTCTCCAGCAAAATGTCTGATTCTAAAAGGACCAAGCCAAAGAGAATCAAACTTACCATGGCTTCCTCGTGGCTCATGTCTTTTGTCCCAAAGCAAGCACAATGTCTCCCAGTTGGAAAACTCTAGGGTTTGGCTTTCTTGTCAAACAAAGCCTTCACTTTCAACTGATGAGTTGTTATCTTGTCAACCACTTGCAATTTGTCCTCATCAAGCTTCTGAAAGGTACAAAATTCTCTTGTCCAAAGAGCTACTGAAACTTGAATCTTCAATGGTTTTCATCAGATGCAAGGCTGGCAATTCCACCGTGACTGGCAGTTGAGCTTCCACACCATACACCACTTGGAAAGGATACATTCCAATTGCTCTCTTGGGTGTAATTCTATCAGCCCAAAGTGCATCATATAGCTTCTTATGCCAATTCCTCTGAGAATCATTTACAAGCTTTCTAACTATGTTCACCAAGTTCTTGTTTGTTGATTCTGCATGTCCATTTCCTTGGGGGTAGTAATCTGAAGAATGAGCAAGGGAGATCACATACCCATAGCAGAAGTCCATCATCTCAGTAGAAGAAAATTTGGAAGCATTGTCAGTCACAATAATTTTGTTTGGGGTCCCAAACCTGATCAATATGTTCTCCTTAATGAAGTTGTAAACTACCTCAGAAGTAGTGCTCTTGACTGGGATGGCTTCCACCCACTTGGTGAAGTAATCTATGGCAATCAACACATGGGTATGTCCAGCACTAGAAGATGGATTGAGTGCTCCAATGAAGTCTAAACCCCATTGTTGAAATGGCTCTTCAATCACTACAAGCTTGAGAGGCAAAGCAGCCAACTTAGGTCTTCCAACAAATGTTTGGCATGCTTCACATTTACCAACCCATTTTGATGCATCTCTGAATAGAGTGGGCCAATAATAACCAACATGAAGTATTTTATGAGTTGTTACAGCAAAGGAGAAATGACCTCCACAAGCCTGGTCATGAAAAGCAGAGAACAACTTCTTTTGTTGCTCCTTGTCTACACACTTCAAAAACCTTCCATCTATGCCTCGTTTGAACAAAGCATTCTCCCATAGCACATATTGTGCATTCCTCAATTTGATGGCTCTCTTCTCTTTAGCACTCAAGTGAGATGGACACTCTCCATAGGTTATAAAGTGAACAATGTCAGCATACCATACATCCGTCGAGATGAGGAACAGAACAACAGGGACATCAACTCCATCTTTGGACAACTCCTAGGAAGCTCCCTCAACAATGAGTTCACACATGCCCTTACCCCGAACCAGATTTTTTGGCCTGATGTCAAGATCATACTCTTGCACCTTTGCTACCCAATTACCTCTCTTGGTTCCAAATTCTTGTTGAGTAAGAATGGATTTGATTGTTGTATCAGGCACCAGCACCACAGAATGAGAATTAAGGATGTAAAACCTAAACTACTTGAAAGCTTTGACAACTGCAAAAGCATGTTTCTCCATCATGGTGTACTTCAGCTCATGAGTTTTCAAGACATAACTCATGAATGAAATTGGGAGCTCATGATCTTCAGCATTCTTCTAGGCTAACATAGTAGCTAGGGTATTTTTCAGTGGCATAACAATAGATAATGAAATCTTTGCTAAAGTCAGGGCATGCCAAGATTTGAGTCTTTGCAATAGCCTATTTAATGTCCTCAAATGATTTCTTCCCTTCAGAGGACCAACCAAAAATTTTCTTCCCTTGCATCATGTGAGCAATGCTCATAGTAAGTTCTGCAAATTTGGGGATTAATCTCCTTAGGAAATTGATCTTACCAAAGAAAGAATGGAAACCTTTCTTACTTGATGGAAGAGGAATTTGCTGGATGGCCTGAACTCTCTCTGGATCAATCTTGATCCCTTCCTTTGAAACAATGTGTCCCAATAGCTTTCCTTCTGTGACACAAAACATAGACTTCTTAGGGTTTAAAGAAATCTCATGCTCTCTACACTTCTGCAATATTGTTTCAAGGTGTTGGAAGTGATCTTTTCTTGCTTTAGAAAACACTTGTCAAGTCATCTAAATACACAACAATGCATTTCCCTTTCAAACTACCAAAAGCCAAGTCCATGGCCCTCTGGAAAGTAGCACCAACATTAATGAGACCAAATGGCATCCTCTTGTATGCAAAGGTGCCCCAAGGAGTAGTAAAGGTAGTCTTGTTGATCTGCAGTATTCACCTCTACTTGATTGTACCCTGAGAATCCATCTAACATAGATAGCATCTCCGAGCCTGTGACAACTTGCAATACTTGGTCCATCATGGGGAGAGGGTAGTTTTCCTTCAAAGAACCCTGATTTAGATTTCATGAAGTCCACACAGATCTAGATCTCACCATTCTTCTTCCTGACATGCACTATATTAGCAATCCACGTTGAATGGTGGATGGGGAAGATGATCTTAGCCTTCAAAATATTTTGTATTTCTTGGAAAATTGTATCAGCTATCTTTGGATTATATTTCCTTTGCTTCTGTTTGAAGGGTTTGATCCCAGGCTTAAGAGGAATGAAATGTTGCATTTCTTTAGGCTAAAAATCCTTAAGATCATCATAAGAGTAAGCCAGAACATCAACATACCTCTTCAATAGATTCACCACCTTCTTTTTCTCTTCCTGAGTGCAGCATTTTCCAATGTTGACCATTTTGGGATCATCAAGACTCCCAATATTCACTTTCTCAGTCTCAGCAGATTATCAGGCTCCTTGGGAAACTTTAGACTTCATATACCTATCATGTTTATCAAAAAAGATCCTCCAAACTCACCATCCCTTTAGGGATTTTTTTTCCTTTCAGTTTGATGCATCCATCTTGATCCATCTCTTCTTTGACACCCTCTTCATTTGATGACACACACTCTCTAGGTAGATTGTCACTTCCTTTAAAGTAAAACTGATCAAAGTTGTCTCTGAGCTCCAAGAAAGAAAGCAAATGATGTTCATCATTGAAAACTTGCCAATTATTTCAATTGTCAGGCACACTGGGTCTATGGATCATCTTAATGGTGAATTTATCTTGAGGGAAATGAGGATGAGGAATCAAAAAAGGACCCCAAAATAGCTAGAGAGTCAACCCTAGTGTTCCTTTCCCTTGGCAAAACTTCAATGGAAAAAAGCATCAAGGAATTCAATGGAATCCCAGACCAGATTCCTATAGTGCTTCAACCTTTTGTTCTTTACCTGATAAAGGTCTCTAACTTGTTTTACAATTAGCTCTACATCTCCATGAGAAAGAAGGTTCTTCACTCCCATTTCCTTCGCCATGCTCAACCCAAGAATGAGGGCCTCATACTCAGCAGTATTGTTGGTATTTTCAAACTAAAACTTGAAGGAGAAAGGATGAACCTTACCCCCAGGAGAAATGAGCACTACACCAGCTCCAGAACTAGCTGAAGAGAAACTTCCATCAAACTCCAAAGTCCACACACCATTAGGATCAAGAAACACTCCCTTTGAAAGAATTGTCTCCTCTTGTGACATGATCATGTAGTTCCCATGCCCAATGTATTCATACAATATTTGTTCTTTAGGATCATCTGTCTTTTACATAATATACTTTGTTTGTTTCTCAGGCAGTAGCTTCTTCATCTTCCCATTGACAGGGATCAAGGCATGTGACCAATCCATTTGGATCTCACCTCCAACATCTTTGTAAAAGTTCCTACTTAGCAGCATGCCATAGGAAGGAGGGATATTAGCAACCAAGATGGTAGCCAAGACCTTCTTCTCTAGTAAAGTAGTAAAATCTACTTGTGCATCCTTGATTCTCCCAACCAAAGGAACTTCTCTACTCTCCATGGAATAACAAGAGCCATAAGTGTGGGTTAGGGTTAGACCCAAAGCATGAGCCACTTTTGCAGGCATTACATTATCAGATGCACCAAAATCAATGACACAATTTCTAAGCTTGTGGCTAGCTATGAGGAGAGTCACATAGAAGGGTTTGATCTTCTCATTGGGTGAAGTGACTGTAGCCACAAGGCTGGGTTGAGGTGGAGAAGAAGGAGTGGGAAAAAAGGCCTTTAGAAGAATAGGCTTGGGTTTTAGATTTAGAATTTACAAAGTTAACCATTTTGGCAAAGGCTTTAGGATGGGTTTGATAGAACTCTACCTCAGAAATCTGAATCTTGGTCTTTTTAAGATGGTCTATAATGTCAAAAGATCCAGATGTGGATGGGGAATCACTACTAGGAGTAGGAGGAGATTTTGATCTATCAACTTTATCATTTGTTGGACAAGAATTCTTAGAAGTAGAAGTAGAGGGAGAAGGACTAGCAGAGCTTACCTTTTGGGTGGAAGTAGTAGGAATAGGAGCTCCTCTTCTTGCAATCACCGGGATGGTGATGGGGTACTCCTTGGATCTTTTTGTAGGTTGCACCACTTTTTCCTTTTTGTTGGTCTTCTCCCAGGTCATAACAGCATATGACTCACTGTTCATCTCAGCCACTACATCATCATAGTCATCTTCATCATCCACACCTTCAGTGGTGAGGAAATGAACTCGAGAACCACCAAGATCCTCTACTTATTCATCATCTTCCTCTTCTTTTTCATCATAGAGGCCATTTTCTTCCTCGTCATCAGGCTCAAGAACCTCACAAGTAGCATTGACAGGCACCTTGAGGGGTGGACCTTCAATGGCCAACCTAGTTTGAGAAGAGGGCAAGTGGTTCCTAGGCTGAAAATTATTCCTTGGAACATCTTGATATGGAGCATGCTGAGCCAATTGTTTCTTGATGGAAATGAGGTCATTAGCTAGATTTTACACCAACTGATCTGCATTACCTCCAAGAGAAGAGGAAGAAGAAGATGCTTTGGATTTGAAAGACTCCCTTTTCAGCTTGCTAGACATGATCAAGTCATCTTCCACACTGACAGCCAATCTCTGATCAACATCCAAAGTTGCAAGATTTTCTCTCCTCAGGGCATAGCTTACTTCCAGGCAATTGAGCATTCAAGAAGAAACACTTCTGAATCTGATCAATAGGCCTAGTATTTTGTGGAATCTTGTTAATCAACTTGTTGAACTTGGCCAAAAATTCTCTCATAGGCTCATGTGGCTCCTTCTTGATTTGAGAAATCTGAGCTAGCAAAGCATGCACATCTTCAGCAGGTTTGAAACGCTGCTCAAATTCAGTCCTCATAGTAGTCCAATTGGTGATGGTCCTAGCAGGAAGATGGTAAAACCAATCTGTAACATTGTCTTGCAAGGTCTCCACAAACAACCTAACAGAGACATCCTCATGTTCAACTCCAAGGACCCCACATGCAACAATGAAGGCTGCAATGTGTTCATCAGGGTGCACTTTTCCATCACCTCTAAATTTGGGAAAATTCTTCTTGTTACCCCTAGGTAACTCATGCAATGGTTGAGGAAGAGCCAGAGGCCCAACTCTTTGTCCCCAAGGTAGAGGTGTTTCCATCCTTGGAAATATTTCTTGAAGTGGAACTGAGACACCAACAAGAATTAGGGCATGGAAGATTAGGGATAAGTTGTGCTTGAGGAATGCTACTACCAGAAGCTTTGTCTTCAACAGGAGGTGTGCTTGTGGAATGAGATCTTCTATTTCTTCTTGTTGGAGGAAGTTGAAAACCTTGTTGATCCAGGAGTTGAAATTGGGGATCTTCAATTCCAAGATCCCTTCTACCACGAGTGTATCTTAGAGTCACCAGATCAAAGAAATGATCAAATTAGTTGTTCTTTTTAGAAAGGAAATTTGTTGAACAAATCCCCAGTAGAGTCGCCAAAAACTATTGGGTTTCAGATTTGCACTTGGAATGAAACCACAGTCAGGGGACAAGCAAGTCCCTCCTCTTTAATGGGAGAGGTTCCCTTATTGAAAGCAGGGGAAAAACCTATGTACAAATACACAATATTTCATTCAATGGTGGTTTCCCGATATCTTGAAATGTGTTTTATGCCTGGAAAGTTATCAATACATGAGGATAGAATACTTGAAGAGAGGAGGGAGGAAGAAGAAGACAATACTTTCAGGGAAAAGAGATGGTAGAGAAAACCCTTATATGTATTGAGAAAATGAGATATAGAGTAGAACCATTCACGTTTATAACAGGCACAATCCGTAGACTCAAAGTTCTTGAGATTGTATAAACTAGAACACAAAGTTTCTAAGCATGCAAGGATTAAATGATTCACAGATCAGAGAAAGAAGGAAAGAGAAAATAGAGGAAAAAGGGGAAAACCCTTGTATTGATTTCTTCAGATTCAAAATTACAGTTCCAGAATATCAAAATTCCAACCCCGTATAATGGCTTTAAAATCCCATGAAATAGCTCACAAGAGACGGTTACAACTTCCTCGAGCAAGAAATAAATGGTTATAACTTCCTCAAGAAAGCAAGAAATGGTTACAAATCATTCCAATAATTTGCACCCTTTCAAATTCTTGATTCGCAAAGAAATGTTAATGGTAGAAAAACTAGGTTTTCAAATATACCACGGACCATTACATTATTTCACCAGTTTAAATATGGGCCATTCAATTTGCTTTTACAACTTTAAATTTGGGCCATCCACGTGAAGAAATTGATTGGAGCGGGCATGGGGGGAAAACTTTACGCTTTATAAATTTTACAGCGAAAAGGCATTTTGGAACATTTTGGCCCACTCACCCACTTTGAATTTTCAACAGGTCAGACACATGGCATTATCTGCTTGGCGACAGGGTCATGCAGATCACTTTTTTACTTTTAACTCTTTTTGATCAAAAAAGCTTAAAACTTCAAAATTCTCCACCGACCCGCATCCCTGCTTTGACTTTTCAACGTGGCTATGTGGCACCATCTGATTGGTGGCGGGCCTTAGGAATTATTTTTTCTATCTCTCTATGTGGGTTTGCGGGCCCACCATTGCCAACTGTACCCTTTTCCAATAGGTGTTAAGTGCTAAAAAACTCCCGCAGCCCCGTTAACCTGCCTTGGGAAAATAATACCATCTCAGGTCCTCTCAGGCCATAACTTGAAAAATATGAAGAGTTAGGAGGACTTCTTTACCTTTTTGGAAATGGGAAGAAATTTCCCATCTGATGAAGAAGTTTCCAGGAGACCACAAGCCCTTAGAAAGAACCATATTTCACAATTTTTGTTTTCAATATTTTTAGAGGCACCAACTCAAAATTTTAAGTCTAGACTTGAAAAATGAGAGGAATTTTGAGGGTGACATCTAGAATCAATTCAATGGAGGTCATGCAAAGAATTGAGGATACCATGCTAGATGCACAACTATTTAGGTTGTGGCGCACGCCCTCAGGCTTAGAAGATATCATATTATTTCTCAAGATAGGTGTAGCACCGGAAGGGATGAAGGCATTGGATAAAAAATGGTTAGCTATACGCTCCGTGACCTACATGTTGATTAGTGGGGATTTATACAAATTAGGATGTGATGAGATTTTGTGCCGGTGTGTGTTAGAACATGAGCACCTAGCTATAATAGAATAGGCACACAGAGGTAGTGCAAGTGGACACTATGTAGGTGATGCCACTGCACACAAGATATTATTGGCTGGATTATGGTGGGAGACCCTATATCAAGACTACAAGGAATATTACAAGGTTTGTGACCATTGTCATCACATTGGAAAACCCAAGAGAAGAAATGAAATTCCTTTGTGCCCTTTTCCTAGTGTCGAGCCATTTGAAAAGTGGGCTATAGACTTTGGAGGCCCTATTGCACCAGCCATGCATAGGACATAATCACAATATATAATCACTTGTACAGATTACTTGACAAGGTGGGAAAAATCAGCACCTACTAAGGAATTTAAAACAACTACTACAACAAGGTTCCTATGGGAAAACATTATTGCAAGGTATGGATGCCCTTTGAGTTTGACTAGTGATAGGGGTACACATTTCTTGAGTGAGACAGTAAGGATTCTATTACCATAATTCATGGTGGCTAGTCATAACACTACCCCTTACCATCCAAAAGTAAATAGAACTGATGAGGCATTTAAAAAAATACTTAGTCACATGTTGACTAAGATCTGTGATGTTGGTAGACAGGATTGGGATGAAAAAGTACCAGTTGTTCTTTGGGCATATAGGACAACCTATAAGAGGTTAAATAAGGCCACACCATTTTAAATAGTGTTTGGATTAGAGGTTGTCCTTCCAGTTGAATTCATGTCACCTTCTCTGTGTATAGCGCACACAAGAGGATTGGAAGATGAATACATGTTAGAAGAAATAATTTAAAAGTTAATTCAATTAGATGAAATATGATCAGTTGTCAGGTGGAGCTAGAAGACTGGAAAAGAAAAAAAAGGCATGACATGATCATCACATCAAGAACAAGAAGTTTGAGGTTGGGCAAATGGTCTTACTATATGATTCAAAGTTTCTGTGCCATCCTAGGAAGTTGAAGGTGCATTGGTTGGGTCCCTACATCATCTCATACATCCTTGATTCAGGCGCATGCCATGCCATTTGCATGCACTAGATGGGATGATATTGCTAGGAAACTTCAATGGGATTAGGTTGAAGCCCTACTGTAAATAAGTCTTCTTGGTGTTTGTAATAAAGTACTGTTGCTAGTTAGTTTAGGATTTCCTTTAATACATTTTCTTTTCTTGTGTTTCCCTTTCTCATTGTTGTTTTATGTTGCACCTTGGGCACTAGTAACCTTATTCATTTTTCAATTGTTGTGAATGTACAGAGGACCACACATTGTTTTAGTGTGGGGTAGAATAATGTGGAGGAAAGTGCAAAGTTTGAAGAACCAGAAAGGATTATGTTGGAAGTCCCAGTTGGATGGCCCTGGGAAAGGAAGTGCATGGAAGGAAAGGTGAAAAAGGATGGTTGGTGTCAGGGTAAGGCTAAATTTTGGATCCACGTACAAGAGAAGAAGAATCACAAAATCAACACAAGGTAGGTGAGAGAAAAAATCATGACGGAAGTACCTTCGGCACTGATGACACACACGCAAGAGTATCCTTTAAAGATGGATTGGTTACACACCATAAGGTTAGGGGATTTTCTGTGTAGGTTGGGTGCGTGAGTTAAGGTGCTAAAATCAAGTTTTGTTGAAAAATATGCATTAAGTGTTCAATTATGGTGGTAGGTGAGGTAGCATTTAATGTTAAAAAGTGAGAAAAACTATAAATAGAAGGTTGGAAACTTTAGTATTGACATTGAAAATACCAAAAAGGAAGATTTTTTGTGAACTAGGGTTTCTAGAGTTGATTTGTGTGAAGAAAAATTGAACAAAATTTCACTGTGAGTGACTAGTTTGGATCTGCAAATGAGGAAAATAGTTCACATGCATAGAGAGAGTTGTGAAGAAGTGCCATCTTGTGAAAAGGGATATTCAAGTTAGGGTTTGGCAGCTAGGGCACGGATTGAAAAGGATTTTCTTCACAAGTTTGAGATCTAAGCTTGGAAAGGGTAGATAATCAGAGCAAGAGAAGTTGACGTGTAAAGATAACCTACATAATGGCACCTAAGAAACTAGTTGTAACACCTAAGAAGGGAAAAGGAAAGGGCAAGGGGAAACAACAAGAAAATACTGCAAGTACCAATGAAGAATGGTATGCAGAAATGCAATATCTAGACGGGTTTTTTCTTGGAAAGGAGTGGGAGTCCCATTTGAAAAAAATGACAGTAAGTGATTATAACCATTGCACAAACATGAATAGAAAGGAAATGGCACTAGATTTGGTGAAGAGGAACAAGTGTTTACAATAAAGGTTAAGAAAACAAGACAAAGGGAATGGTATGGTTATTAAGAAAAGATAATGATCTTGTGATTATCTAACTAAGGGTGTTGTTGATAATTAATGCCTTAAAACAGTATTATTGTTACTGGCTTAAGCTTGTAAGCACTAAGTCAATAAGTCTCACGAAGTATTGAACGACTTACGGGTCAAAAGTCTCTGCTTTATGATATACATTACTGCAAATTAATCTTGGGCCATGATATCACATTAGGCCTGGTCTATATATTTCTAAAACTATTATACATATTTGTGAGATAATGTATCATTGTGACAGCCTTAGGGTAATGTGTTTTAAACATTAGAGTCGAGTGGAGAGACTCACTCAACCCATATTAATGATTAATCACTTTGGAGACTAATTGACATGGGCTTGTAAATTCTGGGTCGAGATGTTAATTTTGGGACCTTTGAATTATTGAAAATTGATTGTGTGATTTAAGGGAAATCCTATTATGGTGTCGGAGATTTTTGAATAGCAATTTAATGACCATAAAATGGTAGAACCAAACTCACTATGTATAGATCTTGATAACTTAAAGGAGGTCATATACCTTAAGAGACTTGCCAACATAAGTAAAGTTATGTATTGTAATCCATGGACTTCGGGAATTAATGGGCCATTTAAATAAATGTTTTTAAGGCCATGCATGTTTTATAACATTGGTCTTATAGTAAATTATAATTCATTCTCTCCAAAGGTTATTCGACCTAAGTTATTGAAAGCAATTAAGTGATTGATATTTGGTTAATTTCATGGAAAAGGTAAATGAGGATTTAAACTGAAGTAATCCCACTAATTTTGGAGGAGAGTTGGAGGGTGGTGGTAGTTGGATGAGTCACTGGTGTGGTACTCCAGAAGTTAACACCATTAATTACGCATTTAAAAATTATGGAAATCCGTAAAGCTCCCTAAGGAAGCAAACCACATGCAACTACTCCATTTTGTTTTTGTTGTTGAAATTTGGGGGAAAATCTCCACTTCTGGTAGCTGTGCATGGTGATCAAGCTATGAGTTCATGTAGCTATTTTCAGAAGAGGAAGTTCACTTATATGGGAAAATTGATAGATGAGGGACATCATTCTTGGCTTTTAAGAGGGATGAATTGTTGGCTAGTTCGAGGTGGATGGTTTTGGAATCCATAGAATCTCTATTGCTGTAACACTCACTGGAGATAGACTTCGAAGGATTTAGGAATAGAATTCTCAGGAAAGAGATGTTTCTTATCACCTTTATCTTTTATTTCATCAGATGTTAGAGTAAATACATATTTTGCAATTTGTTTGAGCTAAGAAATAGTGGGTACGTGATATTTTGAGGTTGTTGTTCTTATACTCTATTTTTCTGTGAAATGAAATGGTAAATTGTATGACTATAGAATCTAGGTATCTAATACTTTTATCATTTATTTTTCTCAAATCATGTTTACCTATTATGAATTTAAATGAGAAACTTTGTTGCATTTTGTCAAGGTGGCTGACCCAGATAATAATGGGTTTCTGTGCAAATATTATAATATTATGCAAAATCAAATTTGAGTGCATGGGTTTTCTTTGATGTGACCGAAATCTTGATGTATGGACCTGGTAAGAACTGATTCTTGATACTGGTGTTTATTTTCTTTCACTTCTGGTCTGTGCGTACCAACTGTGGAAAAATAGAGGCATTTTTGGGTATGCACCAAGGTTGAGTTGGTGGTTTCCAGTTGGTGTTTCTATCTCATGTATAGGATATTTAATAGACTACTATCTTCCATTGATTTGGCTGATAGAGAGACAGGCTCTACCATTATGGCTTAGGTTCACTGGTTTTATTTAACTAGACTGCTTATTTTTAATAGGTATGTGAATGGGTTGTCTCTGTCATCTTTGTAAATCAAACCTGGGTGTCAAACTTTCCTACTTTGCTAGATTAGGAATAAAGCCTTGTTTATAGATAACACTTCGTGTTATCCTGGGTTGTTGTGTTAATCCCTGGAACTCTTTTGGGAGTTTTTGAACATTGTCTTGGGTCTACTACTGGTTTTGTTGGACTTGAATTGAAATAAAATGCTAAGTGGTAAAACATGGGTTTTCTATTTACCATTCAGTCTTGTGAAGACTGTAAGTTCAATAGGAACATTCTTTCACCGAGGAATAAGGTGAGTGCAGTTTGTTCATTGTGATAAGATGTTGATAGTAACAAGCCCTAGGCTCACTCAGATCTAAAAGAATGTCATCACCAACTTACTTGCTTAAGTTGTTGTCAAAACCAGTTTGTTTTTCTTAAGTTGTGAAGGTCTGAACCTAACTCATCTTATGACTGGGTATGGAAAATATTTCCTTCCTCATTCAGGAAGCTACTTCAGTTCAGATATTAGATATATATATATATATCTATTACCATATTTATACTAGGGAAAAAGCGTGATTAGAGCTTGGCCTTGATGGGAATGACTAGCAAAATGATAGATTGTGCCTTGTTTTTAGGACATATTTAAAAGCCTTATTGAAACCAAGGGGTCTTGGTTGGTTGGCACCCTGGATATATTTGTTAAGTTATTGTTGATCCAGTTGTAAGGTGCAACCATGGAACTAAAACTTAGTTTTGTTTCCATTTCTTTAAATCAATTTTTAAGGAATATTATTTATTTGTATTATGTGGATCTTATGTAACTAAATGAATCTATGTTGAATGATAAAATATTGTGTATTACCTTCCCATTATAGAGGAGTAGTACATACTAGTAAATATGAAAAACTCAAGAAGTTTAGACTTCTATACATAAGTTCAATCAAGCCTTGGTAGTGGCTGTGTTTTCAGAATTCTTATTACAGCGGAATGTAGTAGGATATAACAGGAGGTGTAGTGTTGTATTAAGGAATACACAAGTCTATATAGTTGTGAAACAAAGTCTACATTGCCCTGTGTTTTTCGGATTCTTATTGCAGTGAAATATAGTAAGATATAATTTGAGATGTTGTATTGTAATAAAGAATACACAAGACTATTCAATTGAGAAATGAGGTTTATATTTAGTTCCTATAAGTTATTACGACATATAAATTTGAGATGTATAAGTCTCATTCCTTCTTAGGATATTAACGGATAATTCAGGATATGTTGTTTTAGGAAGTTGTGACATATAAACTTCATGGAATTAAAGCAATAAGAATGCAGTGTTTAGACCGGATTTATTTGATGGATACTTTAGTATCGCTGAAACTGGTTGGTTTCATTTGCGTAGCATGGATTACCTTGTGTGTGTCCAAGGTTAATACTTGTTTGAATTGCTTGAGCAACAACAATAGTTGCAACAACTTATAGTTATGAATGGGAGGATATAAATTCATTCCGTGATTGATAATATTTGATACTTCCATTTAAGTTATATGGAATTCGGTTGTATATATAATAATAGGTGGTATTGATTAGTTGATGGTCATTATTGGGTATGAATACATATATCTAGATTTTACTTAACTTATTTATGTGAAGTGCTAATAAGACTCTGTCACTGAGGAATACTTAAGAAGGTAAAAGGAGCTATACTAATAAGTGAAAATCAAGTTATTAGAGTTTGATGTTGTTGCATTACATGATTAAATTGTAAGAATGAGATTATTATTGTTGTATATATTCATTCTAACATTTAATGACATAAATTGATAAATGGGATAAAGGAATTTTCTTGCTCAGTTCAGTCAAACTGACCTTGCCTAACCATTGCAGGAAAGTGAGTGAAGATAGTAGGTGTAAAGTAAAGAAATGCCTTGGATATCTAATAAAATCATATGCTTCTTTTAAAAGGATAAAGTTGCAGTCAATTATTGAATTGATATATTCTTATTTATGTAAAGAAGTTATTTGTTGTTTTTGAATAATGATTTTCTTGTGAAAATATACTGAGTACATTTATGATATATTGGGGACATGGTAAAGATTCCATATTTTGTTCAATAAATACTTGCTTCCTATTGTTGAAAGACTGTTGATGCCTCTCTGCAATCTCTGTAACAACTTCTACTAAGTTGTAGTAATATCGGTATAGATATGGCTATATGCTTGTGATATTTTATGAAAATTGAATCATTGGATGATCGTATTGGAGGGCTGTTATAACTCTTTGATTCAGTAATATACTAACTACCTTATGGACTAGTTGAACCTAGTAATTTAAATGATTGAAATGGGAAGTTAAAAATCAATAATATAACTGATAGGTTAATGGAATACATTATGGAGAAATGTTGAATTATTCTTTTTAATCTAAACCGATTAACTTATGGGAAAATAAAGTATTGCTGGCAAGAGGTTGTGATTTCTTGCAAGTCAAGTTAAAGGTCTAATACTTGGTAGATGAGAAACCATCTAGGTATGAATCTTGATGTATATGCATATGTATACACATTTATGGGAGTTTCTTCTAGTAAAGTTGAGTAACCATACTAGAGGTAAAATATGATGATGAAACTTCTGGATGATAAGGTAAAGTTCAACATATAAGGGTTAAGTCTTTAAAACTTAATTGATGTTCCTTTTGGGCAGCACTTAAACCTTTAAGGGAATTAAGTTGTATTACTATGTAAAACTAACCCAACTCTCGTAACATGACGGGAAGCTCAACATAATACTGTAAGATGAAATAATAAATAAGAATAGAACATGGATGTTCTTTGACGCTTAAGTGAACTGTCATTCCATAAAATGGAGAAATGAAGTATAAGATCTATCAGAGTACCATCATTCAAAATATGATGTGATGATCATTAATGATGAAGTTTACTCCAACTAGCAAGGTGTAATGAAGACAATTCATTATCAATCAGGATAAACTTAAATACTAAAAGGACCCACAGGGTATGGGATGAAGTTGGTGAAGAAATTTATGGGAGACTAAACTCCTGAACACCAAACTTATATGAAACCTTGGGTATGATGCCTAATGCAAATGATGAAATAGTTGTTAGGAGCATGTAGATTGTGCTCACCATGAGTACTTATTATGAGATCCATGGCTAAAGTTTGGTATCTATGCTCCTAAAATTAGTGAGTTTAAATCAACCATGGTAAAGATATGATGGTGTAGTCATATAAAGGATAACAATGATCTGATATCTAGAATGCATAGAATATATTTTTGGACGCCAAGGAAATTGGTATGAAGATCCAAGAAAAATGAATATACTGCCAAGATGATAGTAACCATGCAAACAAACCTAAGTCAGGTTTGGGCATTGTTGTAGAAGTCCTCAAGAGAATTGGGATTACTACTGAAACAAGAAACTTAAAATGAATAAGATTCATATATATATATAATTATACCTGGCTAATATAAATGCTGAAGTAAAACTGAATAACATGATTCTAATGAATAGAAAAAGTGTTATTGAAAGGAGGATAACGGGAATGACTCTGTATGTCCCTAATGATGAAGTAGTTATGTAGCTTGCATGATTACATAGGAGTAAGAACAACATTAATGGTTATTACTCCTTGATAATGTGAGGCATTACCTTCTATTCAAATTTGTATCACTAATAACAACAAGATTGGGAATTTAGATCTAAAGAGTGACAAATTGATTATTTGAAATACTATGACAAGATTCCAATAAGTGATGAAGACATTGTACAGCTTCATGGAGGTTAATCCGGACTTGTACCTTGTACAAGACATGTAGCTGTTTACAGCATCATTGACTGCAAATCCATATAACTGAACAAGTGATTAAGGTGAGATGACAAGATTCCAATGGTGAGTGTTTCATCATGGAACCGAGCATGGCATACATGACTCAGAAACCTTGCACAAGGTAGTGTAACTGTTGATTACACTATCGAGATTTCACCATTATCTAAGCTGTGAGATGCCTGTGGATTTCATAGGTGGAACCCAGGTACACACTTAGGGGTTATCACTTATATATCATATCCTATTAAAGGAGAACCAAAGGGATACATTTTATGTATGGCTTGTAAAGAGCATTGAGGGAGAACGAGTAAAGTTCAGTATTCTCTCATACAACTGCACATGGTTCATGATAGTTATCAGAAATGGATTGCATTAAGACTTATGTTGGATTTAAATATATGGGTATTTAAATCAGCTACATGAGGTAAGATAAAAAAAAATAAAAACAAAAATCTCTAAGATTGAAATAAGTTCAGTTGGGAGTACCCAGAGGAACAACCCTCACCTGTAAAGAGATTTGAAAAATACACTTATGATAACATGATGGCCATTCACAAGGTGCATCTTGAAAAGTGGTATACATGCTTAAGGAATGCATTCGGGGCAGAGTGGAGGATCCCAGAACAATTTACAAAGCTCATAGAGGGAGAAGCTAAGTTCACAGTATACCAACACTTCTACATTGGCATATTTAGGTTGGTTGATGAAAGCATGATCCCATGGTATAAAATTCCATTTTCCTTCACCACTTAGTACTTCTAGATGGGAGTAAACAGATTCAAGGAATCCAAAAATATGAAGTTTGACCTTGGAAATATGGATCGGGACCACAGGGAGATGCGCAAGACATTGGTCTACCCAAAAAAGCATGCATATGTGGAAAAGTACTTATCACATGAAGTTGAAATGATGAAACCTATGACTTTGCCTATTACAGGGAGGTCTATGGCATGTGTATACCTTTGCATGAGGCCCAAGTTTGAGAATTTCACTTATCCTGAAAATGAGATATCTATACGTGAAGACCAAACAAGTAGGAAGAATACCACGCCCAAGAAAAAGGAGATGGAAGAGATAAAGAAAAAGGCACCGAGTGTCCAAGATACAAAAATGGTGAGCACCCTAGGAAGAAGTGCTAGAACAAGTACTTACATACATAGGAAGAGGTCCCCAATCAGAGAGGAGGTGCCAAAACAAGAAAATCCTATCATAGAGGAGAAGTCACAAGAGGAGGAAGAATAAAGAGCTGAATCCCCTATACTAGAATTCTGAGTTAGGGAGAAATAAAAGGTGATGGATGGAGTTGATTCGGAGGACATAGATATCTTGGAGAACTACAACGGTGAGAGAGATAATGAAGAAGAAGATGAATTTTAGGGAGACCAAGAACCATTTGTTTTCAACGTGCACGATTCAGAAGAATAAGGTAAAGAAGAGAAGAATGACTATCACTTTGTGTGAAGGAAGTGCATCTAGGAGGAGGAGGGAACCCAGGAAATAGGAGGAGGTGAATAGGTTAGCATGAAGAATCAGAGGACTCTAAGCCTCACTAAGTATGAAGTAAATGAAGTGACAAAAAGATATGAAATGAAAATCATTGAAGCCTTGATCAAATAAGAGTTGGAGCGCAGTGTTGAAATAGTGATGAATGAAGATAAGGAAGGAAGCTAAGGAAAAGACCATGGTAGTGCAGGAGACCCCAATATAATGGTAACTATTCCTAAGGGCATGCACATAAGAGAGAAGCGCTTGGAGATCCAAAGACCAAGAATGAGCTACATTGATGATCCAAACAAGGTGTTATGTGTGTAATTCCAAAGCACAGTCCCAATAGACCAACTCTTAGCAATGAAGTCATTTAATGAAGAAGGTGCATACCCTCATATGAGGAAAATGCTTTCGTGGGAAATTGAGTCCCACATCAACAAGCTAGAGTTTGAGGTAAACCAGGGGCAATAATGAAGTTCCTGAGTCAAAAGGAGACAACCCTTGGTGAGTGCTCAATAGATTTCAAATGAACAAGTCTATGATGTGTTGAATAAGGTCTTGGTTGAACTGGAATCTAGGTTATTTAGAAGGAATGAAAGGGTAAAATTTCTAGAGGTAGAGCTAGAAAAGAGGGAAGAAGAGCTAGAAGAGAAGACCAAGAACATAAAGTAGGAGGAGATAATTAGCGCACAACTAAAGCATGAACTAAAGGAAGAAAATGTAAGGGTGTGCGAGGTATATAAGAAGGTAGAATCCATCACAAATGTAATTTTTTTGAAGCATCTAGGCCTAGCACTACCTGCGCAAAAGTATGCATCTTCCCTTGAGTGCCTTGAAGACTTAACATGCATCCTCAACATGGAAAGGAAACCTCTGGCATTAGAATCCACAGAAGAAGTAGCATCACGCATAGAAAAGGAGGACAAATTGAAGGTTTTAGCAATCATTTCCAAGTATAGTAAGGTTCTTGCTAATGTGAAAATGGCTACCCATACTGCTAAGGCCGCATATGAAAATTACGTAGACAGAGATAAAGTGGTGAATATTATGGTCTCCAATCACAATGTAGAGCTCAAGGAATTCCAAGAGAAGAACAAAGGAAACATATTAGAGTGGGAAAGGATCCTAGCTGAGGTCAAGAAGAAGTTAGAAGCCATTGAAACCTTACGATGTTCAATTAAAAACCGGATGAAGGAGTTGTATCCACAGATTTCAATACATTTCCTGAACTCCATTTCCTAATTGGGATGCATTTCTTGAACTCCACATTCTCCCATGATTGAATATATGTCACCAACACACTCAAGGAAAACATCATATCTTTCTAATATGTTTAATAAAATATGATACGATAATATTCTTCAAAATCAACATCTATATAATCCATGCTAAGCTGGAATTATATCAACAACATGAATCATCTACCAAATGAAACAATATAATCATCATTATACATCAAATATGGATCAAATATCAATACCAAAACATTTCAATAATCACACATGATATCATCATCCCAATGTAATATCAATAAAATGCAAAATGGCATCATGTTCCCCATAGTCAACATGTGATCAAGTGTTATCATCCTAATAATAGCAATATGATATCTCTGATAGTTTCATATCATAACAATGTATCACAGCAGTAAAAAATCTATTAAGAAAAAAATTGGTGAGATAATGTCCCATCAGAATAACAAAAAAATTAATAATGTCCCTATCATCACAATAATTTAATTACAATGACTTGCACATGACCAAAATGAGAGCACTAAAAAAGGTGGGCACTCCAATTATGCTTTCATGAGGATTCCTGGGAACCTTGACTTCTATCTTAGAGTTTGAAGAAGAATGAAGTGATTGTGACTTGGTTTTAGTTTTAATGTTTGGGGATTTAGATGGTTTAGATTTAGATTTATGAAAGTGGGGATGTCTGTGATTCAGGTGTAAGTCTAAGAGGAGAATTTGATATCTTAGATTCAGTGTTGATGTTTTGGGATGTGGGTGGTTTGGATTTTTATTTGGTATTTGGGTTTAGGGATGGTTTTTAAGGAATGTCAGATTTGGTAGAATGATTATGTTGGTTAAATTGGGATTGATTGATGATGGGTGGTTTAGATGAAGTGCTTAGACCTAAGATGGATGGGGATACTCCTAAGAGTGACGATGTGACATTATATTTCTTAAGAGGGTAGTCTTAGGAGGACAGAGCTCATTTATTTTGTGAGGCTCAAAAAGGAATTTTTAAATAGGTATGTCAAGGTTTTTAGACTTTGGTTGTTGTTGGGACCCTAAAATATTGACTAAGTACAAAAGGGTGCATTTGTGCACAAGGCCTAATTTGAGGGGTGGGTGTGTAAGGAGAAGGCATGTAAGGTAGGGTTCTAGGAGGGTTTCTGATACGTGCCGACAGAATAAGGTCTCAGGACTTAGCCATATTTGGCGTATCAAGTAGGACATGAGAAAAGAGTGACCCGCCTGGGCATGATGAATGGATAAGGTTTCATCTTGGCATCAGGTTGGCCTATGAAGGAATATGCCCTATGATGGAAACTTCTAGAAGACCATCATGGAAAGGAGTGAAGAGCTCATGACTGGAAGAGCATGCTCCCATGAAGGACTACATCTGGATACTTAATGATGGATCTTAAGCCTCAAAAAGAAGATTTTGCAGTTCAAGATGCCTATAAATACAAGTTCCCATAGAAGAAAAATAGTAGATCAATAGAGAGCAGAGCTCTATAGAAATGCTATGAGGAGTTATATTGGGTTAGGTAGATAAAATAGAGGAGAGGGATACATCAAGGGGCTTGTGATTGTAAATTTTATTTAAAATATAAGGGATTTAAATCTAGTTATGATGTATGACTTCGGTTTTCCATACTGCGATGTCTTGTAACGGATCTAACGGATGTAATGAGGTTACCAACTTATTTGAATATGATCATTAATGATTCTGGTCCATACATATATCTTCATGGTTCTATTTCATGTTTGTTTATGGAATAAGTATGAATCCTTATGCATTTTCCTTTCTATGTTAAGTATCTTCTTGTCTGGAATAACTGCATTAGTCTAGAAGTCGTTCTGAGCTCTATGATGATTACATGTCTTGTTTCTACTCACTCTCTTTAAATTCCTATCATAGATGTTGTTTCCCACTAAACTCACATAGAGAAGAGACTCAGCACCCGGGTGTACCTCGGGTGAGCACCTAGCACCCGTTGGGTGATAGGCTGGTGCTCATGGGATTCCCTTGTTCTATGGTGGGTGTAAAAATGACTATAGTTGTGAGGTTTTTCCTTTGGAAGGAATCAAGACAATTTCAATTGGGGAATTATAGAATAAGAGCTAAATGATTTGGGTGGTGTTGTAGATATGGATATTGAAGGTAAAAGGGGGTTTTTTATGATGCACTTGATGAGATAAAAAGTGGTTGTAGATTGTATATGTCAATGATTGATTGGTGTAAGGGTGATTGGTTTTATAGATGGGGCATGATTAACATTTGGGATTATCTTAAGTGGGGTTTTTTGTGTAGTATATGTTTCAAGGGGCAATATAGATGTGGGGACAATTTTATATGTTGATGTAGGTATAGTCACGATAGTAGATGTGGAGATGGTTTTAGATATAGGAGTGGATGTTAAGGAAGATTTTGGTGATGAATTAGGTGTGATAGATTGGGGTGTAATAGATATGGATGAGGTAGTTGGTATATTTGAGATTGATGTGGATGAGTTAGTTGTAGATATGGTTGGTGTGATATGATAGGTATATAATTATGTGTGGATATCAATGAGTTTATGGGTGAAGGGGTTGGAATTTAAATGGAGATAAGTTCAGTTGATGAAGGAATGATGGGTGTAGGAGAAAGGTCTAAAATAGGCATGGGTGTAGGTGAGATTGTTGGTTCATGATTTATGGTATTGATTGTGTGAGCATGAGGTTCTTGAGATGTGGAGGTCGACTTCGATTTTTTGGTGGATGACTGGGGAAGGTTCATTTATAAACATCAAGGGACTGATTAGATGGCACATTAGGATTATCAACTTAGAGTTCACCACGATCTATGAATTGTTGGACGAGAAATTTTAAGGAATTACACTTCTCAATTTTGTGAGCTTAGACTTAGTGATACTTACAATAATTCCCATTGTAATACCATATGGGCTTGGATCATGAGTATTCAATGGGTTGTATAGGAGGAATTTGAATAATATGGACTACTATTAACTTTTCAAATAAGGAAATATAGGATTCCCCAAGAGGAGTATAGTAAGAAGGTGGTTTAGGAACTCTTTGTGGGGGCTCCACATGATAAGTAGTTGTGGAGTAAGACTTTACCGCAATGGAATTGGCCATGTTGTTAAACATTTTTCCATGCATGGATGACTTAGTGCACTCTTTTTATGGTTTATTCGATCAAATTTTAAGATGGCCTTACTCAAGGGCATGAAGTTCAATTTTGTGAGCCATCATAAAATCCTATTAAAAGGTTTGAAATTATTGTATTTGAAGATTAGAGTATATATGCTTCACCCAAGAATGTGAGAAGAGTTAAATTAATTCATTCTGATGAAGGGAGAATGATATTGAGTTGATTGTGCCATGTCATCATGTGAAGAAGTATGTGATAGACTCATCATCAAATTGTTTAAGGACGTAGAGATTAGTGATGTTGATTTACACCTAATATTGATTAAGAAGTGTTCTAGGAACAATTTCTTGAGTTAGATGAAGGAGAAAAATGAATGTTGGGTAATTTCATTATACCAATCCGAGGCAGGTCCGGCTAATGACGTGGGGAATGTGCATGATGCAAGTCATAATCATGGGAAATTAAGTAGCATGTGTGCTTAAAGGAACAAATATGTTGTTGGGGATCCTCCTTACTATTTAATTTAGAGAAATTTGGTAGCTCCCAATTATAATGATAGGGATTTATGGGGATGGATGGATTAATAGGTTTTCTACATATTTGTTCATATCAGAATGTGGTTTTAGATCCTAAGCTAGTGGCTTCAATAATAGCAATTCTCCTCAATAACGCTTGTAAGGGATCATTAGATGAGTGGGTTTGAGATGTTAAGGATGATATTGTGATGCATATGAGGAGGGTGGGTTAGGTTGTTGATAATTTTTATATACATGGGGATATGTGGAAATTGGTGGAAGTGATTGATAAGGGGGGATGTAATTGAACTGTTGCGATTTAATGGGTTGAGATAAATCTTGTTTTTGAGAAATGGGGATGTGGTAAGATAGGTTATATTTATTTGGTTATTGAGAGATGGGGACATTGTTTAGTTTATTATGGGATGAGTTGGAATGTAATTAATGGGTGGCTTGGATACTTAAGTTGGTTGGATGAAAATTACGTAGTGCTAAGAACCTCAAGGAGGAGGTTAATGGATTTTCATTGATTTAAATGAATGGGGTTGTGAGGTGATAACATTAGCATGAATGTGAGAAGTAGATACAAGATTAAAAATTTGATTATGTTGTTTAGATGTAGGAGGAAGAAAGTGATATTATTGTGATGATTGGATAGGTACACTTATGACCGCAGTGGACGAAGAGGTGATGGGAATAAATGTAACACCCTTGATAGTTGTTATTTTCCTCCTTTTTATTTCAAGTGTTTACATGTGATTTTCCTTATAAAGATATGTTCTTTTGATTTTTGGAGATCATGCTTGATATGGATAAATCATATTCTATTCTTAAGATCTTTTAAAGAATTGGAATGGCTTCCTTGAATCCATTTTTCACTTCTTGTAGGTAGGTTACAATCTGGTTTAAGAGTTGTAAACTTATCTATTAATTTGACTCATCCTTGGATCAATTTAAGTGATCCAAGGAATTTTTTAAATATGCTCTGTTGAATGAATGGTAAATTGACATTCCATGAATTAAAATACGTATGAATGAACTTTGACTGATTACAAGTTCTTTGATTTTTTTGTGTGAACACATTTCTATTCAGTCACATGTTGTGCTTGGATCTTTGGAGATCGATCATGACAGGACAATGCTGATGTAAATGAACTATAGCTTGTTCACGACTTAGGAAATATTCTGGTTCCTAAAACTAAAGGCACTATCCTATGGAATCCTAAACTAGGTAAGAATATATATATTTACTACCTAGCTATGTTAATTAATTAAATTTTATCCTAACCTAAGCTTTCTCATAAAGAATTATGGAGATGTTACTAGGTTATTTAAATTACCATATAACCTAATGCTATATGGTTATGTGATGATCTAACCCAATGCCTAAAAACTATTGTGTTGGAATTAATCTAACCTATGTGGAAACTACCTAAGGTGGCAATTTATTGATTGGGTTATATCCTGAGGTTATATATCCTAAGCTAACATAAGATCTAACCTAAGAAATTATGTCTACCCTAAACTAATGGGCATGAAGGGGGAATTTTTGGTCACATGTATCATAGGTGATGGTTCCAAGGCATTTAAGCTGTTGATAAGGTTTTTAAAAGCATATGTGCTGCCAGTTGTGGTAGGGGCTAGTTGAATTGGTAGAGGCTTATGTGGAAAATTCACTAAAAATGGAGTTGCATGTTAAATTTGATTTGGCATTCACCAAAATTGGAATGTGGTGGCAAGGAAGGATAGGCTGGAAAATTGAAATTAATGAAATTTATTGTTTTCGGTTTTTGTGCTCAAACCATTTTGGAATGCATGCAAACAGGTTTGTATGGGGTTGTTTCACTTTTCATACTTCATGATTTTTTCTCTACATGCTCTTTGCTTTTTTGAACCAGTAGATAGAACTAAAATTAATGGCTATTTTTGATGTTTTGGACCTTTTTTCGGTTCGTGGGATATAAGGCATTGTGGAAAAATAATGTGGTTGTTTGATCTTTCATGGAAAAGAGGAGAAGTTGTGAGCTTGGCTAGAGTTTCCCTTATATTTTTTGGAAGCCATATCAAGCATGATAGGCTCTAATCTTTAAGATCTCTTGATTTCTTCTAAATTTTTCATTAAAACAAGTCTTCTCTTTTGAGATTCTTGACTTGTCATGTTTAATCTGGTTTCTTGTTTGCTGGTTTTATAATCTCTATCATCTTGGATATAAACCCATGGAAAAAATTGTGTTGGTTTTGGAACTGTCTTTATGATAATTCATAATGATACATGCATGCGAAGCTTGCATTAGAAGCTCTATTTGATTTTTCTGAATTGTGTATACAAATTTGTGGTTTTAGAACTAACCTTCGTTGCAAAACATGGATTTTGAACCATATGGAACCTTGAGTTCCATTTGAGCTTGTATTTGGACTTCGTGTTTTCATATAAACTTGTGAAGGAGATTTTTGTTGTTCTGAACTGGAATTTGGAAACCTGGGTAGCTCCAAACTATTGTTCAAAGTTAGTATATGGCTTTGAACACGTAATTTATTACTTTTTTTCCCCCCTAAATTGTTGTTAGAGGATGCTTGTACTTAGGGATCGTGTGTTGATTATTGTGATGACCTGGACTGTTGCTGAATTCCTTATATAGCATAGATCTTATGTTATTTTCTAGTGACCATTTGAAATTTTAATGGAATATTATAATGTACATGATACTTGTACTTTATTACTTGTGTGGACTCTAAACTTTGTGGGAACCTTGAGTTCCGTTGGAGCTAGTATTTAGGATTCGCATTATTATATGAACTCGTGTTCGAGTCACTTGTTATTCTAAATCCATGTTGGTATCTTGGGTAACTCGAGACTATTTTTGAAGCCGTATGTGTCTCTGTACTTATGCTATACTCTTTTGGTATTTTGGACTATTAATGGAAGTTCATGATTTCACCACACTCTTATCTTGTTATTTTTTCGATTCTGAACTCTCATTGGAAACTCGTGTTTCATTTGAAATGGAAATAGGACTCCTTTTTTTGAATATGAACTTTTAATGGATATTTATATCTTATACTTCCTCATACTAAGATACTATGCATATCTGAGCTCATGTTGAGTGTTTGTAATTTGACACTGTACATGATATTTAGTACTTAGTGTTTAGAAATTGTAGTAGGAACGATGTGTCAGTTCTGTTCTAGTATGTTGAGTTTTCTTTCTTATTGATATAAACTTGGATGGGAACTTGTTGTTTCCCTGAACCCATGAATAATTACTGGGGTAGTTTTGTAACTTTGTGAGAATCTTGTGGTTGTCATTGTGCTTGGATTTTATACTTTCGAGCTCTAAGATGGTAGTATTATCGACAAGTTTGATTTGGTTTTGGTATTTGAATTGGGTTTTTAACTTCTTAAAGAGTTTAAAGCTCAAAAATATTCTAATCGAACTACTTACTCAAGGAAATATGAGAGAGTAGATTAAATTGAGTTGTTTAAATATCCTTGGGATTTAACTGGAAACATTTTCTAAGGATAATGGGATTTCATTCGTTGAGATTTGTTGAAGCTTCTGATCCTGTTTGGCTTATTGATCGATTTTTTTTCTTTCACTTGTTGGATATAGTAAATACACCTTGTGTCTTTATAATAGAAAGGAATTTGATTCCTTTAAAACTGAATATGTTTTCGGACTACTATTTTTATTTCGTTTTGAGTATGGAGTTGAAACTTGTGTTCATTAAAAGTAAAGAAGTGTAAAGAATATGGTAGTGTGCTTTCTTCTTACTGTATAGATCATTGTTTGAACTTTTTTTTTAATTCTCCTTTGAAATGGAGTTTTCTTTATGAGTTATTTAGTATTCCTTGTTCAAATCTTTTTTATAAATGATGTTGGAAGAGATTAGATTATTTGGTTTTATTTAGATGGAAAATGTAAGCTTGTTTGGCAGACTGTTCGTTTGACAAGACTTTACTTGTTTGGTTTGAGATGAGTAAGTTTTGTCTCTTATATTCTATCTATTTTTGAATTCTCCTTGCATTGAATCAAGTAGAGATTAACTTCGGTATGAGTCTACCTTGATTTTTGAATGATTGTTTTAGATCTTTAAAAATTAACTTCTATATGTGGAAGTAGATTTAAAACTTGTAGGTAGACTGTTTGATTTTCTATTCCTTCTTGGATTAAGATGGAATTTTGTTCTGATGAATATCTTAAATGAATTTTTTTAAGGTAGTTATCCTTTAAAAGAAATAGTTAAATCACGTTTTGAATCTATTCGGTTTGTCAGATGTTTTGTGTTTGGGTATAGTGGTAATGATTCTCTTCTTATTTTTCTTAGGAGCTAGATGAATATTCCTAAGTGGAACCATGATTTAAATCCTTATTTTGGCTTGAAAAAAAGATAAATGTTGTATTCAATTATGAAAGATTGGAAACAATGAGATGTTATGATATGTTGTTTTCCTAAGGATAATTGATAGGATCAATTAAACTCTAATTTTGTAAGGCTGATATAGTGGATTGTATTCTTTCCTTTTCTTTGAAGTGAATTCAATTGGTTATAATGTACTTCCTTTCCATTGTTATTAATGTATTGATATTATGATGTAATAGTTGTCTGATTAAAGCAGAGTTGTTTTAATGGAACAATTATTGGAATGCACTTCTTTTTAAGGCTTAGTGCTTATCATGCTTAGTTCATTGAACTGACCCGTGCTAGCAATTTTTATAGATGGACTTCGTAAGTGATAAAAGAAGGCAAAAACTTATGTGATGCATTGGCTGATTTAAGTATGATTGTTGTGAAGAACGCTAAATCGTTCTTGAGATTATATTGAAAAAGAAAAGTAGTATTCTTTTGTAATAAAGGAGGTTGTTATGTAGCATACCTAAATGTATAAGTTTTAGAGATGAATTAAATTTTGAGAATTTATTTACAGTGGATGTGTAATTTATCTTGTACTTTCATTACATAGATGGAATCCTATCTTGTTGATATACTCCATATTATGTGTATGCTTAATGGATATTTTTAGATAAGTTTGACAGTGGGAATTGGAATAAACTCCCTAAATAGGATGCAACTTCCTAAGTTACATAATTTGATGGTTATAAATAAACAATTCAATAAAGTAATATGATGCGGAATGAACATTCAGTAATAACTATTGAATTGTTTAATGATTTATAGGGGTGTTAGGCCCTAACACTTAATCATGTAAAGGAATATTCTTCCTCTATCTTAAGAATGCAACAAAAAGGAATATATTATTCGTAATTATTAGACTTCATTTAATAAAGTCTACTTTGTTATAACCTAGGTGGTTGCCACACTTTCTTGAATGGTTAAGTCTCAATAAATAGAACTTATGATGTCAATACCCTATTATGGTTGATGGCTTGTTAAGTCTAGTAAATAATATTAAAGGAAATCTTAAGCTAAAAAAAAATCTTTAACAATCAATTGAATACATTGTAGAGAAGAACTTAAGGAGTGCTGGATTAGGGTTATGCAAGGTTGCTGAAATCTATTTTTAATAATCCAAATTATTTAAATTTATAATAAACTCCTTGAGGTATGTACATCTCGATGAGGTTGTTCTGTAGGATGCTGACACATGCCAACTACAGACTGTACCTTTGAGAAGATTAGGATCTTCCTGAGGATACAATGTTGTAGTTGACTTGTGGCAACACCCTTCTACATTGATCATCTAGATCTACAAACAATGGACTTGAACGTAGTTTCTCTCTAGGTCTGGTTAGTAGCATGGTTAAGATAAGGAGTAGCCCTCTAAAAATTTGGGTACCTTGACACACAGGGTTGACTTAGGTGGACCCAGTATGCCAACTTACCCTAATTTTTCATGGGACTCTCCCTATCATAACATATGTTGCTAACTCAGGGCTAGGGTTAAACCTTGGGCAAGTGGACTGACAGAAGTCAGTAAAGAAATTCTATAATAACAATAGAGTGGGGTGAAGGACGTATTCTAGATTGACTGAGTATGTCATCTAGGAATAGTAATATGAACATTATGTTAGAAATATTTGGCTAAAGTATAAAAAGTTGCTGGTTGCGTCATCCTATGTCACCTAGTCTAAGGTTCGTGATGTAGATGAATATTGGTAACAAATATTCAGATAGGTTCCTTTGACAGATCACTCAATACCCTGAATAGGGAAAGAGAACCAAGTATACGTAGTATACAGAAAATTATTCAATACTTAAATGTTAAACATGAATAGATTAGTAGTTTACCGAGTCATGAAATGAATAGATCAATAGTTCACTGAGTCATTACAGTTGCATATGGTTATCTATTATATGAATGATTGATAGAGAATGTGTGTTCTAAATTATGAATTTAGAACAGAGAACATTATTTATTAAAAAAAATCCCTTATTTCTAAAGTCTTAAAATGGGATTGTTACAATAAAGGATGTGATCACAGTGATGATATGAGGTAAACTAGGTTGAATAGGAGTCACCAATTGTGAGGTTTGCTGAGAAATTTTGATGGATTTATGAAATATATAGTCATGAAGGGTGATATGATAAGTGTCAAGGAGTTCCTGAAGCTCTGAGAATCCATGGGGGATGGTAGAAGGTCTAATAATCTCTAAAGGGGTAGAAGATGGAGGAGTAGCGGGTCTATAGGAAATGGACTAATGAGAGACATGAGGATTAGTTTCAAGATGGGGGTCATTTTGAATGACATGGACCTTATGAAAAGATACATTAGAAACAAGGGTTTGGGAAGCAAAATACATGGTGATCATAGGTTTAGAAGGAGTGGAAAGTATGTAATTTTCTTGGGAAAGATCATCAAAAGTGGGGACATCCTTGGATGAGGTAGATTTTTGTTTTTTCATGTCTTGAGAATGGGTAATGATAGGCATTAAATAGAAAAACAAGAACTTATACAATTTATTAATAAATAAGTCAACCAATTTATTTTTAATCATATTGATTATTTAAAATAATGTGAAAAGAAGAAAATTGGCTCAAAAGGAACCTAGGAAATGGCCAAACTATGGATGGTAGTAGGTAGTATTGGATGGATTCCTCAATATACCTAAAGGTATATGAGGCACAAATCTGTGATGAATACTATTTGTCGATTGATTCTTGGTATTAGGTCTCTACTCCTTACTTCATGAAAACAATAATGGAGTCTAAGTACCTTAGATCAATATATTCTAAAGGTATTGGCAAACAATATTTGTAAGGTACTACTTAGTCCAAATTCAAAATGTTTAGGTGGATCTAGTTGTCATTATTGGTTCATGATACAAATAGGAACCAAATTAGATTCTGAATGGAGTTGAATAGCTCTCTTAAGCATTTGAAATTTAATATCATGATATTTTGGTATTGTGTACACACAAGTGTATGAAACTACACACAAACACACAAACACACACACACACATCACAAGAAAGGTTGAATAAAATAGTTCTTTTTAGTTCTTTTCTAAATTTTGAACATATCTCTTGATTTTGATCAAATGAAACTAATACAAAGACGTAATTGTAATAAAAGATGACAGCTAATTAGTTACAAGTGCAATACGTAGTTAATCTCATTTACCATTTATATAATTTTATAATGGTATAATAAGCCTAAACTTAATCCAATCCTTGGAGGAAGATAATAAGTCACAACTTCAAAGCAATTTAATTCTCAACTACCTTATGATAATTAGTGAACAGGGATAAAAGAAAATGTCTAAATGATAGATCATTGTGATTCTATCTTCACCAAATAATTGAAATTGGGAAGTTAGAATGTTTAGTAAATTTCTCTACTTGAGGGGGTATATGAATACTGGGCGTGAAACTGAGATGAATCCTATTCACTAAAGCTTTATGACAATTAAATATATACAAGAAATCAACATAAGATTTAACCAATGGATTAGTTTAGACAAGATTCAATCTGAATTAATTGATAGTGAAATATCGGTCTCATTTATAAACTTCTTATTTAATATTTGCCAATGTTTATATTAAAATATAAATAAATGTAATGAAGGATATAGTATTTGATATACATGCAAAACTGGAAAAATTAAAGTTCAATAGAATATTTTAGAGTTCAATATGAATTGAGATTGAATATTAACAATTTCCATGCGCTGTACAATAAACTTTTCAAATAAAAAGAAAATTCAAAAGTGGGGCCAACTACTTGTACAGGTTCTTGACCCAAAGTTTTATATTAAAATGGGGTTCATATAAGAAAATGTCCGACTTCAGAATGACACTCACACACAAGGTCTCCTGAAGCCTTAGGATCATGAATCAATTTGACTACAAGTCATGCAGTCACCAAGCCCTAAATTATCATTCCAGCTTGTTTAAAAATAGAAGACAGTGAAGACCATGTAATCACAGCCAAAAGCTAATTTGGTAACACAAACACACCAAATCTAGATTCATGTGAAGTTTATCCATCGTCAACTCGTTTCCTTTGTAATTTACAACATGACTCCGGGATTCTGAAAAACAAATCCACCTAGAATTCCATGATACGAGAGGATGATGAAAACCCAAAGCTCTCTATGAAATTAGGAAAGAAGTGAGTTAGAAAGAGTGATCCATGATCGATGAAAAAATAGAAATTAGTAGTGAGATGGGTTGAAGGAGAATAGACAGGGTTGACAAACAATCAAGATAGATCTAGGACTAAAGAGATGTAAATTGATAAAATGACAATCTACAAATGATGATAGAGAGGGTTGTATGTAAGAACAATGATCTCTAATGATGGAAGAACTTGTAAAATATGATGATGATGGTTGGAAGGATAGAGAGGGTATAACTAAACATGTAAGATGGAAAGAGAACCTCAAAAATCCAAATATATCACAATATCTCCAAGAATGGCTCTATGGAAATGATAGCAGCTGCAAACATAAACAAGAGATCAAAGCAAAATTGTAAGAGAGCTACGAGTATTGAAAAATGCATCCTAGAAAAAGGAAGGGTAGGGTTAGATTTATAGGTTTGATGGCGACCCGAATAAGTTTTTGGTGACTGAAAAGATCCTTCTACTTGGGTGGTGGAAGGATGCCCAACTTGAGGCAAAATGGGCTTGAAGGCATATTAGGGTTTTTATGATATGGGTGAGTTAGGGTTACATATGGAAGATAAATGGGTAGGTAGGAGGTGGAAAGGATTAAATAAATCCCATGGGTGGGTAAAAACATTAAATGGGAGCCTAGGGAAGGAAAATAATGGATTTTAGGAGGATGAAATAATGAGGTGATGATTAGGATTTGATTCAAGATGATTAAGGGTAATTAAGATAAATAAAGTAATGGGATAGGTAAGATATGATTAAAGGCGGGAAATAATAATTAAATTGAATAGGTGGGATTTTAGAAGTTTTGAATAGGTGCATGCATGCAAGAAAATATTGAACATGGGGCGAGGGGTAGCGATACCAAAACTTGATATCTACATTTTTCCCGTTTTGTTAGGGAAGATAAATGGATATGTGGGAGGTGGAAAGGAGTAAATAAAGGCCATGGGTGGGTATAAACATTAAGTGGGAGCCTAGGGATGGAAAATAAGGGATTTCAAGGAGGATAAAGGAATTAGGTGATGATTAAGATTTGATTGATGATAACTAAGATTTGATTGATGATGATTAAGGATAATTAATATAGATAAAATAATTAGATGGGTGAGATAGGATTAGAGGTGGAAAATAATAATAAAATGGAATAAATGGGATTTTGGAATATTATAATAGGTGCATGCATGCAAGAAGAGATCAAACGTGGGGTGAGGGGTAGTGATATGAAAAATTAGTGTCTACACTTTCCTCATCTAATCTCATTCCAACATATATTTCGATGTGTAGCTATGATTCTTCTGCATGACCGTATATGGGTCATATCACCTTAGATATCACAGTTAGTCCAAAAACCATCCTCATGTTATTCTTTGTTGTCAATGCTAAGATCTAATACAATTTATTACTCAGTAGACAATGGCTCCATGTTACACAGGAAGTACCTTGTACAGTTCATCGATGTGTTAAGTTTATACATGATGGTTGTGCATATATTGTTCTTTTTGGTTGCAACACTCAAATATTACACTCTAGACATAATCACTTTTCTCCCTATGACTGACAAAACATATCAAGGATCACAATGTTGTTTAGACATCCAGCATAAAAATCCTATGAATAAAGTCTCATACTGAAGAAGAAAATGAACCTTTGCAAACCTAAAACCCATACCATAGCTACTGATTCATCTTCAATAAGATCCATTTTGCGTTGGAAAAATCTACATCAAGTGCAGGTGTCAATGTAGCACCCTCTTTGATTCTATCCAATGCCCATGGTATTTTCTTAGGGGTCAATCAACATTAAGATTTATGAGGATCTTCCTGGGATGTATTTTTTAGAAAAAAAGGCCTATGAAAAGTTGCATTAATGGTAATTAGAAAGTTTCTATTTTTACATGCCGATTCAATGATCCTAATTTCCCTTCAAACTTTATTCTACAATGATGGCTTAAGGGAGCTTGGATGTAACATAAAACTAATCTCTTCCATACTCATAATTGCATCTTCAAGTGATCATGAATATGCTTACACATTGGGATACTCTATCTCTGGTGAGTTGATGGTAACCTGGTACTCATTCTATCATTTGATGAATTAACACAAATTCTTGTAATTCTCTACTTCTTCTTATCCATAGGGTCCTGGCTTAAAGTCTAAGCATTGGTGGTAATTTGGATCAAAGACATATTGGTATGCAAAATATTTCCGTCTGCCTATTGGTTCAAAATTCATACTTGCAATAGATTCATTTTTGGAGATCAAAATAATGTCTACTTGATGGTATTTTGTCTACATAACTTTGACATATTGTATTTTATTATCAGGAATAGCCTTTATTCAAGGGCTATGCAGGAATTATATATGTACGCAATACACCTACTCTTCTATGAAACTACTATACTTTCAAGAATCAATCTAATGGGTTCTATTTGGAATTGACTATGAATATGACACTTTGGATCTTAAGGTGCAATTTATTAGATTCTTCTTTATTCGCTCATACGACTTTCTCCATTTTAGGGAACTTGAGAAATCATGAAGATCTTCTATACCTCCTTATCATAGTGATAGCATTCCATTATTAGTATCAAGGATTTATTGATTCACTCTAGAATTATCTCATTGACCTATGTGATACCTAATGGATTGTTAGGAAGCTTTATTTGCTTTGTCCTGCACTATCAAATAGGAACTTCAAATATTTTATACACACTACTCATATTCTGAGGGTAATAATCTCAAGTAGATGAACCTCACTACTTCACATGAGTATATACAATGTTATCTTCACGAAAAGTTAGGGAGCCACTAATTCAAAAATCCCTCAAGGACATAATGCTTCTTTATGGTAGATATAAGTTTAGACCTTGAGTCTAAAATAACCCTCATATAATATAAACCTTTTATCATACTTAGGTCATCCAATTCACTTGGGGTTCTAATCTACTCTTGATCAACAATGCCAGACATTACTATATCATTCTGATAGTTTCTATACCTCAAAACCTTTTATATTCATATCTTGATCTGCCATTGGATACTAAAATTTAATTCATTTAGTTATGCATGTGGATATATTTATTTCTACCATGGATAGACAAATATTTCTAATATTTCATTATATTTCTGAGGGTGCTAGAGCTCATGTTTGTTATCTAGCTTAGTGAGTGCAAGTGAACACCAACAGATATTTACCAAACATCATAGATGCTTTTTTCTACGAAAAATTAACATCCTTTTTGACCGAAGTCCCATTGGAGGCTAGTGGGGGCATAGACTTTATTACACAGTATAGGTGTTATAGATTGATTTAATACTAATTCAAACTCTTAGTTGTGACACTACGTTGTAGCGTAAAAACAATTCATGGGGGGTGGAAAGTTATTATATTTGCTAACATTATAATATGTGCAAGATGTGCAAAGGTATGGGATTGGAAGAACTATTTTCCACCATGGTTGTCTCGATACTTAGTTTTATATTACTTTTCAGTGGTCGCTTTATGGTTGTGGGCCTTTTCTATGTCTAGATATGTTCATTACTTGAATGAAAAATAGAGAGAACTTTGGCAAAAATATGTTAATCACATTATGAGTGATCTCAAACTCAAAATTTGAAATCCACTTATGATAGTCTACTGTTAGTCTGAAATATTGTGTAATGTCCCCTTTCTCGATGCCGACAGCCTAGGGGCCAATGACTGTAATGTCTTAGCCTTGGTCATATGCCAAGGGGCTATGGATGTTGGGACCTGATTGGGAATGGATAGTCGAGTCCATTTTATTACCATGGTTCATCGACATGTGCATAAGTGAGCTATGGAGGAGCTGGATGTTATGTTTTGTCGTTAGGGAGGGGCCACGTGGTTCTAATATCCTAAGTTTGCGTTTGGGGGTCACTTTTGGACCATGAGAGACTCTAAAAAGTGAAAAAGTATATTATGGTTACTTTTATTTTAATTGGCCCCTCCTATGGAATGAAATGCGCCTATGACCTTGTTAGGGCCCGTTCACCAAGGAGAAGGTTATATAAGGAGCTGAGGTGAGAATGGAAAGGATACTTTATGCATACTCAACTATTTATATTGACCCCTTCTCGTGCAGCTGTTGCTGTTGCACATCTACAACTTGTGGAGTAAAATCCCACAGGGACCCTAGCTTCGGTGGTGAGAGATCCATCCCTAGCTAGCAGGGCATTCTTCGGTAGTGAGAGATCTACCCTAGCTTGTCAATTTTGGAGCTGAATTGATGCTCTAAATGTGCTGGGCGACCTACTTTTTAGGGCAAAATTAGAGTTTCATGTTTGCTATGCGAAAACTATTTTTGAAATATTATTCTTGATATTTTTGTGGCCCAAGATCCAAAGTTTCAGCTCATTTGGACTTCTCTAGCAAAAGATATTAATTTAGAAAATTTTAGCTGTTTATGGCACGTTGTAAATTTCTGGCAGCATTTTGTTATTCGAAAAATTCCAAAAACAGTTCTATAATATCTGTTATCGTATTAGCAAGCTCCATTTAAAATTTCAAGAGATTTGAGCAAGTATTTTTGGAGTTATCCATTATTTTCTGTTCGCTGCCCTAGATTTAATTTTCTGCAAAAATCAGATTTTTGTTTGGCTACAATTTGTCTGTATTTTGCATATTTAAAGTTGGGATTGCCTAAAATCCGTTTAGGGGTAAAATAATGTCCATTGGGGACATTACATGAAGGTCCATGGATTGGTGGCAGGGCGAACCAGCAAGTGGGTTTAGATCATCAAAAGTGGGTTCAGACTCCAGTGCCTACCCTTGGATGCTGGGCATAGAAACATAAGGGAAACCAATTGCAAATGATTGTGAGCAAAGATATAATAATCTAGCACTACCTTGCAACAAAGATCCTTTTCAATCTCAACTGCAAGCAGTTGTGCCTTCGATAGGGTATCGGGTCTTCTACTCCCACATTACTGTAGACTTCATGTCTTGAATGAAAATGTGGAAGAGGGGGTCCATGATAGAATGATTCTTGGAGGCCCTATTTAGATGAAAGCTGAAAATTGATTGCAATTCCTTACTGGAATGGTGCAAACCTGAGAATAGAGGCATCAAAGATTATAAGATATTGAATGCCACCTTCAGCTCTTCAGTAGCTACCAATAATTTAGACTAAAAATCCATGACTGGAAGGAGTATCGATGCCAGGGGAGAAGCAAATGTTGAAGCAAACATTGAAAGCATCAAGGAACTATCATAAAAGATGGAAAAATCAAGGGAAATTGGAAGATTTATGCCAAGACTGAGAGCCCAAGGCATGCAATTACTTGGCAAGCTCCCAAATGTGGAGTGTGGGAGCATTAATTGCATCCAAATGTCCCTTATTTTTCAATAATATGAAATAATGCTTCCATAATTTCAATATCCTTGACTTCAAGTGACAGCCAATTCACAAAAAATAAGCTCTTCATGGCATGGCCATGCAGAGGGCAGAACTTTCTTGGCATGAGATCAACCAAAAATCAGAGGCGCCATGAGCATGAGATCTAAGAGGTTAGCTGTTTTGTTGGCTTTGTGATAGACCCGTGACTATGATATACAAGTGAACTTTGTGGCCAAGGTCCAACCTTCACCTAGGACAGCACTGAGAAACTGATTCTGGTGAGAAGCCTTAGACTTCGTACCAATGACGACCTGAGAATCTCCTGAACAGCTTGATTATTAATGCCCAGCGAGCACACCAGTTTATTTCCTTCTGCTTTATTGTTTATCTCCTCCCTCAAGCTGAGATAGAAGATTGAGATACAAGTTCCCAGCAAGCATCTAAGGATACCCTAGGTCTCTCAGGGCTAGGAATGCAGTGGAAGGATCCATAAAAATTATGCATGACAATATTTAGCTTGTGGGCCGACCAACAATCACTCCACACTTTTCATGTTTATTCAGGTACACTTGCTACCTTTCCCCTCTATAGGGAGGTATCAGGTTTTTTTGCTTCTTATCTATTTATTTTATCAAGTGCTCATGAAAGAAATATATTGGCTGATGATTTTTTAAATAAACACAAAATAATGCACTTGGGAACAGTTTTTGGCTAGTTCCATAAACACATACTTACTATTCATATGATTGCAGAAACGAGAAAACTAATAATTGACATGGTACCTTTGGCCTCTTAATTTGTCTTTTGTTTTTTGGCTTTAATTCTTACACACCCTACAGCTCAGTCTGAACTTTATTTTGCTTAATTTTGGCATGATTCTAGACACTGTTTCCCAGCTAGGATGCCGTAGTGTTTATGCCCTGAAATAGCCCCGTCTGGGCACATTGTACCTACATTGTATATTACTCACTTGCTACTTTTGAAGGCCTATTTAATCTTTTGTGGCATCTTGTTTTCTTATGGATGCAGCCTTCTAGTTGTCAATTACAAACTTCAAACAAGGGAATCATATAAATACAAATTTATGTGACAAAAATGAAGGACCAAGCTTGAAGCATCTATCATCACCACCTAAGGTTGCATCCAAAGGAATCTAAGAGCATTAAATGCATTCATCTAGACACTTTGCATTCCAAGGGACAAGGGACTTTGTTATTCCTTTACATACATTAATAAAAGGGGAATTAGCCATTTATGTTACCGATCACACATATATTTACATTACAGTGTACATCTAGCTTATCACACACTATCAATGTGCACTTACATAGGGATTTTGGCAAAAAATTCATGACACGCAACATTAGAACTACATGGGTCAAAGATGCAGTGCAACACTCACGTCGTAAGTTCACTCAATCTGAAGTGACCACTTCTGGGGTCAGTTTAACCCCCATTTGCATTTTTATTTTTGGGATTTGATGTAGTAGGTTGAGGGTTTTACAATGTCATTTTCTCTTTGCAAGCCCATAGGTGATCTTGAACGACATTGTATGTGACCAACAAGAGAAATAGGAACACTTGTGCTCAACGACAACAAAAAGCTAGTTTGTTGAGCTTACTTACATAATCATAGGTTTAATGAATATGTTTTTGGTGCATAAGCTATGCTCAACCTAGTTTAGGTGCCATTCCCAGATCATCGACTAAATTAGTAGTAGATTTTTTGTGCTCAGTGTGCGACAATCTACTCATCTTGTTCAGTAATCTGAAGCTTGTTCTAGGCAAGAGCCATTTGATTCACTTTTGCAGTTAGATCAACGTGAAAAAGCAAGCAATTAAGTACTATTCTTCCCTCTGGCTTGCACTTAAGATTTCATTTTTATCTAAGCTTAATTTACTTGTGTCATATTTCTAGCGGGAGTTATATTTATTTATCATACATGTTTGTTTGAGTTAAAAATTAGGCATTTAATAAATTCTATAATTTTTCTTTGTTTCATGAACCCATTTGCACATCTTAGCTTCCACCATCTTCTTTCTTTTACTTCAAGTATCCTAAGATTCTATTGATGTATGTTGTTTTATCCATATATTTTTTGTAGAATCATCCTACCTCTGTATGGTCAATAAACTCAAATCTTGTCATCTAACACTGTATTCATCTTCAGGGTTTTGACCTTAATATGTGTATTATTAGTTTAAATGTACAGGATCATCCAGCCTTGTATTTCTCAAATTTAGTCATGTTTTTTCCCATGTGATCAAATTTCCTTCTCAAGCCATGGAATTTAGAGAAATGATCCCTCCTGCATGTAAATTTAGACCAAATTAATATTGGGGAGGAATGTCCATGTATTGATTCATGATCGGGGCTCAATATTTGTATTTCATGTTCTATGAGTGAACTTATTCTTTGCAGGCCTCTTTGGATTATCTGACAAATGACTTGTCATGCATGGATTAATGAGAATATGCCAATGTAAGCATGACATTAATGCTTTGTACTTAAATTTGCCATTTAATGCCTCTTTTAGATTTATGTCTGACACTACCCATTGGAGATCCAAGAGTAATTCTATGGTTTTTCTTTACGAAGAACATATATTTATTTCTGTGATGTTCTTCCTTGATCAGATCTTCATCATCCATGGATATGTGGTTCCTGCTTGTGGGATTTTGACTATTGATAATGATATTCTTGCGCCAGTTACAAATGAGTTATCCCAGCCATATATTATAGATCAAACATCATTTATGGACGGAGTATTTGTAACTCAATGGAGCCACAATTCATTCTTACAGTCAGGACACGTTTCTTGAATGAGAGACTAAGGTTTCTGCATCTATACAATACATGCAATGGAAATATGGTGTTGAAATATTACGTTTCAATTATGATAATGAATCTTAGTAATGGATTAGGTCAATTTCACACTAGGAAAATATGAAACTCTCTCCAAGGCTCAAAAATAAGTAATATTTTTCTAGCATGGCGGGTTTTTCTACAATAGGTCCATGCCTCTAAATATCAGATCAGGCTTAATTCAAGCTAGTTTATGTTGTAGGGGACTTAAAGTCAATTACATCTCCACTTATCCAGAAAAGACTCTAGGGGTCTAGTTTGGCAGTTTTAGATATTTAGGATATCTGATGGGATTATTTTGACTATCTGTTTCATACATTTTCAACATTGAATGATAACATCCTCTAATCATCATTTTAAAATAAAAAATCAAAATGCTTGGATTAATTCTAAACACCTACTTTAGGTTATAATTCTGATAAGCTGTACTGGCCTTAGTATAATTCTCTGACACCATTCCTATAATGACCCATACATAGAGCATTTCAGCTATTCTAAATGAAGAAATTATTCTGTAAATGTTGATAACCTCAATATTACCAACCTATGAATGTAATTTAAACTGTTAAGCCACCTCAACATGCCTGCCAAAAAAGAATGGAATTAATATGTTCTTTATTAATTCTCTAGAATATTTACTGAAGTATAGTGATATGCTTACTATAAATCCTTTTCAGCCATGCACAATATCATTCTTCACCTTGTGCAATGTAGAGAGTGTTCCAACCCCATCAAATAAATTGTAAAATTGATGTCAAAACTAATAGTTTTCCGTACTACTAGTAAAACAATCCATAAATACATACACCTTTAAGATTTTGGATTTATTGAAACAAGTACCCTTTGGATTATCTTGATTCAGTGTCATAACCTCATACTGCCATTAGTTTAATGAATCTGAATGGTTATCAATATTTATTCTTGCATACAATTTTGGGATTAAGAATAATGCTTTGTCCTAAGGATAGTTTCCCATTTTACACACAATGATGTCATTATTTATTCCACTATTGAATTTATCACCTTTTTAATCATTGATAGATTTTCAAGCAGTTAGGCAACAAAATCAAAATTATCTGGCCTCCCAATTCTGAGATCAAGAAAGAACTTCACATGGAGGTACTACATAACCAATCTACTGAACATTTTTTTATTGTTCACTTTCAACCCTTTGTCATTAAAACTTCGATTCCAATTAGGCCTTCCTTACCTCAAAAAGTGTTGTATGCATGTCTTCCATGACTATATATTCATAAAATACTTGGGATTTTTAATATTATGTTGATGATACTTCTTTCTGTGCAATCACAACATCATTCATACACTGCTGCAAGATCTCCAAGGAAATATTAAACCCATGAATTTTTACACCATATAAAGTGGATGTCAGAAAAACTCACACCTTTAAGTCTATGTTTCGTACTATAACCAAGACGAAGCTCCTTATACCCTCATTGATTTCTTTTTTTAGATGTGGAATTTAAATAGATCCCAATTTTGCAATGTGCTATTATTGACATGCCTCCACCTTCAAAGCAATTTTCAAATGTGAGTTTCATTTTACTACAATGGAATAAGGTATCCACGCCATCTATTGTTTTCATTCACAACTTGCTATGAAATCCTATAACCATGGGACTACATTCTCATAGTCCTAAATCTAACAAGGATGTTAAATTTTTCTACATGTTGACTCTCATTATGTACATTGCCATTTGAGATATGATGGGACTCATTCAATGTTATTAAATCATATGTTCTTAAATCACACATTTCCTATTATTAAACCATACTTATTATATATTTCATTCTACATGGTCATATCCACACTTTAGGGACCCTTTTAATGCAACATGATGATTATGAATGTCGTTAGGGTTGTCTATTACATTATCTAGACTTTACAAAAGCTCATTAGCTTATGACTATAATATACAGCTCATTTGAGAAATTATGCCTCCATCTAGTTGTCTTCTTCAGAATATCTTTGTGAAACCCTATAAAATTTATGCCACTACCTGTTGATGCAAAATCATAGCACCCCTGGATGTTGATCAGATTTCTAGGTTGATCACTTAGCATCCAGTGTGATTGCACAACATGGAAACCTTTCTTTCCAAGTGTGGGACTTGTGAAAATGAGAAAGGAATCTCCAGAGAAGGATGGTTCCTCTTCCTAAACTACCTGCCACAAGCTATTCCAGTGCAGGAAAGCTAATCTAATCCTAATCTAACCATGCCAAGGAGACAGAGAGAGAGAGAGAAATGAGAAAAAATGAAAAAAAGCCTACACTAAAAATGGTGATACACCAGAGAAGGAAAATGTTGAACATCTATCAAATTTGCCATGGGACAAAGAGAGGTGAGCAATGGGAAGGATGGACAGATGCATCATAGGCCCAAGGATAGATTTCACATGGAAAATGTCCCAAAAATCCATGAACACAGCTCCAGACCTGCAATGAACATTCAAACATGCACAAATACCTGCAATGAAGAGAGGCAAGAAGAAAACAAGCGAAAAACGAGAAAGGATGGACAGATGCATCACAAAACACATTTTTTGTTGCTTCAGAAGTTTGCACAGAACATCATTTCAATAGTAAAAGGCAAAAACACCATTACAGAGCAGGGAGGAGGTTCGAACTCCATTTTCAACCCTAGGGAAGAAAAGAAGGGAGCGGCAGAGCAAAAAAGATGAACAACCTTTTAGAAAGAAGCCTCTCCTTTTAATTGCATGGGTCGAAGCCCATGAGAGAGAAAGAGAGAGGAAATCTAGATCTAAGCCCATTCCACATTGAATCCAGGCATTAAAATGCATTTATCCTTACATCCCATTATGGCAGTGGGTGAGAACCCTAGCAAAAGCCATGGCACTTCTGGCTGTTTTTACATTAAAACTAGTTGTTGAAATGTCAGTTCTGGCCATTACCACGTACCAGAGATGTTTCTTGATTTTCTCTCTCCATACTAACCAAAATGCAAGATTGACCCTAGAATCATGTAGAGAATTTCACTAGCTTTCCATTGATATAAAGAACATGAAAATCTGAGCTCTGGATCAAAAGTTATGGCGATCTGAAGATTTAGGGCAAAAACAGGCCAAAACGGATCAGCGGGAAAATATTTGAATTTTTTCCGCGCTCTGCCACTTGGATGACACGTGTCAGGCTCTGATTCATCCACGGTTCATCCTCTGAAAATTCCTTTCGGACCCTTCCTTAATTTCTTGGACACGTGGCACTATTTTATTGGTTCGGGCCTGAGGGGCGCATTTTGTCCTTGCGCCAAAATTTGAGCAATTTTTCAACCTTTGGAGGACACGGGCACAATTTCTGATTTCTCCCCCGCGGCCTCCTTGGCTCTTTTCATTGCGCGGGCCAACTTCCTCCATTTCCCTTTTCATGCCCCACGTCCCTCATGCCTTTGGGCCCTTTGGATTTTCAAAACTTTCGGTGACCACTTCGGACCGTCCTATTTGAGGTGAAGACACGTGGCGAGATTCCATTCATTGGCAGCTCTTTCTAGATTTTCGCGTCCCACGTGTCCCTCGCATACCTTTGGCCCAATGTCTTGAACTTCTCCTGCTTTTTGGCCTTCCTTGTCCCGTACTTTGCTGAAGACACGTGGCGAGATTCTATTGGCTTCGGCTCTATTCGGCTTTTCGTGTCCTCGCGTACTTTTGGCCCAATGTCCCAAAGTGTCTGAATCAACCGGTTAGCATCCTTTTTTCCTCTTTCGGCCGATTCTCTGAACTTTTCGCGTCCACACCGGCCCGCGTACTTCCCAACTGTCCTCAGACTGCCTGGACAAGGACTTAGCCTGCAATTTTTTCCCTCTGTGTCGGCCGATTCACCTTTTCCTACTGTCCCTCACGTCCCCAAAGGCTGCATTACCACCTGGTGGCTCTTCCTCTGATTTGCCCCAACCCTTCAACTGCCCCAAACCGCCTAGGAACAAGACTTAGTCCTGCAACCTTGATTTTTTCGCCCCTATTTTTGCTGCAACCTTTTCACATTTTTAAAATTGCTGGGATTTCCTCCTAGACAGGGGGAGTTAGAAAAAGGCCGAGGGGACCCCAGAAAACATGATTTTTTCCTTGAATCAATCTACTTGCTCCAGGGATTGAATAATCTAGATGCATGTTATCAAAATTACCTTGGGGGGTGAATTTTTTATAAACAATTTTGGCGACTCAGCGGGGTCATCTGCCTGCTAGATGAAGTTACCAGTGCATGAAGCATCCATTGGGCATGGAGTCATGAGTTGTAGCCTGCAAACTGATCTTGACTTTGAAAACCTCCTCTCTGAGCCACTTGGAAACCCACTGAAATGGAGTCGTTCTCACCAAAATGCCACTGAAATGGACTGTGCAAGAGCAAAACCAGCACCACAAAAACTATGTACAAACTGAAAATCATACATGCTCCAAATGGAACATGCAGAGTGTGCACAAGCACTTCTTTTGCTGAAAGCAAACCTACCTACTCTACTCTAACTGGAAGCAAAGGTAAGCTAAACAAACCCTGCAACTAGTTGTGAGAAATAGCTTCCTTTCTTCAAAATTGGCAACCATGCAACTGATTTGGCATGGAACATGGCTGATTGGATGAATGGAAAATCAACAAGAAGCTGGTCTTCCACCCAAATCATCAAGGTATCAGCTGAAGGAAAATTCAATACCTCTTTTAGTTGCTCTGCATTTGGATTGAAGAGGTATGATAGCTGATCCTTGGTACTTTGTAGCTCATCCTCATGCTCAGAAGCAAGCATGACTGGTTGTGACTTCTCCTTTGGCTCCAATGAAGCCAAATACCTGATTGGGCAAGGTCTGGTCCATTTGATATGCCCATAGCTCTAATTTTCAACTCCAAAAATGAAGTCTTCTTGTAGACCTTCTTGAATGGATGGTGTGGAAGTAATGGTGAAATTCCTTCTGTCCTTTCTCTTCCTCCAATGAAGAACATGAAAGATTAAAATCTTCCAATCTTGTTTCCAAAGAGCTGCTATAAGATGCAGGCTGCTGCAAATGAATGTCTCTCCTTCATGACAGCAAATCTGTGTTTGGAATGTGGATGATGAAAGAGAGAATGGTGGAAACTCAACCGGTTCTTCTTCATCAAAACAGTCCTCCAAATCTGACAGATAAACTACCTCATTGTTGTCCTGCTGCAAATGTTCAACTTCCTCCATGGTGTCTCTTGATCTGTAACTTGATCACCATGGTTTCTTTCATCCTCCAACATTGAGTTTGAGAGATCAAACTCTTCTTCAGTACTAGAACTTGAGAGAGATGAAGTAGAAAGAAGAACTGAAGGTTCTCCTATAGCCTGCTTTGTGCTCAAAGCCCTTGGATCTGCAATTTTCTCCTCCACAACTAGAATGTGCTCCTCTTCTTTTGGATTTGGAGCAGCTTCTCCTTCCTCTAATGTTTGAAGACAATCTTGCTCTTGATTGAACTCTTCCTCCAGCATGAAGTTTGTCAAGTCAAACTCTTCAATCTGCTGCTCTAGAGGACAAGTTGGGACTGCAAGATCTTCTTCTTCTGCTGATTGTGCAACTTGAAAATCAGTCCTGACCACCATTTGTTCTTCTTTTTGCTCTTCTTCTGCTGCCAACAGTCTTGGGATCTCTTCTCTTCTGTAGGCTTAACCATCAAGGGGATCTTTGTCATCCCAAATTTAAGAGCCCAACTCTTCAGACTTTGTCATTTCTTCATCTTTGTTTGGCTCCTCTTCTTGCTGTCCTTCATGACTGATTTTTTGAATTTCATTCTTCCCCCAACATGGAATTGGGAATGCAAGAGGAGAAGTGGATTGTAACTCAATTGATTTGGAAATTTTTTGTGGTGGTGGAGGAGGTAGAAACCTCTTGTTTCTTTGGAGGAGGGGGTATTTCTGTTAGCTCTTGTGGAGGGGATGACTGTTTGGAAGGAAAAGGAAAGAAGAATTGAGATGAGGTGGAAGACTAGGGGATGGATAATGGATTCAACACTTGGGACAGCAGATGGATTTAGTTTGAAACTTGAAATGAGATGAAATGCTTGAGTAATGGGAAGAGAAAAACCAAATGATGGTGTAGAACTTACCCATTGACAAGGTTGTTCAACACTTCTCTATAGGCCTCTATTTCTGTCAATCCATTGTGCAAGTTGGGGCAGCATCTTCATCATGAAGTCCAGCTTCTCCTGAGGGCTGAAGTGTCTTGGAAAAGGTCCTCCCCATGGACAAGGAGTCCTGCAACCAATTCCAAAAGCCTTCATTTGAGCTTGTTGCTCTTGACTGCACCATCTTTACCTCCATCTTTTGGATTTTCTCCAACAGACCAGCATCTTGCATCTGATGGTCTTCATTATATGCATACTCTTACTCTTGGAAAGCTCCATAGCCAAACTAACTTTGGCACTGCTGCTCATATCAATAGATATGCTGATTTTGAATTTGATCAAAATGCTGATTTGGAGGATTTGTAAAACATGTTGGAGGTGGATATATTGTTGTTGTTGAAAATGTGAATTCCATGATGGAAATGAAGTCATGATTGCACAACTTCATGGAATGGAAAAGAATGAAAGAGATGGAAAGAAGGATGGATGGAAATGGATGGAAAAATGGGTCTACAACTTCAGAGAATGGTTGTTGACCAGATGGAGTCGCCAGATGTGCTTTGCAAGTGCCTCCAAAGGCTAAATCTTCACAGGAACACACCAACCTGTCAAAAGATGAAGTGAAAGACCTCTAAGGTCCCACCAGGCATGCCAAAACTGTTAGTGCAAAATCACAGCACCCCTGGATGTTGATCAGATTTCTAGTTTGATCACTCTAGGCATCCAGTGTGATTACACCACATTGAAACCTCTCTCCAAGTATGGGACTTGTAAAATGAGAAAGGAATCTCCAGAGAAGGCTGGTTCCTCTTCCTAGAATACCTACCACAAGCTGTTCCAATGCAAGAAAGCTAATCTAATCCTAATCTAACCATGCCAAGGAGACAGGGAGAGAGAGAAAAGGGAAAAAAGACAAAAGCCTACACTAAAACGGTGATACACCAGAGAAGGAAAATGCTGAAAATCTATCAAAACTACTATGGAACACAGCTCCAACCCTAGATTTCAATGAACATTCAAACATGTGCAAAACATTCAAATACAAATACCTGCAATGAAGAGAGGCAAGAAGAAACAAGCAAAAAACGAGCAAGGATGGACAGATGCATCACGAAACACATTTTTGTTGCTCTAGAAGTTTGCACAAAACATCATTTTAATGGTAAAAGGAAAAAAATGTCATTACAGAGTAGGGGAGGAGGTTCGAACTCCATTTTCAACCCTAGGGAAGAAAAGAAAGGAGAGCAGAGTAGAAAAGACGAACAACCTTTTAAAAAAAAATTTGAGCCAAATCTGGCTTTTACAATGCATGGGTCAAGAATAGGAGAGAGAAAATGTGAGGAAATCAAGCAGTCTACCCCATTCCTTCTTAGGTTGCATTTAGATACATTAAAACATTATGGTGATAACATCCTTGAGAATGCCCTGAGCATTAAAACTTTTTCCATGCTGGAGAAGAATGCGACCCATTCTGCATTAAAACTGGTTGTTGAAACGTCAGTTTTGGCCATTACCACGTGCCATAGATGTTTCTTGATTTTATCTCTCCAAACTGAACCAAAATGCAAGATTGACCCCATAATCATGTAGATAATTTCTCTAGCTTTCCATTGATATAAAGAACGTGAAAATCTGAGCTTTGGATTGAAAGTTATGGCGATCTGAAGATTTAGGGCAAAAACAAGCCAAAATGGATTGGCAGGAAAATATTTGAATTTTTTCCCACACTCTACCACTTGGATGACATGTGTCAGGCTCTGATTCATCCACGGGTTCATCCTCTGAAAATTCCTTTCGGGCCCTTAAACTTGGACATGTTGCACTATTTTATTGGTTCGGGCCTGAGGGGCGCATTTTTACCTTGCGCCAAACACTTAGCAACTTTTCAACCTTCTGACATGTGGCACGTTCTGATTCATCCACGGGCCTCCTTGTCTCTTTTTGGCCATTTCACCTTTTCGCATCCCACACGTACCTTTGGCTCGAATGTCCTGAATGAAAATATCCTGCTTTAGCCGATTCGGGCTTCCTTGTTCTTGTTTGAGGTGAAGACACATGGCAAGATTCCATTCGTTGGTGGCTCTTTCAGATTTTTGCGTCCCTCGCGTACCTTTGGCCCAGATGTCCCGAACTGTCTGGGACAAACATTTCCAAACCGCCTGAAATGGACTGTCTTTTGGCAAATCAGTCGGTTTACGTCCTCCACGTACTTTTGGCCCGGATGTCCTAAACCGTGCAAAATAAGACTTTTTTCCCTTTCTTCCGGTCGATTCAGCTTTTCGCGTCTCACACGTACCGACGTCCCAACTGTCACGCGGAATGCTTGGGACAAGACTTAGCCAATTTTCTTACTTTTTTGGCCCCAAGCTTGGTACGATGAACCTCAGTACGACCTGAACCCTTCAGACCCAAAATACCTTAACACAATCCTGTAACCTTATTTTTTGCATTTCTTCCATTTTCTCAACCTGTTGGGATCTCTTCTTGGGTGGGGGAGTTAGAAAAAGGCCGAGGGGACCCTGAAAAACATGATTTTGGGCCTTGAATCAATCTACTTGTTCGGGACTGAATAATTTGGTGCATGTTATCAAAATTACCTTGAGGGGTGAATTTTTGATAACAGATCCCACCTCACTTTACTATTTACCAATGATATTTTAATAACTTTCAATGTCACACTTTTTTATTCACTCTAATTTCACCCATGAACTATGTAACTACATTATTTAGACACCTCTATATTAATTTAATTTTCCAAAGTCATTCATATAATTTTGTCAGTTAGACACTTTCATTCTTTATAATCTTAAATGTAAAACTATACCATATGATAATTACACCACACATGCTTACACACATACGAACACCTACTACTAGGTCTCCAAGAATACATATAAAGACTGGGCCCATAACATATCTCAAGGTAAATTGTGGGTTCTTAATTAAGGTCACACAATATTAAGGAAATCCACTTTCTTGTGTTCTTATTAGATTTCCACTTCCCTTATATTCTATTAGGGAGAAAGACGTAACATTAAGACATCTAAAAAACAATTCATAATGATTACTATATTAGGGTCCTCAAGTTTTCCTTTAGGCCTTCATCCTAAAAGTGTTTGAATATATATAATTCCAATAAGGTTATTCGTATCACTTTACCATTTATCATACATGTTCAAAATAGTATCCTAAATTTATGATCTTAATTTCTCTATGTTATTTTATGTCAACATGTTATAATACAACTAATATCATTCTTAAAACTTTCATTCTCTACATTAATATGGTGATTACACTGAAAGGCATTCCACACAAGAAAATTACTTTTGAATCATTATTTTCAATTATATTCTTTCCTTTCAAGTTATCAAATATTTATTAAAACACACAATGATCATGTTAGTGCTCAAATTGATCTCCTCCTTTTATCCAGTATATGCCTTTGAAAAATTTACTTTATCTGGTTTGCTCATGTAAAATACGTATAATTATAGATGTAATCATATTGAATGTAATTGAAAACCTTTTGTTTAGGGTTTAAATCCTATTTTTTGGTTGAGAAATGTAATATTCATGTTGACTTTGAAAATACCTATGAAAAATTGGTCATGAATTAGGTTTAATCTTGTACAAATATCCTTGTATTTCATCCTTCGGCCTCTACTGCCAATTTTACATTTTGCTCCACCACCCGAAGATAAGTGGCAGGTTCCTATTAGTTGTGGCATTGTGGGCTTATTTTTAAGTTAAAACAATTACGTAATGATCAAAAATTATAATTTTGGCCTAGAGGCCTAGTGAATATTTTTGGGAATATTCAAAGTCAAATGATACAAGATTAGATATTGAACCCGTTCACAAAAAAATATACGCGTAAAAGAGTAATTGGAGTGGGTAATTAGGAAAATAATTTTTCCTAACATTGAGTTGTCAAAGTGTAAAAGTGTAGGAAAATCTCTGAGGCCTGCCAAGGACATGTGGCATATTTTTAAGCAAAGGGAAGAGAAGTGAGGCCTCAGGTCGACTTATTCATTTTTTGCCCAATAAAGAAAATAGACAGATACGTAAAAACAACCTGTAGCTCTGCTACCTTAAATATTTGAACATGTGTCAGGGAAAAATTAAAATTCAATGGAAGGTGAGTGGGTTAAATGTGTGAACTCGTATGATTTCAAAAGGCAGTGAAAAATACAAAAAGACCCCCTGAGCCCGCATAACATAGAATTGTTCCATGTGGACAAACCAAATTTAAAAAGGGGGAAGCAAGATGGAGGGCCGGGATTCAATGCATTTATGGCCTGCCACCATTAATGTGTTTTTTCACAAATCAAAGTATAATTGTTGAAGTATTCAACAACTTTGAGCTTTTTATTATTGCATATTGAGATTTGGATGCCCTTGCTATTAGAATTTTTAGAGAAACAAAGTGAAATCAATCAAATAGCATCAATTGGAATATGAAGGTTTGATAATCTAAGAAGCAAAGACAAACTACATGGACAGTTACATAGGAAATGGGTAAGTATTATACTACTCTCATATTTTTATAACTTTTACTCCACAATTTTCAAAGAAATTGAAAGTGGAAGCTAGGGCATAAAATATGAAGACATTACCATCAGGTTTTCTTGTCACATCTGGATTTACCATGGATTTAGATAATATTACTGACACAAATTTAATGGATGTTGATTTGAATGAATTCCTATAAATATTTAATAACCTAGACAAAGTGAACTCATGGAAGCAATTGCAGCCAGTAACATTTCCTCAGATGGTGTTATACCTCCCTCTATGCATTTCACTGAATTGGTGAGTATTTGTGCCATGAATTATAATCCATAAAAGAGATAAGTCTTAGATGGGAGTGGTGAAATAGTGATAAATTTAACACCCAAGGCCTTCAGGATAACGCTGAACTTACCAGTAATCAAAACTCCAATAACCTTAGATGTTGCATTGTCCCTTAATTATTATGAAGCCGACAGGAAAGATTATGCTAAACTTATCAACACTAAGTGGTTGGTACAACATAAGAAGGTGACTACTATAATTCCCAAGAAACTGTTTAGGGTATAGTTTGTGGAACAGGTGGAATATGTAGTTATGTTGCTAAGTAGGATGGTTGATTTGGAATCAACAAATGAAGTCAAAGAATGGATGTGCCTGTATATGTTGATTGTTTTAGAAAATAAAAGGAGCATTTTTTGGGTTACCTTTATTGTTGATTCAATTTATGAGCATCTTATGGTGTTGGAGAGTGTGATTTTACCTGATGACATATCTAATTTACAATATTTCATGTCATAGACGTTTTTGTGGCCTTACACCACACGCCCCTTTCAAAAAAAACAAAATACATGATATTTATCCTGAATTACAATTGATTAATTGGAAGGGAAATGTAATATTGGTTAACGATACATTTTTTACACTTGTCATATGCTTTTTCAAGCCTGAATATGAGAAATATAGAATATCAGAAGAAGATAGAAATACAATCATGGAATATGGTTGCTTATTTATTCAGTATAGGAGATTCACTTACATAAGATTTAGTGGATTTGACGAGCAGCCATCAAAATTACAAAGGTATTTAGATGATAAGATGGCTTTACTTGAATTGTAAAGACAATTAACAAATATCAAGTTCCCTATTAGAATTGGGAGATATTCCCATTATTAAATTTAGGCTAATCAAGGATGAAATCGAAAGGTTTGGTATGGAGAGATTTGAGGTGAGGTCTAGCTATGACATTAGATTGGTGGTCAATACTTTGGAAAAAAATTTGAGAATGATCCTCATTTTGAGGACTATTGGATGAATTGTAGAGACAGAGGAATTCATACTCAGGGATTTGTCAAGGATGAACCTCACACAAATCATTGATTTTTAAATTTTTGTGGTACCTCGAGGAATCATGGATGACTAACAAATTTTGAGTTAATTTTATATTGATTAAAAGATAGAAGAAAAAAAATGGCCCCCATAAAATGGGATGGAAAAGAATCAGATGATAAATATGATAGGATTGTTCATGTAATGAGAAGAAATTTGACTTGGTTGACAACAAAGAACATTGATTTATCCATTCAGAATAAAAGGGTTCTTAATAAGTTAAGGGAATTAGGGATTTTGAATGGAGATCTTGCCCCTTTGAAGGAGGGACTTAATAAAATAAACCCATTAGGACAAAAAAACCCTCAATTACCTTCAAAAAGACCTATTATAGAAATTTTTTATGCGTGGACCATTTTTGTTAGTGGGACAGGAACCTCCATGTCTATTTTGAAGCAGAAAACAAAAGAAATTATTCTAAAATATATGCAAAATGTTCCTATAACTTTTTTAGTACCACTCCAAACAAAGGGAAATTTTTTATCTAAACAGCAAGCTCCTTCAAAGGTTGTACCAAGATCCCAGGGTACTGAAAAGATGATGAGTGGAGCCATAACAAGTGCTAACATCCATTCGAAGTCACATAGTCTTACGAAAAGGGTGACACTAGATATCAATTAGTTTGAAAGGGAAAAAAAAGATACAAAATTATATTTGAACAAACCTTATTAAGATAATGTGATCATGCATCTAAGAGACACAAGTGTAAGGATTCTAAAGTTAATAATCTTCCCAGGCTTACTAAGTAAGAAGAAGTAATAGTTGGTGTTATCCAAATAACTCTCCTAGTTATTTGGAAAACTTGTATACATATTTTGGCTCTGAGATATTTATTGCAACACTCCGCATGCTCTATTTCACTTGGCACATCCCCTTGGTTGTAGATTCCTTGTGTGCCTCCCTTCTTTTCCTCATGCACCATTGCATGCTTCCCTTTCTCCCATTTCATTTTCCTTTTTCTCTTTGTTCCACTCATCCCCTACATACATCATCTATGCATTCACCTTCTTCATATGAACTATTTAGTAGTGCTAACATACCTTTCTTTTGCTTCAATCAATCTAATTCCATGTCCCTCTCACGTGCCCCACACATTATCTTGTAATAATTGTGCCTTGACTATGCATTCTCCGCTCAACAGTTAGACTCATTTCCCCACATGCGTTATACACACCCTTCTTATACCTCCTTCCCATGCCTCATTATTCCATGCACATATTTTTGCACCCTCCTTTGCACCTTTATGTTCCACATCATTCTCTAACATGCGTGATTGTGCCACACGAAGACATTCAAAGCATGCCAATAGGGCACCAAATTCTACAATGAATCAATGAGTGACATGTGGCAGATATGACCAAAAAAATTACACAATTAGTCATCCTTTGAGCCAATACAACCACACCACATGTCTTGTGTGTGCAGATGACTCTGAAAAAATTATGACAGCCATATCTTTTGCTACAGATTTCTAATCTTTGTGTGCCTAGTCTCAATCAATATCTACTAACATGGGCTATAGTGCTTAACATTCAAATTAAAATTCTTGGCAGATATGGTAGGTGAAAATGGGAAAATTACATTCTAGACATTGATGAATAGATTTAATTTCTCCAACCACCCGATTTGATCTAATTCACTCTCCTTCCATGTTAAACATGCCAAATAGACTTGGGGAAATGTATTTGATAGATTTTTAGGTGGATTTGTAAGAATTGAATTCTTCTTGTTGGTGGTAGCATTTCAAACTCATATTTTCCCTCCTTTTTCTCTTTTTCTTCCATGGATTCATCTATAAATATAAGAGTTTGGATCATTTGTTATGTTGGACATTTTAGATCCATATGCTCTTTGCCAAGGACTTCATTTCTCTGTATTTTGAGTCGTATACCTCTAGATCTAGCTCATGCATGTGGATATCAATCTCTTTCACCATTGTAACACCTCTGTGTATTTTTCGAAGTAATAGAAGCATCGTTTTGTGACTATTCCTTTTCCTATGTGTGTTTATATTATTTATTCTTTCCTTTCTTTGACATTGTGTGCTCATTGTGTCATTATACATCCCTTACAACTCATTATTTATTTATTTTTAGTGAAACTGATATTGTAAATATGTTTTAGTTTTGCTACATGTGCCTAGCCTTCTTTCACACATTTTCCTTCATTTTTTCTAAGAACAGATAGTATTCATCCCTCTTTTTCTGGTGCTATCACATTTTAGTGTAGTTTCCTTTCTTGTTATCCTTCTATCCCTAGTCCCTTAGCTTTATTAGATTTGTTTTCCCATTCAGCATTAGGAGTAGCAGTAGCAGTAGAAATAGATAGAAGAACTAGCCTTCCCTGAAGATCTGTCCCAAGCTCACAAGGTCCCACAACTCACAGATGGTTCCATTTTTATCTTAAAAAACTTAGCTCATCCAGATCTGAGATGCGGGTGCATGTTTGAATAACTAACAGTTTTAGGCATGCCCAATGGGACAAGCATTGAAATATTAAATTTCATATTGCTAAGTTGTCATGTGTGGACTTTGTATTTCAGCCTTTGCAGGCTCATTTAAACACATTTGGTGATTCCCAACATTTGTATATATTTATATTAGTAGCTTTGAGCAACTTTCATAAGAAGAATGCATACAAGAAAATGTACAGTAGATGAAGATTCCTTCGAGTACCTCCAACTATCCCTAAGGATATTTCATTCCAAAAATCCTGCGTGCGCATCTCCTTCTCCAGTGCATCATGCCCATTCAAATCCTCCTCATAACAAACAACCAGCATGCCCTATAATGGCACATCAACCATCTCATCCACTAAGGAAATTTTCTAAATTCACTAGAGGAAGTCTACTTATTTTGGATGTGTAACATGATATGTCAAATGGCACGCTCAAAAGTATTACATAATTTACTAGTGAAAATAAATTCACCCCTCAAGATCATATCCAGGATGTAGAAAGTGTATGTTAACTTTATTTGATCACACATAATGATGTAGGAGTTAGGATACTTACGTCCTCTTTCAAAGGAAAATCCCTTCAATTTTACTGAGGCTTGAGACTTGGATCTATCACCACCTTGGATGAGCTTAGAATAACTCTCTGTAATTATTTCAAAGATAAGTTAGATCACCTATCTTTGGTGGAGAAACTAACAAGAACAAGGAGGGTGCCCAACGAGCATATCACTAACTTCAAGATCATATTTTAGAAGACTTGGGATAGAATCCCTCATGTGGTAAGACCTACAACCCAACATTATTTTCTGTATTATCTAAGGGCATTGAACAATGATATCTCAGTCATGATTCAATCCATGGGAGGTAGGAATTTATTGGTTTCTTATAATATTGAAAAGAGGGTAGAAAATATTCTTATACAAGTGGGAAAGATAGCTCCTAGACCACCTATGCCCTTGTTCCAAGAAATTTCACAAGTGCCTTAGCCCTCTGTGGCCCCTATTCCTCTTCCTGAGAAAAGTGCGTAACCTATTACATCAACATCGAACTCTCTAGTGTGGCAAAAAGAAGATGAAGAATTGAAGACCTTTATTAGAAATTTTTCAAACAAGGTCTTATCATTTGAGAAATAAAAGGCACAATCCTATAGAGGTTGTTCTAATCAGTTGCATATCCAAAGCAATCAGCCTTGTAAGAATAAATATGAAAGCAAAATATACATGCCTAACCAATAGAATGGCATATGACATGCTAACGCACATCTTCCCTTACAAGTTGTTCCTCTCATACCCTCTCTTCCAAATTCAAGTGCTTGCTTGAGTTTAGAAAAATTTGGCAAAGGAGTCAGAAAGGTGCTTCCCTTGTAATATGTCTCACATTTAATATCATTATCCTAATGTTATCCACACATAAGTATACATGATCTAGAATTCTTCAACTTACAAGCCTTCAACAAGCGCCCCTGAAATACTGAACCAAGAAGGTATAGAAATTCTTCTTGATTCCAATTTGATGTTCTTTAGTGCTGAGGACCTTTGTGCCATCAAAAAAGTTACAGATGAAACAAGCAAAGTGTGCACCCAAGTTGTAAACAACACAAGATACAAGAAGAGAATGCTAGCATTAGGCATGTTGGTCTCAATCCCAACAACATAATCTGACCCTCAAAATCAGAAAGATGTAGCCAAGGCATTAAATAGTAACAATTCTCAAGTCCCTACACAATAGGTCCCATGCAAAGCTCCTCCTAAAGTAGTACACACCCATCCTTTGGTAGGTCAAGCCTCAACTTTGGCTAAAGACTCTACTTCCACACCTAAATAATCAAGAAATAATGTCATTGTACCCCAAATGCACAATTCAATGGGTCTTCCATTTAGCATTTTGGACTAGATGAAAAGGACAAACATTAATGTCACAATGTCAAATTCCCTCACTATTCCATCCCAACATGACTTGTTACATGAGGCCCTGTCCCAACTTCCGTGCATTGATTGAACTATTCACAAACCATGTGCTTCTATCAATATTTTTTAGACATGGGAGAAATAAGTACTATTTTTAAAACCCCACCCTTTTATATGTTCATGATTATAGGTAAACACCTAATGCATAATTGAATGATAGACTAAGGCACTAGTACCTCTATTATGCCCAAGAAGATAGTTGATGTCCTAGATCTTAGGTATATCCTCTTACCTAAGGGATTCCTAAAACTTGATGGCTCAACTATTACTACTCTAGGAATTTGTTGTCATGCAAATGTGCAACAGGGAAATTGATAATTTCCAAGTAAAAAAACTATATCGTTGTGTTGAAATTTCCATGCTTTATCATTCCTAATCACCCCAAGTCAACTCTTTTAGTATATTCACCCCTTATTTGATGTCAAATTGATCCCCTAGGTGATTTAGGAAATTCAATTTAATCCCTCAGTTGATTTTAGGAAGTTCTTAAAAGATACCATCTTTTGGCAGTATTGGGAAGGGCTATCGTTGGCCTTCCCAGGATTGGATCAACCCTCCTAGAGTAGAACGAAAGGTAAAAATTCAACATGGACATGAATTTAATACCTTAGAACATCATGAAAATGATTTTGGAAGGTTTGGGTAATTTTGGAAAGACTTGGAGTAGTCTAAGTGAAAACTGGGCTCACAAGCCTAGGCAGTACACAGGCCTAAAAAAATTATTTAGCTTCAGAAGAAGATTTCAGGAGCTCCGAATGGAGTTAGAAGTAAAACAAAACATAACTATAAATAGGATTCAAATACCTACATGATAGTGAAATCATATTTTTCACAACACCTTGGCGCATAGGATTTGAAGGAAGTTTTTCTCAAGCACAAATGGAGTCTCAAATCACAAATCTGATTTTTTAGGGATGGAATGGATGAATCAAGAAATTATAAACACACTATTGGATTAAAAATGAAATTTCTAGTTACGATAATATAACATTTCTTTAAGAAATTCCACTAGGAGCTCAAGTTATCATCGTTCTAAGTTGCCCTCTCAAAGGCAATTTAGGAGTTCCTCAATTTTCGAGAGGACATGTGTCAACACTAGGAGCTTGGTGGGATTTTATGTCCCTGACATCCCTAAGGTTAGGTACACCAACCTTGGAAAAATGTACCCATCCCCTATGTGACCTCTGGGACCCTCATGTGACCTCCAAACTTTACAGTTCAGCCCCCAGATGCATTTTTGGAGCATCCATTCCCTACTGTCAGATCAAGCATCACGTATCAGCTCCAGGACCACCATGTAAATTGATGTCCCTCATGTTGCTGATTTTAGGGACATAGAACATGAAAAAATGTGCCCCTATGGGGAGTCTTTTGGTCATCCATGTGACCGACTTTCAGCCCGAGTGCTTTAAAGCAACTTTTCTCACCTTCATTCCCTGTCGTCGGATCACCTCCACATGTCATCCTATTGACCACCATGGAATTTAATGTACCTCACATCTCTATTGTCGAGGACATAAATTTGTGAAAAAAAATTCCAAGCTTTTCCTTCCATGATTTCAAAAATTCAAAAAATCTAACTACCGCTTCAGTGCTTCCATATGCTTCCACTCCCGTACACATATTTTCTCCATTCTTCCTCTACAAATTGTCACCACCATTCCTCCATTGTTGAACCTCAAACAAGACCTGAAAAAAAGGTACTTCCCTTCACTCCATGAAATCATGCAGGTCCTAGAAGGAAAATTGGAGCAAACACAGAAGGAGAAGCACATAAAAGAAGAAGGAGAAAATAAAGAAAACTCCATGGCCATGAAACGAGAAGTTGAAGAAATATCCCAAATGGATGTGTGAAACAAAAATTTATATTTTTTTGTTCATTCCTCTACCCAAGGCCATAAATAAGACACCTTCAAACTCTCCTCTCGTGCAATAGAGCATCCACGGTGAAGAAATCCCACTTTTGGCTCAACGAAGAAAAAAATCCAATTTCTCATCAAACCACTAGGCGAAACGAAGTAGAATTGTACATGAAGCATAAAAAGAAGAAACCTATCACAATGAAATTTATTTCATTGTAATTGGAGGAGAAAACTATACCTATAATTTTGAGGTCCATTAATGGCTTCCGCGTCCAGAAGCACTGTCAGGTCTGAAACTTTCAAGTTTAAAATCTCCTAGACTATTAAGAAGGCAGGTATGAAATTTCAGAGGGGAAATATTGGGAAAAAACCCATATCAAAAAACTTTTTTCCATGTCAATCAGACCTCTAGAAGCCCACTTTCTAAAAATAGCAGGTCTTCTACATAGGGACTGTTATTTCAGGAAAGTCAGCAACAAAAGAACCTTTGAAGGAGACAAAGACATTGGAGGTGCATGAAAACTGATAATTCATAGGAATGGACATTTTTAACACTTACTAAAAATAGTAAGTGGTCCCATGGACACCTGCTAAAAATAGAAATTCACACTGAAAGACTAGTTTTGGCACAATGGGACATTCATAATTTTGTTGCATCAGAGCTTTCCATGAACGAGGACCGTCGAACTTAATCATCATGTAACATCTTCTCTTCTTCTCTCTCTTCCCTCTCCCCCAAATTTCTCTCCCTTCAAATGTTCTAATTCTTCATTGGGGTTTACACTTTTTGATATGCCTTTAAGTCACTTAAAAATGACTTTAGAAACATAATGTAAATTAAGTCACCTTCATTTTATAAAAGGGACTTAAATATTTTTTAGGAACATGAATAGTCTAAAGTTAGAAATAAAGCATATAGAGGATCATGAGGAAGACAATAAGCCACCTCTCATTCTATAAATTGTAAATCATTCCCATTTCAAAGGGTTGGTCATTAATTTTGTAAGCTCAAGAGTGTATTCTACCTTGAGAGAACAAAGGAGATAGCCAAATTCTTCCTTTCCCACCTTTCTCAATTTCCTCCATTTCTCCACCCAAGTTCTTCCTTTCCCCCCATTCTGAATTTCCTCCATTTCTCCACTATGTACAACTTTTGTTTGAGAAATTAATACAAGAAGAAGGAGTTTCTAGATTTCTTTGACTAAGGGATTTCTTGATACTTTGTGTTCATCAAATTTCATTTGGTCTTAATGATGCTTACAAAGTTGTTTCTTCTCATAAATGCATGTGATGATACTTCTAACTAGTGTGTGCAGGAATTTGATTTCCTACCTGCAACATTAGTTCTCCTACCTCTTTTCTCACTCCCCTTTCCCGCACTTCAGACAAATTCCTCTCTAGCAAGTAAATGCTAGCTTTTCCGCAGGGTCAGTGGAGTGTCCCTGTTGGATCCCCGGTCAAAGGCCACCACAGAAATCCACCTTTTCATCGCGCATGCATATACAATAGTTACACCGGTTAAGTAGAGGGACTTAGATTCCCATAGCATTGGCAAGAAATCCACAAGTTTGTCCACCTAAAAAATTTTCTCACCAACAGTTTTTGGCACCCACCATGGGGTAGATTTAGTAGCATCTGCACCCAAAATATGACTGTAAGGTCTAAAAATTAAAAAAAATCAAATATTGAAAAAAAAAAAAAAAGTTCATGAAATTCCATTGCCGAAAGATACACTGCTCAATTTCTTGCACATGACCTTTCACATTCCATAGTGTCCTTTCGCATTCCCTCTATAAAATTTCCAAAAGATGGCTAAAGGAAGATACACCAGGTTGAGCAGGTCAAGAGGTGTTGTTGATTCCAATTTCAAGGCTTTACAAAATCAGCAAGAACGAATTAGAGATAATCCATACTTCTTCTCTCAAGCCTCCTCTCCATCTAGCTCTTCAAACAGTTCACCTGGAAATCTTTTCAAAACTTCTATTGATACTCCCCCTTCAAATTCTCCCATTTTTCCAACCACCATTGAGTCATTGAGTTCCCAGAAGAAGAAGAATTTGTAGAAGCAAGAGTTTGAAGAAATGAAAACTACAATGGAAGATGAACAAAATTACCTCAACCCATTGTTCCATGGGGAAGGAATATAGATCTAATTTCTCTTGAACCCCCTCTTCATGATCTACTAGTGGGTTCCCATTAGAACTTTCCAAAGTTCAAAGGTGACAACACACAACATCCTGAAGAACACATCGCTGCTTTCACAACATCATGTGGAATTCTTGGTGTCCAACATGAAGATGTTTTTGTGAGACTGTTCATGGAGTCCCTCTAAGAAAAAGTAGCAGAATGGTTCTACATCTTGCTTGCCCAATCCATCACTGGTTGGGATGACATCAATAATTCCTTCAAAGAGAGATTTAAATCAAATTGAGTTTGTTAGGACCTCTTGGTGCAGTTGGCTCAAATAGAGAAAGGAGAAAATGAAACCATGAGAGACTTCATGGCTTGTTTTGAATGGTTACTTCATAGGATACCTGAAGAGGATTCACCATCTCAAAACAATGTCAAGAGATTCTTCATCAATGCTCAATCATTAGAAGTAGGATTTTTGTTGTGAAGAGCCCAACCAAGGAACATTGTAGAAGCACAAAGGATGGCCATTAAACTTGATGACGATCTCATCCTCTCTGGAAAGATCAAGAATCCATCAAAGGGAAAGACCCAACATCCTGGAGATGAGAGAACCAATCCATCGCTGCAAAATTTGGAAAATGAAATGGCATTATTGAAGAGGGAAATATTTGAATGAGTTTCTTCCCAAAGAATAAATGAAAATCAGATTACAGGAGCACCCCAAAGGCTTTCCTTGGAGGCCCCACCTATCAATGCAAATTGTAGGAGTAAGGAAGATGAAGAGGAGATTGAACAAGAAAGTGAAGGTGGTGGTTACCTAGAAAGTGATGAGTTTGAGAACAATACACAAATCAGATTCTGTGAGTATTCTGGAGGTTATGAAGAAGACAAAGAAGATGCACCCAGTTTCTCATGCGCGGTATTCACTCATTCTCAGTCTGAGAAAAGAGCATCTCCCTCCACTACTGCAAAAGAAAATAAGGTTGATGATCCTCCTGTGGTGACTCCACAAAATAAAATAATCAGTCGAGGATCCCCACTTCCATCTTCCATGAAGTCTGCATTGTTGGAGCCTGACCCTGTAGCAAGTAAGAATACTCCTACAATCCCAAGTAAGTCTTCTGATGTCTCTTCCAAGTCTAAATCTAAATCTTCTCCTGTAAAATCTAGTACTTTGAAATCTCCTAGTGTACCTTTCAAAATACCCTCTATTCCCCAAAAATCTACTCCTTCTTCCAAACCTATCCTAAATCCAAAAGCATTCCCTTCACCCCCCTTTTCCACATCTGCTCCCTTTGACTTCATACAATATGTAAACAAAGCCAAAGTGCAGATTACAGAAATCGAATATTTGTGGACTCATCCTGAACAATTTGAGAGGTTCGTCTGATATATCAGGAATGGTAGTCTAACACCCAATGTTGTAACTTCTAGTTCCAAAGGCATGCTACCAAACTCACCTACACCTCCCTCACAGAACATGCTTTCTCTGAGTGCATCAAAGACTGATAAAGTTGAACCTTTCTACATCTCCCTTCTTGTTGGAGAATATGTACTGAACAATTACATAATAGATTCTGGTGCCTCAGACAACGTGATGCCTTTGAAGGTCACCAAGGATCTCAAACTTACCATGACTCCACCTAGTGGCTCTTGTTACTCTTTGGAGTCAAAAGAGGTCTCACTTGTAGGGAAGGTCAAAGATGCACAGTGGGCTTGCCAGATTTCCTGACAAGAAAGTTTCAGTGATGATTTTGGTAGTAGACGTCCCAGCCTCATTCAGAATGTTGCTGAGTAGAAATTTCTACCGAGACTTGGGAGGGAAAATTCAGATGAATTGGTCTTCTACAACCATACCAGTGAAGGGAGACATGGAGAAATTGCTTCCCGAGAAGAAGATGAGGTACATGGTATGAAATTCCAGAAGCCCAGAAGCTAACATTTTGTACTAGGGTAGTAGGTGGATGAATCACTTTGTGACAACTGAGGAGGAAGAGGATATTCCCATCTTGATAGGTCCAGACATGCCTTCCTGGAGAGATTTGGACTTTGAAGAAGCATTGAGGAGATTCGAGTTACAAGAGGGCAGCCCCGAATTAGCCAGATGATGCAAACCATGAAGAAGAAGAAATGGTTCTTGATGATTTTCAAATAGAAAAATCAGCTTATGTGTTTATCTGTGATGAAGAGATATTCTCATTCCCATTCGAAGATGAGGAATCCATTGATCATGTTACCCAGGAAGAGACCAATCCAGTCCATAATGAACCCTCGAGAAATGGGAAAGAACTATCTATACAAGGACTTCTAAGAGCCGTGGAAGAAACAAATGACCCTAAAATCAGTCTTGAACTTTTAATGCAAGCCATGAATCTTGAAGACAAGCGTGAAGCTGACTTGGAAACCTCAACCAATGTGAAGATGGGCTATGTTGAAATAAATCTAGATGAGAAATATGATGTCCCTCTCGAGCCAATGGTTGGTGGATATGATGATGAAATGGAGATATTTTCTTTCCCATTTGAAGAAGAAGATTCTCTCCATGATGAAGAAATAGAAGAAAGAAATTTTGAGGCCTTTGAATCTAAAGCCCCTATGGATAAAGGAGTTATAAAATGTAGATATTCCCAAGATGATGAGGTAATTCCTATCGATAGTTTCCTTAATATGAAAAATAAATATTCTTCAAAGGCATACAAAGAGGAGTTGTAGGAAATGATGAAGCATAACTCCATGTAAGAAATCTTGGATGCAGCAGAAGTTGTGGAAGACCCCAAGCTGATTCTTGATCTCTTCACTCATGTCATGGAAATACAAGACAAGCATGAGGTCACATCCAATCCTTTCATCAGTACTCAAGCACATCACAGTGGAGTAAAGGAAAAGGATAAGTTTGAATTTTCTCATGGAAAAGAGGTCAATGAGCATAGACCTAGGAAAGAAAAGATTCCAGAATGTTCAAGTAATTTGAATGAAAATCAGCCCTGGGGCAGTGATAGCATGCTTATGGAAGAATCATCTATGTGGATAAACATGGAATGCAACTGGCACTATGAAACCAATTTCAAAGAGGATGAAGGAAATGGAATTTCCAAGAAAGGACCTAAGCATCAAGAAGCTCACATGGACTCACTCCTACAAATTAAAAGGATAATCATGGAAAGCACCTAACTTTCATAAGCATATGAGGAGGGGAGGGTACTTTCTAGAACCCATCAATGGCTTCGCAGAACATCATCATTCGGTGTTGCCTCTTCAAGGGTAACTTTTGAGAAATGAAAATTTCTTCAGTGAAAGTGGGTTGTCCCCCACCTTGTACCATAGGTGATTTCTAGGTGTGTTTCCCTTTGTGTGTCATGTGTTTCCTTTCCTATTTGTGTGTGTGTGTTTGTTTCCTTCTTCTCTCTCTCTCTCTCTTGTTATAGGTTGTACATGACTTCACAGAGCCCAATGGATAAGGCACTGGTCAATATGTTGTAAGTTGAGATTCTAGGATTTCTCATGTCATGTATTCACTGCACTTAGTCCATGTCATGTCCCCAAGCTAGAGCCAGTTGCTTTCATGTAAATGTGCAACAGGGAAATTGACAATTTCCAAGCACGACAACTATACCCTTGTGCCAAATTTTCATGTTTTATCATTCCTAAGACACCCAGGTCAAATCCAGTCAGTCCAAATGACCCCCTATTTGATGTTAAATTGATTCCCCTAGGTGATTTAGGAAATTCCATTTATTCCCCCTAGGTGATTTTAGGAAGTTCTTTGCAGATGCTATCTTCTGGCAGTATTGGGAAGGGCTATCACTGGCCTTCCTAGGACTGGATCAACCCCCTGGAGTGGAACGAGAAGGTAAAAATTCAACATGGAGGTGAATTGAAATACCTTATAACATCACAAAAATTATTTTGGAAGGTTTGGGAAAGTTTTGAAAATCTTGGAGTAGTCTGAGTAAAAAATTAGGGTTCACAAGCCTAGGCACTACACATGCCTAAAACAACTATTGAGTTTCAGAAGATGATTCTGGGAGCTACGGATGGAGTTAGAAGTAAAAAAAATATCTCTAGAAAGAGGATTCCAATACCTACATGATGGTGAAATAATATTTTTCACAACAACTTGGCACATAGGATTACAGGAATTTTTTCTCAGGCACAAGTGGAGTCTCAAATCAAAAATCTGATTTTTTAGGGAACCAATGGATGAGTCAAGATATAAGACCCCAACCATTGGATTCAAAATTCCATTTCCAGTTAGGGTCATATAAAATTTCAAAAAACTTCCTCCAGGATCTTAAGTTATCATCATTCCAAGTTGCCCTCTTAAAGGCAGTTCAGGAGTTAGTCAATTTTTAAGAGGACATGTGTCAATACCAAAATCCTAGCAGTATTTTATGTCCCCAAAGTCCATGAGGTTAGGTACACAAACATTTGAAAAATTTCCCATCCCCCATGTGATGTCTGGGACCCTCACATGACCTCCAGACTTCACAGTTCAGCCCCCAGGTACATTTATGGAGCATCCATTCACTGCCGTCGGATCAAGTGCCACATGTCAGCTCTAGGACCACCATGGAATTTAATTTCCCTAACATCCCTAAGGTTAAGGACATAAAACATGAAAAAATGTCCCATAACCCTATGGGGAGTCTTTTGGTCACCAATGTCATCGACTTTCAGCCCCCAGCGCTTTAAAGCAACTTTTCTCACCTTCATTCCCTGCCGGTAGATTTCCGCCACCTATCATCCTCTTGAAAACAATGGAATTTGATGTCCCTCATTTCCCTAAGGTCAGGGACATAAAGTCATGAAAATTTTTCCCAAGATTCTACTTCCTTGATTTCAAAAATTCAAAAACTATAACTGTCGCTTCAGTGCTTCTAGCTGCTTCCACTCCCGTGCATAGATTTTCTCCATTCTTCCTCTGCAACTTCTTAAGGTTACCACCATTCCTCCATTTCTGATCCTTGAACCAGACCTACCAAAAAGTTACTTCCCTAAACTCCATGAAATCATTCATGTCCTAGAAGGAAAATTTGAGCAATCATAAAAGGAAAAGCACAGACCACATAATAAGAAAACAGAGAAAACTCAATGGCCATGAAATGAGAATATGAAGAAATCCCCCAAACGGATGTGTGAAATAACAATATATATTTTTTTGTTCATTCCTATACCCAAGGTCATCAAAAATACACCTTCAAACTCTCCTCTCATGTGCAACAGAGCATCCATGGAAAAGAAATCCCACTTCTGGCTCAACAAAGAAAAAAATCCAATTTCCCATCAAACCACTTGGTAAAACAAAGTAGAATTGCACATGAAGCATCAGAATAAGAAACCTATCACAATGAAATTTATTTCATTGAAAATGGAGGAGAAAACCATACCTATAATTTTGAGGTCCATTAATGGTTGCCATGTCCAGAAGCACTGCCAAGTCTGAAAATTTGAAAGTTTAAAATCTCCTGGACTATTAAGCGGGCAGGTCTGAAAGTTTAGAGCGGAAGTGTTGGGAAAAACCCATATCAAAAAACTGTGTTCCACTTCAATCGGACCTCTGAAATCCTACTTTCTAAAAATATCAAGTCTTCTACATAGGGATTTCTATTTCTAGAAATTTGGAAACAAAAGAATTTTCTAAGGAGACAGAGACATTAGAGGTGCACGACAATTTTGATAATTCACTTCAAGAAAATGACATTTTTGACCCTTAATAAAAATAGTAAGTTGTCCCATAGACACCTGTTAAAAATAGAAAGTCACACTAAAAGAGAAATTTTGGCACAATGGGACATTCATAACTTCATCGCATTAGAGCTTTCCATGAACGAGGACTGTCGAACTTCATCATGGGAAACATCTTCTCCTCTTCTCTCTCTTCCCTCTCCCCCAAATTTCTCTCCCTTCAAATGTTCTAATTCTTTGTTGGGGTTTGCACTTTTTGATATGCCTTTAAGTCACTTAAAAGTGACTTTAGAAACATAATGTAAATTAAGTCACCTTGATTTTATAAAAGGGACTTAAATATTTTGTAGGAATATGAATAGTCTAAAGTTAGAAATAAGGCATATGGAGGGTCATGAGGAAGATGATAAGTCACCTCTCATTCTATAAATTGTAACACCATTCCCATTTCAAAGGGTTGGTCATTAATTTTGTAAGCTCAAGAGTGCATTCTACCTTGAGAGAACAAAGGAGATAGCCAAATTCTTCCTTTCCCCCCATTCTCAATTTCCTCCATTTCTCCACTATGTACAACTTTTGTTTGAGAAATTAAAGAAGAAGGAGTTTCTAGCTTTTTTTGACTAAGATATTTCTTGATACTTTGTGTTCATCAAATTTCATTTGGTCTTAATGATGCTTACAAAGTTGTTTCTTCTCATAAATGCATGTGATGATACTTCTAACTAGTGTGTGCAGGAATCTGATTTCCTACCTGCAACATTAGTTCTCCTACCTCTTTTCTCACTCCCCTTTCCTGCACTTCAGACAAAGTCCTCTCTAGTAAGTTATTGCTAGCTTTACCATAGGGTCAGTGGAGTGTCCTTATTGGATCCTCAGTCGAAAGGCCACCACAGAAATCCACCTTTTCATGTGCATGCATATATGACAGCTACACTGGTTAAGTAGAGGGACTTAGATTCCTAGAGCATTGGCAAGAAAAATAACCTCTTCCACCTTCTATTCTTGATCTAGTACTTGATGATTCGGTAGAGAGGCACAATAAATTTGACCCATATGTTAAAGAAATAGAATCTTATGAAACTGGGATTGGTATTTATTGCATCCTTGAAGAAAAAACTATACTTCCACATGCGCTCAAGAAATACCAAGTTGAACCTAGTCTGTGGAAATTATGCTTTTATGGTTCCATAAGTAGAAACAACGTAGGAGTAGGAGTTGTTCTCATTTACCCTAAGTATGAGAGATTCTTCTTCACCCACAAGTTATAATTCACATGCTCTATTAAATTAGTAGAATATGAAGCATTGGTGCATGGCATTATTGTTTCTAAGAAAAAAGGGATTAAGGCATTGTAGATATTTGGGGACATTGAATTAGTTATCCACCAGGTTACCAACAAGTTCCAGGAAAATAATAAGCTTCTCAAAGCTTATAAATAAAAAATTGGGACCTCCTTAAGAGCTTTGATGATCTAAATCTACAGGTGGTACTACACTAAATGAAAAAGGAATTGTTATCCAAAATTTCACCCCCCTAGGGTAAATTTGATAACATGTATCAAAATGTTCAAGTCCCAAGGTAATTGACTGATTCAGAGTAAAAATCAGGTTTCTAGGGTCCCTTCAGGAATTTTTCTAACTCCCCAAATTGCAAGAAGGAAGGAGCAAGCTCTAAAAAAATGCAAAAAAAGGTTGCAGAAAGGCAAGTAGGTTGATCCAGGAAAAAGTGTGAAAATTGGCTAAGTCCTACTCAAGGAAGTGATTGGGACATCTGGGTCACGAAGGCGCGAACCGGCCGAACCGGGCGGAAAAGGGCAAGTCAGTCTGAAACACAATGGGACATCCGGGCCAAAAATGCACGAACCGGCCGAACCAGGTGAAATGGGAACAAACAGTCCAGAGGCAACTGGGACATTTGGGACAAATGGACGCAAACCGGCCGGTTCGCCCGAAAATCAGAAATCAGCACAGAGGATCCAAAATCAAATGGAACATCCAGGATGAAAAGACATGAAGGACGCGAAAGATGGGCCCGAATCCGGCCAGATCACACCACGTGTCTCAGGGAGAAGGGTCAAAAGTCAAATGGGACATCCAGGACAAATAGGAATTGGACACGTGTCCAATAGAGCAGTAAAGTGCAGAGCTCGAGGACCAAGTTAGAGAATTTGGCTGACGTGTCCCCAAAAAGAGCTAAAAGTCAAAAGGTCAAGCCCCGGCCCTGTCCTCCAACAAGAGCGTGCCACGTGTCATCCAAATGGCGGGAGCGCGGAAAAAGGGTGAAAAAGTCCCAAAATCATCAAAAAGTCAAAATTTCAAAAACTTTTGGAAACCCAGCCGTGGAAACAATTCAGCGGTTTCTAATCTATTCTGAAAAAAAAATAAAAAAAAAATAGACTGATTTCTAGGAGAGAGAATTATTGTAAGGGTGCTCGGTTGAAACCGAAACCTCCAATCAGTTGAGTTAACATCATCGCGATGCCACGTGTCAGGCACCATCCAGGCCGCGGTATTGATGGCCAAGATTTCAGTTGTGTGTTTCATTTTTTGTAATAAGAACAGGTCACATTCCTGTTCAAATTGTATTTCCTTTTATTTTGTAAATATGTGATAGTAGAAAGATAAAAGCAAAAAAAAGCAGCGTTTTCTTGAAGAGGACTGAACTGTTACCTAGGACAGAGGTCTGTGCCCTAAAGAGGGTTCAGTGTACCAAGATCATGAGCATGCAGAGGCAGGCAAGCTAGAAGACGTGTGAATGTTTTTCTCTACATTGATCGAATGTTAACAATAGGGGAGTGAATGTTAGGAAATATTAGATATTGTGAACATTATTATGAGTGTGGAAATAAATTATATAGTGTAATGTAATACAACTATTTATGAGTTGTTAACTCATGTAAATAGTTGTAACTAGATAATGTTTGTTGTGAGAAAATAATGGGATTGAGAGTTTGAGTGAGGCTCGGATTTCCACGTTCTTTATATCAACGGAAAGCTGTTGAGATGCTCTACATGATTCTGGGATCAATCTCGAGTTTTGGTGTAGTCTAGAAGAGAGAAAATTGAGAAATGGCTCTGACGTGTGGTAATGGCCAGAAGTGACCTTTCAACAACCCGTTTTAATGCTAATGGGTTGCATTCTCCTGCACAGAAGAGAGAAAATAGAAGTCATTTTAGTGGCCAAATTAATACAAATGGGTCAATTCTCCTCCAAAATCACTCAAAGTGATAGGGTATGGGTTGGTAAGGATCCTCCATGCCATTTTAATGCACCTGCAATCAATGAGGAATGGGCTCTCATGCCTTTATCCCACGTTTTCTGTCCCCTGGGCTCGACCCATGCAATGTAAAAGCCAGATTTGGCTCATTTTAAAAAAAAGGGAGTTGTTCATTCTTTCTGCTCTGCCCTCCCTTCTTTTCTTCTCTAGGGTTAAAAATGGAGTTCGAACCTCCTCCCTTTCTCTGTAATGGCGTTCTTGCCTTTTACCATTAATGGAATGATGTTCTGTGTAAACCTCTGGAGCAACAAAACGTGTTCTGTGATGCATCTGTCCATCCTCTCTCGTTTTTTCTTGTCTTCTTCTTGCCTCTCTTCATTGCAGGTGTCTGTGCATGTTTGAATGTTCATTGCAGGTTTGGAGCTGTGTTCATGGAGTTTTGGGACATTTTCTGTGTGAAATCTATCCTTGGGTTTGTGATGCTTCTGTCCATCCTTCCCAATGGCTCACCTCTCTTTGTCCCATGGCAGTTTTGATAGATGTTCAACATTCTCCTTCTCTGGTGTATCACCATTTTAGTGTAGGCTTTTGCTGTTTTTTTCCTTTCTCTATGTCTCCTTGGCATGGTTAGATTAGGATTAGATTAGCTTTCCTGCACTGGAATAGCTTGTGGCAGGTAGTTTAGGAGCAGGAACCAGCCTTCTCTGGAGATTCCTCTCTCGGTTTTACAAGTCCCACACTTGGAGAAAGGATTCAATGTTGTGCAATCACACTGGATGCCTGAACATCAACCTAGAAGCCTGATGCGTGTCCAGGGGTGCTGTGATTTTGCACTAACAGGAATATGATCAAATGGCTATGTTTGGTTCGTAGTTCTCTCCTACTGAGGACATTGTCAAAGGAAAAACTCAACATATTAAGATGGTGATCAGACCATCCACTCTGGACAAGAACAATAGCTAGCAAGTATTTGAAAGTGATGCGCAGATCATCTAGTTCATCTAGAATAAAGTTGAATTCTTATCAAGCACGTAAGTTGAATTGCATGATAGATATGGGGACCAAGTGATTCAATTGAAGTCAAATAAGCTTCCTAAAGGGTTGGTCATGCAAGAAGACTACTCTCCAGTCACTATTTTACATGGAAAAGAGTTGTTGATCATTAAATCTTATGTGTATGATAAAAACATAACTGCATCTCTCTCTGCAAAAATTTAGTGATATCTTTTCATAGGAGTATGAATAACTCAAATGTTTTGATCCAATTATTGTTCAACTCTCCATTGACCTTAATCCCGGTATCAATCTTGTTAGATGAAAGAAATGAATAGTTAATCCAAAGATATATCCCCTCATGAGAAAGGAATTATCCAAACTCATTAAGGTGGATATTATTTTTCCCATCAAATACTCTACTTGGGTCATGAATCTAGTTTCAATGAGCAAGAAAAATGGTGAAATCAGGCTCTGTGTTGATTTCAGAGACTTGAGCAATGCATCTATAAAGGATAATTATCATTTTATTTCAATGGAGAAGATTTTGTAGGCTGTGGAGAGCCCATAAAGATTCTTTATGTTAGATGGATATTAATTTTTTAATCAGATCTTGGTCAAGGAAGAGGATCAATTAAAAACGGCATTTACAACCAAGTGGGGAACATATGCATATCAAAAAGTGCCCTTTGTTCTGTCAAATGTGGGCACAACATTTTAGCATGCCATGGACATTTCCTTTAAAGGTTACATCAATTAGTTCATCTTGGTTTACCTTAATGACATAACAATCTTCTCAAAGCAAAGTGATGATCATATGACACACCTAGAGAATTTCTTTGAGAGGTGCAAAAATTATGCAGTGTCCCTTAACCCCAAGAAGTGTAATTTTGTAGTGGCACATGTAAATCTCTTGGGCCATGTGGTTTTGAAGGATGGCATCACAATTGATCCTGAGTGCATTTCAGCAATCCTATCTGTTTCCCTGTTATCACACAAAAATGCCCTATAGTCCTTCCTCGGTAAGATCAATTTTGTTAGGCATTTCATTCCTAACTTTGTAGGACTAGTTCGGCCCATCACCCTCATTCTCAAGAAGGAAATAACTTTCAGATGGACATCATAAGGAAAGGAGACCTTAAATAGAATCAAGAAAGAGATTTATTATGTGCCAACACTCATAAACATGAATTATTCAAAGGATTTAATCCTCTATGCTGATGGCACTGATGTGAGTGTTGTTGTTGTCCTAACATAAGAACATGAAAGAGGTATGGAAAAACCAGTGGATTTCTTCATCCATAACTGAAGGATTATGAATTAAAGTACAATCACATAGATAAGAAGGTCTTTTCCATCATGTGTGTGCTTGATAAATTCAAAAGTATGCTCGCCAAAAATCATATCAAGGTGTTAGTGTCCCACTTTTTTATCAGATACTTCATCATGGGAGCATAAATTAGTGAAAAGAGAGCACAATGGGTGACCAAATTCATGGAATATGATGTGACTATCAAATCCACAAAACTAATAAGAGGTAGTGCACTCTATAATTAGATTGCTTTGGATACGTAGAATGAATCTAAGACTTCATTATTTCTCGATGAGTATCTCCCATGTATAGAACTTGAGAAGAATACAGATCCTGGCATGTGCAACTGGATGAAAGACATGATCACATTCCTTTCCAAGGGTATATACCCTCTTGGTCTAAAAAAAAGAGAAGACATTTGAGGTTACAATCTATCCCTTATGTTTTGATTTATGGACTTATCTTCAAAATGAATCTTGAGGGGGTGTTGCTAAGGTGTATCAATAGTGCACAGATTGAAAAAGTGTTAGCATAATTTCATGATGGATTTTGTGGTGGACACTTTTCTACCAAAACTACAGAAATGAAGATCATAATGGTAGGTATATTTTGGCCTACCCTATTTGCATATGCATACAAGTGGGTCAAAAAATGTAAAGAATGCATTTTCTTTACAGGAATGAAAATATTGGTAGTTCTCCCCCTCCAACCAATCCAAGCAGATTAGCCTTTTGTGTAATGGGGTCTCAACTTCATAGGCATGATCAATCCACCTTTGAGTGTTGGACACAAGTGGGTGTTGATAGCTACAAATTACTTGACCAGATGGATAAAAATTTTTGTGCTCAAAGAATCAAACGAGTTAGTCATCCTCAATTTTATCGAAAGTATTATAGAAAGGCTTGGCGTTCCTCAAACCATTATCTATGATAATGCAAAATCCTTCCTTAGAACTAAAATCACTTATTGGTCTCTAAATCTAGGAATCTATATAATTACTTCTTCTAACTATTACCCCCAAGGTAATGGTATGGTAGAGTCAACAAACGAGAACCTAATCAAAATCATGAAGCACATAATGAACATCAACCAAAGATAATGGCATATAAAGGTCTCACACATGATCTTGGAAGATATAATCAAAGTTAAAAATTCAATAGGAACTTCATCTTACAATCTTATCTATGGCAAGGAGGCCACCCTTCCTTTGAAACTAGATTTTAACTCATTGGTGCTTACCTAGTAGAAGGAATTTGAAGGTACAGATCAGAGAGAAATAAGAATGGAAAAGTTGGTTATCTTGAAGAAACAAGGAATTATTCCATGATCAAGATAGAAAAGCATCAACAAACAATGAAAAAATGGTTTGACAGAAATGCTAGGCCTCAAAATTTCAAAGTTAGGGACTTGGTTTCGAAATGACATGCTAACAAAGCTAAACCAGGGCGTCATTCAAAATTTTATGCACTTTGGAGTGGCCCATACACCATCAATTCATACAAGGAAGATAAGTCTTTCAAGTTAACTCATCTTAATGGAGGCACACTGCAAATCCTAGTAAATGGGATCCATCTCAAACCCTACCATTAAATTTGTTCCATCATTCTGTATAGTTTCAATTATTCCAAGTGCATCACGTGCACATTAGTTTTTTTTATGTATAGTTCTTTATTCTCACGTTTTTCCCCCGTGTTATCTTATTTTTCTTCTAGGATTCCTATCTTCTTCTAGCAGTCTATAGGATTTTGAATAAAGTCAAGAAATGATCCTTCAAGTGACTTCAGGAGCAGTTCTTTAAAGTTACAAATCTGAATTTCATGATTATGTAGTAGACTCCATTCCAAATGGATGCTCTAGGCTACTGATTTCATTCGTCTAGTATGAATATGGCCCCAAAAGTTTCAAAAAGTATTATCCAAATAACTCTCCTAGTTATTTGGATAACTTGTAGACATATTCTGGCTCTGAGCTATTTATTGCAAGGTTACGAATGCTCAAGTTCACTTGGCACATTCCCTTGGTTGTAGATTCTTCACATGCCTCCATTATTTTCCTTTTTTTCCCTTGCACACTTCGCCTTATCCCATTTCCATTTTCCTTTTCATCTTTGTTCCACTCCTCCCCTACACACATCTTTTAAACATTCACCTTCTTCCTAGTAGCCATCTTTCCCTGTACACATTCCTTGCACTTTCTTCAATTAAGATAAGTCCTTGGCCATCTCATGTTCACGACACATTATCTTGTAATAATTGTGCCTTACTTATACATTCTCCACTCATCAATTTGACTCATTTCCCCACGTGTGTTGGGTGCACCTTTCTTCTACCTCCTTCCCATGCCTTGTTCTTCTCACGCATGTTTTTGTGCCCTCCTTTCTACCTTTCCATTCCATCTCATTTTGTGACATACTTGAGTGTGCCACATACAACCAATCAAAGCACACCAATAGGGAACTAAATTCTATGATGAATCAATGATTGACACATTGCAAAGATAATAAAAAAATTTACACAGTTTGTCATCCTTTAAGCCAATACACGTACACCACATGTTTTGCATGTGTATAAGACTCTGAAAAAATTATGACAACCATATATTTTTTTACAAAGTTCCGATTGAAACATTCCTAGTCTCAATCGATAGCTACTGACATGGGCTAGAGTGCTAAACATTCAAATTCAAATTCTTGGCTAATCTGGTAGGTGAGAAATGGGAAAATGACATTCTAGACATTAATGAATACATTTAATTTCTCTAACCATTCGATTTGATCTGATTCAACCTCCTTCCTTCTTCAACACTTGAACAAAACTTCGGGAAATACATTTGATAGATTTTTAGGTGGATTTGTAGGCATTGAATGCTTCCTATAGGTGGTTGCATTTCAAATTCAGATTTTCCCTCCTTCTCTTCTTCTTCCATGGATTCATCTATAAATGTAAGATTTGGGCTCATTTGTTATGTTGGACACTTTGGATCCCTACGCACTTTACCAAGGACTCCAGTTCTCTATATTTTGAGTCACATACCTCTAGATCTACCTCATGCATGTGGATAGTAGCCTCTTTCACTATTATAACAACTCTATGTATTTTTAGAAGTAATGAAGGCATCATTTTGTGACTATTCCTTATCCTAAGTGTGTTTATATTATTTATCCTTTTCTTTCTTTTACATTGCATTCTCATTGTGGCATTCTATGTCCCTTGCATCTCCTTATTTAGTTGTGTTCAAAAAAATTGATCTGGTAAATATGTTTTAATTGTGCAACATGTTTGTAGCTTTCTTTCACACATTTTCCTTCATTTTAACTTAGAATAGATAGTGTGCATCCCTCTTTTTCATGTGATATCAACTTTTAGTGTAGTTTCTTTTCATGTTATCCTTCTATCCCTGGTCCCTTGGCATTATTAGCTTAGTTTTCCCATTCATCATTAGGAGTATTAGTAGTATTAGAGATAGATAGAGGAATTGGCCTTATCCGAAGATCCATTTCAAGCTCGCAAGGTCCCACAACTCGAAAATAATTTCATTATTGTATCAAATAGCTAGGCTCTTCTAGATCCGAGATACGGGTGCATGTTTAAACAACCAATAACTACTTATATGGTTCTTCAAGAAACCCGACAACCAGAAAAAAGTGATACTCAAGTAAGTCCATGTATAAAACTAGTGTTTCTAGCTTCAACTTTATCCCCAGGAGAAGTAATAATTTATATTTCTCAAGAACAGGTGTCCAGAGGTAGTATCCCATCTAATTTTCTACATAGTTCTATGTTAGAATAAGTGTTGAATAAATTTCATGCCACACTAGTTGAAGGTGTGAGTACACCTCTTTTTGATCCATTGCATGAATCAACAAAAGGCCCAATCAAAATAAAGGATATAGATACAAATAATGATATTCATGTACTTGACGCATTTGTAGTATCAAATAAAAGACAAGTGGTGGAAGATACGGGTATCCTCCAGTCAAGTGAAGGAGTTAAGGCATCAACCCATGTGCCAATTATTAAGTCTGAAATTCCAATGTTAGTAGTATCTTTTTGAAGTCCAAACTACTTTAGAAATGAGCAAGTCATAAGTTCGAGGAATTTCTAGTGGAGTAATCATGGATATTGGGGAACTAGGTGAAAAGGATCCCCAAAAATAAACCGAGTTTACTAAAGAAATTGTATTCACCTCAAGGGACAAAGTCTGTCTGAAGGAAATGGTGATTAAAGATTACAAAAGAAACCATTACAAAGGAATAGATTGATGATAATCAAAGGTATACATAGGATATTAATAAATGTAAATGATCAACTAAATGGGAGCCAACACACTGGTGCCAGAAAAGGAGGTAGTCAAACTAACAAAAGGAAATTGGTATACAAGTTCATGAGGATATCTCAACCAAATAAAAAACTCTAAAGGAAGTAGAAACTGTAGAAGAAAAGGAGTCACTTAAATAAACAACATTGGACCCAAGAGGTTCCCAAGTAAAATGTTTAGGTTATGAATACATAAGTTTGAGGAGACAAATAAAGAACATGTTCCAAATTTTTATGTGAATCAAAAGGAAATTGGTCAACCCCAAGTTCAGGATAAAGGAAAGAAAAAAGTGGGGGAAGTACCAATAGATGATTAACCCAAGAAATCAACAGTGGAAGTGGACAACGTGCAACATAAGGATCCATTATTGCAAGATGTGCAATAAATATATAGGAAATTGGTGGTTTTCCTTAGAAAACCTCAACATGCATTGTAAGATACAAAGGTGGGAACTACCCTTACACAAGGTACTAGATAGGAGAGTTGATTTCAAAAGAAGAAGAAGAAGAAGAAGAAGAGGTTGTACCTATGATATCCATATATCTTATAACCTTAGGCTTATCCCAAAACCCACAAAGGTTCCAAATAAGGATAGGGTCATTACAAAAACTCATAGTGACACATATGGATCAAGAGCCTTGAAGGTTGTAATTCCACATGAAGGAAAATCAAGAAGTGATATAGCCGTAAGTGACTATAATGTTCAATTTATTACTTTATAAAAACTCTCGAGAGATGCATTAAAAAGAAGTATTAGAAGTAGTCCAAGGTCTATTGAATAAATTGGATGGGATAAAATATAAAAAATGTAGCTGAAACAACATGTGAGATCCTTAAATTCTTGTTTGTAAAAATTGGTGAGCTAAATCTAGTGAAGGTCAAGAAGATAATTTCCATTATTACTCTTGAAACTATTAGACAAATTGAGAAGGATGTTAAAAAGGTTAAAGTTGTTGATACTTGGGTAGAGAAGTTAATGGAAAAGGGGAATAAATCCATTGAGAAGGTTAGGATGAAATATGAAGAGATTAAGAACAAGATCAATGAAATTTATGAGTTAATTGAACAATGTGATAATGATTTTTTATATTTTGAGGGAATTCTCCCTAAGCTAAATCCTATTACTTGATTAGATGAAGAATTAGTTGAGAAAATAATTAATTGTTCCAATTAAACATATGGGTTCTCAATATTCAATTGAAGACTTGGTCAAAACTAGAGTTGAGGTTTTGAATGAGATCAGAGGAAAAATGGAGACAAAGAAAAAATGGGTTGAAAAGAGTATGGACACTATTGATCTAAAATTAGAAAACACGGTATTTGATAAAATCACAAAAGAGTTATGGTGATTTTAAAATTTACATTCTTAATCAGTTATTTTGAGGAAAATATCCAAATAGATAAATTTTCTTATAAATACATTAAGATACTAATGACAGTAGAAACTAGAATTATAGAGTTAAAATCAAAAAAATTGGAATATAAACAAAGGATGGATCAATGCATGGATGCACCGAGCAGAAAAGATTTGATATTTCAGCACCATACAATCCAGATTGCAGTGATGTAAAATATTTATTCCAAAAGTATGATGCATATATGGATAGGAAACCCAAGGAATAAAGTGATGAGGAAGACAAATATACAAACATGAAGACTGATGAACAAGCCTATGCTTGTTTTCTTTGAACTTTCTTTTCATCCTATTTCAAATGTTATTCTTGTTTCATAAAAAACTGAAATTCACTTTGAAGTTGTTATTTACAGACATACATGCAATTATATACAATGCATTAGACTTTTATATTGCTTTGACAAGATTTCAAATCCATCATGAAGCATGTAAACTAATGAAATTGTTTGTTATATTTTGTATTATGAAAAAAGGAAAAATGGGGCATTCTATAGGGGCCCGAACATATGAAATATCAAAAAAGGGCATCAAATGTTACCTTAAGATTTCTTGAGGCTATTTTTCTCAATAGCTTGTTCTTTCTTGGTATAAAGAAAGTAGATTGAACCAATATGACTACCCCAACCAAATTAAAATCCCCATGTCCTTTAATGTGTTCATGTCCATCCCGAGACCATCTAGAATTATCCCCAATTCTATCTTCTTCTGAATAAAAGATACCTAATCCAAGAGATCTAAACCACCACCAAGAAATGTTGTTTTCATTTTTTCCTTATATGGAATAGAACTAGTTGGAGCAGTCTGAGTAGAAGAAGGATGAGTAGGAGACATCTGGAGTGGCTGGAAGAGAAAGCATTATGCCAGGGGACCTCATGGATCAAGGGATTTGGAACTAGACTCACCCTTTTACATCCTTGTGAAAGGTGGATGTTCCCTTGGAAGAGGAACAAGTTGAGGTCCTGAAAAATTGTGCTCCATTAAAGAAGACATTTCTGCATTGGAATGAGAATGTTGGAGATGGACTTTACCTTACTTAGAATTGATGCTTTGGAATGATGAGAAATGAAGGCCCTAATTCCTCCTCATCTAAAATAATGATATGGGGTTTGAGAGCTTGATTCTCCCTTTTCCTTATTGGGATATGCTGGTGTGGTAGATGGTTGAGATGGTATAGGTCTTGTTGGTTTTTTTCCAAAGAAGAAAGATTTTCTCTAATTCATCCATCTTACAAGAAATGGTAGGAACAAACATCAATGGAGTCTTATCATAAAGCACATAAGACTCCTTGGGAATCTTTTTAACAAAATTTTCATCGCACAAGAAAGGGACATTCATATTCAGTTATTCTTCACAGCAGGCCTTCTCTCAATCCAAAATTTCTTCAACTCTTCTGGATATTTTTTTTTATGTTCCCATTGAAAGAGATGTGTAATACATAGATTGAAAGGCTAAAAAAAAGGATTAATCTTGATTAATCTCAAATAGGATGAGAGAAATCCAAACTTCTTGATATGTCAAAGGCCCTTTGTTGCTCCCTGGGTTAGCTATTTCAAATAAATCCCTAACAAATGCTTCATTAGGAACTGACAAGTCAAAATTTTATTACAAATCCTCTGAAGATATTTCCTTCAAGCTATTTTCATACCACTACCCTTACCATTTTGTAGATAAGGAGTTCTCAAAATTATTTTATCACTTTCAAGAGGAAAAGGAAAAATATGGGGAGAGGCAACAAGAGTAAATTTATAGAAAAATTATGAATTGAGCTGAATGGATAATCATTGTAATTGAATGGATAGATATTTCTTCTCATCTCGCACAAGGAAATAAATGATGAAGTGAAATTGGAATATCTTGCAAGAAGATGATGATTAAGAGTGACATGACAGTTAATATTTGGGAACTACATCAAATCAGAGCAATGTAGAGAAGAAAGTGTGTATCTTGAGGAAAATGTTGAAAAAGAAAGAATGATTAATGTCACATCAAGCCATTTGGGGGCACCTGAAAATCATGAAAAGGAATTTCCATCTACCAACCAAAATGAAGCCAAAATGATGAAGATTAGAAAAGGATGACATGGCATCCCAGTCATTTTTGAGAATAAAAAAATGTGAGTCATGTTTAAAATACTTTCACCTGGCACAACATAAGATGAGATATTTGTAAAGGAAAAGAATAAATAAAATTGTATTCCTATAAAGGGAATATTCTCTTGGAAAATTTTAGCTTTTTGGGGGGGGGGGGGGGACTTGAAAAGTGAGTGAGCAAAGAAAATTGTATAAATGCAATGAGAATACTCTTGCATAAGGGGGGTTAAAATTTTCTAAGATTTAGAAAAGAAAGGAGAGAAAATTTTTATACCAAAACAAAAAATTGAACCAATCTGAGGTAGCCAAACTGTTATTCATTTGTTCCCATGCCTTCTCACCAAGATGATTGTACTATACAGTCATTGGCAAATATTGATGTCATAATTGTTGTGTCTCCTTATTGAAGAATTGGTGTTTCTTGAATCAATTTGTGTGTAGTTTCACAAGCATTGTTACTTTGTTCAAGATGAATTGTTTTGAATCAATTGTCTTCATTTCTGTTGCAATCTTATGCTAATTAATCTCTCTGAATTACATAAATCCTTAGTTAAAATAGTGACAATTTGGTAGCTGTAATTACATGACTGATGGATCTTTCCTTCATAATGTGGTAAACAATTTTAAAATCAATTTGTATCTGTTTGATCTGAGATCTTTGTAAGTTTATGAGTGTATATGGAACGTATTTGATCAAAGATTGTTAGCATTTTGTTGAGAGTTTTTCATGAGATTTTGTGTTTGAATTCTCAAAGTTTGTGTGAAATCATGTGTTCTTGGGCTTCCATGAACACAAAACTTCTAGTTAAAGGAATGCTTTAGACTGTGTGATCCATACTTTTCCATTAAGAACAATTATTGTCAAGTATTTGTAAGGTTCATTTGAGGTTTTATATAATCAACTTTATCCTGCTTAAATTTCCAACAATGCATCAAAATCACAACTAATAACTGATCAAATCCACAAGAATTACCCCTGCTTGCACTTGTTATGAATAAATGCTAAGGATATTTGTTGAATTTACCCATCCTTTATCCAAAATATGTAGATGCAAGTTGGAATTATGATTTTCTTTAGTAACCTGAGCCTCCTTTAGAAGATATCTACATTTTCTAGTGTGACAACTCGTGAGAGTTAGATAATGTCTGTAATGACCATATATTCTTGAAAACATTTTCACTTCCTTAAGAAAAGGAGTCCAAATATTGTTGTTCCATTTGTTTCTTTTCACAAATATAGGTTAAAAAATGGGTCCTCTCACCCTGGTTGCAGGCATAACCTAAAGTAGTAGGGTAGGTCATACCCTTAGTGAGGTGTTATACATATTTTAAAAACTCAAGTGAAAAAGAGATAGTTAGATCCTTCCCCGGCTACAAAATGATTCAAATTATGATCTATCTTTCTCTAAGCATCCTGCTCAGACTGTTGATGTTCTTGACTTCAAAGGGAGAACCGATTTGGGTACCAACACCCTCTGGATCCATTTCTAGGGACTATTTGTGTAAATATAGATAAATACTGACCTCTGGTAACATATTAAACATGTTTAGATGCAAATACATGGTCTAGACATCATCCTTTGTTGAGATTTACAAAAAATGAGCTTAATCAGAAGTTATTTGCTTAATATTTTCCTAGTTTAAGTAGGATTTCCATTAAATCTACTTGGCTAGGGGTAAATACTGACAAAGGATACTGAGATTTGTCAAGCTTTGTTGAAATTGGTCATTAAGTTTCAGTTGACAAGTCATTTGCAGAAATTTACACATCTAAGGTGCAAGACCTTAGTGGTGACTCCACATTGTTCAGAATTTCTGGTAAATATCAGTGCCTCAAGTTTCAATTCATTGAAATCTGTCATTAAGATTTGTAAATCTGGAAGGAAGAAGATCCTTCTTCAAGACAAATCCTACTAGAAAATTGTTTCCAGAGCTAGGAAGGATAAATCCAATTAAGAAACAAGTCTGGAGAGCTTTGGGAGATCAAAGGTCGGAAGAGAAAGTAGTGCCTGTGGTTGAGAGTGATCAACCTTTGATAGAGGATTATTCTAGTTCCTCAGATAGTTCTAGATCAAGCAGTCCCTGTACAAATCTATATACTCCAACTGGTGAGGGGCCTTCATTTGCAACTGATATAGGTATTCCTCATCTTCCTCTTTTATCATTAAGAAGTAATAGAGTGTCCTTGTGAAACTGAACCATTGAAGGATCAATATTTTGAGGATCATACCCCATTGCCTCAAAGACCTCCTATCCCATACCATTTTAATCCTCATATTCAGACACCTCCTCAAAATAATATGGCACTCCCACCTCCTAGACCCCCATTTGTTGTTAATGTATATAGACCTATAGATTTCACAGGTATGGTGGGTTATCCCAATGCAGTCCCTAATGATGCAAGGAATAGATTTCAAAAATTTCAAGGGAATAATGCCATCAGTGGTGACCAACACCTCAGACTCTTTACTAATATTATGGAATACTTTGAGATTGAGCATGAGGATGTATATGTGAAGTTGTTTATTCATACTCTGGAGGAGGATGCCCATGATTGGTATAAAGATTTGCCAGAAAATTCTATTGATTCATGGGTAGAAATGAAAAATGCCTTCAAATTGCAATATGGGGATAAGACTGATCCAAGGTTCCTTCTCTCAGAGTTTGAGAACATTAAAAAGAATCCCAATGAACCTGTCCTAGATTTTAATGCTAGATTCAACAAAACTTGAATAGAATTTCCTGTAATATTGAGACCAAGTGATCAATCTTTCCTAATAAAGTATTTTGATGCCTTTGACAAGAAAGAAACATACTATTTAAGAGACAAAAACCCCAGGACTTTGAGGCAATATTTCTCCATGGAAGTCTAGATAGAAAATAATATCAAGGCAAAAAGAAAACCTCCCAAAAGGGAGGGTGTCAAATTAATCAATCCTAAAAAGCCTCAAACAAGTAAGGGAGTTGATTTGGAAGAAGTAGTTAAGACTCTGGCAGGAGCAGTCAAGGAAATTTCCTATAAACTTGCTAGAGAAGAGAAAGGAATAGGACAGAGCTCTCAGGGCCAGCACCAATCTCAGGGCCAAAATATTTTTGAATCATCCTAGAGGTGATCACAGATCAGATGAAAGAGGAAAGGGGCCCATGGGATCAGGAAATAAACAACAACCACCAATAGAAAATAAGTTAGTCCCTGATCCATTAACTGCCAGGGTTTCCTTGGTAGAAGAAGCTCATGTCATCGACTGGTGTGATAAATGTTTCCTCCCACATGCCCCATGTGACCCTATTGAGGAAGATGAAGAGATTGATGATAATACTACTTATGGTGACATTTTCATGATGGAATGCACAAATGGTTCACAACTAGGAGCTACTTCTACTGAATTTTTGAGTGCAAGAATGGTGGAATTTTTTTGGGATTGTATACAACGAATAAACTTTATCCCTCCTACTACTAACATTGATATTGATATGGTCCAGGATTTTGATCTTCCTAATCATGATTTTGAATATTTAAGATCATTGATGATTAAGAAATATGATGGTGGGATTCCTTCTGAGGAGGATAGACAATTATTAATGAATGCAGTAGTTTCTCAGGAAAAGGAGTACAATCTCAGAAGTAGAGTTGTCAAGGAGGAGGTCCACTTCCAAAACCAAAACTCCACTTCTCACTAATATCCCAAAATATCCCCCCAAGAAGGATGTGCCAACCAAAATCCTAGTTAATGTCAACAAACCTAGTAACCCTGCCCAAGCCATGAAGAACCTTATACCTCAAGAGAAAGCAATTACCCTACCCCTCAGTACAACTTTACCCAAGTATACCCCCTTGTGACATGGCTCAAATTTTGAGTCAAATCAAGGTCATTGTACCTATTGTTGAGTTTCTTAGAATCCCTGAGCATATGAGAAGAGCCTTTGAGTACTTGGGATTTAAGGAAGAGGTGGTAGTCCCCAGGGTAAAAATGTTAACTATGTTGATCTTCCTTGTGTTATTGAAGAATCCGAAGTGCCGAAAACATTGGAAAATTTTGGGGAATACTCTGAAGTGTACCTAGGCACTAACCTTGTTGAATCTAAACTTGATGTTGATCCCTTTTATACTACTTTGATTATTAAAGACAGAACTTGTTCACAATTGCATGTTTGATTCAGGGGCTTCATGTAATGTGATGCCACTTGAAGTGATGAATGAGATGAACATCAAAGTAACAACAACCTTTGGGAAGTGCACTGCCATGGATTCTAGAGAGGTACCAGTAATTGGATATGTCAAAGGTTTGGTGGTACAATTAGCAGCTTACCCTGGTAAGTATTTGACCATGAATGTAGTTATTGTGGACTACCCTACTAAATGGGGTATGTTGTTGTCAAGGAAATGGGATGTCAGTGTTGGTGGAAGTGTGCAAATGGATATTCATATGCAACCATACAAGTAGAGGGAAATTTTGTCAAGTTGTATGGGGAGAAGAAGATGTTACATCTGATTGAAGATCCCAACAATGCTTCTTATGAAGTATTATATACAGATGTAGATGTCAATAACTTTGTTGGTTATGCAGACTTTAAGGAACACTATATTAATGAGAGTAGATGCCTGGATCAGATTGGTGTCCCTTAGACTTTGATGTTTGATGGAGCTTGCTCCAATATGGGGAATGGTGTTGGAGTTGTCCTTGTATCTCCAAGTCAAGAGAATTTTAATTTTTCTTTCAAACTAAAGTTTGAGTGCACAAATAATATTGTTGAGTATGAGGCACTGCACTGCTTTTGGGTTTGAGGATTTCTTGGAAATATGGTATTAAGAACATAGTTGTTAAAGGAGACTCAGAGTTGGTGGTCAAACAAGTTAGAAAATTGTATGCTACTAAAAATCAAAGGATGAAACAATATAAGCATGCAGTTTGGGATTTTATTGAAATGTTTGACTCCTTTAATATATTGTATCATGACAGAACTCAGAATACTGCAGCAGATAGGTTGGTGGTGCTTGGATCTAGGTTTGAAAACTACATTGTTTCTCCTTATTGTGACTATGATATTGAAGTATTGTCAAGACCATTTGTCCCTGATAATGTAAAACATTGGAAAGTTTTTGAAGATGATGCCCAGGTCTAGAGGTTTTCACAGAATGAAGGAGAATTTACCAACCAATGTATGGAGTGGGAACCTATGGTTTCTATTTGTGATGGAAAGGAAACCTTGTTTGGAAAAGACATTATTCAGTTAAAAACCAACACCATTCCTAGGGGGTTGGTTTCTTTAGAGTCAAATTTTGATAATGCAGATAGGGTAGTCCATCGACACATCTCAGCTTCAAGGGATGTGGAGGAGCATAATTTGGGAACTAAAGAAAATCCTAGAAAGATATGGCTAGGAAGTAATTTGAGTAAAGAGGAAAGGAAGTCCTATTTTGAGTTGTTAAAGAAGTACCAAGACTACTTAGCATGGTCCTACTCAGAACTGAAAGCATATAGGGAGGATCTATTTTAACATGAAGATACCTTTAGAACCTAATGCTAAACCATTTAGGCAAAAAAAAAAGGCCCATTAATCCACTTCTATCCCTCAAGATGCAAGAAGAACTCAAAAAGTTAAGGGATGGGGGTATAATACAACCAACAAGATATTCTTCATGGGTGGAAAACTTAGTGCCAGTGAGAAAGAAAAATGGGGACATAAGGCTGTGTGTGGATTTTAGAAACTTGAATAAGGCCTCAATTAAAGATAATTATCCATTGCCTAATATGGATAACATGCTACAATTTGTCACTGGATCTGAGTTACTGTCTACATTAGATGGATTCTCAGGGTATAACCAGGTAGTTGTAAAGCAATCAGAGAGAATCAAAACTACTTTTACTACCCCATGGGGTACCTATGTATATGTGAGAATGCCTTTTGGCCTGATGAATGTTGGGGCTACTTTTCAAAGAGCAATGGATGTTGCATTCTCAGGCTACATAAATGAATTTATTGCAGTTTATCAAGATGATGTGACAATTTTTTCTAGAAAAAGAAGTGATCACTTGAAGCATGTAGAGAAGATGTTGATGAGATGTAGAGAATATGGCATCTCATTGAATCCTAAGAAGTTCCATTTTGGGGTTCAAAAGGAAAAATTTTGGGGCACATTGTATCAAAAGAAGGGGTCATGATTGATCCTGAAAGAGTAGAAGCAATTGGTAAAGTTCCTATCCCTAAAACTAAGAAAGGGATTCAGTCCTTCTTTGGCAAATAAATTTCATTAGGAGGTTCATTTCTAAATTTTCTGAAATGACTATCCCTATTACAAACATGTTAAAAAAGGACCAACTTATCCAATGGGAGGAAGGAGCTCTCCAAGCTTTCAGTGGAATTAAGGAAGCATTAAAAAATGCTCCAGTGTTGGCAGCCCCTAATTACAAGAAAGCTTTTCAGATATTTTCCTTTACCTCTGAAAATACTATTGCATCTATGTTACTACAAAAGGATGAAGAGGGAAATGAAAGGCATGTTTCTTTTTTCAGTAAAGCATTACAAGGTGTTGAGTTAAAGTATACCATCATGGAGAAGCATGCTTTTTCTTTGGTGAGAGTAACTAAAATTTTCAGGCCTTATATCTTGAGTTCTAAGATTGTGGCCTATGTTCCCCACACTATGGTCAAAGATATTTTATCAGAGATGGAGGTTTCTAGACAAATATGTCTTTGGGTGAACAAGCTGCAAGAATATGACATAGATATATAGACCACCAAGTTGGTTAGAGGTTTGGGTCTTGCAAAATTAATGGCAGAAAGCAACCTGCAGGTGATGGAAGTCAATGAGATTGAGGAAGGAACTATGAATGTCCTTGAGAAATTAATCAATTCCATATGGTAGAAGGACATAATATTCTACCTCAAAAATTTGGAGTGTCAGGACATCTAAATAAAAATTAGAGAAGGAAACTCAAACTATCCTCCCAAAAATATATCATAACTAATTATGGGTTGCCTTGGAAGAATCCTGAAGGGGTTCTTTTAAGATGTATTACAGAGGAAGAAGCTCCCAAATTGATTGCATAATTTCATGGGGGAGTGTGTGGAGGCCACTTTGCTGGTAGAGTAACTACTCACAAAATCTTGAGGGTAGGTTACTGGTGGCCTACACTTTTCAAGGATGCAGCCTTGTTGGTTAGGAAATGTGACAGTTGTCAAATATTTTTAGGAAGAATGAAAGCTTCAGGTGCCCTTCCTTTGCAACCAGTGTCAATAGAAGATCCTTTTAAAAAATGGGGCATCTGTTTTATTAGAGAACTCTCAGATCCCTCAAGTGTAGGGCATAAATGGATATTGGTGGCCACATATTATTTTACCAAGTGGGTTGAAGCTATTCCCACCAAGAAAGAACTCATCAAATTGTCATGGATTTCATCTTGAATCACATAATTTGTAGGTTTGGGGTACCTGCAAAAATAGTTGCTGACAATGCTATGAGCTTTAGAGCTAAACCACTCTATGTGCCAAGAGTATGGGATAAATTTGACATATGCATCCAATTATAATCCAAATGGTCAAGCTAAATCAAGATAATAAGAATTTACTTAAGATTATTAGGAGGACATTGGAGATTATGGGGTGAGGATCCAATTACAATCCACTTGGGAATGGTCAAGAATTCAAGCTGAATAAAATTTTGTTTGGGAATACATATTAGGAGGACAAGCAATTGGAGATTAATAAAAAAAAGAAAATGGGGTGAGCAGTTGAAATTTTCTTTATGGGTAGATAGAATTACTGCCAAAAGGGCTACTGGAAAGAGTCCATTTGAATTAGTTTATGGAGTCCAAGCTCTTTTCCCCTACATATGCAATTTTCCTCTTATCAGTTCATACAGTAGCTTGAGGATGTAGAGTTGAATCCCTATGAAGTAAGGATCAATCAGATTATGGAGTTGGATGAAGAGAGAAGAGAGTCTCACCAAAGACACCTTAAGTTTAGAGAGAAACTTAAGAAATTGTTTGATAAAAAGGTGACTCCCAGAAATTTTAATGTTGGAGATCTTGTTTTATTATGGGACAATAGACACGAGGACAAGGGAAAACATGGAAAATTTGATGCCTTGTGGATGGGTCCCTATTCCATTGACATAAGAATTGGTGAGCATACCTTTTTCCTGAAAGATCTAGATGGAGATCTACTTGAATTTCCTATTAAAATTAGGCATCTGAAGAACTTCTTCAATTAATTTTAACCAAGGTACGAATTCATGTACAATGTATAGTCTTTTGTTTATTTTTTTTTGTTTCCCTTTTTTTCCTGGTCTATAGTGACCAGTTGCCTTGGTATCTTGGTTTGTTTTTTTTGGTTTTGGGATGGTTCGGTTTGACCTTGTGCATGTTTTAAATCAACTCCTTAACCCAATGGATTTTATGCACTTGGTCTGTTTATGTTTGGTTTGTATGGTTCTTGTGGCACCCACAGGGGGTGCCCATCCCCAAGTCAGAGTCGGTGTTAGTGCTCGATTTGATCTCACCCTTTTATCCAATATATGCCTTTGAAAAAGTCTCTCTGACTGGTCTGACCATGTTTAAAATGTATGCTCAAACATGACTGTGATGGATGAAATGTGAGTCTTGTGTTTAGGGTGTGAATCCTCTTTGCAAAACTGCAGAAAAATCTCTGAGGCCCGCTAAGGACAAGTGGTGTAGTTTTAATCAAAGGGCAGAGAATCGGGGCCTCGAGTCCACTTGGTCTTTTTTTTCCCAATCAAGAAAATATACAGATATAAAAAAAGGTCCCATATCTCCACTCCCTTAAATATTTGAACACGTGTCAGAATCACAATAAAATTCAAGGGTGGGTGAGCGGGTCTAATATGTGAACTTGTATGATTTCAAAAGTTAGTGCAAAAATAAAAAAGACCCCCTAATCCTACATAACATAGAATTACTCCATGTGGATGGCACACATTTAAAAAAGGGGAAGCAAGATAGAGGGCCATGATTCAATGCATTTATGGCATGCCACCGTTAATGTATTTTTACACAAATCAAGGTAGAATTGTTTGAGTTTTCAAACACTTTAAGCTTTTTATTATCACATATTGAGATTTGGATGCCCTTGCTATCATAATTTTTAGATGAACGAAGTGAAATACATCAAGGAGCATCGATTGGGAGATGAATGTTTGAGAATATAAGAAGAAAAGGTGAACTACGTAGACATTTACACAGGAAATGGGTAAGGATTGTACTACTCTCATACTTTTATTACTTTTACTCCATGATTTGAAAAAAAATTAAAAGTAGAAGTTGGGGAATAAAAGATGAAGAAATTACGATTGGTTTTTCATGTCACATCCAAAGTTGCCAGCGATTTAGATAAGATTATAGACATATATTTAATGGATGCTAATTTGAATGAATTCCTATAAAGATTGAATATATCAGACAAAAGTGAACTCATGGAAGTAATTGAGTCCAGTAACATTTCCTTGGTTGGTGTTATACTTCACTCTTTGCATTGCCCTGAATTGGTGAGACTTTGTGACATGAATTATAATCCATAAAATAGATAAGTCTTAGATGGGACTGGTGAAGTAGTATTAACTTTAATACCCAAGGCCTTTAGGATAATGTTGAACTTACTGGTAACCAAAAATCCAATAACCTTAGGTGTTGAATTAGCCCTCAAATATTATGAATCCAAAAATAAATACATACTAAATGTATCAACAGTAAGTGGTTATTAGTAGACAAGGTGACTACTAGAATCCCCAAGGAACTTGTTAGGGAATAGTTTGTGGAAGAAGCAAAAGATGTAGTTGTGTTTCTAAGTAGTATGGTTGGTTTGAAAACAACAAATTAATTTAAAGAATGGATGTGCCCATATATGTGGATTGTTTTAGAAAATAAAGGGAGAAATTTTTGGGTGACCCTTATTACTAATTTAAATCATGAGCATCTTATGGCATTGGCTACAAATATCAAGATGGGTGGTGCTGGAGAGCTCAAGTTTTACATGATGATATATTTAATTTACAATATTTCATTTCATAGATGTTTATGTGTCCTTACACCACATGCCCCTTTAATAAAACATAAAATGCATTAGATTTATCCCCAATTACAATTGAGTAATTGTAAGGGAATTTAATATTGGTGAACGATACATTTTTTACACCTATCATATGCTTGTTCAATCCTTAATGAGATAAATATAGAATATCACAAGAAGCTAGAAATATAATAATGGAATATGGTTGCTTCTTTATTCAGTATAGGATATTCACTTACATAAGAGATAGTGGAGTTGAGGGAGAGCCATGTAAATTACCAAGGTATTTAGATGATAAGATGGCTTTATGTGAATTGGAAAGACAATTAACACCTGTTCATAAATTGATTTTTGGGAGACACAATATGAATATCAAGTTCCCTATTAGGATTGGGATATATTCCTTCCCTTCAATTATAAAATTGAGGATGATGAAGGATGAAATGGAAAAGCTTGATATGGAGATATTTGAGGTGATGTATATCTATGAAATTAGATGGGTGGCCAATACTTTGGAAAATTATTTTGAGTATGAACCTCATTTTGAAGACTATTGGATAAATTACAGAGATGAAGAGAAATTCAGACTAAGAGATTTATCAAGGATGAACCTCACACAAATCAATGATTTTAAAATTTTTGTGGTACCTCAAGGAATCATAGATGACCAACAAAATTTTGAGTCAATCCTATATTGATCAAACAATAGAAGGACAATCAATGGCCCCCTTAAAATGGGATGAAAAACAATCAGTTGAATAGAATGGTAGGATTTTTCATTTAAGGAGAAGAACTTTTACTTGGTTAACAATAAATAACATTGATTTATCCATTAAGAATACAAGGGTGTTTAATAAGTTTAGGGAATTAGGGATTTTGAATAGAGATATTCCCCTTTGGAAGGAGGGAGCTTATAAAATGGATCCTTCAGGAGGAAAATCCCCTCAATTACCTTCAAAAATATTTACTATAGGAATTTTTTATGAGTGGACCACTGCTGCTCATGAGACAGGAACCTCTATATCTGCTTTGAAGTAGAAAACAAAAGAAAAGCTTATAAAATCTATGCAAAATTTCCCTATCACTTTTGCAGTACCACTCCAAATAAATGGAAAAGGTTTAGCTACACAACATGACCCTCCAAAGGTTTTACGAAGATCCCAAGGTACTGTACAGACATTGAGTAGAGCCATCAAAAGTGCTAACATCCAGTCTGAGTCATATGGTGGACCGGATATCAAGCAATTTGAAAGGGAAAAGAAAAGATACAAAATTTTATTTGAACAACCATTAATAAGAGAAGGTGATCATGCATCTAAGATTCAAAAGTTTAAGGAGCCTAAAGTTATTAATCCTTGTAGTCTTACTAACGAAAAAGAAGGAATAGTTACTTCCATGGTTCATCAAGCAATTCCACCACCAGAACAAAGGGATGTTCAAGTAATTCCAAGTACAAAACTAGTGTTTCTAGCTTCAAATTTATCTCCAGGATTAGTAATAACTAATATTTCTCAAGAAAAAGAGTCCCAAGATAGTATCCCATCTAATTTTCTAGATAGTTCTATGTTATAACAAGTGTTTAAGATATTTGATGCCACACCAGTTGAAGGTCTGAGTACACCTCTTTTTGATCAATTGTATAAATCAAAAAAAGTCCTAATCAAAATAATGGATATAGATACAAATGATGAGATTTGTTTACTTGAGGCATTTGAAGTATAAACTGAAAGATAATTAGTAGAAGATACAAGTATCCTCTAATAAGGTGAAGGAGTGAAGGAATATACCCATGTGCCAATTATTGAGTCACAAATTCTAATGTTAACAGTATCTTCTGAAGGCCAAACTACTTCATAAATGAGAAATTCATAAGTTCAAGGAATTTATAGTGAAGGAATGATGGATATTGGGGAACCAGGTGAAAATAATCCCTAAAAGGAAAAAAAAGTTATCAAAGACAGTGGATCACCCCAAAGGACAAAGTTTTCTGAAGAAAAAGTGATAGAGACTACAAAAGAAGCCATTACAAAGAAAAAAGTTGATGATATTTAGGGTATAAAATGGTATTTATAAAGGTAAAGGATCAACTAATGGGAGCCAACCTACTATTCATATGATTCTTATGGGAAAAAAGTATTGATTGATCATTATACTTGGCCTCTTAGGTTCCTTCCTAGTCTCCCTTTTGACTTGAAAAACCTCACTGCCCAGTCTGACCCTTCATACTTCACCTTTTTTGGCTTTGGACACCAACGCCCAGTCAGGACACCAACTCCCAGGTGCCCTCATCCCCTCTGGGTTCCCTAGACCTCTTTGTACTTTTCTCACTCCTTTTTGGGTCCTTTCTAGCCGTTGGGCATCCTTATCTCTTAGGGGTTGGCCTTTTAGTGATCAATTATGAAATTTGAACAAGAGAAGCATATAAATATAAAGTTATGTGACCAAATTAAAGGACCAAGCTCTAAGCATCTATACTATCACCTAAGGTTGCATCTCACAAACATACTCAAGAGCATATTTGCATCCATCTAGCACCATTACAAGGGACAAGGGATGGTTTTCTACATCACACGCATAGGAGGGAAGTTCATTTTATTCCATGCACACATCTATTACATATTTTTACATCTAGCTACTTTTCTCGCTATCAAGTGAGACACGCACAAGAGCCACCTAGGGCACGATTCCACACACACACATAGAACTACATTGGGTCTGAGATGTAGTGCAATGCTCAGTTGTAAGATCACCATTGTGACAGTTGAGGACAATCTGACCCCTCATTTTGCATCTTTCTTTTTTAGGATTTGATGTTCTTTTGAGGGTTTTGTAGGTGATCTCTTTATTGCAGGTTATCAACGACATCAGTGATCATAGTGTGACCATACTAGTGATAAATAATGAGGGTTTCAGATCAACCAATGACCCTATGAAATTCATCTCTGACCTCTTGCGCAGACCCTGGTGCCTAGGAAGGGATCCTAATGCATCCCAGGCGCCCCAGTACCACTCCAGGTGCCCTGGTCCCTGCTCCTCCTGCACTTCTACATTTTTCTGGGCTCGATTTGACCTACTGTACTTCATTTTGATCAGTTTTCCACCTTCACACATTGCCAAGATATTTTGTGAAATCAGCTAAGTAACCTTACTCTCTATTGCACTTAGGGTTTTACTTTCATTGCTTATTTGCTTGAGTCATCTATGTAATTTATTGTCATATTTATTTGTTGTAGCATACATAAGAGTTTAACTAAGTAATCTACACACCATTAGTTTATTTTTTTTAAATCATTTGGTGAACCCATCGCAGTCAAATACGCTTGGATCCTCATCTTTCTTCTATCATGGGTTGTAAAGTTCCTCAAATTCCTTTGTCTAATTTACTTAAAATGCATCCCGACTGCCAGGTTGTTCTACAAAAATCCTTAGACTCCATGTGTCTTCCTAAAGATATGCCACCACATGAAATAAGTCATATTTTCCATCGTCTATCTGATGACCCTAGCCTTCGTGATCCTCCATCCAATCAACCCATATTGGAGTCAATTCAAGCTTTGCATTCTTTATTTTATGACAAATTTCAGGCTATGGAATCCATGATCATATCTCTTAAATTTGAAATCCAACAACTTAAAGATGCTTCTCAGGCTCATGTTTGTTCTCTTTCTACATCTCATCCTCATTCTATGTCTTCTACATGTGCTCATATCAGTGAGCCTCAAGTCATACCATTACAGGATCCTCTCACCTTTGATCGCAATACTAAGAAACATGACATTCTTACTAAGCTCCTTAGTCATCAATTGATCACTTTACCATCTACTCATTGGGATATCCTCCTTATCGACTTAGAAAATATCAAGGTCAACCATATTGCAATTATCATCAATTCAATGGACATAATGACAATGATTGTTATGCTTTACAATGAAGAATCAAGCATCTTGAGCGTCAAGGCTTTATCTCATTCACTGCACAACATTCTATTACATGCCCATCTACAAATGCTACATCCAAATGGGCTCCTAAATCTGCTCCTTCTATGTCTAATGAGCATCATGTTATCACTTCTAAGGTGCCTTCTTCATCCAGTCAAGTGCCACCTATTCAATCCACTCAACCTCCTCTTAAGGATGGTCCCACTCCACTCAAGTTATCTGTGACATTACCAAGTCAAACTAAGAAATCACCTCTCAAGGTTCATTCTCCATCACCTCCTCTTACTAAGTCATCTATAATATTACCAAGTCAATCTAAACAACCTCCTCTAAAGCTCAGTTCAACCTGGCCTCCACTCAAGTCTTCCACAACGTTATCAAATAAGCCACCACCGTACAAGGTCCCTTCACCATCACCGCTTCAGCATCCAATAATTTTTTTCAAGGAAACTACTCCTTACATTTATCCCCTTAGCATCATTAACTAGATCTCCATTCATTTACATACTTTAGGGGCATCACACTTAGTTTCTCCCCTTCTAGCATTGACATCACATATTATATTCATTCACTTCACATATGATCTCTCACATATAAGCATACATATCTTGATACATTAGTATCGTCATTACCCTATGACGCACTCTTGTGCTAGGTTCACACTTGACTATTGAGGGCATACTATACACATGAACCTCACACACTGCACATTTCACATCTATGACATCTTCTTCTTCCTACACATCATACATGTTGTGCGCTTCCTACATCCTCTCCTTGCATCTATTGCACATCATATGCACACTTTGTTCTTTCTACACCTACACATTCTACACACTTTACTACTGATTTTACATATTTACAATCTACACATCTTCACTAACTCATTCTATTATACATCATATGCTTTCCACACTATACACATACATTCAACCTACACAACTTATAATTCTGCTGCACATTACATATCATCACACTTGACCCATTCAACACACATCTTTCTAGTGTCACAATCCCTGACAACAACTCACACTACACACTTACAATCTACATAATTCTAGTACCTGCATTCTACTCATTTCATCTTGTTCATTCTATTTTACAACTCTACACATCATGATTAATTCTATCAATCATCACATTACCCATTGATGCGATCATGTTCTATGGTTCTTACATGACTGTTGAGGGATCTATACAATAAGAACCTCACATCACTCACTCTCTACGCTCTGCACTTCAACGATAAATTTTTCTCACATACAACAACACCGTTCAAACCATTTCCCGATGACACACTCTTGCTATATGGTTCATTCTTGACTGCTGAGGGGTCTTGTATAAATGAACCTATAATTCACTCATGCATACATCCACTCAGGGGCACACTGCTGCCCCTATCACACTTCATATTGCATTCCATTCCATCTCATCCACAACATGTTGCATATCTTGGTTGCACATAGTTCTTACTTGTTTATGCTTACATGTACACTTTATTACACATGCTAGATAGATATCTTGTATGTCATTATCTTTATCATACACACATGCACGTTCACTTGATTTCTAGTTGTGATCACATATTTTACACAGATCAATACACGCAACATGGATGCTTGGTGCAGTACCTCATACCATTCCCACAGCGGCTCCTGGGGGCATCCACATTTGTACACATTTCAGGTGTTATTGTTTCATTATTGTACATAACACATTACTATATCAGATTATACATGCTTTGACATACTTTATATCTTTCTAACATGCTAACGGGTGCTTCATGTGCAACATTTTCCTTGCAGGACCTATTTACCACCATGGTTATCTGATGTTTGCTTACTCTTGTTTGCCATTGTTTGTGGGATTTTCCCTATGCTTTGTCTTTTGTGCACACTGTCTGATTTCGGCCATTGTGGCCTTGATTGTCTTACGACATCGTGAGTGATGTCCCATGTTTGCAACCCACTTTTTGCAATCTACATTGTCTTCTTTACTTGGTAGCTTACACTTGTTTTCTATATGCATGTTTTCTTTTGCACTAACACTTGTCTTCTAGCCATTGTTTGCATGTGCCTTGGTTTCTACCAAGCACATTCCCTCCTACATATTAGTATCACTTCAACATGGGGTCCTATTTTGGGTTGCATCCTCCTAGTGATGTCACATGCACCCAAATGAGGGGGGGCATCTATTGGGTGAATTAGTCACCCCATTCAATAGTTACAGTCATAGTTCAACAGTCTATAGTCACAATTTAGTATACAGAACATGTACATGGAGTCAACACAAGTCTACAGACTCAGACATAGGGCTCATAAAAACTTAGACTTGGGTCTTTACTTCAGCACAGACACTAGCACCAAGAATTAGACTTGGGATGACTAGGCACTTTCATGTCCCTTCACTTGGAAACCTGAGACCAGGGGGAAAATACACAACATTTTTAGTTCAGTATAATTTTTCAGTCATTATCACAGAGGCTTTTCATAGGGCAAGGATAGTCCTTCAAAACTTGGCAAAATCGCATTTGATCGCACTTATTCACATTGGATCAACTTGTACACAACATATGCAGTGGTTTTTTTACTTCTGGGAAGCAGTCAAAGGTTGGAGAATGATACTAGACCTTTCTCCCTACACTACTTCTTTCATGGCATGAGATTTTTTGAAAAAATCACTCTTCATCAACATCTTCAGGATCATTTATATCACTTTTTCTCATCACGGATCAGGTGCACATGTTCCTTTTTCTAGTATTTTGCTACGCCCTTAATCATATATCTTATATTAGATGTATATAACCGACTTATGGCTATCATAACTTCTTATCATTATGTATTTATTTCATATATGTTATATTTTCATTAGTGGGTCGGCCTTGGTGTTGGCCATAACATAGGAATAGTATATATAGAGGTTAGTAGGTAGTATTTTAGGATATTTTGGATTGATCATCATATGGAGCATTTGAGTATTATTGTATGGTTTGGAGGTTGCCCCCTCGAAGTGGCTAAGCTATTCTACTTGCATATTGAGATCATTATATCTAGGAATATTGATGTTATTGGATGTTATATTTCTACTCATGATCTGAATTATACAAGTAATTTCATCACAAGTGGTATCAGAGCTTGAACTCGGCCAACTACTGCGTCAAACCCTAATTTTGGGGTTCGTCCATATCTCAAATCAGTAGCGAATTTTTCTGCATGATTTTTCTGTGGTGTGAGTGAAATCAGTCAAGTAAGCTTCCCTCAAAATTTTAAATTTTTTTGACTTGTTTTGCAAAAGTTATAGCGGTTTTATGTTTTTTCATAATTCGGCTACATAGGGTGTAATTTGTGGAATTTTTCAAAGTTATTTACATTTCCAGAAAGAAGATTAAAAATTAGTTTGAGTTCATTCTTTGAGTTTTATAAAATTTGGCCAATTCCTATTGAAATCTCGAAACCCTAAATTTCGACCTTGATCCTTAAATCTTACTATTTTGGGGCATCATGGTTGGGCCTTCGACAAGAGGAAAAAAGAATTCCATCACTCCAGGTAAAACCCCTGATAAGGATGAGATAATAGTTGAGGAGTTAGAGTTAGAAGGGGTAGTTACAGAGTCCTCAGGGTTAGGGTTTACTTCAACTGACCATAAGGTCAGCTATCTTGAGTTAGAGTTGCGAAACCTTGAAAGTAGAGTGGCCAGCAAAAAAGATGTAGAAAAGATTGGACAAACGATTGGAGGATTTCATTCAACTAATTTAGTTACAATATCATGGGTCATCATAGCATTCCTAATGAGCCACAACTCAATCATACTCACACTAACCATAGGTGGATCTTTCATTGCAAACATGACCAATCCAAATACAAACACTTTGAAGCCCGTCACATGCTTCCAAAAGTGGAAATGCGTAAGTTTGATGGAAAGGATCCACTCAATTGGATTAACTAGATGGAGAATTTCTTTGATCTTCATTAGATTCCATTGGGACAAAAGGTTACCATGGCATCATTATATCTGGAACCTGACCAATTCATTTGGTATCGATGGTTATGTGCTAAAAGGAAAAAGAGTGGCTTCAATGTTACATGGACAGTATTCACTGGAGAGTTGCAATTGCACTATAGTTCTAGTGTGTCAGAGAATTATTTCAGCCAATTAGAAAAGTTAAGACAAACAGGAACACTCAAAGATTACATCCATCAATTCAAAAACCTTTCCTTACGGGTGGAAAATATTCCTGAAGAGAATTTGAATGACTTATTTCTTGGGGGTCTTAAAGAAAAAATTGAGACTGAGGTGCGTATGTTTAATCCTCATAAGGTTTTAGACTCTATTATCATGGCACGTAGGGCAGAGGAAAAATTTCTTTCCAGTCGGAAACAAATCCTGTCAGTACTATCAGAGATCGTAGCACCCTTCCCACCATCATTCCCTCGGCCAGTGAGACTAACATCTCGCAACAAATTGAAGAAAAGAGAGCCAAAGGGTTATGTTTTAATTGTGACAAAAAAATTTGGACCAGGACATAAGTGTGCAGAAAAGAAGTTATTCTACATTGAGGGACCTAGTGAAGAAGAAGAAAATGAAGAAGATGAAGAGGTAGAGCTAGAGGAGGAATTAGGAGATCCCCAACCAACAATATCATGCCATGCAATTTCTTGTATTAGCACTCCCCAAACTCTCAAAGTGGTTGGATTCTTAAAAAAACATAGGGTAACAGTATTGATTGATTCGGGAAGTACTCATAATTTCATCAATCATAAGTTGTGGTACGCTTGAACTGCTTTGTTTATCCAGCTCCAGAATGTCAAGTCATGATTGCCGAAGGGAAAACTAGTTAGTTGTTCAGGAAAATGCCATAACATTAATCTCACCATGGGAGATTACTTGCTAACTAGCAATATGTATGCCATTGCCATGGGAGGAGAAAACATTGTGTTAGGAGTTCAATGGCTTACCACCTTGGGAACCATTGAAATGAATTTCCAAGAGTTATTCATGCTAATTTCATCTCAGAAGGGAGGAATTTTAAACTAAAATGACTAAGAGAAAATCCCCACAAATGGTAAGCCTCACCAGATACAAAAATTTCTTAGAAATAGGTGCAGAAGGGTTTCAGTGGCACAACTATTTTCATTGGAAGAACACAATGCAAATACATTTATACCCGTTAGATATTCAAGCAAGGATAAATGAACACTCAGTGGTGTTTGGAGATATGCCCAAGGGTTTGCCTCCAAAAAGAGACCATGACCATGCCATCCAGCTAGTACCAGGGATGGAACCACCCAACATCAGACCTTATAAGTACCCCTATGTGCAAAAGAGTGAGATTGAGAAGATAATACAAGAAATGTTAGAAGCAAAGAATTATTCGTCATAGTCAAAGTGCTTATGTCTTCTCCATAGTGATGGTACGGAAAAAAGATGAAATTAATACATGTGTCCAGATTACAGGGAACTCAATAAGTACATAGTCAAAGATAAGTTTCCTATTCATGTAATTGATGATTTGCTAGATGAGTTGCATGGTGTTGTTTACTTTACAAAACTTGATCTTCATTCTGGATATCATCAAATTAGAATCAAGGATGAAGATATTCATAAAACAATCTCCAGGACACATGAAGGACACTATGAGTTCTTGGTAATGCCTTTTGGACTAACAAATACACCCTCTACATTTTAAAGCTTGATGAATTCTATCTTTAAGCCATTTCTATGAAAGTTTCTTTTAGTGTTCTTTGATGATATATTAATCTATAGTAAAACATGGGAGGAACACTTGCATCATGTAAATAAGGTGTTGGAAACTCTTAAACAACATCAACTTTATGCAAAGCCTTCTAAGTGTTCTTTTGGTGTAAAGGAGGTTGAATACTTGGGTCATATTGTCTCTTATGAAGGTGTTAAAGTGGATCCTAACAAGATAAAAGCCATGCTTGAATGGAAGGTTCCCAAAACCCTAAAAAATCTCCGAGGATTTTTGGGGCTTATAGGTTATTATCGTAGATTTGTAAGGAATTATGGCAGCATCGTAGCACCACTCACAACTTTATTGAAGAAGGACTCTTTCCATTGGAATGAGCAAGCTACTATGGCATTTGAGAAGTTGAAGGAGGCCATGTGCACCACTCCAGTTCTAGCCACCCCAGATTTTTCCAAAACATTCATTGTTGAATGTGATGCTTCAAGGTATGGTATGGGGACAGTACTCATGCAAGAGGGTCGTCCCATTACATTTGAGAGCCGCCAATTCAAAGGTAAGAATATCTCTAAACCATTTTATGAGAAAGAAATGTTAGCAATACTTCATGCAGTGAAACAATGGAGACCATATCTAATGGGTATGACATTTCAAAGTAAAGACAGATCATGATAGTTTGAAATACTTCTTAGAGCAACGTTTATCATCAGAAGAACAACAAAAATGGGTCTGAAAAATGTTGAGGTATGATTTTCAGATAATATACAAGAAAGGGAAAGAGAATGTAGTTGTTGATGCTTTATCTCAGAAGGATGAATCTGCACAGGCATTGTTGTGTGCCATATCTGTATTACAGGAGGATTGGATAGAGGATGCAAGGTCTGAATGGAAAAATGACCTAGGTACACAAAATCTCATTCAGAATCTCCAACAAGATCCAAGCATGTCAGAAAAATTTGTATGGAAAGGAGATGTTTTATGGTATAAAGATAGATTATATCTATGTAAGAATTCAATCCTTAAAAATAGGGTTCTATCTGAGCTCCATGCTTCTCCAGTAGGGGGTCATTCTAGCTTCTTAAAGACTTATCATCGAATCAAGCATGATTTTTTCTGGGAAGGGATGAAAGGAGATGTCCAAAAATTTGTGGCAGAATGCATGGTTTGTCAGCAAAATAAGGGCGAAACAATTAAGTCCCCAGGTCTTTTACAACCTCTATCTATTCCTAGCCAGAGGTGGGAAGAGGTGTCCATGGACTTCATCACAGGATTGCCTAAATCAGAAGGTAAAAATGTAATCATGGTGGTGGTGGATAGACTCACCAAATATGCCCATTTTTGTGCTTTATCACATCCATTTGTTGCGAGTACAGTAGCAACGGCCTTCAGGGATACAATTCAGAAGCTACATGGGACACCAAAGATTATAGTAAGTGATCGAGACCCTATCTTTACTAGTAATTTTTGGACTGACTTGTTCTCATGCTTGGGCACACAACTAGCTCATAGTTCCTCTTATCATCCCCAGTCTGATGGGAAAACAGAGGTGGTAAACAAGTGCTTGGAGGGATATCTTCGTTGTTTTACATCAGATAAGCAAGCGAGATGGGTCCAATGGTTACCACTGGCAGAATGGTGGTATAACACCTCCTTTCATACTTCATCTAAAATGTCTCCTTTCTTGGCATTATATGGGTACCATCCACCATCTATCACTTCATCTTTGAGAGTCCAACCAAAGGTTCGAGCAGTTGAAGAACATATTCAACACCAACAAGAGGTACTTTCTAGTCTTAGGGAGAATTTGGCCATGTCACACAACTGCATGAAGTAGCAGGCATACCAACATCGCAGTGAAAGACATTTTGAATTCGGTGATTGGGTTTTTGTGTGTTTACAGCCATATAAGAAAATGTCCTTAAAACAACAAAAAAAGGATAACAAGCTTTCACCTAAGTATTATGGTCCTTATCAAGTGTTACATAAGATTGGCAATGTAGCATACAAACTGGAACTTCCTCCAACTACTCAAATTCATCCAGTCTTCCATGTATCTTGCCTAAAGAAGGTAATTGGACAGACAATATCAACCCAGACAGTGTTACCAGAGCTTGATGAAGAGGGAAGAATCATCCTAGAACCAGAATGCATCCTTTCAGACACGCACTAAGAGGATTGAGGACAAGGGTCATCACTGAGTATTTGATCAAGTGGAAAAATCTAGACAATGAAGACGCAACTTGGGAGGATGCAAACTTTCTGTAGCAGCATCCAGAGATTCTCAACATTGAGGACAATGTTGCTTCAAAGGGGAGGGGCATGTTACGCCCTTAATCATATATCTTACATTAGATGTAGCCGACTTGTGGCTATCATAACTTCTTATCATGATGTATCTCTTTCATATATGTTATATTATCATTAGTGGGTTGGCCTTGGTGTTGGCCATAACATAGGAATAATATATATAGGGGTTAGTAGGTAGTATTTTATCATCATATTGAGCATTTGAGTCTTATTGTATGGTTTGGAGGTTGCCCCCTCGAAGGGGCTTAGCTATTCTACTTGCATATTGAGATCATTTATCTGCGATATTGTGTTCATGAGTGTTCTATTGGTGCTAATAATTATATTTATACAAGTAATTCCATTACATGCCAAGATGGATTCCTTCCTCATAACTTCTAGTTTTACTCAATGTCATTCAAATCCCAATGTATATTTATTACGATGACATGATTCATTACTGATACTGGTACTTTCTATTGATGACATTTTGATCATTGGGAGTACTTCATTGGCTATATTAGTATTGAAGACATCTCTTTAGGATAGATTCTCCATGACCAACTTGGGTCTACTGCACTACTTGGAATTGAGATCACATAGTCTGATTAAGGGATTTCACTTGTACAACCCAAGTAATCTATCAATATTCTGGCTCGGTTTCACATGGATGACTGTAAGCCATCTCTAAATCCTTTCTTATTTGGAGTTAACATTGAGGCTGATTTTTTCACACCCTTGGTTGATGCTACTTTGTATCGATAACTTGTTTGCAACCTTATTTACTTGACTTAAACAAGACTTGATATCTCCTATGCTGTTGGTATTATTTCAAGGTTAATGCATGAACCCTAGGAGCTACATTGGAAAGCAACTAAGAGGATTTTACACTACATTTAGGGCTCACACATATATGGGATTCTCTACAGGGTTGGTTTAGACATTGAATTGGTTGGCTACTCAGATGCAGATTGGGATGGTGATACTAAGTGTCGCAAGTCCATTGGTCACGTTACTATTTCTCATTATATTCTAGTCCGATCATTTGGTTAAGAAAGAAGTAGAATGCTATTTTTATATCATCCACAGAGGTAAGAGTACAGGGGAGATGTTAACGTAGCTACTGATGATATTTGTCTTTGGAGGATTCTTTTTGAGCTTGGCATCCAGATTAGGAAACCTACAATCATCTTTTGTGACAACCAAAGCACCATTAAGATATGCAAGAATCTAGTCCTTCATTAGAGGACCAAACACATTGAGATTCACATGCACTTCATTTGGGAGATCATTCATGAGAAGGTCATCAATTTGATATTTTTCCAGTCTTCAGAGCAGGTTACTGACATCTTCACCAAATCTTTCATTGAGAGAAAGTTTATTCATATACGAGATATTTTTTGGGGTGTGGTCTACATCATCGACTTCATCATCTTTAGGTGGTCTTCTAGCCACTTCAATTCTTCATGTCTCTCTTTTGGGGGAGTTTTTACCACTAGGTTTTATCCTTTTACTCTCTTATGAGAGATTGCATTGTACGTGGGTACCTCATTAGACCTTGTTGCTGGGACCCAATTTCATTTTTCACTTCCCACCTAAGCTGTGCTTATGGGGGGGTGTTAGTGTAGGATTTATTTTTCTTGTTTTATTTGTATTATCCTACTCGGGATATTCCACCTCACTTGGAGTTTCCCTACACTTATGGAATATAATTGATTAGGTGTAAACTTGACTACACTATTCTAGGTGTTGGTTACCACTTGACTACTCTATTCTAGGTGTTGGTTACCACTATTCAAGGTGGATATTGCCATAATTCTAGGAGGAGGTTACACATTCACCTCCGATATGTATATCTCTTGCATTATTCTATTTGATTGCATTGAGTTTGAGCTATTTTTATGTTATTACAATTATCTCTCTTGTATTTTTCATAATTTGAAGTCTTGTATGCTTTTTTTGTTGTCTTGGAACAATTCACACCTCGCATTGTTCACCTTTGCATTCTTCGAACCGGTAGATCCATGACGCTTCTCAGATAAAGGATCTTTGAATGTGTAAGAAAAGTGTTCGTTTATAGGTGAATATTGCAAAAGGTTTTCCCACTCAATTGACACCAGGATGATGGTATATATTGTGAATTTGAAAAATTGATTGTTAATATAGTGGAGGAAAAATTAATCAGCCTTTAGGAAAAATTCATCCAAATGGATTTTTCCCTCATGGGAGAATTTTTACTGCTAAGAAGAAAATTGAACTTTGTAGCTAGGAATGTGGCCATATATTTGAAGATGTGTTCCATATTTAGAAAATAGTTTTTGATAGGTTAATAATGATTAACAAGTGTTACATAGTGGTACGAGTGATAATTTGTGTGAGACATGTGTAGTAACTAGTTATTTAAGTGCATAATGATCAATGGGATGAGAAAAATAAATGGAGATATATCTAACCCATAATGGTTACATCACAAAATAGCAACATTCTCTCTATATAATATCTCTAACCCATAATTGGTCCACATTTAAGATACTATATTTCCCCCATTTTAATCAGTCCCCCATTTAATTGAAAATTGCATGATTAACATAAAATAACTTGAAACAAAAACCTCACATAAGGAAAATGCGTGTAGGATACTGGAATGTGTGTGCCACACAAAAAATGGGTATTAAAGTCCAATCAAGATGTTTATAAAAAATTAGTAACTAACATAAATTGAAAGTAATAAATGTGAAATATGTACACATGTACGCCCATAGTGTCATATGTGAGGGATATATATGTTGAAATGTAAGAGAACTATAAAAATTTATCCTATTATGTGAAACAATCTCCAAAAATTGAGCCTGCTAACTGAATCCCTCTCTAGTAATCATGCATATTATGTGAACCCTGTACACACCTAATTTTTCCCTTTTCATCTTTCTTACCTATTACTAACAATTTCCTTTATGCAGATAAGGGTTATTGATGAATCTATTTCTAGAGCGAGTTCCTTAAGGGGCATTTCGGGAACGAGAAATGGTTATTCACGTAACCATTATGGGTTAGAGATATTATATAGAGAGAATGTTGCTATTTTGTCTTAGCCTTAGTTGTACTTACATTAGTCATCCTTATCCCCTTAGGTCTCATACACATTGCATTCATGACACGTTTCTTGCATCCCATCATCTTGGCACCTTGTTTATTCACCTATTTGATCCACGACACCTTTTTTACCTCACATTTCATTTTTTCATCTAGACCGAAAAAATCACTTGTAAGAAATTGTGTTGGCATTTGATTTTTCCCTAGCCTACACAAGCACCCACATGTGATTGTTTTGAGTATACATACCTTCCAGTCATTTTAAATTCATAGAGAAAGAATGAGTTCAATGGCATTTTATAGGATTTTCCAACACTTTCTCATATTCCATCAACCCTCTTAACCTTCTTGATAGCTTGCTCAAGAAAATACTAGTTCTCTTTACAAGAGTTCTTTCTTCAAGTTCTTGTATACCTTTCTAAGCTCAAGATTGTGGAAGGGTAGAGAAATCAAGCATCAGTGTAGTTAATGATTGTTGGAGATTGATTTTCCTTATTTAGTGTATCCAATCACCCTGATTTCATAATTCATATTTGAACCCTTTCTAGTCACTTGTCTCTCTCCCATATACTTGTCTTATTAGGCTTATTTTCTTCTTGTTTGGTCCTAGAGTTTCTTATTGAGATGAGCTCTGTGTCACACACTTTCCTTGAATTTTTTTCAATTTATATTATTTTTCGTTTGATCAAATACTTCAGTATCCCTTGCTAAAAATTTCAACCATTCCTCATTCATATCATTCCTTTCAAATTTCCCTCTTACAAGACTACAAGTCCTTGATGGTATTGTACAAGTCTGTCAAGGTTCTTTAACTTAGACTGTGAATAAAGAAGTTTTATTTCCACGTACTTCCACATCTTAAGCTTCTTATAGGTAGATTTCACACATCCATAACCCTTTCAGAGTTAATACAAAAGTTCCTTCAAGCCACAATGAGAGGTCTTCATTCATAAATGCAAAGTGTTGCACCAAATTATTCAACATGATTGATACTTTCACAAGTTAGACTGAGACTATGATTTAAATATTTTTTTCTCCACCATTCATTTCCTTAATATTTTCATAAAAAAAATTTTCATGATTCCTTAGATTATTTAAAGAGGTTTCAGGACCTTCATTAGTCTTTTATGTTTCAAATGCAATATTTAATCCAAAATATCAATATATAACTGTGATATCCTGTGAGGCTTCCTAAAATATTTAGTGAAAGGTAAATCCATTTCAAACCTCTAAAATAATCCCATAGCTAAGTTTCATCATCATACACGTTTATGAGACATCAAAAAATCTTATTCATTCATCAAACCTCAATATTGATATACTTCTCACCCTGTAGGCATGACAATTACAGAGTTTAAAATTTCTTAAGCAATTCCTTCATAAATCACAGAGTTTCAGGATATTTAGTTTTCTAAGCTATAATCCTTCAAATTACAAGCTAAGTGCAAGAATAGGGGTATCAACTTAATAAATAGTGCACTTTTTCCTTATATGATCCTATGCACAATTTATGAAGAGTTCTTTCTTGTTTCCACCATTCTAACATCCTTTCACCATGGAAGTGTATCAAAAATTCTTCATCATGATGAATACCTTATGGAGTAGTGACATCTTCTTGATTCAACATTTAGAATATGATAGAAACATTTTGGTTGAACTCTCTTTATTCTTTAAGATGTAGACACACTCCGAAGTATTGAATGAGTGTTTAAAAACACTAATGTGAGACATTACATTTTGTGGACATGTGACAAATTCTTGCTCTTGCAAACATGATGGTATTTGGTTGAAGCACATTGGGAACAGTGGATATGATGTAGGAACATCATTTTTATTCACTTGAGAGGCTCAATTCATGTTATCATAGTTTAGAATACTCCAACAAGATTTTGGTCTGGATCCCCTTGCATATTGATTTGGAGCCTACATAGACTTGGTTTGGAGCTTCCTTATACTTGTCCTAGTGCTTCATGATTCACCTTAGTGACAAAATAATCTCCTTCTTGGATGGATTCAACTATTATGAGTCTCTTCTATGATAATTAGGTTGAGTTTAATCATCCAACTTATTCCATTACAATGTGTCATACAAAAGTTACCTTGAGACTGATGTTTCAAGAGCTTGTAAGGGATTTCTTTCTTGTTTTAACCATGAAACAACTTCCGAGACTTGCAATTGTGGAAAAAATAAATGAGATAGGTGGAATGTGAGTTGGTATAAGTGACCTCAATTGAAAGAATTTCTATTTTTAACAGGTCCTAACTAGGATGGCCATTTTTTGGTAAGATTTCACAATTTTCACCTTTTGATGATTTTTTCTTATTTGGAGTATTATAGGTGCTAAGAATTTTTTATTTCAAAAACTAAATTGACATGAGAATCCTTACACACTTACTATTTTTGGAAGGGTGTCTTCTAGATGTCGGATTGCAATGAAATTGGTCTCAAAATTTTGGGTTTTGTTTTAGGACCTTCTACTCCTTTTTTGGCTTTTCTTCCACTAAAACTCTATAGATCTGAAAATGCAAATTCCCTCGATGAAAATTTCAAATTTATACTTTAAATTGCATAGAAAATCAACAAAAATGTTTTTATACCCATCTTGAAGGTGTTTTTGAGAGGAACACACTGTCAGAGTTTGATGTAAATTAGGTGCATGATTTGTGAGTTATGAGAAATTTTAAGTTTTGGGAGAGAAAAAAAATGAAATTTTTAAAATGATTGAGTATGAGAGGTGAGGGGAGTTAATCATTTTGCTTATAAATTTTAACTCATTTTTTGACACGACTACTTAACTAGAGTAAATGGATGGTTAAAGTGGAGTTGAACCAGTGAAAGAGGGACAAAGGTGAAACAAGGGACACAAAATTTTGACTTGCACAAAATGGTGACAAGTGGAATCTTTTGGTTCATTGTGGATGAGATTCAAGGAGATAGGAATGGTCATCGACAGCTAAAATTTGGTCACCACGAGCTAGAAATTAGTTTTCATGTGACTAAGAGCTACATAGAAGGAATAAGGTCTTAATTTTTTGTCCCTAGTGTCCCATTTTAACCTTGGGGACAATGGGGAAAATAGGGGTGAAAAAGTGTGACCTGGGTTTAAGTACATGAGAGCGGACAAGATAGAAAAAACTTCTGCAACCTAGATGCAGAAGTGATGGGGTAATTTACGAGAGGTTTGACATGACGGGGGTTGACAATTTTGTTTCCCATTTTACCCATTTTCACTTTGGAAAAAATATAAGGGGATAAAGAGGGTGAAAAAGTGTTACCTAAGTGTTTGGTGATCATGGAAAGTGGGCCATGTAACCTAAAACACCCATTTGTTCACTCTAACACCCAAAGTCATGTTCTTAAGTGATGAAACCTAAAAATTATGGGAGTCACACTTTGGTGTATACCTTGTCCTATTTTAACCTCAAGGACAATCCAAGGGGATAAAAAGAATGAAAAATTGTGACAAAAGAGTTTTGAAGTGTTGATGTTACCCACAGAGTGCATTTGAGGACACTGAGAGGTCATTTTCCTCCTTGGGATCATAGAAGAGTGTTTTGAGGTCAAACATTATATGATTTTGACTCTAAAAAAACTATTGAAATCATTGCATCCATTATCATGAGCCAATTATAACTGAAATTTGGTTTTTATGGCATATTCCATTCTTGACTAGAAGGGGAAGCTGCAGTGTCTAGGGTTATAAGATTCCAAGAACTTTCCAATGAATAATTTTTTCCTCCTAACTCCTTTCAAAACTCTAATAATTATCCATACAAGTTGGATTTCATTGTAGAACCTCCATTCCCAATGCCCAAAATTACCTGATGTTACACAAATTGTTCCTAACATAAATTTCTTCAAAAAACTTCCCTAAAAGTTCTCAGATGACTTTATTATTTTATAAAACCACCCTTAGATAATTTTAATCTACCTTATAAGCTTCTGGAGGGTGTTTACTAGTTGCAAAATGGCCAAAAATGACTAGTTCTAGGCCTCCAGGGTAATTGTTCTTAAATCTCAGTGACTTCACAAATCTTCTTGGAAATATATCCTTGAAAATTCAACATAATTGAAAATATTGTTTTCATGTTCCTATGATATAGAGTGAGGGTGAAACTAAGGACATGATTTCTAGAAGAAAGGTTCATAATGATTGGGAAAGGAAATTTACACATGGGGCTTAATTGTCATGGTCAAAATTTTCAATTTTGCACGCTAGAATTTTAGCATGAAAAAAAAAAATAACACTTTTTTTGTATAGTTTGTACACGTCTATGTGTTATATTGGATGGTATTATTTATTTCTATGTTTTGCAATTTATTTTGCACAAATGTGATGGCATTTATAGCTAAAAATGAAAATGCAACTGATAAAGTAGGAGGTAAAAATGAAAGTCAAATGAAAAGGTAAAAAATATGCAAATTCAAAGGAATTATAATATAGGTAGAATGATATATATGATAAATAAATGAATTTAAAACATATATCCATAAGGATAAGAAGGTAAAATGACATCTAATATAATCTAAAAGAGATCAAATAAAACAAAATATGTAGCAAAGATAGTAAAGTGTAATAAATGGACATCAAATGTAAGAAATGGGATTTTATAAAAAAAAAATGTGGCCAGATAATAATAATATTTAATGAAATATAAGAGAAGTCAAAGAGATCAAAATATGTGATAACAAGTGGTAAAGAGGAAGCAATGAAACAAGTAAACCCACATCAATTCTTGGATCATATTCTCTCAAGAGGTCAAACACTACGATATAATGTTTAGAATAGGGTGAATGATGATGGTTTGAATGTAAATGGGTTATTTGGGTGGAAGGTTTTTAGTTCATAATATTTTAACTCACAAATATCTATATGGATCCTATTATCATGTTTTTTTGTAAGGGAAAAAATCACTTGAAATCAAGATAACTATGCCCTAGTGTCAAAAAATTTCATTGTAGACCTTTCTTAACACCCCTTCAGGAAAATATATCCCCCATGAAACTCCTATCATATCCTTCCAATGGTCAATATATGTGTGTCACCCTTCCCCATACGTGATTTAGGGAGAAAAATATTATTTAAGTATTTCTGAAAGTGGATTTTCAAGCAAGCTGAGGAAGGGCTATCATTAGCCTTTCTAAGACAACTGCATACCCTCTGGAGCTGATCAAAGGAAAAAATTCATAAAGGATTTGTATTCAAAAGCCAAGATCATCAAACAAATAATTTTGGAAGATTTTGGGAAGATTTGAAGACTTGGGACTAGATTCATCAAAAGTGGGTTTTTGAGGTCAAAGGAGCTTGCATTGTGAAAGAGAACCCAAACTTCAAGAGGTGATTCTGGGAGATTCGGAATGATTTTTGAGCCAAAAAAATATAAAGAGAAATAATTTTCAGTCCCCTACATGGTGGTAAAATAATATTCATCCTAAACCCCATGCATTTTTATAGGCAACTCATTCTTTTCAGGAACATTTTGTAAATTTGAGATAAAATGATGTTTTTGAGAGGTTTTTAATAAGAATAAAGAGATCATACCCATCCCATCCTTCTCAAAATTTCATTTCCATTCAATTTCATGTAAATAAGTGTGGGAATAGTCATACGGGGCTCAAGTTATGTCTATTTCAAGTTGCCGCCTAAGGTATTATGTTCAACAGTTAGTGAATTTTTTTAAGGACATGTGGTAGCATGAGGCTAACGTGAAATTTTTATACATTGTCCCTTTCTAAGTGAAAAATAAGAACAAAAAAATTTTCCCCTCCCCCCTTAGGCTTTATGGTCACTCCATGTGACCCCGGTGACTCCATATAACCCCTTTGACCTATTTGACTAGCCCCCTCACCTACTTTTGCATGTGTAACAAGTGTCAACCCAAGCACGAGGCACATATTTGTGGCCCCATTGTCCCTTTACAAGGGGAAAATGGGTACAAAAAATTTCCCCCTCCTTACTTCCCCCAAGTTCTCCATGCGACCACAAAATGGCTCCTAAGTGCTTGTTTCCAACCCTTCGTCCACTTCTCTCTACCAACACATGAATGAAAAATGGAACCCTGGGTCTAAGGAGAATTTTTTTGCCCCCATTTCCCTTTTTCTTAAGGAACAAGAGGGAAAAAAATATGCACCCTCCTCCTCAAGGTTTCCAAATCTATATAAGCATCACTTCACCTTTTTTCTCTCATTCCCCCACATTCGTCCATTTGTACCCAAAACTCAGGAATTTTTTTCCATATTCCTCCATTTTTTTATCTCTCTAATTCATTGTAGCATCTCACCATGATCTCAGCACCATGATTTTGTAAAGAAAAACTAAAAAAATCCATTCTTCAGGCTCCATTTTCTTTCCAGAACGAAGGTGCACATGAAAACTAAAAAATCACATATCTAAAAAAACAAGGCATGACTTGATCCAAGAAGGATTTTACATATCTTAAAGGGCATAAAAGATCACATATCTTCTAATTTTAAGAGGCTATAAAAACCTAGGTGATGGATTTTACATGCACTGGGAGAAATTTTTACAGCGGACAAAGCCAAGTTTTCCAACACCAAATATTAATAATTTAATATCTTTTATTTTAGAGATCAGGTTGAGGAAAAACTTTGGAGGTGTAAGAAAGAGAAAAAACCCATATCAAAAAAACTGATTTCACCAAATTTTGAGGTCCAAAAATCTAGTTTATAAAATAGTAAGCTCCCACACAAACATTTACTATTGTTAGTAAGATCTCATATTGAGTAATTTTGGTAAAGCCAATTTGCATAGGGAGCGATGTCCAAAAGGAGAATTAGAGTGATCAAAGTCAGAAAGGGTGAGAAATCTCCATTTTCTAAAAATAGTAAACCCCTTTTTGGGTACAGAGAAGTGCCTTGGCCACCATGAAATTCAATTTCACATGTATCAAACTGTTATCATCCCTTTCTTCTAAGTTTCTAGATGTGGGGGAAATGATGTCACTTAAATAGATCTCAATGATCTCATAGGACACATGGTCAGTGATTCCTAATCATGGTCATCCATGTCCTCGAGATGACATAATTTTCATGGTTTCATGGTCTAAGTGATTTTTCTAGTTTCTTATTTCACAACCATAATTAGTCACCAAGGAATGGTTGTGTTTCATGGTTTGGAAAGATTGTTTCATACTACAGAATGAGGCATCCTTCATCGTTTCAATAATGTACTCATCATTTCTCATCCCTTGTATGGGAAGGTGCATCATTCTATGGAGAAATATTTTTCAATAGTGTGGCCATGTAGTAGAAGGTATCAGATATTGGTTTCCATCCCCAACTTCTTTGGAATGGACCTTTGTGAGTAATGTGTGTTGTCATCAAGGTGGTCATTAAATTGTGTTTCTAATACACTCAGTTCAAGGTGTCCATGCATCATCCAAAGGAGGTTTCTCATGGTGTACAAATTTCAAGGAACCACAATTCATTGCATGGACCATTTCATCAGTTTATCATTAAGGCCAATCTTCAGCAGAGGTGACATCTTCATCAAATTTATTCTTCCCTCTCTTCTCTCCTTTTTTCTCCTCTTCTCTACCCCCTTTCTAATTTCATTATGAGTAATCATGACATTCGTATTGTTCATTTAAATGTGACTTTAGAAAACATTGTAAAAAGTCACTCTTAATTAATAAAAGGGGACTTAATTTCATCCCTAGAGATTCAAAAAGTCTCATGTTGTAGAGGACAACATGAAAGGTCATGTGGGGGTTAGGTGAAGAGACTTCTTAGTTCTATAAATTATAAAGGCACCCTAGTTAATTTTGTGTGCACATGAGAGAATATCACTTGTGAAGAAACAAAAGAGATAGCTATTTCTTCTTTCCCCCTTTCTCTATGTTCTTCTTGTTCTCACTATGTACAATTTTTCCAAATCATCAATGAAGAAAGGAGTTTGTTTCCTTTTTTGAAAAGAATATTTTTTAAACTTTGTGTTTTTGATCTTACCTCATTTTGTTACAAATTGTAAAAAAATTTCTTCTATATCTATGTGTGTTGAATTACTCTTATTAATGGTTATAGGCATCTAATTTTCTACCTACAATATTAATCCTCTCTCTCTTTTTTCCTACTCCACAAAAAATTCCTTGTAAGCAAGTACAAGCTTTCTCTGTAGGCTCATTGGAGTGTCCCTGTTGGATCCTTGGCCATCAAGCCACCATTTATTTTAATTTCACGCACGCATAATAACTACATAACCCAAGATGAGGAAGCTTGAGTCCCGGTTACATTGGCAGATATCCATAAATTTCTCCACCTGAAAAATTTTCTCGCCAACATTTTTTAGCACCCACAATGGGGAATACTTGGCAACAATCTGCACCCAAAATAAAATCACAAGAAAATAATAAAAATTTATATATTCCTAAAATATAAACTATCAATAATTGAAAGAACATAAAAATATTTGATTGAAATCCATTTCTACAAAACCCAATATTGATCCCTATGAATGAACCTATCATTCATATTCCATAAGTGTCCTTTCATATTACCATTGTAATATTTTCCCAAACCTAGTTGACAGGAGATATACCAAGATGAATATACTAAGAGGAATTGTTGGTCCCACTTTCGAGACTTTAAAAAATAAGAAAGAAAAAATCATAGATAATCCATATTTCTTCTCTCTAACCTCTTCTCCATTTAAATATTCAATTGGTACCCATGGAAATCTTATTCAAACTCCTATCGACACTCCTACAAATTCTCCCATTTTCTAATCACTATTGAACATCAAATTCCCTAGCGAAGAAGAAATATAACTAGAAGAAGAATTAGGAGATGATTTTGTAGAAGGAGAATCCAAAATTGAAGTTGAATCAGGAATTAATGGAATAGTAGAAGATAGAGGAAAGACCCCAACCCATTTTTCCATAGAGAAGGAATACAAGACCACTTGCTCCTATACCCCCTCTTCATGAACTACCAACAGGTTCTCACAAGAACTTTCTGAATTTCAAAGGTGACGACACCCAAAATATTAAAGAACACATCTCTTCCTTAACCACATCATGTGGATATCTTGGAATCAAACACAAAGACATGGTGGTAAGATTTTTTGTGGAATCACTCCAAGAAAAATCAGTTACACAATGGTGTCTACCTCTCTACCAGCTAGATCAATCACCTGCCTATGATGATATCAAGACTACCTTAGAAGAAACTTTCAAATCAACCAAATAATGTTAGGATATCTTAGTACAATTGGCTCAAATGAAGAAAATATCTAACAAGACTATGAGATACTTTATAGCACGTTATGACAAGTTACTCAAAAGGATACCTATTGAAGATGTGCCTTCTTATAACAACATAAAAAGGTTCTTCATCATTTCTCAAATTTCAAACGTAGGTTTCTTTCTCCAGAGGGTTCGACCAAGGAATATTACACAAGAAAAAAGAATGGCCATTGAGGTTAAAGATGATCTCATCCTATCTGGAAAGATCAAGAATCCTACAAAGGGTAATTCCCAACATCCCAAAGATGAGAGAACCAGATCCGTTTCTACATAGAGGTTAGTAAATGAAATGAACAAGTATTGAAGAGAGTAATTTTTCCAACTGAGAATCCCATCAAAAGTCACTAATAGAAAATCAAATCACAGCAACACCCCAAAGGCTTTCCTTAGAATATCCCATCTGTCAATACAAGTTGGAGACCTCAATAAGGATGAGGAACAGGATTGAACAAGAAATTGAAGATGATGAATTCCCTAGAGATTGAAGAGCTTGAGTATTATGCATACATGAGATATTATGAGTACTTTGGATGCAATGAAGATGATGAAAAATATGCACCCAGTTTCTCAAGTGTGGTATTCACCCATTCTCTATCTCAAAAAGAAGCTTCTTCCTCCATTAGTGTAAAGAAGAATAATGTTGAAGATCCTCCCATGAAAACTATGCAAAATAAAATAATTAGCTGAGGATCTCCACTTCCACCCTCTATGGAGTCTACATTGGAGAAACCCAATCCCCTATCAAGCAAGAGGTCACCTATTATTCCAAGTAATTATTCCCATGCTCCTTTTATACCTAACTCTTCTCTTATAGAATCTATCCCTTCAAAATCCTCTAATGTACCTTCAAATTCAACCTCATTTTCCTAAACATCCACTCTCACTTCCAATCCTATCTTGACTTAAAAAATAGTATACCTTTATCCCCCCTGAATTTACATCTACTCCATTTGGTTATGTTGAACATGTAAAGAGGACCAAAGTTCCTATGATTACTGAAATTGAGTATTTTTTAACAGACCTGAAGAAATTTAAGAGGTTGTTCGATGTTGTCTAGAGTGGTTGTCCAAATTCCAACACTATTAATCCCAATCCTAAATTCATATTACCAAAGCCACCTACACTTCCATCATAGAACATTCTTTCTTTTATTTCATCAAAGACCAATTAGCTTTGTCCTTTATATGATTCCCTTATCATCAAAGAATACATACCAATTAATTGCACCATAGATTCATGAGCCTCTAATAATGTAATTCCTATGAAGTTCGCCAATTCCCTAATACTCACCATGAATATGGATAGTGATTCTTGTTACTCCATGGTTTCAAAGGAATTCCCACTTGTAGGGAACGTCAAAGATTCACAAGTGGATCTTTCTGAATTTCCAGATAAGAAATTTTCAATGACTATCTTGGTAACATACATCCCATCTTTATTTGGAATGTTGCTAGGTAAAAAAATTCTATCAAGATTTGGGAGGGAAAATCCAGATGAGTTGGTCTTCTAAAAACATACCAGTTAAAGGAGATATGGAGAAATTTCTTCCTGTAAAAAAGATAAGATATATAGTGTAAAATTAAGGAAGCCCAGAGATAACATATTATATCAAAATAGCAAGAGGATGAATATTTTTGTAATAATAGCAGAGGAGGATTATATTCCCATATAAATAGGACCAAATATCCCTTCTCGATGAGGTATTTATCTTGAAAATGTGTTGAGAATTTTTTAGTCGTAAGAAGATAGCCTCGAGTTTCCGGATGATGTGAGCCATGAAGAAGAGGAGATGGATCTTGATGAATGTCAATTGTAGAAATCAGCCAATGCATTTATCCATGATGAGGAGGTTTTCTCATTTCCATTCAAATATGAATATTCTCTCAATCATGTCATCCATGAATAATAAAATCCTTCTCATGATGACCATTTGAAAGATTTGAAGGAAGAGTCTTTGGAAGAACTCTTGAGAGCTTTAGGAGAAACATAAGATCCTGAACTAAGTCATGAAATCCTAATGCAACCTCAGAATATGAAGTACAAATGTGAATCCAATTTGGATTCTGAAACAAATTTTAAGGTTGTTCATGATAAAATAAAGCAAGACGAAAAATTGGATGCCCATCCTGAGCCAATGGATGATAGATGTAATGATGAAGTCGAAGTTTTCTCCTTTCTATTTGAAGATGTTTCTTTTTTGATGAAAAAGTTAAGACAAAGAGTTTTGAGGTCCTTGAAATTGAGGCTCTGTTTGTTAAAGAAATAGTGGAATGGAATGAGGCTCAGGATGATGAAGAAAATACTCTAAATGGTTTCCTTGAATTCCAAAATGAAGAGCCTTCAAATGAATGTAAGGGTGAAAGGACTCTGTGTTGGCTCCCAAATTTACACCCCTAGGGGAAAGGGGATTTAGATGTGTGGAAGAGGTTGGGTGTTAGATGGGGACCCTCATGATGTGTTGTTTAGTGGGGGGAAGTTCTCCCTCTGGTCGCTCATCCACCCTTCCTGAGGGAGTGATGGGGAGGTACCCAAAAATAGGGTTCGGATGTGATCCCTACTACTTTTGACTCTACCGAAGTCAGGGTAAGAGGACCTAAGAGTTTGGTAAGGGGTATACATAATTTGGGGTGTAGAGTCAGGATAATGGTCTAAGAACTCTGAAAGGGACATATCGGGACTGGGTGCAACCACTAAATACACCACTCACTTGAAGGAGAGGTCGCCAAACAATGTAGACACTCAGGGACCTGACACGGACTGCGAAGGGAAAGTGGTTGTCTGATCCGAGATTTTGTCCCAAAGTTTTAATGCATGAATTATGTGTGATCTGATGATAAGGGACTTTGAATCAGAGGCGAGAACAATTGTAACAACCTTGAATTTCAAGACCCAATTTAGTAGATTTTTTTTAAATTTATTTAACAACATATAGACATTCCTCTGCATTACAAAACAAATTACTAGCTTCAGCTAGTTAATGCAGCAAGTCTTATTATCTTAACAATAAATAGACATTCCCCTGTATAATTAAATCAGATAATTAGATAAGGCTATCTCATGCAACATGTCATAATTAATTAATCCATCTTATAACATTTTGATAAACCTTGTGCAGTTGTAATGGTTAATATATCCATGTTCTCCACGATCATCCTTAACATTCATTAGAATGTTCAAGCCTCGCTTGGTTTTACTAATCTGTAGTAGTGAGAAGATGTGACTGATGCTCTAGTGTCTACCTAGAGTTTCACTTAGTAAACTACATCCTACATCCTACACTTTGGGATTTGAGGAATCACGGTGATTAGATAATGTACCCAGCAAGCACATTACTTTGGCCAAAGTTTTCAAGTTGTACTATGTACGCTTAGTATAGATGAGTGCACAACCCGTCTAAACTTGTCTTCCCATCACCTCACAAATATCTCATCACAGTTATCTAGATTCATTACTCTTAGTCCATTAACTTAATGAATTATAGTTCATTTGTTTAATTACCTAGGATAGAAGGATAAGGTTACGAAGTGATTATCAACTCGTTGCCCCTTTCATACATTCTAACATTTTGACAGATAAAGTGTAATAAAACTTTAGTCAATATTTTCGATAGGTCCTACTAGACTAATTTAATCACAACAAGATTAACTTGTTTTTACCCTCCTAGTTAAGGCATTATTGATATCTTTAGGACTGCCCCTTTCACCTTTATTTATTCTAGGCTAGGTAATGCCACTTAAGTTGTATCTCTTACTTTGTAAGGTAATTATCCTCTTGGTTATGATCATGTTTCTTAGGTGTATTAATTTACCATAAAATATTAAGTTCATCATTCTTTACTTTAGAGATATTTCCTTAAAAATTGAACTTGACTTTCAACTATAATGTTCAAGATGTGTTCCCCCTTAATTATTATTCCCAAAAATCAATTGAGGCATAATTATATCTTGGCGTGGTTATCAATAAAAAATATTATAGTCATTATTAAGTATAGACTGGATTAATATCGCTCCTTGTTTGAGGCTAATTCCCTATCTTGATTAGACCTCCATTCCCTTAGTATATATTCTAGACCCAATAAATTTGTAGTTATGGAGTGCACTATTTCATTTCATATCTTGATTACATTACTTTCAATTTTACTTCCCGTAATGAAATTTAGGAAAATACCAAGACGATTACTCATATTCAACATTCTTACTTAAGAGATAAGAATAATATTTTTGCAAGTTAGACCATTTAGAAACAACCTTTAAACTCATTTTTGAGCCATATGTTTTGACCCGATTTATCTTGATACAGAAGTAGATTTATACACTTTCTTATAGCACATCTTAGTATCCTAGCTCATCTAGATTGATTCATGAAATGTATGTTTTAATAACCACAAATTCTTTAAAGGGATTCATTTAATCATCTCAAGGTCCTCCCATCATATTGTGTTAGATCATAACCTAAAATGTTATAAATTTATAGATAGCTTTATTAATAAATAACTCCATTTTTAGTTCATAACTATTATCATTAGAAGCACAAAATATTTAATAAAAAGTCTCTTTATCTTGACATAACAATCGTTTCATTTTCTAACCACTCATGGACATAAATAATACATTCACAACACTACCATGAATTTGGTACAAATCCATTCTTCACTTTATTAATACTTAACAACTTACGTCCACTAAGGACAATTACAAGAATTGTTTGCCAAGGAAAATACATATATCCAATAGTACATTTACAATTGGATCTAAGATCCATATTACAACATTCAATCAATGCAAAATTCCTCAGGTCGGAGTGAAACGATCCAACCAAACTTATTTAACCTGTGACACTATAAGTTTGAGGGGTGGCAGTTCAATGAATTAGCAAGAGTAATCCTACTTGCTACTCTAAGTTTTGAATCTTAATTAAATTGGTCTATTAAACTAACTTATTCACCTCGTAGTAGCAATGCTTCTGCAGCAGTTAGGGAACTAGAATTCTTTAGGCAATCCCAAAGTTGGCAAGAGAAGAGACGCATAAATATATGTGCAGTGCCCCCGAAGGTACACTCTACACATGTTTCTTCCACCTCTTTTATCGATAGTTGTGCAATTGATGGGGGTAGCACCGGTTTCTGAACTGTTTCAGATCCATTTTTATTACACACACAACAACATTCCAATCAAATAATTTAACATGTAAGGATCACGGAAATAAAATCTGGTTTGCATCAAACATTGTTTCAGTTTAGTTTCTCATAACATAAAAGTCAAACATATATATTTTCACCCAAAAAATGGCTAAGTATGGATTTCTGAAAAAATTTCACCAAAGTTTCCCCTTGTATTTTTCACTTTTAAAATTTTCCAGCAATTCAAATTAAATCATACAGGTACATGAATGAAATAAATGCTTAAAAATAAAAGGTGTGGATCAAGTGATCCAACCCTCCAAGCTGGAAAATCTTGGGATATGAAAGGAAAATGAAATATATCTAAACAAAGGAAACATATATATCTAAACAAAGGAAACATATATATCTGGGTGATTTTATGGCAATGATTTTACTTTTTCGGCATGCTTATTTCATAATTATTTGTTCCTGCAAGAGATTTACCATCTTGACTAGCTTATTAGTAAGAATTTCATTTTCTTTCAATTCACAACCAATAACGAGTTGAGTTACATGCAACATTTAGAAGAGAAGTAAATCATTCCAACCCAACTCATTCAAAATTTTCAACCGTCAATAATACAACAGCCAAGAATATCACTTTTTACTGAATTAAAATATTTCAACACCAAGAAAAGAGCAACACTTGGCAAAGATAACAATCCCAAGTCATTTTTTACTTCCAACAATTAAATAAATTACCAAAACCGATATCATTCATAGTCATCACTATTTTTTTGCAAAAAAATCAAAAATAGAATTCCAACTTCGATATTTTATTTCCAGCAGTTAAATAATTTACCCAAATTGATTTCATTCACATCCAGCACTTATTTTTTATAAAAATCTCAAAGATAGAATACCCAAACTGATTTTCCATTTCCAATAGTTAAATAATTACCAAAATCAATTTCACAGCTAGCACTTATTTTTTTACAAAAATCTCAAAGATAGAATACTCAAATCAATTTTTCATTTTCAACAATTAAATAATTTACAAAAATCGATTTCATTCACAGCCAGCACTTTTTTTTTTACAAAAATCTCAAAGAAAGAATACCCAAATCGATTTTTCATTTTCAGCAGTTAAATAATTTACCAAAATCAATTTCATTCACAACCAGCACTTTTTTTTGCAAAAATATCAAAGATAGAATACCCAAATCAATTTTTCATTTCCAACAGTTAAATAATTTACCAAAATTAATTTCATTCACAACCAACACTTATTTTTTTTTTTGCAAAAATCTCAAAGATAGAATACCCAAATCAATTTTTCATATTTAGCAATTAAATAATTTACCAAAATCAATTTCATTCACAGGGAGCACTTTTGTTTTGCAAAAATCTCAAAGATAGAATACCCAAATCAATTTTTCATTTCCAATAGTTAAATAATTACCAAAATCGATTTCATTCCCAGCCAGCACTTATTTTTTTACAAAAATCTCAAAGATAGAATACCCAAATCGATTTTTCATTTTCAGCAGTTAAATAATTTACCAAAATCACTTTCATTCACATCCAACACTTATTTTTTTTGCAAAAATCTCAAAAATAGAATACCCACTAACAACAAAAGTATGCAATAAAAAAATCAGACAAGGAACTACATTCCTGCAATTTTCTTCACATTGCAACCACAAACAAAAATGGAGAAAGAAGAAAGACCCATCAAATTATAAATCGAAACAAAGGGGAGCAAGGAAGAAAACCCTTTCCTGCAAGTCATTTTTCTTTTGTTTAATTTTCTTCCAAACCAGTTGAAAACCTTAGCTGATTTTTTCTGGTGCATAAGCTCCAACTTCTCCAATTCAATCACACTTCCACAATGCACACTTCAATTGAAATTAAAAAAAAAATTGAATAAAAATGCCTCCACCCTCACATACACACAAATTTTTACAGAGTGTCTCCAATATGGAAGCTCTCTCATAAGGTCGAATGCCAAATAAATTCCCAAACACATATTTTTCTTCTTTTCTCACCAATCCCCAAAAAAAATGTAATTCACATTTATTCTCCTTACCCACCATCTGCCAATTGGATGGAGAGAATTCTCATGCCTTCATGGGTGGGGACTCTCTTTTCTTTTTATTTTTCTTTTTAAATCAAAATTTTCATATTCAAACAATAGTCTAAGTATCTCCAAATATGTGTGGGTAGGAATTTTGTTAATATAACATTGCTTTTCGAAAGTTAAATTAAATCTTTCTCATCCATGGGAATGTCCACTATGGTTGATATATTATAATCATTTAAATTTTGACCACACTATGGTATTTAATGCCATTTCCAACATGAGCTCCAAAACAAATTATATACATATATTGAATATTCACGCTTTTATAGTGTTAAGTAACCGCATTCCAATTTTTGTAGTCAAAACCATATAATCAAACATTACTTATCGATTCCCATGGGTATGAAAATATGCCCCTGATATTCTAATGATGGTAATTTTAAAATAAGCCACAAATTAATGCTATAATGCCATTACACCAGCTTATAAGCCTAAGAGTTTTTTTCCATAACACTACATCTCAAAAACAATTTCCGTAGTCATGAAATAATTAAATAATGACGTAATCTGAACCGGAAAACGAAGTTCCGTAATTATAATCAAAATGCATTTAATACTTATAATATGCAACATTTAATTATTCGAAAGACAAACATTTTCCATTACTCGTACTTATCTGAATAATTTAAATGCCGAAAAAGGGTTAATTAGTGGGATGTTACAACAAGTAAGATATATTAAGTCGATAACGTGTTCTCCTGGGTGGGTTAGTTGAATATGAGAGAGGTGATTCGGGACACGTGAGATGAGTTAAGGTTTTATTGAAAGTTATATTATATTTTTAGTAGGGAAGAAGGGGATATTGATAGAAAGAAGGGAGAGAAAGGGAAAGATCCATGAAGGAAAATGAGGGGAAATTGAGAGAGAAAAAGGCCAACCATCATCTGTCTTTGTTACCCTATGAATGCTTGTGAAGGAAATAAATGTGCCCCTTGTATGGAAATTATTTAGCAGGAAAAGCTCCGATAGAAACATATCTAAATTCCTGACAATCCAACTCAATATACCTAAGGTAGGATCATCTCAAGAAATATCATGCTAAATAGTCTCGATCAAGGGACCCCAAAGAAATTACAAGTTATACCCCCAAACCCTACTTAGTCCACAGGGATATTTTTATAGGCTTAAAAAGTGAGGCTTTCAAGCACCCCCGGAAAACATCAAATACTCACACCCTTACTAGATGAGATCTAAACAAGTGCAGGATATGTTTTAAATTGAATTAAAACAATGATTCACAAAGAATTATAACAAAATACACATATCACTTCCACCTTCAAAATCATTTTGTAAAGAAAAAATAAGTGTCATGAATCTAAATGAATTCATCAGGTAGAAACCATTAAACTTAGGAAAAGACAAGGGAAACATAAATTAATGCTCTCAAAGCCCGTTAGTGATTGTATATATGCAATCATATTAACAAAAATTTATGATAATTGAGTCACATAGAGAAAAATCTTCATCACAACATAGTTCCTTCCCTCTGGTTCACAATGCCTCTGTGAATTCCCACCAAAAATTTCACCTCTAAGGGCCTCTCACCATTTTCACCCTTTTTTCCAAGAGAAAAACCCCTCCTCTTTCCTCCTCTCCTCCTCTCTTTAAAATATCCCTCTTGCTTCTTATATATCACCTTATGTTTTTAGGGTTTTAGAGAATATTCCTCAGATACCCAAATAAATTGCCGATGCACTCAACTTCTCGGGGCCGCCATGAAACTACAATTGATTACTCACAAATAGTCTTCAATTCTGCCAACTATTTCCGTGTCTTACATACATCATTAATGACACAACCAAATATTTTCCAAGTCATATCACATTTAAAATTTAAAATTTAAAATTTCCACATGTGTATAATCATGATGTGGCTAGAAAGGTTAATGTGACAAGACATTCTTAAATTAGGCAGGAAATTCATCCTTTTTGGGTGACACGTTCCCCATAAATAATTTATCTTTATTTAAATCTCTACACGTACCTGATAATTCGAAATTTGATATGGAATTAATAAGTGAAATGAAAATCCTTACCACACCATTTCCACCATCCATGTCTATTTAAACAGTACCAACCTTTTCCATTTCATCACTTATCTATTTGAGATTTGTTTGTAGAATTTTAAAAAACATTTCCTTTCTTGTCATCCCCTTTCACTTCAATATTCCTAGAAATGGCTTCATCTTGCTTAAGATAAAATCCATCAGAGGAAGAATTGGCCCATTGGGCCAATTCATTCAACTTTCAGGGATAAACAAAGCTTTGATTTTCTAGGTTTTTAGTGTACCAAATGCTAGGGTCAATCCTTAGAATTTCCTTTATCAAGCTAACCTATTTTTTGTTTCATTAATTGCTTGGCCAAAATGTGCCCTTTTTTCCCAGTTTTCCAAACCCTACACTTTCACCTGGTTTGCCCAGAGTTCCATTTAGATCCCAATTCCCTGAGGAACCACTAGTCTCATCATTTCCCACATGTTCATAATGACCATTGGCACATGATGATGACCTACTATGCCCCTTCTCTTCTGGAAACAAAGCTCCACTTTTCCACTCAACACCAGGAATTAAACAATGAAGTTCCATCCTCAGATGGTCATACGAGATAAACAGAGGAACAACTTGTGGCTTTGGAGTCTGCCATGGAAGATATTAAATATTTGATTGGCCTAAATGCATTTCAATCCAAAAAGAGGAATTCCCTTCCTGACATCAAAATTTGTGATGCGGCCCAAGTTCTAGAGGCCCACCCTACTAGAGGTCGGCACACCAAAGCATATGAAAGGGGAGGGCTTGGTCTACGTGAATGGGTGAACTTACCTACGTGGAGGAGAGAGATGGTTAACATCTTAAATAGGCAAAGGATGAGTATCCCTGAATTACGTGAGAAGGGGGTGTTGAGGGGTTTGACAGGGGGACATACAATTTGTCTTCAGCATCATGGCCCATGAGGAATTCATCCGCTGTCACGACCAGTTTCTAAGAGGTGCCCCAAATGTTACTACAACAATGGAATTTTAATATATGTACCGCCACCCCTGGGATCCGATCCATGTTTTTATGTATCTAATAAATACATATATATGTGCCACCATATCCATGTTTGAAATGTATCTCGTTTTTATCATTTTGTTCATATATTAATATAGTGGAGGGCTAGGGCCCTTTAAATAGAACCCCCATTTTTCTACTGTAAGTGTTGCTTTGGATCATTTTTCTATATATCATGTTCAACTTGTTAATTCATTTGAGCATTCAAGAACATTCTTGCACTTCCTTGTTTTCTCATTTGAAAATAAGAACAACCTCGAAACTGACATTCTATTTGGCTTTCATGTATTAGTGTACACTTAACTACATAGAAACATGGGAGAGAGGAGGTCTTTGTCACTTTTCTCATCCATGAAGTGGGAAAAACTATATTTCTTTATCCTTTTTCTATTTTCAATTTTTAGGTTGGATCCAAAACAACACTTGCAAATTACATCAAAGCCAAACAAAAGTAAATCAAGCCCCAAATCCTGAAATGTGATTCACTTTAAACAACTAAACAAGGGCATCTTCTCGAACACCAAGGAGGAAATGTTTTTATATCATTTTTGGGTGGGACCCAGAAGTGAATATCACCTACCCATATTTATGAGAGGGATATAACCCGAATCAGAGTTCCGAGGGAGCTTGAAAGTTACTTATTAGTTTAGGCCATACAACTCTAGAAATATTTAGCATCGGGGCTTCGAGGATAAATTGTATCCATCATATTCACATTTTAGTCAAGCATTCCCGAGATCCTGACTTTTCAGTAACCCTTCAATCTATGATGTACCTTGAGTATGTAGAATCTTCAAGAACTTATTGTGGTGAAGGTAAGACCAACTACACAAATCATCCATTCGTCCATAACACCCATAATAAGAAAAAAAAATACACCTCAGAATTGATCCCCTATTAATCTATCTCCTTCGAGAAATGTTTTCAAATGGGAAAAAGATCTGAAATTAGGACAAATATATTTGGGTACCAACATCGGCTCTAGCATGGGGATGGATTCCCCCTACAGGTGTCCAAATCATACCAAAAAAAATACTGAAAGAATAAGATCATTCGCCTATCCATTGGGCAATAGAGTCAATAGAAAATATTTTTTAAAACTGTAATTCACCACCATGAGAGAAAAAACCAACAACCAAGACACCAATAGAAACCCCAAAAAGGAAAAATCACACCACTATACACTATAAAAGAAAACCAGTGAGGTCTAAAGACCCAAAAAAATTTACCGCAACCCACTGGGATACCATACGATACGCCTTTGTCTCATCTGGATACACAAGTTACCACACCAACTCTTAAAATCAATGATCACAATCACTTTAACTAAAACACTTGTCATCAACTGATTTCCATCATCTAGGAACCCCTCATCTTATAGGAACAAACTTATGTCTCCATTTAGAACTGTAACTCTTCTCTTCCACCCTTAGCATAGTTCAGTCATATATAATTCCCTTTTCACAACAAACCATATTATACATCAATCCAATGACCTGCATATGTTCCTTAATATGTCTGATAAACCTATCTCTTTCCAAAGTAGAAAATTTTCCATTTATCCAATTATTTTTAAAATTGACATATACATCAAGACGATGGTCAATGGACTCACCTATGTTTTTATTTACCATACCTACTTTTGAAAAGAGATCGTCTATTTCCATTGCATTTTTCTCCATAGGCAGGGGCTGACACCAAACTCCATACACACATCAGTCTCATTTTTTGAAGGGAAGGAACTGACCTCTATCCCTTGCTTCATAGGCAACTTAGTATTAACATCTTCTAGGATCAAAATCAAATCACTAACCTTATACCTTTCATCAACTGACATAACACTCTCAATATTGTTATATAAATGATATTCCTCTTTAACCAAGGTCATGACACCCTCTTCATGGACATGTGAGGATATCAACTCATCATCATTCTCATTTTATGGAAACTTATATGATAATCTGATATGTTTCTTGTGTTCCACTATTATATCAAGTAAAACACATTTGTCTTCTATTGAGGGGATATTTCCATTATATTTGGCAATAATTTCAATATTTACCAAAACAAGATCATGACCAAATGAAGTGCAACCTATGTCTGAAACCAATGCATCAAAACCTTTGGTTAACTCCTAATATACCCTAGAGAGAGTATCCTAGAATTCATCAAAATTTCAGGAAAGTATAAGGTTAGCAGAAGACACCCCAACATTCTACTTTATAGACCTGTGTAATAGATCCTTGTCTTTTATGCCCAATTTCCCATTGTCAATGCTAAGCACATTATTCTCCACACAGGGGGCATGGGGCATAAATCATTTGTCATACCAGACACAAGTAAAATCAACCTGATCATTCTACTTAATACAATCAATTAATTAGTGCATTAAGGGTTAACACATGTCTCATCATGTTATTTTCTTTATTCCTGAAACACATGAACCTTCTTCCTTCAACTGAGTATAAGGCATTCTCATCATCTTCATAAAATAAAGAAGCAAGGTCACCACTGAATTGTTCTACAAATAAATTTACCATTTCTACCCACAATTAAACAGGGACTTGAGGTAAAGAATTAAACCATTCTCTAGCATCTCCTTGCAGTGTTTTCACAAGTAGCCTCATAAAAATATTTTCACATCTTACATGGTATTCATGCATTGTTTCCTTAAACATAGCAAGATGTTGTTCCATAAAAGTATTACCATATTCTAGAGACATAGGCAATTTGAGTCTGATCCCAATGGGGATTTGATGGGGGTATCCACATATTTTCTCAAAATCTAAGGGTTTGAATAAAACTAGCCTAAAACGGATTTTAGAAGGGAGAAAACCCTCACCACTATCACAGATACCCATGGAACACCTCACAAGAAACTAACTCTTACAGATAAATCCTCATCATATAAAGTCTAGATGACACAATGGTAACCACCACATAGAGTTGAAACAAGCTACATATTTAGTCAAACCTTATCAAAATGAAAAACCTCTGGTCTAGTACAACCAAAAGGATAATGGAATTTCCACCACAATAATAACTCTAGAAAAAATAAATCGCATATGACATTACAAAAAATTCACCGATCAAAACACATTTCCAAATATCTTGAGAATTAACAAAAAAATGTTAGATCAAGAAACCAAATGAGTATCAGAAGTTCAGAGTCCTCAAAAATGGCACTAGAAAGGTGTTGGCTCCCAGATTTACACCCATGGGGAAAAGGGATTTGGATGTGCGGCAAAGGCCATGTGATGGAAGGGGACCCTCATGATGATTCATCTTAAAGTCAGGGGAAGTTCTCCCTCCGGTCGCCCATCCACATTTCCCAGGGGAGTGATGGGGAGGTACCCAAAAAATGGGTGTGGCTGTGATCCCTGCTACTTTTGACTCTACCCAAGTTAGGGTGAGAGGACTTGAGAGTGTGGTCAGGGGTATATGGAATTTGGGGCACAAAGTTGGGATAATGGTTTGAGAAATCTAAAAGGGATAGATCGGGATTTGGTGTAACCACTAAATGCAATGCTTGCTTGAAAGAGTGGTCACTGAAAGATGTAAACACTCACAGACACGACGTGGACTACGAAGGGTAAGTGGATGTCTGACATGAGATTTTGTCCCAAAGTTTTAATGCATGAATTATGTGTGATCTGTTATAAGGGATTTTGAATTGGAGGTGAGAACAAACAACATATATTAAGTCAATAACATGTTCTTCTGAGAAGGTTAGTTGAATATGATTGAGGCAATTTGGGAACCACGAGATGAGTTAAGGTTTTATTGAAAATTATTTAATATTTTTAGTAGGGATGAAGTGGATCTCAATAGAAATAAGGGATAGAAAAGAAAAGATATATGAAGGGAAATGTGGGAAAATGGAGAGAATAAAATGCCAACCATCATCTTTCCGTGTTACTCCATGAATGCTTGTGAAGGACATAAATCTTCCCCTTGTATAAAAATTGGTCTGGAAGGATAGCTCCATGCAGATCAATATCTAAATTCTTGACAATCTAGCTTAGTATACCTAAGGCGAGATCATCTCATGCGAGATCATGCTAAATAGTCTAGATCAAGGGAGCCCCAAGAAATTACAAGTCATACCCCTAAATCTTTCTTAGTCTGTAGGGAGATTTTTGCAGGATTTAGAAGTGAAGATTTCAAGTACCCATAGAAAACATCAGCATGATGATTATTATAAACATTATATATATATATATATGCTTTATGTTGATGTATTTGACGTAGTTATATCATTGATGCTATCCAGGATATGTGATGTTTAATCATTTGATTATATATAGAAAATGAAAATTTTAAATGATGATAGAATGGTTGATTTAATTTATAAAATGATATAGTCGCTATTTCGATGTTGTGTTATGCAGTTATACTTACGATGCTTAGATTTATATTATATTATTTTTGAGCATTCTGATATGGCCACGAGGCCGAAGGAGGTATTTGTATTTTGCAGGCTATTTTATATCACAACAGACATCGGGGGGATTGGAGACTAACCACAATGGAATTTTGGATGGATTCAACATGGTCACCATGGCAACTAGTCGTTTGCATGTGGTTTGTTGTTGGGGGGTTCCCATGGGGGGAATCACCTTTATATGTGACCATGGGGGTTTGTGTGTGTTAGTATGTGGTCCTTTTATTGTTATCTTGCATGTGTTTTATTTGTGAATGTGTCCATTCCTTTATTTAAATAGAATGTGAAAGATAAATTTAAATAAGACTTGCTTAAATATAGTTATTGATGTGTTGATCCTTGCATTTAATGTGTGTAAGAGAGTTGATCTTTGGAGTATAAAACACTTCACCATCTTGAAACTCGGATTTGTACTTGGAGGGTATTTTCGGAAGCTTGTGGGACAAGCTAAACTTGTCCCACACCCATTAAAAGCTTCATACCAACTTTATCTTGATTGGAGTGTTTACTTTTGCCTCTTAAATGCATTTTTGCTTGTCAATCTTGCTTGTGTAAGTGTACTTTCTTACAAAAATTTAATTGGCTGTCCTTGAGGTGTAAGTGGAGGCTTGCAAGTAAAGTCGATTTGATTGGCATGAAGACTTTACATTCCTTTTTGGTTTTCATTTTTGGAGAGAGCTGGAAAGAGTCACATTTTTTCTCTTCTTCATTCTTTTTGTTGTTTTGGAGCTGCATGTTTTTTTGGAAGCCAAGGGAGTTCTTCTCTTACTGGAATGTTGCTGTTAGATTGTCTATATGGCATTAGAGAGAGATGTTGTTTTTTTGACTGTCATTTCACCTCCATTCAAGCTTGATATTGGACTATCTTTTTGGCATTTGAAGTTGCTGTTTTGAATCTGTTTTGGACTATCAAGTTTTGGGGCTGCATTCATTCAAGCTTGTTGTTGGACTGTCCTTTTGGGCATTCTTGAAGCTGTTTTTTAGACTTTTTGGTGGACATTCAAGTGACTGTTCACTACATTCTTGGCATTCAAGCTTGTTTTTGGACTGTGATTTGGGCATTCTTGTTGTTGTTTTGAGGACTGTTTTGGTGGACATTCAAGTGACTGTTGGGGCTGCATTCTTGGCATTTGAAGCTGTTGTTTTTGAACTGTGATTTGGGCATTCTTGTTGCTGTTTTGAGGACTATTTTGGTGGACATTCAAGTGACTGTTGGGGCTGCATTCTTGGCATTTGAAGCTGTTGTTTTTGAACTGTGATTTGGGCATTCTTGTTGTTGTTTTGAGGACTATTTTGGTGGACATTCAAGTGACTGTTGGGGCTGCATTCTTGGCATTTGAAGCTGTTATTTTTGAACTGTGATTTGGGCATTCTTGTTGTTGTTTTGAGGACTATTTTGGTGGACATTCAAGTGACTGTTGGGGCTGCATTCTTGTATTTGAAGACTGTTATTTCTAAACTGTGAGTTGGGCATTCCTGTTGCTGTTTTGAAGACTATTTTGTGGACATTCAAATTAATATTTGGGGCTGTCTTTTCTTACTTGCAAAGGTGTTGTCATTGCTATGGCAAGGTAAGAGCTTGTTCATCTTTATACTGTTGTTTTCTTGCATGTTATTATGGAATGTAAATGTGTGTCTCTTCTCCATTTGTCTGGTTGGGTAGACTGCCTAGGGATGGTGTAGGAGAAGGCTATGGGGAATCATTATGGGGGGGCATAAGGGAATGCCATGGGCATCAGAGTTTTGTGGAGGGAGTTTTGGGTTTGGGATCCACCATGGAAAAGAAATAGCTTGCATTTCTTACTTGTGGGGGGGCATAAGGGAAAACTTGTGGGGGGGCATAAGGGAAAATTTGTGGGGGGGCATAAGGAGGGGTTGGGAGGCATAAGGTTTACGGGATATGATATGTTATATTGGTGGTATGATTATAGGTGGATGCCCAATTCCCAATTGGGAGGCATAAGAAGCTTCCCCCATAGTCCTTGCTCCTTTGGCTTGATTAAATAGAGCCTATGTGTTGTTTGATTGTGAAATACAGTGGAAATCTGTATGTGTGTCTTGGTTGTTTTGTTGTTAAAAATCTACCTATGTGTGTTGTGGAAGCCTGTGGATGTTGCCATGCATTGAACCCCATCTTTCATTGTGTTGTGGTTGGGGCTCGGGGGCCAATGACGAGAGAGGCTTCATCTCTTCATTGGATATCTTGGTTGGGCAGAGAGCGTTGCCTTTCCCCCTCTCTTCTTGTTGTGATCAATCGAAGGAAACATCTAAAGCATGCTGTTGTTTTGGAATCAGTCATGGTGTAGAGTTAACATCCATCATTGTTAGTTTACTTCTTGCTGTAATTTCCTTTACCCACTCTATGTGGATGGACTGTAACTTTCATTATATTGTAAAGATGTTGTATTGACCATGCAAGATGTATTTTGATTTGAGAAAGGGAAACAATCTTGTCTTCTTGCTGTTGAGAGAACTGTTATGGTATTGTATTTGTGCATTCATGGCATAATGAAAAAAGAGATATGTTGCTGCCTCCATTGGATTGCATTTGTCCAAGTTGATTGCTCAATCGTAATGTAACTTCATGCTTGAAAGAATGTAAAGGGATCGAGTTGTGTTTTGTATATTACATTTGAAATGATTAAAAGAATTACTTTGTTGCATCCATTGGTATGAGTTGGTGTAAGTAAGAATCATTCAAATGCATGTAATTCTCTATTTTGGAATGTTGGAAGCAAATATTGCATAAGGGAATTATGTTATTCTTGTTACTTGTCTTGTTGGGAAACGTTCAATCTATAAAGAATAAGAAGGACTTCGTTTAGATCTTGTTATCAATCATTGAAGAAAGAAGTTTGTTTTAAGCTAGCATGAAATGAATTTAAATGATGTTCTTACATACTTAAGAGTTGTTGTTTCAGTCAGTTAGAACGTAGTAATATGATCTTCCCTTACTTCACTTTGCATGTACATGCTTAATCAACCAATGAATGAACCAAACAACCCCTCAAACCGTTAAGTAATGAATGAAGTGAACCAACTAAGCCTTGCAAGACCAAAACAGACCCAAGATAGACCTGCACACTCAAGGAATTTACCTTAGAAGCTTTCAATCAAACAAATTTAACAAAAGGATTCACTCAGAAAATTGCCAGTCTTGACTGTAGGAGCCTGCAGGACTGTTTTGTAAAAATGACTATCTAAACCTCATCCAATCCTAAGTTTTATGATTTTTGTGCAAAGTAGACATCATCACCTTTCCAAAAAGTCCAATTTTATCAAAAACCAAGTTCCCAGTCAAAAGTTATAGCATTTTGAAGTTCTTGCTGCAGGTAGTTCTGGAAGATGCTACGGGCTGGCTTTGCATAGCCAGAGTTGCTACGGGCAGGCCTGGAGTTGCTACGGGTGGCTGTAGGTGCACAGCCAGAGTTGCTATGGGCAGGCTTGAAGTTGCTATGGGCAGAGTTGCTACGGTGGTTGTAGGTGCACAACTAGAGTTGCTACATGGGCAGGCCTGGAGTTGCTATGTTAGGTGCTACGGGTAGGCCTGGAGTTGCTACGGGCTGTGTAGGTGCATACAACCAGAGTGCTACGGGCAGGCTTGCAGTTGCTACGGGTGGCTGTAGGCATACAGCCAGTTGCTACGGGCTGCTGTAGGAGGACAACCAGTTGCTACGGGCTGTTGTAGGAGTACAACCAGTTGCTACGGGCTGCTGTAGGAGGACAACTAGTTGCTACGGGCTGTTGTAGGAGCACAACTGGAGTTGCTACGGGCTGGGGCCTACTACTTCAAAAGCTTATGGCACCTTGTATTTTGTACATGGAGACATCAGAAACATCAGTTTGCACAAGAGACAAGATTCACCAAAGTAAATAAGTATATTAGATCTTAATGAAAATATAAAACTAAATATATGTAAAATCATAACTTTGATCTCCTCTTGTGGTAGAATCAAACATGCGTGTGTCTTAGACTATGCTTGTGATAGTATTTAAAAAAAAACAAAAATTTATTCCTCTTTCAGCTAACTAAGCCTAGGTTAATCATAGATCTGCAGAGGGTTGGTTTTATGGGCGTTACACTTTGGTATCAGAGCAGTGGTTCAAAAGCTTGGGCCATTGGGCACACTAGAAAACTTGAGACATGAACTGTAAACCTAACACACTTTTGAATCTAAGAAAACAAACTTGTTTGAAAATTGAAGAAGAAATAAGTATGAAGAAATATTACATTACTCTGTTCATTTGAACTGCCAGAATTAAAATGATAATAAAATAATAATAAGTTGTTTGAGTTGTTGTGCTTGCTTAGTGACATTTTTTCTAAACCCGGGGTAACTAAGAATGTCAGATTAAATTGATTTTGTGAACTTCTAGTATAATGGAAACTTGGTTCCCCTTTGAAAATGTGTTGTTTTACAAGTCCTAAAACTTGATTTAAATTGTATGATGCATTAAGCCCTTTGTTGAGACCCTTCCTTATTGGAGTTGTTGGAATGATGAGTTGTATGATGTGATCCTTGTGATTGGACAGTAGTGGTTGTGTTCTGGGTCAAGAAGAGCTAATTAGAAGTTGTTTAGAGCTTCCTTCCTTGAGTGGTTATGAAAGAGGGTCTGGTTGTCAGTTTTCCATGTTGTTACCCATATGAGAGGGTGGACACTAAGTCTGGGTGTCGTCTAGGACCCAATCCTGTGTATGTGTTCTTGGAACTAACCTCGAGGTAGAGTACCCCTATTGGCGGCCATGAAAGGCTGCGGAGTGAATGTGGTGTTAACTTTTGTGTTTTACATTCGTAATCTTGTGTATTTTATCAAGGACCAACATCTTATTTTATGATTGGATTGAAGAAGCTCTGAGGATCTTTTATTTATTTATAATTCTTGCAAGAATTTTCAAACTTTGCAATGCGGCTACTTAGCCACTTTTATTGATTGTCGATGTTTCTTGGACTTTATTTGATTGATGACTCAGAGCTCATGATGTTGTTGGCTACTTGGCTAAACGTTACGTGATTCTCACTTACATGTTGTTGAGCTGGCCCTATGTTGTTTGTCTCGTAATATTTTTTCATATGGGGGTACACCCTAGGTGTCTTGAATGTCCTTTTAGGTGCTTAAAGTCATGCCTTGGTTATGGATGCATGGAACCTTGAGTGTGTCTAAGGTCTTAGAGTGACCCTTTTTGTTGCTTGACCTTGCTAGAAAGAAAGTTTGTTGTGTAGTGTGGTCTAGAGGGCAGTCTGACAGTGGTAGTGGTGATTCTATTTCAATCTGGTAAGAGCTTGACCCTCATCGGAGTAGAAGTGTTTATTTATGGGATTTTAGATTTTGTTAGGATTGGATTGCCTTTGGTTGACTGTAAATGTTACTGGAAAAGTGTTTGTTTTGATAGTGACTTTTCATCGATGGCATGTTAAATTGTATCTTGGGTTCCTGGTTGCATCATAGAAAGTTTTGACTCATGGAATGTATGCATCTTGGTAATTATGGATAGATTTAAGCCTTTCAGGTAGTGTGTTTATTTAAGTGTACTTGTTTTACTCTCTTGACTTATAAATAAGTTTACCCTTACCTTAAATTTCCTTTACTATGAATAACATTCTATGACCTATTAATCTTTGGGTTACTTGGAAACACTTATGGATGCTTTGGGTCTTTTGGATCTTTCTCTTAGAAATGTTAGTTTGGTAGATCTTAATAGATAATCTCGGTGGTGCTTATATTGTGCTTTCTCTCTTTTTTTTAAAAAACTATAACTCTTGGCTATTAAGTTCATGATTTGGTAAATTATTTGGTTGCCCCATTGCATTGGATGCCTTTTAGTGTGGATGTGGTTCCTTGGAGTAAAGTTGCATTGTCATCTGGTTGCTTGGCTGGTGTTATCTTGTGGGGACATGAGTATTGATTGGAAAACCTTCTTTGGTTATTAGGGGAGTAAAATGTTACCATCCTAAACAAAAAAAAAAAAAATTTTTGTTAAACCTTAATATATTCGTAAAAGTAAGATTATACCTCTTTAATGAGCCTTTCTTGAAAATTTCTTATGAAACTTGTGGAGACCCACTAAGAAAGTTTAATGATGCCTGAAATTATTTGGTGAATTTTTTAAATCTTGGTGTGATTCATGTTGGTTCATTGTTTCCTAGTTCTTACAGAAAAATTAATAATGTGTTTTCTATGTTGAATGTCTCTTGTTCCTTTAGAATCAAAATGTGGTGTGTTGATTTGTATCTCCTTCCCATAAAAGTAATTTTGTGATGTGTTTGAACCATCATTCTCATCAAAATTTGATTGATAAGATGACTCAACCAAAACACCATAAAACTATAATTAAGGAGATTTGACCTTGGAACTTAACTGGAGCATAGAAAAAGGGAAGTGATCCTTGTTATACCCTTGGTAGATTAATAGAAGAAATAAAAACCATGTAGAAGAATAGAAGGGAAATCTTGTCCATCCACCTTCCTTGCAAGTAAACTAAATGCTCTCTACCTATACAGAATGGTGAGACATCATGCCCACCTTAGTGGTGCTCTTTATAATGTAAACTGATGATGTCATAATAGAAGGAAGTTTGTAACTAAGGAAGCATGAAAGGAATGTTCTTAACAAGCAAAGCTATAACTTTTGACTTAATAAGTTGATTTATAAAATGGGTAAAATTTATGTGTATTGAGTGCAATATATAGTTGAACTTGTAGTTTTGTCACCTACCTGAAATTGTGAAACACCCGGTGGATAGTAATGTGTTCTAGTTGCTTATTACTTCTTGTCCATGGATGTATGTGCCTTCTTGTGGGAGTTTTGGGTCATCACACCCTTATCATCCCGTAGCTCGACGGATGTGAGTTGTGGTCCTTTTTGGATTGAGACTTATCTATTTTTGAGAAGCAACCACCGTGCGTGTTGTCTTGTCCTTGGAGACCTAAGTTATTGTAATTTTAAGGCAACATATGTTAAGGATAAAAGATAACTTGGGAAGTCTTCTTTTCTTCATATTTTCTTGGGTCACCTTGTTGTTGTAGCCCTTCTTCCCATTAGGATGGAAAGTGCAAGATGATGTTATTCACCCTTGGATTTGATTGGACCCCGTGTTACTTGCTCTTCTCCCTAGCAACCTTGAATGGTCCTTGGTGTTCCTTGTGCTCTCTTTATGATTATTCCGAGCTTGAGTAGGAAATAAGATAAATAATCCCCATTGTGCTTTAATGTATGGTGCTTGAATTGTTATGTTAGTCGTTAGGGGAGATATATATATATATATATGTATATATATTTCCTTTTCTATATGGTTGACTTCTTTAGATTTGGTTGGTATGGTGTGTTCGATTCTTAAAACAAAAGTGTAAAAATCAGACTATAGGAAAACCTTGTGGTCTTGACTTCACTTGCATTACCATGAAAAGTTAATTGTGCCCTCTCGAGTTATAGAAGTGCTTTCCTTGAATAGTTCCTTGATTGTAAATGTTTTGCTGATTTAGGTGTCCTTGTTGATTAACCTCATCTTGTGTGATCTCAATTTGTGGGACCTTGTGTAGACTTGTTTCTCATGCAAAATTGGTCATAGTTGATTTTGCTAGCCTTGTATGGACAACGAACCTTGAAATCATGGCTTAAACATGTAGAAACCTTAACTTTTATTAATGTGGTATGTGTATCAGTGGGAAACTGTGTGGTCATCTCAAGTTTATGGAAATTTTCCCTGTAATTCCCTTCCTTGGTGGTTACTCTTGATGATCTTTTGGGAACTCTTCTTGTTATATTGTTATGTGTTGTATCTTGTTTGATAGCGTAAAGTTACTCCTTAGATTCTTATGTTCGTAGCCTTGCATGCTGAAAGTTTAGAACTCATCCCTTGCAATCTCCCTTCTTCTGCTGAATTATATTGGACCAAACTGGAGTTCTGTAGACCCACACTTGTTGAAGCAAAGCAATTCCAAAAAGAGCATGATCCTTTCTCTATTGCATTGTTTCCACATCTGTTCCAGTGACTTCCAGGAGGAAGTCGAGTCTAAGGGGAGGGGGATGTAGTGCCCACTTCCCTTCGACACTATTTTTCTGATCGTCAGACTATGGATTATGTATTAGACACTATTTTGGCTTGGTTTAGTATGATGTTGGATTATGGACTTCATTACTGACTGGACTTATACAGGATGCATGATGATTATTATAAACATTATATATATAGATGTTGATGCTTTATTTGACGTAGTTATATCATTGATGCTATCCAGATATGTGATGTTTAATCATTTGATTATATATAGAAAATGAAAATTTTAAATGATGATAGAATGGTTGATTTAATTTATAAAATGATATAGTCGCTATTTCGATGTTGTGTTATGCAGTTATACTTACGATGCTTAAATTTATATTATATTATTTTTGAGCATTTCTGATATGGCCACGAGGCCGAAGGAGGTATTTGTATTTTGCAGGCTATTTTATATCACAGCAGACATCAGGGGGATTGGAGACTAACCACAATGGAATTTTGGATGGATTCAACACGGTCACCATGGCAACTAGTCGTTTGCATGTTGTTTGTTGTTGGGGGGTTCCCATGGGGGGGATCACCTTTATATGTGACCATGGGGGTTTGTGTGTGTTAGTATGTGGTCCTTATTTTATTGTTATCTTGCATGTGTTTTATTTGTGAATGTGTCCATTCCTTTATTTAAATAGAATGTGAAAGATAAATTTAAATAAGACTTGCTTAAATATAGTTATTGATGTGTTGATCCTTGCATTTAATGTGTGTAAGAGAGTTGATCTTTGGAGTATAAAACACTTCACCATCTTGAAACTCGGATTTGTACTTGGAGGGTATTTTTGGAAGCTTGTGGGACAAGCTAAACTTGTCCCACACCCATTAAAAGCTTCATACCAACTTTATCTTGATTGGAGTGTTTACTTTTGCCTCTTAAATGCATTTTTGCTTGTCAATCTTGCTTGTGTAAGTGTACTTTCTTACAAAAATTTAATTGGCTGTCCTTGAGGTGTAAGTGGAGGCTTGCAAGTAAAGTCGATTTGATTGGCATGAAGACTTGACATTCCTTTTTGGTTTTCATTTTTTGGGGGATGATTATTTTCCACTTGCATTTTTGGAGAGGGCTGGAAAGAGTCGCATTTTTTCTCTTCTTCTTCTTTTTGTTGTTTTGGAGCTGCATGTTTTTTGGAAGCCATGGGAGTTCTTCTCTTGCTGGAATGTTGTTGTTAGATTGTCTCCTTGGTGTTAGAGAGAGATGTTGTTTTAGACTGTCATTTCACCTCCATTCAAGCTTGCTATTGGACTGTCCTCTTGGCATTTGAAGCTGCTGTTTTTAGACTGTCATTTCACATCTTCATTCAAGCTTGTTGCTATTGGACTGTCTTTTGGGGGCTGCATTTTGAAGCTGTTGTTTTTGAACTCATTTTGGCATTCTTGTTGCTGTTTTGAGGACTGTTTTGGTGGACATTCAAGCTGTTGGGGCTGCATTCTTGGACTGTCTTTTTTGGCATTTGAAGCTTCTTGTTGTTTTTTGAGACTGTGACTTTGGGGCTGCATTCATTCTTGTTGTTTTTGTTGATTTGGGCATTCTTGTTGCTTTTTGGTGTTTTGGTGACATTCAAGTGACTGTTGGGGCTTTCTTGGACATTTGAAGCTGTTGTTTTTGAACTGTGATTTGGGCATTCTTGTTGCTGTTTTGAGGACTATTTTGGTGGACATTCAAGTGACTGTTGGGGCTGCATTCTTGGCATTTGAAGCTGTTGTTTTTGAACTGTGATTTGGGCATTCTTGTTGTTGTTTTGAGGACTATTTTGGTGGACATTCAAGTGACTGTTGGGGCTGCATTCTTGTATTTGAAGACTGTTGTTTCTAAACTGTGAGTTGGGCATTCCTGTTGTTGTTTTGAAGACTATTTTGTGGACATTCAAATTAATATTTGGGGCTGTCTTTTCTTGCTTGCAAAGGTGTTGTCATTGCTATGGCAAGGTAAGAGCTTGTTCATCTTTATACTGTTGTTTTCTTGCATGTTATTATGGAATGTAAATGTGTGTCTCTTCTCCATTTGTCTGGTTGGGTAGACTACCTAGGGATGGTGTAGGAGAAGGCTATGGGGAATCATTATGGGGGGGCATAAGGGAATGCCATGGGCATCAGAGTTTTGTGGAGGGAGTTTTGGGTTTGGGATCCACCATGGAAAAGAAATAGCTTGCATTTCTTACTTGTGGGGGGGCATAAGGGAAAACTTGTGGGGGGGCATAAGGGAAAATTTGGGGGCATAAGGAGGGGTTGGGAGGCATAAGGTTTACGATATGATATGTTATATTGGTGGTATGATTATAGGTGGATGCCCAATTATGGGAGGCATAAGAAGCTTCCCCCATAGTCCTTGCTCCTTTGGCTTGATTAAATAGAGCCTATGTGTTGTTTGATTGTGAAATACAGTGGAAATCTGTATGTGTGTCTTGGTTGTTTTGTTGTTAAAAATCTACCTGTGTGTGTTGTGGAAGCCTGTGGATGTTGCCATGCATTGAACCCCATCTTTCATTGTGTTGTGGTTGGGGCTCGGGGGCCAATGACGAGAGAGGCTTCATCTCTTCATTGGATATCTTGGTTGGGCAGAGAGCATTGCCTTTCCCCCTCTCTTCTTGTTGTGATCAATCGAAGGAAACATCTAAAGCATGTTGTTGTTTTGGAATCAGCCATGGTGCAGAGTTAACATCCATCATTGTTAGTTTACTTCTTGTTGTAATTTCCTTTACCCACTCTATGTGGATGGACTGTAACTTTCATTATATTGTAAAGATGTTGTATTGACCATGCAAGATGTATTTTGATTTGAGAAAGGGAAACAATCTTGTCTTCTTGTTGTTGAGAGAACTGTTATGGTATTGTATTTGTGCATTCATGGCATAATGAAAAAAAGAGATATGTTGTTGCCTCCATTGGATTGCATTTTTCCAAGTTGATTGCTCAATCGTAATGTAACTTCATGCTTGAAAGAATGTAAAGGGATCGAGTTGTGTTTTGTATATTACATTTGAAATGATTAAAAGAATTACTTTGTTGCATCCATTGGTATGAGTTGGTGTAAGTAAGAATCATTCAAATGCATGTAATTCTCTATTTTGGAATGTTGGAAGCAAATCTTGCATAAGGGAATTATGTTATTCTTGTTACTTGTCTTGTTGGGAAACGTTCAATCTATAAAGAATAAGAAGGACTTCGTTTAGATCTTGTTATCAATCATTGAAGAAAGAAGTTTGTTTTAAGCTAGCATGAAATGACTTTAAATGATGTTCTTACATACTTAAGAGTTGTTGTTTCAGTCAGTTAGAACATAGTAATATGATCTTCCCTTACTTCACTTTGCATGTACGCTTAATCAACCAACGAATGAACCAAACAACCCCTCAAACCATTAAGTAATGAATGAAGTGAACCAACTAAGCCTTGCAAGACCAAAACAGACCCAAGACAGACCTGCACACTCAAGGAATTTACCTTAGAAGCTTTCAATCAAACAAATTTAACAAAAGGATTCACTCAGAAAATTGCCAGTCTTGACTGTAGGAGCCTGCAGGACTGTTTTGCAAAAATGACTATCTAAACCTCATCCAATCCTAATTTTTAGGTATGGAGTTGTTACGGGTAGGATTGAAGTTACTATATCACCCTCTTTCCTCCTTTCCTCCTCTCTTTAAAATCTCCCTCTTGCATCTTATATATCACCTTATGTTTTTAGGGTGTTAGAGTATATTCCTCAAATACCCAAAAAAAATTTCGTTGTCATCAACTGCTCGAGGCCACCATGAAACTACAACTGTTTACTCACAAAAAACCGTCAATTCTGAAAACTACCACCATGTCTTACATACGTCGTTAATGACACAACCAAATATTTTCCAAGTCATATCAAATTTAACATTTTAAATTTCCACATGTGTATAATCATGATGTGGCTAGAAAGGTTATTATGATAAGACATTCTTGAATTGGATAGGTAATTAATCCTTTTCTAACGACATGTTCCCCATAAAAAATATCTTTATTTAAGCTCCACATGTACCTGAAAATTGAAATTTGATATGGCATTAAATAGTGAAATGATATTCCTTGCCACATCATTTCCACTTCCATGCCTATTTAAACGGTTTACCAGCCCTTTCCATTTCAGAGATTTCTATAGAATTTTTGAAACCATTTCCTTTCATTTTGTCCTCTTTCACTTCAATATTCATAACAATGGCTTCATATTTCCTAAGCTCAAATCCATCAGAGGAGCAATTGGACCATATGGGCCAATTCTTTCAACTTTTAGAGCCAAACAAGGCTTTGATTTGCTAGGTTTTTAGTGTACTAAATGCTAGGGCCAATCCTCAAGATTGCCGCCCTGGTTTTATTTTTTGCTAATTGCCTAGCCAAAATGTGCCCTTCTTTCCTAGTTTTCCAAACCCTGTATTTTCACCTGGTTCACCTAGAGTTCCATATAGATCCTAAGTTCCTTAGGAACCACTGGTATCATCATTCCCCATGTGTTCATGATGACCATTGGCACATGATTAAGGCCTACTATGCCCATCTCTTCTAGAAACCAAGATCCAATTTCTTACCCAACATTAGGAATTAAAGAATGAGGGTCCATCCTCAGATGGTCATACGAGAAAAACAGTGAAGCGACTTGCGAATTTGGATTTTTCCATGGAATATATTCAAGTTGTCGTTTGCCTACACATGTTTCAACCAAAAAAGAGGCATACCCTTCCTAACGTCAAAATTTTACATGTGACCCTAGTTCCAGAGGCCCACCCTTCCAGAGGTTGGCACACCAAAGTGTACGAAATGGGAGGGATTTTTTTGTGTGAATGGGTGAACTCACATGTTCAGAGGAGAGAGTTGGTTGACATCCTGAATGGGCCAAGGATGAGTATCACTGAATTGTGTGAGAAGGGGATGTCAAGGGGTCTGGTGGGGGACATATAGTTCGTCTTCAGTTTTGTGGACCATGAGGACTTCATCCAGTGTCATGAATAGTTTTTGAGAGGTGCCCCTAATGTTACTCCAGTAATGGAAGTTTAATATATGTGCCACCATATTATATATATCAAAATGTATCTCATTTTTCTCATTTTGTTCGTATATTAATATAGCGGAGGGATGGGGCCCCTTAAATAGAACCCCCATTTTACTATTGTAAGTGTTGCTTCAAATTAGATTTATGTATATCATGTGCAAATTGTTAATTCATTTGAGCATTCTTACACAACCTTACACTTCCTTGTGTTCTCATTTGAAAATAAGAATTTCCTCAAATCAGACATTCTATTTGACCTTCTTGTGTCAGTGTTTCACACATAATTGCATAGAAATATGGGAGAGAGAAAAAGTTCTTTTTCAATTTTAACATCCTTACGAACTTGGAGAAACTATATTTATTTATCATTCTTCTTTTTTCAATTAGTTGTTCGGGTCCAGAACAACATTTGCAAATTGTATCAAAGCCAGACAAAAGTAATTCGGGCCCTAGATCCTGAAATGTGATTTAATTTAAATAAATAAACAAGGGCCTCTTCTCGGACACCGGGGAAGAGCTGTTATTAGATCATTTATGGGTGGGGCCTGGAAGTGGATATCACCTACCCATCTTTATGACAGGGATATAACCTGAATCAGAGTTTCAAGGGAACTTTAAAGTTACTTACCAATTTAGGTCATACAACTATGGAAATATCTAGCCTCTAGGCTTTGGGATAAATTGTATCCGTCATATTCTCTTGTTGGCCAAGCATTCCTGAGATCCTGAATTTGCATTAACCCTTTAATCTATAATTTAGCTTGAGTATGCATAATCTTGAACAACTTATTATGGAAAAGGTAAGACCAATTGCAAAAATCATCTATCTGACCATAATGCCCATAATAAGAAAAATAAATACACCTCAAAATTAATCCCCTATTGATCTATCTCCATTGAGGAATGTTTTAAAAGGGTAAAAAGGGATGAAATTAGGATAGATATATTTGAGTACCAACACTCCATACAAGAAATATTGGAAACAATAGACTGTACGGAAGATCCCAAGCTAATTCTTGACCTCTTGACTCATGCTATGACCATACAAGATGGGTATGAGGTTATTTTTTATCCTCCATTAAATGTCCAAACACCTTATTATTATATGGTACATAAATATGGATTCAAGGATTCCTGAAGAAAATATATCCATGAACTTGAATTTGGGAAAGGATAAATCTCAAGATACTCAAATTATTCAAACAAAAAAAATCCATGGGGAAACGATGAGATGCTCAATGAAAATTCAGTAATGTAGGTGAACACAAAACACAATTGGCATTTCGAAATTGATTTCAAGGAAATTAAAGGCAGTGGAATTTCTAAGTGAAGCTCAAAACATCAAAGAGACCATGTAGGCTCACTCCTTCCAAGTATACATGTAATCATGAAAGCACCTGGATTTTATAAACAGTTGAGGAGAGGAGGCTTCTTTCTTGAACCAGTCAACGGCTTCACAAAACATCATAATTTAGTGTTATCCCTTTAGGGGTAACTTCTAAAAAAGAAAGTAATTATGTGAAAGCAGGTTGTTCCCTACCATTTACCATAGGTGAACTAGATGTGTTTCTATTTTATTCATGGTGTGTTTCCCTTCTGTTGTGTGTGTGTGTGTGTGTAATCCTTCTAGTTGATCTCTTTCAAGCTGTATCAATCTGTGTACCCCAATAGAGAAGACACTAGTTCAATTTATAAATTGAGATTATGGGATTCCTCATGTTTTGTCGTCACTTTTCTCGAACCAAAATATGTCCCAAAGCTAGAGGCAACTGTTCTCCTATGCTTTTACAAGGTCAAAATTCACTTGAAAATAGGAGAACTATGCCTTAGAGTCAAAAAACTTCATTCTAGACCTTTCTTGACACCCCTTCAGGCCAACTTATCCCATGTGTCAGTCTTATCATGTCCATCCAGTGGTCCATATATGTGTTTCACCCTTCCCCATAAGTTATTTATGGAGAAAACGATTATTCAAGTACTTCTCAAAGTGGATTTTATAACAAGCTTAGGAAGGGGTATCATCAACCTTTGTAAGACAAGTGCATACCCTCTGAAGATGATCGAAGGCCCAAATTCATCAAGGATGTGTATTCAAAAGCTAGAGTTATTGAGAAACTAATCATGTAAGATTTTGGGAAGATTTGAATACTCAGGAGAAGATTAATCAAAAGTGGGTTTTTGAGGCTAAAGGAGCTTGCATCATAAAAGAGCGCCTAGAATTCAAGTGGTGATTTCATGAGCTCCAGAATGAGTTGTGACCCAAAAGAATTATCAATGAAAATTATTTTCAGTCCCCTACATGGTGGTAAAATCAGATTTATCATACACCTCGTGAATTTTTCTAGGCAACTCATTCTTTTTCAGGCACAACGAGTGATCCTGATAAAACATGATGTTTTTGAGAGGGTTTCATAAATAATAAAGACATGAGAGACATCCAATCCTTCTAAAAATGTTTTTTCCAATCAATTCATCTAAAGATGTGCAAGAAAAGTCATATGGGAGCTCAAGTTATGTCTGTTTCAAGTTGTCACCCAAGGTATGATGTTTAAAAGTCAATGAAATTTTTGAAGGACACATGGGAGAATGAGGCTGAGGCACACTTTTGTGCCCCCGTTATCCCTTTCCAAGGGGACAAGGTGGACAGAAAATTTTTCTCCTCCTAGTTAGGCTTCATGGTCACTCCATATAACCCCAGTGACTCCATATAGCCCCTTTGACCTATTTGACTAGTCCCCTCACCTACTCCCATATCTGTGACAAGTGGCACCCTAGGGCTTCCCCTAATTTCTCCATGTGACCACAATATGACTCTCAGGTGCTTGTTTTCAGCCTCTTCCACTTCTCTTTGCCAACACATGAATGAAAAATGGTACTTTGGGGCTAAGACACATTTTTGTGCCCCCATTGTCCATTTTCTAAGGGGCCAAGGGGGAAAAAACAATATGTCCCCATCCTCCTCAAGGTTTCCAAAAATATATAAGAAAAACTTCACCATTTTTCTCTCATTCACCAAAATTCCTCCATTTTCACTCAAAACTCAAGTGAATTATTTCTACATTTCTCTTCCATTTTCTCTCTCTCTCTCACTCACTCCACCATATCCCCATGATCTCAGAACAATGATTTTGCAAAGAAAAACTAAAAATTATATGATCCATGCTCCATTTTCATTCTAGAACAAAGGTGCACATGAAAACTAAAAAATAATACATCTAAAAAACCAGGGCATGGTTTGATCTTTCTTTTTTACATTATTCTACATTTTTAAAGGCCTTAAAAACCCAAGTGATGGATTTCACATGCACTAGGAGAACGTTTTGCAGTGAAAAAACTCTAGTTTCATAGAACCAAAATTTAAAAATTTAATATCTTCCGTTCTAGAGATTGGGTTGAGTCGAAACTTCAGAGGTGTAATAAAGACAAAAAAAACCATATCAAAAAAACTGATTTCACCAAAATCCAAGGGCCAAAAAGCCATTAACTAAAAATAGTAATCTCTTACACAAGCACTTAATATTTTTAGTAATATCTCATAGTGAGTGATTTCAGAAAAGGCATTGTGCATAGGGAGAAAATGGAAAGAGAATCAAAGTGATCGAATTCAGAAGGGTGAGAAATCTCCATTTTCTAAAAATAGTAAACCCCCTTTTCGGGTACATAGAATTGCCTTAATAGCCATGAAATTTAAATTCACAGGTGTCAAACCAAAATCAACTCTTTCTTATGAGCATGAAAACATGGGAGACAACGATATCACTCACATGGATCTCAGTGATCTTAGAGGAAGCATTCTCGTTGATTTCTAATGATGGTGATCCATGTCTTCAAGATGATAGAATTGTAATGGTTTTATGGTCTAAGGGACTATTCCAATTTCTCATTTCACATGCATAATCAGTCATGAAGGAATGTTGGTGTTTCATCGTTTGGAATGATTATTTCATACTATAGAATGATGGTTTGGTTTCAATAATGTACTCATAAGTGCTCATCACTTGTATTGGAAGGTTCATCATTCCATGGAGCAATATTTGTTAGGAATGTGGCCATGTAGTAGAAGGCATCAATGATTGGTTTCCATCCTCCACTTGTTCAGAGTGGACCTCCATGAGCAACATTCATGGTCATCTAGGTGATCATTCAATAGTGTTTCTAAAATACTTAGTTCAAGGTGTATGTGCATCATCCAAAGGAGGTTTTTCATAGTGTACAAAGTTCAAGCATCCAGAGTTCATTGCATTGGAGCATTTCATCAGTTCATCAGTGAGGCTAATCTTCAGTAGAGGTGACATCTTCATAAGCTTTCTTCTTCCCTCTCTTCTCTCCTTCTTTCTCCTCTTCTCTACCATGCCTTTCTAATTATTTGTTATGAGAAATCATGATTTTTTCCTATTCATTTAAATGTGACTTTAGAAAACATTGTAATAATTCACCCTTAATTAATAAAAGGGGACTTAATTTCATCTCTAGGAATTCGAAAAGTCACATGTTTTGGAGTAAAAATGAAATGTCATGTTGGGGGGTAGGATGAAGAGTACTTATTAGTTCTATAAATTGTAAATGTACCCTCATTCCAAAGGGTTGTCAATTTTGTATGCTCATGAGAGATTATACTTGTGAAGAAATAAAAGATAGATTTTTCCTCTATTTCTCATCTCTATGTTCTTCTTGTTCTCACTATGTATATTTTTTTCAAATCATCAATGAAGAAAGAAGGATTTTGTTTCCTTTTTTGACGAGGATATTTTTAAAAATTTGTATTCTAAATCTTAGCTTGTCTTGTTACAATTTTTAAATTTGTTTTTCTTCTATATCTATGTGTGTTGAAATACTTTGATTAATGGTTATAGGAATATATTTTCTACCTACAATATTAATCCTCCCTCTCTTTTTCACACTCCCTTTCCTACTCTCCTAGAAAATTCCTCTCTTGCAAGTAATTACAAGATTTTTCCGTAGGGTCAGTGGAGTTCCCGTATTGGATCCCTAGCCATAAGGCCACCACAAAGTTCAATTTCACGCACGCATAATAAGTGGAGTTGCACCACCCAAGCAGAGGGACCTAGATTCACTGAGATGTTGGCAAGATACCCATCGATTTTTCCATCTAAAAAATTTTCTCGCCAACAGTTTTTGGCACCCACCGTGGGGCAGACTTGGCAACAATCTGCACCCAAAATACGATCACAAGAAAATACAAAAAAAATCAAATATTCCAAAAATACAAAAAAAATCAAAAATTGAAAAAAAAAAAAAAGAGTTGATTGAAATCCATTGCTAGAAAACCCACTATTGATCCCTATGAATGACCCTTCATATTCCACAGTGTCCTTTCATATTCCCATTGCAATATTTTCCCAAGGCTAGCTGAAAGGAGATATACCAGATGAATAGGTTAAGAGTAATCGTTGATCCCGCTTTTGGGGCTTTGTAAAGTCAACAAGAATAAATCAGAGATAATCCATACTTCTTCTCTCAAGCCTCATCTCCATCCAAATCTTCAAGTGGTACCCCTATAAATCCTATTCAAACACCTGTTGATACTCCTCCTAAAAATTCTCCCATCTTTCAACCACCATTGAACATTGAATTCCCTAGTGAAGAAGAACTAGAACCAGAAGAAGAATTGGGAAAGAAGAAGAATTTGTGAAGCAAAATAAAGCTAGAAGTAATGAAAATAATGGAGATGAAGAAGAAATACCCCAACCCATTGTTCCATGGGGAAGGAATATGGGTCCACTTGCTCTTGCACCCCCTCTTCATGATTTACCAATAGGTTCCCGCAAGAACTTTCCAAAGTTCAAAGGTGATGACACCCAACTTCCTGAAGAGCACATCTCTGCCTTCATCACATCATGCAAAATTCTTGGAATCAAACACAAGGATGTTGTTGTGAGATTGTTCGTGGAATCACTTCAAGATAAAGTAGCAAAAAATGGTTCTACCTCTTACCAACTAGATCAATCACCTGTTAACTGGGAAGACATCAAAATCAGTTTCGAAGAAAGATTCAAATCCACTGAATACTATCAAGACCTCCTAGTCCAGATGGATCAAATGAAGAATAAAATGACTAATACTATGAGAGACTTCATATCCTATTATAACAAGTTACTCTAAAGGACTCTTGAATATGTGCCCTCCGATAACAATGTAAAAATATTCTTCATAAATGCTCAAATACAAGAGGTAGGATTCTTTCTCCAGAGGGTTCAACCAAGGAATCTTGCACAAGCAAAAATAATGGCCATTGAAGTTGAGGATGACCTCATCTTATGAAGAAAAATCAAGAATACATCAAGAAAGGATAAATCCCATCATCCTAAAGATGAGATAACTGATACGATGTTGGATAGATTGGTAAATGAAATGACAAGGTTGAAGAGGGAAGTTTTCCAACTAGAATCCCATCAAAATCATTAATAGAAATCATATTGCAGGAGCACCCCAAAGGCTTTCCTTGGAGGCTCCACCCATCAATGCAAGTTGTAGAACTCAAGAAGAAGAAGAAAGGATTGAACAATAAATTGAAGATGATGATTTCCTAGAGATTGAAGAGCTTGAGAATGATGCACAAATAAGATTCTGTGAGTATTCTGGAGGTGATGAAGATGATGAAAAAGATGCACCTAGTTTCTCATGTGTGGTATTCACCCATTCTTAGTCTAAAAAAGGAGCTTCTTCCTCCACTTTTGTGAAGAAGAAAAAGGCTGAAGATCCTCCCATGGAAACTCTACAAAAGAAAATAATCAGTCAAGGATCTCCACTTCCACCCTCCATGGAGTTTGCATTGGAGAAACCTGATCCCATGACAAGAAAGAGGTCACCTGCTATTCCAAGTAAGTCTTCCCATGCTCCTTCTAAACCTAACTCTTCTCTTACAAAATATAGTCCTTCAAAATCCTCTAATGTACCTTTAAAATCAACCTCTTTTTCCCAAACATCTACTCCATTCTCCAAGCCTATCCTAACTTCAAAAGCAGTGTCCTTTATCCCCCTTGATCCACACCTTCTCCATTCGATTATGTTGAACATGCAAATAGGACCAAAATTTAAATTAGTGAAATTGAGTATTTTCAAACACACCCAGAGTAATTGAAGAGGTTTTTTGATGTTGTCCAGAGTGGTTGCCCAAAATCCAACACTGTGAATCACAATCCTGAATTCCTATTACCAAACCCACCTACACTTCCATAACAAAACATGCTTTCTTTGAGTGCATCAAAGACCGATAATGTCAATCCTTTATATGTTTCCCTTCTCATCAGAGAATACAAAATGAATAATTGTATAATAGATTTGGGAGCCTTTGACAATGTAATGCCTGTGAAGGTTGCCAATGCCCTCAAACTCACCGTGACTTTGAGATAGTGGCTCTTGTTACTCCATGGAGTCAAAGGAATTCCCACTTGTAGGGAAGGTCAAAGATGTAGAAGTGGATCTTTCCAAATTTCCAGATAAGAAGGTGTCAATGACTATCTTGGTAGCAGACATCCTAACTACATTTGGAATGTTTTTAGGTAGAAGCTTCTACCGAGATTTGGGAGGAAAAATCCATATGAATTGGTCTTCCACAACCATACTGGTTAAAGGAGATATGGAGAAGTTTCTTCCTATGAAAAATATGAGATATACAGTGCAAAATTAGGAAGCCCAGAAGCCAACATCTTATATCAAGATAGTAGGAGGATGAATCATTTTGTAAACCGAAGAGGAGGATGAGATTCCCATCTTGATAGGACCAAGTATCCCTTTCTGAGGAGGTATTGATCTTGAGGAGGTGTTGAGAAATTTTGAGTTGTAAGAGGATAGCCCCAATTTCCAGATGATGTGAAGTATGAAGAAGAGGAAATGTTTCTTGATGAATTTCAAGCAAAGAAATCAGCTGACATGTTTCCCCATGATGAAGACGTGTTCTCATTCTCATTTGAAGATGAATATTCTCTTGATCATGTCATCCATGAAGAAGAAAATCCAACTTGTGATGAGCCTTTAAAAGGTTTGAAAGAACAATCTTTGCAAGAACTCCTAAGAGCTTCAAAAGAAACAAAAGACCCTGAGCTCAGTCTTGAACTCCTGATGCAAGCTATGGATTTGCAAGACAAGTGAAAATCCAATTCTAGAATTCTCAACCAATTTGAAAAGGTTTCATGATGAAATAAAGCAAGATGAAAAATTTGATGTCCCTCCTGAGCCAATGGATGATGGATGTAATGATGAAATTGAATTTTCTCCTCTCCATTTGAAGAAGAAGATTCTTTCTGTGGTGAAAAAATTGAAGTGAATAATTCTGAGGTCCTTGAAGTCAAGGATCCCCTTGTCAAATAAGTAGTGGAATATAATGAGCCACAGGATGATGAAGCAATTTCTCTGAATGGTTTTCTTGAATTTCAGAATGAAGAGATTCTTCAAATGAATGTAAGGGTGAGATTTTGATAGTTCCAAAGAAGGATTCCATACAAGAAATCATTGAAATGCTGCAGAAGGTATAGAAGATCCCAAGATAAATATTGACCTCTTGACTCATGCTATGGCCATGGAAGATAGGTATGAGGGCATGCCTAATTCTTCACTCAATTTCTAAACACCTCATAATGATATAGATAAAATTGGATTCAAGGCCTTCTAGTAGAAAATTTTTTCAATATGCATGAATGGGGGAAAGAAGATAAAACTCAAGATACTCAAATTATTCAAACAAAAATCAGCCCTGGGAAGTGATGAGATGGTAAATGAAAATCAGCAATGTGGGTGAACACATGGAAGACAATTGGCATTCTGAAACTGATTTCAAAGGAAATAAAGAAATGGAATTTCTGAGCGAATCATCAAAACATCAAAGAACTCATGTAGGCTCACTCCTCCCAAGTATACAGGAAGTCATGAAAGCACCTGGATTTCATAAGCAGTTAAGGAAGGAGTCTACTTTCTTGACCTAGTCAGTGGATTCCCTGAACATCATCATTTAGTTTTATTCCTTCATGGGTAACGTCTGTAAAGGAAAGTGCTTAAGTGAAAGTGGGTTGTACCCCATCTTGTACTATAGGTGAATTAGGTATGTTTCCCTTTCCTTGTTGTACATGTTTTTTTTTCCTTTTGTGTTATGTGTGTTTCCCTTTTGTTGTGTGTGTGTGTCTTCCTTCTAGTCTATCTATTTGTTAGTTGTATGATTCTATGTAGCCCAATGGATAAGACACTGATCCAATATATAAATTGAGATTATGGGATTACTCTTGTTATGTTCCTCACTTGTGCTCAATCCAAAACATGTCCCCAAGCTAGAGCCAGTTGTTGTCCTATGTTTTTACAAGGGCAAAATTCAATTGAAAACAAGACAACTATACCCTAGTGTCAAAAAATTTAATTGTAAACCTTTCTCAACACCCACTCAGGCCAACCTATCCCATGTGTTATTCCTATCATGTCCTTCTAGTGGTCCATATATGTGTGTCACCCTTCCTCATAGGTGATTTAGGGTGAAAAATATTATTCAAGTACTTCTGAAAGTGGATTTTCAAGAAAGCTTATAAAGGGCTATCATCAGCCTTTCTAAGACAAGTGCATACACTCTAGAGATAATCGAAGGCCAAAATTCATCAAGGAGGTGTATTCAAGAGCTAGGATCATCAAGCAACTAATTGTGGAATATTTTGGGAAGATTTGAAGACTCGAGACCATATTCATCAAAAGTGGGTTTTTGAGGCCGAAGGAGCTTACATTGCAAAAGAGAATATGAAATTCAAGAGGTGATTCTAGGAGTTCCAGAATGAGTTGTGAGCCAAAAAAATATTAATGGAAATTATTTTTAGTCCCTACATGGTGGTGAATTTTGATTCATCCTAAACCCCATGCATTTTTATAGGAAATTCATTCTTTTCATGCATAACTGGTGATCCTAAGACAAAATTAGGGTTTTTAGAGGGTTTTAGGAAGAATAAAGACATTATACCCATCCCATACTTCTCAAAAGGTCATTTTTAATCAATTTCATGTGAATAGGTGTTGGAAAAGTCATCTGGGAGCTGAAGTTATGTCCATTTTGAGTTTCCACCTAATGTATGATGTTCATCAGTTAGACAAGTTTTTGAAGGACATGTGGCTACATGAGGCTGAGGTGCACTTTTGTGACCCAATTTTCCATTTCCAAGTGGAAAGTGGGAATAAAAAAATGCTCCCCTCCCCACTTAGGCTTCATGGTTACTCCATGTGACCCTAGTGACTCCATATAACCCCTTTGACCTATTTGACTAGCCCCTTCACCTACTCCCACATGTGTGACAAGTATTACCCCATAGCTGAGGTGTATTTTTTGCCTACTTTTTCCCTTGCCAAGGGGACAAGGGAAAAAAAATCTCCCCCTCCTTGCTCCCCTAAGTTCTCTATACGACCGCAAGATGACTCCTAAGTGCTTATTTTCAGCCCCTCCTCCACTTCTCTCTGCCAACGCATGAATGAAAAAAGGCACCCTAGGGCTAAGGAATATTTTTTTTCCCCCATTGTACCTTTTCCAATGGGACAAGGAGGATAAAAAATATTCCCCCATCCTCCTCAAGGTTTCCAAAGTTGCATAAGTAACACTTCACCATTTTTCTCTCATTTCCCCACATTCCTCCATTTGCACCCATAAGTCTGGTGAAATTTTTCTAGATACCTCTGTTGTTTCTCTCTCTAATTCAGTCCATCATCTCCCCATGATCTCAGTACCATGATTTTTCAAAGAAAAACTAAAAAAATCCATGTTCCAGGATCCATTTTCTTTCCAAAATGAAGGTGCACATGAAAACTAAAAAAAATACTTATCTAAAATACTAGGGTATGACTTGATCTAATTTTTTTTACATTCTTCTACATTTTTAGAGGCCATTAAAACCAAGGTGATGGATTTAACATGCATTGGCAGAAATTTTTGCATCGAACAAACCCCAGTTTCCCAGCACTGAATTATAAAAATTTAATATCTTCCATTCCATAGATCGTGTTGAGCTGAAACTTCGAAGGTGTAACATAGACAAAAAACCATATCAAAAAAATTGATTTCACTGAAATTCGAGGTCTAGAAATCTAGTTTCTAAAAATAGTAATCCCATATACAAGAACTTACTATTTTTAGTAAGATCTCATAGTGAGCAATTTTGGCAAAGGCAGTGTGCATAGGGAGTATCCAAAAGAAAAATCAGAGTGATCAAAGCTGGAAAGGGTGAGAAATATCCATTTTATAAAAAATATTAAACCCCCTTTCAGGTACAGGGAAGTGCCTTAGCAACCATGAAATTCAAATTCATATGTGTCAATCCAGAGTCATCTCTTTCTTCTGAGCATTGAGACATGGGAGACATCGATGTCACTCACATGGATAATAAGTCATTAAGGAATCCTTCATGGTTTCAATAATGTACTCATCAGTGCTCATCACTTGTACGGCCAAGTGCGTCATTATATGGAGCAATATTTGTCACTAGTGTGGTCATTTAGCAGAAGGCATCATATATTGATTTTGATCCTCAACTTATTCCGAGTGGACCTTTGTGAGCAACAATTGTGCTCATCCATGTGATCATTCAATAGTGTTTCTAAAACTCTTGCGGTCAATTAAAGGTGTTTCTGCATCATCCAAAGGAGGTTTCTCATGGTTTGAAAATTTCAAGGAACCAAAGTTTGTTGCATGGAGCATTTCATCAGTTCATCAGTGAGACTAATCTTCAATAGAGGTGACATCTTCATCATCTTTCTTCTTCCCTCTCTTCACTACTTCTTTCTCTCCATCTCTACCCATGTTTCTAATTCTTCGTTATGAGCAATCATGACGTTCATCTTGTTCATTTAAATGTGACTTTTGAAAACATTGTAATAAGTCACTCTTAATTAATAAAAGGGAACTTAATTTAATCCCTAGGGATTTAAAAAGTCACTTGTTGTGGAGGAAAACTGAAAGGTCATGTGGGAGGTAGGCGAAGAGACTTCTTTGTTGTATAAATTATAATGGCACCCTCGTTTCAGAGGGTTGTCAATTTTGTATGCTCATTAGAAAATATCACTTGTGAATAAACAAAAGAGATAGCTATTTCTTATTTCCCCCTTTCACTATGTTCTTTTTGTCCTCACAATGTATAATTTTTCCAAAACATCAATGAAGAAATATGGAGTTTGTTTCCTTTTTTAATGAGGATATTTTTGAAACTTTTTGTTCTTGATCTTATCTTTTGTTGTTAAAAATTGCAAATTTTTTTTCTTTTATATCTATGTGTGTTGAAGTACTCTGATTAATGGTTGTAGGAATCTAATTTTCTACCTACAATATTAAACCTCCCTCTCTTTTTCTCACTCATTTTCTTGCTCTCTCAAAAAAATCCTCTCTTGCAAGAAATTACAAGCTTTTACTATAGGGTTAGTGGAGTGTCCCTATTTGATCCCTGGCCATTGGGCCACCAATGATTTCAATTTCACATACACATAATAAGTGGATTTGCACCACCCAAGCAGAGGGACCTAGAGTCCTCAAGACGTTGGAGGATACCCATTAATTTGGCCACTTGAAAAAAATTCTCGCCAACAAAGCCAACACCAATGGAGGTACAAAATATGCAATAAGATATAGAGAGTATGATAGGACATCATAAAAGGTAAGAACATGGTAAAATATTATCAATATCCATCAAGGGGAATAAATGGAGGGATCAAGAAACAAAGGTGCCATGATGGCAATATAATATCTTCAACGGAGAATGACACAATATAAACAATATAATATGAGTAAACGTTTTTGTCATCAAGGTATAACGAAACCCAAGTATACAAGTTTAACTTAGGAAAACTAGTGAAGTATGAAGATACATTCCATGTTAGCTATGAGTGTAGACACTAAAATCAGGTCACACTCCCCTTTCGTACCTTGACCAATAAGCACCCTTTATTACATTTACCTAGCCATGACCCCCCTTCACCCCACTAATATTAATTTAATTAATTAAATTAAATTAATGCATTATCCTCACTATATTTATTATTTAAATATCTTATTTAAATAATATCTACACATACAGTTCACTTAGACACCTCATCAAGCTAACTCAACCTAAGACCTATTCTTAGTAAGTTGCCATAACTAACTAAGACTTACCCAAACCCTAAAAATCAATGCCTACATTCCCTCTAACCACATTCTTGCATGCTCACAAGAATCTCCCAGTCTAATCCATGGGATAATGACATGAGATCCAAGGAAATCAAGAGGACCACCCTAGTTTAGTAAACTAAGGAAATCCCACATTGATCAACGCTGGTTACCCCTACCGTCACCAGTTAAGCCAGACCTCCGTCGGCTGCCCGTTTTAACCCTTAAAATACCTTATTCTCAAGGTTGGAAAACATTGGGAGAAAGTGGATGAGAAAGAACACATCTCAGAGAGATAAAGCATCTTCAGAGAACCAATTCTAGTGAAAAATCACATGCAAGGAAGGAGATTGAGCATCTTCTCCTACACAACCATCCTAACCATGATCTGATCTATCTAAGCGAAAGAGCTCGAGTGTACATGCAGCCCATGCAAAAGATTTTCTTCAGTTGGTGATCACTTGTAATCTTCAAACCCATCATCAGCACCTCCATCCCTCACACACAGGCATTCGGGAATGGAATCGAACTAAGTATAATAGCATACTTTCCTAGTCTATTTCTTTTCGTCATCATTTTATCATCAATTATTTATCTTTCCCCCTATTGACCTTCTCTAACATTTTCACCTCCATATACCCATTAAAACCTCGCCAAAGCCTACTCCCAGTCACCCAATACCTCCTCACCTCGACTCACCAAAGTCCTTTCTTCAATCACAAAGTAGACCACAACTTTTTCTGTGACATTTTCTGATCTCACAGTAACCAGCACCAATTACACCTAACCACCATTGGTCACCCCTAACTGACACTGGTCTCTGTATTTTCCCACATAGGCTAGAACGGAGACCTACCACCAAATTTCATCTCACCCCCATTCACTTGTGATTTACCCAAGACCTCTATCAAACCTGCATAGACCCAAAACCAATCATTTGACCTTTGGATTCTATTCTAGCTTAGCCTGTTAGATTAGATCTATTTCTTAGTGTTTTTAAGTGAGATACCGAAATAATTTTAAATAAAAATATGATTTACATTTGTTTACAGCATTAATTTGTTTAAAACAGTGGACTGACAACCATCTAGGAAGTATCATACTTCACAGATCTAGCATACGCTAGGCATTTCACTGCCCATATTTTTTAATTCCTTCTGGTGGTCTTGTTTTCATTATAGGTAGTTCCTCCTAGCCAAAAGGAAGCTCTCACGATCAGATGTGGACCCGAAATTCATACGTGTGTAGAAAATCATCAACCAACATTTGAACAGGTATTCCTCCTATGCCTGTTACCCTATCTGTTTCATCAACACTTCAAAGAAATGATCTAAGAATCAAGTGAAAAAATGATATGTAATGATAGTAAAGGGTTTTCCTATCTTCCCACTATGTTTATGCCATTTCTCCAGACGTCACTTATTTCCTACTACAAGGATCATGTACTACAATAAAAAAAGATAGAGGCATTAACTGATAAGCATGTGACCTACTTTTCCCCTCTTTCGAAAGTCAAAAATTGAAATTTTTTGAGTTAACGCCTTTCTATGATATTCTAGTGAAGAGAAAAGTTGAGAAGTTAGAAAATTTCACATTTTTTGAGTCATTTGAGTGATTTTCCAGTATGTCGGACATTTTTGTCCCATGTGTCCCAAATTCTAGGGCTCTCTTGTTCCCCGATCGGCCACTTTCTCTGAAATCTGTTAAACTTGCGGGTCCCGTCAGAACTTTTTGTTCCAACTGTTCTAAGTTCACTTGGGCTCTCTATTCCCCGATCACCCGCATTGGCCGCATCAGGCCCTTCACATACTTTGGTCCTACTTGTCCCAAGATCGTTTGTGCATTTTGTCCCCACTTTTCCCGCATCGCCCACATCGGCGAATCACGCTTTCACATCCCTCATGTCCCAAATGTACCAAAGGCCATCCAGGCTAATTTTTTCCACTCTTCCCGATGCTTGCCTTTTGAGTTGGTGCATATGAATTTAATGCACATTTATAACCTTCTCTCTCCTAAAATGGCTATTTAATGGGACTCCCCTCTACGCATTTTGCACACTACTTTCTCACTGCCATTCGCTCATACCCTTGCAATTGAAACCATCTGCTCGTCCCCATTTCCCCTGCATTTTTATTGCGATTCAAGCTGTAAGGTCATTTTCCTAAACACTTTCAGTATGAAGATCAAGTTTCAAGGCCAAAAGCAGGTTTCTCCACTCGAGTCTTCCATTCCCGATATCGGGGATAGTGAATTTCAACACCTAGACTTCGGTGATTTTTGGACCAGGTTGACAAACCCAAACCCCTCTCCCATGGCACAAATGATTAATGACAGTGGCCTTGCATTTGCTGCAGGTTTCCCAATCTCGGTACAGTGTGCCGATACTGTGCTCACCTACAGAGCCCACTTCAACCCCGATACGAGTGAATTGACCAATGTGCATGGGGAGTTAATCACTAAACTTGATGTTGCTGCCATTGCCGCTGCCCTACGGATCCCCGAAATGGACAATTCTGTGGTAATCTCTCAAACTCAAACACAAGCTCTCTTCGATCAAGATAGTGAGAAATACAAGGCAAGGGTAGCAAAGTTCATGGTTGAAGAACCCTAAGAAAGGGGCATCTCGGCTTTCCAAAGCTCTGTTTAGGGCTGATTTCAATGAAGAGCTATCTGATTTCATCATCCTGTTGGCTCGTGTCATGGGCTTACCCTCTACCAGTGAGTTTCACTTTTGGATGTGCCCGCTCATCAACATAGTCTGTGAAGGTACCCAGAACATCAATTGGGTAGAGATCATCTGCATGAATTTGACAGAGCAGTTGTCCAATGTACAACAAACCAAGAAGTTCTACATGACTTCTTATCTTATGTATACCCTAGCAGCATCCAGACAATGGTTTGGTTTCACATACATTGAGGCTCAGAAGGGTGATCCCATCTATGCTTACTACCCTCAGTTCACCCTTGACACCAGCAATCACAACTTCAGGAGGGTGAATGATGCTTTCACCATGTACATTGTGAGGCTTCTAGAAAGTGATACTGCTAGGAGATTTTCTGATGAAGCCATGAACCTGATAGCAAAGTATGGAGCTTACTTCATTCAATTCAGAAGGTTTTCATATATCAGGTTAGCCGGTTACGAGAGCACTCCTCTCAAGCTCCCTATATTTTGTAATGATAAGATGGCTCTGATTGAGGTATGCAGACAAATGGACAAGTTGCACAGGACCTGCAGGGACAAGAAAATCACTAGGCTGCATTTCCCCATATCTTTGGGTAACTATACATGTAAAACAACTTTGTATGCTCGGAACATAGAAAGAGCCCTTGCCCCCATCACTGTCCACTTCTTCAGGCCCAGAACCTATTTTGATTTGAAGAAATTCATTGAGCTGAATCTCAGAATCAACTATCATCACAGAGCAGATACTGAGGACTACTGGGCTGATTGCACAGATGACTTTGAGGCAAGACGGAGGCATTATGGCAGATTCTCCCTCCAGCTAATAAAAGAGCTTAACCTATATCAGATTCCTGAAGGGCTTCAAGATGACAACACAGACCTATTGTCATATGAATATGATACTGTGATCAAGCATAATCCCTTAGAGGATCTAGACTGGTTCAAAAGGGAGAAAGATGATTTAGCTGAGATCCTAGCTCACGTCCTGGTAAGAACCAAGGTCTGGTTTGACAGAAGGGTTCGAGAGCTGAGGAAGAATTCAGGAGAGTCTTCCTCCAAAGACACTTCAACACCAAGGAAGGAGTCACATACACCTAGCTCAGAGGTACCTACATGAACTCCTCCTCCTTCATCAAGTAAAGAACCTGAATCCTCCACCCCTTCCTCATCCACTCAGGTATATCAGAAGAAGGTGAAGGAAGTCAAAAAGGAGCCTATTGAGGAAGATCCCCTACTAAAACATTCAGAATTACCTTTTGGGCCAGAGAACATCATTGTTCTCAGTGAAAGTGAGGATAGTGAAGTGCGAGTCCCTGTAGGAGAATCAGAGGCCACAATGGATAAGGAGAAGGAAATTCATAACACTGAGCCTCCAAGTACCATGGATTCCTCTGTCCAAGAAGCCTCATCTACTCCACTCACATCTCTACTAGAGGCAACAATGGTAAATACTTTAAGTGCCATGAGTTCTCTTACTCTTGGTTCTCTTGCTCCTCCTTCTTCTTCTTCCTCCACTTTTGCATGGGTGCAACCTTTTGTTGATAGTAGGAAGAGGAAGTCTTCTTCTCGATTGACAGGGCCTAATTTTGATGTTGTGGCGGCCTTGTTGGGCACTACTCCTTCTGCTCCTACAAAGAAAGCTAGAAAAACTTCAAGGATAGTGACTGATGCCCAAGGCCAGCAATTCCTTGAGGTAGCCAAGCCTAAGGTTGATAAGGCAGAACAAGGATTTGCAAGCCTCTGATCTGGAACTTTCTAGGATCTCAATGGGAGAGTCTACCCCTGAAAGTGAAATACATAACCTTCAGGAAACAGTGACCAGGGTTATTGGAAGAGTAGAAAAAGGCAAGCAGACTATAGAGCAGCTGGAGGAGCAGGCTCAAGTGCTTTCTGGTTTCATCAAGTCATTGTTGTCCAAAGATAAGGTTCTGGATCCTACCCCACTGACTGCCCTTCCACCACCTGTGATCCTTAGTCAAGATGAAGTCTAGAGCATCAAAGACATACACAGGTATTCCATCTATGGGAGAGCTATGGAAGCCATGGTAGATGATATGGTCATTGCAGGTTTGAATTTCATTGGAGAAGCCTTCAAACTCAATGAGAAGGTAACTAATCTGCAACAAAAGCTCTCCTCCACAATTGGAAATATGGATAAAGAACTTAAACTTTGGAGCAGCTGCATAGTAGACCTGCGCCTGATGGGACAGACTGATGAAAATTTATTGATGGCAAGTAAAGTTTTTGATGATGCCAAAGATAATTTGTCAAGGTCATGGGTTTTCAGCGTGGAATGGAAAATAAAAGTGCTGGAGGAGGCTCTAGGAGAATTGAGGAACAGTTGGCAGAAGGGAGAAGCCTTCAAAGCATGTGTTGTATCTGCTTTCAAGGATATCCACTGTCACCTTCACGATGAAACTTCAGGTGTTCCTTTCTCCCTTCAGGAAATTAAAACTCAATTCAGGGCATTTGTTATGGAAAAGCTGTTCAAGGAGGACTCAATGACCAAAAAGAAGATAAAGCAAATTTTCTCTGTCCAATCTACCATTGAGGAAGCTAATAAAGAATATCTTACGCACACCGAGTTTGATAAGGAGATGGAGAAATGTCTGGGATCTTGGACCCAAGCTACTGCCAACACATCAGTCCCATGAGGCAGAGACATAGCAGAAGCATTGAAAAAGTTTAGACAACGGATCCTCAAGTCGGTGGGCCCTCCCCAATCATAAGCATTTGTTTTCCCTCCTAGCTTCTCCTTTCCTTATTTTTCTCAATTTGGCTTATTGTAATTAGTTGAGGGTTTTGTGTCAAGCATCCCCTTAACTAAACATTTTAGTTAAAAGAAGTAGTTACCAATTGTAACTAATTTGTAAAGTTATATAATGGGCTCTCTACGCCATTTTCAGGGGGCTGGAACTTGGTTTATTTTTGAAAGTGTAAGGAGTAACAAAGCAATCAATACAAAAGAGCTTTCTTTCCATGTCTATCTGGTCTTGTTCTTTCATTACTATCCATTGAATACTTTTGAATCATTTGTCTGTATTATTTCAAGAAGCTTTGTATTCTTGTAGATGTTATTTCTGGAACTTTGTGTCTTTGCAATAACATCTTATTGATTCAAATGCAAATGGTTTTGTTCCAAATAATTTTATTCTGGCATGCATAAGGAATTATTTTGTTATCTATAATTCTTGAGAATGCCTTTCTGCTCATTTCCACTACTTCATTCCTCTGTACTTTTGTATTGATGATCCATTCTATTTTAAAACACTTTCATGATATCCAAGTTCCACATTAAAACTATGCACTGTACATATGTAAATAAGCTTGGTCTTTAAATAAGGGAACCTCTCCCATTAAAGAGGAGGGACTTTCTATCCCCTGACTGTTGTTCTCAACAAAGTCCTTTTTGACGACCAACAGTTTTTGGTGACTCCGCTGGGGATTCATTTTTCTTAACGTATTCCAGTTCTATAAACAATTTCTTGATCATCCTTTGATCTGGCGACTCTACATTTTACTCACGGAAGGAGGGCCCTTGGTATTGAAGATTCTCAGTTTCAACTTTTGGAACAGCAAGGTTTTCCTTTTCCTTCAACAGGAAGGAATAGAAGAGCTCATTCAACAAGCACTCCTCCTGTTGAAGATAGAACCCCTATAGGTGTTATCCCTCCAGAGCAACTCAGCCCTAATCTCCACGCTCTGATTCTTGCTGGTGTTTCGGTTCCCCTTCAAGCCATCTTTCCAAGGATGGCAGCACCATTACCTTGGGGCCATCGTGTTGGGCCTCTCGCCCTTCCTCAGCCTTTGCATGAGTTACCCAGAGGTAACAGGAAGAACTTCCCCAAGTTCAGAGGTGATGGCAAGGTACATCCTGATGAACATATCGCAGCCTTCATAGTTGCATGTGGAGTTCTCAGAGTTGAACATGAAGATGTCTCGGTGAGGATTTTTGTAGAGACTTTACAAGATAATGCAGCAGATTGGTTCTATCACCTTCCAGCTGGGGCCATTACCAGTTGGACCATGATGAGAACAAGATTTGAGAACCGTTTCAAACCTGCAGAGGACGTACATGCTTTGCTGGCCCAGATTTCTCAAATAAAGAAGGAATCACAAGAACCCATGAGGGAATTTGTGGCTAGATTCAACAAGTTGATTAACAAAATCCCACCAGACACTCAACCTGTAGATCAAATTCAAAAATGTTTCTTCCTGAATGCTCAATTACCTGAAGTTAGCTACGCATTGAGAAGAGCCAATCTCGCAACATTTTCTGAGGATCAAACTCTTGTTGTTAGCGTCGAAGATGATTTGATTATGTCTGGGAAGTTGAAAAGAGACCCTTCTAAATCTAGGTCTTCTTCTTCCTCCTCTTCCACTCCCGGGCCTAATACTGATCCATTAGTACAAAAGCTTGCAAATGACCTCATTGCCATCAAGAAACAATTGGCTCAGCACGCCCCCTATGTGGATGTTCCAAGGAGGAATTTTCAGCCTAGAAATCATTTTCCTGCTTCTCAGACAAGGCTAGCACTTGAGGGGCCACCCATCAAGGTTCCTGTTAATGCAACCTGTGAGGTTGAAGAACCTGAAGATGAAGAGGTTAATGAAGATTGTGAAGAACTTGAAGAAGAAGTTGATGGAGAGATGGAGGAACTTGAGGGATCTCGAGTTAATTTCTTCACTACTGAAGGTGTTGATGAGGAAGATGATTATGATGAAGTGGTAGCAGATATGAATAGTGAATCATACACTGTCATGACTCGAGAGTAGACAAATAAAAGGGAGAAAGTGATGCAGCCCACTAAAAGATCCAAGGAGCATCCCACGACTATCCCTGTTATTGCAAAAAGAGGATCTCCTATCCCCACTACGTCCACACAGAAGGTGAGTTCTGCCAATTCTACTTTTCCTAATTCTACTACTAAAATTTCTTCTTCTACAACTCCTAAATCTGACAAACCTAAGATTCCTAGTGATGATAGCCCATCCACCTCTGGATCTTTCGATATCATTGATCACCTAAAAAAGACAAAGGTTCAAATTTCAGAGGCTGAGTATTATCAAACCCATCCTAAAGCTTTTGCCAAAATGGTTCACTTTGTCAATTATCAATCCAAAGCTTCCTCTAAAGGCCTTTTACCTACTCCATCCTCCACACCCCAACCCAATCTGGTAGCTGCCGTCACCTCACCTAATGAGAAGATCAAACCATTTTATGTGACCCTTCTTATAGCAGGCCATAAACTCAGCAACTGTGTCATAGATTCAGGAGCATCAGATAACGTAATGCCTGCCAAAGTAGCCCATGCTTTGGGTCTAACTCTCACACACACTTATGGGTCTTGTTATTCCATGGAGAGTAAGGAAGTGCCCCTAGTTGGAAGAATTAAAGATGCACAAGTAGCTTTTGCTACTTTACCTGAGAAAAAGGTCTTGGCTACTATCCTAGTAGCGGATATCCCTCCTTCATATGGTATGTTGTTAAGCAGGAACTTCTGTAAGGATGTAGGAGGAGAAATTCAAATGGATTGGTCACATGCCCTCATACCAGTTAATGGAAAAATGAAGAAGCTATTGCCCGAAAAGCAATCTAAGTATATTGTACAAAAGATAGATGATCCCAAAGCACAAATACTTTATGAGGATATGGGGCATGGTAATTATATGATTATGTCTCCAGAGGAAACTCAACTTCCCAAAGGAGTACTTCATGATCCTAATGGGGTTTGGAATTTAGAATTTGATGGAAGTTGTTCCTCGGCTGGTTCTGGAGCTGGCGTAGTATTGGTGTCTCCTGAGGGAAAAGTTCATCCTTTCTCATTCAAACTACAATTTGAAAATACTAATAATACAGCAGAGTATGAAGCTCTCATTCTTGGGCTTAATATGGCAAAAGAAAAAGGTGTGAAGAATCTTCTAGCTCGCGGAGATGCAGAACTAGTTGTTAAACAAGCCAGAACCTTTTTCAAGTAAAGAATAGAAGGTTGAAGCATTACAGGAATCAGGTTTGGGATTCTATTGAATTTCTTGATGCTTTTTCCATTGAAGCAGTGCCTAGGGAAAAGAACACTAGGGTTGATTCACTAGCTGTCTTAGGATCATTGCTGATACCTCATCCTGACTTCTCTCAAGATAGGTTTACCATTGAGATGATCCATAGGCCCAGTGTACCTGATAACACAAGTAACTGGAAAGTTTTCAATGATGATCAGCATTTTCTTTCTTTCTTAGAGCTCAGGGATAACTTTGAACAATTGTACTTTGAAGGAAGTGACAATTTTCCTCGTGAGAGTGTGTCTTCCAATGAAGAGGATGTCAAAGAGGAAATAGATCAAGATGGGTGTATCAAACTCAAAGGTAACAAGATTCCAAAAGGGCTGGTGAGTTTAGAAGAATTGTTTGATAAACATGACAGGTATGTTAAGTCTAAAGCTTCTACTGGATCACAACAATCTGCTGAGTATGAAAAAACTAATATTGGGAGTTCTGTTGACCCCAAGTTTGTGAACATTGGAAAATGTTGTACACCAGAAGAAAAGAAGAGGGTAATCAACCTTTTAAAGAAGTATAAGGATGTTCTGGCATATTCATATGAGGATCTAAAAGCCTTCCAACCAAAGGAGATGCAACATTTCATCCCTCTCAAACCTGGGATTAAACCTTTCAAGCAAAAGCAAAGGCAATACAATCCTAAGATAGCTGACACTATTTTTCAGGAAATACAAAAGTTGTTGAAAGCCAAAATTATTTTTCCCATCCACCATTCAACATGGATTGCCAACATTGTGCCTGTCAGGAAGAAAAATGGTGAGATTCGTATCTGTGTTGACTTCAGAAATCTGAATCAAGCTTCTTTGAAGGACAACTATCCTCTGCCCATGATGGATCAAGTCTTGCAAGCTATTACGAGATCCGAAATGTTGTCTATGCTTGATGGCTTCTCAGGGTATAATCAAGTAGAAGTCAATACCACAGATCAGCACAAGACGGCCTTCACCACCCCTTGGGGTACTTTTTCCTACAAGAGGATGCCTTTTGGACTCATTAATGTCGGTGCCACTTTTCAAAGGGCTATGGACTTGGATTTTGGAAGTTTGAAAGGGAAATGTATTGTTGTATATCTAGATGACCTAACTGTGTTTTCCAAAACTAGAGCAGATCATTTTCAGCATCTGGAAACAGTTCTCTTGAAGTGCAGAGAACATGGGATCTCTTTGAATCCTAAGAAATCTGTCTTTTGTGTCACAGAGGGAAAATTGTTAGGGCATGTTGTCTCTAAAGATGGCATCAAAATTGATCCTGAATGAGTTCAAGCCATTCAGCAAATTCCTCTTCCAACCAGTAAGAAGGGAGTGCATTCTTTCTTCGGTAAGATCAACTTTCTAAGAAGATGCATCCCTGATTTTACAGAGCCAACCTTGAATATCTCCCAAATGATGAAAGGAAAACAAACATTTGGCTGGTCTTCTGAAGGAAAAGAAGCCTTTGAAGGTATTAAAAAGGCTATTGCTAGAACTCCCATCCTAGCATGTCCAAATTTTAGCAAAGATTTTATTATCTATTGCTATGCCACAGATAACACCCTGGCTGTTGTTTTGACTCAGAAAGATTCTAATGATCATGAACTCCCAATTGCATTCATGAGCTACATTCTTAAAAATCATGAGTTGAAATACACAATGATGGAGAAACATGCTTTTGCAGTGGTTAAAGCTGTCAAGCAGTTTCATTTTTATATTCTTAACTCTCACTCCACAGTACTTGTGCCTGACACAACTATCAAGTCTATTCTCACGCAGCAAGAGTTTGGATCCAAGAGAGGGAACTGGGTGGCAAAGGTTCAAGAATATGATATTGACATCAGACCAACCAAACTAGTCCATGGAAAAGGCTTGTGTGAACTCATCGCTGAAGGAGCTGGCCATGAGTTACCTAAGGATGAAGTTGATATTCCTACTATTCTGTTTCTCAGCTCAATTGATGAATGGTATGCTGATATCACACATTTTCTCACCTATGGAGAGTGTCCCTCTCATTTGACTGCCAAGGAGAAAAGAGCTATTAAGTTAAGATCAGCCCAATATGTATTGTGGGAGAATGCATTGTTCAAGCGTGGGATGGATGGAAGATTTCTGAAATGCGTGGATAAGGAACAACAGAAGAAGCTTCTTTCAGCTTTCCATGATCAAGCATGTGGAGGCCATTACTCATCTACTGTCACTGCTCACAAGATTCTTCATGCAGGATACTATTGGCCTACCTTGTTCAAAGATGCATCAAAGTGGATTGATAAATGTGAAGCTTGTCAGACCTTTGTGGGTAGACCCAAGTTGGCTGCCTTACCCCTTAAACCAGTTGTGATTGAAGAGCCTTTTCAACAATGGGGTTTAGATTTTATTGGAACACTTAATCCCTCTTCAAGTGCCAGACATACCCACGTATTGACTGCCACAGATTATTTTACTAAGTGGGTAGAAGCCATTCCAGTAAAGAGTACTACTTCTGAAGTAGTATGCAATTTTATCAAAGAGAACATCTTGGTAAGGTTTGGTGTGCCAAACAAGATTGTGACTGATAATGCTTCAAATTTTTCTTCAACTGAAATGATGGATTTTTGTTATGGATATGGCATCTCCCTGGCTCACTCTTCATATTATTATCCCCAAGGGAATGGGCAAGCAGAATCAACAAACAAAAATCTGGTGGACATAATAAGGAAATTGGTTAATGAATCTCATAGGAACTGGCACAAGAAACTCTATGATGCTCTTTGGGTAGATAGGATTACACCTAAAAGAGCTATTGGGATGTCCCCTTTTCAAGTAGTGTATGGTGTGGAAGCTCAATTACCAGTAACAGTGGAGCTACCAGCCTTGTATTTAATGAAAGCTATTGAAGACACCAGCTTCAATGATTCTTTAGATAAAAGGATCATGTATCTTCATAAGTTGAATGAAGACAGATTGCAGGTTGCTGATAGAATATCTGCTCACCAATAGAAGGTAAAATCCTTGTTTGACAAGAAGGCTAGGTCCAGGGATTTCAAAGTTGGAGACATCATTTTGCTGTGGGATAAAAGACATGAACCTCGTGGCAGCCATGGCAAGTTTGATTCTCTTTGGCTCGGACCTTTCAAGATCAGGCACTTTGCTGGTGAGAATTCTTTCTACCTTGATTACATGGATGGTTCTTCTCTCCCACTTCCTTATAGTGGGCAGTACCTGAAATTGTTTAAGTCCTAGGTGATAGGAAGTCTTTTGTATATTGTGTAAAGTGTGTGTTTTTCCTTCCCTTGCTTTTTGGTGTGTTTTATTTCTTTGTTTGGGGTGTTGTTTTCTGTATTGGTTTGCTTTTGACTCCGTGGCCCAATGGATAAGGCACTGGTCTTCTTCCCCTAGTTTTCTAAGAGTTCTTGCCTTGTCTCATTCTTTGAATCCAGCCAAGTCATCCCCAGAAAGAGCCAGCTGTTGTCCTCTCAAAATTTCCCCTCTTTCGAAAGTCAAAAATTGAAAATTTTTGAGTTAACACCTTTCTATGATGTTCTAGTGAAGAGAAAAGTTGAGAAGTTAGAAAAATTTCACATTTTTTGAGTCATTTGAGTGATTTTCGGGTCTGTCAGACATTTTTGTCCCATGTGTCCCAAGTTCTTCAGGGCTCTCTGTTCCCCGATCAGGCCATTTTCTCTGAAATCTGTTAACTTGCGGGCCCATCAAAACTTTTTGTTCCAACTGTTCTAAGTTCACTTAGGGCTCTCTGTTCCCCGATCACCCACATCGGCCATCGGCCCTTCACGTACTTTGGTCTTACTTGTCCCGAAAGCATTTGTGCATTTTTTCCCCACTTTTCCCGCATCGCCGGCCGTCACGCTTTCACGTCCCTCATGTCCCAAATGTACCAAAGGCCATCCGGGCTAATTTTTTCCACTCTTCCCGATGCTTGCCTTTTGAGTCGGTGCATATGAATTTAATGCACATTTATAACCTTCTCTCTCCTAAAATGGCTATTTAATGGGACTCCCCTCTACGCATTTTACACACTTTCTCACTGCCATTCACTCATACCCTTGCAATTGAAACCATCTGCTCATCCCCCCATTTCCCCTTGCATTTTCATCACAGATTCAAACTGTAAGTTTGTTTTTCTAAGCACTGTCAGTATGAAAATCAAGTTTCAAGGCCAAGAGCAGGTTTCTCCACTCGAGTCTTCCATTCCTGATATCGGGATAGTGAGGTTCGTCACCTGGATTTCAGTGATTTTTGGACCAGGTTGACTGACCCAAATCCCCTCTCCCATGGCACAAATGATTAATGGCAGTGGCCTTGCATTTGCTGTGGGTTTCCCAATCTCGGTGTAGTGTGCCAATACTGTGCTCACCTGCGAGCTCACTTCAACCCCGACACGAGTGAATTAACAAATGTGCATGGGGAGCTAATCACTAAACTTGATGCTGCCACCATTGCCGCTGCCCTACGGATCCCTGAAATGGACAATTCTGTGGTAATCTCTCAAACTCAAGCACAAGCTCTCTTCGATCAAGACAGTGAGAAATACAAGGCAAGGGTAGCAAAGTTCATGGTTGAAGAACCCTAAGAAAGGGGCATCTCGGCTTTCCAAAGCTCTGTTTAGGGCTGATTTCAATGAAGAGCTATCTGACTTCATCATCCTGTTGGCTCGTGTCATGGGCTTACCCTCTACCAGTGAATTTCACTTTTGGATGCACCCACTCATCAACACAGTCTGTGAAGATACCCAGAACATCAATTGGGTAGAGATCATTTGCATGAATTTGACAGATCAGTTGTCCAATGTGCAACAAACCAAGAAGTTCTACATGACTTCTTATCTTATGTATACCCTAGCAGCATCCAACAATGGTTTGGTTTCACATACATTGAGGCTCAGAAGGGTGATCCCATCTATGCTTACTACCCTCAGTTCACCCTTGACACCAACAATCACAACTTCAGGAGGGTGAATGATGATTTCACCATGTACATTGTGAGGCTTCTAGAAAGTGATACTGCTAGGAGATTTTTTGATAAAGCCATGAACCTGATAGCAAAGTATGGAGCTTACTTCATTCAATTCAGAAGGTTTTCATATATCAGGTTAGCCGGTTATGAGAGCACTCCTCTCAAGCTCCCTATATTTTGTAATGATAAGATGGCTCTGATTGAGGTATGCAGACAATTGGACAAGTTGCACAGGACCTGTAGGGACAAGAAAATCACTGGGCTACATTTCCCCATATCTTTGGGTAACTATACATGTAAAACAACTTTAGATGCCCAGAACATAGAAAGAGCCCTTGCCCCCATCACTGTCCACTTCTTCAGGCCCAGAACCTATTTTGATTTGAAGAAATTCATTGAGCTGAATCTCAGAATCAACTATCATCACAGAGCAGATACTGAGGACTACTGGGCTGATTGCACAGATGATTTTGAGGCAAGATGGAGGCATTATGACAGATTCTCCCTTCAGCTAATACAAGAGCTCAACCTATATCAGATTCCTGAAGGGCTTCAAGATGACAACACAGACCTATTGTCATATGAATATGATACTGTGATCAAGCATACTCCCTTAGAGGATCTAGACTGGTTCAAAAGGGAGAAAGATGATTTAGCTGAGATTCTAGCCCCTGTCCTGGTAAGAACCAAGGTCTGGTTTGACAGAAGGGTTCGAGAGCTGAGGAAGAATTCAGGAGAGTCTTCCTCCAAAGACACTTCAACACCGAGGAAGGAGTCACATACACCTAGCTCAGAGGTACCTGCATGAACTCCTCCTCCTTCATCAAGTAAAGAACCTGCATCCTCCACCCCTTCCTCATCCACTCAGGTATATCAGAAGAAGGTGAAGGAAGTCAAAAAGGAGCCTATTGAAGAAGATCCCCTACTAAAACATTCAGAATTACCTTCGGGGCCAGAGAACATCATTGTTCTCAGTGAAAGTGAGGATAGTGAAGTGTCAGTCCCTGTAGGAGCTTCAAAAGCCACAATGGATAAGGAGTAGGAAATTCATAACACTGAGCCTCCAAGTACCATGGATTCCTCTGTCCAAGAAGCCTCATCTACTCCACTCACATCTCTACTAGAGGCAACAGTGGTAAATACTTTAAGTGCCATGAGTTCTCTTACTCTTGGTTCTCTTGCTCCTCCTCTTCTTCTTCCTCCACTTTTTCATTGGTACAACCTTTTGTTGATAGTAGGAAGAGGAAGTCTTCTTCTCGATTGACAGGGCCTAATTTTGATGTTGTGGCTGCCTTGTTGAGCACTACTCTTTTTTCTTCTGCAAAGAAAGCTAGAACCACTTCAAGGATAATGACAGATGCCCAAGGCTAGCAATTTCTTGAGGTAGCCAAGCCTAAGGTTGATAAGGCAGAACAGGATTTACAAGCCTCTGATCTGGAACTTTCTAGGATCTCAATGGGAGAGTCTACCCCTGAAAGTGAAATACATAACCTTCAGGAAATAGTGACCAGGGTTATTGGAAGAGTAGAAAAAGGCAAGCAGACTATAGAGCAGCTGGAGGAGCAAGCTCAAGTGCTTTCTAGTTTCATCAAGTCATTGTTGTCTAAGGACAAGGTTCTGGATCCTACCCCACTGACTGCCCTTCCACCACCTGTGATCCTTAGTCAAGATGAAGTCCAGAGCATTAAAGACATACACAGGTATTCCATCTATGGGAGAGCTATGGAAGCCATGGTAGATGATATGGTCATTGCAGGTTTGAATTTCATTGGAGAAGCCTTCAAACTCAATGAGAAGGTAACTAATCTGCAACAAAAGCTCTCCTCTGCAATTGGAAATATGGATAAAGAACTTAAACTTTGGAGCAACTGCATAGTAGACCTCACCTGATGGGACAGACTGATGAAAATTTATTGATGGCAAGTAAATTTTTTGATGATGCCAAAGATAATTTGTCAAGGTCATGGGTTTTCAGCGTGGAATGGAAAATAAAAGTGCTGGAGGAGGCTTTAGGAGCAGTTGGCAGAAAGGAGAAGCCTTCAAAACATGTGTTGTATCTACTTTCAAGGATATCCACTGTCACCTCCACGATGAAACTTCAGTTGTCCCTTTCTCCATACAGGAAATTAAAACTCAATTCAGAGCATTTGTTAAGGAAAACTTGTTCAAGGAGGACTCAATGACCAAAGAGAAGATAAAGGAAATCTTCTCTCTCCAATCTGCCATTGAGGAAGCTAATAAAGAATATCATATGCACACCGAGTTTGATAAGGAGATGGAGAAATGTCTGGGATCTTGGACCCAAGCTACTACCAACACATCAGTCCCACGAGGCAGAGACATAGCAGAAGCATTGAAAAAGTTTAGACAACGGATCCTCAAGTCGGTGGGCCCTCCCCAATCATAAGAATTTGTTTTTCCCTCCTAGCTTCTCCTTTCCTTCTTTTTCTCAATTCGGGCTTATTGTAATTAGTTGAGGGTTTTGTGTCAAGCATCCCCTTAACTAAACATTTTAGTTAAAAGAAGTAGTTACCAATTGTAACTAATTTGTAAAGTTATATAATGGGCTCTCTACGCCATTTTCAGGGGGCTGGAACTTGGTTTATTTTTGAAAGTGTAAGGAGTAACAAAGCAATCAATACAAAAGAGCTTTCTTTCCATGTCTATCTGGTCTTGTTCTTTCATTACTATCCATTGAATACTTTTGAATCATTTGTCTGTATTATTTCAAGAAGCTTTGTATTCTTGTAGATGTTATTTCTGGAACTTTGTGTCTTTGCAATAACATCTTATTGATTCAAATGCAAATGGTTTTGTTCCAAATAATTTTATTCTGGCATGCATAAGGAATTATTTTGTTATCTATAATTCTTGAGAATGCCTTTCTGCTCATTTCCACTACTTCATTCCTCTGTACTTTTGTATTGATGATCCATTCTATTTTAAAACACTTTCATGATATCCAAGTTCCACATTAAAACTATGCACTGTACATATGTAAATAAGCTTGGTCTTTAAATAAGGGAACCTCTCCCATTAAAGAGGAGGGAATTCTTTTTGATGACCAACAACATTAAGGACATCAAGCTCTATAACGAGACCAAATATGGAATTTGAGCTTTCAACTAGGATAGGGAGTGTTGAAATAATATGCCTTTTTGTTTGTAATTAAAAATTTTGGGTGTAATATTTAACTTTTGTTTAATATTTCTTTTCATAATGAATTTTTAACTTTTCTTTAGGATTTTAGTGTTCCTCCTTCATACAAATTCAGAAGTTTGATAAAAATGTGTATGAAAGATAATGATGCTAGAGAGCTTATACTTAACCACTACAGAGGAAAACCTACAAACTAGAATTCCCAGGTCATATAAACTTATCTTAATGAAAGAGTGTGATCTTATCTTTGATGTAAGTGTGCTTTGAGTGAGAGAAGTTGGAAAAGTGACATTACAAGAATAAGAATGTGATACAATGAAGGGTAAAGCTAGTAGTTGACCATAAAAAATGTTTTTTTTTAAATAATGAAGGTTGAGAGGGAGAATGAACTAGGTAGTGTTGTAATTGTAGATCACTAAAAATATCTCAAGATAAGATTGTAAACCAATTATAATTCCAACATAAAGATAGAGAGTGATAAAATTTACGTGGGAAAAGTCAAAAAATGAGGTAAAATAGGACCAAAGGATCTAAGAGGTAGCAAATGGTTGAATAAAGCCAAGATGGTTAAAATATCAAAGGCATGTTTAAAAGTATAGTTTGTAATATAAATAACCAAAGTGACTCAAAAAGAGTACAAAAGAGTACAAAGGCCATCTAAAACTGAGAGGAAAGGTGCTAAAAGTAGGTTATAAAATGTAAAGTAAAACTACCAAAGTGTTATGTAAGGAGTGAAAAAACTATATAATCCCAAGAGGGATAATGCATCACAGGAAGGTTGTAAAAACAAAGTAAAACAAGATATTCAGGGATCAAGATATTACGATAGTAGGGCATTCAAATAGTGACAATGAATTAAGATAAAAATAACTATCATGGTGTGATCAATATGGACAAGTAGATAATGTAATAAAAGAGGATGTGTAATGTAAATACAAAGATCCTCTATCATAGCATGACCCTATCACTATGTGTCATATTGTTTGCGAATCATAATATCATCAACATCTTCAAGGACTTTTGATATTTTTTAGTGTATCTTAAAACTCGTTGCTATGAGAGTGACTTCCACCCACATGAAAATTTGAGAGAGGACCTACTCAAAAATTCCATCCATAGAGGAGGAAAGGAAGGTATAAAGGCACTCCATGGACCTCTAGTTTAAATGTATAGGAGTGAGAGATTTGTTACTCAATTGACCTAAAGGGTGTGTAAAAAGGTGTGTGGTTTGCATGATTTGGAACCAAAGTAGAAGGTAACATGATGACTAAATAATTAGCCATCCATAGACCCATTAAAACCTTGCCGAAGCCTACTCCAGTAACCCAATATTTCACCCCGACTCACAAAATTCCTTTGTCCAATCACAAAGGAGACCACAGCATGTTCTGTGACATTTTTAGATCTCACAGTAACTGGTACCAGTTACACCTAACTACCATCAGTCACCCCTGACTGACACCGGTCTATGTATTTTCCCACACAGCCTAGAATGGAGACCTACCACCAAATTTTATCTCACCCTCATTCACCTGTGATCTACCCGAGACCTCTATCAAACCTGCAGAGACCCAAAACCAATCATTTGACCTTTGGATTCAATTCTAGCTTATCCTATTAGATTAGATTTATTTCTTTTTATGTTTTAAGTGAGATACCTAAATCATTTTAAATAACAATAGGATTTACTTGGTTTACATCATTAAATTGTTTAAAACTGTGGACTGATAGCGATCTAGGAAGTATCATACTACCTAGATCTAGCATACACTAGGCATTTCACTACCCATATTGTTTAATTCCTTCTGATGATCTTGTTTTCATTATAGGTAGTTCCTCCTAGCTAAAAGCAAGCTATCACGATCAGTTGTGGATATGGAATTCATACACGTGCAACAAAACATCAACCAAAATTTGAACAAGTATTCCTCCTACGCCCGTTACCTTATCTATTTCGTCAACACTTCACAGAAATGATCTAAGAATCAAGTGAAACATTTTGGTATGCCTGGTGGGATGCATAAGATGTTCCTTTCATTTCATTCATTCCTAGGAAAAAATTGTGTGTTTGTTTCCCTTTTGAAAAGGGCACACACTAATTTTATTCCTTGGTAACACACCTCTTCTTTCTATTTGCTCTAAAGGAAATTTTTCTTTACATGTAATAAAAAATAACCACTTATTCATGTTTTCTGCATTGTAGTGAAAGAGCATCCCTCTTCCTCTTCATCTTATTGTGTCATTCTATTTCACATTTCGATTTGGGCTTAAAATAAGTGCATTCCATTCTGATGGTTGACAAACGAATCTTAGAAAAGTACTTTTGTCCTTTTCTCTTTCTCTGAGTCTTACCAAACCACACAAAAATTCAAAATACATACATTCTTAAACAACATCCTACCTGGAGGAAGCTGTAGGTGATCACATGATCACGGCACAGTGGACACCCAACTGCTACTCTGTTGAGTCATACTTCAGAGTGAATCCCACCCCCACCATAACAAACCTAAAGCCTCACCTTTTAGATTTCCTTCTTTGTAGGAAGCCATCCTCAACAAAAACTCTATTTCACAATTCATGTGTTAGTCCCTAAATAGCATAAGCTCAACAAACATAATAGAAAAGGCACTCCTAGGATCACATTTTCTTAGTGTTTCTACTTGGCTTGCATTTTGAGGTGAAAGATCACGTTCGTCAATTTTTTTTTGTTCATCCTTACATGCTCCTCATCACAGCTGGTGTATTCTGGCTTCACCTAAGTGTGCCTGGGCCATATCATCATCATTCTCAGAATTATGGGTCTGATTCTACATCAGATTTTAATTCACAACCACTTTCTTTCATCACTGTTTCAATTTCACAGTAACTGTCGTCGGTTACCTCTGACCGCCATCGGTTATACCCAACTGACATCAGTTCCAGGTCCTTTTTCTAACCTACTCAAAAAGACATTTTACTTCACTTTTTGCCACTTTTCACAGTCTCTGTCACTGTCAGTATTCCCATTAACATTTTAAGTATCCTCGAATTTGGCATACCTATCAGATTTTACCTTCCACCTCATTATTTACTCACTGTCCATTTTTTATAGTGACCGGTAGCAGTTACCCCTGATTGGCATTAGTTTGACCTAACTAGCATTGGTTATCTTGTTTTACATTCCATCCACTATTTGGTACTTAATCTACTTTTTGTCACTAGATTCACCTATCCTTGTTGTTCTCTATGTCATTTACAAAGAGGAAGCCCTACCTAATCAATATTGGTTCACATGATGCTGACCCGAAGACAAGAAAGCACCCTCGTATTTAACACCAGTTGTCAACCACTCCCACCTAGTCCTTCACCACCTTCTTTTTTATCACTAGCCATGGATCCCATCCAGCCTATTACTATCGCTACCAGAGATCAGGACTTTGCACGACTCCCTGACCAGAACCCTATCACCTTGTAGTTTTACCTTTCCCACTCGTCCACTCGAGACACCTCAGGTTAGTTGATATACGGCATGCCCATATCTATCCCCCTGACTCTCACACCCACTCCCGCATCAGCCCCATCTAACTCCATGCTACCCACATCCACCTTACCCCTAGTCGTTTCGTAGTTAGGTCCTATACTCGCTATGACTATTGCGTATGTTACCTCTATGGTGCCCATTACATCCATCGTACCCTCGAAAACTACCCCAAACATAACCTCATCCACCCCTAATGTCCCACGCATACCTGTAGTTAAATTACCACCTCCAATTTTAGTGACCCCTACCCCATTTCAGAACGTGGTTCTTTCCATTCCACAATCATTAGCCACTATTACCACTAGGATTACCACGACCCTTCCACCCCCATATACATACTACAAACAACCTCCTTTTTCATCCATTATTCAATCTGGGTATGTACCCCCTATTTCACTACCTTCTTCTCCACCACCCTACATACTAGCCCCATACACTGGAGTTCCACCATTGTTATATGCCCAAAACCAACCTTCTCACACTACGGGAGGCATCCAATCATCACAACCCACCAACAACCTAATTAAATTGATGTTGGACAAGATGTAGACATTAGAGGAATTGGTTTCTAGATCCCGCAACACTCTCACCTACGATGAGATTTGCAACGAGCCTATTCACCCATCCATTCCTATCTGTTCATACCCTGTGCATTGAGAAATTCCTAAATTCAGTCATTTTAATAGCAAAGAAGACCCACAGCAGCATTTTCGGTCATTCAAACATGGGTGTTATCTGATCTCTCACGATGATGCTTTGCTTTTGAGAACCTTTCCCATTTCCCTCACTGGACCTGTATTAGATCGGTATAGTGGGTTACCTAAACACTCTATATTCTCATTCAATCAAGTAGCCCAAGCCTTCTTGGATCATTTCTCTATCAATATCATCAAGAAGGTTACCATGACTGATCTATATTCCACACGTCAGTATGAGGATGAATCTATCCAAAAAAAATTCACTCACTAGCGTAGCTTGATCAACCAACTTACCTTCCAACTGCCACAAACTAAACTCATCAAGCTCTTCACATGGGCTTGTGTTATACATATCTCCCTGACCTTGTACGTCCAAACCTTTTGAACATTCGATGAGGCATTCACTATGGCACGAAAGTTAGAGATTTGGGCCATCGAAGAGAAGAAAATCCAATTACGCAATAAGAATTCAACATTCAAGTCGAATGATAGCTCTTATTCTTACAAACCACAAACCAATTATTCGAAAGCTAAGGGCACCGTTAATGTAGTGGTACTCAAGTTGGCCCAACTCATCCATCAAATAAGGCTACACCCTCTTCTAATCTATCACCTATCCAGACTTTTCAATTTAGATGAGAGCAGTGAAAATATACCCCAATTGGGGAACCTTATTCTTCTATCTTAGAAAAGCTTATCAAAGCCAAAGCCATCACCTTTCCACCTATAAAACCACACACTAGTTTTGACCCTTCTCACCCCATGCCCGCATGGTATAAAGAACATGAGTTTTGTAACTATCATCAAGTAAAGGGTCATAATGATGGAAACTACATCACTTTCAAAAATATTATCCAAGAAATGCTCGAGAAAGGTCAGTTAACTATGGATAATCCCAATGCCACCCCCAAAAAATATATACAAATCTTCAAGAAACAATTTCCCAACCATTCCCCTTCATCCAATCAAACCAGTGAGACATCAACTCATGATACCCATACCTGCGAGGTTCACACTATCTTTAACGAGGTACCTGTTGCCTTCTAATTACCCCATATTCCATCCATAGAGGAGATCCTATCCCAAAATCCTCCTTCCACATTGGAACCAACCTCTTATGTTCCTTCACCAATAGAGGAACACCTTGCATCTCCTTCATCACCAACGAAGGGGTCTTCTGCTAACATTGAGTCCATCTCACCCCTATCTTCACCACCTAGAGAACCTTTACCTACAGTACCTCCTCCACCCATAGAGGATCTCCCATTATATCCTTCACCCACATAAGAGCACCCATTGCCTCCTCTACCCATAGAGGTGCGTCCATCTATTCTTCCACTTATAGAGGAGCTCCCATCTCCTCCATCTCCTCCACCTATCATCGACCCAATTGAGATACCTTTCCCTCTTGGCAAGCATTCTCCATCTGCTACCCAAAATCCAACAGACCTACTTTCGGCTCTCTTACCAACGGAATCTGAAGCTAGTCAATTTCCTATCTCTAAGACACATTTTACAGGAATTGCCATTAGGTCCTCACCAACTCCACACACAAACGTTCCGTTCTCATGTTTGGCTGATCACTTAGATTATGTGGATAGGGCTTTACTATGGGGGCACATCTTACTCCCCATCTCAACACAGATGCAGAGATCCCTCGTTGATACCTCCACTATCTACCTAAACACATTTCGACCAATCAAACCAAATAAAACCACCTCTTTCACAACCCCTTACATGATGGTTGTTAGCGCTGAAACCACACGCCTACCCATAACCCAACCTACTTCTAAACCCAAACCCACACCTACAACATTTACCTCAACTAAACCTATTATCACTTTAAGGGTCACCCCAACCACCAACCTTACTCATCCACCTATTAAACTAGATTTAGCTACATCCTCTAATGTCAATACCACACCCACTCCAACACCCAAACCAAAGAAACAAACTCATCAACCTCATACCCCAACCATACCAATCATACATGCACTTGTCTCATCTGTCTTAAGACCTCAGCTACCCAACATGGTCAAGCAACCTTAAGCCATCCATAAACCAATAACACAACAACCCATTACTTCTTTAAAAACCTCTAACCTACCCAGGCACACAACACGACTTACACTTACTCCTGTAGTCTTTTTACCACCAATACCTCCAATACCTTCAGCTATTGCTTCACTACCCACTACACTTCAGTCATTTTCCCTCACACCCCAAGTATGACCCACATCATTTACCTTCATAGCACCCCTGTTATCCCTGTGGGTAACTCGCCCTCTTCCTCAATCTTCTTTTCCTTCTAGACCTCGTACACCCACATAACCTTTACCCAAGAAAGTGCAACCCAAAAACAAAACTCCACTACCCCACAATAAGGTAGTCAAAACAACCACACACCCTCCTACCCATTCATCTATTGTTCCCCTACCCAGAAAAACATAATCGATACCTAAAACCACAATAGCACCTAAACCCATAACTCAGTCCATTCCTCCTCTTCCAAAAATAGTTCCTCGATAATCAACCACACCTACACCCAAACCCACGTTCACTTCCCATTGTGATCCACTAGCAGGATCATATGCCCAAATTTTAACCAACCTCCTTGAGACCTTTGTTATCACATTACCGCCAATACGACCTTACGACCCCCTCAAACCCAAGCCAAAATGGTTTGATGATACTAAAATTTGTGCATACCATCGTGTGCCAGGGCATGATTTGGAGAACTACAAGTCCTTGAAAACCATTGTTATCCAATTGTGTCCACCAGAAACCAATTTTGATGATGACGACCTTCTTGACAAGGATCCTATTTCACCAACACCCATTCCCACACTGCCCACTCAACAACCACAACCTCCACCTTCACCACTCCTAGAGCCACCCTCAATATTTGAAATTAACATGGTTTACATTAGATAACTTGCCACGCCACCACCCCAATGTCATTGCACCCAGCTCACCTCACAAGGCTTTTCTCCTCTAGTAGGTTTTTTCCTTTCATGTCATTATACCACTCATCCTACACCTTCTCCATTTGCCAACCCCCCGCAAATCAACATGATACATGTTACTACAAATGTGCAGAAGGGAAAAGAAAAGGCAACTAACCTACCAACCAATCCTATACCCAACATACCATCTGCACCCATACCTAAAATAACTATCCACGGCCCCACGTATCCCATTTCTAATGGTGTCACACATTGCACCATGCTCAAAAAATTACACCAATCTCCCCTAAAAATGTCCTTATATGACCTCATCTAAACCTTGAAATCCCATCGTCAAGATCTCATGGAGGTTCTTCAATCTATTGAGGTTTTACCCAATGACCCTACACCCATATCCTCCATTATCACACCCCATCATGTGGCCTCTCTCACAAAATTACCACCTTCATCTTCACCCCATCTTGTTCACCAAGTGGCCTCCCTTAGCTTCTCAGAGGAAGATATCACGCCACACCAAAACAATGACCCAGACCCATCCCTCTTCATCTCTATCCACATTGATGACATATAGGTACATCGTGTGATGATTGATGGAGTTGCTAGCTTTAACATCATTTCATCCCATGCATTTGCTCAAATGCACATACCTGAAAATTACATACATAAACATCCAGTCATGTTACGTCCATTTAACGACGCTATCACCTCCACACTAGGCACTGTCATCTATCACATTCGCATGGGCCCCCACACTATTCCAAAAAAAAATTACATTTTGGAGGGGGAATTCCAATATAAATTTTTGCTTGGTAGACCTTGGATCTGTGTCATGGGTTGCGTTCCTTCCACTTTCCATCATTGTGTAATGTTTGAACATGAAGGACACACCTATGCCATTTCGGCTAATCCGTCACCTTTCAAAACATGAAACATGCTTTACCAACCTAATGATGTTCTCATACCTATCAAGCCATCTACCTCTGCAACCAATACTGCTTCACCTACACCTCCACCTACTAGTACAGCCACTGCTTTCACCACACATACCTCCTTCATTCCTACCGCTGCTATAACTTCCACAACTGACCCATTAGCTTCCCAATCCATTAACTCCACCTCTGAATCAATTTCTGATACATCATCCATTCCAACTACCTACATACCAGCCACTGACCCCTTGGAAGGTGTTTTTCAACACCTCACTCTAGGGGAGTACCACCTATATAGTGTCAACACATTCCTTACTCCACACGAGTATGGAAGCCTTCACCAACACCCTCTCTATGATCACCATATAGGAGAATGCCTCCTTTATGGTACTCCTCATCTTCGTACTAGTCTCACCTATGGGGGACTTGATACTACCACTTACATACTTGAACCACCATTACAAACCAGCCCATTTTCCGCTGACTTCCAATCACTTACCAATCGTTGTTTCACCCACACCTTCCTACACCGCTATGCATGGAAGGGTTTTTGTTTTGGATTTTATGAGCAAGACCACCATACTATGATTTTATGTACCACCTGTAAACATAACGACTGTAGTGGTATTGGCCTCCCTGAACCTCCTACCAAACAGGCCCACATTGAACTCATTAAGGACCCTAGCCCTTCTCTACCTTCATCTTCATCACCACCTTCACCTACTCCATCTTCATCACCACCCTCACCGACAGAGTCGATGTATCCTAAATCTATCCCCCTAACTTTTTTCTTCATAAACACCATTTCCTTGGGGCCTTTGACTTATCAACGCGAAGGCGAGGCCCCTTCCACTCTTCCATTCTTGTATCCTAAAATGATCGATGATGACACACCTATAATTAACATCATTCAATGTCAAGATAATGAATCTATACACACCTACCTTGGTGTAAAAGACTCATATATACATCGGTCGTTACCCTCTGAGACCCAAACCATGTTGAATGAATTAACTATCGAGATCAACATTCATACTTAGGATGACCCACACATCCTAAAGATTGGACAATATTTAGATGCTGCTGAATAGCAAGCCATCACTTCTTTTCTCTGAGATCATAACCATGTCTTTGCTTGGTCTTACGCAGACATGCCCGGTATTGACCCCACCATACTGGTCCACAATATCATAACCATTCTCGATGCCAAACCTATCAAACAAAAGCTGAGGAAAATGTACCCTTGCATTACTTTTCTTGTCAAAAAAGAACTTTAGTGCCTTCTTTTTGTTTCCTTCATCTTACCCATTGATTATCCTCATTGGATTTCTAACATTGTCCCTATTACTAAAGCAACAGGGTGACTCTGCATTTGTACGGACTTCCTTGACCTTAAGCTAGCCTGCCCAAAAGATGACTTTCCATTTCCTGGTATTGATCAACTGGTTGACCTCACCACTTTTCATGAGATGCTCTCACTCATGAATGGATTCTTGGGTTATAAAAAAAAAAATCTTGCCCCAGAAGATCAACACAAGACCACATTCATCACCCCTTGGGGAACCTTTTGCTATCGAGTCATGTCTTTTGACCTTAAAACGTTGGTGCTACATATCAGCGTGCTATGACTTACATCTTCCATGATATCATGCATCGCATATTATAATGTTACGTGGATGATCTCTTGGCCAAATCTAAATGACGTGCCGAGAACCTCAATGTCCTTAAAACCATCTTTGATTGCCTCATTAAATATTACATTCGCCTTCAGCCTAAAAAGTGCATCTTCACTGTTCTCTCAGGAAAGCTCCTTGGATTTATTGTTTCCCTCCATGGTATATAATTTTACCCTACTAAAGTCAAGGCCACCCTCAAAATGCCTCCACCTACTAACCTTTCCTAGCTCCGTAGCCTGCAAGGTAAATTACAGTCCATTTGTCATTTCATTTCCTAATAATCTGATCAGTGTCAACCATTTCAGCATCTGCTTAGGAGGGATGTCTCCTTTAAATGGGATGATGACTATCAAATTGATTTTGAGGCCCTAAAATAATACCTTCTCCAACCACCCATACTCATTCCACCTAAAGATGATCAACCTTTTTACCTATACATGATGAACAACATAGGGAGCAGGCGGTTTATTACATAAGTTGTACTCTTTTGGACTATGAAACTCGATACAACCATCCAGAAAAACTTTACTTACCATTAGTTTTCGTTGCAACCAAACTCTGCCATTACCTACTCAACCAAATAACCTATGTCACGACCAACACTGATCCCTTACACTTCATGTACGCCAAACCTTATCAAAATCAATGTGCCACATGATGGCTTATGCTTTTAGCTGATCTTGACATTAAATTCATTCATCAAAAGTCCATCAAGGGCCAAGATATCACCGACCAACTGGTTGATGCACCTATTTCCCGGGATCAACCCTCTAATTTTGAATTTCCTGATGAGTCAATTGCTACTCTTTCCTTGGACAAACCCCCTTACCAAATGATATTGTTCTTTGACAGCTCCAAGTTTCAGCGTGGGCGCGGGGCTGGTTTTATCCTCATTCCTCTAGATGGAGAACTCATGCCTTTTTATTTCAAACTAGACTTTGAATGCACCAACTATATTGCCGAGTACGAAGCGCTCATACTAGGTCTCCAAGCCGCATATGCCCTAGATGTCAGATCAATCCAAATCTTTGGTGATTCATAATTGGTCGTCAACCAAGTCAATGGTATGTATCAATATCATAATGAGATACTTCAAAATTATAAACACCATGTAGACATACTTTTGACCACCTTTGATCGTTACACCCTTTAAACCATCCCACGTTCAACCAACAAATTTGCCGATACCATGGCCTACTTAGCTTCCCAAATACCCGCTTCCCCTGTTGATTCCAAAATCTTTATCACCATACAATGCCTCCATTCACCTTCTTATTTACCTCACGATGTTTACTCAATCAAAACTGACACCCTTGACCCGAGTGGCCTTTAGTATAAATAGTACTCTAACTACCTTTCTCTCTCCATCTTACCTCCTGATCTCACCCATAACAGATAACGTGCCTTCCTTAAAAAGGTCTCTCATTTCTTCATTCAAGGGGGACTCCTCTATAAATTTGGCTTTGATGGTATTCTCTTACGATGATTCACAAGTTCTGGAATTCCTTATACCATTAAGGAAATTCATGATGGCATATGTGGAGGTCACTTCAGTGGTCTAACAGTTGCTAAGCATATTCTTCACCTAGGCTATTACTGGTTGACCCTTAACCATGATTGTTGTGACTATGTCAAACATTGTGTAAAATGCCAACAACATTCCAACCTTCATTATACACACAGTCATGCCATACAGGTCAATCGTGACCTTTGGCCCTTCTCTCAATGGGGTTTGGATCTTGTCAGAGAAATCAATCCTTATTCTTCCCAACACCATCAATGGATCATAACTACTACCGAATACTACACAAAATGGGTGGAAGCAATACCACTCATCTCCATGAAAGATGAGAAGATCTGTGAGTTCATTAACCATCACATCATTTTTTGCTTTGGTGTTCCTCATCGCCTCATCACTGACAATGGAAAAAAATTCAAAAACAAAACATTATAAAAAAATTGTTATGCCTTCGTCATTCAGCTTAGCTTCTCATCACCTTTATACCCACAAACCAACGGCCAAGCTGAATCCACTAACAAAACCCTCAACAAAATTCTCATGAAATTGGTTGACGATACTGGGAAGGATTGGCATACGCACATTCCTTTTGCCTTATGGGCATACCACACTAGTATTCACACTTCCACTGCGGTCACACCCTTTTCACTGGTCTATGGTACAGAGGTTGTTCTACATTTCGAAGTCCAGATCCCCTCACTCCGCATTTCTCTCCATGACATGTTTATTGATGATGAATTTCTTTAGGCCCGCTTAGCACAAGTAGAGTTATTATATGAGTGTCATCTTAATGCTCTGGATCACCTTCAAGTTTACCAACAACATATCAAACGTGCTTATGAAAAATGTGTTCATGAACAAACCTTTCAAGTCGGTGACCTTGTCTTGAAAGAAAATCAACACGTAACCAAAGTAGAAAAAAGTAAACGGGGAACAATTACTCCTAATTGGCTTGGACCATACATCGTATCTCATACCTATGGATCAGGTGCTTACCATTTATCCTCACTTGATGGTAAACCTGAATTTGATCCCCTTAACGCATTACATCTTTGACCATTCTATTGTTGACTCATTTTCCTACCTCACCCTTTGTCTCTTTATAGACTCATCCCTTGAGTGCTATCCACTCCATACACCTCCCTAATGATTAAACAAGAATCATGCGAGTACCCCGTCAGTTGTTATCTTCTCTTGAATATATGTACCATGGCACTGCACATAGCATGATTCTCATGGATACTTTTCATCTAATTTTAGATGTGATCCCATGGTTGTTCCACCTTGCCTTTTGAACAAGATTCCTATCCTCCACCTTGGTCTTGTCCATGAATTTAACGACCTCACATGGGACTAAAATCCTTGAGTCAAACTTCTAATAAAAGATGACTCCCTTAAAAGGACATCTTCCTCTTGAAAAAATTATTGCTCTAAATACATTGCTCCCTCGAAGGACAGCTATGCGAAGCTTTCAAAAAAAAATTGAGAGAAACTGAAGCTTTCCACATCGATCAGCTTCACAAAGACCTCAACGAGTACCATATTATTTATCCCATATATAATTCCCACATCGATCAGTCTATCAAAAAAAAAATTTAGTCATGGACTTTCCCATTGTGACCTAGGACCTCTTGCCTAAAAGCCCTATCACTCTAAACATATAAAATTAACTACCTTTCACCCTCCTTACAAATTCCACTCTCAATTTCTCAATCGCCTCAAGGGACATCTTAGAATTTAGACATTTAGTGATCTTGTGACTACCTTCATTGTAGAACTGTTAATCATGCAATGTCTTTTGGGTCTTATGTTCATCACCCCCTCCAAGGTATGATCTACTAGGTATGATCCTACCCAATCAGGTGGCTTTATTGCCCCCTTCTTATCTTTTAGCCATCTTTGTTTACATTTTGATTACCTTATACAAGAATTGGTCCTCGATGCTTACCTTTGAGGTAATCCTCCCCTTTCACCATAATTGCCTTCACCTGCATCCTTTCACCTACAATCTACTCACACCTATTAAACCTAAACCCACAATATGCCCAAAAACCTACCAACTCATTTTCATATTCTTCCCTAGCTCATGGGAGAACTACATCAGCCTGAGGTCCATTTTTTTCCGGGACTATGTAGGCAACACTCTGAGGGCATGGGGCCCTTGGAGGTTTCTTTGGCCATTCTTTGCCCTAAAAAAATTCATCAACTATGCCTAACTCACCATTTACCTCACATTTTACTTAGTTCCCCCTTTATAACAAAATTTGAAACTAAGCCACATACATAAGACGTTGCTTACCACAACATACATTTGTTACACCTACCATTTCTCTATCATCACTATGCATAGATTATAGAACAATTCACATATGACCCATAGTATCATTCATTGCAAAAATAATGAATCATAACTAAACCTACTTTCAACTCAACCATGCCTAACTCAACCATGCATATAACCTGACTCGATACATGCCTATAACCTGACTCGATCCATACCTAACAAAACATGACTCGATTCATGCCTAACAAAACCTAACTCGATCCATGCCTATAACCTGACTTGATCCATGCCTAAACCAACCTAACTCCATCATGCTTAACTTACCTAATTTCCAACCACATTAAAGTAACAAATCCATATCTCATCTAATATACGCCATAAACCAATGTCTCATACACACATCAACAAATCATGAAATACCATGAATCTCGTCATAACAAATCAATGAATATGTATCTCAATATACATGTCTATCTCATCATGTCCATCACCTCAAAAATGTTGACACACAAGCCGATATATATATATATATATATAGTACAAAATGTCATCAACACATAGGCCAGTCTCATATAGACAAAAAGAATGAATCAATCAATACACAATATCTTTAGCACGTAGGCCGATATATGCTCAAAATATACAAAAATCACTTGTACATCCTCACTGTCTTCAGCACACATGCCAGTATGTGATAAAAATACAACTACCTTCGGCACACAGGCCAACATATATATCCAAAAATCACTAGTATACATCAAAAATCAAGTGACTGCATCTCAAGCATCTCACTGGATGTATTCCATGTCTGTGTCACCTATACCCTCAGTCTCCGTGTCCCTAATGGCACATCACCTAGCTCTAGTTTCCATGCACTGGTGGCCACTCCCTGATCATGCCTTGAAGCTCGCTAACCTCCTGTGCTCTCCACACTATGTGTATGGGATCTCATCCTCTCACCGGACACCTGTTGTGCTTTGTACTCTCCATAGGATAGGAATTCTATCCCGGCCACCATGATCTGATCCTGATAATATCTCACCTCACTTAGGGCATCCCGTAACCTAGATATAGACATGGTCTGTGGTGGTCCCATAGGTATCGGCCCCTGTACCTACCCTGCAGTGACTTACCCTATGCTTGTGGTGGTGCCCGCTACCCCTATGCCTATATATAGGCCTGTAAGGCCCCAATCTGTGCCTGGGTTGTGGCCAACTAGCCCTGTAAAACTACCATCTGATCCAGTAAGAATGCCACCTGACCATATCTTTCTCCATCTCCTCCTTCACCTCCACCCTCTCCCTCCACCATCTAGGCCTACAGACTGGCCACCTATAGTCGTAGCTCTGCTACCTCTTCCTCTGACCCCTCCAGCTATATCTATAGTATACCTATTGGGTAATCAGCGTTGTTACCTTCCCCTATAGGGCATCTCTCTACACTTTAATGGTAGCTAAGTCAGGCTGCCCCGGTCTAGGTGGTATGGCTCGTAACTGAGCTACCCACCACTACCTGTACCTATCTATACATTTGGCATCATCTATCAGCCAATCCACTGGCTACTCCTCCTCCCCTATAGGCACTGTAGGTTGTGGTAGAGGTAGAGGCCTCTCCACGTCATCTCTCTGATACTGTGGGAAGGATGGAGGAATATCCTATACAAGCCCAAACTGCCGTCAGACGCTATCTACTAGGATCATCTCATCCTCCCCGGCATGACGACCTTGCATCCACCTCTCTAGCTGGAGCTCAGCTAGCTCCTCATACATGTACCTATATGAGGGGAATCCCACTTATGGCCTCCAGATAATGTCCATGCCAGACAACCCCTCCAACAACTTCTGAAAATGGGCCACATCATATGTCGGCCTATCTGATCTCTACTCTCTTATAACCAACACCCATCTCCTATATCCCACCAACACACATCTCACAAGAAATGCATCTACTCAAGGCATCCTTATCAGTCGAATACAGACTATGTGCTCGTATGCCCAACAGTGCAATATAAAGGTACAACATAGGCTAAACTTGTGCATCCACCCATATGCCCACAGCTATTTGTATAGCTGCACCAATAATGTGAGTGCCTAGGAAAAGCATGTCTCATGAGCCATCATATCATGGAGCACCCCCACCAATGATCTGGGAAATAATCCCCCCTCTGCATCTGGCAATGCATAGCAGCACACTACCTCCATCAATAGAACCATTAGCCTCATCTCATCCAGATGGGCTAGGTACATCTCGTCATAGCTCAAACTAGGACTATGGAATCTCAGCTCCACCGCCCCCTCACCAAAAACTATCCCGATCAGCTCCTCTGAGGCCTCAGAGGAGATAGAGTAAACCTGGGCACCCAATATGGGTAGCTGCAAAATCTGGAACACATCCTCAAGGGTGATAGTTATCTCACCCATCGGAAGGTGGAACATGTTGGTCGTGGAGTCCCATATATCAATGAGCGTGAGCATCAAGCTAGGCTACCAAACAACATGTTGGTAGCACTGAATCCCACTCAAGCCCATTGCCTCCATGTCTTGTAGCTTTAAAGGGATTGTTAAGCCATGCAATGTCACCAGTAGAGGTGGAACCCTGTCCCACATGTGTAACTATGCTCTCCCTTGCATCCAATCCAAGCACGGCATTAATCCCTATTTTACCATGACCATATTCACCAATTATCATTACCCTCCACCCTATTTTTACCCTACCCATGTCAACCACAAAACCTACATCACTTTTGTTCCATTATGCCTAAAATCCTGACTGGTACCTATTTATTCATTCTAACATCAATCACCTATTTGGTGACACCAGTTTTTACCAACCATGGTTACCATTAGTCACATGTTTGGTGAACGATACCGGTTCTACCCAACCAATCTTGGCCAAGCTTGACCAACGCTGGTCACTGTCGTAGAAAATTCCATGACTTCCCAAACCCCCCTTTTATATAAACCACCCCCTGCCCCTTTTACCCCCTCTATAATGGCCTAAACTCCCCTTAGACCCCTACCCACCCCACCTATACAATTTACTACCTCCCCCCCTCATTTTTTCCCGTTATTCCTCCATACCCAAATTTAACTTTTACCCACCCACAATAAACAAAACACCCACAAAACCCTATAAATAACAAATATTGAAACTACTAATTTATTTAATCAACAATGAAGCATTGGGCACTTACCTTGTCACGCTGCCGCCATCTCGATGGCACATCTGGCCGCTATGCTGGTGGTCCACTCGATCCCTCTCCCACCTTTGCCATCACCGAATATGTACTTGCAACCTCTGACCAATCAACTCTCTCGCCACGATCCCGTGGACCTGCTACTACCCACCCAACCCTCATCAAATTAGACTACCAGCTCACTGTCTCATTTCCTCCAGACACTTTTCTCTCTTTTCTCTGTCTTGTATTTCATTTCTTCACTTTGTAAATAACAAATGAATTATAAAAATGTGGATTTTTTGTTTTTATAACAAACTCGACCTAACCGACATCGGTTCCCCTTGACCGGTATCGGTCTTGTTCCCTACCTCACCATCGTCGGTTTTCCTATACCGATGTCAGTTATCCATGACCACCATCGGTCACCCTCACCTACACATTGCCCTTACTTTGCCATTTTACCCCACCCTTTACCTTGTTTCTTTACCCCATCCAACTTTTACCCAACCCATTACCTTACCTTTCCTGACCTCGTCACTTCCTACCTCCATTTGTCCTCCTTTGGGGACTTCTTATTATTTTAACCCTACCTTGGCCTTACCCGTGTCGTGACCTAGATGTTTGGACCTGGACCATCACTAGTGACCTTTGACCTCATGTGTTCACTATACCTTGTGGCACTGAGTTACCTGTGTTGATTGACCTGATGACCTTACCTAGCCTATTGTCGTGATCGTTTATCTTGACCCTACTTTTGGTGTACCAGAACATACCTAAATGTTCCTACACCTAACCTACATTGTGTTTTCCTGACCATATCCTATACCTTGGATACCAGATTCACTTCAACCTTGTTTGGATAAACCTATTGACCTTAGACAATGTAGAGTTTTCCTGCTCTTCAACCTGGTAGCGTGCTACATTTTATACGTGTGCGTGCATTTGACTATTGCTACCTTTGACCCTGACCCATTACCTAGATTTCCTGAGTAGACCTTTCACCCTTTTTTCCCATGCCCACCTACCTTTTCCTCACATTTTCCTTTTATCAAACCACTCACCACTTCAGCCTGCTGCCTCGTCAGTTCCTGGTTTGAGGGGGATCACCTTCACCCACACATGGGGCAACCACATCTTATTTTTCTTAGTGTTGCTTACCAATACAAGCTACGCAACAAAAAGGGGAAAAATGTAGACACTAAAATCAGGTCACACTCCCCTTTCGTACCTCGACCAATAAGCAACCTTTATTTCATTTACCTAGCCATGACCCCCCTTCACCCCACTAATATTATGTTAATTAATTAAATTAAATTAATGCATTATCCTCACTATATTTATTATTTGAATATTTTATTTAAATAATATACACACATACACTTCACTTAGACACCTCACCAAACCAACTCAACCTAAGACCTATTCTTAGTAAGTTGCCATAACTAACTAAGACTTACCCAAACCCTAAAAATCAATGCCTACATTCCCTCTAACCACATTCTTGCATGCTCACAAAAAGCTGTCAGTCTAATCCATGGGATAATGACATGAGATCCAAGGAAATCAAGAGGACCACCCTAGTTTAGTAAACCAAGGAAATCCCACATTGATCGACGTTGGTTACCCCTAACCTTCACCGGTTAAGCATGACCACCTTCGGTTACCCTTTTTAACCCCTAAACTACCTTATTCTCAAGGTTGGAAAACATTGGGAGAAAGTGGATGAGAAAGAACACATCTCAGAGAGATAACGCATCTTTCAGAGAGCCAATTCTAGCAAAAAACTCACATGTAAGGAAGGAGATTGAGCATCTTCTCCTGCACAGCCATCCCAGCCATGATCTGATCTATCCAAGCAAAGAGGAGTGTACATGTAGCCCATGTAGAAGCTTTTCTTCAGTTGGTGATCACTTGAAACCTTCAAACCCATCATATTAACCTCCATCCCTCACACACAGGCATTCAGGTACGAAATCCAAGTAAGTATACCATCATACTTTTCTGGTCTATTTCATTTTGTCATCATTTTATCATCCATCAATTATCTTTCCCCCTATTGACCTTCTCTGACATTTTCACCTCCATATACCCATTAAAACATCACTAAAGCCTACTCCAATAACCCAATATTTCACCCCAACTCACCAAAGTCCTTTGTGCAATCACAAAGGAGACCACAACTTGTTCTGTGACATTTTCAGATCTCACAGTAACTGGCACCGGTTACACCTAACCACCGTCGGTCACCCCTGACCGACACTAGTCTCTGTATTTTCCACATATCCCTAGAACAGAGACCTACCCACCAAATTTCATCTCACCCTCATTCACCTGTGATCTACGCCAAGACCTTTATTAAACCTGCAGAGACCCAGAACCAATCATTTGACCTTTGGATTCTATTCTAGCTTAGCCTATTAGATTATATCTATTTCTTATTGTGTTTTTAAGTGAGATACCTAAATCATTTTAAATAACAATAGGATTTACTTTATTTACAACATTAAATTGTTTAAAACAGTGGACTGATAGCCATCTAGGAAGTATCATACTTCCCAAATCTATCATATGCTAGGCATTTCACTACCCATATTGTTTAAATCCTTCTAGGTGGTATTGCTTTGCATTACAGGTAGTTTCTCCTAGCCAAAAGGAAGCTCTCACGATCAAGCTGTGGATTCGGAAGTCATATGCGTGCACAACAACCCATAAATCGAACATTTGAATAGGTATTCCTCCTACACCTATTACCCTATCTGTTTTGTCAAAACTTCAAAGAAAACAATCTAAGAATCAGGTGAAAAACCTATAACCTAAGTCGATCCATGCCTAACAAAGTCTGAACTCAATCCATTCCTATAACTTGTCTCAATCCATGGATAACCAAACCTGACTCAATCCATTCCTATAGCCTAACTTGACCCATGCCTATCCACCTCTCTAGCTGGAGCTCAGCTAGCTAACCTCACTTGACATGTGAGCCATTCCTATAACCTGAGGGGAATCCCACATATGGCCTAAACCAACCTAATGTCCACTCCATGACTAACTCACCTAATTTCCAACAACATTAAAGTAACAAATGGGCCACAGCATCATGTTAGCACAAACCATAATCTCAATGGTCTCCTACAACTCATGAAACCATCTCATGTATCTCATCACCCACATCAGATAAATCGTGTATCTGGGAATATACATGTCTATCTCATCCTAATCCCTATCAGGTCAAACATAAACTATGTTAGCACAAAAGCCAATATAGTGTAGTATAAATGTAATACAACACATGCTAAACCGAAACAACAGGCGCAGTCTTATGCCCACAACTCTCGGTATAGAATGCACTAAGAATGCTGGTGCCCAGGAAATACCGGGTCAGCTCGTAGGCATGGTATATGCATGGAGCACCCCCATCAGTGATCAGGGACTTGTGTCCACCCTCACTGTCATTTGGCAGTGCATAGCAGCAATATGTGATAAAAAATACAACTACCTTCGACATCAATAGAACTGACATACTGTAGGGCATCGTCTCATCACTGTAATGGGCTAGCTACATCTCAGGCATAGCCCAAACTGGCACTAGGTGGAATGACTCGTAATCTGCGCCACCCACTTGCCAAATACTATGTACTTGATCAGATCCATCTGAGCGCCATCTATCCAGGAGATAAAGTAAACTTGGGCTTTTCCAATATCCCAGGTATCCACAAAATCTGAAACACATCCTGGTAGAGGTGATAGTCATCTCGACATAATCGTCTCCAATACTATGGGAATGTGTTGGTCGCGGAGTATCCATCTATCGATGAGCACGACCATGCAAGCTGACTCTATTGAACAACATGTCGGATAATGCTTAATCCTACTCAACATGCCCATCCTACCTCCATGTCTCTAGCTAGAGCTCCATTAGGGGTTACTAAGTCATGCAACGTCACCTATACGGAGGTGAAATCACACATATGGCCTCGCATGTGTAACTGTCACTCTCCCCTACATCCAATCCAAGCAACGACATTAATCATGGGCCACATCATATGTTAGCCTATCCGATCTCCGCTCTTGTACAACCAGGACACCCATCTCCTGTATCCCACCCACATAGATCTCGTTGGGAAATGCATCTTCTCAGGGCATACCCTATAGGTTGAAACATAGACTATGTGCTCATAGGCCTAGTAGTGTAGTATAAATGTACATCATAGGCTAAACCTACGCACAACCACCGATATGCCCACAGCTCTCGGTATAGTTACACGAAGAATGTTAGTGCCCAGGTAAATCTAGGTCTCCTGCATACCATAACATCGTGGAGCACCCCCATCAGTGATCAGGGGAAAGTGTCCACATTCTACATCTGACAGTGCATAGTAGCACACTACCTCCATCAATAGAACCACTAGCCCCGTCTCATCCGGATGGGCTAGGTACATCTCGCCATAGCTCAAACTGGCGCTATAGAATCTCAGATCTACCTCCCCCTCACCAAAAAATGTCCCGATCAGCTCCTGTGAGGCCTCGGAGGAGATAGAGTAAACCTAGGCACCCAATATGGGTAACCGCAAAATCTGGAACACGTCCTCCAGGGTGATAGTCATCTCACCTATCGGAAGGTGGAACGTGTTGGTCGCAGAGTCCCATCTATCGATGAGTGTGACCATCAAGTTGGGTTGCCAAAAAATATGTCGGTAGCACCGAATCCCACTTAAGCCCACTACCTCCATGTGCTTGCAGCTCCAAAGGGTCGCTAAGCCACGCAATCATCACCAGCAGAGGTGGAACCCTGTCCTGCATATGTAACTACACTCTCCCCTACATCCAATCCAAGCATGACATTAATCCCTATTTTACTATGACCATATTCACCAATTATCATTACCCTCCACCCTATTTTTACCCTACCCATCTCAACCACCTAAAACCTACATCACTTTTTCACCCTTGTGCCTAAAATCCTGACTAGTATCGCCGTTTAGCCTAACCGACTTCCGGTAATCACCTTTACATCGGCATCGGTCACCTATTTGGTGACCGCTACTCGGTTCAACTTCGACCAACCATGGTTACCACGTAACTAGACATCGTTCACCTGTTTGGTGACCAATCCCAAATGGTCTAGACGCCAAGATGTGACCGACGCCAGTCACTGTTGCGTAGAAAATTTTGTGACTTCCCAAACCCCCCTTTTTTATAAAAAAAAAACCTCCCACCTACCCCTTTTATACCCCACCTACAATGACCTACACTACCCCAACCCCTACCCACCCCACCTATACAATTTACTACCCTTCCCCCCCTCTTTTTTTCCCATTATTCCCCCCATACCCACATTTAACTTTTTTCCCACCCACAAAATACAAAAAACCCACAAAACCCTACAAATAACAATTACTCAAAACCATCTAATCTATCTAATTAACAAAGTAGAGTTCGGCACTTACCTCGTCACTTGCCGTCATCTTGGTGGCACATCTAGCCACTTGATAGTGGTGGTCCACCCAGATCCCTCTCCCAGCCTCTTCCATCACCGAATAGCTACTCACAACCTCCGACCACTAGTCAAATCTCTCGCCCTGATCCCATGGACCCACTACTCACCAACCCAACCCTCAGTCAAATCACACTACCAGCTCACTATCCCATTTCCTCCGGACACTTTTCTCTCTTTTCTCTCTTTTTTGTCATTTCTTCACTTCACAAATAACAAATGAATAATAAAAAAATGGATTTTTTGTTTTTATAGCAAACCCTGACCTAACTGACATTGGTTACCCTAGATCGGGATCAGTCTTGTGCCCTCCCTAACCGTCATCAGTTTTCCTATACCGACGTCGGTTATCCATGACCGGCATCAGTCATCCTCACCTACACATTGCCCTTACTTTTCCATTTTACCCCACCCTTTACCTTGCTCCTTTACCCCATCCCACCTTTACCCAACCTATTTACCTTACCTTTCCAGACCTCCTCACTTTTTTTTCCTCCTTTGGGGACTAATTATTCTTTTACCCCTACCTCGGCCTTACCCATGCTGGTCACCTAGATATTTGGACCTGGACCATTGTTAGTGACCTATGACCTCATGTGTTTTCTATACCTTATGGCATTGTTACCTGTGTTGATTGACCTAATGAGCTTACCTAGCCTATTTCCATGACCGTTTATCCTGACCCTACCTTTGGTGTACCAGAACATACCTAAACGTTCTTGAACCTAACCTATGTTGTGTTTCCTGACAATATCCTATACCTTGGATACTAGATTCACTTCAACCTTGTTCGGATAAACCTATCGACCTTATATGATGTAGAGTTTTCCTGTTCTTCAACCCGGTAGTGTGTTGTAATTTATACATGTGTGTGCGTTTGACTGTTGCTACCTTTGACCCTGACCCATTACCTAGATTTCCTGAGTAGACCTTTCACTCCTTTTTCCCTATACCCACTTGCCTTTTCTTCACATTTACCTTTTATCAAACCACTCACCGCTTCAGCCTGCTGCCTCGTCAGTTCCTAGTTTGAGGGGGATCACCTTCACCCTCACATGGGGTAACCACATCTTATTTTTGTTAGCATTGCTTACCAATACAAGCTACACAACAAAAAGGGGCAAAATGTAGACACTAAAATTAGGTCACACTCCCCTTTTGTACCTCGACCATATAAGCACCCTTTATTACATTTACCTAGCCATGACCCCCCTTCACCCCACTAATATTAATTTAATTAAACTAATGCTTTATCCTCACTATATTTATTATTTAAATATCTTATTTAAATAATATCTTCACATATAGTTCACTTAGACACCTGACCAAGCTAACTCAACCTAAGACCCATTCTTAGCAAGTTTCCATAACTAACGAAGACTTACCCAAACCTTAAAAATCAATGCCCATATTCCCTTTAACCACATTCCCGCATGCTCATAAGAAGTTCGAGTCTAATCCGCAGGATAACGACACAAGATCCAAGGAAATCAGGAGGATCTCCCTAGTTTAGTAAACCTAGGAAATCCTACCTTGACCGATGTTGATTACCCCTAACCGTCGCCGGTTAAGATGGACCGCCATAGGTTACCCATTTTAACCCAAAAAACCTTATTCTCAAGGTTGGAACTTGGACAGTTGGAAGTAAGAAGGTTGACGTGAAAGAGCACATCTCAGAGAGATAACACATCTTTAGATAGAAAATTCCAACAAAAAATCGCATCCAAGGAAGGATATCGAGCATATTCCCCTGTAAAGCCATCCCATCCATGATCTGATCTATCCAAGCAAAGAGGAGTGTGCATGCAGCCCATGCAGAATACTTTTCTTTAGTTGGTGATCACTTTCAGCCTTCAAACCCATCATCCAGCACCTCCATCCTTCACACACAGACCTTTAGGAATGGAATCCAAGTAAGTATAACATCATACTTCTCTTGGTTTATTTCATTTCATCATTATTTTATCATCCCATTGTTTATCTTGCTCCCTATTGACCTTCTCCAACGTTTTCACCTCCATAGACCTATTAAAACCTCATGAAAGCCTACTCCAGCCACCCAATACCTCGTCTCGACCAACAAAAATCCTTTGTGCAATCATAAAGGAGACCAAAACCTTGTTCTGTGACATTTCCAGATCTCACAATAACCGGAACCGGTTATACCTAACCACCATTGGTCACCCCTAACTGATGCCGGTATCTATATTTTCCCACACAGCCTTAGAACAGATACTTACCCACCTAGTTTTACCTCACCCTCATTCACTTGTGTCCTACTTAAGACCTTTATCAGACCTGCAGAGACCTAGAACCAATCATTTGACCTTTGGATTCTATTCTAGCTTAGCCTGTTAGATTAGATCTATTTTCTTATTGTGTTTTTAAGTGAGATACCTAAATCATTTTAAAATAACAATAGGATTTACTTTTTTATAGCATTAATTTGTTTAAAATGGTGGACTGACAACCATCTAGGAAGTATCATACTTCTCGAATCTAGCTCATGCTAGGAAGTTCACTACCCATATTGTTTAATTCCTTTTGGTGGTCTTGTTTTCATTATAGGTAGTTCCTCCTAACCAAAAGGAATCTCTCACGATTAGTTGTGGATTTATAAGTCATACGCACGCAACAACTCATCAACTAACATTTGAACATGTATTCCTCCTAAGCCTGTTACCCTATCTATTTCGTCAACACTTCAAAGAAACAATCTAAGAAAAAGGTGAAACACATGGAATTGTTTACAACTCCCATGAAGGGGGATGAAAAAATTGTTAATTATTTGGATAAAATTAAAAATATTAAAGCTCAGTTGGATGGATGTAATTGTGAATTGTTTCAGGATAAAATTTTGTATTTTATCATTCAGATAAATATACATGAAGAATTCACAAACTATATCTCCATCCTTAACTCTAAATATCGTAATTAGAATGATTTACCTGATGTGGACACTCTATCTTCTCTGTTAATTAAATAATAACATGTAATGGATAATTTTGATTCAAAAGAGACTACCTCTGAGGAATTTTTCTCTTAGAATCATAAACCTTCTCATTAGATAAATAATATAAATCCTAATCCTAAATCTAATATCAAATAAAAATTTAAACCTAATACTGTTCAAAACAGTCAGAATTTTAAAGTAAAATTCAATGGCACATGTAAAAAATGTGGTAAGTTTTGTCATAAAGAGTTTGATTGTCATGTAAAACATAACAAATTTATTAAAAATACATAAAAATAATAGTTTTAACATTTATACGAAAGATTAGAAACAAAATCATGCAAATAATGTTGAGCATTTTATTTTAATGTATACTGCTCCCTCAGCTTCAAATGATAATGAATGGATCATAGATAGTGGTGCATCTAGGTACATGGCCTATATTTCTGGTATCCTCTCAAATGTTGTAAAATGTGAGAAAAATATATATCTAGGGGATAAATTCTATCATTATATTTGTAAGTTATGGAAATGTTAAACTAAAAAATGGAATAATTAAGAATGTCTTGTATGTTCCTCAATTGAAAAAGAACCTTTTATCTTGCTCTCAACTAACTAAATAAAACTATAAAGTTGTTTTGCTACAAGATAAATGGTATGCAAAAGATAAAAATCGGTAATGTTGTTACATCTAGTATATAGAAAAATGGGTTTATATATTTTTGATGGATTGTTTTTGAATATTACTTTTATTCTTATTCTAGAAATGATAGTCAAATTTGGCATGAAAGATTAGGTCATGTAAATTTCAGAAGTATGAAATATCTCACCTAAATATTTTCATTTGTCTCCCTAAGATAAAATATTATCATAAAACATGTGAAATTTTCCTACATGGTAAGAAACCATGTTGTACCTTTTCACAAACATCATGATGTAAATTATTTGTGGTTATTAGAGTTGATTCATAGTGATGTGAGAGGTCCACTTGAAGTTTCTTCACTCCGTGGTGATTTATATGTTCTTATATTCATTGATTATTTCTCTAGGATGACATGGTATTATTTCATTAAGAAAAAGGCTAAGGTATTGTCTGACATGGTATTATTTCATTAAGAAAAAGGCTAATGTATTGTCTAAATTTCAAAAATTTAAAGCCTTTGTTTAAAATGCTTCTAATATGAAAATAAAAAGAATTAGGAACGATAATGGAGGTGAGGATGTTAACAATTTTTTTGACGAGTTATATGTGTCATGTGGTATTCAGAGAGAGTTGAAAACTCCCTATCCTCCACAGAAAATGGCATTAAAAAAAGAAAAATAGGATTGTTTTAGAAATGGCTAGGACTATGATTCATGCTGCAAACGTGCCTAAATTTCTATGGGCATAAGCAATGAATATTTCAGTCTATATCCTTAATAGATTTCCTTATAAATATCTTAATCAAACTACACCTCATGAATTATGGAAAAAAAAACATACATCTCTCACTTAAGAATATTCGATATTCCTACTTCTCTCTTTATTCCAAAAGTTAAAAAAAAAAACTAGATCCAACCTCCTATTCCTATAATTTTTTTGTTATGGTTGTAAAACAAAAGGTTTAAGATTTTATGATTCCTTGAAGCATGACATAGTTGATAAATTTTTTTGTTATGGTTGTAAAACAAAAAGTTTAAGATTTTATCATTCTTTCAAGCATGACATAGTTGAAAAAAAAATGTTCATGTCTTAGAAAAGGCATTCTATGATGCTTCTTATGAAACCTCCTTTGTTTCTCTTGAAATAGAGCCCGATAATCCTTATCCTAATAATATGGAAACAAAATTTCAAAAGGATGATTATCCTAACTATATGTTTGTAAAATAAAAAATCTTTGTATGGTCTTAAACAAGCTCCTTGAGCTTGGTATTCTAAAATTAATAGTTTCTTTTGGGATTTTAGTTTCACTACCTAATGTTTTGATAATGATTTATTTGTTAAGTTTGAAAAAAATTTATATTATTGTTATTTTCTTATATGTTGATGATATTTTGATTACTAGTAGTGAAAAAAATTTAATTGTTAGAATCAAATAAAGGTTAAAACAACATTTTGAAATGATTGATTTAGGTTTAATAAATCATTTTCCTGGCATGGTTATATTTCAAGATCATAAATCTATTGTTGCATAAATCATTTTCCTGGCATGGTTATATTTCAAGATCATAAATCTATTGTTGCATCTCAATCTCAGTATGTTGTGAATTTACTTAGAAGATTTAACATGATTGATTGTAAGCCTATTACCATTCCTATTGAAGTTGGTGTGAAATTGGATCCTAAACCTGTATGTGCTAAATTTGATCATACTCTGTATAGACAGCTAGTTGGCAGTCTTATTTATTTGACTATGAATAGGAATGATATTTCATATGCAGTAGGAGTTATTTCTATATTCATGCAATATTCTTATAAGGATCATTGGAAAATGGAAAAAAGAATACTGAAATATGTTAAAGGAATATTTACTTATGGTCTATTTTATTCTTCTTGTAATGATGCACAATTATTCAGATATTGTGATTATGACCATGTTGGTGATGTTATAGATATAAAATCTACTTCTTGATATGTTTTCAACTTGGGTGTAGGTGTCATCAAATGGAGTAGCAAGAAGCAACCAACAATTTTTAGCTCTTCTACTGAAGCAGTGTATAGAAGTTTATGGAAGTAGAAAAGGAAGCTATGTAGCTAAACAAAATATTGGATGAACTACATATGGGCGTAAAAGGAAGTACTACTCTTCTATGTGACACCCAAAGTTGTATTTCTCTTTCAAATAATCTAGTTCAACATCAAAGGAAAAAGCATATGGAATTTCATAGGCACTTCATTCGAGATAAAGTCCTGAATGGTGATATTGATCTCAAGTACTATTTGAATAAAGATCAAGTTGAAAATATCTTTACCAATCCATTGTGTGTTGTGAAGTTTTGCAATTTTTTTGCCTCGATGGGTCTATCAAAGTTACCATTGAGGGGGAGTTTGCATGCCACCTCTTAATGAGTTGTTTTAAACTTCCAATACTTCCTCCATTTTTTGATAATTAAATGTTCATGTTATGTGAATTTACATATAAATATCAACAAAGAATTAGTTATAGGAATTCTTTGTTTTATAAAAGGCTCCATAATCTGCTATAACTATTCATATGTAAAGCATTTGTCCTCTGATATAACTATTCATATGTAAAGCATTTGTCCTTATAATTTCTTTCGTATATGTTCCTTTGTATTGCAAATTTTATGGATCCTTACAACACTACTTTGGACCGCGAAAATAAGTGTCTCATGGTCTAGCTAAAATATGTAATGTGTTTATAGTTTTTTCATGACTTGTATAAGTCTGCGAGACACTGCGGTAGTGTACTTCAGAGTTGAAAAACATGTACACCTATCCTTTAGTGTACTTCATAATTAATAACCTACGGAAAAAGTGTTTTTTGTTTGCTAGCCTAAACTATGAGATGATTTATGGATTGTAATTCCTTTTTTACCAAAAGGTGACTTGGCATAAGGAACAAATGTTAACATGTTTTTACATGTTCCCCACTTAACATTAAGGGGAGGTGTTTGGGTAATAATGTCAAGTGGGGATACCTTTTTAGGTGGACCGCCATTTTACACGCCATATTATTTTAAATTATATTTATTACACTTTATTATGTCTTCTTCCACATTTAAGAGTGAAATGACATGACCGTTTCACCTATCCTATAAAGATAAGGTGATCCCTCCCAGGATTGGAAATAAACTAACATATACATTGGTACCATATTTGATACATGAAAAATCATAGTATTGATGATTGTTGTATTATTTTGTGAGATCGAGGAGTGAAGTGGAAGTGTTGGGTAAAATATTATGTGAAATTCTTAATACAGGAAGTGATTTATTCTGAGTGGTTTTTTTCCTTCGGGTTTACCTACTATAAATCAGTTGTTATATCTCATTTTCTCTACTATTATATACTTTCCTATTCATGGTATGTTATATGCAAATATAAACATCTTAATCTACATTTAATTGCTACACTTCATAATCTATAATCTTCAACAATTTATTTGTGGATTTATAATTTGTTTATTATACATTCCTTATAAATCCTAAAAAATGCAAACAAGGGAATCATATAAATACAAATATATGTGACCATAATAAATTACCGAGCACTAAACATTATCTATCACCACCTAATGTTGCATCCGAGAGCATTCAATAATCCATCTAGCTTCACACAAGGGACAAGGGATTGTCATTTCAGCATACACACGTAGGATGGGAAGTTCATTTTTCCATGCACACATCTATATAAATTTTATACATTTAGAATTTTCTCATTATTCAAGTGTGTATGAAACAAGAGCCACCTAGGGCACGATTCTAGACACGTGCACAAAACTATATGGAGTTTGAAATGTGAAATAATTGTAATTAATTATTCCAAGTGAAATAAAACCCTAAGTATACAAGAGAAGGGAGAGAAATGACTTAGCTAATTGAAGAAGACTTTTGTAGGTTGTCGTAGTTCTAAATAGAGAATATGGAAGTGTAGACGAACACCTAGGGGACCCTACGAAAGACAAATCTGGTAAATCTAAGATGTCTAAGGTGCTTGGGAGTGTACTGGGGCACCCCAAGGTGCCCTGGTTTGCAATCTAGGTACTCTGAACACTGTAAATGATCAAAACCTACAACTAGTATGGTCGCAAGTTGGTTCTAAATGTTTCCTATGTGTCGCATTGAATTCGCCGAGTGAACTATATAGACATGCAAAGAAGAATGTTGTGTAGAAAATTAGATAAAACCCTGATGTTCAAGGTGCTTAATTTGTCATTTTAAAACATAAAAATCATTTTCATGATGTCTATTAAGTATATAATAATTGAAAAATGGGAGACCTTGGTATTTGGCAAGATGATAAAATGGGTATCAATGTGTAGTTGGTAATTTTATCAATTGGTGATTGAGGATCTGAGGAAGAATATCATGTTGCTTAACATTTATATCAAACTTGAGAGGTTTCGGTAGAGGTAAGACTTTGAGCTCACTGATATGATGACATGTATAAGACATAAAAGTAAGATGAGATATAGGAGAAGAACTAGCATGGGCTTGAGAATCATCTGTGAGATGTAATCTTTGTTTCCATAGTTTGAATTTTTCTTTGAAATAAACAATGTAAAAATTGAATTGAATTCAAGATGGGTTAAGTGGATGGAGGATTAGGACCAATAAAATCATCAAAAAGATGATTGAAATGGGAACTTACTTGATTGGGTGGTGTACTGTGAGGGAGATACATAGTGTCTAGGGATTTTTAGAAAATAAATTTGTAAGGTGGGTGCATTTGAAGTAAGTCGTGTAAGGAGATTTTAGGAATTTTAGGAGCCATGAAAGAAAATTGGATTTGGAGAGTTAGACAAAATAAGGATCCAAATGTTTCATCACAAATGGGGTTCACCAAATGATTTAATTTAAATTGAATTAATTAATTTTATAGTAACTATTGTAGAGTAATTGATGTATAAATAATTAATATATAGTAAATGACACAAGTAAACTATCATGCAAAATATGAAACCCTAAACAAGAAGAGATAGAGAGATGACTTAGCTGATTTCCACAGTGATCTAGAAGTTGGTATGAGATGAGGGAGAATTGTGAGGAACAAGATGGAAGAGTGTTGTCAAGACCTCTACTAAGAGGTTATTGAACTCAGGAATGTGCTAGGACATAAGCAGCCCATGAGAGGACAAGAGAACCTGGGCGCTGGAGAATGCTTCTGGGCATTAGACGTCCACTACAAAAAATATTAAAATCTGATTTTTTGATGTATCAGAAGAGCTTCATTGTTGATTCTATTTTTTCAGTCGATGGTTTTTCTTGGTTGTCGAAGTCGTACATGTAACTTGTAAAATAAATAACTAGCTACACATGCCCACAAACCACATCAAACCTAATAAAGAAGATGTAGAATGGGGATTCAGACTGACCCCAGTGGTCACCCGAAGAGTGATCTTATGATTGAGCATTGTACTACATCTTAGAATCCATGTAGTTCATATGTATGTGTCCGTAGAAATGATGCCCTAGGTTGCCCTTGTTCAAGTTGCACTATGATAGTGGGTTATAGATCTAGATTGCTCAATGTATGTAAATGTGTGAGATGGAATAAAATGAACTTCCCTTCCTATGTTGTCTATGCAGAGTGATGCAACCCTTGTCCCTTGAATGGATGTGCTAGATGGATGCATTTTAAGTGCTCTTTAGTGCCTTTGGAATGCAAAATTAGGTGATGATAGATAATGCTTAGTGTTGGCCCCTCCATTTTGAGAAAATAACTATGTATTTATATAATTCCCTTGTTTGAATTTCGTAATTGAAAACTAAAAGGCTAACCCAAAGTAAAAATAGATATCTTAAAAGATGAAAATAGACCCAAAGAAGCGAGAAAATAAGAATAGTGTCGATGTTTCCCAGAGGGGATAGGGCACACAACATGTTTTTTTCCTAGCTGGGTGTTAGTGTCTGAAGCCATAAAACATAAATAAGTCAAGTTTCGACTAGATTGTAAGATATGTGAGACTAAAGAGAAAGCAAAAGATAAAGAAAAAGGCCAAAAGATAGTTGTCAACCCACTAGTTTTCTTGCTTAGGAATCATGTATACATTAGCATGCTTTTAGGACCTAGAAATGTACCCAAGTGCATAGATTTTGTGTCTACAAAAGTGGAACTCATTGGATGTCATATTCCCCATTAATATGTGAAATTTCCAATTACGAACATTGAAGATAAAATTGTATCATACTATATCTACTATCTGGATCATTTTACACATCATCACCATTTCTAGCTGAACGTTATTCACTCAGTCGACCATCTTCCAATGAATGTACAAGGAAGTCAAAGGATATCCACAATTAGAGGATCTATACAGTTGATGATTGCCTTCCTATACAAATTTTCCTTGGGGTATCCACAATACACACCACTCAAAGCATAAAATTTAAATGAAGCACACTTTTCAACTGAAAATTTGTATCAAATAGTCACACCATAAACATTCTGCCAATCTAAATGCGACCCCATCATTGGTCTACTGATGAGAGGTCATTGAGAAACCTCCAACCTCAATTTTCCTCCATCCTCAAATTTTTTTTTACTTGCGTATAGATTTGGATATCATGCTCATTTGATTACAAATCAATGTCAGGTTACACTGGAAATGAGTCCCTAAAATTTTTTTATTTTTTGAAATTTTTGACAAGACATCAAAATGATGCATAAGCAGATATTGACTCTAACTTTTAAATGACTCAAAATGTACATAACGATGACACTTTTTGACATTGACTTATACAACTTTGACAAGACCCACGAATTGGACTTGACAATAAGAAAAATTTACATATACCATGACTATAATACTTCTATAATTCGCAATTATCTAAACTAAATGTTGATTACAAATTGAATGAACTTAAAATAATAAAAAATAAATAAATAAAACTTCATGTATATTTTTGATCCTATAAAAGTATTTTCTATTAATATACTTGCTTAAACAAAATACTAGCCCATTAAAATAGAAAAATGACTCATTATTTTGGAATTTCGACTTGTATGTAGATGAACATGTTAAGGTGTGAAGTTACAAGGATAGCTATTGATTTCCACTGGCCTCGTGCCTCAACTTTCCCTCAACTTTTTCTAGTGCACGTCTGATACCACTTTTATGCGCTCAAAGTGATATTTTCCCCCGCAAACAAATTAATTCAACATAAAGGTATATTTGGTATATTTATGACAAGGATGCAAAAAGTAGAATATTACACATAGATTTGATCCAGGCATTTGATGATTACAACAAATATGTCAAGACAGACCATGATTTATTGGTGTTAATTAATCAAATGCAAACATGCGATCCAAGGAATCACTGATTCACATAGGAAAAATTTGAAAAGATTTTTTTTTGGCTTCCAAATATTTTGTAGATAATATTGATCAATCTTATACGACATAACTATATACATGACATAAGTAACAGTCTAAAATTCTAGATGCACTAAAAAATAGGTGATGACTTTTTCAGAATTTATTTGTACCTTGGTTTGTTAATCACCATCTTTAACTTTTGGTCTGATTACATTTGACGTTATTTTTATTTGATAGGAATACCATTAAATAACTTGGGTTCACATTATGTTGAAATTGGTGGTATATTTGGTGAAATTCATACTCGGGCATGGCGTAAATTTTGATCTTTACACATTAAACACCTTGTATAAAACTGTTTCTTTGGCTGGGTGTTATCAATACGAATGAAATGAACCAAAAGGCATCATACACTAATACTCATAGTAAAAAATATTCTGTAAAGCATTTTGACATGCAATACTATCATGAAACTTCAGGGAAACCATACAATTCATGTTGATTTCAAACTTAGCCTTTTTAGTAAGCCTATTAAAATTCCATACAAGTCAAGGCATTAACTACCAAAAATAGTTTTGGTATAGGGATTTACAAATCAAAAACAATAATAATACTCTGTTCTGTTTTTCATAACATTGGTGTACACATAAAAATATATATTTGGTTTACTATGTAGGCAGATTAAAACCATAAACAAGTGGAGATCATTATGATTCCTCAACAAACTTCTTAGTATGTGATTTTTAATTCAACTCGCTATTATTTTCCACATATTGATACAGTCAAACAATATAATCACTCAAACACTTAATGTATTATAATGTACACACTAAATGGGATATTTCCTAACACTTTGCATGGATTTTTCTTTCTTGGAGAAGGAGTTTTCACTCAAAAAGAGTGAAATGTTGTTCTATTTTAGGGGAAAAAATTCCACACGTTGCAAAAAAAGTTTCTGGAAGTCCCTATTAGAAAGTTGTAAGATGCAAAGAGCATGTAACCTTATTGGTTCTGTCATTTAGATTATGTAAAATGAGATTGCCCATTTCATGGACAAGGATGAGGAAGAATATGTTTGATAGGTCCTAGATATGCTTGTATTTCTTGGAGCTCATAATGTAATGGAGCTAGGGACATTTCATAGTCTGTCAAAAGGAGTTCAAAGAAAATACTAGATACAATGTGAAGTGCATGGAGAATTTTCACTGGATTACACTTCATGAATTTTAGAGATGAGACTTTCAAAATTTTGAAAAAACATCAAGGCATAAAAGTTTCACAATGTTTCAAATTTCAAATTTAGTTTACCATGGAAAATTGCTGGAACTGGAGCCTTTTATGGCTCACATTTCCCAATGATCAGTCGATGAGAAATTTATAAAGGAAAATTTAGTTCTTGTGATGTCAACATGGTTGTTTATTGAACTTGCATTTCACAAGGACTAAAAAGGGAAGCCAAGGAAAGTTTGAAGACCCAAGGGAACATGGCAAGTTTCTTTGGGTGGGATTTTGAATAAATCATGGATCTACGTAAAGGTAACCCGCTCATTCCAAGGAAAGGAAGCAAATGGAAGATAAGTAAATCCTGAATTTGTGTCAAAGCCTCATAGGAGGTAGTACAAATGGAAAAAGCCAAGGGAAATTACATATGGTAGTGGTTGATCCCCAAGAACTAGATCCTGTTGTGGTCCACATTCATTCTTGCCTCCCAATATATAAATATTCAGAAGGCCATATCTTTTGACCCAGAGCTCCAAATCAGACAAACTTTATATCATTGGAAATATCCTTGATCTCTTCAACTTGCATCATAATTATGATTTTGGTTGCCAATTTAATGGAATCCAAAACATAGAAAACATGAACCATCAGAATTTAGAAAAGAAGTTTTAGCATGTAATCGATCAAATCAAGTAGCTCTACCATGAAAATTGATGAAGAATGGCTCCATTTGCTTTTGCAGAATGAAATAGACATAGTGATGACTTTAAGGTGGCCAACGTGATGTAGAAGAAGCATAAAATACAAATTTTGGTGGTTAAATTCCAATAAGTCAACATGTGCTTCTCATTTTCTCTATTCTCTTGGCTTCTTTCTCTCTCTCATTCGAGCTATATCTTTATAAAATCATTTCATTAATTGAAAGGATGGAAATTTTGATCTACAATTTTAAAGGAACCATGTAAAAATGGTATCCCAAGAAAATGTGAGTGACAAACCTTCATTTTGGCCTCTGTAAATGTTTCCTTGCCTTCTATTTTGACTGTAATGGATTGTGCATATTTTAAGCTATTTTTTTTGTGGCACATTTTTTCTGCCATAACTAGTTTTTACTTGCAGTCTTGCCTTCTTTGTAGGTATAATTGATTGTGCATATTTCTTACATTTATAGGCTCCATTTTGATTATGTTTCATGTAAAATGGAAATTTGTATGTGTTTTAAGTTCTGAACGTTTGTCTTCCCTTCTCTATGTTCATTTTTCCTTGGACAAGACTGTCTCTCACCCTTTTTCTGGTGTTATCACCACCCTTTATCTTAGGATTTCCTTTCTTCATATCCTTCTAACCCTGGTCCCTTGGCATATTTAGTTTAGGATTTTCTTTCTAGCATTAGAAGTAAGTTTTACCATTAGGAATAGGTAGAGGAAGTCAGGCCTTCTCTATGGAGGTCTGTCTCAAGTTGCCAACTCCACAACTTAGAGTAAGTTCCACGTCAAAATCTGTGAGATTGTCTATGATGAGAGAAGGGTGTAATTTTGAGCTCCAATAGTTTTGGCACACCTAGTGGAACCAATATTTGAAGTTTTATTTTTGGCACTTGTCCATTGTGACAATATTCTAGCCACCTTGTGCCTTAATTTCTCCAAAAGTTTTGGACATGTCCATGGAACCCATATTTCAAATATTTATTTTTGGAAGGTGTTTCATTGTGGTATCCTTGCCACCTCAGTGCCTTCACTATTCCAAAAGTTTTGGCACGCCCTAATGGGACATTTATTTAGAGAGCTTTACAACTTCATAATTCCAAGTTTGATGTGTTCTTGGTAATATCCAACCTTTGGAGGTAATTTATAAGCACATATGGTGACTCCACTGATCTAAAAAAACACATTATAGCAGTTGCAAACCATTATTTTCATCCTTTTCATTCTTCCATCCTTTCAATGCATTTCCATTCATTTTTTCATTCTATATCTTCCCATTTTCCTCTTTAATGAAGTTGTGCAATCATGAATTTCATTTCCTTTTAGGATTATTATTTGCAACAAGAGAACCAATTCTCTCCATCCCCACAGTTTCAAAATCCTCCTCCAAATTAGTTTTATGAGCCCCATCATCCATGAACATTTCATATAACCCACACCCCAACTGACCCATATGGTTATTTTCCTAACCAAAATGTTATGAAGAATATGGTTATGCAGATGATGGTGGAAACTCCATGGAATATGTTTATTTGTAGAGGAAGATTCAAGAAATGGAGATGAGCATGATGGTAGATCTTAGAATTACATGTGTAGTGAAGGAAACCATGATTGGTTTTAGGAAGCCCTATCCATGGGTTAGCCCTATACCAAGTTGGTTCAGCTCTTAGTAGAAGCTACACTTTATAGTTGAGATGATGCTCCAAATTACAAGGTGGGTTGAAGAAGTTGAGGCTTACCAATTTAGTGTTAGGAAACCTTGTCAATGGGGGAACCCTACACTACCATCTTATAACCCTCCCATTCCTCCTCCCCAACCTATGCCATCTCAACCTACTTTTCATGTTCCTAGCTTTTGTCTTCCTACTCCCATTGAGGATTCCCCTTCTCCATCTTCTTCCCTTCCATCTCACCTTCAATTCTTTTCCCTCTTTTCTTCCAAATCCTCCATCTCCTTCACAAGAAAGTATCCTACACTCCTCCCTTCCATTTAAGCCTTTGCAAAATCAGCCAATTTGAAGACCTTCAACCCACACCCTCCATGTTCTTGCACTTCATGAAGAACCAACTGAAAATTGAAGTAATGGAGCTTAACCAAGAAAATTAAGGACCCAAGTTCTTGGTTACCTGAGGATCCATTCCTCACTAGATTTTGAATCTTTCATAACATAGAGGGTTGAGAATTTATTTTGGAAAACAAGATGAACATGCAAATCTGGGGGGTAAATTGAGAAAGATCCAAATAAAGCAGATAAAATTTAAGCTTCAAAGAGGTTGGAGCCATGAGTTTGAATCCAAGAAGGTTCATCATTAAGAACCTGAAAGTCAACCTTCTCCAATTTCTTCAAAATCAATTGAGGTAAGTCCCATTCTTGAAAGAATGAAATAGTTGTTGAATGAATGGACTAACCATGCATAATGGTTGAAGAAGTGACCCAACCCATTGCTGCAATTCCTCCTATTTTGATTGAAAATTTTGAATTTAAGGAGGTTGAACAAAAAAATGAAAGAAGAGGAAGAGAAGCTCCCAAACAAGAAGGAAGTTTTGAAATATTGTAGTGATCCATCAATAATATCTCTAGATGTTGCAATCAATCATAGGATCTTCATGCCAAGAGGAGGAAAAATCAGATCCTAAGTCTTGGATGAAAAAGAGATCATAGGAAGCTTCTTGCTTTCAATTTTTGAGAAATTTCATATCCTTCTTCCACTTCATCATTGCAGGAGTCTATTTTGTGGAAGATTTTGATCTCTCAAGATTCATGCTTGATGAAGAGGAGAGATGATGACATCAATTGCAAAATCAGAAGTCATCATGGAAAATCTAGAGTTTGAAGTTGCTTGTAGAAGCCAAAAAAAAGTCAATCAGCCTGCAAATAACCATCTTCAAGGAAAGTTTGCAGGATGACTCCATTCATGGGGGGTGAGCATCAAAATAAATGGGAAAATCACAAGGATCATCCCATTGGTTCCCAATGTCCCTTTTCCAATCATATTGGGCTAATTTGGAACCAAAATTAGAGTTGCAACTAGTCATGCTCAATTCAGAGCATGAGGATGAGCTTCAAAGTACCAAAGGTCAACATCAAAACCTCTAAGAACCAAATGCAAAGCAACTAAAGGAGGTATTTGTTTCTATTTGTTATTGATACTTTGGAAAGGGTATGAAAAACTAGCTTTCAAATCAATTTTTCACTCTTATTTAAGGCCATGTCTACTTTATTGCCAATTAATTACATGGCTGCATTTTGTAAGAAAGGAAGCTATTTCTCCCTTCCTGTTGCAGGATTGTTTATCTTCTTTTTATTTGGTTAGAGTAGAGTAGGTAGGTTTATTTTAGTAAAATAAGTGCTTGTGCACACTCTACATGTTTCCATTTGGAGCATGTATGATTTTCATCTTTGTATATAGTTTTTGGGTGCTTTTGTTGTTTTCATAGTCCAGTTCAGTTCAGGGCAATATTCTTGGCCAAATCAAATATGGGGAAAGTTTTAAAATGCTCAATCATTCAGCCCCAAAGATCATTTTACAATTCAGATTTAGTGCCCTCTTTCTTGGTAAAATTAGTTTAGAATGGTTTTGGAAAGTTTTTAAAAAGATCAGAAATCCCAAAAAATTAGCTTCAAGAGCAAACCAAGGTAGCTTCAAATCATCCGAGTAGGTTTAATGGTAGAATAAAATAGTTGGGCAAGTTCAAAGCTTCATTTAAAACCCACAGATCAAATCCAAGACAGTTCTATTCGTGTTAAGTTCATAATGGCTCGGGGGTAAGAATTTTAATGTTTTTTATAGGTTTTTTAAAAAAATTGGGCTTGACTCCATGCCCAATGGATGCATAAGGCTACTAGTCAAATTTAGCAGGAAAATTTCCCCTAGAGGTTGCCAAACCTGTTATCCCAAATTTACCCCCCAGGTTAATTTGGATAACACATCAAAAATGGACTTAACCATTTTTTAATAGGTTTGTGACGTTCTAAACGGCTCATCAAATTACACTTCCCAAAATGCTCTGGTCGTTGGTATTTCAAAAAACCGTAGAAGGATACTTTAGTTTGCTACAGAATTTCATGTTCATATCTGAAAGACATATGCAGTACAAATAAAATGAAAAAAAGGATATCGGTCAAAGGATAAACGGTTTAGTGTTAAACCCGTGAAACATTAAATCCATGGTACCAAGGACAACAAAGAAGATCCACGGTAGAATCAAAGGCTAATCAAGTGGCAACAAGATCTAAGTCTAAAATAAGACAAGTGTCAGCATTCATGGCTCTCATTAAGGCAATGACTCATTGTGGGATTCAAGTCCCCAGAGTTAGCCATAGTTCATATTTTGTTGGGTCTAGGAAGTCAAACAAGGTCAAAGGGGTTACAACTGGTACCATCTTCAAAGCTATCCAAATTTTAAGTTCCCCAGACTTAGAAATTGTGATGCAAAGAGAAATGTGGAGCCACCCTATTGGTTTCTCATTTTGTATATGAAAAAGTGAAGGCCCATCAAATCATAGAAAGCAATGAGGGAGGTCAGTCTGAACAAGTCTTGACATGAGGCAACATGTGGAACCATTTCATTAGATCACATTTCGCAGTTATCAGAAGGATTTCAAAGAAGATACTGACAATGCAAAGATCATGGAGATTATTCATTGGATCGTGCTTTGTTATTGTCATATGAGATTGTCAAAATTTTGACAATGAATAAAGGTCATGGAATGATCTCATTGGTTGATGCTTCTGGATAGTGTCAGAAGGGCCAAATCAAAACAACTGACATAAGAAACTACGTGGAGCCTTCTTATTGGCTCACATTTCACAATGGTCAATCGATGAGGGATTTATAAAGGAAAATGGACGAATGAAATATGGTTGGATTTCTTATTGGATTTTATTTCTATAATGGGACTAACAAGGGGCCAAGGAATATCTAATGATAGTTGAACAACAGGAACATGGAATGTATTTTATTGGCCAAATATTTCATAAAGGGAGAACCACTAGCCAAGACCAAAGGAAGAAATGGAAGACATGAAGTAAATCCCAAAAACACGTTGATCCTATAGGAGGTGGACACTTGGAAAAAGGTGAAGAAAGCACACGTTGGAAGAGGCCGATCCCTGAACTAATCAAAGGCTACCACGTGTCAAATTCTTGTGCCTCTCTGACAAGAAATATTCAGAAGGCCATATCTTTTGACCCATAGCTCCAAATCAAAAAAAAAATTATATTCATTGGAAATATCTCCTCGATAGCCCTTCAACTTGGCATCATAAAAATATGATTTTGGTGTCATTTAATGAGTAAAAATGGAAAACACGACATCAAAGGTAGAAAAGGGAAGTTTGAGCATGTAATCGATCAAATCAAATAACTCAACCACTAGAATTGATGATGCATGGCTTCATTTACTTTTGTAGAATGAAATAATACATGGAATGATGGATTTGTAGAGGTACCCTATGTTTAATAGGTAGAAGATTTGAATAGAGACTGTTAGTGGTTTAATATTCTCCAACTGGTCTCTTTTCCCTCTTCTCTTCTCTCTCTTTCTCATTTGAGCTATATATTGTAAAATATTTCATTATTGAAAGAGAGGATGTACATTCTAATCTGCAAAGTAACCTTGTCAAAATGGTCTCCCAAGGAGCTATGAGCGACATGCCTTCATTTTGGCCTTTGTAAATGTTTCCTTTCCTTTTTTTTTTTGACTTTAATGTATTGTGCACATTTTAAGCAATAAAAATTTGTTTTGTGGCATGTCTTGTCTTCCCTAGTTAGTTTTTACTTGCAGTCTTTCCTTCTTTGTAGTTGTAATGGATTGTGTATATTTCTTGAATTTAAAGGCTCCATTTTTATTGTGTTTCATGAGAAAATGGAAATTTGAATGTGTTTTGAATTTTAGAACATCTATCTTCCATTTCTATGCCCATTTCCCCCATTTTCTCTCACAAGGGTGTCTCTCACCCTTTTTCTAGTGTTATCACCATACTTTTAGCCTAGGATTTCTCCTTTCTACATATCCTTCTAACCCTGGTCCCTTGGCATTTTTATTTTAGGATTTTTTTCTATATTAGGATTAGTTGTAGCAGTAGGAAAAAGTAGAGGTATCCATCCTTCTCCAGAGGTATGTCTCAATTAGCAAGGTCCAATAACTTAGAGATAGTCCCATGTTGCTGTTATCCAAAATTCACCCCATAGAGTAAATTTTGATAACATGCATTAAATTCTCAAGACCCAGGCAAATTGATTGATTCAGAGCAAAAAATCATGTTTCTAGGGTCCCCTCAGATTTTTTCTAACTCCCCTGGCTGAAGAAGAAAAAGAGAAAGTTCTGAGAAAATGTGAAAAGTTGCAGAAAAGCAAGCTTGGGCCAGAAAAAATCATGAAAAATGGCTAAGTCCTAGTCCTCGCAATGCAGTCGGGACATTTGAGGGACGTCGGGGCACGAATCGGCCGAAAGGGCACCAGGCAGTCTTCAGGGCAAAGAAACATCCAGGCCATCATGGGATGCATGGGACACGGAAAGCCAGTTTGGCCAAAGGAGAAGAAAATCGACTAACTACTCTGGGACATTTGGGACAAGAAGACGTGAAGGACGTGAACCGCCCGGATTGGCCGAAAAGGAGAACTTTCGCACTAAGCAGTTCGGGACATTTGGGCCATGAGGACGCGAACCGGCCATGAATCGGGTGAAATCGAAAGAATTTGTCCCGGATGGCAGTCTGGGACAAGTGGGACAAAGGGACGTGGAAGACACGGATAGCTGAAAAAGCCGAGAGCCAATCAGATCACGCCACGTGTCACCGGCAGAAAAGGGACAGGGAAGCCCATTTCGGGTGGATCGGAAGTTTTTGTCCCAGACAGCACTGGGACATCCGGGACAAATGGATGTGGTAGATGTGAAAGAGCCGGTAGACCCGCAGAACCAACCAAATCATGACATGTGTCACAAGGAGAAAAATCCAAAATTCAAAGGGTGAGGTTTGAGGGGTTAGCCCGAGCCAATCAAAAGAGGACACGTGTCCTATGGAGCAAGCAATGCGGAGCTCGGGGAGGAGTTAGAGAATTTGGCAAGAAGTTCACCTAAAAGATAAAAGTAAAGGTCTGCCCCGTGCCCCTGACAACCAATCAATGCATGCCACATGTCATCCAGGTGGCAGAGCGCGGGAAGAAATTTAAAAATCCGTTTCACTTGTTTTGTGCCCTAAATCTTCAGATCTCCATATCTTTTGATCCAGAGCTCAGATTTGCACGTTCTTTATATCAACAGAAAGCTTATGAAATTCTCTACATGATTCTGGGGTTAATATTGAATTTTGGTGTAGTCTGGAGAGAGAAAAATTGAGAAATGTCTCTGATACGTGTTCATGGCCAGAAGTGACATTTCAGCGACTAGATTTAATGCAGAATGGGTCGCATTCTCCTGTAATTCGGTCAAAATGACAGGGTATGGGTTTGTAAGGTCCCCCATGCCATTTTAATGCACCTACAATCAAGAAGGAATGGGCTCTCACGTTTTTTTGTACGCTCTTGTCTCCTAGGCTTGACCCATGCAATGTAAAAGGCAGATTTGGCTCATTTCTAAAGGGGGAACATTTTTTTGGGCATAGCATACTTCTTCTTTCACCTCCAGCAAGTGATTGATGCAAGGATCAGACCTCTCCAAAGATTGTAACAGTTTTCTTTTACCTCTCTGAGGGTGTAATGCGTGTTTTTGACACTGAAATGATAATGCAAGCTCTGTGAATGGGTTTCAGTCCTCTGTTTGTATTATTTGTTTCATTTCAGATCCTAAATTATACCTTATCAGTCTGTGTATGTTTTATGTTGTGAACTTTGGTCTGTGTCTATTTGCATGACAAATATGTTTCACCACTCCTTTTGGTGCATCACCATCTTTAGTTAGTTTCAATTTCTTGCACTTCTACCCCTGTCTCCTTGCAAGTTAGAGTAGGATTAGGATCTGAACCTCTGTAGTTGTGCAAGCATTAGATCTAAATCAGAGGAGTTTGAGGAACCAGCCTCTAATCTGGAGATTCCTCTCTCAGTTTAACAAGTCCCAAACTTGAATAGAGGTTTCCATGTTGTGCAATCACACTGGATGCTAGAGTGATCAACCTAGAAGCCTGATCTGCATCCAGGGGTGTTGTGAGCCAGCAACAACAATTTTGGCACGCCCGGTGGGACTAGAGGTCTCATTTTTATTGCAGCAGGGTTGATGTGCATCTGCTGCATTTTTCTTGCTTAAAAGAGCTATTATTTGCATATCTGGCGACTCCAAGGGGAAAAAATTAGCTGGATCCAAGTGCAGGCATGAAAACTCATGAGAAGAATCACCACAAGGTCAAGAGTTGGAGAAGAAGAAGTGCTGTTTGAATCCCTGCAATTATCTCCAAGAAGAAGGAAAAGAGGAAGAAGGATTCAAAGGTCTCCATCTCCACCAAACAAAACTCTCTCAACTCCTCCACCTGGTAGGCATTTCATTCAGTCAACAAGGATTTTAAGACCAATTAGAATGGCTCAGAACAATCCCTACATCAACTTCACAGGAAGCAGCCCACTTTCTCTCAATGCACAACATCCAGTTCCTATTGCAGCCTTGAAGAACATTCCCTACTTCACTGGAGAAAATCAGACTACTCCAGGTGATCATGTTAAAGATATTGCTAACCTTTGTGCAATTCATGAAATCAATGAAATGCAAGTGGCTGTCAAGTTACTGGCATCTTCCTTCAAGGGTAAAGCATTACAATGGTTTAGGAGCCTTGGAGCTGGTTCTATCACAAACTGGAATCAGCTGTGTATTGCACTTCATGAGCAATTTGGAGAGAAGGGAGACAACTTGTCTCTTTTGGAGTAGCTAACAACCATCAAGAGGGCTCCCAATGAGCAGCTGACCGATTTCAACTTCAGATTTCAAAAAACTTGGGAGAGGATTCTAGTGGCAGTCAGGCCAACAACAGAAGGTGCTTTTCTCTACTATCTCAAAGCTTTAAATTCTGATATTTCTATGTTGATTCAGTCCATGGAGGCATAACTATCCCTATGGCTTATAGCATTGCCATTAGGGCTGAAAATTGTTTAATCCAAGCTGGCAAACTTGCCCCTAGACCTCCCATGCCATTGTTTCCAAGTTTAGAGAGCCCAAACACCCATCAAGCACCTAATTTGGCTCCTTCTCCCACTCCTAGAAATCAGAGTTCAAATGAAGCTTCCACTTCATCTCCTAAGTGCCCCAAATGAGCTTCAAGAGGTCATGAAGCAATTGCAAAACCTAGGCAATGAGCTAGTTACTCTCAAGAGGCAACAAGCCCAAGGTTTCAGACCTTCTTATCAACCCCAAGCTCAGCCTAATAGACAGCCATACCAACCACAAAGACCACCTAATCCAGCTGCAAATATGAATCAAACAAGGCCTCCTGCCAATAGACCATTCCAGCCCTATAATCCAAATGCCATATCTGCCTCTAAGGCATTAGTGCCAACACAGAACAACATTGCTCAGGAATATGACTGGTGCTTTCCATGCAACGAGCCTCATAACCAATCCATGTGTTTCAATGGTGCTCTCAATCAAGCACTAATGGTGACAACTACTGGTGTGGAGGGCGAGGGCAGTCAAGGAAACAGTCAACAACAAGAAACATTCCAACAACAATCAGCCCCAAATGACACCACATTGGTGAACTGGCAAGCAGAAGATTTATGTGGCATGAATCAAGCAGTTTCTCAAGGTGTTGCAGCCAACACAAGGTCAAAGAGGAGAAATTTGGGTGAAGAACAGCCATTAGCCCCAGCCAATCCACAACCTTCCATGGCTCCACAAATGATTGGCAAGCAAAGTCTAGTTTCAAATGCACAAGGGCAGCCAAGAACAGCCCCTAGGCCAACTCAAATGCCAGCTGTTGCTGCCCACGTGCAAGGAGTAAATGTGCAAACCAAGGGACAACAGAGAGATCCTTCATCACCATTCAGTATCATTTATCAGATGAAGAAGACAAACATCAACATATCAATGTGGGAATCCCTATCTATCCTAGGCCAAAGAGATCTACTGCAAGCTGCCATGAAGGATTGGCCAACTTCGAATCAGTAGGTTCAGATGCAAGACAAAGTGCTTACAAATGCTGCCCAGCCTGAAGGAAGTCATGGAGGACAACAAGGTAAAATGTTGAAGCCCCCTCCTTTCTATGTTTCATTAATCATTGGAAATCAGCTAGTACATAATTACATGATAGACTCCGGGGCAAGTAGCTCAGTAATGCCTAAACAGATAGCTGATCAGCTAGGGCTCCAATATGAAATAACATCTAAAGGGGTAGTGCAGCTAGATGGGACAACAGTAGCAATAGTTGGAGTGATTATCAAAGGTTTGAGTCTTACACTTGCATGCATGTCCAAATGTTGTTGTTACAAGATGTGTCAGTCATAGACCTGCCACCACTCTTTGCATTTGCTTGTCAAGGGACTTCACAGCCAAGATTGGGGGGGTATTTGTCTGCTGATTGGTCACACATGCTATTCAGAACAAGATATGGAACTAAGGCCACAATCAGATCTGAACCTATTGCAAACTTCCATATTGAGCCTTACACTCCAAGTCAGATTAATGCCAATTTCTCAGCATTTGATCAAGAAGATCACCCTAGCACTGATGAGGCTGACACCAAGGTTGGAAGTATCCCGGATCTAACTCTTGATGAATGGGCAAACAAGATACATGCTTTTGATCCCTATCAAGAAGTAGAAGAATCTGCGCTAGGAGTTTATTGTTTACATGAAGAGAATCAACCTCTCCCCAGCATCACCAAGCCGGATCATAAAGACAAGAATGAAGTATGGCAATTGTTCTTTGATGGGTCAAGGAGTAGACAAGGTGCAGGAGGAGGAGCTATGCTCATTTCACCACAAGGTATAAGGTATTACTCAGCCTTCCATTTCCAGTTTTCCTATTCAAACAACACGGCTGAGTATGAAGCCTTAATTCATGGATTGCACTGGGCAAAGAAGAAAGGCATCAGGAATTTACAAGTATTTGGTGATAGTGAGCTGATCATAAACCAAGTCAAAGGAAAAAATGCTGCCAAAAATGATCTGTTGAAGAACTACAAAAATCGGGTATGGGATCTTATTGAAGATCTTGAAGCTTTTAGCATCAATTCCATCCCAAGAAAAAAGAATGAAGCCGCTGACAGGCTAGCAGCAATTGGGGCTGCGTTTGATGTTGTAGAAAATATCAAAAGTGAAAAATCTCAGCCTCATATCAAATTGGTTGTGAGACCAGCTGTTCCGGATAACAATACAAGTTGGCAAGTCTTCGAGAATGATCAGCAAATTGTTAATTTCCTACAAGAAGAAGCTGAGTTCTCCGCCAGGAATCAAGACAAGCTGGACCAGCAGTATGGTGACCAAGTGGTGCAGCTGAGAACTAACAAATTACCAAAAGTCCTCATAACCTTGGAGTCAATCTTCAACTCCGAATGATCAGTTCTGAAAGGAGAAAGCGAACATTCAAGTAAAGGGTGAAGATTCAGAGCCTATTTTAGTGGAAGAAGGCAAGACATTGCAAATTGGAAAAGTAAGTACCTCACAAGAGAAATCTGATTTTGTTCAGCTTTGTCAAGAGTTCCCAGATGTCTTTGCTTGGACTTACAAAGATCTAAGAGGTTTCAACCCAAAGTTGGCACAACATACTATTGAGCTGGATCCGGAATCCAAGCCTGTCAGGCAAAAGCAAAGGCCAGTGAATCCCCATATTGAACCTCTCATGAGAAAAGAGTTAAGCAAGCTTATTGAGGCCAGTATCATCTTCCCCATCAAACACTCAAGTTGGGTCGCCAACTTAGTCCCAGTCAGAAAGAAGAATGGAGAGATCAGGTTGTGTGTCGACTTCAGAGATTTGAATAGAGCCTCTCTCAAGGATCATTATCCACTCCCTTCCATGGAGCAAATATTGCAGGTTGTAGCTGGTTCAGAAAGGTTTTCACTACTTGATGGCTACTCAGGCTACAATCAGATTATGGTGAGGGAGGAAGATCAGTTCAAGACAGCCTTCACAACCAAATGGGGAACATATGCCTACAAGAAGATGCCATTTGGCCTATCAAATGCTGGAGCCACTTTCCAAAGGGAAATGGATATGGCATTCAAGGGGTTGATCAATAAAATAGTTTTGATATATCTTGATGACATCACTGTATTCTCCAAAAATGCAGTGGATCACCTTTTTCATCTGAGGCAGGTATTTCAGAGGTGTAGAAGATTTGGGGTATCATTGAATCCCAAAAAATGCATATTCCTGGCTCATGAGGGGAAACTTCTAGGCCATATTGTCTCGAAAGAGGGACTGGAAATTGATCCAGAGAGGGTTGAAGCCATAAGAGCACTACCATTGCCAAGTCACAAGAAGGCTCTTCAAAGCTTCTTGGGAAGGATCAATTTTGTCCACAGGTTTGTCCCAGATTTTGCAGCCCTTGTCAAGCCCATCACCAAAATGTTAAAGAAGAGCATGGCTTTTAAGTGGACAGCAGAAGGCAAGGAGAGTTTTGAAGCAATCAAAGAAGCTATCTCTCAAGCACCAACTCTCATCAACCCAGACTTCTCCAAGGATTTCATCCTCTATGCATTTGGAGGTGATGACACTATTTCTGCCATTCTAGTACAGCAGAACAAAGATAATGATGAGCAGCCGGTTGCCTTCTTCAGCCAGAGCCTAGATGACTATGAGGTGAGGTACTCTTTTATTGAGAAGCATGTGCTTGTAGTAATCAGAAGCTTGAAGAAATTCAAGCATTTAATCTCAAACAACAAGGTCCAGTTGCTGGTCTCACATGCTGGAGTTAAGGACTTCCTCCTCAACAAGGATTTGAATGAGAAAAGGGCAGGTTGGATCACCCGTGTCATGGAATATGACATTGAGATCAAGATCACCAAGCTGGTAAGAGGGAAAGGACTGTGTGAGCAGCTGGTTTTGGGGAAGCAAAAAGAAGTATGCAACAAAGAAGAGGCTATTTTGACAGTCCAGGACAGCCATGAGCCAAGTGGCAATCAAGAAGAAGACAATGCTTCCCCCACTCCTTGCTGGACCCAAGGCATTATACACTTCCTAGGTACAGGCCTATGCCCCCCAGAGATGAACAAGACCCAAAGGAGACACTTCAGGTTGCAGGCTGTTCCGTATGCCATTGTTGATGGAGTTTTGTTCAAGAAAGATGTGAATGGAGTGCTGCTGAGATGCATTAGCACAAATCAGATTCAAAGGGTGTTGGAAGAGTTTCATGGTGGACCAGCTGGTGGCCATTTTGCACCAAGAGTGACAGCTCTAAAAATCATGAAGGCTGGTTATTATTGGCCTAAAATCTTTAGTGATTGCTATGCATGGATCAAGAGGTGTAAGAATTGTGCATTCTTCACAGGAAAAGAGAGACTTGCTGCCCTCCCATTGCATCCAATCTCAGTTGACCAACCATTCATGCAATGGGGTTTTGGACTTCATCGGAGTCATTAATCCCATTTCAAGCCAAGGGCACAAATGGATTTTGACAGCCACAGACTACTTCACCAAATGGACAGAAGCAGTAGCACTCAAAGAGGCAAATGAGTCTAGCATCTTAGACTTTTATGAGGGGATAACAACCAGATTTGGTGTACCTGCTACAATAATCTCTGATAATGCATTGGCATTCATTGGATCTAGGGTGACTGAGTGGGCTGTCAAGAACGGTATTTACCTAAGCACTTCATTGAACTATTACCCTCAGGGTAATGGCCAGGCCGAGTCTACAAACAAGAACTTGTTGAGGATCATTAGGAGGACTCTTGATGAGAATCAGAGGTCTTGGCATACCAAACTGAAATCAGCCTTATGGGCTGATAGGATAACTCCCAAAAGATCCACAGGTAGCTCTCCATTCAGGCTTGTCTATGGAAGAGAGGCAATCTTGCCCATGTCACTTGAGTTGCCAACATTGGAACTCATGAAGCAGCTGGAGTTGCTAGAGTTTGAGCCCATGGAGGTGAGGTATGCAGAGTTGATGGAGCTGCAAGAGATCAGAAACCAGGCATCCCAAGTAATGGAAAAGGATCAAGCTTTGATCAAGAAGACCTTTGATAGGAAGGCCAAAGATAGATCTTTTCAGGTTGGAGATCTAGTGTTAAAATGGGATGTGGATAGAGCGAAACCGAGAAGGCATTCAAAATTTGATGCCATTTGGAGTGGCCCATACATGGTCACAAAGTGCAAGACCAACAATGCTTTCCAATTGGCCTCATTGGATGGTGAAGAAATGTAGATTCCAGTCAATGGAATCTATCTCAAGCGTTGCTTCTAGAGGGAAGTTCACTACCTCTGTAAATATTAGATTAGATTTTCTTTCCTCCAAGTGCTTGTGCACATTGTTTTGCTGTAGGTTAGTTTTGTTTTCCCTAAGTGCTTTGGCACAGCTTGCTGTCCATGGAGATGTTTTGCAGTCTTTTACTTTCATCAGGTGATATTCCATCTTCCTCCTTACACATTCTTAGTCAGTTGGGATTCTAAACTGAATGTTTGATAACTCCATGCCCAATGGACTGCTTCTGGCTACTGGTCTTTTCACCTAGTAGGTAGGTGCCCCCGCTGAGTCGCCAATTGTTATCCAAAATTCACCCCCCAGAGTAAATTTTGATAACATGCATTGAATTCTCAAGCCCCAGGAAAATTGATTGATTCAGGGCAAAAAATCATGTTTCTAGGGTCCCCTCAGATTTTTTCTAACTCCCCTAGCTGAAGAAGAAAAGAGCAAGTTCTGAGAAAATGTGAAAAGTTGTAGAAAACAAGCTTGGGCCAGGAAAAATCATGAAAAATGGCTAAGTCCTAGTCCTCACAACGGTCGAGACGTGAGGGACATCTGGGTGTGAATCAGCCGAAAGGCTGCCAGGCAGTCTTCAGAGCAAAGGAACATCCGGGCCATCGGGACGTGTGGGACGCGGAAAGCCGGTTCGGCCGAAGGAGAAGAAAATCGACTAACTGCTCTGGGACATTTGGGACAAGAAGATGCAAAGGATGTGAACCGGCCAGTTCGGCCGAAACGGGGAACTTTCTAAGCAGTTGTTTGGACCGTGAGGACATGTCCGGTGAATCAGAAGTTTTTGTCCCAAGATGCACTGGAATTCTGGGACAAAGGGACATGGAAGACGCTAGCTGAAAAAGCCGAGAGCCAATCAGATCACGCCACGTGTCACTGGCAGAAAAGGGACAGGGAAGCCCATTTACGGCAGATCAGAAGTTTTTGTCCCAGACAACACTGGGACATCTAGGAAAAATGGACGCAGTGGACGTGAAAGAGCTAGTAGACCCACGGACCAACCAAATCATGACACGTGTCACAAGGAGAAAAGTCCAAAATTCAAAGGGCGAGGTTTGAGGGGTCAGCCTGAGCCAATCAAAAGAGGACACGTGTCCTATGGAGCAAGGAATGCGGAGCTCGGGGAGGAGTTAGAGAATTTGGCAAGAAGTTCACCCAAAAGCTAAAAGTAAAGGTCTGCCCCATGCCCCTGATGACCAATCAATGCATGCCACGTGTCATCCAGGTGGCAGAGCGCGGGAAGAAATTTAAAAATCTGTTTCGCCTGTTTTGTGCCCTAAATCTTCAGATCTCCATATCTTTTGATCCAGAGCTCGGATTTGCACGTTATTTATATCAACGAAAAGCTTATGAAATTATCTACGTGATTCTATGGGTTAATCTTGAATTTTGGTGCAGTCTAGAGAGAGAATTGAGAAACGGATCTGACGCATGTTCATGGCCAGAAGTGACATTTCAGCGACCAGATTTAATGCAGAATGGGTCGCATTCTCCTGTATTTCAGTCAAAATGACAGGGTATGGGTTTGTAAGGTCCCCCATGCCATTTTAATGCACCTACAGTCAAGAAGGAATGGGCTCTCACGTTTTTTGTACGCTTCTGTCTCCTAGGCTCGACCCATGCAATGTAAAAGCCAGATTTGGCTCATTTCTAAAGGGAACATTTTTTTTGGGCATAGCAGACTTCTTCTTTCACCTCCAGCAAGTGATTGATGCAAGGATCAGACCTCTCCAAAGATTGTAACAGTTTTCTTTTACCTCTCTGAGGGTGTAATGCGTGTTTTTGACACTGAAATGATAATGCAAGCTCTGTGAATGGGTTTCAGTCCTCTGTTTGTATTATTTGTTTCATTTCAGATCCTAAATTATACCTTATCAGTCTGTGTATGTTTTATGTTGTGAACTTTGGTCTGTGTCTATTTGCATGACAAATATGTTTCACCACTCCTTTTGGTGCATCACCATCTTTAGTTAGTTTCAATTTCTTGCACTTCTACCCCTGTCTCCTTGCAAGTTAGAGTAGGATTAGGATCTGAACCTCTGTAGTTGTGCAAGCATTAGATCTAAATCAGAGGAGTTTGAGGAACCAACCTCTAATCTGGAGATTCCTCTCTCAGTTTCACAAGTCCCATGCTTGGAGAGAGGTTTCCATGTTGTGCAATCACACTGGATGCTAGAGTGATCAACCTAGAAGCCTGATCTGCATCCAGGGGTGCTGTGAGCCTACAACAACAGTTGCCTCAAAATCCCTAAGTTGTTTATGACTCCAAATATGGCCTTTTATCATACATGTTATCTTATTACTCATGACCAGAATCTCATGTTGAGGACATTCCCGATGTCCTTATGTGGCCTTGACCTTGACTAGTATAATAGTATCCCACAACATTCTATTTTATCATTTACACAACTCAAAAAATTATTCCTAGAACAATTCTCCTTCAACATCTCTAGCAAGATATCCATCACTGATATGTGTGCCCTCAAATAATTCAAGGATGATTCCATTTCTAATTTTTTTTCTAAGAGAGGGATTATCAAACAACTATCCTTATCTCTTCCTTAAACTGGGCTAATCGAGATGTTTGGTTAATCGTACTCGTAACATATATCATCAACCCTTTCAAAAATTTTACGAAGTCTTTACCATGGCCTGAAAACTAGAATTTTGCACCCTTTAGGATGATAAAATTAAACTAAGATATAAGTAACCAAAACCTAAATCCTCTTTAAAGACTTTTTCCAAAAATAAAAAAAACTAAAGGGTTGAAAAACATGGTTGTTTTTTAAAGTATGTCCAAAGGCCATTCGGATTCCAAAATTTCCCAACCTCAACATAATTAATTACCTATAGGGAAGTCTTATAACGTTGTATTCGATAAGATTTTTATCTCTTTTATGATTAAGCTTCCTATATATGAGTGATTGGTGTTTCCAAATCCAAATATTCATGGTATTGGGACAATGAATATTATAAATACCATAAAGTCCAAGGACATGACATTGATAGGTGAAATTATTTCAAAAATATCCTCCAAGACCTTATTAACCAAGGTGACTTACAACTTGATAACTCAAATTAAAATCCTGATCAAGCCTTGTACATATTTAAACAACCTTTTCTAAAACACTCCCCATCAAGTAGTCAGCCTCAGTCCAACATTAGAGGATCTCATCACATCATCAACACTATCAATAACTTCATACCCACACATACTGTACCTAGTGTTTGCATAAATGAAACACCAACTCAACAACATCACTCCTCGGATCTCCTCTTTGTTGAGATTTTGAGCCCATCCACTATATAATTTTTATTTACTATAACCAATTAGTCGGGCATGCTGCCACTTTACTTAGATAAATGTCTAAGAACTCACCTGAAGTGTGCACAACCTACCAGGTACCTCTTTATTTGATCATGCAAGATGTGTATTCATCATAAACCAATGTGAAACATAAGATAGAAGATAAATTATATAGATCTCAACACAGATGAAAATACTAAAATATTTGATCATTCATTCATCAATATAAGAATCTCGTGACACTCCATGAGGGAGGAGATGATGGTGGATTAAAATTGTTGTTAAGGATCTATAGGAGAGGATGGGTAATGTGGAAAAGAGTCGAAGGAATAAGAGGTTTCAACTTTACTTGAGTAGATTTGATGAAGAGGATGAGGGGAAGGATGACATTTGGATGGAGATTGATCAGAGTCATATGCAACAAGGTTAAACTAATACCCAGGGTGGCTCCTTCAAACACCTTAAGAAAAAATAGTGTTCTTGTTGGATTTTTGGGTTTTTGCAAACTGTTAGCATATTGTGTATAACTCTAGGTGTAGATTGTTGTTTCTTGTTTGCCTCTTTTTTTGTTTACATCATGGTGGGCCTGGTGTTTCTGGGTTAAGATGTTTTAACTCTTTTTATGACCTTGTCTCTCTTTTTGTCTCTATACTACTGATTCATGATGTATCTGGTGTTGTAAGGATTGTAGGAGCCATAATTCCTATTTTTCTTACTCTATCTAATAAAAATATAAGCAAATAATAGAAATATCTGAATGAAAATTTCATCTTGTTCACTTCTCCTAACCCTATTAATCCATATAACATTACCCATTATAATCATATAAGCATCACATCTAGAAAATCATGAATTAAATACTAGGAAACAATGCACACACCTCATACGGACTGCCTCTCTTATCAAAGCATCTCACACACACACACATATCTCTCAAATATTTATACAAAGGGTGTGGTATACATATTTATACAGGATGGGAACTTTTTCTTCACTTCTTACATGAATTATTTCTAACATTAGATTCCCTAATCATAAAATCCATGCCTTTAACATTTCTAGTTTATCTCCAGTTTATAATATAAATAGATCAACATTATCCATGCCTACGTCCTATAAATAGATGTCCATGCATGTGCTTTATCCTCTGTTGGTGTTTTATCCTTGTTGTGTCTATTTTTGGACTTGCCTTTCTGATCACGTCAATTATAATTTTCTATATTTATAGAACACTCTAAAATCTAGATAAATACTTTACTATGTCTATATGCATAAACCTTTATACCCTGATGTGTTTCCATCCCCTGCACGTACCTTCACAGACCAACTTATACTTTTATATTTTCCCTATCCCCATGCGTAATCATGTGCATATCTTCCTATATATTTGATTCTATTTCATAATTCAAGATCACCCTTCTGTGCACGATCATCAAACTCCACATTTGACTTGTACTCAGCCACATCCTCAACCCAAAATTACCCCACACTAGGATTATTGTCAGTCCTCATAAATATAAAGAATGAAACAATAGATATGAAATAATATAAGACTAAAATTTTGTGGGAAATACCTAAATCAATTCAAAGAATAAATAATTTCTTAATGTGTGCATTTAAGGTTTGGCTATGTTGATGGTAGGAGTTTTGGAAACTCTAGGCCAATCCCATTCTCTAGTTGTTTTCATTATTCTAACTCACTAGCCACCTTATCTGGGGCTGCCTCACCAATTTCTGGAATGTTTTCCAAGTTCAATCCATCATCTTTCTCCTACAGCTCCTTTAGTATGACATCCCACTTTGTGGCGATTCCCTCTAGACCATCCACATTGGACATCACCATCTTCTAGATCTTTCCAAGCCTTCTCTCCACTCTGTTGCGCTTCAACTTTTTCTACATCATTTTTCTTGCTAAATTCTTGTATGATCCTCGTGCTCAGCCATGTTTTTCAACAATGAGGCCTAAAGTTTCTTCACTTCTGTCTCATCCTCTGTAGTGCGAATGTCAAGGATTACTGAAATACCTTGGAAGTTAGCAAAAATATTCTCAGCATGCCACATGGCTTATTTAAGTTATGCTCCCATCGCCATATGTTCTTGTATCTTCTTCTCCACCTTGGCCTTATTTATAGTGTCCATCTCTTCTGTTGTAGGCCCTGACCCACTATTTTTTTTCATGAATAACATGTATACTAGTTCTTCCAATTATTCCATTTATGTATCATGAGTTAGTTTTTCCTGTGTTACCACATCTCATCATGTGCGCACAATATAATTTATTAGGTAGGTAACTTTATAATACACTACTACCATATATTTCTTTGCGTTTCTCAATTATTCTTCTAGCCACTCATTATTCTTATCCTTCCTCTCTATATTCTTTTACATTTTTTTATTGTGTCCCTTTATTAATAATACACCTCCCTAGCTTGATGTCCATATTATTGAGAGAGTTTTTCACCTACGCATTTGAGAGTTACGTAGAGTCAGTTATTGGGAAGTCTCCTGACCCTTTCTTTTACCATAACTCCAAAATTAACTCTTTTTGTAACTCTATCTCTATCTCCTTTATATGAGTCTACAAAATCCAAGAGATCATCTTCTGTGTGCATGGGTGGGATTCAACCTTATCCAACACCCCTATTAAAAATGTCTTCTATGGGAATTTAACTTTGAAACAATTCCCTCAAAATATTTTAAGTATCATTAATATATGACATTTTTGGTGCATATGGAGGATGCCTTGGCCCTCTTCCCCCGCACACTTCCTACATGGTGTCTCTTGCACAACATTGTATTACACTTGACTTATTTCTTCACCAGTGCCTTTCCCTTCTCCACTTCCTTGCTCCTTGGTTTCTTCCTCATCTTACATACTTTCATGTTCCTCATGTTATTACTCTTTATCCCACACATGATCTTCTTAATGTTCTTTCTCAAACTATTATGGATGTTTCTCTTCCTATACAGGTTGCTCCAAGGCCTCTTCTTGGTTCAGATCATGTATGACATAAGGCTATTCTTCCTCTATTAAACTTGGAATGTGTATATGTTCATGTGGAGATAACTGAGGGGTGCACAAAGTACTTGATTCTTTGTGCATTCTTTATATTTTCTTCCTTCTGGTCTAGTCAAGTATAGCCTCTACTTTTCCCTCATCCCAGGAGGTTTTCTCTTGTGCCTGCACTTATGAATATTCATCGATGTCCTTTTTGGTGTTTTTAAAAGATCAATGTTGAGCATGTCAATCTATTTCCCATCCTTAAGTTTTGGCTATAGGTAGATGTAAAATATGCAATCCTCTTTTCCAACTACTAAGGTCATAATTGGGTTCAAATCCATGTTGTCTATTTCCATGGTCTCAACATATGGTACCTTTGATATGTACCTATATGTTTTACACATTTTATGGTAGTTAACATATACTCATTTTACATTAAAATTCAGGTGTTGCACATTCTTTATCCAATTTACAATTCACTTAAAATACTATATTTTGAATGAAAATGATAGTTTGTACCACAATCCCATCCTCCCATTTCTCAATAAAAATATTCCAAGGATGAAGTGTTGCATTACTACAAGATCTTTCTGTCCATTTAATAGTGTTATAAATACCCTAAGCACATGCCATTCATTTCAAATGCATTGCACATCCTTCGGTACCATTTCTTGAGGTGCACCTTATATGGATTGGATATGGCCCCCTCATAAGTATACTTGGCAAACCATTTTGCCAGATACTTCTTCTCAATAGAGTTCTCCCAAATTTTATCATTCAGGATGTTTGGAAATCCTATCTCCCAGAACATAATTAGCAAGAGGGTAGACCCACAAGTAATTTGATCTAATTTCTTTTTTTGTGTCCTTACTTCATATATAATGCCTTCAATTACAAACAAGACAATGTTATATTGGGTCTTGTATGCCATCTTATGTGTAATATATATTAAATTTTTTTTTCACCTCTTTCCATCTCTTAGAGTAACCCAATTTACAACTTACAAGGCACATAACCACTCTAGTTCCTGGATAAAAAATCTTATCAATGATGAAAACTTCATTTCCCCTTTGATATTGCAAATTTTTGGTTGTTACCTATATCAATACCTCATCGTATAGATCAATTTTGATCTCTTCTCTAGTGCCATGCAACCCAGTTACTCTTCTAATTAACTTAATAGTGAAATTTATCCTCCTACCTATGAAGTAGAAGTAATCCTCATGTACAAGCAACATCAGACATTGGTATAGGTGTGTTGACCTACCAAAGTGAGGTAAATCATATATCTTTAGTACCTCAACCAATTTTAGTGTCTCACACACCTTGTTATCAAAAACCATTTTCCCTTCCACCATCCTTTGACTTATTTCATTCATCACATTATTCTTGATGTCTGCCTCATGTCCTTATACTTGGTGGTTGTTCTCACTAATCTTGCACTTCCACATCTATAACGTCCATTTCTCCCCTATAACTACTTCTTGTGGATACCACATTTTAGAAAACCTTTCATCAAGATATTCTTCTATGGGATTCCTAGTCCTTGGTACTTTATTTGGTGCCATTGATATCTTTATCCCGGTCCTTGGTAAATTCTCTTCCCTGGGTGCAAAAACAACTTGGATTTGCTTGATCAACACGTGTCCTTCACCACATTATTCTTTCCCAACCTATGGCTTTACTTTCCCATCCTTTGACTTATTTACTTCATCACATTTTTCTTGATGTCTGCCTCATGTCCTTGTTCTTGGTTGTTGTTCTTGCTAATCTTGCACTTCCACAGCTATAACACTCATTTCTCCCCTATAACTACTTCTTGTGGATACCGCATTTTAGAAAACCATTCATCAAGAGATTCTTCTATGGGATTCTTGGTCCTTGGTACTTTATTTGGTGCCATTGATATCTTTATCCTAGTCCTTGGTAAATTATCTTCCCTAGGTGCAAAAACAACTTGGATTTTCTTGCTCAACCTATTTCCTAGCTCCAATTGCAAATCACTTTGTTTCATGAACCCTACAAATATTCTCTGTATCCATAGCTCTACAACCCTTTCTCCAAAATGCTTCCTTCAAACCCTTCCTAATTACAACTACCCCTTCCCACAAGGAGATCTATTTTTATGTTAAAGGTTTTATGCTCAATCCCGCATGTTGTGTTTTTAATTCTCTATTTACAATTTTTTGTTGGTTCACAAGAGATAGTTTACACACTGTTTCTTAACTAACAAGGTAGGAATGAATTTTATCACCCTCATTTTGTAGATTTTAAAATTTCAAGCACATTAAATGCACTCACCTACAACTTCTTTTCATCTTAAAATCATCTTTTGTGTTTTCCCTCCTTTGTCCACAGACTTCTCTTTTTCTCAGAAGTCATAACCTTATGATGTGCAACTACTTCTCAAGATGTAAATCCTTTTGCGTGCACCATCCTGTGTTGTTCCTATTCTTCCTCTACACCACTTACCAAGTAGTTTTACTACCACATTTCCTACCTTGCATTATATTGTGCAATGCTTCATTCATCATGGTTTCATCTAAGAAATTCCACCAATTCAAACATTTATGAGCAATTCCATTAATCCACACACACTCGCGGCATGTTAAGCTAATAAAAAAATACTTCCCCCAATGCACTTTTTCCTAATTCCAACCTTTGTATGCCTACCCCTTGCTAAAATCGTGGGTGGTATGATCCATATCATTCTAAAACAAAATGATCAGCTCCTGCACATGAGCACACTTATTATAACAAAGAAGAAAAAAATAAAAGGAAAACTAATCTAACTAGAAATATTACCTTATTATTAGCATAAAATGGAAGCTTATGTATAGTAGGGACTCTAGCTACTCCCATTAAAGTAACCAAACAACATGGTGCCATCTAGCACCTGTAACTGACATATGTCATATTCTAATATCTTTGTTACTTTAGATGGTCCTAACCGATGAAATTTTATCTTCCCTACGTGGTGTGTAAACTTAGAGTCATAAAGGAGCACCATCCCTCAAATGGTAAAATAATTATTTCTGATATGTCTATCATGTTAGGACTTCTACCTCACATTTTCTATCTTATGACTCCATCACGTAATTACGCACTGCTCATCTAGATACATTAATTAATCGATGTGCTCATTTATTTCCTTCTCATCAGCAAGTCCTCCTTTGTGTGTAATACATAGGGAGGGTACCATGAATTCTATAGGTGAAATTTCCACCGCACTAAAAACCAACTAAAAGGGTGTGGCCTTATTCAACTGCTTGTATGTAGTCATGTATGCCCATAATACAACTGATACTTTATCATCACAATCCTTTCTTCCTATATCACAAAATTTTGTCAAGGTATTATCCAAGATCTTATTGAGGACTTCTTAATTACCATTGGCTCATGAGTGATAGGGGTAGTCTTATGATGAGCTACCACAAAATCTGCTAATAATATTTTAATTATAGCATTTTAAAAATGATTTCCCCTATCACTGGTATGGATCAATGGACATCTATACTGACTAATAATGTTCTCCCATAAAAATCTTGCTGATGTAGTTATGGTGCAATCCTTTGTGGGTGCTATTTTTTACCACCTTGTCAAATAATATATGCATGTGATGATGTAGCGCACACTTTTCCTACATGCAAATAGTGCAATTGGTTTGATAAATTCTATTTACAACTTCTCAAAAGGCCCTGCACTTGCTATAAATCACAGTGAAATTTCAACATGATGAATTGATTTCCCAATTCTCTAATAATGATCACAAGATTTGAAAAAGGCCTTTATACCCCTGTAAAGCATCTCCCACCATAATCTTGCAAGTAATATCTTATGTGTTGTAGCCTCATCTGCATAATTTCCTCCTTCTATCTCACCATGCTCTTCCTCTATGATGGATTTTTTCTCATGTTCCAAATCACACCTGTGTAAAACTTCATCTCTGCCCATTTTGTATAGGTGTCCTCCATCTAACTAGTAGGGTGCCATAGGAATGGTGACTTTCTTTCTCTCCAATGTTTTCATTTCCTTAGGTACAAATCCCATGAGCAAGAATACTGTAATATCCTCTAAATCAACTGGTGTGTGCTGTAACATGAAAAAATGAGCATTCAACATACTCTCTTCTATGCTGTGTGTCCTTGCCAAATTTGATCTGTGAAAAGTGGTTTGATCCCAAATTATTTTTTCCAAGCTTGAATATGATGGAAAAATTGAACTCCAAGAATAAAATTATTGAACCAAAAATGTGCCCTTGTAAAACTTGCTTGTTAACTAGATACTTAAGTGACATATGATCAGTGTAGAATATGAATGGTGTTGTTAGAAAATATTTTCTAAACTTATGAAGCACGTATTGATTGATAATTCTTCACACTCCATGGTTGTGTAATTCTATTCATCTGGTGTCAACTTCGTACTCACAAAATAAATAGAATGGTCCACATTACCTTCCCATGGCATGGCCAATACTACTCCAATTATTGTTTTAGAGGTGTCCACATGGAATTGGAATAATAGGTTCCAAGAAGGGAACTATAAGATGAGCACAGTTATTAGTATCTCCTCCAAGGTCTCAATTTATCGTTATTGTATGCACACCCCCAATAAAATTTCCTTTTTCCTTTAATAACTCCTCTAGTGGTGTGACAATTTTGGCATACCCCTTAATGAATTTCATGTAGTATCCTAGTATGTCCAAGAAATACACACCTTTCTTTGATTGGTTGGATCCTCCAACCCCAAGATGACTGCATAATTTTGGTTAGATCTACCAACAAGCTTTCTTTACAGATGATGTGTCCAAGAAAAGTACCAAATGGTGTGACAAATATACAATTATTAATGTATAAGGATATGATAAGATATCTACATATTTCAAACATTAGTCACAAACAATCAAAATGGTCCTTGATAAGGCCATATATAGTCCAATCATTTAGATAAACATGAAGAAATTTATAGATGAAGTCTTGAAATGATTGAATAATAATGCACGAAAATATTGGTGGTGCATTCTTTAACCCAAAGGGAATAACTATATAGGAAAAGCATCCCCATTCAGTTGCAAATGTTGTCTTCTCCTAATATTCACATGCTATCCTCCCAAGAATCTATTAGTGAAAGAATATATCTTGTGCCCTACAAATCCCTCTAATATTTCTTTAGTAAATGGTGTTGGGAAAGGATCAATTATAGTGGAAGCATTTAGAACTCTATAGTAAAAAAATCCTTATCCTCCCATCCTTCTTGATGCTGATAACCATTGTAATGATCCATTTTGATTCTTTAATGGGCTCAATAATATCTTACTTCAACATTTTATCAATTTCATCTTTTATCTTAATGTGTATATTAGGATTCATATGGTAATGCCTCTACGAATTGATCATGCATTATCCTTGAGATTTATCTTCATCTCTCCCAAATAAGGATGAATACCCTTCCACTCAAGATATCCCCTTGGCAATAGATCTTGAAAATAGTTTAATAGCTCGATTATTTTTGTAACTCCTACCTCAGACCAATAGTCGCCAATTATGGTCTCCTTTTGTGTATCTTCAGTCAGAATGTTTACGTTCTTGGTCCTTAGTGGTATGTGGTATGTGTGCACACATGTTCATCGGTAGTGTCTAGAACCTCGTGCTCACCTTCTACATGTTCTATGTTTAGGTCATCTACCTCTTCATCATCAATGGGATAGATGATGTTCCCCTTCTCCTTTTCTTTCCAAGTGTGCCCCATGAGTTTTTCATTAGAAATTATCTAGTCGTAAGCATTCACACGCTCATCAAAAAGAGTTTCTCACCTTGTAGCTAAGTGACAATCACTTCTACCTTCATTCCATCGCTGAGAGTGATGTGATTCAATATATTTAGAGATTTATTGATAGATGGTTTAGTAGAAAAATATTCAAGTGTCATGATACATGAAGTTAAGTTGTGTTGAATCACGGTCTATTATTGTAACTCTGCATGTATATACCATACGCGTGTGCATCCGCATAATAAAAAATAAAGATTTTCCACCCAAAATGAGCATGGAAGTGTGTCTTGGACTTGAATCCAATTCCTTTCATAGTTCAAAATGTGTGCCATGGGAGAGGTATTCCCATCACAATCTGAAATCCGCAAGGGAAAATTATTCCTCGTAAACCTTGTCATGAATGCAACTCTTATCTCATGCTAACTAAGTAAGATGTCCCTATGCGCAAAAAAATAGTACGTTGTTGTTCCTCTCAATGGATAGAATAGTATACTACTCCTATCCCCTTCATTTTTTGTGTGTTCTTCCATCACACGCAATAAGGATTCATGATTCTCTTCCCCGGTATATCTCAACAAAATGGTCTTCCCCATTTTTTTAACTCACCATAATATAATCAATCTTGTAAATCTTAGCCAAAATTGGTGACCAACCATATCATAAGTTTCATGGGTCCAGTTCTCACAAAAAACACTAGTAGTGTTGCTAATGAACTACACATCTCCCTAATGGAGTACACCCTCCTTTGATGGCTCAAAATTCTTAGGGTCATGCACCATATGTGGGTAGATATGATGAAGGCATTATATACTTATTGGATTTATGCAAAGTGCATTTTTTTTTCATCCATTGGAATCACATCGTGCTCTTCATTTTTCTTAAAGAATGATATACTGCCTATGCCAAACCATAGGTTTGCATTGTTCGCATAACACCAAGGAAAAATAAGTAGCACAAGGAAAGTTTCTGATCTTAGCCAACTCCAATAATTCAAAATCACCTTTGGAATTTTGATCCTTGTATTAGTGATAGTAGCATTATGGCTTCTCTAATGGGCATGGCCATTTTTTTGTTTTCCATATACAACACACTTATTCCTAGAATGGATGTAATGGTGGTATCTTCCCATTTGGTTCCAAGCATCACGTATAAGTACATTGACCATTGTCACTTCTGAACATATAGCATCTCATAATAGGTTACTTACCAACCAATCATGTCATCTATAAACATCTAATAGTGATCTCCTTGTAGATACTCATGATCTACTAAGGTGGTAAGTTATCATGTAATATTTAAAGTGCTCCCTCTTCTACTTCTATCATGCATTACCCATTCTCCTATAACCATTTTCCATAACATGTTAAGTGTGATATTTTCTTATTCTGAGATGTTTACATACATTTCCTTAGGTCATCCACATCCATTATCAGGTATCTCATTCTACCTTACATGTTCTCTGTCTCATGCACTTGTTCCTTGAGGATATTGTATCTCCCCTTCAAGTACATATCTAATGACACATCCCATGGTTTCTATAGCACACCTCTTTTATTTTGTTACGATCTCGATATTTGTTGACTGCAAATTTGTTCATGTTGATCTAACAACTCTTTTTGCCTCGATGAGTGGTCTTTCTCTAGCATGCAGGCATTATGCTCCTTTATGTGCACAATGACTAATAATGGTTACATTCTTCACTACATCCAACATAGTCTTAGACATAGCCACTTGTCCTTGTTTTAGCACATATAAACGCTTGTATCATGACTGCATGGTGCACGTTATCCTTCTTATTTTTTCCAAGTATGTAGGTGTAAGTAAATTGTCTTTTGTGAAATCTATCAATCAAAATGATGACTTATAAACCATCCATCTATACACAACAATGATTTTCAAGTTAATATCACATTGATCACATTCATGGTCCTATGGTGAAAAATTAACATGTATAGATTTGTCTATCCTTCTCAAGAAAATATTCCTCATCGATCCATAAACCATTATCCTGACATGGGGATGATATTTAACTCTGAAGCCTCCATTACATTGTTACATGCATCATTCCTTAAGGTCCATCGAAATGCAGTTATCAAGTATGCTCATTCTGCATTAGTGTGTTACTCTATCCCACTCTGGATGGATACCTATCAAATAAAATACTATGACTCCTTAGATCTAATATCTCTAATCAATCTCATGGTTTCTTGGATAGAACTCTAGCCTTTTGATTCCCTGGAACGATCTAGAGTGGATGGGACCATGAGTTGGATTAACCCCCCCTATCATCTATCATGGACTATAAATGAGTGGCTCACTTGTATAACTCCCTTATTTAGGTGCTACTATAAAGCTCTCTATATGCGAGACATGAGGGTAACCGATCAATTGTTATTTTCTTGCTACCCACCTAAAGTCTATGGGATGTCATAGGTGTCCCTTGGATATAGTGGTCCAAAACGATATGAGTCGAGTCAATGCCCCTATCCTTCTTATACCCTACAGGGAGGGGTTGGTTTAGTCTAGACTCACTATAGATATGGACAATATGGTTCTAGCCCCATGTGCCCATCAATTTCCACAATAGATGAGATGCACAAACCTGGATCTATTAAAGTACACTCCTATGTATGATATGGGAGTAGAGTTAGATATATTCTCCACATCCCCTAGCATGCCTCCTCTAATAGATAGAGGGTCTAACTCGACCATGACCTCTACCACGATATCTAACTGGGGTGTGTGATATCCTGTAACATTATCGTGTAGTTAGAGGGTTACGCCAGGTATTAACAATCGATGCCAACTCCCAAGATATTCTCACTTAGAAAGAGGCTCATTCACACTCCCTATAGAACTATTCTTTTCCCTATCCTGATGCAACCTTATTTCACAAGCTTCATGAATGTAGTCAATTAACTGATGATTAGTTATATCATGGGTGTGTGAGTAACAAATCTTATAAAACATCGACACCTTCTTTTTTGTGGCGCGCTACAAAAATGGATAGTCTTAGACATCATTATTTTTGTGACAAATTTAACAAGCTGAAAGTATCGCATGCATATTCCTACGTAGATAGCTATCCTTTGTGTGTGCCCCTCTACATCACATTTTATGCACCAAATTCCACTACGGGTGTTGTGTGTTGATTTATCAGATAACTTCTCTAGCTGGGTAGCCATGGCTGTAATATACACTTCAAGGAATGAGATTACTCTAGTGTCATCCCTTCCTACTACCTCTATGTGTATTACTTCCACCAAACCATCGTGTGTTTCTATGAATGTTTTATGTGACAATGCCCTTCGAAATTGTGTATCAACGATCCTCCCATAGGAACCAATGTGTATGCTAGATCAAGTGGATGTCATAAGAGAGCTTAGATAATAAAGTCTTAAATATCACATCATATTCTTTAAAAAATTTAGACATGCCTTACTTTATATCCTTCAACACACTAATTCTCTTCTGCTCAAACTCTAGAATGTGAAACTCTTCCAATAAGGCAGCATATAATGCATCATATTCCACCACTATCTAGTGAGGGAGATAATTCCTATACCATCTATGCAAACAACAATACAATGTAGTCATGAAATAACTTTATTTTCTATTAGAAGATGTTATCCACTTAGCTCTCCATAAAAGTTTTCACTTGTGCATGTGCTCCTCTGCATCTTCCACACCCCAATATCTAGTAAATGACATGACATCTAAAATAAATTTGGGGGCCTGTTGTGGCAGTGGCTTACTCCCTTTTCCTAGATGGCTTAGTGATTTTTGTGGTGGTAGGATGGATCCTAACCCCAAACATCCACTAGGGTTTCCTCCACTCGGGGAAGGACCAAACCCTCCTGAGCCTCCTATTGATATTTGATGACTTGTAGAAGTTTTACCTTACATCCCCGTAGTAAGGATAAACTATAGTCAATGGTCTATTATAATATTCCATCTATGGTAGTATTCCTAATGGGTGGCATGCCACTATTATTTCCCAATGTCATGCCTATAAAATCACTCCTAAACAAAATATTCCCAAATACTTGATCTTGTTGCACTACCATATGCACTAAATTTATCTTTCATGCCTCTTGTGTTGATACTAAAATGTTACTACTTGTATCTCTAACCAAACACGATGATCCTTGACTACCCTCTTGATCCCTATCACTGTGGTGATATTCTATAACAGTTTCTAGATTACGGACACCATGCATAAGGGATAGGAATCTGAGTTGGGTAAGGTGCATGCCAATGGTTCTTAATCTTTCATTAGACTCACTTTCATAAAATTCTAAGGGGTTCCTTATACTACGCTTCCCAACCCCATTCCTCTCAGTCTTAACACCTCCCCAACTACCATCTCTTTGCATAATTATACCTGTGAAGTCTCTCCTCTCTCTCTCTCTCTCTCTCTCTCTCTCTCTCTCGATTGGACTAATGTCATCCTTCCCAAACAAATTCTTTACCCTTGTACACAAAAATAGTTTAGACAGCCATAGGTAGATTTTCCATCCCTAGCTCAATCATCAAGATCTTTATGGTTAAGGGTAGTACACATAGATATGATCCTCTTAGTTCACACAAGAACTGTAGCTATTCTTTATATTGATACAACTACATTGAAATGGTATATTCCAAAGCATAATTTTGCAACACTACTTCCCACCAATGATCTATAAATTGAGTCCACAGTTCATCCAAATCAGAGAGTGCTTGGTACTTAACCTAGCTCCATACTTTCTTCTTTCCCAGCCAAATTCCTCTATTTTTTTGTATAAGATGCTAACCTTTCATACAACTTTACTAGGAAGAAACTAAAGAATGTCTCATATAATGAATCATATAAATAATATTCCACCCATTTTCTCTCTTTAAAATTGCATCCATTGTTATATCTTTAAGAAAATTTATCTGCGATATCATGTACCCAATGCTCAATATTCTCCAGTGACGGTAGAAACATCATGCACACACCACATCATGATGAGTAGAATAAAAATAGGTCCTAACAATGGATCCAAAATGTATCCTTTTTATTTACCAAAACCAACTAGTCATGCGTGCTAGCGCTTTAGTTAGAAATATGTCTAATCCCTCACACAAAGCATGTGTAACCTATCAGGTCCCTTTTTATTTAGTCATGCAAGTTGTGTATTCATTATAAATGAATGTGTAACATAATATAGAAGATAAATTAGATAGATATCAACAAAAATGAAAATATAAGAAAGTACCATCATTATTTAAATTCCAATTACATCTTTTTCACTTCTCTCAACCCTTGTAATCCATACAATATTACCCATTACAATCATGTAAGCATCAGATATGGACAATCTTCAATTATATACTCATCAAAAGTACGTGCAACTCATACAAATTGAATCTCTTATCAGAACATATGTCTCACACACACAACTCTCTTTCAACTCTCTATTACAAAGAGTGTGATATACATATTTACACATGGTGAGAACTTGTGCTTCACTTATTACATTCTTTAGTTCTAAAAATATACTCCATAACTATAAATTGAATTCATATAATTTTTTTTCTTTAGCTCAAATATGTGCTATAAATAGCTTGGGATCATCCATTCCTTTGTCTTATAATTAGATTTATATGCATGTGCTTTATCCTCTATCAGTGCTTTATCATTTTTGGGTTTATTTCTAGACTTACCTTTCTGATCACACCAATTCCACTTTTCTCTAATTATAGACCATTCTAAAATATGGCTAAATACTTTACTTTTTCTCTGTGTGTAGACATTTACACCCTAACGTATTTCCACCCCTACACAAAACTTCATGCATTGAATTATACATGAATCATTTCCTTGTCCTCACCTATACTCCTATGCGTATCTTTCTGGGTATTTGATACTACTTCATGATTCACATCTTCCATTCTATGTGCAGCTTCAACCTTTGTGTGTGGCTTGTATTTATCCACATACTCATCCCAACATCCAAATCAGAACTCCAGTAGTCTTCTTCATCTACTCCCACATAAACATCCTCTATCATCCCCCCAGGATATCAAGAAAATACACATTGCATCAATATTTTGAATCACTCTTTCCAAGACCATGTCACCCAACATCAAATCAAAAATATTACAAATCCAACTCAAAAAATTTCATATCATTCATCTAGAAAAGTAGAAATTCTATCAAATATTCACCAAATAAACCTATCATGAAACATGCATCCCCCTACCCTCCATCTTGGTGCCTCATCCTTCATCCAAACTTTCCATCATGATCACAAAATCTAAGGTTGTCCCTCTACCAACACCTAAATGTGCCACACAAAACATAAATCTCGTATCTCAAACCTCTAATTCATCAAGAGATATTCAAAATCCTTCACCATCGTCATCATTTCAGTCAACCAAAACATTATATTATACTAATATCCTCGAGAAGTTTATCTGCTCATCAATCCTATCAATATCACCTACTAAGATATATCTAATCCTCAATAGTGGAAGCCCTCTTGATATAACTATGAGGTATTATGTGCTTATTATTGGATTCCAGGATGCTTCACAAATAACTATAAAGCCCTCCATGCCATAATTTAAACTCTTGATAGAAAATTAATTCTCCCCAATGATAAAAACCATCCACCCTCCAATCTAGATATAATCAAATCCTGACATCAAATCAAACCTACCCATCAAATATCTAAACCCATCATTTCTAAATCATCACTCGAAATCACATCTAATAAAACCATGGTTTCCACCAGTAAATCCCCACTCCACTAGATAGATCTGTTCTCTATAATAAGAAGAGCATGTGCACAAGACCCTAAAGCATCACATGAAATCAGGCCCAAGGTCTCCATTTTATTTTTTTCCTCTATATTACCTAACCCATCACCTTATAAATCCAAGGTTTCCATCCTAGTAACACTACAAACCCAATCCACTAAATCCATTCAAAAAATGTAATCAAATAGTTACATTACGATCATATTAAAATGTTCCTTTACGATCTCGTCTAAAATTCTTCGTAGCACCAAAAAACCATTATTGAAGCTCTTAAATCTATTTAAGTAGCATCAGACGATCCCTAACCATTAGGGATAATTTTAGTGGTGAATATTCGTAATATGGTGAAAATTTCATTTTATGAAAATTTGAAAAGGTGAATTATTCGGAGTGGGTCAGTGTCCTGTTCGCCTAAAATATATAGTATATTTTTTCTGGGGGGTCGGCTTCACCTTCATTTGAAAACATCTCCTATAAAAACCTAGCTGATTCGCCGAGTAGTATACCTCAAGTAGCTTAACAAATTACCAATACTGTGAAATTTTAACTCGCATACCCTTAAGCACCAGAGATTCAGATTACTGTTAGCCTGTGATTGTTGACGTGCGACAATAGCTGTACTGACGCGTGATAGAGTAAGTGTTGACGCGTGACTTGGGTAGTGGTGATGTGTGACAGAGGAAGTGGTGACGTGCGACATGGGCAGTGGTGACACGTGACATGGGCAGTGGTGACGCAAGACATGGGCAGTGGTGACGCGCGACAGAGGAGGTATTGACGCGCGACATGGGTAGTGGTGACGCGCGACAGAGGAGGTATTGACGCGTGACATGGGAAGTGGTGACACGTGACAGAGGAGGTATTGACGCGTGACATGGGCAGTGGTGACGTGCGACAGAGGGGGTATTGACGCGTGACATGGGAAGTGGTGACGCGCGACAGAGGAGGTATTGACGCGCGACATGGGAAGTGGTGACGCGCGGAAGAGGAGGTATTGACGCGTGACATGGGCAGTGGTGATGCGTGATAGAGGAGGTATTAACGTGTGACATGGGCAGTGGTGACGTGCGACAGAGGGGGTATTGACGCGTGACATGGGAAGTGGTGACGTGCGACAGAGGAGGTATTGACATGTGACATGCGCAGTGGTGACGCGTGACATGCGCAGTGGTGACGTGTGACAGAGGAGGTATTGACGTGCGACAAGGGCAGTGTTGACATGCGACAGTATATTCAGACAGTTGACACGTGACAAAGACCTCAGACATGGAGATTTTTGATGAGAAAGCAGAGGTCAGAGGCTACAAACGCGCGATAGGAGATTTTGCTATAGCGTGTCAAGAAAATGCAGTGACGCGCGTCAATAGATCTTAGTGACGCACGTCAACAACATTGTTGACACACGTCACTGAGGTCTTTTGATGCGTGTCACTGAGGATGTTGTTAGATAGCACCCTCAGTGACACGCATCAAAAGACCTCAGTGACGCGCGTCAACAAGGTTGTTGACGTGCGTCACTAAGGTTTATTGACGTGCGTCACTGCATTTTCTTGACGCACGACAGAAAAATCTCCTATCGCGCGTCTGCAGCCTTCTGTTGCACCACTTGACAATCAGGCAAAATTTTTTCATACAACCCCCAAAAAATTTGCCTTCCCACGAAACCAGTTCCGAGGATATTCGTCAGGTATTCTCCACCTCCGATTTCCAAGAGGTCTCTTAAAATGAACCCTGCTAACCATTGTCCATCCTCATTAGCACCCTTAATATGTCTTCCACTATTGAATTTGAGGACTCTGAAATTCCATCCTTACAGCCTGGACCATGATCTTCCTCTCTTTGTCACTGCCTAAATTAATTAATCTCTCATTAAAAGATTTATGATCAAAAATGGCACTAACATCAACATAATATCATTTCATGCATTTAAACAACTTCAGTTACCTAACACCATAGTTATATCAATCACCTATTGCCATGCTACGTTCCTTTAACAAAACCATCACCCCCACATTAGGGACAACCATTTTACCTATCAAAATAGGTGTTAAAATCCTTCATGAGATTTTCTATCTTGTAGAAGGAGAGTTCCAATATAACATGCTACTAGGTCATCCTTGGATACACATTATGTGTTGTATCCCATCAACACTACATATATGTTTAAAATATGAACATGAGGGTAAAACCTTCATAGTACTTGCTGAACCTAATCCCTTCAAATCCTATCACATGACCTATAGACCTAATGACATATTGTTTCCATTATAAAACTCCATGTATTTGGATCAAGCTTTAATAAGTTCTTCCATCCCCTCATCCAAACTACCAGTCAATTAATCCTTCAAAGACGTCATGCAACGTCTCTCGCTGGGGGAATATATCCTTTTAGATCTTAATGCACTCCCTACACCTAAAATATATGGGAGACTTGAAAAACAACCACTTTACAATCCTAACGTAGGAAATATTATTTCCTTGCCCCCTTTCCTCCAAACACAATTGTTTTACAAATGCATCAATTGCCCTTCATCTCATCTCGACGATCAACCACATGAAAAACCATTTTCCTCAGACTTTTTGTTCTTGGATAAACCTCAATTTTCCCATACTTACCTTACCGTTGTGCATAGAAGGATTTGGTCCGGGTCGATATGAGCAGGGTCCACATGAATTACCCTTTGAATACCTAAGAAAACCTCACCAAAAACATGGCCTCAGCTTCAAAGTGTCTTCTTCTTATAAACCATCACTATTTACATCAAAATCTCAAACACCCATCATCATTATCAGATCACCCTCTGACAACGATGATGACATTGTATATCTATCCCTCTAATTTTTTTTAATCAAATGCTATCACACTTGGACCACTAACTTATCAAGATAATGGTAAAACTGCAAATTATCCCTCTAATTTACCACATATGATAGAGGAAGATTCCCCTACAATTAACATTATTCATTTCCATGACGATGATGTTATCCTTACTTATATGGGTGTTGAGGACAACCATCTTCAGAAAACCCTTCCTCCTGACACACCTACAATTCTCAATAAATTGACCACCAATGTTAATAACGACACACTGCAGGAGCCACACATTGTCAAAATCGACCAAGCCTTTGACTCGCATGAACTCCAATAATTCACTATTTTCTTATCCAAACACAATTAATCCTTCACTTGGTCCTATAGTGACATGCTTGGTATAGACCCTAACATCATTATCCACATCATTGTGACCATCTCGGATGCTAAACCCATAAAGAAAAAAATTCATAGGATGCATCCTCACATCGTACTACTAGTCAAAGAAGAACTTCAACGTCTTCTTTTAGCAACTTCATACTTACCTATTGATTATCCACAATGGGTTTCCAACATCGTACCTATCACTAAAGACCACTAGAAAATTTGCGAATCTACATGGACTTCTGAGAATTTTACCTCATTTTCCCTAAAGATGATTTTCCTCTACCCAACATTGACCAACTCATCAATTAAACAACAAGCCACGAGATGTTGTCCCTTATGGATATATTCTCTAGTTACAATCAAATCCTTATCGCACCAAAGGATCAACACAAGGCATTGTTTATCACCCGATGGGGTACCTTCTGCTATAGAGTAATTCCCTTTGGCTTAAAAATGTAGGATCTACTTATCAATGCACCATGACCTACATCTTTCATGACCTCATCCCAAAAACCATAGAAGACTATGTTGATGATCTCTTAGGTAAATCCAAACACTGAAGAGACCACCTAGCTATTCTTGACGTGATATTTACATGTCTATTAAAATTTTTTCTTCATCTTAATCCTGTTAAGTGCATTTTCAAAGTTCTCACAGGAAAAATCCTATGATTTATAGTGTCTATTAGGGGAATTGAAGTTAACCCCACTAAATTCAAATCCATTATCAAAATTCCTTCACCAATATAATCTCAAATAGCTCGTAGCCTTCAAGGAAAGCTTCAATCCATTCATCGAATCTTTCATTTCTCAACTATCAGACCGTTATCAACCTTTCCATCATCTTCTAAGAAAGGATATCCACTTTAAGTGGGACAATAATTGTCAATAAGCCTTCATGCCCTCAAAATACCTATCTTCTATCACCACCAGTGCTTACACCTCCATGTGAGGGGGATCATTCTATCTTTATATCTCCGTGACTGACCATGCCTTGGGAGTTATGTAAGCACATTGAGATGAACAAGGTAAGGAACAAGTTATCTATTACATAAGCCACACCCTTCATGAATACGAAACCCATTATTCTAAAGTAGAAAAGTTGTGTTGTGCCTTGTACTTTACAACTTCCAAACTTTGTCACTATCTCCTCACTCATAAAACCTATTATCACAAACTTTAATCCACTCAAATCTATGCATTCTAAACCATATCACAATGATCATATCACTCAGTGGCTCATGTTGATGACTAAATTTGACCTTGAATTCATCTCTAAAAATCCACTAAAGGGTAGGTCATTTCTGATCAGTTCACTAAATCTCCCCTTCCTACCAATCAACTTCCTTGTAAACACTTTCCTGATGAATCTATCAACACTGTCGACCATGACAATACTCCTCTTAAAATTACCTTGTTCTTCGATGGGTGTAAATGAAGACAAGGGGGAGGTGCCAAAATAGTCATAATTCCTCCTCAAGACACTCCTATTCTGTTATCCTTCAAATTGAATTTTGAATGCACTAATAACATGGCAGAATATGAGGCTCTCATCATGGGACTTCAGACTACCACCTTTCTTAGTGTACAAATCCTTGACATCTACGAAGACTCACAACTTTTCATCAACCAAATCAAAGGGATCTACCAATGTAAAAATGAGGTCCTACAAAAATACAAAACCATTTCCTAAGACTTACTACAACTCTTTGACCATTATGAAATCCAAACCACCCCTCGATCATCTAACAAAATTCAGACACAATGGCTTCACTTTCCTCTCTCACCCCTTTATCACCAGATGATTCTAAACTTTTCATCATTATAAAAAAACTTGATCAACAGTCCTATACCAACACTGAACTTCCCACTATTAATCACATAGAATATAACTCATTTGTAACTTGGTATACACAAACATATGACTATCTTTCCACTAAAAAAAATACCTTCATATCTATCTAGAAATGGAAAAATATCCTTTTCAACAACGTGTCATCTCACTATGTCATACTAGGAGGTATCCTTTATAAAAGAGGATTTGATGGCCTCCTCCTCTAGTGTCTTAAAACTCTAGGATCATCTAGCTATCCAAGAAGTCCATGATGACATATGTGGTGGAAATTTCAACTTGTAGTTATTGATAAACACATCTTATGCATGGGATACTATTGGCCTATGCTTAACCAATATTATTGTGACTACATCAATAAATGCATCAAATGTCAACAACATTCCAATCTCACACATATCCCTAGCCATGCTCTTCAACCAACACAAGACTTGTGGCCTTTTCACAATGGGGGCTTGACCTTATTGGCCTTATCAACCCTTGTTCATCACAACGACACAATTCCATCATCACAACGACTAAATATTTTTCTAAATGGGTGGAATCAATCCCCCTTATCTCTACTGAAGTAGATAAAATCATTGACTTCATCCTTCATCACATTATCTATCCCTTTGGTATACCACATAAAATCATCACAGATAATGGAAAATCATTCAAAAACAAGAAAGTTTCAAAAACTTTGCGACACTTACAACATCAAACTCAACTTTTCATCTCCTTATTATCCACAAGCTAATGAACAAGATGAAACACCCAAAAAAACACTCAACAAAATCCTCATGAAATTTTTTGACCAAGCTAGTATAAATTAGCACCTTCAAATCCCATTTGATTATGGGCATATCAGAACTAGATTTCAAACCCCTATGGGCATTATGCCCTTTATCCTTAGTATACGACACTGAATTTGTACTTCCTCTCGAAGTTAAAATCCCATCCTTACATGTTTCTCTCAAAGACTTCATCCCTGATGAATAATATCATCAAGAATGCCTATCACAACTAGATTTATTAGATGAAGGTCATCTAACCACCCTTGAACATATCAACATCTATCAAGAATGAATCAAACGAGCTTATAACAAACATCTTAAACAACATGAATTTAACATTGGTGATCTTGTTCTTAAAGAAAACCAACATGTCACTAACATGGAAAAGAGAAAATGTGGAAAGTTTTCTCTAAAATGGCTTGGAACATATATTATCACTCATAAATATGGATATGGGCTTATCATTTATCCTCCCTTGATGGTAAACCTGAAAAAGATCCTCTTAATGCCCTACACTTGTGGTCATTCTACTGTTAAAATATCAACTCATGAGACCTTAGTAAAACTATGATCTCCATCCATCAACCCACATATCTTATCACTATTGTAATGATTTGGAATTATGTGGTCTGTCATCAACACATTAGTCATGACCTTGAATATGGGCACCACATGACTCTGCTCATAACATTTCACATGGACAAGTTTCTTTCTCCTAATTAGGGAACTCCACAATCATTACTCTCACTATCCCCCTAGCTTATTCTAATTAGTGACATGAAAAGGATATAAGTGTAGCATATAGACTTATTTATCCACTTCTAAATTGGTCACCTCGGCTTACACTCATCTCAAAAATCAAAATATCTATGGGATTGATACAATCAAAATATAGACCGATCCCTCAAAGGATGACTATCAAAAATAAAATCATGTCAAATAAAGTTGTAGATCACTCCCTCAAAGGATTGCTATGATGAAATAAAAACTCAATAAAATTATAGACCACTCCCTTGAAGGAGAGATACCCAATCAAAATACACAATAAGGGACTTCCGCATATTGATAAGTCCTCATATCAAAAAAGGGCTTCCCACATTGATCAATCCCTCATATAAAAATAAAAAAAATAATCATCCCAGGAAAGCTTCCCACATTGATCATCTTTCCCATAAAATACAAGCTTCCCACATCGATCAAGCTTGTGCAATATAATAAAGGCTGGGAAAAAACCTAGGAACTAAAGAACTTGTTTCCTTGTGCTTTCTACACACAAACCTTTCCCATGTTAAAAAAGGATAGATACAACTATCCCACATCCATCAATGATCCTAGTATGACTAACCATTGTGAGTCATATGTTAACAAGGCCTAGTATACATATAGAACAACTAATCATATGCATGTCCAGAGTAAAGATACATGTATAATCCATCAAGTTTACCATCATACACTATATGTTCCAGAATAGTAAAGAAGATCAAACATCTCTAAACTACAAATATATATTTCACATGCATCCATAACTCGTCATATCAAAATCATATCTAAACTCATTAAAAAAATCATCATCAACTAAACATATCACATTACAATCATTATAAAAACTCAAAACATAACTCAAACATAAAATCACATGTGTGTGTGTGTGTGTGTGTGTGTGTGTGTGTGTGTGTGTGTGTGTGTGTGTGTGTGTGTGTGTGTGTGTGTGTATAATGTCTATACATCATCAAGGAATTCAAACAGCCTCATATAGAATATATATAATTGACAATTGAAAAGGGATAACAAAATTTCCTCATACATCAAAATTCTATACATAAAAATATATCTATGAAACTACCAAGTGAACTAAATGTCTGTCAATCAGACACTCCCTCAGGCACTGCTCCCTTGATCACCATTTGGGCCTCTGGCTAGTCCCTCACCCGGACCTCTAGGTGCCTAACCTACACTCGTGGCACTACTTGAAGGAACTTTCCATCATCAAGACTACAATATAGTATAGCAAGGCTCATATGGAAGCCTACACCTCACTATGTTTTCATAATATCAAAGCTCATCACACAAGCCATGGTAGTTTGCCATACTCACATCACCAGGTGGCCTAATATAGCCACCAATCTAAGCTCTAGCTTCCTGTATCTCAACCCCTGAAATTGATGGGCATGTCACTCTAAAGGCCTCTTTGTCTCACCTATATCTATCTCTATCAGATATGGCCTGTGTGAGCTCTGCCTTAACTATAATGAGTTATTGGCTCATCCCATCTCTCTCTCACATCAAAAAATCCCTCTCAACTATCAACGTGGCCCACTCGGCTAGCAACGAGGCCTTCTCAACCTCTAAACTAACTATAATGGCATCCAATAAGTCAACTCTATCATCCTCATCCCCTCTCTCAATACCACCTTCTGGTATAGCCTCTACATGGGCCTGCACTTGCCTCTTAAAACCATCTAGTTGCCCTTAGCATGATGCAACGTAGGCCTCTATCACTCCAATAGCTCCATACCCCGTCACTGCCCCATGAGCATCCACCCCCACCCCTACTCCCTCCTCATCTGCCATATAAACTGCCTCCTGAACAACTAGCAGTGCTACATCTAAATCTGCATCATCTCTCTGATAGGCCACTGATGCCTCTAACACATCCTTAATCAATCTAAACTATTGCCTAACGTGACTAAATATTATCATCTCTCACTGGTAATCCCTCTAACCCCATACCCACCTATCCTGTTGTAGTGTCCTCAACTCCCCCTCTACACCAGACCATACCAAAAAACTTGTATAAGGCCTCCAAATAATGTCTCCACCCTGTAAGCTGACTAGGAGTTATCTATAGTAATCCTCACCTCTAACAGCCCCATGAGTGCATGATATGATCACCACCTCATGAACCTTACTAGATACTCCAAGTCAACCCATCTCATCCACAACACTCCCATTGGTCGAGCCACTGTAATGTGCTACTAATCCCAACACTCCAATAAAAATGATACATTAACCCCGAATCTGCATCTAGTCCTCTAAGACCATAGCTATGTGTAAACATGTTCTAAAAAGTAGGGGCCCAAGAAAAATTTATACAAAAATCCATCATATATACCACAACCCCAGTCAACATCCATGAAAATCTACCTCTGGATGAATCTGGTAAGGCATAACAGCTAATACCCATCATCATCATCATGACTAGGGCTTGACCATCCTCTTCATCACTATATAATGCTCCATATGAAAAATCTCCAAAAGTATGAACCACATCAGCTACATCATCACCATATAACTATTGCATCGCAACGACCCTTTCTATTTCATCAATCACATATACATACTCACCCTGTACTGGTAAGCACAATATCCTATGTATATCCTCTATGTCACTATCATCTCTCTGTAGGCAACCAGAATGTGCATGTGACATGGTCTCATCACTAAAACAATGCCAACAATAACCCGATGTCTCTAGTAATGCATCTGTAATGATGCATCCCTCCTAATCTAACCTCCTCCAAGTGATTCCAATCCTCATTTGAAAATCAAGCTCGAACATCATCTAATATCTTCGGGATCCTATCCCATGTAGTCAATCTCTCTCTAGCCTATGCATCCACAATGAAACAACACACCATCAGAAACAATAAATCAAAATAAATCAAAAAATTTTTATCTAAAAACATTGAATCACTAATGAGTGACTACTTGAATCATTGGATAACCCTATAAAAATCGCTAATGACCCATAAATTGCTAATGATTTCATACAAATCGCTAGTGGTTTTGAAGTGATTCCAAATTTCCAGAAAAAAAAAAAAAAAAACACAAAATGATCCAAAAATCACCACCTACCTCTACACATGTGGGCCTTTGTCACCTCTACACAACCTCCGGCTTCCTCCATCCCACTAAAAAATAAAAAAACTCAAAAATTAGGGTTTGTTTGGTCTCTTAGGTTCTCAAATCGCAATTGTACCAAATGAACCTCCAAATGGTCTTTTATATCAGAAACTTTCCCTCCCACTTGATCATCGGTGATTGGGCTAATCACCAAATATTTTTGTCAAATCACCAAAAATATGGTAATCACTAGCAATTACCTCCCATTTACGCAAAACATCATTAATTGGCCTTCGAGCCTCATTAAACCATCATCTTTCATCATCCTTGTCAAAATTGCACATTTTTTTAAGTATGTGCTTCCTTTTTGGCCCCCAAGAACCTCTAAACGTAAAAATCAATCAATCTATACATAGCCTGCCTTTATCAAATCCATCTCATATTTTGCAATCCTTTCCGGAAAACTTTTCCCTTTTCCACCTGTTAAGTCATATGTCTATAGGTCAATAACCCATTGGTTCCCCTATCACTTGACTTCATGGTCATGTAAGCCCACCTTTGTGGAAACATCCTTTATTTGAGCTTATGTCTCCTTATACACCATGGATACTATATAATTTTGGGAACCTTTTCCCATATACTTCTTCCTATGAGTCATACATTTTTATAGGTTGAGAACCCATTGGTTCCCTATCACTTGACTCTCTGGTCGCACAAGTCCACCTTTGTGGAAAATTTTTTCATGCCCAGTCTTGAGGCATCTTAAATGTTAACACAACATCACACAAGCCTATCTCATCCAAAACCTCTTCAAACTAGTGACCATTACACTTCATCACAATGACCCCCAGTTTGAGGGGGAACCACCTATCCAACACAAATCTGATCATTTCACTCATTTTTGTCTAGCGGCTTGTCCATCACAAACCACTTGACAAAAGGGGATATGTAGACACCCATTTTTGGTACCTTACATTATTTATCAATAATCCTCACATTTATACGAAAAACATTAAATTATCCTATAAACCATGCTATCACCCTCGTAAAATCACATTTTAGCCCTTAGTAAATGCTTATTTACTTACTTAAACTACCATAACAACATATAACTCATCCCATCCCATTTTAACCCTAAGTATCTAACTCCCTCACATCCTTAACCTCACCTAACCATATTCACTCACTTTGTACCAAATTTAACCCTTTTAGAAAAGGTTAAAACCAATTCCAAATGGGTTTCCCCACTTTTATAGTGTTAGCAATGATTATATAAGTAACATCAAAACTTATTAAATTAGATCTTGAGATGTTTTTATCAAATCTATGACTCATTGGAGGCCTAAATGAAATAACTACACTCATCTTTTCATCTTTAACATCCTTGTCACATCTTTTGAAGCTTTGTTATCTCTATAAGAATCCTAGACATCATTTTCAAGCATTCATGAACAGAAGAATGTCTTTATATTTTGTTTTGATATTCAGCTAGTTAATACATCACATAAGAACCCCTATTTAGTCATAAATCAAATGTTTTAGATATAATTTTAATCATATCAAGGAATCCATTCATTTCATAGTAATCACAAGAGATTCATCTAAATAACTGACAACCATACATAATTGCTAGTGATTCTTGTCATCTCATCACTTTTATCACTTTGTTCACATTTGCAATCAACATATAAATCTATTTTCTATCTAATCTCCCTATTTTCAAGTTACTTCTCTTTATGGATGATTGTACTAGGTCAGAAACATTCCATCACTAGCATGAACAACCTTCCTATTTTTTCATAGACATTAGTGTGGGAAAAATTTGACATCACACATGAACTCAACCTCTGTGTGATCGCCTTAACACCAAATGTTAAAGACATCAAAGAAAAACTTAAGTTCATATGCAAAGAAGAGGACATTGTTGAAAAATCCTAGTTCGAGTACTTCTTGCATTTCTTAAGTTACTATGTGCACTTGTTTAACCATAAAATGGTACTTATTTTCCCAATTTTCTTTTGTCTCACTTCACTCCTCCATTGGAAGGAATCTTATACAACATTATGGAGGTATTGGGGTATAAAATAAGTAGAGGGGAAGAAAATAAGCAATGGTGGATCCTTGAATCTTATTATTGGCTTTATGATTGTTATTTGTAGATATAGTAAAACTAATTTTAATCCTCAAAGGGGTAGAATGAGATTTATAATTCTCTGTTGTAATGAAAATAACTCTAGTTTTGGTGAACAAAAAATTTGGTACAAGATATTAGAAATATGATGGAATAAAAGGTAATGTGGAAGTTCTCCTCTGTGTTTTTAAATTCATGCATAATTTATTATTTTAAAATATCGTATAAGTACATGAGATAAATCCCATTTTATTTTCAAATGGGAATGTTATCATTTCATTTCATCTTGGTGGTTCTATTACTTTGAGGACCTGAATGTGGGGTTTTCTACCATTCATTGTGTATGTTGAAGTTAGATAGTACTACAATTTCCATGAGATGGACTATTAGTATTTTGGTATTCATACCCTACCCTCAGACGTCCCTTACAATTCTTGTCTTTGAGATCTCTAGTTTGTGCGTGTTTCTATTGTATTTTTTCCTCATTTTGTATTGCACTTGAGGGATAATTTAGTCGATTAATTTTTTGGATGAATATTGGACTTATGCAAGCTCCCCCTATCATCTTGATAATTGATGGGGATGGTATGGAAATTATATATTATACTCCAATTGAGAACTCAATTATATTCCAAATTGGTTGTGGAGCTTGTTATGACATTGCAATATTTTATCTTGACTTCTTACTGGGAATGATATTATTAAATTAAAGGAAATATTCTCCTTGTAATGATTTTAATGTTATTTATATTATTCCTATCTTGGTGTAGGGATATAGGAAATGGGTGAGTACTCTTATCTAAGAATAAATTGATGTTTTTCTTCAGAATGGACTTGATAATTTTTATTTGTAAACTATGTAAATTTCTACCTTATTGTTCCTTCATGATTTATTGATTAATGTTATATTCCTTATATAATGTTATGGAATTAAGCCCACTGCTAGGATGAATCCTATTATGGCTAATACATATCGGGAGGTGCAAAAACCTAGTACCAAGGAACAATTACTAGGGTAGGTCCAGTCATAATTTTGAGATCTCTGAGTTGGCAAAGAGTTAATCTAATACTGAAAAACATCAAAGACCCACTTTTCTGCTAAAGATTAGGAAAAACATCAAGAGGATTTCCTATTCAATAAGACTCAAAAAATAAAAAAAAGTGGTTTCTTCAAGGCCTAAAGGTTGGAAACCATTTATAGCACATAGAACTAAAGAAAATCCTTTCCCTGGAAGTTCAGATACTATGAGTGATGAGATTTCCCCTGCTGGAGGATGTGTTAAAAGATCTCATGTGTCAAAATCTTACGATTCAGACCTAGAGTAGGATCTTCCTCACTTTGATTCTTCATTATCTTTGACTCCCCTAATAGAGAATTAGACAGTGGTCACGAGGTATATGGATAAGAAAGGGCTCTTTGAGCCTCCTATTACTCGGCCATCTATCATTTCAGATTCTATGTTTACTTTTGGATCTGTAGATTTTTCTAGGCTCAGGCCTTCTTAGCTCCGCCTCCGCGTCCTTTCTTATTGTATCTATTTTTAGGGTTTTTTTTGTTGTTCCCTAGATTTTTTGTGACCATGAGTTGTTTGGTTGACCCTGCTAATTTAACTCATATTATCATTAATATAATGTGCATTTCCAATAGTAAAACAACCATTGTATCCATATAAATGTGTCTAGGTGAATAGGGTATTTATAAAACTATAGTTTATTATAATTCATGCATTTTACTTAGTTTTGATGGTATAGTTTTATAAGAGATAATTAAATAGTCATTTTGAAATTAAAATTCCATTAGTCATTATTGTTTGTCAATGAAACATAATATAGAGTGTTTTGCATCAACAAGTCAAATTTTGTTTCATAAATGTCATAATCAAATGTGTTTAGTATGTCAATATGAGTCAATATTTCTATCAAAAGAATAAATTTTTGTTTTATCATCAAAAGTATGTCTGTCAAGTAGAAAAGTGTTGTATTCGAAATAGTCAATGATAGTTGTCATTGTCAAAAGCTGTAAAAAATAAAATAAAAATTCCTCACTTTTAGCCGGATGTATTTTTGGTGTAACCCAACGTTTGAGTTGAGAGGATATTTGTAATTTTGTTTCATGATCAAATCTAGCTGAGCTAGCAACATGATACCAGAGGAAAGAGGAAAAAATAGAGGTTGGAGGTCAATTAACAACCTCTCATCAATCGTTAATGAAGGGGACACATCAAAGGTTTGGTGATATGTGTGTTTGCAGTTTACTTTCAGTTTTTGTGGTATGCTAAGTGTTCCTATTTCAATATGATTTAGTTTGTATTGTTCCTTTTTGAATAAGTGGAAATTTCACATTGAGGGGGTACATAATCCAATGTTCCATTTCCTATTGTTAGTTTGTGTGTATGAGTAGGAGAATTCAAAAGAATTTCCTATGTTATTCACTGTAGTGAGATGTGATGAGGGATGATAATGGTACTTGGCACATCATGATGTGGTTATAGGTAAACCACTTCAAAACATTAATTTTTGGTTTGTGGTACTCCAATTTAAAACCACCATTTTCGGTTTGTGGTTAGCTGTTTGAAAATGATATGATGGGTTTTTGATCATGTTACAGTAAAAAATCACCTTTTCATGAAAGTAGGTGCAAGTACAAAGATATGTTTTCCCCATGTTTTCACTAAGGGGGGAATGTTAGGAAATTACTTAGTTGGTGCTCAATTAATTAATATGTGTGAATAATAATTACATGTGTAATTATTATAAGGTAAATGTAAGTTAATAAATTAGAAGGTTAGTATATTGTTATTAATTCTTATATAAAACAACGCTAGCAATTATGAATTTGTTGAGTGAGTTAGAAACAACTCACGTAGGTGGAGGAGATGTTATAGCCACGTCATATATTTTAGGAAGGCTATTTCATATATATATGGATGTAAAAATTGTTAAAGTTTAACCTGAGAATATTGAATATCATTCATGGTTATTTAGTATCTATTTGATCTCTCTATTAAATATGCCATATACTCTTCAGGAAAATCAAACTAAACTATCCATGGACCCACATGATCTTTAAAATCTTCTTTCTCCATATTTCTCAATAAAAAAATATGGATAATACCACTCGATGCTCTTAATATTTATATAATGCATTATAATTAGAGGTGTATTAGTCTATAATTTATGGCTTGGTGATGATCCTAACATTGTATATTCACTACCTAAAACTGAAAGTAACCTTGTGAGTTACTAAATGAGTAGTGATTATAGTGCAAATGTGTCTACGAGTGCACGCTCGCGCGTGCGCGTGTATCTATGTGCATATGTGTGTGTGTGTGTATTTTTGATTAAACAAGGATGGATGAACATCTTGTTAATTATTAATGGTGAATTATGATTACCGTCCTTCATCACTCATCTCTAGGTTAAAGGTCAAACCTAAGGTGATATCAATCGAAGATCACATTCAGCACTAAAAAAATGTAATCTCTCGCTTTAGAGAAAATTTTGGAATGACACAAAACCACATGAAGTAACAGGATGACCAAAACCATGGTGAGTGACAATTTGAAGTGGGAGAATTTTTTTTGTACAGTTCTATCCATATAAGTAGATGTCCCTTGAAAATAATAAGAAGAATAATTAAATTGTACCTAAATACTATGGTCCATACCAAGTGTTTTATAACATTGGTACACATGTGTGTATGTGCACATGTGTGTGTGTACATGTGTGTACATGTGTGTGTGTTCCTAGCCATGTGTGTTTGTACGTGGTGTGCGTTGGAGTTGTTTGTGTGTACACGCGCGTGTGCGCGCGTGTGTGTGTGTGTGTGTGTGTGTGCGCGTGCGTGTGCATGTGAATGTGTGCATGTGAATGGCGTTCATGTGCATGGCTATGTGTGCATGCATGTGTGTGTGTGCACATGGGCATGTACATGTGCGTGTGCGTGTGCGTGTGCATGTCCATGTGCATGTGCGTGTGTGCGCACGTGTTGTCTCTAGTGCCTGTTTTGTCCCTGGAGTGACATTTAACTATATATGTCTGTATTATGTGAAAAGAGTTTGACATATGAAAAGTATGTAAAAGATGTAAATTTTATCTAAAACAAGTGACATTGCCAACTACCATTTACGTGTGCAAAAATGTGTGTGTGTGCATTGCGTTTTAATATATATATATGATGAACATCTTTCTTGTGAAGTAGAAATTTATTTACATACACTATAAAATTGATGTCATTTTGCTCTAACACACAATTTGAAACTTTACATTACTTTAATTGAGAATTGTGTGTAAACAAAAAACATTATGTTGTCATTAAATTTAACTACAAAAATTTCTTCAAAAAGTGAAAAAAATTGTTTTTTTATGTCGTAGTGTTCCTCTTTGAAAAATACCCACTCTTGACACTTAGACATTTTTCTTTGTTTTTGAGTAGAGTCGTCAAAATTGATTTTTTGGAAAACAAGTAGATTTTGCTTTATGTGCCAATGTTCCCCATATATGTCGATTACCTGACTTAGCATTCACTTTGGGCATTCATCGGCCAAGTCAACCCTGCATGGAACCAATAGAACAATTCCCTTGTTCCTTGTTTTCTCCAGTCGGGCGACTTTGCCAATGAACCTTTCACCTTGGGCATTGATCGGCCTTATTAGTCGTGCTTGGAAATTGTGGAACACTTCTTTTGTTCCACCATGCCCTCAAAGATTTGACTAGAAATTAAAACCTTAAATAACCGGTTAAGTCGGACCTGCATAGAACCTTTAGTAGAACATTTCTATGCTTCCTTATCGGTGTTGATTAATTGATCAAACACGTTTTAAAAGGTTCATGCGTGAATGTTCATGTAAACATTGATCCACTTTACAATATAAAAAGCGAGCCTGCCCAATTCAAAACTCGTTTGTAAGCATGCCCACTACATTTCTTGTTCTGACCCTTACGTTTTGGACATTGCCCTACTTGTTGTTTTGCCCTGTGCACATTTTTCATCCAACCAAATTCAAAATTTCAAACACCAACATGGTCATCTTGCTGAGGGTTTCATTTTCAATCTTGTTAGTGTTTCCATTTTCGTTTTTTCAGTTTTGAGCATTTTCTTTTTCCAAGCTTCCACTTGCCTCGAAGTTGATAAAACTTCCTTCATTTTGTCCATTCTCCTTGGTTGTTCCTCGAGAATTGAACTATTAAAATGAAGTTCCAATACATTGTGGTATAAGTCTGATCTCTTCTCTGGACACCATTGTCCTAAAATTGAGGATAATGATGTAAAACACATGGGTTTACCCGAGTTTTAGAGTAGGATGGAGGATGGTATTTACATAACTCCACTGGCACAAAGGATTTGATCAATAGCAGTTTGGCTCACGATGCAGGTGGGTTGTCCTACTTTTGTCTAGTGTGCAAATATAATATTAGCTTGTGCTTCATGCTTTGATCCTCAAACCAAAGAATTGAAGGATCCGCAAGGACAAGTCATTATTGAACTGGATGCTCATCATATAAACCTGGCTCTATGGGATTACCGCCCTTGTGAATGTTAAGGTTACTATTGACAATTGATATGGCTCAAAGAGAATATGACTTGACACCAAGCAAGTATCAAATAATGATTGTTAAGTGGTTGGTTAAAAGATGAGAGGAAAGGACCTTCGAAGCATGCGAAGACTCTATATTTGTGTGAAATGTTTTCATTGAGGAATTGTCAGACATTATCACTCTATTGAATAGAGTAATAGGTCTCCCATCCACAAGAGAATTCCATAACTAGAGCATTTTCATTAACTTGATATGTGAGAGAAAACAATGTTTGAGTTGGGGAGAGGTCATTTGTGAAAACCTGATCAAAAACTCACTCAACTGGATAACACCAAGTCAGTCTACACAACTCCATATTTAATGTATATGATTACAAGGTATAGTATATGGGTGGGGTCTTTCAAGTCACGTAAGACAATCTCTCTAGACCCATTTATGAGTGTTACACTCATCTCGACTCATAAGAGCAGTAAGAGTCATTTCATATGGGTGAATGATGCACTGAACATTTGATATTTTTCTTGTTGTGCACTTTGAGTTGGTATCAGAGTTGAGTTTCTTGTAATACATCTATCTGGAAATACAAAATATAGTGCATATTTGCTTTTGTCTGAACCAAGTACTTCTTGTGTTTGTCTGTCTATTTTGTATTCTATTATGTGAAACTAGTTTATACAACAAAAGTCAGGCAAAAAGTGCGAACCTCATTTGTAAGTTGCGAGGATCATAGTTTTGTTGAGATTGATACCATAGGACATGTAGTCTTGTTTCCAGTCAGTACCAACAATGGAATTCAAAGATCACACTCAAATCCAAGGAGATGAAGTTGAGAAAGATCTAGTAAGTTTATCTGATGTATTTCTAGTAAATTTTGACGTAGATGTACAAGAAGAATATGATCCCCTTCCTACATGTTGAAATTGCCAAAAATTCCTTATAATGAAGTTTATGATAAATTTTCTACATTTGTGTGTCATGTTGATCATTGCTACTCAACTAAAGACCAGAGGGTTTGCCATTCAAGTTTCTCAGTCCAAAAACCATGAATATGATATTCCTCTTATTGACCTTGTTGATATTAAAGATTTGAAAAATAAAAGACCTTCAAGTTTGCCCATATAAGATGTGTTTGGATCAAAATAACTCATTTATTTCAATAGTCTTAATGTTTTTGTTTTATGTTGTTTAATGCATTTAAGATTTGATAATTTTAAAGATTATGTGCTTGTTGCATATACAAATTGGTCTATATAATGGACCCATATCTTTTGAAGTCTTTTCTAATTATCCTATTGTGTTTGCAAAAGAAAGATCTCCTTAAACAAGTCTTACGGTTACACTTAGCCACATCTGGTCTTCATATGAACCCTGGATCTTGTCCACTCGTCATCCATTATAAGGTAATCTATCGCTTGGTTAATACCATGTACCATGTGGTAGTAGCATTGTCTAACCAAATGCAACATGAGCGTTGTGAGTTATGTAAGCCTTGAATGCTATAAAATACAACCTAAGTTGATATCTTGGTCCCATATCAAAGTCCCAAAGGAATGTACCCTTTCTAAAAATATGCTTGATAAGGATAAACCAAAACTTGAAAATTTTAAAACTGTGCATGAGTCTTACTACTTAATCCTTTAGATCTAAAAGGTCTCTCTCGACTCTATTTAGATCTAGCTCATCTAGATATGATACTTCATACTTTTTTACAACAGAGCCCTCTACTTCTAAAGGAAAACAACATATCTTTGTATGTAGCAATACTATCCTTATTTATGATCCAAACACTGATTATCTTTGTTGTAAAGATCGTGAGAAAATTATTAAGCAAAAGTATATCCCATCTAATGGACCAACAATCAGTATGGCTTCTGCAAAACAAATTGAAATCATGGTTCAAAGTCCTCCCAGTCTAACCCCTTTTGATAGTAGTGAAGTCCTTTCACCTTATGAAAAATAGAAAGCGATATTATGGTATTAACGTAATGTTGATAAACATGTTGATCCATTAGAATCTTCAAAAATGCTGAATTGGACTAACAAGGTTGTCAAAACAATCCATGACAGGCTCAAGAATCAAGAAACTGATTAATTGCTAAAATGGATAAGAAGCTAAAGCCATGAAATTATATCAGAAAGGTGATCTTAAGATTGGTATCCACATGTTAAATAATAAAGTTGAGTCTTTATCCTCATCTGTTGATAAGATAGTGTTGGTGAAATATTTTGTTGAGGACTGTTGTCCACTCAAAATTCCCCTGCTCTTAAGAAAGTGAAAATTTAAAATTTTGAGTTTGTCTTTTCTGTTGTACTGATAATGTTAAAAGTCGAGAAATTAAGAAAATCTACATTTTTGGGTCATTTTGTGTGTTTTTTGGGCCTGTCGGACATTTTTGTCCCAAATGTCCCAAGTTCAATTGGGCCCTCTATTCCCTGATCGGCCGGTTTCCCCGAAGTTTGTCTTTTTCGGGCCCTTCAGAACTTTTTGTCCCAAATGTCCCAAGTTCACCCAGACAAGTTGTTCCATTTTCGGCCGAATCGGCCGAACCGCGTACCTCGCGCTTTCACGTCCCAAATGTCCTAAGTTCACCCTGACCCATTGTCACATTTTCGTCCGATTCGGCCAAGTCATGTACTTCGTGCACTTTTGTCCCGCATGTCCCAAAAATCATTTGTGCGTCTTTTCCCCGCTTCGCCCGAATCGGCCGAGCCGCGTGCTTCGCGCTTTCACGTCCCACATGTCCCAAATGAACCAAGTGCCATTCGTGCTAATTTTTCCCGCTCTACCCGAATATCTTGCTTATTCAAATTGGTAGGTATGTATTAAATGCGCATTCATTGACTTTCTCTCTCCTAAACGGCTATATAACGAGCGAACCCCCTATGCGTTTTTCACACTGCTTCCATGCTATCTTTTGCTCGAACCCTTGCAATCTAAATTCCTGCATGCGTATCCATTTCCCTCTGTAATTCCTTCCCGAGTCTAGCTTGCAGCTCTGCCCTCCGAATTACTATCAACATGAAGATCAAATTTCAGGGACAGGAACAAATCTCACCACTAGAGTCTGCCATTCCCAATATCGGGGACAGTGAAGTTCGCCATCTTGACTTTGGTGATTTTTGGTCGAGGATGACAGATGCAAACCCTACACCAATGGCACAGATGATTCACGACAGTGGTTTGGCTTTCGCTGGTGGTTTCCCAATCTCGGTGCAATGTGCAGATACAGTGCTTTCATGCGGAGCTCATTTCAACCCTGATTCGAGTGAATTGACCAACATACATGGGGAACTCATCGCCAAACTTGACGCTACCACCATTGGCACTGCACTGAGGATTCCAGAAATGGATAATGCCATAGTTGTTTCCCAGAATCAAGCACAGGCCCTGTTCAATCAAGACAGTGACAACTACAAGGTGCGAGTGGCGAAGTCTTGGCTTAAAAACCCTAAGAAGGGAGTATCTCGTCTATCCAAGACTCTTTTCTGGGCTGATTTCAATGAAGAATTGTCAGATTTTATAATCCTACTGGCTCAGGTTATGGGCTTACCCTCTACTAATGAGTTCCATTTCTGGATGTGCCCGCTCATCAACATGGTGTGCGAGGGAACTCAAAATATCAACTGGGTAGAAATCATCAGCATGAACTTAGCGGAGCAGCTATCCAATGTACAGCAAATGAAGAAATTCTACATGACTTCGTACCTGATGTATACTCTGGTGGCATCAAGGCAATGGTTTGGTTTTTCTTACATTGATGCCCACAAGGATGATCCTGTATATGCCTATTGCCCGCAGTTCACCCTAGAGACCAGCAATCACAATTTCCAAAGGGTAAATGATGCTTTCACCATGTACGTGGTCAGGCTTCTCGAGGGTGACACTGCTAGAAGATTTTCTGATGAAGCCATGAACCTGATATCGCACTACGGTGCCTATTTTATCCAATTCAGAAAATTCTCCTATATCAGGCTTGCTGGCTATGAGAGCACCCCTCTGAGGCTTCCCATGTTCTGCAGTGATAAGATGGCTTTGATAGAAGTATGCAGGCAATTAGAAAAATTACACAGAACCTGCAGAGACAAGAAGATTACTGGTTTGCACTTTCCCATCTCTTTGGGAAATTACACTTGTAAAACAGCCCTGGACGCACAGAATATAGAAAGAGCCCTGGCTCCCATCACTGTCCATTTCTTCAAGCCAAGAACTTGCTTCGACTTGAAGAAGTTCATTGAGCAGAACATCAAGATAATCTATCATCATAGGGCAGATACAGAAGACTATTGGGCTGACTGTGCCGATGATTTTGAGGCTAGAAGGAGGCATTATGGCAGGTTCTCTCTGCAATTGATCCAAGAACTTGGCTTGTACCAAGTTCCTGAAGGACTCCAGGATGAAAACTCTGATCTATACTCATATGAGTATGAAAATGTGGTTAAGCACACTCCCTTGGAGGACTTGGATTGGTTCAAGAAAGAGAAAGATGATTTGGCCAAGATCCTGGCTCCAATCTTAGTCAGGACTAAGCTCTGGTTTGATAAGAAAGTTCGAGAGCTTAGGAGGCACTCAGAAGAATCCTCCTCTAAGGATTTTTCAACACCAAGGAGGGAAGCATCGACTCCAATATCAGACACACCTGTGAAAACCCCTCCTTCCTCATCAACACAAGGACCTGCAGTTTCTACTCCTTCTTCATCCACCCAAGTATACCAGAAGAAATTCAAAGAGGTTAAGAAGGAGCCTGTGGAAAAGGATCCTCAGAGAAAGTAGGTAGAATTACCTTTGGGATTAGAGAACATTATTGTTCTCAGTGAAAGTGAAGAGAGTGAAGTGCCAGCTCCTTCAAGTGCTCCTGAAGCTCCAACGGATAAAGACAAGGAGGTCCAGAGCACCGAACTTCCAAGTGCTATTGTCTCCTCTACACCAGTTGTCTCAAGCACCCCACTCATGTCTCAACTTGAGACAACAGCTGTGTAATACCTTGAGTGCCATGAGCTCTCTGTCTCTTGGTCCTCTTGCCCCTCCTGCTACTTCCTCTTCCTCTTTTGCATGGGTGCAACCTTTTGTCGACAGTAGAAAGAGGAAATCTTCCTCTCGGAGCTCAGGGCCAAATTTTGATGCTGTGGCAGCCTTGTTAGGCACTACTCCTCCTTCTCGCACCAAAAAAGCCAGAATCACCTCCAGGATAGTGTCTGATGCTTAGGGTCAGCAATTCCTGGAGATTGCTAAGCCTACAGTAGATAAACCAGAGTAGGACTTACAGGCATCTGATCTAGAATTCTCAAGGATTCCTATGGGAGAGTCTACCCCTGAAGGTGAGATCCACAACCTCCAGGAAACGGTCACAAGAGTCATTGGGAGGGTAGAAAAAGGGCAGAAAACTATTGAACAGTTGGAGGAACAAGCCCAGATTCTCACAGGTTTTATCAAATCTCTTTTGTCTAAGGACAAAGTTTTGGACCCTACCCCATTGACTACCCTTCCATCACCTATAATTTTGAGCCAAGATGAAGTACAAAGTATCAAAGACATGCACAAGTATTCCATCTATGACAGAGCTATGGAGGCCATGGTGGAAGATATGCTTGTTGCAGGATTGAACTTCATCGATGAAGCTTTCAAACTCCACAGGAAAGGTGAATAACTTGCAACAGAATCTCTCCTCCACTATCGGGATCATAGATAAAGAGCTCAAACTCTGGAGTAGTTGCATAGTAGACCTCCGTCTCATGGGACAGACAGATGAGAACATTTTATTGGCGAATAAGGTTTTTGATGATGCAAAGGATAATCTATCAAAGTCCTGGGTTTACAGCGTGGAGTGGAAGATCAAAGTCTTGGAGGAGGCTTTGGGAGAACTGAAGAATAGCTGGCAGAAGGGTGAGGCTTTCAAGACACTGGTTGTATCTGCTTTCAAAGATATACATTGTCATCTTCAGGATGAAACTTCTGGTGTGCCTTTTTCCTTGCAAGAAATCAAAGCTCAATTCAGAGCTTTTGTCAAAGATAATCTATTCAAGGAAAGCTCCATTTGCAAAGAGAAAATGAAGGAGATCTTCTCTCTTCAATCTACCATTGAAGAAGCAAATAAAGACTATCATACTCATGTCGAGTTTGATAAGGAAATGGAGAAGTGCCTCGGATTTTGGACTCAGTCTACAGCCAACACGTCAGTCCCCCGTGGCAGAGACATAGCCGAGGCATTGAAGAGATTCAGGCAGTGGATTTTGAAGTCAGTGGGTCCCTCCCAGTCATAACCACCTGTCTTCTTCTCCTTATTCTTCTCTTCTCTTCCAATTCTTTTTCTCGGATTCATTGTAATAAGTTGAGGTATTGCGATTGGCAATCCTTAACTAATCTTTAGTTAAAAGAAGTGGTTACCAAGAGTAACTGATTTGTAAGCTATATAATGGCCTCTCCACGCCATTTTGCAAAGGAGGAAGAACTTGGCTTATTTTCTGAAAGTGTAAATAGATCATAAAGAAATCAATACAGAAGGGCTTTTCATTCTTTGTCTATCTGATCTCTTTTATCCCCAAGCTTTTCATTTAATTTTGTGAAGATCATTTGTCTGTGTTATGTCAAGAAACTTTGTGTTCTTGTAGATGTTATTTACAGAACTTTGTGTCTTTAAATTCCATCTTATTTATATGATACAAATGATCTTGTTTCAATTCACTATAACTTCGCATACATAAATAATTACTCTGTTATCTATAATTCTGAATGTTGCCTTTCTGCTCATTCTCGTATTCTCATTCCTCAGTCCTTTTGTAATTGATGATCTTTATAGAAAACACTTTCATAATATCCAAGTTCAACCAGGAAAATCATGTTTTGTATATTTGTAAATAGGTTCGTTTCTGAATAAGGGAACCTCTCCCATTAAAGAGGAGGGACTTCTTGTCCCCTGACTGTTGCTCTTTGTAAAGTCCTATTTGACGACCAACACATCCATTATTACAACATATTTTATCCATAATTCATTCACATTATATCTCATTATTTGTATCAAAATTATAGGTGATCGCTTTATTAATTTGTCAAGACACTTTGTGCATTAACTATTTGTAGTCTAGCCTTTATCTTATCACATTGGAAAGTTTAAGAAAAAAATTTATCCTAGAGATCCAAGCACTTATCTCTAATATGGATATGGATGTATGGATATGTTAAAACCTGAATCAAATTCTTCTCCATTGAGGTTATCAACACTTGAATAGAAATAAAGTAGTTCAAGGATTCCATTTTATTTCCACATGCTATCAATCACCAATTTACTTGTCAAAATCATACCACTTATTAGATAGTCTATATTTATTCACCACTCCACAAAGTCTTCACTTAGTAATTAAATTTCACATGCACACACTATATATAAATAATAAATAGTGATAACATGTTTTTAAGTGATATTTATACATTGTTAAAACTCTATTTTTGTATATTTCTTAACTCTTGATACATTCCTTCCATTTAATTTCTATTATGACCAACTCATCTTGCTTCAAGATGATGTTCTTTACAAAACCTCTATGTTTATTTCATTATAAATAAATAATTTACACCACTACATTTCTTTCCATGAAGATACCATTTGTGGTTTTGATGCCTATTTTTTTACGACCCAAATTAACCATCTAAGTAACATGTTAAACCTATTAAACTAGGGTAATTTTTTGAATGGTATAATATGTTAATTTAGTGACTTTAAATTAAATACTTAATATTTGGTGAATTATTATTTCTCATGACTTTAAATTTAACAGTGGGGTACAATATTTTCCCCACCAAGGAGTTAGGTTTATCTAGTTAAGAGAATAATTAATCAAGGTAATAAAATTAAATCCTAAATATTAATTCATTTATTCGGGAACAGGTCCAATTTGGACAATTACAAATGGACCCATGACCCCTTTGCATAAGAATTAAATTTAAGTTAATATTAATCCAATTTATTCATCTATATTTAAAAGGGAGAGGGAGAAGCCCACTTGCAAAACAAAGGTAATGTTAAACCTAATAGAACGCTTGGAAAGTGACACAACCTAAGTTCATTTTGGGCCTTTAGATCACGAAAATGTCTACCTTTGATCCCAGGTTTAGTGTTATAACACTAATATCAGTTTAAGTTTTGTTATCTCCTTCATTTTACGTATTTGTCTTATTATTTTATATTGTTTTGTTTGCAGGTTTTGGGAGGGAGCTCTAATGGAGACACAAGTTTAAAATAAATTTTCTATGTTCTAGAAAATACCCCCATTAAGGTTTTATTGAGTAATAATATATATATCCAGTTATATACATTTTGTGTTTATATACATTTTCCATATATATATATATATATTCTTATTAGGTTATTTTTATTTAAATTCCTTAATAAGGGTGGATGCATCCCATAAATCAAAGTATATATGAGGATGTGTGTGTATATAGTGTGAGGACAAGAGTAAGATGAGCCCATTGAGGTCACAGGAAGAAGAATCTAGTACGGGTGATGCTCATGCATTGGTGCATATATATAATAAATCGTGGATATAGTTTAACATGGGTCCATGAACCAAATACACAGTGCACTATGTATAATATACAATCAAGGGTTTGAGGGAGGGTCGTAGACCCTCCAATATTGATTTTTTATTTAATAAAGATTACCATGTGTGTGTGTGTGTGTGTGTGAATCAAAATTTCAAACTTACATTTAACTATATCATCTCAAAATTCACACACACACATATATCATCTCATATATACACACACTCACAAATTTACATTTAGCTATATACCTACAAGGGTATATCAACATTTCAAACTTTTTACGAGGAGATAGGGAGTTTTAAACTATTTTTTGAAATCAAGAGAGTGATAGTCATAAGATATCACTAAGAATATATAATTTTTTAGAAGCACTATGAAAAAATACAAAATGGGAGATGATAAATCACCTAGGTCATTTTTTCGAATCATTATAGTCAAACAAGAAAAAAAATCATTTTCCCCATATAAATCATATGAGAAAGAGACTAAAATATATCATTAAAGTTATATTTTGAAAGAAAATGGATAATAAAGAGATTCAGAATAAATTTAAACACAAAACATGTTTTCATAACCAACAAAATGAAACAACCAAATCCCTATTTTCCTTTTTTTTAAAACTTGAATCAATAAAAAACTTGAAGGAGATCTTATAATTTAAAACAATTTCAAGATTACATGTTTGCAATGACTATTTTAACAATATTTCTTAGTTGAATGAATTTTAATAACTTAAGAGTTATAAGAACATAAAAGTTCATATAGGAAACCATGAAAAATGAAATATATTTTTCAGTAAATATTTACATGGTTATTATTTCTAAACACAATATTTATAAGTGTAATAACAATATGATTTACACACAAACACAACAAAAATATACATTTTTATTTACTTACAATATCAATAACTAAAAAAATATTAAAATATAAGATGAAAATATTCATAAAAAGTGGGAAAAACATGGAAAAAACTAATTAAAACATCCATTCTTCCATAAGTGGAACAAGATCCCAAAAACATCATATCCAAGATCCAAATCCAACTAGAACACATCCAGACCATAAGAATATATGTTGGTTAACCTACAAACCAAATTTCATCATTACATGCCACTTAAAATAAATGATAAAATTCTATCCTCCATCCAAGCTTATGGGAGAGAGGATAAACAAACCTCTAAGTAAGAAAAATGAATAAGGGGAAAGAAACAAAAACTAAAAACATCCAAGAGACTAAAGGAGTTTATAAAATAACACAAAATAAAAAGAATATATATAATTATATCCATGAGGAGAAGACGGGAAAATAAATCCCATTTTAACCATAACCATGAAAGTATCTAAAAGTGTCCACAATTTTACAGAAATTCCAAAAATATTCCAAAGATCCATATACCTTATATCTCCTTGCCTCATCATTATCAAGGTTTTCCAAACATTTGGTGTTTCCTTACAAAGGATATGATATTATTCCCAAACCATATGGAAATGATCTCCTAATTCAAATAAAATTAAGGGAGTGAAAATAAGCCCAATAAGGATTTCCCATCAAACCTTGTGGGAAAGTAAGAGGTAATTCTTCCCTCTTCCCCTTACAACTCAAAAATCCACTCCCCATAAGTGGTGGATGGAGAAAAAGAAGAAGAAAGAAACAACATATCACAACCAAATCATTTCAACAAAAAATATTTATCAAGAAATCAACAACTTCCTTTAAAAATTAATAACAAATTCAAAGGTATTAGACCTACCTCACCAGTTATTTATTAATCTAAGAAAAAGTATTCCAAACCACAATCCAATCTCTCCATAATCCAAAATATCCTTCTCTTAAAAATAGATCCAAACAAAAACTAATAAAAAGAACCCCACAACCTTATAAATGGGAGGATAATTAGGAGAAGAGTATCCAAAGAAATACCCAATAGGATAGTGACATGTGTAACCCCTCTACCTAAGAATACATGTAACCAAAGTAACCTCAAATTGCACTTCCAAAACAATAAATGGAAAAGTGAATAAAAAAATCAAGTCAAATCTCCACATGGAGAACCGTGCACTCAAAATCTACATCAAACCCCAAATCTAAAAATCATAAACATTAGTCGTTGAAAAGGAGGTAAAAGAGGGGAAATCATTTTTATGAGCCTTGAAAAGAGATCACCTACCCATACATATGGTACTTAAGGGATACTTTCAAGGTAAATATGCCCACTAACTTGCCTTACACTCCTTTAAAAATTCCCTTCTTCCTTATATTCAAGGTTTGGGGAAAAGGTGGCCTTTACGAGGGGTGATGGATCCACATAATCTATGATTAGGTGATTGGTGGTGCAAATAAACTTACAATAATTAATATGTTGTTCATTGAATTATATTCATTTAATTACTAAGCAAGAAGACATAAACTTGAAATATTTCTAGTGATGTATGCACAGTTACAATCGATCAAGGAGGTTGGAAATAAATAACTGTCACAACAATGCTAAAGGTAAAAAAAACTGAGAACTGAAAAATGAATAGTTTCTAAATGCTATCACTAAGACAAATAAGAAAATTCAAAAATGCAAATATAGAAAGTAAATTGTTCCCTAGGTAAAAATACAAGAAATACATCAATGGAGGGGTTTAGTAGACCAAAAATGGGCCCTAACTTGGGTCATAATCCCTCCTATATTATGTAACTAGGAACTAATGAAAAAAACTCAAATCTTTTTTAAAACTACACAAAAATTACATCAAGGAACAAAACATTCTCCTTTCTGCATTAGACTATCAATGAATTCTATCAATAATGGATATCCATACCAACACTAGCCCTTTCTTTTATACCTCTCATTTATGACAATATGTGAGAAGAAGAAGAGTATAACAAGGATTTTCAACCCTAAGTGAAAGATATTTAGTAGAATAAGTGAAATATCTTTAATAGAACAACGTGAGATTCAACACATGTTATAGAACTAATAACATATGTTTAGTTAATAAACACATAAAAAATATTCAGGTAATCAGCTAGTTCCTTCAATCACGTATTAAATCAATCAATCAATTCTTCACCAGTTTGCAATGAATGACTAGATCAAAGGCTAAGTTGTTTCTTAGTTGTAGATGTTCCAGTTGTAACCACTTCTTCAATGGCACATAAAAAATTGAATTTTGTTCTTCATACTTTCTAGAATATCTTCATAACATTGGATATTTTCTATAGATGATCTCCTTTGGCTATGGATGGGTTGTTTTGGATAAGATCTTTGGTTACGTAGACAAGTTGATGCCTTTGCTGTCATACAAGTTGCTGCACGATGCCATTCCTTATACGAGTGCATATGAAACATTTCTTACAACCAAGAGTGGTATCAACACAATTCATCATTCAAACAACTTATTGGGGTAAATAAGAATAAATGCACATAAAATACCATAGAATAAGGATAACTATATATAACTATATTAATTAGTAATAATGCCACAAGTTTAAGGTTGTAATAATAATGTTCAACAATGTACTTGGAAAATACATGGACATAACTACAATGTATTTCATCAAAATATAGAAGATGATTTGTTTATAAAGGTAATTAACACAACTCATCACACCCCTAGGCTTAATATCTTGAAAATCCTCATTCAAGGGTTTAATTACTATGCTATAGAAAAATGCATTCATGCCTTCAATCAATTAGGTTATCTATTCATTCTTTCCCTAATGAGAAATAACCATCATTCCTCATGAATATGATCCAGTCTCTATCTTGGATCCTTTGATCAAATGGTAAATTACCTGTCCATACTGAGATTGGAAAGTGAAATATTGGAGGGTGATAGCCTATATGAAACCACTTGTCCCCACATTCATTTGCTATCTCTATGTATGTGTTCACCCTATATAGTGTGGGAATTATGTTGGGATATGAGTACACTTACTTTCTTTGTAGTTTAGGTGATAATTCTACCCATCTAATTTTGCATGATGTAACAACTTGAATTCCATTTTCCCTAATCATTTCTCTATCTTCTACATGGGTTGTTGTCCTCATTTGAAATACTCTATTTTTAATCACATTATTTTCCATATAACTATCATATACTTCTTTAGTTCCATATGTATTGGCTACCTCATCTCTGATAAAAAAAGACTAGACATTCTCCAAATGTCTAAACTCTTCTATTTTCCTGGTTCTATCCAATTCATTTGATAAAATAAGAGTATATGACCTTAGCTTGCACATCCCCAATATACAAAATTGGGATCCAATCCTTGTCATATTCAAGGGCATAGTTGTGCAAATAAATCTCACATAACAAGTTCTGGAGTTCATGTGTACTATTCTGATATAGAGTAAAGAATCTCCTAGTTGAGCTAATATCATATATCATGTCAGAATTAATGTAGGTAAGTTTATGTTACATCATCTTTTCTTTCAAGTAGATAACATAAACACTTGATGGGGAATTTGCATTTCAATATTTCATGTGCTACATGAACTATTTCTTCCTGTTTCTACTTCATCCTTTTAATCTCTTTATCCTTGTCCTCCAATTCATTTTTATGCTTAGAGATGAGGGCTTCTTTCTCTTTTTCCCATTTTCCTTTGAGTCTGTTAATGTATGTTTCCAATTACAGCATCAAATTTTCAATATATAGTCCCATAGTTTGTGTTTCCATCTCACTGCAAGATGATTTTACAGGCTCCTTGATAATTTCATGAATAACAATTTGGGGCTGCAATGGTGTTACATTTTCTTCTTGCACACTATCATGTTGTGCTTTCTCAACAACTTGCTCAATTACTTGGTTAATAATTGTAGGAATTTGTTCTTTGTTTTTGTTCTTATTTTATTCTTGTTCTTGTTGCTCAATGACTTGCTTCAAAACTATAGGCATTTGTTGGTATTCAATTCCTCCTCCAAATTCCTCTTCTTCTCTCTCTTCATGACCTTCCACTTCATGAACTACCTCCTCATTTTGAGCTGTATCTTGTTGCTCCTCCATGGGTTGTTCAAGGTATTCTCACCCCTAAACTGTAGTATCGGTATCTCCCTACCCTATCTCAAATTTTTGAGGCTCAAAGTTTCCATTTGTATCCTCCAAATCACTATCTAGTGAGATTTTTTGTGACTGTGTTGGTTTGGAGATTTTTGACCTTTTTGTTCTAAGCCTATGGGAGCACCTAGGTTGTGTAGGAGTAGAATGAGAATATTTTTGTTTGGCCTTAGAAGTGGAGGTTTCAGGAGAGGAGAAACTCCAATAGAGTTTCAACTATAAAAATTATTTTTGGAGAGATAAGTACATGGTTTTCTTCAGTAGGAGACATACCTTCAGAAGTTAGGGGTTCTTGAGGTTGGGAGGTGGATGGTGTAACCTCTTCATATGTGTAGAAGACATTTAAGTGTTCCTTCTTATTTTTCCGGTATTTCCCAATAAAGTTTCAATACTTTTAGCCTTACAAAGTCTTCCCATAGTATTTGTGGGATCCCTTTGTAGGGTGTGTTTAATCACTAGGGTTATAAGACAATGATGTGATAATGTTGCCCTACCCCTTTGTACTTCTTGACTCATTTTCTTCAACATTTCATGCAAGAATTTTGGGACATTTACTTGAAGGTTGTTCTTCAGATGATTCAACAACTTGAAATGCACTGTGTTCAATCTAGAATATCTCCCTTCACAGGTAAAGTACTGAATAACGAAATTGGAAACTTGTGCCCATAAGGGTTTAAGAGATGTTCTATATGTACCTTGCCTATCTGAGATGAACTAGTCATCATCATCTGTGAACTCCCTCCTTGCTGCTCTTGTATTTTCCTTATTTGGGAATGACTCTCCTTGAGCTGGTAGACCAGTAACTTAAGCTATAATTTCATCACTTAGCCTTACTGCTAATCCTTTCACCCTTTCCTCTCCATTGCTTAGTGTGTTGGAAAATTCTGCCACAATTGCTTCATCAAAACCCTAAAACTTGTTGATGTAATCCATCCAACCATGATCCTCAAAATACTGCACAATTTGAGGATGACTCAAAAGTTACAAATGCATAGTGGGATCATATCTAATCAAGTCACCTCCCATGGAGGATACGCAACTACTTTTCCAGGTTCAATACACAACAATACAATTATTCCTTGAAAGAACTTTGCAAATTGAGTTGTATTGATTGATTTTCATCTTTTGAAACTTTGTTACTAAGAGGACAAGTGACACGGTTATGAGTAATCAATCATTAATGGATGTGACAATATGGAGCATATGAAGCAAAGTGATGTGACAACATTGGCTTATGTGGAGGAGGTAAAGTGGACACATCATTGCTTGAAAGGTAGAGGTATTTAAATGTTTCTCATGCATGATGACTCGACATAACTCCTAATTAAATATAATTAATATAATCATATTATCATACTTTACTAAACTGATAAATGGATGCACTTATCTCGTTGTTTTTCTTGTAATGGTGGTTTTACATGCTTTATTAACTTAGAGTCTTGGCTTGCATGTAAGTTTCTGTGACATTGTGGATGTGTGTTAAGCTGGTGTTGGCTACTCCTTACTATAACCAGATGATTCCCGAAGAGGGAACTCTAATTGGTTTGGGTTCCAATCATTTCTTGTCCATCATTCACATGTGCATGCATCCTTGATCTCTGTTCATGCAACCATGAGTTTTGTTAAATGCCAAAGAAAAAATAGGGGCCTGTTTCATGTGGCTGCAAGTGCAACTTTAGTCATTGCACTATCTCTTTGTGATGGAGATCATGCCCTCCTATAATCATTTGAAACCAAACCATGTACAAAAAAAACTTCATAAAATAAATGTGTTAGCAGAGTGTTGCTGATCACCTAGAAAGGTAGATCACAACACTTTTATTTGACCTTGTAATATTCAACAAGCTAATGCACCAAGGCCACTAAAATATATCTCAATCCTATGACAATCTCAAAAGGTGAGCCAACAGGCTCAACCTATGAGGTTAATTCTGATGTCCTTTCTTCCATTAATATTTTTCCTCCTCTGAACAATTTCCATGAATGAACATTTGTCAACTGGATGTTTTTACAATCTCAGCCGATGGCCATTCACCAATAGATTAAATGTCATAGGATCTATGGTAGTGATCTTTACAGCTCCATTGGGTAAGATCTTTTCAATTTCATAGGGTCCTAGCCACCTTGTTCTAAGATTTCCCATATGATCCTTGTTATTTTGAATCAAACAAGAGTGCCAAGTCACCTTCTTAGAACTCTCTTGTCTTGATGTACCTGGTCATGCCATTTGACTCTTTGCTTCTACACAAACTCTATTTTATGAACTTCTTATCTTCTCAATTCATCCAAATCATTGATTTGAAGAATAATTTTTGTTTGATCTTCTGATAAATCTATTACTATCTCAATTGTAGTCATCAATGTTTTGTGTTCAAATTCAATTGAAAAAAAACAATCTTGTCATATATTAAGAGTTCAAATGGTGTAAATCCAGTTGTGGTCTTCTATGTTGTGTTAAATTACCATACTAATTCAGGAATCCTATCTACCCAATATTTCCTGTGGAGCAAAATATTCTTTGTCAATATGGCCTCTATCTCTCTATTTGTAACCTCTACTTGGCCATTAGATTGGGGATGGTATGGTGTATACTTCCTATGCCTGATTTCATATTCTTTAACCAAATCAAAAATTACATCGGTGGTAAAATGTGTACCTTGATATGTTACAATATCCCATGGAACTCCATATCTAGTGAGGATGTGATCATATAGGAACTTGGCTACTTTCTCACTTTTTTAGTTTGGAAATGCCTTCACCTCTATTCACTTGGTTAGGTAATCTTTGTATACTAGGATATACTCATTTTACTAATATGGAGGGTTCATAGGGCCAATAAAATCTAAGCCCCACTTGTAAAAAGGTTGTAAGACCAATTGAGGCTGCAATGGAATCTCATCATTTTTACGGGATTTCTCAATCTTTGGCATTTATCACATCTCTTGTTGTATAATACTACATCCTTATGTAATGTATACCAATAATAAAAAGTATTCAACACTTTCTACGCTATTAATTTTCTAGAAAAATACCCTTCACAAGGTTCATTATGACATGATTTGAGGACATTAAATATATCCTCATCATCTATACACCTTCTCATTACTTGATCTTATTCTATATGAAATAGAAATCTAGTTATCTAAAAGAAAGATGAACTCTTTTTAACTATGTATTTTTTCTCAGAGTAGAAGTAATGTAGAGTGATACCAAGTAGTTGGCTAATTTTACATACAAGGGTGTTATGGTAGAAATAAAAAATAAGTTCTCATCTGGAAAGGAATCATCAACTACTTTCTCCTCACTATTGGTATCCATCCCAAAGAGGAAATCTTCTACCATGTTATCCTTACTAGGATTATCCATTATGGTGACATTAAATTCTTGCAAAAGGAGTAGCCACATTATGGTTTTGCTACTTACTACTGGTTTGTTTATCAAATATTTCATTGCAACATGATCAATGTGAATAAACACTAGATATCTTGTGATGTAGTGTTTGAATTTTTTGATAGCACATACAACTGCCAAGAACTCCTTTTATGTTACTATGTAGTTTAATTATATATGCTACATGTTCTTGTTAAAATAATTGTTGATGGCGAATCACAGCACCCCTGAAATTTTGTAACTCAATGGGTTGAGACTCTTAGTGCAATTGCATAACATGGAGCTTTTCCCAAGTGTGGGACCTTGTGAAACAGTAAAACTCTCCGGATGAAGGCTGGTTCCTATTCCTCTATTCATATGCACACATAAAAATGTAGAGGGTTTACTCAAAAACTTAATCTAACTTTCCAAGGAGACGGGGTAAGAAGATTCATAAAAAAAACATAAACTAACAAAGGTGATGAACCGAGGAATGAAGAACACATGTCTTGCCAATAAACACAAACCATTAAGATGTAATGCAAGATCATGCACAGATAACCATATTTGTAGTGAAAGATAAGGAGGATGCAAATGAACATAGAGAGGGTTGAGAATCATCCATAAACATGCATTATTTTCTCCAAATATTGACATAATACACTACAAGATTCCAAGAGGCAAAGTTGCATTATAATTCACTTGCCAAAGAGAAGAAGGGAGGGGCAAAACAAGAATGTCTAACCTTTAGAAAGAAGCCCCTCCTTAAAATTTATAGGAAGAATGAGAGATAAAAGAGAGAGGAATTCCAAATCTACCCCAACCACCTCCAAGTTGCATTTAATTCATCTCATTATGGTGGTAGGTGAGAACCCTAGCAAACCTAAAAAAGTGGCGAATTGTATTTTACATTTTTAAGAATTTTTCTTGCCTAATTAAATATATCCAATTGTAGTTGGATAGAGGACCTTATAATCTTTCTGAAAATTCCAACCTTGCGTGAATCTGAGCTCCCTGTGAAAAGTTATGGCCATTTGAATATCTGGGTCAGGGTCTGCTTCCTGTTAGCACTCAAAATATTGCACCTCCTGAAGATGCACCCCAGTGCATCCATCCTTATGTCAAAATAATAGTACATGTGACAAGGAGAAAATTTCTTCATGTCGACACCTTATGTCGTGCGCCCTTTACCTGCGCCAAGGCACGAATTTCTTCATGTCGACACTTTATGTCGTGCGCCCTTTACCTGCGCCAAGTCGTGAATTTCTTCATGTCGACACCTTATGTCGTGCGCCCTATTCCTATGCCAAGGTGTGAATTTCTTCATGTCGACACCTTATGTCATGCACCCTTTTCTTGCACCAAGGTGTGAATTTCTTCATGTCGACACCTTATGTCGTGCGCCCTTTACCTGTACCAAGGCACAAATTTCTTCATGTCGAAACCTTATGTCGTGCGCTCTTTACCTGCGCCAAGGAAAAAATTTCTTCATGTTGACACTTTATGTCATGCACCCTTTACCTATGCCAAGGTGTGAATTTCTTCATGTTGACACCTTATGTTGTGCGCCCTTTTCCTGCGCTAAGGCGCAAATTTCTTCATGTCGACACCTTATGTCGATCTGAGCCCTTTCGGTTGGCAACACAATAAATTTCGGGGGTTTGAGTTTCTTTGATTTCTATATTATTCTATTTGTCTATATCTACCCAGGGGGAAGATATATACAAAAATAATATATTTCATAATTCATAATTCCATCTTTTTTTCTAGGACATATCAAATAACATGATGTGATGCATATCTATGGATGTGAAAAGGTGGGTTCCAGTTAAGTCCTCTCAACACAAGAGTAGTAGTTAATAGTTATTTCAAATTTTAAAAATCACCTTCATAATGCCCAGTCTAGACAAAATCAACATCCTTGCCTAGCAATGTAAAAAGTGGCACTGAAACTTTGCTGAAGTCTTGTATGAACCTTATAGAATGGCATAGAAAGCTTCTAACATTATCTTTTTTTCTTGGGGTTGGAAAATTGACGGTGAAAAACATATTTTCTAGATCAACTTGAATTCCATCTGAGGAAAGGTTGTTCCCTAACACTTTACCTTTTAACATCATCACATAACACTTCTCATTACTCGAGGATAAATTTTGATCCTTGCATCTTTTCAAGACCTTGTCCAAATTCTGCATAGTTTCATCAAAAGTTCTACCATGTACAATGAAGTCATCCATATAGAATTCTAGGTAGTCATTTGTCTGATAGGAAAAGATACTCAAGACTTCCCTCTAGAATTTATTAGTTGCATTACACAAGCCAAATGGAAGAACTAAATAGGAAAATTTTCCCCATGGACATGTGAAGGTTGTTTCATCTTAGTCCTTTGGTGCAATCTAGATCTTATTATAACCTCTATATCTATCAAGAAAAGATAATTATTTATTACCAACTAGAGTATCAAGCACTTGATCAATGAAGGGAAATGAGAAGTGATCTTTCTTTGTGGGTGAATTCAACTCTCAGTAATCTACATAGATCCTCCATTTCCCATTATTCTTTGGCAATATTGTAAGAGGTGATAACCTTTTATTATTTGATATGGGGTATATGAATCCACCATCCAGAAACTTCTATAGTTCACCTTTCAAAATCTCTCTTACTACTAGGTTCATCTGCCTATGTGGTTTCTTGATTAGTTTACATGCTTATTTTATATAAATTTTACGAGTACAAAGCCTAAGATGAATCACACACATATCATCGTAATCCCAAGAAAATAATGTTCTATGTTCATGAATAAGATCAATCAAAAATTTCTCTTGTTACATAACATATTTCTTACATTTAGTGGCCTCCTTGGTGTTATTTCTACTTGTTTGGAGAAGTCCATCATTGGACACACGTTGTAACTAAAAAAATTTAATATGTAGTTGTGGGGAATAAGTTGGTGAAAAATATAATTCTTATCTAGAATATCCATGGTGATTTGATGCAGTAGAACTTTGTTCAAAGGATAACTCAAACACCTTAATATGTCATCAAATTCTTCATTTATTTAATATTTGTTCTACAAGTTATTAGAGAGAACACTATCTTCCTATTGATCTTCAATTGTACAAGATTTCCCTAAAATCATGAGAAGTTATACATAGCTCTGATCATCTTCTACTTCTTCAACCCAAATTGTTTTATCCTCATCATTCAATGGTTTTGCAAAAATATAGAACATAATATTCTTAGTACCACTTCTAGTTAAGATGATCATGTGGTTAGACTTGCACCCTATGAATGTAGAAACAATTTCCAACCATGGCCTTCTTAGTATAGTAGGATAACCTCCTAGAATTGATTTTGGTTGAGGGACAATGAAATCAGTAGGGTATTAGCTAGACTCTACCACTACAAAAATGTCCTCAGGGACTCCTTCATTCCTTACTGTTGATCTATTTACCAGTTGTAAGACTTTAGTTGTTGGCCTTAGTCCTTCCAACTTCAGATCATCCATGATTTTCTTGGTCTTGACATTGATTGCTTCCCTTAAGTGAATCAGAGTATTTTTTTTTTATCTTAGTTCCATTGATAGTAATGTTCACCAAAGGAATGCTTGGATCTATGTACTTGGGTAATACAAAATTTCTAAGCATGACATCAACCAACTATCCAAGGACTTGTATAGTGGATGAATATTTCTTATTTATTTCTATATTTTTAATGCATAGATCCTTAACCAACTTGTTATGGATAGGAACATCCTTAATGCTAGAATAAGTGGATTATTCACACAAATATCCTTCAATTGACTAAAAAATAAAATTAGACTTTGATTTAGAGTCAAATTTCTTCTCTTGCAATCTTTCTGGAAATGGGGGTTCATTTTCTTGCATCTTTTCCTTGTTAGAACTCTATTCATGTTACTACGGACTAGCTTGCAAAATTTTCTGGATTTGCTACAGATTAGTCTGTAACAACCATGGTTCATTTGTAATCTCCACGATGGTGGATTTACGTGTTGGGAGAAGTTCTATTCCTAAGCGAAGATGGATATTATTGACATCAACTGAATAAGAAAAATATTAGGTTGATTCAATGGTTTAGGATGGATGAGTAACTTTATTGTCAGGGTTAGGTGATGGTTAGCTAGTAGTTGAGTGGTTTTTGGTTGAGTGTCAGGTTAGGGATTTGGCATCAAAGCTTATTATTGTAGGTAAAGAGGTTGTTGGTAGGATTGTTGGTAGTTACGAGGTTGATTGCTCCATTGCTACCCTCCTCTCCAAGGTTGCTTCCATGAAGAAGGGGGTTGTTACCAGTGTTGTCTTGAGAAATGAGGTTTCCATGGATGTTCATATTTTCTAGGGTATGGAGCCCATCCTTGCTGAGTATTATCCCAAGTTGGGGGTTGTATATATGAATTACTAGCCCAATTTTGAAAAGTTGGCATAGGATCTTGTGACATACCTAACATAGGTCAATAACAAAAATTGATGAAGCATGACTTCATTTCCTTCTATAGGATGAAATAGAAATAATGATGGATTTTTAGAGTACCCTATTTACTTTTACAGGTGGATTCAATGTAGACTGTTGGTGGTTTAATATTCAAAATCCATTTGTGGTCTCTTTTCCCTCTTCTCTTTCTTCTTTCTCTCTCATTTGAGCTATATGTAAATATTTCATCACTGAAAGGATGAACATTCTAAAATAAAAAGGAACCATGTAAAAATGGTCTCCTAAGAAACTGTGATTGACAAGCCTTCATTTTGGACTCTGTAAATATTTCCTTGCCTTCTGTTTTGACTGTAATGGATTGTGCACATTTTAAGTAGTAAAAATCTATTACATGGCACATCTTGTCTAACCTATCTAGTTTTTACTTGCATTCTTGGCTTATTTGTAGTGTTAGTGGATTTTACATATTTCAAGCATTTACATGTTCCATTTTGATTGTGTTTCATGATAAAATAGAAATTTGAATGTGTTTTGAATTTTGGCGCATATGTCTACCCTTTTTATGCCCATTTTCCCCATTTTCCCTCACAAGAGTGTCTCTCACTATTTTTATGGTGCTATCACCATCTTTTTATCTTAATATTTCCCCTTTCTACATCTCCCTATAACCTTAGTCCCTTGGCATGTTTAGTTTAGGTTTATTTATCTAAATTAGGAGTAATTGTAGTAGAAGGAATATGTTGAGGAATCTAGCCTTCTCCATAGGTCTGTTTTAGTTAGTAAGGTCCCAGAACTTTGAGACAATCTCATGCTGCCTCAAAATCATTGAGTTTTTTATGACTTGGGGCATGAAATTCTATCATGTGTGTTATCTTATCGCTCATGACCAAGATTTCATATTGAGGACATTCCCCATGTTCTTAGCTGGCCCTGCCCTTTAATGGTACAATAATATCTCACAAAATTCTCTTTTCTCATTTGTACAAGTCAAAAAATTGTTCCTAGAACAATTCTCCATCAAAATATCTCACAAGATATCCATCACTGCTCTCTATCCGCTTAAAAAATTCAAGGATGATTCCATTTTTGATTTTTTTTCTAGGTAAGGGATTATCAACCAACTATCCTTATTTATTCCTTAAACTGAGCTGATTGAGTTGTTTACTTGATCCTATGTGTAACACATATTATCAACCCTCCAAATTCAATCCTTTCAAAAATTGGACGAAGCCTTTACCATGTCCCAGAAACTAGAACTTTGTACCCTTAATGATGGTAAAATTAAAATAACATATAAGAAACCAAAACCTAAATCCTCTTTTAAGAATTTTTCCGAAAATGAAAAGTCTAAAGGGTCCAAAAACATTTTTTTTTTAAAACTACACCCAAAGGTCATTTGGACTCCAAAATGTTTTGAACTCATTGTAATTAAACACCTATATGGAAGTCTTATAACAATGTCTTTGATAAGATTCTTATCACTTGTATGATTAAGCTTCTCCCTATCTGACCTATCATAATTTTAACATCTAAATCTTCATGGTATTAGGACAATGACTATTGTAAATACCATAAAATCTAAGTCCATGACATTGAAAGGTGTCATTCATTCAGAAACATCCTCCGAAACCTTATTGAATGAGGTGACTTAAACATTAGAACTCAAATTTAACTCCTGATCAAGGCTTGCATGTGTTTAAACAATCTTTTCTGAACCACTCCCCATTCAGTAGTTAGTCTCAATACAACACTGGAGTATCTCATCACATCATCAACACTATTAATAAATTCACACCAGCACATACTATACCCAATGTTTCCATAGATGAAACACTAACTAAACAACATAACTCCTCAGATATCCTCTTTGTCGATATTTCGAGCCCATTAACTGTATAATTTTTATTTACCAACACCAATTAGTTGGGTGTGCTTCCACTTTACTTAGAAATATGTCTAAGAACTCACTTGAAGTACACACAACCTACCAGGTACCTCTTTATTTGATCATGCAAGATGTGTATTCATCATAAACCAATGTGAAACATAATATAAAATCTAAACTATATGTATCTCAGCACAAATGATAATAGTAAAATATTTTATCATTCATTCATCAATATAAGCATCTCATAGAACCCCATGAAAGAGGAGCCGACGTGGATTAAAATTATGGTGAAGGATCTGAATGAGAAGATGGGTAATGTGGAAAATATTCAAAGGAATATGAGGTTTAAAATTTACCTAAGAATATATGATGAAGAGGATGAGGGGAAGGATGCAATTAAGATGGTGATTGATCAAAGTCATATGTAACAAGGTCAAACTAGTACCCAGCGTGGCTACTTCAAACACCTTAAGAACAAACATTGTCCTTGTTGTCTTTGTATTTTTTTATAGAAAATTAGCGGACTGTGTCTAACTTCAGATGCAGACTGTAGTTTCTTATTGGAATCTTTTCTTGTTTGCTTCATGGCCATCTTGGTGTTTTTGGGTTAAGATGTTTTAAATATTTTTATTGCATTCTCTCTTTTTGTCTCTGTATGGATGTAATCACGATGTATATAATTTTGTAAGGATTTAGGGAGCCATAATATCTATTTTTCTTACCTTATCTAATAAAATACAAGCAACTACTAGCGATATCTAAATGCAAATTAAATCTTGTTCACTTTGCCTAACCCTGACAATCCATACGACATTATCCATTACAATAATATAAGCATCACATGTAGACAATCATGAACTAAATACTATTAAACAATGTACACACCACATAGTGACTAACTCTCCTATCAGAACATCACACACACATACAAATATCTCTCAAACATCTATTACAAATGGTATGACATACATATTTATACAAAGTGGGAAATTATCCTTCACCGCTCACATGCTTTAGTTCTAAAATTAGACTCGCTAATTATAAAATCTATGCCTTTAATATTTCTACTTTTTCTATAATTTGTGCTATAAATAAATTGACCTTATCCATGCCTATGTCCTATAATTATATGTCCATGCATGTGCTTTATCATGTGTTGGTGTTTTATCCTTACTGGTTCTATTTTTGGACTTTCCTTACTAATCATGTTAATTATAATTTTATATATTTATAGACCACTCTATAATCTAGCTAAATCCTTTACTATATCTCATTGCATGAAATTTTGCACCTTGATGCATTTCCATCCTCTGCACGCACCTTCATGCACCAGCTTATACTTACATATTTTCCCTATCCTTATGCATACTCTTGCATGTATCTTCCTATCTATTTGATACTTATTCATAATTCAAGAGCACCCTTCTGTGCACGATCATCAACATCCATGTGTGGATTATAGTTAGCCCCATCCTCAACCCAATATTACCCCACACTAGAATTATTGTCACTCCTCGAAAATATAAATAATGAAAAAATAGCTCTAAAAGAATGGAAGAATGTGGGAAATATCCCCAATGAATTCAAAGAGTAAATAATTTCTTAATGTGTGCGTTTAAGGTTTTACTATGTTGATGGTAGGAGATTTACAAACTATAGGCCAATCCCATTCTCCAGCTACTTACCTTATTATAACTCACTAGCCACCTTATATGGGGTTGCCTCAATAAATTTATAGAATGTTTTCCAAGTTTAATCCATAGACATTCTCCTATAACTCCTTTAGTATGAAATCCCACTCTATGGAAATTCCATCTAGACCATCCACCTTGTGTATCACCATCTTCTGGATCCCACCATGCCTTTTCTCCACCATTTCATGCTTCACCTTTGATGCATCATATTTCTTACTAAATTCTTGTAATATCCTCTCACGCTCAACTAAGTTTTTCAATAATGAGGCTTGACGTTTCTTCACTTCTGTCACGTCCTCTATAGTGTGCACATATAGGATTACTGAGATACCTTGGAAGTTAGCAAAAATATTCTCAACATGCCACATGGATTATTTTGGTTATGTTCACATTTTCATATATTCTTCTATCTACTTCTCCACCTTGGCCTTATTTATACTGGCCATCTCTTCTACTGTAGGCCCTGAACCACTATTTTTTTTCACCAACAATAGGTGTACTAGTTCTTTCAATTATTCAATTTCTATATTATGAGTTATTTTTACCTGTGCTACCACATCTCAACATGCACACATAATATAATTTATTAGTTAGGTAAATTTTTTATACACTACTGCCACATCTTTCTTTGCATTTCTCAATTCTTCTTCTAGCCACTCATTATTCTTATCCTTCCTCTTTATATTCTTTTATGTTTTTTTACTACGCCCCCTTTATCAATATTATATCTCCCTAACTTGACATCCATATTATTTAGAGAGTTACTCACCTCCATGTCTAAAATTTGGGTAGATTCAATTATTGGGAAGGATCCCAACCCTTTACTTTACCTTAAATAAAAAATTAACACTTTTTACAGCTCTATCTCTGTCTCCTCTATATGATTCTACAAAATCCAAGAGAACATCTTCCTCATGCATGGATGGGATTTAGCCTTATCCAACACCCACTACAAAGTATCTTCTATGAAAATTGACCTTTGAAACCTTTCCCTCAAGATATTTTAAGTATCATATATATATATATATATGGCATTTGTGGTGCCTATGGAGAATGCCTTGGCATTCTTTCACCGCACACTACCTACGTGTCATCTCTTACAAATCATTGTATTGCACGTGGCCTATTTCTTTTCCAGTTGATTTCCCTTCTCCATTTCCTCCCTCCTGGGTTTCTTCCTCATCACACAAATTTTCATGTTCTTCACATTATTTCTCTTCATCCCACAAGTGCTCTTATTAATGTTCTTTATCCATATATTTTTGATGTTTATCTTCTTACATAGGATTCCCCAAGTCCTCTCCTTGGTCCAGATCATGTATGGCATGAGGATGTGATTCCTCTATTGGAAAAGGATTATGCATATGTTTATGTGGAGATAATTCAGGGGTACACGAGGCACTTTCTTCTTGGGGCCTTATCTATATTTTCTTCCTTCTAGTATGGTCGAGCATAACTTCCACTTCTCCCTCTTCTTAGGGATAATTTTTATCATTTCTATGCTTAGGAATCTTCACCGATGTCCTTTTTGGTGGTTTGGAAGATCGATGTCAAGGATGTCAATCTATTTCCCATCCTTAAGTTTTGGTTATAGGTAGATTTAAAATATGCAAGCCTCTTTTCTAACTACTAAGGTCATAATTGTGTTCAAATCCATATGTTCTCTTTCCATGGTCTCAACATAATTAAAATAATTTATTGTGAATGAAAATGACATTTTGTACCATAATACCATCTCCCCATTGCTTGATAAAAATATTCCAAGGATGAAGTGTTGCATTAGTGTAAGATCTTTCTGTCCATTTAATAGTGTTAGAAATTCCCTAAGCACATTCCACTCATTTCAAATATGCCACACATCCTTCTATACTATTTCTTGAGGTGCACCTTATATGGATTGGATATGTCCCTATCACAAGAACAAGTTGGTAAATTTTTATACAAAAACATAGGAACTTTTTCTTAATAAGATTCTTTTAAATATTATCCTGTTGGATTGTCTGGAACTCAAGTAAATATCCTCAAAACACAATTACAAAAAGTGATAGACACCGAAGTATCATTTGATCTCCTTTCACTGTCCTGGGTCATTGCTTCATCTATAATGCCTTTAGCTATAAAAAATACAATGTTATATTGGGTCTTGTGTGCCATTATGAACAATATATATGAAATTTTTATTCACCTCTTTGCATCTCTCAAAGGAATCTACTTTATAACTTACAAGGCATGTAAAAAATCTAGTTCTTGGATCAAAAGACTTCTCAATTCTGAAAGCTCGACTTCCCCTTTGATATTGAAACTTTTTGGTTGTTACCTTTATCGATAACTCATCATACTAATCAATTTTGATCTCTTCTCCAATGCCATACAACCAAGTTACTCTTCCAATTAATTTAATAGTCAATCACATCCTCCTATCTGCGAAGTAGAAGTAATCCTCATGGACGAGTAACATCACACATCGGTATGCACTGGCCTGCCAAAGTACCAAAGTAAGGTAAATCATATATATTTAGTACCCTGATGTGTTTTAGTGTCTTTCACACCTTGTCATCAAAAATTATTTTCCCTTCCACCATCCTTTGGCTCATTTCCTTCATCACATTATTATTGATGTCTGCCTCAGGTGCTTGAACCTGGTGGTTGTACTCACTAATCTTGTACTTCCAAAGCTATGATGGTCATTTATCCCCTATAAGTTCTTCTTATGGATACAAAATTTCAGAAAACCATTCATCAACAGATTGTTCTATGGGATTCCTTGTCATTGGTACTTTATTTGGTGTCATTGATATCTTTAGCCTATTCCTTGGTAAATTCTCTTCTCTGGGTGCCAAAAAACCTTGGATTTTCTTTCTCAACCCATGCCCTAGATCTAATTGCAAATCACTTTGTGCCATGAACCCATAAAATATTCTCCATATCCTTAGCTCTACAACCCTATCTTTACAACCCTTCCTTCGAACCATTCCAATTTACAAATACCACTTCCGAAAAGGATATATCTTTATATGTTAAAGGTTTAATTCTCAATCCTGCACATTGGGTCTCTAGTTCACTCTCTATTTGTACCTTTTTACTTGTTTGTAAGAGCTCTTTTGCACACTGGGTCTAAAATAACATGGTAGGAATGAATTTTCTTTCCCTCATTTTATTGATTTTAAAATTGATACCACATTAAATGTGCTCACCTACCAGTTCTTTTTATCTTGAAATCACTTTAAGTGTTTTATCATCTTTTTACACAAACTTCTCTTGTGCTCGAAAGTCATAACCTTCTAGAGTGAAACTAATTCTTAGGATGTTGACCTCTTTGTACAAACCTTCTTGTGCTGCACTTACTAAGTAGTTTTCCTATCACAGTGCCTCCCTTATGTTAAATTGTGCACTTCTTCATTAATCATTATTTCAAGAGAGAAATTCCACCAATTCAAACATTTATGAGAAATTCCACCAACCCACACACACTCGTACCCTCTCAAGCCAATCACAAAAATACTTCCCATAGTACACCTTTACCTACTACTAATACATACCTTTTTCTACCTAGTCCATGCTAAAAGCATGCACAGTTTACTACCCATCATTCTAAGACAAAATGATCATCTGTTGTGCACAATCACACTTATTATAACAAAGAAAGTAAAAATAAAAGGAAAAACTAATCTAACTAGAAATACTACCTTATTATAAACATAAAATGGAAGCTTATTTAAAGTAGGGATTACACGTAATCCCATTAAAGTAACCAAAAAACATGGTGCCATCTAGCACATGTAACTGACATTCGTTAGATTCCAATATCTTTGTTACTTTAATTGGTCCTAACCACTAAAATTTTAGCTTCCCTAGGTGGATGTAAACTTAGAGTCTTAAAGAAGCACCATCCCTCTAATGGTAAAATACTTGTTTCTGATATGCATGTCATGTTAGGCCTTCTAGCTTGAATTTTATATCTTATGAATCCATCATGTAATTACATGCTACTCATCTAAGTGATCTAATTTATCGATGTGCTCGTTCACAACCTTCTCATCAAAAAGACATCATTCATGTGTAATACGTAGGGATGGTAACATGAATTCTACAAGTAAAATTGCCTCCATGCCAAACACTAACTAAAAGGGTGTGGCCTTATTTAATTTCTTATATATAGTCACGTATGCTCATAATATAACTGATAATTTTTCATCGCAATCATTTCTTCCTACATCAAAAAGTTTTTTCAAGGTATTAACCAAGATCTTATTGAGGACTTTAGCATTACCATTGGCTTGTGGGTGATAGGGGGTAGTCTTATGATGAGATACCATAAAATTTTCCAACAATATTTCAATTTTCTCATTTAAAAAATGATTTCCCCTATCACTGGTAAGGCTCAATAGAAAACCAGACCGACTAATGATGTTCTCCAATAAAAAAAATTACTAATGTAGTTGCAGTGCAATCCTTTGTGTGTGTTCCTTTTTCCCACCTTGTCAAATAATATATGCATGTGATGATGTAGAGAAAACTTTTCCTACATGTAATTGGTGTAATTCATCTATCAAATTATATTTCCCACTTCTCATAATACCCTATGCTCATTATAGGTCGCAGTGGAATTTCATCATGATATCCTAGTTTCCCTTTTCTTTAACAATGATCACATGCTTTTACAAATTCCTTGGTATCCTTGTAAAGTGTCTCCCACCATAATCCTGTAAGTAATATCTTAGTGTTGTAGCCTTGTCTACATAATTTCCTCCTACTATCTCACCTTGAACTTCTTTTATGATGGCTTCAAGCTCATGTTTCAAGAAACACCTATGTAAAACTTTGTCTCTACCCATATTGTATAAGTCTCCTCTGTCAAACTAGTAAGGTACCATAGGAATGGTGAGTTTATTTCTCTTCAATGTTTTCATTCCCTCAGGTCCAACTCCCATGTACAAGAATAATGAAATATCCTATAAATCAGCTAGTAGGCTATAACCTAAAAAACCGAGCATTTAACATAGTGTCCTCTATGCTTTGTGTGTCCTCACCAAATTTGATTTGCGACAATTGGTATGGTCCCAAATTATTTTTCTAGGCTTGACTATGATGGAAAAATTGAACTCCTAGAATAAAAATATCCAACGAAAAATGTTCCCTTATAAAACATGTTTATTAACCAAATTTTTAAGTACCATATGATCAATGTAGAATTTGAATGGTATTGCCAAAAACTATTGTCTAAACTTATGAAGAAGGTACACCATTGATAATGCTTCAAACTCTATGGTTGTGTATTTATGTTCATCTGGTGTCAAATTCCTACTCGTAAAATAGATAACATGGTTCACATTACCTTCCCATGGATAGGCCAATACTACTCCAATGGTTTTTCCAGAAGTGTTCACATGGACATGGAATGATAGGTTATAATAAGGGAACTATAAGATGGGTGTGGTTGTTGGTCTCTCCTTCAAGGTCTCAAATGCTAACTATTGCATGACACCCTAGTAAAATCTTCCATTTTTATTCAATAATTCATCTAGAGGTGTAATAATCTTAGCATAAACCTTAATGAATTTCCTCTAGTAACTAGTATGACTAAGAAATATATGCACCTTGCTTTGATTGGGTGGATCTTCTAAACCTAAGATAATTACAATTTTGGCAGTATCTACCAACATGCCTTCTTTATATATGATGTTTCTTAGAAAAGTACCAAGTGGTGTGGTAAATATAAACTTCTTAATGTTTAAGGAAATGCTAAGCTATCTACATATTTCAAAAATTAGTCATAGCCAATCACAATGGTCCTTCACAAGGCCATATATAGTCCAATAATTTAGATAAATATGAATAAATTTATAGATGAAGTCTTGAAACATTTGAATAATAATGCACAAATATACTAGTGGCGCATTCTTTAACCCAAAGGGCATAACTTTGTAGAAAAAACATACCCAATTAGCTGCAAATGTTTTCTTCTCCTAATATTTGCACTCAATCCTAACCTAATGGTATTCAAAGAATCCATTACTGAAAGAATAGATCTCACACCCTATAAATCCCTCTAATATTTATTCAGTGAATGGTGTTGGAAAAGGATAATTAACTCATAAAGAATTTAGGAATCTATAGTCAATAGAAATCCTTATCATCCCATCCTTCTTGATACCGACAACAATTAGAATGATCCACGTTGATTCTTCATCAGGCTTAATAATGTCTACCTTCAATATTTTATAAATTTAATATTTTACCTTAATGTGCATATTATGATTAATTTGGTAAGGCCTCTATGAATTGATCACGAATTATCCTTGAGGTTTACCTTCATATATCCCAAACAAGGATGAATACCCTTCAACTTAAGATATCCCCTTGGGAATAGATCTTGAAAATCATGTAATAGCTTGATTATTTTTGCAACTTCTACCTCAGACAAATAGTCACTAATTATGTTATCCTTTGGTGCATCTTCACTCCCAATGTTTACCTTTTTGTCTTAAGTGGCACATGGTAGGTGTGCGTATGTTCATCTCCAATGTCTAGAACCTAGTGCTCACCTATTGATCCCATAATAAGACTAAGTACCTGAGGTATGAAGGATTTAATCACGTGTCAGCAAGGTACAAAGGCTCACTTGGAAGTAATTTTAGAAAATACTGGAGATTTGCACCTAGGTAGAATAGGCTCAAGACTTAGCCGCATTTTAGACCATAGTTAGAATTGTAATGAGGAACATGTGGAGATTCAACTAGGTTGAATTATGGATAATTTTAAAGCATGGACACTTGCAGCCAAAGAAAAGAATACTTTAGGATATGATTATCATGATAGGATTAAGAGCTATAAATTGGAGTTAGTTATGGTTTATCTCACATTTTTTTGTTTAGGGTACTCGAGTATGGTGGGGTATGATGACATTTGACATGCGGCCTCCTCTTGAGTGATGAATGGGTGGCGAGGGGAATATTCCCAAAGTTATCTTGTATGTATTGATTTTCATGGTAAAGAAAGAGAGGGGGAGAGAGATCTTAGAGAGAGAAATGTGAGAGAATGCTGGTTAGAACTTCTTGAGAAAAGGGATTGCATGGTTAGAATGCTATTCATTTGATGTATATGGTTCGTTTATGAATCTTCTGTGGTATTTACCTACTATAACAATGGTGGATTAATATAATAGTTTTTTTTTTAGAATATCAGTGCTAAATGGATCTGAATGTCTATGTTATTTATTATGTTCTTTTTTCAGATCTGATTACTAATTGATGTTCTTTATTTTCATAGTCATAATATCAGTCATCTGTTCTTGGATTTAGTTTTTTTATCGCTATTATAAGATGTATGCATTTATGTTTTTACATTGTTCTTCCATTCATGGTAACATTCTTGACAAAGATCACATAGAAGAGGGGCATGGTGCCTTTGCATGCTTCGGGTGAGCACCTAGTTTAGGATGGGTGATATGTCGATGTGTGTGACAATTAAAGGGTTAGGAAAAGTTACTACATCTTGGTTCCGGTATTAGGACCTCTTTTGAAGTTGTTGTAATAATGGCGTGTGATGGCGAAATGCTTGACCTTGGAGAACATGAATACTTGGCTTAAGAACATAGAGGATGAATTTACGTCGATATTTAATGTTGGAATTGAGTTTTATGCACATACATGGGTAGAGGAGCATTTGTATCATGAGATCTATGAAATATTATTTTTTAATTTTCCAATAGAACCGTCTAAATGGTTGTCGGCGTATGCATCGAGGAAGAGTTGGTATTATCAACCTTGTGTTTGGACCTAAGAATATTATCAATGGCTTCATGATGCTGATCTAATCTAGACTCATGATGTTGTTTATTAGTGGAGTGGTGTGTTGATTAGCTACACATTGAAGTACACAATTTTTACTTATTATTTCCTAGAGGTTGTTGAGTTTGAATTTTAGTGAGAACTGAGGGGATATTTCTTGTGTGATTTACTATTAGCCATTAAGATCCTAATCATCACTCTGAGTGTATATGCATTTCCTATGGATAACTAAACTCCCACTAGGCATGGGTAAACAAATCAAGTGTGAGAAGAAATGATGGATCCTACATTAGAAGTAGAGAGAGGAAATGCGGCTCAAGTATAATGAAGCACAAGAGAGGGAATTAGCAAAATAACATGAGATTACAGGAGTGATGGATGTATGGAGGTAGATGTTGTAGGAAAGATATGAGGTTCTAATGGAGGTTATGGAACCTAACTAGTTTGTTCTACCCCTTCTTGGAAAACAGAGAAGGAGATACCCCTCGGCTTCTATTGAGAGCTCTTCGTATGAAGAAAGGATACAAGCCGTAAGCATGCATTTGAACCCACCTGATGACCCAACCCTTACACTTGGAGCTCAGTTTAGCATAATGGTGGGAATGCAGAGTAAAACTACTTTAGGAACTATACCTACTATAGGAGGAGGATCTGTTGGATTTGGAGGATCAGTAGTTAGTAGAGTTAGTGGAGCTAGTGGATCTGATGGTGGAGGAACCATAGGGGAATTAGGGTTTTGGATTTGGTGGGAAAGGACCACAACCCCAAAAAAAAGTGTTTTATGAAATGTATATTTATTTTCCTGATTATAAAGGTATTGAGGATGCTGCAGAACATACACACAAGTGTGAATTACTATGACGTGCTAAGGGGATCACTACCCAAAAATTAAGGTAAGCCAGTTTGCAACTACGTTGCAGGGGTACATACATAGATGGCACCAAAAGTATGACCTACATAACATGAAGGTGGATTATATTGTGCTCTGTGATGCCTTCTTGGTGGAATTTTATATTCCCAAATTTGAGAAAAAGAGCATTATCACACTGAAGGAGATTTAATGGGGTATAATAGAGAGTGTGCAAGAGTATGATGCACACTTTAAGAATTCCTTTTCAAAGTTATCTGATGATATCCATCCCTCTCAACGTGCTTAGTGGTTCATTGGAGGCTTGATAACACCTTTCAAATGAGAACTTTCACATAAGACTTTCACGGATCTATGTGAGGCCTTTGAGGCTACTTTACACATTGAGGCCGTTGAAAGTGTTGATACTAGGGTAAGTCCCTTTTTAGAGGCACATATTACTTCCATGTCAAAGTAACTTGAAAAATTATCTGCGAACCCAACACATGAGACTCACAATGGACTTTGGTGTAAAGATTATGAAGTAGAAGGACACACAAGGGATATTTTCCCTTGAAATTCGGTGTGCGCCATGTTGATGGATTGTGAAATATGTCATGGGGATCATGATCCATGTAGATGCACATTATTACAACATGTGCTTCATAATAATGTGTCCTGATATTGTAAGATTTTTACATCTACTAATCATGATACAAAGGATTTCTGGCTGATAGACCAAATTAATGATGTAATTGATACTAGTGTGTGTCAGACCATTGTTGTGAGTAGTTCTAAAAATGAGAGACATCAGCCTGAAGGCTGTGAAGATGGTGGAGGAAGGGGAAAAAGATTTCACAGAGGATTCATAGGTTATGGTGGTCGTAGTGGAGGAAGAAGTGACTTCCATTGTGGAACTTGTTTCAATTATGGATCTATGGAACACTACAAGTGTGAATGCCTAGATATGTTGCAATGATCGTGGTCTTGAAGAAAACATAAGTATAAGGAGTGCCCTGACTTGTATGATCACATGAGATAGAACCATAAGAAGGATAGGGGCATAAGAATGGTTAGTTTAAAGCACACTGAGCCCCTATTTATGCCTTAGGTAATGCCTAATCCTGAGTTAGAGCCTATATTTGTAACTATAAGTGTTGAAGCTAAACATGCTAGAGAAATACTAAAATAGAGGCATCTCATTACAAGAAAAGAAATATTGTATTAAAAGTACCCTGATCTGAATTACTAGAAGGAGGTTTACAAGAAGACTGTGGAAGTGATTAGGAGTTTGCAAGGAGAGATATACTGCTTGAAAGAGAAGTAGTGGAAGCTGGAATAGGAAAAGAATGTTGAGATCCCTTATAAGGACATTGATGATGTCAAAGAGGTATATAAGATACTTTGGCAAGAATATATCATTCCCCTATTAGGAGAGTGGTTAAGAGGAAAGATACCGCATGTTGGAAGTGAGCACGAGAGGAAAATATTACATGCTAATTTTCCCTTTCATAGTCTTGATTACAAAAAGGAGATCATGTTGAATGCGGTAGCTAATGGATGGATTCTACGCAACATACTGATTGAAATGGGTGCATAGGTTAATGTTATCACTCTGGATGTGTGGAATCAGATGGGGAGACCACCATGCAACCATCCTCAAATGTGTTATACATGGAGAATAGAAATAAAGCTATGGCCATCGGAGTCTTGAAGGATGATTCCATAACCATTCAAGGGGCCAAGTTGACTGGGGAATTTTAAGTCTTAGTTCTTTCCGAGGAAGATATTTTTCTAGCATTACTTGGATGCCCTTGGTGTTATGTGAATAATACTGATTTGTGCTTCAATAAAGGGTGCATCAACTCTGAGAACAATAAGGAGTGCGTAATTATTCCACTAACAGACATGATTTCTACACTTTATGTCGAGCATTTAGGGGAAGAAGACATAAATATAATTTAAGTACACACCATCAAAGAACCTGAGGTTATTGAGACATCAAGAGGATTCATTCAATGGGATGATTTTTAGTCCATGAGTGATACAACTAGCATTTCATGTGATAATAGGGTGCATGGGACTTATGAGTTGGTTGGGAGAGAATTGAAGGGCACAATGACTCGAGTTGTCAAGGCATGTTCGATTATGCGTCTGGGTGGAAGACAGTTACCAAGTTACACTAGAGAAGGTAACCCTGATGTCTTTTTGCGTGCTATGGAATTCCATTAAACATGTGAAGTATAATGGAGGAATATTCTTATTTATACCTTGTGTGGGAGAAAATCACATTGGTGGATGAATCATTGGGATAATCTTATAGAGTGGCACAAGGTACAAATTGCGTTCTCTATTATATTCCTCTGGAGTAATGCACCTTCAAAGATATGTGACTATCATGGGAAGGAATATTCCTTGTACCACATTCAGGAATGTGAAATAACCTGAATGGAAGGCCCAGAAGATTTAACCCCTTATTTGGGTAAGTGCAACAAGTTGGGGGACAAAAAATGGGTCATAAGTGAACGTCATATTGCAAATAACAACATAATATCAACTTGTAGTGATTATTAGCAATGTATACACTCAAAATTAGAAAAAATTATATGAATATGAATCGTATCATCCAGAATCTAGTTTCTAAAATACTATTTTTTTTAAAAAATGGACAAGTTTAGCTATATTAAACACTCAAAATTCAATGACTTGGTATTTTAAAAAAAACATTCCTATAAGATTGTAGTCCATTTGCCCAGGATTCGGATGACAATATATATATATATATATATATATATATATATATATATATATATATATATATATATATATATATTTCCTTTGGTGAGAAGTTATATTCCTTTATCTATCTTGGGATATATTTTATTTTGTGAGTTTTTGAGTAATATTTTATTTTTTATGATTTTTCCATGAAAGTGGTCTGAAAACATAAAGAAAACGGAGCACTTTCTTTTTTCCCGCCATAACTTCATCAAAAAATATTGAAATTAAATAATTTTTTTAAACATGTATATAATTTCACCTAGGTTGGGAGGGTATAAGTTTTATCACATTCTGACAAGTGAAACAAAATTTTTTAATCTTAAACGTAGACAAACATTTATGGGAAAAAGTGTCTTAAAAACCTACTATTAATAAAAAATTATAAAATGATATTTATCCTATTCTATTTACTTTAAAATAAATATTTCTACAAAGATAATAGTCTCCCCTATGCGATGGTACCATTTTAATAACATATTTTTTATTTTTCGGCATGGTTCAAGTCTGTGGAAGAATAAATTTGATGTTTTGTTGTTTTTGATGTAAAATTTAGGATTTGATGTCGACTTAATTGTCCCCCAACTTGCTGCACTTACCCATCTTTTGGTGCATAAGTTATATTCCACCTTGCAAGGTTGTGCACATGCATAGTATGCCTATTCATAGTTACATCGTCAGAAAGAGAATTGGGAGGAGTTGACAACAAGTATTATTCAAATTTTTGAGTATCTATCTTCTAAACCATCAATGAATGAAGCTTTATAGGTAGTCAAGTTCCTTAATCTGGGATATAATGCCAAAGCTGAGGACCTCATCCTATATTTTCTAGGGGAACCTTATTTAAAGGAAATCTTTGAAGAAGTAGAAGAAACAAATGAAGTATAGTTTGAGTGCACCTTCCTAGAAAAAGAGAAAGGAAAAATGGTGTACCTAATATAAGATGAAGAAATAGAGAACCTAGATATTGATCATATAAAGGGTACGCGTGACATCTTGGATAGTTCAGATGAGAATATGTGTGCTTACCATAATCCTTTAAAGACAAATAAGGTCAACATTGGCACAAAAGTAGAACCAAAAGATGAAATCATTGGTGATTACTGGATAGAGCAAGAAGTTTCAAAGATAATTGAGCTGCTACACAACTTCTAGGATTTGTTCCTACATGGATACCATGAATTGAAAGGATTTAATCACTCATTGCAAGAGATGTAGATTAATTTGAAGGAGGGTGTGTGCCTGATTAGGAAAAGGCCTTATAGGATTAATCCTAATCTGCACATGAAGGTGAAAGAAGAGATTGATAAAATGTTGGAATCTGGGATCATTAAAGCCATTGAAGAGTCTGAATGGGTTACCCCAATGATGATTAGTATCAATAAGGATATGAGGATAAGGATTTGTGTAGACTATAGATATTTGAATGTTGCATATGTGATAGATCCTTTTCTAACACCTTTTACTGAGGAAATGTTGGAGGGTGTAGCATATTGCGAGATCTACTCTTTTACAGATGGATTCTTAGGGTATTACCATGTCAGGATTATAGAGTAATACCAGGAAAAGACTAATTTCACCACTAAATGGGGATTTTTTTCTTACACAGTTATGCCCTTTGGACTTAAGAACACAGCTGACATATTTATGTGCATTGTGGTGTAATCACTTCAAGACTTTATTCATAAGTTTCTACAATTCTACCTGGATGATTGAAAGTGTATGGATTGGTGAAAAATCATTGTAAAAACTTGAGATTTATGTTTTAGAGGAGTAGATAGTTAAGTAACTCTTTAAACATTAATAAATGTGTCATTTTTACTCCTTTTGGCACATTGCTAGGTCATATTATTTGTAAGGAAGGTTTATTAGTGGATCCTACCAAATTTGATGTTATTTTGGGTTTGGAGGAGCTTACCAATCAAAGAAAAATGCATGTATTTTTGTGGCATATGGGTTACTATAGAAATTTAATCAAAATTTATGTCAAGATTTCCATGCTCTTGGAGGAAATGTTGAGGCATAAGGGTAGATTTCATTGGGATGAGACACAATAGGTGGCTTTGATATGCTGAAGGAGAAGCTTACTACTGTGCCCATTTTACGCTTTCCCTCTTGGGACAAGACATCTCATGTGCATATGGATGTGTCAGGGATGGAAATTGGAGTAGTTTTAGCACATCTTGGATAAGGAATTGTTGGTCACCCTTTGTGTTTTGTAAGTAGAAACTTAACTCCAACTGAGAAAAATTACATCAAAACAAAGTGAGAAGTGTTGTCTATAACTTATGCACTGCATAATTTTAGGTAGTACTTGTTGGATACTCTATTTATCTTTTACAAAAATCACACAGCCCTTAAGTATTTGGTAAAAAATAATGTGTTGTAGGGGTGCATATGCCGTTGGATCTTGTTATTTTAGGAGTTTGACTTTTTCATACATAGTAAAAGTAGGAAAGTAGCAATGTCGTGACATGGACCATATTTCATAGAATTCTATTCATGTGTGTTGACATGTATATCATTGAATAGCACAATGACAGTATGCCACTATTTGGATGCAAGTGATGCAATGGATGTAACCTCTAAATTAGAGTGATATTGCAGTATCCTGATGTTACAACCATGATTATGGTCTTATAGACTTTATATTATAAAGGGTTCTCAAGCTTAATTTCCTAATTCACACCACACCTTATATGTTGATTGAGAAAAGGATATAGGTTGACAAACTTGGATGGGATTAAATTTTATGCTCATGTGTACTAGAAAATGATTTCATGGTTATTATGGAGGAAACTCATAGAGGGAATACTAGTGGACACTATACAGGGAGAGCCACCATGCATAAGATTCTAATGGCTAGTTTGGGCTAGAATGGGGCACCCAAGGTGGGAACCATTATATAAGGATGATAGGGAAATCAAGAGTATGCCAAGGGCTGTGAGCAATGATGAAATAAAATATGAGAAAGCCTGATGGAAAAAATGATGGGATTAATGTTGTTAAGGCCTACTAGCAAGTGTGAGAACCTTCTGAAATATGTAGTATAAAACTAGGCTAAATAAAGCCCTAAATTGTCCCCACTGATTTTGTGTCATGACTAGGAAGATCCTTACAAGACATTGTTTGTTGCAAGTCTATATTACTATGTGACAACAGAAGAAGTGCCTACAAGAGGGAATTTGGAAGGATGTGGTACTGCAACTTAGGTTGGAGGTTGGAGGATACAATAGAGGTTAGAGGAAAATTGGCTGTCCTCTTAAGTGAGTCACCTAAGATGGGTCACATCATTGCTATGAATGACATTTTTAGTGATATTATTGGTGGAATCTATGGTAGTTTTTTAGAATACTGCACCCTATCACCCACAAGCTAATGGAATAACCGCTAAAGCTTTCAACAAGATTTTGAGCCACACATCGACAAAGATATGTGATTTTGGAAGGAAATATTGCTGCAAATTATTTCTCGGATGATAATTCACTAACTCTAGCTTTGGTTCATATGGAACAAGTGTTTTTGAGATGGAATCTGAGAAACCACCATTTTAGTTGTATAGTTGAAAGAAAATGTTATTTTACCTAGTAGAGTTCATGGTACAATCCATGCGTATTGAAAACACATGAGGGATTGGCTGATGAGTAATAACTAGAAGAGAACCATATGAAAATTGATGCAGTTAGCATGAGAGGCGTGCTACTAGCTTGATGGATTCTAGAAGTTTGTGGTAATCCTACAAGACAAAATCCATTGTGTCACTAATTGACACATGAAGCCACAAGATGTGGTTCTAGATGCCACCAAATTCATGTGACGCCATCCTACATAGAGGTTGTAAAAACATTATTTTATACCGTATGTTGTGACCTACATAGGGGGGTCATAAAATTATACACTATACACATAATTTAGCCTTGTTTTATACTACTATTTAGATGGTTCTTAAGTGGTTAAAGTACTAATTAATCCCACCTTTTGGCCAAATAGTTTTAGTTTTATATTTTATTTCTCGACTTCTAATGTATTTATAACACATAGCCATCCATTTAACAAGTCTATTGTATCATTCTAGCCCAAATTGAGGGTGTCCCAACATTCACTAGGGCCACCCCGCAGGCTTAAATTTGTCCCTCTTTACATGGGTGGCCCTACTCTATTCACATCCTTTTCCAGACTTTCTTTTGGGGCTTTTCTAGCCATTGGTTGTCTTTATCTTCCTCTTAGTCAGCCTTGTCAGGATTAATTATGTAATTAGATCTGAGAGCCCTATAAATATAAATCTTATAAGACCTTAATGGGGTTCATAACGTCACATATTACTATCACTCCATCTAGAGCAACATCCATTGCATTAGTTACATCCATTAGTGCCATGCATCAAGGCTAGGAGATCTACATCACACACATTGCATAAGGGGAGGGATTCTATTCTATTCCATGCACACATTCTACTTACATTTTCTATAGTTACTATTGCTCACAATTTCACAAAGTGTGACTAAAACAAGAGCACCTAGGGCATAACACACACACACAAACACACACACACACACACACACACACACACACACACACACCAAAACTACATCTGGGTCCAAAATGTAGTACAACACTTAGTGATAATACCACTAGTTTGGTGGTTGAGGTTAGTTTGACCCATTCATATGTACATTTTATTTTTCTAGGGTTTAATACTTCTCTTTACATTGCAGGTCATTCTCCAGTTCATCTAATAGATCCAGCGTGATAGACATGTAGGATTTCAGACTAATTTGCAACATTGTCAAACTCATGTTTTGATATTTTACAGTGTTCATAGCTCCTATATTATAGACTAGGGCACCTCGGGGTACCCTTGTACACTCCCAAGAACCTTAGACATATCAGATCCACTAGATCTACCCTTCACAGGGTCCTTGAGTGTTCGTATGCACTTCCAGATTCTCTAATTAAACTTGTGACAATCTTATTCAATCAACTATGCCACTTTCTCCCCTTCTCTTTCATAGTTAGGGTTTTATTTAATTTAGAATAATTAATTACAATTATTTCATATTGTTTTAGTTCATTTATACAACATTTTAGTCCTCCTATTTACATTAGCATAAATACCCTAATACCTCATTTAGGTCCATTAGGTTTCATTTTTATTAATCATTTTGGTGAACCTGACTTCCATTTTGTGTTTATGCCCATTACTCATAACATTCACTTTAGACCTTTCCACTACTATGAGCTTCATTCTTCTCCTCACCACACCTATAGAACCATGACTGATATACCTACTTCTCTCACTGAAAACCCCTTAGAAACCTCTACCTAGGTTCCCCTTCACTAAATCAAAATTGTGGTTAGTGAAAAATACTATGACAAGGATATTAATGTTGATCAGTAACATCTTGATGCTATCACATATTTTCTCAAAGCACTACATGAGAAACCCAATCATCTCCCTCATGTTTTGCATGCCCTACTTGCTACTAAGCAATATCGTGAATCATCCCTACTCATTTCCCCCCGTCCTTATGGTATCTACATCACCCATTTCTATTTCCACCACTCCTTTCACAAATAATGCCCCTCCAACCCACCAAGGAGCCTCTAATGGTCCATTTAGCTCCTCCTCTATTAATCTTGATTTTAAATCATTATACCAAGATCTCTATAACTAAATCCACCAGTTACAAGTCGCTATATCTAAATGATCTCTATCACTCGAATCCAACTCCTTGTTGCATTCTCCCTTTACGCCATCCATCTCTTCTTACACATTTCCACCCAATTTTTTTTCTCCCAAACTTCCCATTTTTAAAGGCCACAGTGATCCACAAGAACATCTTTGTGTTTTCCACGTCACCTGTGCTGACTACATTGATGATCATACTATCTTGGATAAGTTGTTTCTACATAGTCTACAAGACTATATGATGTGCTAGTTTTATGACCTACCCATTCATTTAGTGTCCTATTTCACTAATCTCATTGCTACCTTTTTTACCCATTTTTCTATCAATATAGGTTCTAGAATTTCTTACGCTCAACCAGCACATATCAAACAAGCACCAAATGAACATTTATCCAACTATGTTTTGCATTAAAAACATAAATTAGCTAAGATGAATAATCCTCTCACTAATTCTAAGATCTAGGATATATTTATCCATAGGCTCTTATCTCCTCTACAAGATAACATGTTCTTTGAAACATTACTGTCATTCAATTACCTTTTCCATGCTCTCAAACTGTGTGAGACCGAACTTGTCTCCATAGGTAAGCTCAAATACCAGGATGCACCTTCTTCCTCAGCCCACATGAAAAACAAAACCCTCTTTAAGGCACTCACACATAAATATATAAAATCACATCCTACTATTAATGTAATCTCTGCTGCTATGGAATTACACCCATAACCATATCATCATCCTTTTACTAAACTTAGTACCCCGCTAAGTGTCTTGTTACCACAACTCATTGATAATAGTCTTATTACTTTTCCACCACCTTTAAAACTCAACCCATCATGCCCTAAAGGGCATACATTTGACGAATGATATTTTTGTGATTATCATTGATGTGTTGGGCACTCCACCGATCATTTTTTAAGCTCTAAAATATCATCTAAGACTTACTTGATACTGGCCATCTCATACTTCTAGACTCTCCCTCATCTGTACCTACCAATGATAACCATAAAATCCAAATATTTAGCAACCCCCTACCCAAACACAATAATAAACAATTCAATTCATATTCTAACTATGTTTTCCATACATCATCTGCTTCCCCTAGGTATCTCAACTTTCTTATTAATCACACTATTATGCCCACACCAATCATCTCCTTCTTTGATGCTGACTATCATGTTATGTTCATATGTGTCCATTTATATATATAGGAATCTATTAGTTCCATCATTGTTGCCAACAATACGGTTGATCAATCTTATGCCTTTAGCATATGTTCCTTTTCCTTCTTACTCTCTATCGGGTACCCTCCATCGTAAATAGACTACCCATTCAAGGGGCCCTATGGTGTCATTAAGTTACATAACATAGTTGGTCCTCTCACTCTTCTCATCCATTGCCTTGTTAGTCAAACTGTCAAAGGATGTGATTTAATTCTCGGCCTCAATTGGATCTTTCAATCCCAAGATATTGTCTCCATCAACTACTTGTGCCTTAAGTTCATTTATGACAACGACATTTTCTCCACTGATGACATTACTCAGTCATCTCCAACACCATCACATTCTTGTTTCACTACTCCTCCACCTCTTCCTATCTCTCAAAAAACTCCTCTAATGTCACCTGCATTACATACTATTCCTTCCCCACTTACTCAACCCACCCTTGTGTGCCCAATCTATTCTATTAGTCCTACACACCGATAGGGGCCTATTCCTAGGACTACTACTACCTCCCACTAATGGTTTCTACCTTACTTTATTCCACATGACTTGTTTACTTCTACATGCATGATCCCAAATTGCTCACCATCACCAACACACCTTAGTACCCCTCGGTATTGGTCATATGTACACCCATCATATGCATATTGGTTTCATTTCCACATATAACATTTTTCTCACTTACCACCTTTGCTCAACCATCATCCTAAGGTGTCATTATCCTTGTAACCAAATGTCAAAACTCCATCCCTAAACCTTATTAGTTAATCCCTCCTTCAAGATACACCTGGGGGGAATAGCAAATTATATCTCACCCCACCCTTTTCTATTCTATCATACTTGTATTTTCCTACATCCATCATCAATTCTATCTCACACATTATCACACCCTCATTACCCAATGATAAACTCTTATGCTTCAGTTCACACTCAACTATTGAGGGATTACTATAACACTAAACCCCACACACCACACATCATACATTATACTATATATACCTCACCTACTAGTCATCCTACATCATATATCTCATACATGCTATACCAGTCATCATCATACATGAGTCTAGTTTTATATTTCATTGTTACATTCTATATCTATGTTAGGTCATGTTATCCATGGGTCTATTTTTTCTATCTACACCTATCATCACATTTTCTATATTCTACCACATATCTACACATCCTATGCACCATTTGGTCACCTACACTACAGTTTTCTACGTATTACACTCACTACCCTATGACGCACTATAGTTCCTCGGTCCATACTCGACTGCTAAGGGTTTACCAATAAAATGGACCTTACCTATATGCGACATGTCATCATACCACATTCATTGGATTAGTGACCAATTCTCTAGGCTATATCATCACCAATAACCATCATCACGTAGTGGTATACACCTTAGGTTAAATCACCACTCTTTTCATTACTCTTACATTATCCTGTTACATTCTTGCATCACCTAACATATCATCCTATACTTTTCTCAAATCCAAAATTATTCCATTACATTGTCATGCCCTACATCCTCACGTAGTGGTATATACCTTAGGTTAAATCACTACTCTTTTCATCAACTTCCCATTATCATCTTACATCCCATCATCACATATCCTATTATCCTCTTTTAAGTCATCCTATTACATCATCATTTATCCTATTCATCACTTAGTGGTATACACTTTAGGATAAATCACCACCCTCACCTTACTCCACACTTAGTGGTATATGCTTTAGGTTAAGTCACCATCATCACCTTATTCATCACTTAGTGGTATACGTTTTATGATAAATCACCACCCTCGCCTTATTCATCACTTAGTGGTATATGATTTAGGCTAAATCACCACCCCATTCTTATCCATCACATAGCAGTCTATGCTTAGTGCTAAATCACCATTATCTATTATCCACCACATACTCATATATGCTTCATACACCCTCATCACCTCTCGTAGGGACATACGCTATATGATAAATCATCACCTTCTTCTCCTCATCATGTAGTGATATACGACTTAGGGATAAGTCAAAACTCATCCATTTAACATGTTGTGGTATATGTTTAAGCTATAGGGTCTACACACATCTTCTCCCCATGTTGCATTTCATCACCCTTACATGTACACACTAATCACAACAATCTAGACACAAGTAAAACTACTTGACCATTTCCTAATGACGTACTCTCGTTTACAGTCCATTCTTGACTACTGATGGGGAAAAAATGAACCTCAATACATACACTTCCATACACTTAGGGAGCATGTTGCTCCTATCATTCCATTTTGCATTCCATTCCATCTATCCACAACATACTGCATTATCTTGGGGGAATTTTATTTTTCTTACTAGAGTTTTACATGATCACTTTACCACATATGTTAGATTAATTCCTTATATGTCATTATCATACACACATGAATGTTCACCTATTTATTAGTGTGATCACAAATAAATGACTTTACACATGACATAGATGCTCACCTTCTATCCTTACTATACTAGTCACTGGGGGCATCCACACTCGACTTATACAGGTGTTATTATTTCATTTTGTACTTATCATATTATACTACCCATTCATACATATTTTTGACATATCTATTATCACTCTAACATGTTAATGTGTGTTCTATGTGCAACACTTGTTTTGAAAGACTACATGTTTCCATAACTGCTTGTGTATTTCTACTTGTCTTCTTTTTTGTCATTGTATGTGGGATTTTCCCTTTTCTTGTGTATACACTTGTCTACTGATTGTGGCCATGACAAACTTGAGTGTCTTGTGACATTGTGAGTGATGTCCCTTGTTTGTAACCCATTTTTGTGGTCTTCTTGATGTTTCTTGCATGTTTACACTATTGTTTTTAGTATTTTTTCTACACTTTTCAATTTTTTCATTGATCACATACATGTGCTTGTGGAATAACACTTTTTTTGGCTATCCATCCCCTTTTATGCAAACCTTGGTATCTACCAAGTGCTTTCCCTTTCCCCCCATTCATCGCTAAGTTAGCTACAGGTTAGAGTATAGTTGGTCCTCTTTTGGGGCCTCATTCTCCTTTTCGGGTCATCGCATGCACTCGTAAAGAGGGGGGCATCATTGTGGGTTTTCTACTAACACAATGTATTTACACCAGTTTAGAAACAATGAGTGAGTTCAAACTAGTCTATGAACTCCATACAAAGTGGCCATAACAAGACATGGTGTCCTTTAGTAATTCTACAGAATAATTATAGGCTTTGGGGTTATAGTGGGCATGCTTCTCTACACTTCTCCATCCAGTGGCATAGGATTTCCCTAAAAACTAGCACAATACAAATATATATTAAAAAAAATTAGTAGAAGTGGTTAGAGTTAGAGGACATAGAGCATTTCCTCCCTACACTTCTTTAGCCACGGTGGTGTGAGATCACCCAAAAAGCTTGAGACAATATAGGATATCCTCCTACACCCTTCTTCTCGACATGGATCAAGTGTAAATTTTCCATTTACACTTTCTCTAGCATATTTTACAGACATACATATTTGACTACTTGATCATTTTCTCCTTGCAAGTCCACCATAAGAGAAATAAGCAGTCACATTGGGGGAAATAACAACAACATTGACAACGAAATCAACAACGACAACACACTACCATAGGAATTTGTATTTACTAACCATTCATGTACATTACACACAACAAAAACTACACATGCGTTCTGCCAAAGGTTCACTCATCACTTCTTATGCGCATTTTTCATCTTTAGAATGCACACTTCTCCATATTTTTATTTTTTCATTCCACACTTGAGTCTAGTCCGTCGACACGTTTTCTTCTACACTCTAGATGGATATCAGGTACATATCTCCATCTACTTTATGTTATCGATATTTTCTTTCACTAACATAATGTGGACGAAAATGTAGAAAAAAATTATACACTTTACACATAATATAGCCTAGTCTTATACTACTATTTATAAGGTTATCAAATGGTTAAAGTACTAATCAATCCCACCTTTTGGCCATATTTATTTTATATTTTATTTCACACTTCATATGTATTTTCTAGCACATACCTTCCCATTTTGCAACTACCCAATCATTCTAGCCCAAATTCAGAGCACCCCAGCTTGTATTGGGGAACCCCAGTCCCACTTTCGAGTGCCTTGACCTATGCACATCCTTTTACCACTTTATTTTGGGAATTTTATAGCCATTGGTTGTCTAAATGGTGAAAAACTTCTTCTACCCAGTCCACCAAGTTGAGATTAATTACAAAATCCTACTACTTTGAGATACCTATAAATATAAAGCTTATAAGTCCATTATTTACCCTCCTAACTTCGAGACTAATACTATCCACTCCATCTAGACCTACATCCATTCCCCCATCCTACCACCTCTACCTTACCCTTTCCATACCATCAGGGGTCTCCGAGCCTCCCCCTGCATCACCCCCACTGCTTCATCTCAGGGATCACTTTTCCCATGCCACCCCCTACACTTCATTGTACTTACACCTATCGCCTCCTCTCTTCTTGATTGCCTACTTCACAGCAAGTGTGACTATCCAATGAGAGCATCCTAGGGCTTTCTATATACCCATCACACCAGTAAGAGGGCTACATTTAGGTCCATAAAGTGCACATGTCTTCAATGTGTTCCACATTCAGAGCTAAAGGGGATGGCTGATTATTAGTCTCATGACGATGGGAAACAAAGGAAAATTTTATCTTTTGTTGAAGACCTCATACTTCTCATTTACATTGTAGTTTGATGCTCAAGTTGGGTCCAACAGATTTGGAACTGTGAAAAGCCATATTAAAGGGTTATCCAGATGAATTTTTGAAAACCTAGATGGTAAGAATCATATGTTCTTGATTGACTCATTCAAGTTTCCTAAGATTGTATACCAAGGCACCCTGGAAGTGACCTAATAAAATCCCAATAGTGTGATTTTATTATCAGATGCATAAGATCTACTCTTAATTGGGTCCCTGAGTGTCCTGCTTCACTTCTCAAATTCTGACATACTCAGATAAGAACAAAAACTTGAAAAAAGATAAAACTTCTTCAGAAATATCAAAAAGCCACTTTCTCCCCTTGAGATTGTCAAATTTAAGGAGTTATTTCAAAAAAATTTAGAATAACTAGTTTACAATGGTGTTTCATACTTTGTTGGATGGATGTTGATTTATACAAATTGTGGAGTTGTTGTGTTTGTGATTAAAATAAATACCCTAATATCTCATTTAGGTCTATTAGGTTTCATTTTATTTAATCACATAATTGAATCACGTGTTTGCTATTTAGAAGATTTAGATGGCACACAGTTGCCTAGTTTATTTACCTAGGAGTAGGATGAATCCAGTACAAAAAATATTTACCCTTGATAAACTAGAGTATTTGATCAATATAGACTAATATCATCCATTAACAATTAAATTTTCCTAAAGTGTATTTTAATTTATGTGATTCCATATTTTCTATAAAAAATCAGACACAATCAAAATGACAATTATAGTCAAACTAGTGAATTTTGTTGCATGTTCCTAGCAAACCCTCAATTTTTAACATTCATTTTACCTATTTATTCCATGCAAAGAGGAGTCCATACTGAAATTGAAGAGAAATGGGGTAGAATTTTTAGCTATAAAAAATGCAAGAAAAAATTGGCCCCATTTCTAAGAGAGGTTGGATTGGTACTACCAACAACTCTCTATTGGGACATTGGTGCAGAAGTAGAAAAAATGGTTTCTTTTATATGAAAAGGTGTTTTGAGGAAGGTTGAGATGATTGAAGACCACACAAGAGAAGAAAATAAATCACTCAATCTAATGTGAGGTAGGTGATGACATGGGAAATTATTGAATGGATAGAACAAAGGTTAAGTACTTTCGTGTAGTAAGGTACATGGAGGAGGTATGTGGCAATAAATGTATTGATAGTTTCCTTTAAAATTATGATTCAAAGTGTGTGAGGTAGGGTTGCAAAAGCTTCTAAAAAATGGAAAAAATTCACATTCGTTACAAAGTAATGGTAAGACCCCTGGGTTCTATTTCTACGGTCATTCCTCCTTGTTATTTTTTTAATAGGGGTTAGGGTAGTCATTTTAAGACCTTTGGTTTTGAAGGGACCCAAAAAACGCTTTGCATCCCAAGATAGAGAAGATGGAACAAAGGGTGTGACAAAGAAGTGAAGTCCAAAATTCACAACTAGTGGTGATTTAGAAGACTATGAAAAGATCTTGTGGATGACATAAGTAGGAAAGACCACACATGGTCTAAGTACTTACAAAATATATATATATATTTAAAACTATCTTAAAGTCAGAGAGCTCGGGAAGACAAGGAGAAGTTGACAACCTAGGGTATGGAGTGAAGAAATTAAAATGGAACCAAATAAGGAACGAACTAAGAGACCAGTGGTGGATAAGGAGGACCTGTAGAGATATACTTGGAAATGTAGTACCACCAGGTGTGATTAAATTATAAAAGTGGAGTTTTACAGTGTTATTTTCCTCCACCTCCCTAGTCTCTTCATCATCTGAGATACTAACATCGATCAAGCCTCATATTACCCTGCAGACTTGCTCAACAACAACTTTACAAATTTGATCTTAAATAAGCTCTGAAATCCTTTGATCATGCATGACTTAGTGTACTAGGAGTTCAACCCTCCAATTATCATGTTTCTAATTTCAATTTTCCTATGACAACTACATTTGACTTCTTGCTAAACCTATTTTTTATTAACCGCAAGGATGGTATCCATAGTGATTCCACTGTATGAGGAATTTTAGCTTCGACATTACATGGAGGAGAATGAGAATTACATGCCACTTGATAATGAGAGTGAAAGACCTATGGATCACTAGCAAGGATATGACACTCGACCTTTGTGTTAATGCAAAACTTGAAGATTAGTGAAGCAGTTGAATTATGAGAAAGGAACAAGGGAACATGTTATCACAAATCTTGATGATTCAACATTAAGGGTTATGGCCCACCTTATTAGCTGTAAATCAGGTGCATCAGAATGATAGACATATATAAATAAAAGATTCATGTACATTGCGTACATAGTATCAAAATGAGCACACCATAACTTCATGAAATTATTTATGAAGAGTATCATTGAGGAATCATAAGTGCATAATGAATCTAGAGAAAAGATCACGTGGGGGTAAATCATATAATTAATCATATTTTTGGAAATCGGTGCCCTTGATAGACTAGATGGGAATGTGTGGCTTTATCCACTAGCAAACACATCTCCTATATTGTAATTTTCAAAGTTCACTTATGATGGCCCCATTACAAATACCTATAATAAATGTATGAAAAAATGGTACGAGAGATTATAAAATATTTTGAGAAAAAATGACATATCCTCCATGAGTTTCCAGAAGCTTTAGGGGTCTAGGTGAAGTTTGAAATTATGAAACACTGTCAGTTTTTTGATAAAACTTGGATAGATTTCCACCCCAGACGCATGAGCCTTGTGGTGTAATATTTTGTTTAGCATCCACTGTTAAATCGGATGAAGTGTAGGTCATGGGCAATCAATATGAAGGTCTACATAAAAGCCTCCCATGTTTTGATCCCTCCAAAAAAAATAGTCTATGATGATTAAGGGACCCTTCAGGGAAAGGACACGCATGATACGAATGATAACGTATATCTATGTGTTGGTAGTAAAAATACTTCCTAAATATATGACTGTAGTTCCACATGTAACATATCCTATGAATCCTAATCCATCGAGTGACTCCTGTAGTTGTGCCCAAAGATGATAGAAGGATCTTCATTTGGAGGTTACAAATTCCACCTTTCCATATTATTCTAAGGTATATCTTCTTTCTTCCAACGCACCTTTTTTAGGTAGAAGCCATTAGAGGAATGATTATCCAAGGAAGTGACCCTATCTTATTCTTGTTTCTAGGAACATGAAGTTTTATCTCCACCCTCTCAAAAGAGACAATGGGGGACTACTTGTACTTCACTTAATGATATTATTAAGGCTTTCAAAACTAGAGCATTCATTATGTTTAGAAGCATATTGATGACACATAAGTAATCCCATTTAATTATCCTAAATTGTGTATGTTCATGGTGTCTTTTAGCTCTGTAAACCCCAAAGATGGGATCAGCAGATAGATCACTCGGCATGATTCATTGAGAACGATTCCCCACTGGTCTAACATACGACCATAAGGAGAAGATAAGGGCTTATGATCTTGTAAAAGTAGAAAATAATGCACACACAAAGATAAAGATGCCAGCTGCGGATGGATCTATGAAGATTCCAACACAAGTAAATTCACCCATCCAGCCCTCCAGCCCATAAGAGAAAAATAAATGAGACTCCTTTGTTATTAAGGAGGATAAAGGATTTGTTACAAGATTAAAAACCCTAGGGAAGAAACATTCGAAGTGTAAGGTTGAGAGGAAGAGGTGGACACCTGGGTCCCCTCATATCAACTTTGTGGATAATCTCACAAAGGTGTTGCATGTATGGTTCTAGAGTACCCTTTCCTTAGAGAAGTTACATGCCTAGGATGTAACATTCCCATTTTAAGACTTTAGAAATAAGGAATGTTTTTTTATCTTACAAAATGTTCTCTATTCTAAATTAATACAATTTAGAACACACATTCCAATGCCAATCCATCTCATAAAAGAAAACCATATACAGATGTAAATGACTCGATGAAATACCAATCTCTCATTCCATGATTCAATATCAAATTGATCTCTCATGTTAACTTAATAATATGTATACTAAGTATACTTGGTTCCTTTACCCTTTTAGGGGTACCCAAGTGTTCTATCTAAGAGGCCTATCTGAATATTTGTTACCGATATTCATTTGAAATCCTTGCATCTTATGATTAGGTGACATAGGACAACACAACCAACAATCTTGCAATACTTTGGCTCAAAATTTTTAAAGGAAAAGTTTAACATGTTTACATTCTTAGATAGACATACTCATCGAAATGAATATGTCCCTCACCACACTTATTCTATTATCTAGAAAGGTCTTTCCTAACTTCTGTCAATTCAATCTGATTCAAGGTTTCACACTAGACAAGGAAAACAACATGCACTGGTGTGGAAGACTACTCATGGTGACTAAGGATACATAAACATACTCAATCGACTTACATCGACTAGGTGTGTCTAGTTACCCTAAGTAAACATGAGTTGACTTACAAACTAGATCATGTTTCTATTCATATTTACAGTGGAACTGTGATCCATTCTTACACTTATGTCAATCAAGTTAATCAAACTAAGTGGGGTGTTGAAGCATAACAACTTGCATCATAGTATCCTCGTAATGACCCCTGTCATTATGAAGGTACTATGTCACAACTAATTTTTTCTAATATCAAACTGAGTTTCCTCAAGTGGACTAACATACTTAAGATTATAATATTATTAACCCATTTAATCATTGTCTTAAATATTAATGATAACAATTCTTTAAGATTCAACTAAGAATCATTTAACCAAAGAAGGTTACAAGGTGTAAATTACATGAGAGGTTGGTATGCAGATATAACCTACTTTCCTAACCATTCCAAATACATGTTTAAGTTGATCTTAAATGAATAAACTTATATCATATAATGATATGATTGATCTTAATATTATGAAGGCTTGTTCATTAGATATTTTATTATTTAAGCCTTACCTTAAAACAAGCTTATTTAAAACCTTTACTTTAGACTTCATAATGATGAAGTCTAAATCCCCTTAGTTCCCTTTTAAAGCATTCAATATTTTGATTAAAGAAATCTGCCTAGGGAAGAACACAGTCAACCATTCTCATAATATATTCATAACACTTAACAAGATCTCAAATAAATCATCTATGATTGATTTCAAGGAAAATATCCTTTTTCCTTTATCAAGGGCTAATGTCAAATTATGAAAAAATATCTCATAAAAATTAAATACAACTAAGAATTTCATAATCATATATATAATTCATTCATAATCCCTTTCTATTATTTAAGGATCTACTCAAGAGTATCAAATATTAGTTGCATCTCTTTTATGTGTAATGAATCAACTAATGTTTATGATCATTAATCCAAGATTCTTATATATGATAAGAAATATCAAGTTTCTTAATCCCATAACACTTAAATACTTATCTTCCCCTTCAATAATGATATTACTTAATAATACATCCCAATTCATGCCAATGAAGGTATCATAATAAAGTAGTAATCAACAATCATCAAACCATTTATTTATCAAAAAGGGAGTGATCCATTCACTGAATACATAAATATTTCAGGATTACAAAGTGTCATTAAAACAATATAAAACTAGTTTTATTACATCTTCCTTTTCCAATAAAAATACATCTCAAGTAATGTCACTACATAATCATCATAATAAAGAGACAATTTCTTTAGTAAAACAAATGTAACTTTCTATATGTCTTTCTCCTTTCATATTTTACGAAATCCATCTACAAAATTGTTAGCATGAGTCAGTTCATATGAATTGAGCATGATAAACACTATAACATTAAAACATTGTGATTTTATCTAACTGTTTCATAAAAGGAACCCTGTTATTTATGAAACAATTTCAAAATCACAAAGAAAGATTAACAGAAATATTTTTCCCAAAAGATTACAAACCAAGAAGGAGAGAGAAAGATTATGGAAAATAATAAGTAATGTATAAGCAAGACTAATTAAATCATCATAGTTAATTCTAACTCCACATCCATATGAAACTCATTACAACATGCTAGAAATCAAAACAACAGTATTAAAGAAAGGAGAAATTCATATTTCCAATCCTAACTTTACCTTCTCAGTCAAGTTTCCAAATTAAGTTCCTCAACTCAACCTATTCTACTTTTCAAGAAGAAGTATACAAGATATAAAAACTACCTTTCTATAATAAATATACTGTTTGTTATTCAAAAGTTAACAACCTGAAATAGTAACTAAAAATACTAACCAAAAATATAAATACATTCCATCAAACAATATTAACTTTATCACACTCAGTACAAAGTCTAAAAATTAGGTTGATCAAGAATAAGTCTCCACATTCCAGGTAAGGAAGGTTTAACCAACTAAGATTATAAACAAGACCAACATAACTAACTTTAAAATTTCACTGCAAACCATAATTTATTTTAGAGTTAGGATCCTAAGTGATCAATACATAAGAAATATTTAGGTTTCCCAAAACATCAACATCTAAAAAAGGTTTCCTAAAGGATTTCATTCCAACCCAAGTTTAAAAATCAATACTACAGTCATATATAATGCTGAGTAGACCCTTATATATCATTAACAACATAATTATATTCTAATGGTAATGTAAAATACATAACAATCGATTGCGAGATTTATAAAAAATCACAATTTTATACAATAATAGAATGTATATTAATGAAGGGATTCAAATAATGAATGAAACAATCAAACAACAAATAACACAAAGGAACGTCTTACAAAAGGCTCATCAAATTCATGGTCATGAAGACAATAAACAAACTCAGGGATTCAAGATATTATAACTGCACTAGAAAAAAGGAATACAATTATACACCCATGTAGACCCAAGTTCCACATCTCAAAAATGGGAATCAATTCTCTTAAAAGAGAGTCCATTAACTGAATAATACTTCCCTCATTATAAGAAAACATAGTTTACCTAGACCACAACATTATACCTTTTGTTTAATTTAATATAAAGTTTAGAAAAATCAACCCAACATTTCCTCCTCTTGTAGGGTAACCCAGAATGGGTTTAAGTTCTAAGAAGACTTGGTGACTAAGAATAAAGAGAAACAAATAACAATCTAAGTTCAAAACTAGTCAACGAAATAAATTTCCATCATCCAAACAAGAAGGGAAAAAGAGAGCATCAACAACAATCAATCTTTTACAAAATACATCTAAAAAAATCAAAATTCATCCAAAGCAAGTTTAAAGGAAAAAAGCCCAGAGTGGGTTTAGAAAATAAATTCTAATGGAACAGAACCAAAAACATTCCACATACATATTTCCCTTTTCAACTTCCATCAAAAAAATACTTCCATTCATACAAGGTTCAACAAAGGAGCAAAGATGATATAGTTTCAAACTCCAAGTGAGTATTCATATACTCCTAACCTAAATGGTAATAAAAGTAAGATTCAAGAAAGTACAGACATAAATTTTTGACCCCAATATTGTTGGGTTCAACTATTATCAAAAAGGAAACTAGCCCAACATGAAGAACACAATGATTCTCTTAAAACTAAGTCGTAAATCTTAAACCACCAAAACAGAAGTATCCTATACTATTAAAATTCAATCATAATGATAAGGAAAACATTCAAATCAAGAATCTACATATTCCAACAAAAACTAGGCTACTATTTATGCATTTTCAATATTCAGTCTAGATAATCATTCAACAAATAACAAAATAGATCTATTCTATTGCCAAAGAAGGTTCTACTACAAATAATCTAATAAAAACTACAACTAATACAACCCAATATTCATATTCCACACAACAACAAAAATCATTATGCATACAAAGGAATCAAGCTGAAACAACCATTGAAGAAAGAATAAAAAAACAAAACCAGAACCAAAAGTTTCAAAAAGAGTAGAGTTCTTTTAATGAAGACATTTAAATAAAAGTAGAAGACTTAAAGAGATAGGGCCTATCATGCCTGATAGAGCTCATGTCTTCTATTCCTTGTTGTAAATATTCAAGCAGAGCCTTGATAGCAATGTTTCCACAAAAACACCAACAACCATCTCAAAAACCTTCTTTTCCTTCTTCTTATAGCTTCTCGATAATATTTCCTTACCATCACTGCCATGCAAGGAAAAATAAGCATGCAAGATTCAAACTGGGGTTCGAAATGAAAAACCACATGCAGAGCTAAAAGCTCACAAAAACCAAATGAACAATGTAAAAATGAAAAACCATTCTTTCTTCCAACTTCTCCTACTTCCTAGGTGATTTCTTCACAATTGCCAAGAATAATAAATGCAAACAGGACTAATAGTTCCTTCCTTATCTCTCCACCACTCTGCCAACTCATGTTTGGCCATTACCAAATTTAAATTTCATGCAACTAACACTTTAACAGAGGTGCCAACTCAGCCTCTTACTATCCTTCATGCACTCACCAAATTTGGTGGTAATAGAGAGTTTAAATCCCATTACATCCCCATAAATACTTAGAGGTTAGTGCCACTGACATCCCATTGTATGTCATCCATGCCTTCCCCTTAGGTTAGTCCAAGTCTTAGGTTAGGTTCATAACATTAGGTTAGAAACTAACTTAGGTCCTTAGGTTAAATTTTATTAGTTTAGTCTTAGGTTTTTCCCTTTTTAATAAACAATCCTCATTAATAAAAGAACCTAGTAACTTAGGATAAGATTAGGATTAATCTTAGGAACATAGATTTAATTAGGTTCCTTTAGAAATATCTAAAAATTGTAAATTAAATCTTACCAAATGAAGAATTAAAATGATTTCAAGGATCACATAAGAAGGACAAGAACAAAAAGGTTCACTGTGATCCCAAGACAACCTGATTCAAAATCCATTATTCTTCCCAGCTCGGTCAAGATGACCTCAACATCATGAAATTGAAAGCATGCCTTCGATCTCTGAAATTGATCTAAGGTATATCTATCCTACATCATAGATTATGAAAACTGAAGCACAAGTTCAAGTGCAACAAAGACTATGAACTAGTTTAAACTAAATCAATTTCTTATTTCCACATGCAGTGAATCATTCAACATAAGAAGAATGAAATACTTCATTTTAAATTCAGCATAAACATGGCAAGAGTTGTATCTATTTCCAGAAGATAACATATTATCTACAACAAACATGATTTCTTAGTTCACAAGAGTACACCGTCTTCAGACAAGAATCACATATCAACGTTTGCAACTTCCAATACAAGAAGTCATCATAGATATCAACCATGTCAGAGGAATTACATACCTCTCTTCTAAAAAGAATCATCATCTTGATGATTAAATAGTCCATATTTTATAAGAAAAAAAAACATAATTATAGTTATTTTATCCATAAGTTCTTAAACACAAACCAGATTTGAGAAATTCAAATTTTTGTAATTTATTCCAAAATTAAAATAGTTGTTCCACTACTAATAAAATATAGTACCTTCCAAAACATGGCAGAATTATTGATAGATTAAACAAAAAGTCTTTAATTATTTTCAATCATCATAACTAATTATGTTCAAATAAATGAGGGAAATAAATTTTCATGTCCTCAAGGTTTTCCCATGTTGCACTTTCTTCATCAAACTAGTCCCACTAAACCTTGCATTGACTAATTTCACAAATTTTTTAGGTGCAACTGGCAAGTTTCCAACACTCTTATGGGTTCAATCATGATTATTCCTAGGTCTTGGACCTGCAAGAAATCCCAATTTAACACACGTGATAAATCTAAAATGTATTTCTTAAGAAAATAAATATGGAAAACATCATGCATTTGTGACAAAGTAGGAGGTAATGCTAAACGATAAGCTACAAAGTTGATTACTTCAACAATCTTGAAAGGTCCCACAAAACAAGGTAATAGTTTGGCTGCCTTGCTAAATAATATAGAGATATTTTTAGGCTTAACACGTAAAAAGACCTTTTCACCAAGTTCAAAATTCTTATTGATCCTTTTTAGATCTGCATAACTTTTTTGTTTATCTGTAACTTATTTTAATCGTTCACAAATAATTTTAAATTTTTGTTCCATTTCAATAAGTATTTTAGGTCCAATTATCTCTCTATCTTCAATGCTATCCAAATTAACTGGAGTTCTACATTTTCTTCCATACAATTCTTCAAAAGGTACCATTTTCAAAGAGGCATGATATGTCTTATTCTAAGAAAATTCAACTAAAGGAAGGTATTATTCCCATTTGTACTATTGATCCATGTAGTACATTCATAACATATCTTCCAAAACCTAATTAACTCTCTCAGTTTGATCATCTATTTTTGAATGGTATGTGGAACTAAAATTTAGTTTTGTTCCTAAGGTTGTATTTAGTGTTTTCCAATAACGAGATGTCATTCTAGGGTCCCTATCAGATATAATCAATTCAGGTACTCTATGTAATCTAAAAATATAATGCACAATTTTTTTTGCTAATATAGGTGAATCATCGTTAAGATTACCAACGATAAAATGTGCTACTTTTGTCAATTTATCATAATATAAAGATGATTTCTTGACATTGACAACCCCTCAGAATCACATGAGGCTAACTTTGTACTAGACTATTCTAGGAAAATATAGGCATATAATCATTACTTTGACAGCTCTTGCTACTCTATGGGGAATAAGAATAGTCAGAAATTGTATGTATTTCTTCAATTTTAAAAATATTGAGGGTGATTTTACTGAACATCATCAGCATCTCTTAAACAATAAGCAATGTCCCAGTTGGTCAATTAGAATTTTATTGTTGAAGCTACTGATATATGCAAGAGTCTTTGAAAACGTTAAAATCAACCACACCTATCGGGAAGGCAATAGGGTCTAAGATGGTTTGGAATTTTAATTTGGGGTGAACAATACATTTAAATCTGTAGCAAGGGGCAATTTTTCCCACTCAAGTTAATAAATCACCATCATCAATTATTTTTGGATTGGATCCTTAATCACTAATGGCTGTAATGTTGATGCTAAGGAGCAGATTTTTAATACAGAATGATGACATATCTTCAAGATTTGTGAGATTTGTAGTGATTTTTATGAACTAGCGTAGTTTCATCATTACTTTTCATTAAGGAGAAAAATAATGAAGAATGGGTCAGTAATACACAAATTCAGGTCTAATAATTACTTCTATTTATCCACGAATATTGAGAGTTCAAAGTTTAACAAATTTGCTAAGACAATGATACACATAGTGCTAAAACTTTTACCGTTACAGGAAAAGTCACTAGAAAAATGATGATCAATTGCAAGAAAGTCCTCCACCTTACTGGTAATCCCACATCGACCTTCCATAGGATGCAGGGCTCTGGAACTATCTTCAAATAAAAGTGTGGGGTCCAATGGTAAATTTTATTAAAATTTTTTACAAGTTTTTGATTAGGATAACAAGACTATTAAATTTGTGTATTGGAAATATTAATCAGGTAGTTGAATTACCTTTAACAACATTATAAGGTTGAGATTACAGATAGCTTATAGCTTTTAAAATCACCTCATTGCCTTGATTGGAACCAGAATTATTGCCTCCACAAGAAGGTAGACAAGAGGTACTAGGCAAAGAAATTCCTGGATCTCAGGGGAAAATCTTAAATTTGTGAAGATCAGCATCAAGTTGAATTCAATTCCTATTTTTTATAAATTAGGATGGTTGTTAGGTATGTAACTCTTGAGGGTAAACTCTTCACTATTCCTCAAAAACATTTGATCTTTCTTAAGTATTTCGTAAAACTTAATCATGAAGCTATCACTAATTTATAAACTCGCTAAAATAATCACATTCGGGATTGCAAAATCATACTCTGAGGGCAGTTCCACTCCATCAAGGGCTAATTCTTCTTATCCACTGACTGCTCAACCTTACTTGGATTCTGCTCCTCCCTCTCCCTTCATTCCTCCCCCTACCCCTACTGACCTGCTTTTCCCCCCTAGCTCGAAAGGAAGATTAACATTGCTTTTATTAGCATCAGAAAAGGAAAAACTGAAATGAAAAAATAAGGTTGATCTACTTCTCCCGAAGGTCCTTAGATTCCACAAAGAATCGATCGAGCTTTCCAATGATCAACTCTTGCACATTGAATTAACATTTTAATGGAGGATCCTAAGAAGATTTAGATCTTGAAACTCAGAATCTGGGTAGGATGGAAAAGTAAATCCATATGAGCTTAAGAGTATTATCAGAAATATGGAAAAAGCTATGTTTGGAAACTTCAAGACATGATTTAAGGAGGGTGTTACATTGCTGAAGTCTTCAATAAGCTACAATATTTGGATGGAAGGATAAATCTAAAAATCCATAATGACTGCATCCTATGGCTGCACTTTAAAAGCAAGTATAAAATTTCATCTCAACATGTTCATAGTGTGTGCTGTCTCATTGATTACTGAAAACACTTGGGGCCCCAAGGAGAAAAGAGACTATGGCAATTACTATAAGATTTGAAATTTACCCTTCTCAAGCCACAACCATTGCCTTCTTTATCTCGCTTAACAAGCGATCAAAACTAAGATTGACTGGGCTATCAAAGATGTAGTGATATGTATTATTTACTGTCTCAAAGTATGCTTTTGACTACTGATCCATTCACCTTCCATTCATAACCTTTTGGTTGAGAAATTTTGTGATCGATATCTCAGTTTGACTATTTGTTTTTGATGCTAAAATACTGTTTTTTGGATAATGGTATGTCTTGATCCTTTTCTATAACAAGGGTTCATGTATTATCTGGCTGTTGAGGCGCCCAATTCTAGCGTTTCATGTTTCTTCCACTTTTGATAAAATAGGATTTGAGCCCATCTTTAAATAGGGTACCAGTCCCTTCAAAATGTGCTACCCTTAATAGGATTAAAAAACTAAAATAATATCATGTTTATTTCTTAGCATAGGCAGCCCCTGAACAAAATCCATACTAGTTACCTACCACTTATATTGCGGTATGCTATGAGGATATAATAAACTAGCTGGGTGGATTTGATCAGCCTTAACATGTTGACATTCTAAGTAGTGTGAAACAAAATCATATATGTCTTTATTCATCCCTTTCCAAAAATATTGTTGTTTTACATCAGCAAGCATATTTGTAATACCATGATGTCCCGAGTAAGGTGAATTATGAAATTCCATCATTAAATTTTTCCTTAACTCATTTCCCAAAGGTACATACACCTGATTTTCATATCTCAAAATCCCTTCATTATTGGAGTTAAAACCTTTATAGCTTACATCATTCGGATCTGCAACAATTGTTGTTTTTACCTATTAAAAGTAAAAATTAGATTCCATGATACTTTTTACCTCATCCTTAAACTAAGTTCTCAAAGTTATAAGTGTAAAAATATGTTTCCTATGACTTAGTGCATCTTCCACTCTATTTTCTTTTCCTTTAATGTAAATTATGTCAAAATCATATTATGACCAAAACACTAACAATCTTTGGTGTCTTACATTCATATTTAGCTAAGTGAAAAAATACTTCAGCCCAAGATGATTGATCTTTAATTCAAAAGGTCTTCCTAAAAGATAATGTCTCCATACTTGAAGTGCATGAACTATGGTAATAAGCTCTAGGTCATGGGGAGCATAATTCAACTCATGTAACTTGAGTTTTCTACTCTCATATGCTATAACATGATCATTTTGTAACAGAATACCTCTGAGTCCTTCACCGGAAGCATCTGTAACTACTGTAAAGTTTCCATTTGGATATGGTACAACCAAAATAGGTGCAAGATGTTAATTAATCCTTAAGAGTTTTAAATGTTGATTCACATTTATCACTCCACACAAACTTCTTTTCTTTCTTTTGTAATGAATTTATCGGTGCACTGACTTTTGAAAATTCCTTAACAAACTTTCTATAGTAACCAACAAGCCCCATGAAGCTTTTGAATTCATGTACATTATTAGGTGCAAGACACTCAGTTATGGTAACAATATTTGATGGATCAACTGTTATTCCATCCTTACTTATGACATGTCCTAAATAGTGCACTTTTGTTTCATAGAAAGAACATTTGGACAACTTACCATACAATCTCCTCTTTCTTAAGATTTCAAGTACTATTTTCAAATGCTCATGATGCTCATCAATGATTTTAGAATAGATAAGAATATCATCCAAGAATACAAGTACAAACTTGTCCAGGTATTCTTGAAAGATATTATTCATTAAATTCATAAAAGTTGTAGGTGCATTTGTCAAACCGAAAGGTAAAACTGTAAATTCATAATGTCCATACCTTGTTCTAAAGGTTGTTTTATGAATATCTTCATCTTTGATTCTTAACTGGTGATACCCAGAATGAAGATCTATCTTAGAATATATTGATGCACCATGCATCTGATCAAACAAATAATCAATTCTAGGAAGTGGATATCTATTTTTGATTATTTCTTTGTTTAACATCCTATAATAAATACACAATCTAAGTGTTCCATCTTTATTTTTTCACAAAAATTACCAGTGCTCCCCAAGGTGAGACACTCAGTCTTATCAAACCCTTAGACAATAGTTCTTGTAACTATGCCTTAAGCTCTACCAGTTCAATGGTAGTCATTCGATAAGGTGCCTTGGAAATAGGCTCAGGTCCTGGTTTGATTTCAATCGTGAATTCAAACTCTCATTTGGGTGGAAGACCGGGTAGTTCTTCTAGAAACACATCACTGAAATCTCTTAACAATGGAAATTTTTCCAAGAAATCACTATCCCCTTCAGTTGTTTCAGAAATTTTTACTGCATACAAAGTGCAACCTTTATTTTTGGCCTTTTTAAGTTGCATAGCTGACAATTTTCTAACTAAAATTTCTCATTTTACCCCTTGGATGTCTGTTGTTTTCTGTAGATCATCAAGACAACTAATGTGTTTTTAAAAACAATCAAATTTTTCTTTATGATCAGCAAGCCAATTAACACCTATTATGACATCATATGACCCCAAAGGAGTAACATAAAGATCTACTTCAGTGGAAAAACTAGGTAATTCTAGGACTGCTCCAAAAAGACATTTACTAACAGTATGGACAACATTATTTCCATAATGTACAGTCCAAGATTTTTCCATTATTCCAACTTTTTTTTTAATTTTGTAGCTAATTTACTAGAAATAAAGCATTCAGTATCTCCAGTATCAAAAATTATAGTAATAGGCATACCAAATAATTTACCTGGCACTTCTATGGGCGTAACTTGCTTTTCAGCTTGTTTATCAACTACTGCAACATGTATCTTATGTTGCTAAGTATTATCATCTTTCCTTAGAGGTAACTGATTCGCATAGTGATCCTTACCACAGTTGTAACAGCCCCCTATAGGTCCTCTTTTTTGGTTCAAATTTATTTCCAGCCCTGAAATTACTGTTCTGTCCTCCATAGGACTTTTGTCCATTGTTATTGTTCTTTACAAAGTTATTTTGAATGTTTGCAGCAGGTTTATTTTTTGTTGTTTTCTTATTATTTTCAGCTACAAACTTATTTTTAGCACCAAAATTTTTCCATGCCCCCTTTTTGGGTGCAAGAGATGAAGAAGAATTAGGAATTTTCTTACGGTTCTCTTCCTTATGGGCAGAAATTGCTTTTAATTTTTGTTCCTGCTGAATGGATTTTTCTACAACCCCTTCCATGGTGGTTGGGTTGTGAACATCTACTTCACCCCCTATGATAGGGTTTAATCCCATAATAAACTTACGTATCCTGAACTTCTCATCAGTTTGATACTGAGGTACATACTTAAGAAGTTTGGTAAACCTCTCCCAGTACTCTGTTACAATTAATTTTCACAAAATTAAATTCTAAAATTTAGTCATCTTCTTATCATAATAGAGTTGCGGAAGCCAACGTTGTCTAAAATAGATCTTAAACTAATCCCAAGTGATGCTTTATTCATTAATGTTTAATTCATCCTTATGGCTGTCCCGCTAAGAGGATGCATCATGGGAAAGTTGATAAGCTCCCCATACTACATTTTTTTCCTTAGAGAAGTTCCTTATTGCAAATTACTTCTCCATTTCATTGAGCCAGTTCTTAGCTCCATCCCCCAGTGTAGTGCCATCAAACTTTGGTGGACTTATCCTCTTTATGTCATTTGTGAGTTCAACTACTAATATTACCTTTTTATTTTTAGGCTGATTGGGTACATTTGCATTTGTATTTACAACATTGTTATCTGCTGCATTGTTATTATCAATGCCCAAATTTACAATATTGGTGTTTTCCCCTAGAGGTGGCTGATTTTTATTACCAACATCTTCTTCCTCCTCATTACCCATAACTTGTTGTTCAAGTACAACCAGATGATCTCTTGTGTCCAACAAGGAAACAAGAATCTCATCAAGTTTTTGTGTGGTATCTGCCTCTCCACTTAGAGGTGGGTTATTTGTAGTACTTCCCCTTGTTCTAACCATTTTTTGTTAACAAGAAAATTAAGTTTTTATCAGATATGGACTCAATAGGTATAAGAGCTGCAACCTTCAGCTTTGATACCAAGATGTAACATTCCCATTTTAAGACTTTAGAAACAAGGGAATTTTTTTTATCTTACATAATGTTCTCTATTCTAAATTAATACAATTTAGAACACACATTCCAATGCCAATCCATCTCATAACAAAAAACCATATGCAGTTGTAAATGACTCGGTGAAACATTGATCTCTCATTCCATGACTCGGTATTAAACCAATCTCTCATGTTAACTTAATAATTTGTATACTAGGTATACTTGGTTCCTTTACCCTTTTAGGGGTACCCAAGTGTTCTGTCTAAGAGGCCTATCTGAATATCTGTTACCGATATTCATCTGAAATCCTACATCTTAGACTAGGTGACATAGGACAATGCAACCAACAGCTTGCGATACTTTGGCCAAAGTTTTTAAACATGTTTAACATGTTTACATTCCTAGATGGCATACTCGTCAAAAGGAATATGTCCCTCACCACACTTTTTCTGTTATCTAGAATGGTCTTTCTTGACTCTGTCAGTTCAATCTGATTCAAGGTTTCACACTAGACAAGGGCAACAACATGCACTAGTGTGGAAGAATACTCATGGTGACTAAGGATACATAGACATACTCAATCAACTTACATCGATTGGGTGTGTCTAGTTACCCTAAGTCAACATGAGTTGACCTCAACAATAGATCATGTTCTATCCCTTTTTAGGATGGAACTATGATCCAGTCTTATACTTATGTTAATTGAGTTAAACAAACTAAGTGGGGTGTTGAGACATAACAACTGCATCATAGTATCCTCATAATGACCCATGTCATTACGAAGGTACTATGCCACAGTTGATGTGTTCCAACATCCAACCAAGTTTCCTCAACTGGACTAACATACTTAAGATTACAAGTTTATTAACCCATTTAATCATTGTCTTAAAGATTAATGATAACAACACTTTAAGATTCAACTAAGCATCATTTAACCTAAAAAGGTTACAAGGTGTAATTACACGAGAGGTAGGTATGTAGGTAAAATATGCTTTCCTAACCATTCCAATTACATGTTTAAGTTTATCTTTAAATGAAATAAACTTATATCATATAATGACATGATTGATCTTAATGTTATGAAGGTGTGTTCATTAAATATTTTCTTATTTCAGCCTTAGCTTAAAACAAGCTTATTTAAAACCTTTACTTTAGACTTCATAATGATGAAGTCTAAATCCCTTTAGTTCCCTTTTTAAGCATGCAATATTGATTAAAGAAATATGCCTAAGGAAGAACACAGTCAACCATTCTCATAATATATTCATAACACTTAACAAGATCTTCAAATAAGTCTCTATGATTGATTTCAAGGAAAATATCCTTTTTCCTTTATCAAGGACTAATGTCCAATTATGAAAACAAATCACATATGTTTTAAATACAACCAAGAATTTCATACACACATATATAATTCAATCATAATCCCTTTCTATTATTTAAGGATCTACTTCAAGAGTATCAACTATTAGTTATATCTCTTTTATGTGTAAATAAATCAACTAATATTTCATATCCTTATTCCAAAGTCTTATAATATAAGAACTATCAATTTTCCAAATCCCATAACACTTAAATACCTAACTTCCCCTTCAATAATGATGTTACTTAATAATACATACCAATTCATGCCAATGAAGGTATCAAAATAAAGTACTAAACAACAATCATCAACCATTTATTTATCAAAAAGGGAGTGATCCATTCACTGAATATATAAATAATTCAGGGATTACAAAGTGTCATTACAACAATATAAAACTAGTTTTATTACATCTTCCTTTTCCAAAAAAGTACATCTCAAGTAATGTCACTACATAATCATCATAATAAAGAGACAATTTCTTTAGTAAAACAGATGTAACTTTCTATATGTCTTTCTCCTTTCATCTTTTACGAAATCCATCTACAAAATTGTTAGCATGAGTCAGTTCATATGAACTGAGCATGATAAGCACTATAACATTAAAACATTGTTCTTTTATCTAACTGTTTCATAAAAGGAACCCTGTTGTTTATGAAACAATTCTGAAAACACAAAACAGATTAACAAAAAGACTTTTCCCAAAAGATTACAAACCAAGAAGGAGAGAGAAAGATTGGAAAGATTCAATAAGTAATGTATAAGCAAGTAACTAATTAAATCATCATAGTTAATCCTAACTCCACATCCATTATGAACTTATTACAATATGCTAGAAATCAAAACAACAATATTAAAGAAAGGAAGAAATTCATATTTCCAATCTAAATCTTATCTTCTTAGTCAAGTTTCCAACTTAAGTTCCTAAACTCAACCTATTCTAAATTTTCAAGAAGAAGAAGTACAAAGATATACAAAACTACCTTTCTATGTAATAAGTATACTGTTTTGTTATTCAAAATTAACAACCTGAATAATAATAAAAATATCAACCAAAAATGAATTAATACATTCCATCAAACAATCATTACTATCTCAGGCTCAATCACAAAGTCTAAGAATTAGATTGATCAAGAATAAGTCTCAAAATTAAAGGTAAGGAAGGTTTATCAACTAAGATTAAAAACAACATAACTCATGGTTTAAGTTCTCACTGTAAACCTTAATTCATTTCAAAGTTAGGATCCTAAGTAGTCATCATGTAACAAATATTATCAATGCATTCCCATTAAACATCAAACCAAAAAGAGGTTCAAAGGCTATCATTTGAATAACCCACAAAAAAAATCAATACTACAGTCACAGATTCAAGTAGAAAGGATATTATTAAAACTAAATATTCTAATGAAGAATGTCAAAGACATAGTCCATTCAAACTTTATAATTCCCAATCTTATCCAATTAATGGGTTGACTCATCTTAATGAAAGGATTAAAATAAGGAATGAAAAAATAATTTCAGAACTGAATAGACAACATAAAGGAACATCTTACTAGAGGGTCATTACAGTCATGTCTGAAGACAACATAATAACTCAAGTTCAAGACAATATAAACTGCAACAAAAAAAGAATGCAGAGTATACACCCACAGACCCAAGTTCCACCAAACTCAAAAATGGAAAAACAACTCTTAAAAGAGAATCAATTAGAGGAACAAATACTTCCCTCATAGAAGAAAACATAGTTTACCTAGATCAAAAAAACACTAAACCTTTTGATTGAATTTAAAATAAAGATTGAAAAATCAACCAATGTTTCCTCCTTTCGTAGGGTAACCCAAAATGGGTGAAGTTCAAGAAGACTCAACAACTAACAAGAAAGAGAAAAAATAATAGTCTAAGTTCAAAAGTGGTCACCAAAGAAATTACTATCATCCAAACAAGAAGAGAAGCATGAGAAAACCTCCCTCATAAAATAATTCAGTCCTATTAGTCAACAATCTTGGATGCCATCCAAAGAAATAACAAGATCTAGAAAAAGGAAACCACAAACCCAGAGTGGGTTTACAAAAATATAAATGCATATACACATAGAACCAAATCTAATAAAAAACATTCAAAAAGAGTCACAGTCATATTTTCCTATTCAACTTCCATTAAAAAATACTTCCATTCATATGAGGTTCATCAAAGGAGTAAAGATGATGTAGTTTTAAGCTCAAGGTGATTATTAATATACTCTAACTTGAATGGTAACATTAGAAAGATTCAAGAAATATACATTGGGAATGAACCCAAAAATAAGGGTTTATCTCATATTATCAACAAAAACTTCAACCCAACAAAAAGAAATAGAACAAATGGGTTTCTTAGGGAAAAACAATTCATAATATCTAAAAACTTAAAAGTCCAAAAACAAAATCCTAAATAAGTTAAACTTCTCACTCAAATGATAAGTGAGTAATCATTCCATAAGGAGAAATTTCGAAGCAAGAATCTATAGATTTTAACAAAACCAAGCTACTTTAAATGCATAAACAATCTTCAGTCTAGATAATCATTCAACAGAGAATAACAAAGATCCATTCTATTTCCAAACAAGGTTCTAATGCAAATAATATAATCACAACTACAACTAATACAACCTATAATTTGTATTCCACACAACACAAAAATCATTATGCATCCAAAGGAAACAATCCAAAACACCATTGAAGCAAAGAATAAGAAAACACAAAATCAGAACCAGAAGTTTTCAAAAGAGTAGAGTTCTTTTAATGAAGACATTTAAATAAAAGTAGAAGACTTAAAGAGATAGGGCCTATCATGCCTGATAGAGCTCTTGTCTTCAATTTCATGTTGTAAATCTTCAAGCAGAGCCTTAACAACAATTATTTTCCACGAAAAATGCCAACAACCAGCTCAAAAACCTCTTTTCCTTCTTCTTATAGATTTTTAATAATATTTATATTACCATCACCACCATGCAAGGAAAAATAAGCATGCAAGATTCAAACTTGGGGTTCAAACTAAAAAACCACATGTAGAGCTAAAATCTCACCAAAAACCAAATGAATAATGCAAAACTGAAAACCATTCTTTCTTCCAACCTCCCCTACTTCCTAGGCAGTTTTTTCACAATTGCCAAGAATAATAAATGCCAAACAGGACTGACAGTCCTTCCATATCTCCCGCCACCACCAACTCATATTTGGCTATGACCAAATTTAAATTTTCATGCATCTTAAACTTTAAGAGAGTTTCCAACTCAACCTCTTACTATCCCTTACGCACTTGCCAAATTTGGCTACAATAGAGAGTTTTAATGCCCATTAAATCCCTCATAATTATTTAGAGGTTGGTGCCACCGACATCCCTTTACATGTCATCCATTTCATCCCCTTAGGTTAGTCCAAGTCTTAGGTTAGGTTCATAACATTAGTTTAGGAACTAACTTAGGTCCTTAGGTTAAATTTATTAGTTTAGTCTTAGGTTTTTCCCTTTTTAATAAACAATCCACATTAATAAAAGAACTTAGTAGACTTAGGATAAGATTACAATCTTAGGAACATATATTTAATTAGGTTCCTTAGTAATTGTTAAAAAATTCAAATTAAATCTTACCCAAAGAAGAATCAATAATGACATTCAAGGATCACATGTGAAGGGTGAGAGCAGAAGAATTCACCAGTGATCCAAGATAGCTTGGGTTCAAAAATCCCATACATTCTTCCTAGCTTGGTCAAGATGACCTCAACTTGATGAAATTGAAAGCATGCCTTGGATCACTGAAATTGATCCAAGGTATAGCTATCCTACATCAGAGATTATGAAAACTGAAGCACAAGTTCAAGTGCAATAAAAACTATGAACTAGTTTAAACTGAACCAATTTCTTATTTCCACATGCAGTGAATCATTCATCATAAGAAGGAATGAAATAATTCATTTTCAATTCAACATAGACATGGTAGAATTGTATCTATTTCTAGAGATAACATATTATCTACAACAAACATGATTACTTAGTTCACAAGAGTACAACGTCTTTAGACAAGAATCACATATCAACATTTGCAACTTCCAAGTACAAAGTCATCATAGATATCAACCTCCTGAGTTCGATGTCAATGATCATGCGATTGAGATCATCCATTTGAAGAAGATGAAAGTGAAAAATTATAAAGTGGTGGATCCAAGCCACCTTATAGATGAGTAGGTGTGAAATATGCTGTAGAATATGTCATCAAAATTTATAAGACAAAGCTTAGATACAGGAGCAATTGTTCAGACCTTGGTCACAAATTAGAAAGGGAAGTAAAAAGAGATAGAATGAATATACAACACTGATGATCCAAGCCAAGATGGATTATAATGATGAAATGGAGTATTTGGAAGACTTGGTGGGTATGTTTCTAGTCAACATCAAGGATGACATGAGACACATGGCTAAGGAGTTTGCAAAGGAGAAGGAAAAAATTGATATTGTTGTTGAGGCCTGGATTGCTGAGTTGGAGGACTTACTCACCTAGCTTAAGGAGGAAAATATATTGATGGATAGTGGTTTCAATAGTTGTCAAAAATGTGAGCCCATTATTGATGCATGAGTTGTAGATGAAGAGGAAATCCTAAAGGCCTTGTAGGATAAGGTACCAAAAAATAAAAATCAAGTGTGCTTAGTTGATAATCAAAACCATAGAGTAGAAGGATAAGATAAAAACTAAGCACAAGAAACTGGAATTTTGGATTGGTGAACTCCAAGATTATATCGTAGAATGTATGGATGAGTTTGAGGGAGCTTGCGTGGAGCTAGTGGTGGTCTTAGAAGAGCTCAAGGGGAAAGTTGAAGAGATTACACCAGACAAAATACCCAGTATAGTAGAGGAGGTGCCATAAAATGCAATGGCCAAACTAGAGGCATGGATGAAATTACAGGGGAAGATGTAGAGTTCCTTGAACTCCTCTAGTTAAAAATATAGAATGTTGGAACTTACAACATTTTTTCCTTAGTGAGTTTTGGATCGATGGAATTTCAGACAACATGGAGAATTTTTGAGGACGATAATCAAACTAGTGTGGGGTAATGTTGAGCCCCTAAGAAAACTAAGTACTCGAGGCATGAAGGATTTATCAGGAATTATATTGGTTAATGCTTACTTTGTTTGTTAGTCAAATGCATTTGTTACACCTGTATAATTATAAATGGGTCGTTTGTTACCTATTTTATATGAGATTGTTTTTCCTACCTCCATGGCTATTTAATAGCCATTTTATTGTGTTGGAACATATTCAATAATATTCATAATTATTATGTTTATTATGTTGTGAAAACTGATCCAAATCTATGATTTGGTATCAGAGCAATGTGATTTATGTGAGAGGCATTGTTCACACTTTGTAATTGTCCCATCCGATGAGTATATTATTGTTTTGGTTTTAGAATAGCTACAGAAATTGGTTTTCTATGATGTTGTCTACATAGATCTGAATTTTTGTAGACTATATTCCTTAATATTTGTCACAATGAGAGTCCCCTTAGAAGTGATTTAGTTAGGTAAGTATTTATTTTTGGTATGAGAACAGTCCTTAACAATTAAATAGTGTTACTATTCACCATTGCATATTGGATCAAAGGAAGTGTAATGGGAATTCATGTGTTCTAATAAAGGAAAAGGTATTCAAATCAAAGGGAAACAAATAAAAATAGGAATCTCCATAGGAAGCACATGAGACAATAACAACCATAAATGTAAATGCATAGCTAATAATAATAGTATTCAAATCTATGTGATATATAGAGAAATATCAATTATTATGAGAGCATGTTTGAAAATTGAATATTAATTTCTCAGAACTATCATTAATTGAATTTCATTATCCATCACATTGGAAGCACTTTTTGGCATATATGTTGCCTCCCCTCTCTAATGAGTTTGTGCTCTATAAAGGTAGAAAGTTCAAAAATTTCCTACACATCTACAGAACAATATATTCAAGGTTAGAAAAGGTATACCAATAGATATGTGTATTTGATCTAAAAATATTGTGCATATCCATCCATTTCTCTATCAAAAATATGTTTTTTGTTCTCTTTTTGAAGATTGGTGTGAAAAGTGAGGTGTAAATAGAAGATGTGTAAATTTTTTGTTACTAGATACTCCGTGTGCATTTCTTTACCCTGGTAGAAGTGTTCAACAAAGAGGAGACATTTTCTTGATAGCTGGGTAGGTCTTTTTTGGAACTTTTCATTAACTATGCCATGGATCTAGGCCTTTCATGTATTTATTTACAAAGGAGATCTTTATATTCTTGTGAGTTTGTAGAAAAAAATATGATTTGATTTATATTACCAGTTTTTGTGTTGTCTAGTTTGTGATGTGGAATTCAGGGATAATTTTAGTGGCGATTATTCATAATATGGTGAAAATTTCATTTTAGGAAAATTTGAAAAGGTAATTTTTTCGGAGCGGGTCGGTGTCATGTTCCCCTAAAATTTATAGTATATATATATTTTTGGGGTTGGCTTCGCTTACATTTAAAAAAATCTCCTATAAAACACTAGGTGATTCATTGGGTAGTATACTACGGTACTACCACAAGTGGCTTACCAAATTACCAATATCATGAACTTGTATACTCTTAAGCACCAGAGATTGATGTTAGCCTGTTAGTAGTTTAGAGTTAAGCACTAGATGATATTTGCTGATGCATGACAGGTATATAGTTGACATGCAATAAGGAGGTATTGTAGACATGTGACAAGGGGGTTTGTTGTTGATGCATGATAGGGATATAGTTGACACATGACAAAGAGGTATGGAAGATGCACAACAAGGAGGTATTGCATATGCACAACAAGGGGGTTAGTTATTGATGCATGACATAGATAGTTATAGTTGACGTGTTGTTGACGCATGACATAGTGATATTTGATGCCTTGTTGACACACGATAGAGACAGTGATAGTTGACACGCTGTTGACGTGAGATAGTGATAGTTGACACGTTGTTGATGTATGATAAGGGGGTTCATTATTGACGCATGACAGGGATTGTGATAGTTGATGTGTGACATTAATTTTGACTCTGATGTGATACTTAGTTCTTTTGTTGATGTAGGAATCTGTTTAGAATAATGGAAGGTGCTAGTCCTCAGAATGTAAAGACCCTAAAAGTAACTAAGAAATATCAGAAGTCCCTTTTCAAGTATTTTGGAAACTCTTTTGATACAGATATTGAAACTACAAACAACCATATATATGCCACCAGAAAGAATCAAAATACTGACTGTGTGGAAGGTAATATTTAGGTGGACATGAATTCTACACAGTATCAAACAAATGAAACCTACAATAATATGCCAAATCTTGAAGATATTCTTCCTATTGGGGTGCAACTAGGAGTGCATCAAGATATCACACATACAAATTCTCAACAAAATGGAACACATAAATCAAATTCAAATTCTGGTTCACAAAAGAGGAAACCAGGTGATTGTGATATTGCTCAAAATTCTACTAAAAAAAGTAAAACATTGAAAATGAACAAGAATATGTGGACCATTGGCAGGACATACAAGTTTGATTGGGTAGCCAAATTTTTGTTTATCAAACCTATACAATCATCTAATTCAGAAGAGATCCCATCTGAAAGTACATGTACAATATGTACATGGAAATTAGGAAAGCAGTAGAAAATGCAAATGAAGATGGACACTATAGAAAAACATTGTGGAAAACAATATTTTACTGTAACGGTGGTGGATGCCTAGAAAATCAAAACACAGATGGAAAACTAACAAAAGAGTGCATGCATGTTAAATATTCAATGGATTATGAAGCAGAGTAGAAAAAACACAGACATCTCATGGAAAAGGGAGGAATGATCACATCGTAAATTAGTAAGATGAATTAAACAAATATACATGAAAAACTCATACGATTCTCTACTTTATTTCACATACTAAAGCAAGGAAGACTGATTTTGGATTTCCTCGATTTCAAAGTTTTGTATCAATATAATGGAATGAAAAACATACCTCAATCTCATTGGTTTGAAAGTAGTGGATGAGAAATGGCAAACTGCCTTTCGATGATAGAGAAGAAAGATTTGAAAAAGAATGTAAAAAAATAAAATTTTATATCTCTTTCAATTGATGAAGTGACATCAATCGACAACATTGCATGGGTATGTATCCACATCTATACTTTAGAAAATCATATAAGGACACCTCATTTGTTGGGTGTTATGAAAATGGTTGAAAACTGTAATGCTGAAAACCTACATAAAATAGTTATTTCTCATTTAAAAGATATTGTTCGAATGATTGATTATGAAATTGCTAAGAATTTGGTATGCATGGGGGTAGATGGTACATCTTTCATGTAGGGTCACTGAACAAGGATGTGTGTTAGATTACAAATAACAGTGGCCCCATATAAGCTACCAATTCATTGTATGGCTCACAGAATGAATTTAGTGTATAAAATGGTAAGCAATTATGAAAATGTTGCTAAATTAGAAGACCTTATAAGAGAACTTCATTCCTATATGGAATGCAGCCCAAAGTGATTTCTTGAGTTCCACAAATTTACAATTGGAATTATAGATGGAAAAAAACTTTTGAAATTTTTTGAGACTAGGTGGATCTCTTTGTATGAACCTGCATGCAAAGTTCATGAGGAGTATCCTTCATTGGTTGGTTTCATGCATAAATATCATCATGAAGCTGATAGGGCGAGGGAATTTTTGTTCCGTTTAACTAATTTAGAGACATTACTTACATTGGCTGGTATTCTTCCAATGTTACAGGAGATCAATACACTAATGAAGCATGCACATGGGAGATTAATCTATATTGTGGATTTTATATGGATGAGAAAAATGGTATGTCAAAGTCTTGATATCTTGTACTGTTCCCAAGATAGTTTTGATACACCTATTTTTGAGAATTGGGAAGCTTTATTAGATCTTAAAAATCCCAGTAACTATTTGAGATTTAATATCCATGATCACCTCTGCATCACTGTTAGTGGGAGGGACATACCACTGCACATTTTGTTAAAATGTCAAGATATTACAGAATTGGAATGAGAAGATGTTCCCCTGACATGTAATCTCTTTGAGTTTGTTATAGTTGAAACAAGAATAAATCTTAAAAAAATTTCAGAATCCTTATCATCAGAAATTAGAGAATGTTTCTCCAAAGATAAAATTCTTGAAGCCATGGGTGTGATGAATCCTAATTTTTGGAATACTGAAGGTGGTTGTGCTAACTTTATAAGAAAGCATTTCCATAAATCCATCGGTACAATAATGGAACATTTCACAAAGAATTCAAAGTTCAAGGGTATGGAAATCAAAGGTATACTAAATGCTGATTTATTAAAGTTTCAATCAACAAAATTTGTAACAACAATGAGGAACCAATATAAAAATTTAGATGAACCTTCTAAAAGTGGTGCTATTACAAGGATATGGTGAGGAATCTATCAAATTTCTATCTTGTAAGAAGATATCAATGAATATTTCAGATTATATGAGTTATGCCAAATAATGATATTGGGGTCTATGGAGGATTAAACATTTTTTAGTGCATTAGCATTTATAAAATCAAAACTGAGAAACAAGTTGGATAAAAATCTTTAAAGTTGCATGAGGTGTTATGTATCTCACTACTCCATGGAAACCTTTCCTTTCAACAGAGAATTTACGCATTGGAATTCCCTTTATGAAAGAATAGGTGTGAATAATACAGCTACAAGTACAATTTTTCCCAACATTGAGAGTGGAATTGGTGAATTGTCACACTCTACAAAAGAAAACATCGAGTTTGAAGAATCTATTGATAATGGATTGTTTCAACTTTAAATAGGTATCTCCTTCACCTTACTTTTATTGTTTGTCACCTTAAATTTTGTTTCAGCTCTTGTTATCATTAAAGATGTTATAGGTATATATATTTACATTTATTTAAATACAATTTTTTTTTTAAAAAACGTGGTTTGACATCCATCCGAGGAAGATGGTACTTCTCAGGACTGACAATGTCAGGCAACTCACCCATCTATCTACTAATCCATTTCTCGTGTTGAGTTTTCTTAAAACAAATATCTAGCACATTACGACTGATGATTTCATAGCCATCTAAAACACTAGAGGTAACTTAAACCATATCATATGACCTTTCTTGATTTTTTATAATTATGTTTAATTTATTATTTATATTTGTAAAATGCTTTGATATATTTTTAAAACTTTATGGGATAAAATCACACAATTTAATTTTACATAGAGGAATATTTTTCCATATTATACAATTCATAATCCACGATCCATTATACAATTCATCATCCACAATCGTGCTTGAAGCTAATCCTAACATATCATATATATCATATCATAATAAAATTCATCATCATCCATATATATCATATCATAATCCTAACACTCCAAATATTATTAAAACAATTATTTATATATTTTAAATTTGCAGAAATGTCTCTATCCTAACACATTCCATTTTTTTATAAAAAATTATCCATCATCATCATTCATCATCATCTATATCCATTCTAATGTCATCAGGATCATATCATTACAAGTATAGAGAAGAAGAATTTGAGAACATTTAAATGTCTCTATCATACAACATTCTAAATTTTCTTAAAACAATTATCCATTATCATCAACCAGATTCCATGATCGTGCTTGAAGCTAAATCTACGTCCACATACAATTCATGATAATCACTATCTATGAGAATGATTCTATTGTAATGTCATCATCCACATATAATGCAATCATCATTACAAGTAGAGAAGAAACATAAACACCATATACAATCTAGAAATTCTATACATAATATATAGGAAGTTATAAAATTAAAGATTATATAGTATTTCAAATTTTCAAAGGCTATCAAATTCAAGTATCAACTTTCAAATATAGATAATAAAATTCAAATGCCATGACCATAACATTTAATGTTTCAAATTTTCAAATATAGGTTCAATTTTTCAATTTTCCAAACTCAATAATGAAAATTTTCAACCCTCAATTTTCTATACCCATTTCCACTTCTGTACTCCTTTCGCCAATGGCTTCTCTGCATGTACCCATTTCCCCAATGGAAGAAATAATCCCATAACTTAGGAGATCTTCCAAAACACTATCTAGATTTTTAAAAATTCTTTCTTCTTGCTTTGTCGCATCTCCATGGGACAGTAAATTTGGATCAGTAGCTACCTTAGTTTTGAATAAAATTTGAGGGTTGAAGCCATGCTCTTTAATTATCCACTTTAGTGTATTTTTTGTTTGTTAACCAAAATAATATTTTCCTTCAAATTCCTCACTACAGATAAACTATTCTTTGCGGTTTCCAAGTGAACATGGAAAAACTTTGCTTGACTCTTTAAATTTTCATATTTCAACTGCACAAAAAAATGATGTCAATTCAACATTTACTAAAAAAAGAAAACTTTAAATTAACAAAAAACATTGTTTGAAATTGATAATACTTACGACCGCTCTATCTCTCTTAGCATTTGTAACTACTACCAGATCCTTGTCCTTAGACCATTTGTTAAAATATGATTGGGCCTCAACACTAATATTGTCCAATTTTTTTGATGTATTATCCAAAATTTCATCTTTATAGTTATTGTTATACGTGACAGTCCCACATCTTACCTGGGTAAGTAAGGATTCCATCTTCGTAGGTTGATTCTGGACTACAACATATAAACTATCCCTTTTCCAATAATTTTCATAATGACTTATTATCTCATTGATAAGTACTTTATCCCTTCTCTCCCATTCTATGAGCTGACTGATATGAGGTAGAATAAACTCATCGACATGGGATTGAAAATCATAACCAATTAAGTTCTCTAAAGGAAAAAGTAACAACTATTCACGATCAGTATCTGATAAAGATGATCTCACTGGAGAGGTATGGGAGCTTTCGAGTTGATTAACTGCTAATTGTTTTTGCCTTTATGAGGCCTTATCCTATTTGTGATAAAATAAATCAAGATTCAAAAAATTAAATGTAAAGTGAAATGTAATTCAGTATGGTAAATTATGCTGAAATATAAGTATACATGCTGGCCTTAAATCATCTCACGTGTATTAAAAAATATAGTTGGGTCATTATTATAAATGCCCAAGTAATATTCATCTAAATTTTATATTATTTAAAACTGATATTCCCGTTACGCTGGGCAAGCCACCAAGTGAGAGGGCTGGAATTCAAAACGAGGAGGAAATGTTTAGTGTCCCACTAAGGGCCAGAGCAATTGGCATGTGTTTACCAATGTTCTTTTTTCCTGATCCTCTGGTTGGAATTTTGAATATTATTAGTGGAGGGGGGGGGGAAGTGCCACTATTTGTATAGAAGGAGGACTGCAATGTGCTGAAAAGTTCAAGAAAAAACATATGAAAAAACTAGAAAACAAAGGAAAATATATGAAATTAAATGAATTACTATTTAAAACTTGTACCTTGTTTTTGAGGGGTAGCTTGTCGCGGTGCTTGAGGTGGCCATGTTGGAGTAGTAATTGGTGGTTTTTGAGATGTCTATTATTGGGATTACTGAGGTGGTCATTGAGAAGACACAAATGCATGTGACTGAACTAAGTGAGTTGGGGAAGATAGTTGACTTTGAGAAACATGCGTATGGTCCAAAGTCCTTGCAATGTCATCAAAATATGATTGTATGTCAATTCAATAGGGTAAACTTTAAATGGGAAAATGAAAATATAGATTTGGAATTTGTAAATAATACATGTAAGGGTATTAATTTTCTAGCATTTAACGAATTCAAACAGTTGGGGGTTCAGAGATGAGTGAGCTTGCATTTCAGATTATGATTCTCTTGATGCCTCAGCATTTTGCTGGCCTCTTCCTCTTGATGGTGCCTTTTGTCGAGGAAGGGCCTCTATAAATCTTCTCTGTAAATAGTAAATAGTTAATACATATGCACAGTTTAATGTCAAAATACAAAATTTATAGTTTATACCTGTTGTTATTAAAATGGAATTGACAAATTCATCAATGCCTCATCCATGCAAGTGGGAATTGGTTTGTCTTTTAAATTTAAAAGAGCCTTGTAATAAAGGCCAAGGATATATTTTGTGGAGTAAATGACAAGATTTTATGAAAGATTTGCATTTGTAATGTCAGTTCTTATTTTTTTTATAAAAAGGTGCACCAATCAAATTTTTGTTTTGCGATAGTTGCAATAATGTATGCAATCGCCTAGTTTGGTAGATCTATTTTCCAACCCTATACAATTATTCTGGATTAAAAAAAGGAAATCATTGTAGTAAGAAAGTGGTGTGCAATTGCTTGCATATTCAAACCGCATCTGGATTTATTGACATGAGCTGAAAATGCCAAAAAAAAGTGGGAATTAATATAAATTTAAATTGTATCAAAATAAAAAACTGAATAAAAATGCCGACTAAAAATAGTTTACACTTATAATCAACATGGAAACTGAAAGTCAATTCGAGATATTTCTTATCGTCTTTGATGAGTGTTTCCTTTGTTGTAACAAAGGGTAAATTTTTGAATGGGAGGCCTATAAAGCAATGAATATTAGCTAGGTCGATACTGAATTGAAATAATCAGCCATCGTCTATAGTAACATTAAACAAGTTATACTCTATATTATAAGAGGAGAGAAGGTAGTTTTAAATTTTTTTGGTCTATTTCGAAATGGGGAATCTTAACAAGCCCACCAAACTCACATGTAGCGATCAAATCATTGTATTTGGAAGTCATTTGTAAAATAGTCTAGATATGGGGGCACAAAGGATTCCTATAGAGTATCTTGCTTATGGATAGGGCTTGTGGGATGACTGGATTTTCCTCTTGATTTTTGTCTTCAGATTGGTATGAACTTTAGTCACCATTGTAGTTGTCCTTGAGCTTGATTGTACTTGACCTGGATAATGGATTCTGGTATCCAAGAAAATTTGACAACTAGAAATTGTAAACGTGAAACTAATCGGAGGGAGGGTATTTATAGGAAAAAAACTAGGATCAATGAATATCATCGACCCACATCAAAGAGACTTATTGACATGTGTCGGTTGTTGCAAATCAGCAGCACCCCTGGATGCAAATCAGGTTTCTAAGTTGATGTTTCAGGCATCCAGTGTGATTGCACAACATTGAAACCTCTCTCTAAGTGTGGAACTTGTAAAATGAGAGAGGAATCTCCAGATTAGAGGCTGGTTCCTCAAACTCCTCTGATCAGATCTGATATTTGCATAATTGCAAAGGTTTGAATCCTAATCCTACTCTAAATTCCAAGGAGACAGAGATAGAAAGTGCAAAAATTGAAACTAAACTAATAGGTGATACACCAAAGGAGTGGTGAACACTTCTTGTTCATGCAAATTGACACAATTTCATAAAATGCAACATGAAACATCATACGCAGGCTGATAAGATGCAATTAGAGGTCTGAAATGAAGCAAGACAATACAAACAAAGGACTGAAAATTGATCACAGAGTCTGCATTGTCGTTTTTCACTATCAAAATCCTTGCATTTGCAACATCAAAGAGGTAGAAACCTGTTACAATCATGAAGAAGGTCTGATACTTGCAAAAATCACTTGTTGAAGGTGAAAGAAGAAGCTTGCTATCCAAAAAAAGTTCAACCTCAAAAAATGAGCCAAATTTGGCTTTTACAATGCATGGGTTGAGCCCAGGAGAGAGAAAACGTGTAAAAAATGTGGAAGTCATTACCCATTGAATGAAGATGCATTAAAATAGCATGGGAGTCCTTACAGACCCATGCCCTGACATTTTTGGCCATGCTGAAGAAGAATGCAACCCATTTTGCATTAAAACTAGTTGTTGAAACGTCATTTCTGGCCATTACCATGTGCCAGAGGCATTTCTTGATTTTCTATCTCTAGAATCAACCAAAACAAAAAATTGACCCTAGAATCATGAAGATAATTTCACCAGATTTCCATTGATATAAAGAATGTGAAAATCCGAGCTCTGGATTGAAAGATATGGCGATTTGAAAATTTAGGGCAAAAACAGGCCAAAATCGGATCAGCGGGCAAAAGTTTGAATTTTTACCCATTTGGTCTTTCGAAACTTTTTTCAAATTTTCCCCACACTCCGCCACTCTAGGTGCCATGTCATGGCTTCCTATTGGCCACGGGCCTCCTAAGGGAAAATTTCCCACAAAAACTCCGCTGAGCCATAACTTGAAAAATATGAGGAGTTAGGAGGAAAACTTTACCTTTCTGGAAAGCTGAGAGAGAGCTCTATCCAATGGTGCCATTTTTAGAAATATTTGAGTTCCTAAAAATAAAAAATGGAGACTGAGGCACAAGAGAGGCAAGAACACAAGGATTTATCCACAAAAATGAGTAGGGGCACATTTTGGATAACAATTTTGGTGACTCAGAGGGGTCATCTACCTGCTAGATGAAGATATCAGTTTCCTGAAGCAGCCCATTGGGCATGGAGTCATGAAATTTTTTGTTTGAAACCCCAACTAACTTAGAATTTTACAACGAGGAAGATGAAATATCACCTGATGGAAGCAAGGACTATAAAACATCTCCAGGGACAGCAAGCGTGTGCCAAAGCACTTAGGGAAAGAAAAACAACCTACAACAAAACAATGTGAACAAGCACTTAGAGTAATGAAAACCTAAGCTAATATTTACAAGGTGGAGAATTTCCCTTTAGTAGTAATGCTTTAGATAGATTCCATTGACTGTAATCTGTAATTCTTTGCCATCCAATGAAGACAATTGGAAGGCATTGCTATCCTTACAGTTTGTGACCATGTATGAGCCACTCCAAATGACATCAAATTTTGAATACCTTCCCGGTTTTGCTCTATCTGCATCCCATTTTAACACTAGATCTCCAACTTGGAAAAATCTACTCTTGGCCTTCCTATCAAAAGTCTTCTTGATCAAAGCTTGATCCTTATCCATTGCTTGGGATGCCTGATCTCTGATCTCTTAGAGCTCCATCAACTCTGCATATCTCACCTCCATGGGCCTAAACTCTAGCAACTCTAACTGCTTCATGAGTTCCAATGTTGGCAACTCAAGTGACATGGGCAAGATTACCTCTCTTCCATAAACAATCATGAATGGAGAGTTACTTGTGGATCTCTTGGGAGTTATCCTATCAGCCCATAAGGCTGATTTTAGTTTGGTATGCCAAGACCTCTGATTCTCATCAAGAGTCCTCCTAATGATCCTCAACAATTTCTTATTTGTAGATTCAGCCTGGCCATTACCCTGAGGGTAGTAGTTTGATGAAGTACTTAGGTAGATCCCATTTTTGACAGCCCACTCAGTCACCTTGGATCCAATGAATGCTAATGCATTATTTAAGATTATTGTAGCAGGTATGCCAAATCTAGTTACTATCCCCTCATACAAGTCTAAGATGCTAGACTCTTTTGCTTCCTTGAGTGCTACTGCTTCAGTCCACTTGGTGAAGTAGTTTGTGGCTATCAAAATCCACTTATGCCCTTGGCTTGAATTGGGATTAATGACTTCAATGAAGTCCAAACCCCATTGCATGAATGGCTGGTCAACTAAAATTGGATGCAATGGAAGGGAAGCAAGCCTCTCTTTACCTGTGAAGAATGCACAATTCTTGCACCTTTTGATCCATGCAAAGCAATCACTGAAAATCTTGGGCCAATAATAACCAGCCTTCATGATTTTTAGAGTTGTCACTCTTGGTGCAAAATGACCACCAGCTGGTCCACCATGGAACTCTTCTAACACCCTATGAATCTGATTTGTGCTAATACATCTCAGCAGCACTCCATTCACATCTTTCTTGAACAAAACACCATCTACTATGGCATATGGGACAACCTACAATCTGAAGTGTCTTCTTTGGGTTTTTTTCATCTCTGGAGGGCATAGGCCTATGCTTAGGAAGTGCATTATACCTTGGGTCTAGCAAGGAGTAGGGACATCATTATCCTCTTCTTGAGTGCTACCTTGCACATGGTTGTCTTGAACTGTCAAAACAACCTCTTCTTTATTGCATTCTCCTTTTTGCTTTCCCAGAATCAGCTGCTCACACAATCCTTTTCCTCTTACCAGCTTGGTGACCTTGATCTCAATGTCATACTCCATGACACAAGTGATCCAACTTGCCCTTTTCTCATTCACATCCTTGTTGAGGAGGAATTCCTTTACTCTCACATGAGAGACCAGCAACTGAACCTTGTTGTTTGAGACTAGATGCTTGAATTTCTTTAAGCTTCTGATTACTGCAAGTACATGCTTTTCAATAAAATAATATCTCACCTCATAGTCATCTAGGCTTTGGCTGAAGAAAGAAATTGGCTGCTCATCATTGTCCTTGTTCTACTATACCAAAATGGCAGAAATGGTATCATTACCCCCAAATTCATAGAGGATGAAATCCTTGGAGAAGTCCAGGTTGATGAGAGTTGGTGCTTGAGAGATGGATTCTTTGATTGCTTCAAAACTCTCCTTGCCTTCTGCTATCCATTTGAAAGCCATGCTTTTCTTCAACATCTTGGTGATAGGTTTGACAAGGGATGTAAAATCTGGGACAAACCTCTGAACAAAATTTATTCTCCCCAAGAAACTCTGAAGTGCCTTCTTGTGGCTTGGCAATGGTAGTGCTCTTATAGCTTCAACTCTCTCTAGATCAATTGCTAATCCTTCTTTGGAGAAAATATGGCCAAGGAGCTTTCCTTCATGTGCTAGGAAGATACACTTCTTAGGATTCAAAGACACTCTAAATCTCTTGCACCTTTGGAATACTTGTCTCAAATGAGAGAGGTGGTCTGCTGCATTCTTTGAAAAAATAGTGATATCATCAAGATATATCGACACAATATTGTTAATCAAACCTTTGAATGCCATGTCCATTGCTCTTTGGAAGGTAGCTCCAGCATTAGACAACCCAAATGGCATTTTCCTGTATGCATAAGTTCCCCATTTGGTCGTGAAGGCTGTCTTGAACTGATCTTCTTCCTTCACCATAATCTGATTGTACCCTGAGTAGCCATCAAGCAATGAAAACCTTTCAGAGCCAGCAATAACTTGTAAAATCTGCTCCATAGAAGGAAGTGGGTAATGGTCCTTGAGAGATGCTCTATTCAAATCTCTGAAATCAACACACAATCTGATCTCTCCACTCTTCTTTCTGACTGGAACTAAGTTGGAAACCCAACTAGAATGCTTGATTGGGAATATGATTCTTGACTCAATCAACTTGTTCAATTCCTTCCTCATGAGAGGTTCCATGTGTGGATTGACTAGCCTTTGTTTCTATCTGATGGGATTAGTATTTGGATCCAACTCAATGGTTTGCTAAGCTAACTTGGGATTGAAACCTTTCAAATATTCATAGCTCTAAGAAAACACATCAGGGAACTCTTGACACAGCTATATGAACTCATACCTTTCTTGTTCAGTTGTCATCTTTCCAATTTGCAATGGTTTGTTCTCTTCCACCAAGATGGATACTGAATCTTCTCTCTTAACTTGAATGTTTTCTTTCTCTTTCCTAAACTGATAATTGGGATTGAAAATGGACTCTAAAGTGATAAGTACCTTGGGTAGCTTGTTAGTTCTTAGTTGTACCACTTGGTCACCATACTGCTGTTCCAATTTTTCCTGATTTTTAGTTGAGAACTCAGCTTCTTCTTGTAAGAAATGGATGATTTGCTGGTCATTCTCAAACACTTTCCAACTTACATTGTTATCCAGCATTGAAGGCCTCACAATCACATGGATGTTTGGCTATACCTTGTCCTTTTGAATGCTTTCCACAATATCAAAGGCTGCCCAAACTGCTGCAAGCCTGTCAGCAGCTTGGTTTTCTTTTTTAGGAATGGATTTTATGCTAAAGCCCTCAAAATCTTCAATGAGGTCCCACACCCTGTTCTTGTAGCACTTGAGTAGATTATTCTTGATAGCATACTACCCCTTAACTTGGTTTACAATCAATTCACTGTCACCAAAGACTTGCAAGTTCTTTATTCCTCTCTTTATTGCCCAATGCATCCCTTGCACCAAGGCTTCATATTCAGAAGTGTTATTGGAGCATGCAAACTGAAATCTAAAAGCTGAATAGTACTTTACTCCTTGAGGTGAAATAAGCATAGCTCCACCTCCTGCACCTTGTCTACTCCTTGATCCATCAAAAAATAGCTGCCATACCTCATTGTCATCCTTGTGGTTTGGCTTGGTGATGCTAGGAATGGGCTGATATTTTTGATGTATGTAATAGACCCCTAGCTCAGATTCTTCTACTTCTTGATAAGGATCAAAAGCATGCACCTTGTTTGCCCATTCACCAAGAGTTAGATCTAGGATGCTTCCAACCTTGGTGTCAGCTTCATCAGTGCTTGGGTGATTTTATTGATCAAATGTCAAACAGTTGGCATTGATTTGACTTGAAGTGTAGGGCTCAATGTGGAAGTTTGCAATAGGTTCAGACCTGATTGTAGCTTTGGTTCCATACCTCATTCTGAACAGCATGTGTGACCAATCAGCAAACAAATATTCTCCAATCTTGGCTGTGAAATCTCTTGATAAACATAGGGCAAAGAGTGCTGGAAGGTCTATAACTGATAAATCTTGTAAAACAACAACATTTGGACATGCATGCAAGGTAAGACTCAAGTTTCTAATCACGCCAACTGTTGTTACTACTGTCCCATCCAACTGCACTACTCCTTTGGATATGGTTTCATATTGAAGTCCTAGCTGATCAGCTATTTGCTTGGGCATCACTAAGCTACTTTCCCCAGAATCAATCATGCAATTATGCACCAATTGGTTTCTAATGAGACATAAAAAGGAGGGGGCTTCAAAATTTTACCTTGCTGTCCTCCATGATTCCCTTCAGGATGGGAAGCATTTGTGAGCACCTTCTCTTGCATTTGGACTTGCTGATTTGAAATTGGCCAGTCCTTCATGGTAGCTTGTAGCAAATCTCTTTGGCCTGGGATAGATAGGGATTCCCACATTGATATATTTACATTTTTCTTCTTCATCTGATCAATGATACTAAATGGTGATGAAGGATCTCTTTGCTGTCCCTTGGTTTGCATATTCATCCCTTGCATGTGGGCAGCAACAACTGGTATTTGAGTTGGTCTAGGAGCTGTTCTTGGCTGCCCTTGTGCATTTACAACTGGATTTTGTTTTCCAACCATTTGTGGAGCCATAAAAGGTTGTGGATTGGTTGGAACTAATGACTGTTCTTCACCCAAATTCCTTCTTTTTGACCTTGTGTTGGCTGCAACACCTTGAGAGACTGTTTGATTTATGCCACAAAAATCCTCTGCCTGCCAGTTCACAAGTGTGGTGTCATTTGGAGCTGATTGCTACTAGAATGTTTCTTGTTGTTGGTTGTTTCCTTGACTGTCCTCACCCTCCACACCAGTAGTTTTCACCATTAATGCTTGATTCAAGGCATCGTTGAAGCACATAGATTGGTTTTGAGGTTCATTGCATGGAAAATACCAATCATACTCCTGAACAACGTTGTTTTGTGTTGGCACCAATGCCTTAGAGGCAGATATAGCATTTGGATTATAGGGCTAAAATGGTCTATTGGCAGGAGGCCTTGCTTGATTTAGATTTGCAGCTGGATTGGGTGGTCTATGAGGTTGATATGGCTTCCTATTAGGCTGAGATTGAGGCTGGAAGGAAGGTCTAAAACTTTGGGCTTGTTACCTCTTGAGAGTAACCAGCTCATTACCTAAATTTTTTAATTGCTTCATGACTTCTTGAAGCTCATTTGGGGCACTTGGAGATGAAGTAGAAGCTTCATTTGAACTCTGATTTCTAGGAGTGGGAGAAGGAGCCAAATTAGGTGCTTGATTAGTGTTTGGGCTCTCTAAACTTGGAAACAATGGCATGGGAGGTCTAGGGGCTAGTTTGCCAGCTTGGATCAAACAATTTTCAGCCCTAATGGAAATGATATAAGCCATAGGGATAGTTATGCCTCCCATGGACTGAATCAACATAGAAATATCATAATTTATAGCTTTGAGATAGTAAAGAAAAGCACCTTCTGTTGTTGGCCTGAATGCCACTGGAATTCTCTCCCAATTCCTTTGAAATCTAAAATTAAAATCAGTCAGCTACTCATTGGGATTTCTTTTGATAGTTGTCAACTGCTCCAAAAGGGACAAGTTGTCTCCCTTTTCCCCAAACTGCTCATGGAGGGCTATACATAGCTGATTCCAATTTTGAATAGAACTTGAGGCAAGAATCCTGAACCATTGCAAAGCTTTACCTTTGAATGAAGATGCCAACAGTTTGACAGCAACTTGCATCTCATTGATCTCATGGATTGCACAAATGTTAGCAATATCCTTAACATGATCACCAGGTGAGGTCTGATTTTCTCCAGTGAAGTATGGAATGTTCTTCAATGCTGCAACTGGGATTGGATTTTTTGCATTGAGAGCAAGTGGGCTGCTGCCAGTGAAATTGACATAGGGGTTGTTTTGTGCCATTCTAAATGGTCTTAGAACCCTTGTTGACTGAATGAAAGGCCTACCAGGTGGAGGAGTTGAGAGATTTCTGTTTGGTGGAGATGGAGACCTTTGGATTCTCTTCCCACTTTGCCTTATTCTTGGAGATAACTGCAGATATTCAAACAACACCTCTTCCTCTCCAGCTCTTGACCTTGTGTTGATTCTTCTCATGAGTTTTCAGGTCTGCACTGCCAAAACCAGCTGATTCTTCCCCTTGGAGTCACCAGATGTGTAATTTATAGCTCTTTTAAGCAAGAAAATTACAGCAGATGCACATCAACTTTGCTGCAATGAAAATGAGACCTCTAAGCTCCCACTGGGCATGCCAAAACTATTGTTGCAAATTAGCAGCACCCCTGGATGCAAATCAGGTTTCTAAGTTGATGTTTCAGGCATCCAGTGTGATTGCACAACATTGAAACCTCTCTCCAAGTGTGGGACTTGTAAAATGAGAGAGGAATCTCTAGATTAGAGGCTGGTTCCTCAAACTCCTCTGATCAGATCTATTATTTTCACAATTGCAGAGGTTTGAATCCTAATCCTACTCTAAATTCCAAGGAGACAGAGATAGAAAGTGCAAAAATTAAAACTAAACTAATAGGTGATACACCAAAGGAGGAGTGGTGAACACTTCTTGTTCATGCAAATTGACACAATTTCATAAAATGCAACATGAAACATCATACATAGGCTGATAAGATGTAATTAAGGTCTGAAATGAAGCAAGACAATACAAACAAAGGACTGAAAATTGATCACAGAGTCTGCATTGTCATTTTCACTGTCAAAATCCTTGCATTTGCAACACCAAAGAGGCAGAAAAACCTGTTACAATCCCTGGAAGGTCTGAGACTTGCCAAAATCACTTGTTGAAAGTGAAAACAGAATCTTCCTATGTGAAAAAAGTGTTCCCCCCTTTGAAAAATGAGCCAAATCTAGATTTTACAGTGCATGGGTCGAGCCTAGGAGAGAGAAAACATGAAAAAACGTGGGAGCCATTCCCCATTGACCAAAATGCATTAAAAACAGCATGGAGGTCCTTACAAACCCATGCCCTGACATTTTTTACCATGTTGGAGAAGAATACAACCCATTTTGCATTAAAATTGGTATTTGAAATGTCAGTTCTATCCATGGGTGCGTACCAGAAGAATTTTTTGATTTTCTCCCTCCAAACTGAACCAAAATTCAAAATTGACCATGGAATCTTGTAGAGAATTTCACCAGCTTTCCATTTATATAAATAATGCAAAAATCCAATCTCTGGATCGAAAGTTATGGCGATTTGAAGTTTTAGGGAAAAAATAGGCCAAAATCAGATCGCGGGCAAAAGTTTGAATTTTTACCCGTTTTCTTTGAAATTTTTTTCAAATTTTCCCTGCACTCTCGCACACTCCAGGTGCAAGTGGCAGCTTCCTATTGGTCGTGCGGGCTCCTTGCAAGGGAAAATTTCCCACAAAAACTTTTCCAAGCCATAACTTGAAAAATACGTGGAGTTAGGAGGAAATCTTTACCTTTCTAGAAAGCTGAGAGAGAGCTCTATCCAATGGTGTCATTTCCAGAAAGGTATTTGAGTGCCTAAAAAGTAAAAATTTATGACTGAGGCACAATAGAAGGAAAGAATGAAAGGAAGTTAGCCACAAAATGAGCAGGGGGCACATTTAGATAACAATAACCTTAATTAATGACTTTTAAAATACCAATTAACCTATTTCTCCTGTACATGAAGTTTCAGGACCAAAATCACGTGATAAATCCCTATTTTTCATGATATTCTTGTTCATATTAGTTCTCTTTAGGACCCTACAAACAAGGATGAAAAAAATTTTGTTTTCTAACCAATCTTGACTTATTATTGGTATCAAACCTCTAGAATCCTCATTTACACCCTATGTAGATGATATTTTCCAATTTTCAACTTTCAATTCCTCCATTTTGTCCCTCAAATACAAGATTTTCTCTAAACCACTTCATGATGGTCTTCTCAAAGAGGTGCTAATAGACACTAATTAACGTGTGCTAACAATATCCACATTCATTTATTTGCAATCCATAAAAGCCTGGTCCAATATGTTTTTCAATGATGTCCTTTAGTAGCCATGTAGAACTCATATTGTCAATGTTGAAGCTCAATAAATAGGACAAAAATCTACTTACCTGTAAAAATGGTAAATGTACTTATTCACTAAAACTCAATGTTTACATAGGATATTTGTCATCCTATGTTTCCACTTCCCACTTTTCCATAGGTGTCTTATGTTCAAATTTTGTTGGAACCAGAATGGACATCTCAAAAATAGGAACACAAAAAAATACCCTTACAGTGAAAAGAAAATACATGGATCTATATATGAGCTCTACTATGTTCCCTTGAGAGTTTTCCAAAGAAAAGGATTCTTAGCTTTCTCAAACATACTGATATTGTTTCTTTTCTTGGAGATAGACTAATGATGATAGCTCCAAATAACTGTCCTCAAATGAGTGGAGGAATTTTCACACTTATTATCATTATCCCTAGGATATACTTTCATACAGTCAGTGTCTATTTGCATACCTCTATGGTTACGATTGATTCCGCATTATTCTACTATCTTCCTGTTGTCATTGTGCTCAATGAACATCTTCAGGATCTACACATAGGTTCATATTCAAATATTATTTTGTCCTTGAAGTCTATTTAGGGAATCCATCGGTTACTGTCAAAGTGTTGTAAAACAAGAATTCTTTACTTTGACATCATTGATCAACATTGTCATTTGAATGGAAGTGGGTGTGCACACACCAAGAACATCTTTCCAAATGATCAAACCCTAAGGTGATTTCGAGCATTCTCTCATCCTTGTGTCAAGAGGAATGACTTCAACTTGAGCCAAACCATCTTCCATACCTATGCCTTCAAGATGATCTCCTTCAAGTTTGGTGGAATCCAACTTTCTTCGATTGAGGACCTTCTTTGATACCAATTATTAGCGACATGAACACATGGACTGATGAGGGGGGTAGAATCAGTCCTTCAAAAAATTTACTTCATTTAACTTAGTTTGTGTAAATCATATCGGTGACCATCTCATTTAATCACCTACGATGGGGCCACATCAAGTTTTAGTGTCAACCATTTAATAACCATAATTAATATCAAGATGTAAGAGATAACACAAGAACACCAATTTTAAGTGTAAATTTCACTCATTGAATAGGGAATGAGATAAAAAAGAACTATTTATCCAGTTTCAAATTTAGTGCATTAAACCAGATATTCATAAGGATTTGAACAATATGAATTATGAAGTTGGTAGTATGCATGCCAAGTACCTAAAAGGATAACCAACCCATTCATGTTTTTTGAGGCTACCAACCCCAAAGGACATCCAACTGATGACCTTGAGGCTGAAGCAACAACTCCAAAACTACATCTATAGACCCCCTAGTTTGTCAAATACCAACTAACCACATTTGGATGAGTATCAATCTAAATGTATTGTTGTATGTCACAATGAATGGCAGGTCACTAATAGCTTAAAACTTAATACCTACAATGCGCTACAAGAATATGAAATTGCCTCTTTCACTCACTCGGTAGTATTGTTCGACCATCCTCACGTGATTGAGATATCTTCGCAAATAGTTTCATCGATGTCAACAAAACATTTATAACCTTCATATATTGACTTTAACATCATTTAATATTATTTCATGGCAAATTTTTTGAACCTTGGTTCCACTTCCTAATCTAGGATTGCATTATCTCCATCCATGTAACCCCTTAGTTCAAAAATCTTCCTAATTATTACTCTTTCATATCGACTTCTTCAATAGTTACCCTTCGATACATCATATTTTTCTCATGTGATTGCTAGTTGATAAAATTCATGTCAACATTCAAGTTGTAAAAAATGGAGCCATATAGGTCAGTATGTTCCAAAAGGGTACACAAGCTCAAAACTTACTCAATAATCCCATGTAAAATAGAAAAAGACCTTACAAATCAAACCATGGTTATTTAATACATGTATTATTTGCTAATTAATGTAAAATATGAAAATTTTAATCCATAGTAAAATTAATATTTAGAATAAAATTAATAACTAATATAAGAAGGCTCATATCCTTCTGAAAAAAGCTACTGCAGGATTTCTTCATAATAAAGACTTCTAGATTCACACCATAATGACCTCAACTATGGCATGTAGCCCAATAATCCAGTCTTGAATGATGAAGCAGTCTAGGGGATATTCCCATCTCATTTCTCTTGTATGTATTGATTTCATGTGAAACATCCATCCAGAGAGTGTGTGTGTGTGTGTGTTCCTCTGTGTGAAAGTAAGCTTCCTGAGAGATGTGTGTGAGAATCTGTGTGAAACTCAACTGTGTGTGTGAATCCTTGTTGACAAAAGACCTCCCATTTGCAATATTTATTCATGCCCATATAATTCTATGGCGAATCTTTATGGGCATTATTCTATCTCCACTGTGATGATTAAATAATGCTAAAAAATAAAATATAATATCAAATACCTCCATCATCTAAATATTTTTGTTCTCATAATAACATCCAAACCCTACTTCTTCACAATTTATGAGCTTGATCTGATCCTCCTATAATAATTAAAGAAACAAATTATATACCCATTTAAATAAGATCATAAGTTTCTATCACTTCTATAACTATGCATAAGCATTATGTTTTGCATTTCCTTCCAAAATGGTGATTCAACTTCTTAGCAAATCTCACATAGAAGGAGGGGTTTGACACCTTTAGCGCTTTGGGTGAGCTCCCAACCAATGCTTGGTGATTGCCAACTGTTCCAACCTGAAATTAAAGTTCTAGGGAAAAGTGATACATTAAAACCTTATACATGTTTTAAAAATGACTTGGAGATGAATCTATCCCCTACTTTCCTCTAAAACTATTTCATATGAATTTCCCTTTTTTCTGCCTTCCTACATGACAAGAATACTAGAATAATTGACTCATCTCTCAGATTCCCTAGCTACAGTCTTTGTAACGATGGAAGCCTTGGAAAACAAGATGAATTCACATGTTGTGTTGACCTCGCCCTAAAGTGGACTTCATCTATATGAATGGTACTCATTGATATGTTTCAGCCCGAAATTTCCAAAATGAACCAAAAAAAGGCAGGGGCCCCATATATTCTATGGGTCAAACATTGAAGACTAGGTTTGCTTGATAGAGAAGAGGAAGGAATTGACATTCCATCATGCAAGGGCCCAGGAAATCTGGACAAAAGTGTTGCTTGCATCTTTGGAATGTCTATCGAATTTGTTTTCAATACGATTATGAAGAAATTCTTGTAATGGGAGAGGTCTATCCCCTATCACGAAATGCTCATGATAAAAAATGGGACAAAGATATTGTCATAAACCATGAAATGATGTAAATTTTATCTATAAATAACCTTACATGTACCTATCACTACCTTGTGTTTTAGAGATTAAATCCTCTAAATTGTCACCTAGGATAGACATATTTCGTTATCCTTCTATTTTCTAATATTGCCTTTTACAAGGACATAAGTTTGTTAAAAGTATTATGATATCTTCCGGTGTATATGACCACCCTAATAAAAGGCATTCTCCTTTTTTTTAAATAATATTAAAAATTATGAGTGATGGCCCAATCCCTTTAGGTAGAAAGCTTAGGACCTAAAAAATGAATTCAATGAGAAATAAATCCACCAAGCAAAGATAATACCAAGAATAACAAACATGTCCCCATTCATATGAGTTTCATGATTTTATTTTTTTCCCTTGAGTAAGATAGAAGTGATATTAATTACATTAACATACTCTCCTTAATTATGCAAAGTGTAATTTCTTTTTCAAGTCCTATTGGAATCATATATGCTCTTCGATGCTTCAAAAATTATAATGTACATTTTTAAAATGCAAGTTTAGCATTATCAGCATAACCACATGATTGTTGTTAATACAATCAACATAGGGAAGTTGTTTACTCTCAGCTAACTATACTACATTATAGTCACCTATGAAGGATTCAACTTGTATGGTCCTAGTAACATTATTCAGTCTCGGCAATGGACCATTTAGTTTAGAAGACAAATATGGGGCTAGCTGGATAATCTCACACCACCATTGGCATGTGGGAATGTCATTTAAGATGTTACATAATGATAGGAAAGGAAACCCCTTATGCCAACCCAGGTGTGATGACATGGAGACTAGGCTATTTTTATGGATAGATTGTTATAATTTGGACATAATAATGTGGTGACACTAATGGTATTGTTATTCCCTTCATTTAATCAACTCTTAAAGTTGATGTCATATTCAAACCAAGGGTGTGTCTGAAGCTATATGCAACTAAGAAGAATCTTATGATCTAGTAATGTATTGTAGGTATTTATTATTTTTTATATATTTTCTGGGGGTTTTTGCAGTGTCTTTAGGATTTCATGGCCAAAGCATTATTAAAGATAAAATTTAAAAAAATTTCTAAGATAAACACTCATTTTTGAAATAAATAAATCTTTCAGAATTAAATGTGATGCTGGAAATAAACACACTCTTGCAGAATGAAAAAACTTGCTGAAAATAAACATTCTTTGTAGAATGAGACAAATTGCTGGAAATAAACACACATTGCAGAAGTAAACACAGTTTCTTGGAAATAAATACATGTTTTAAAATGTTGTTGAAAATTCTTGTAAGGAAATAAGAATCTAATCTATAACACCTACATGGACAAGTACATAACAAATTTAACTGAAGAATTTTATTAAAATTTAAAGAATGAATACTTCCACACTTTATTTCCACGAATTTCTTATAAATATAAATACCAATAAAACAAATAATCCTACTTCTTGTAGGAGTGGGCCCTTGCTCCACTTTGAATCAGGAGTTGACAAAGTATGATTCTCTCAAAATGAAATGGCTATCTTATTACTAAAATGTTTTGTCTTAAAAAACTTCAGTGTATATCTATCTAATCTATTTACATGACCTTATATATATTTCATCATCCACATATGCATTTACAATCATACGTGCTCAATATTTTTCCATCCATCTATAGGTTCTAGTGAAACAAAATAGTGCTAAAAGTAGATGGTGAATTTAGAAACCTTCCTGGACATACAGCTTTCTGATCCTACATAAGTATTTCTGGAGTATGAAGAATCAACAATTTGTTGATCTGCTCCTCATTGGAAGGCCCATTAATTTCTTTATCACCGATTGTTGTCCAAATAAATAGATTCCCATTGATTCTGAAACTTTGGAGAAGTTTTGGAACCAAAGGGAACTATTTGGGAACTAACTACGAAAGTTTTGTAGCTAAGCGTAGGAGTTTTGGAACTAAGTGCAAGAGTTTCAGAACTAATTCTGAAGGTTCCAAAACTAATCAATAGAGTTCCTTTACTAAGTGATGGATTTCTAGAACTAAACCTGGAGATTCCACAGCTAAGCTATATTGGAGCCAATGTTCCCAAAAAGGTGTTGGTTGCTTCATACTTTGATTATCTAATCGAATGTGACCTATTTTATTACAAAAATTGAATTTCCACACACTTTGTTAGGAATTACATATTTTTAAGACGTTATAACTAAATAAAACAAAAGATGGAAAATTACATCCTAACTTATACTAGATCAAACAAAAGTAGAAAAATGTAGTCAAACTTGATAAAAAGGAGAGTAAAATAATATCATTTCTTACAGATTAATGAGGCATATTTTGGCCTTATCACACACATCGGGATGAATATTTGCATGACACACAACTGATATTTTGGGAACGAGCAACTGATAAGTTCCATGCATGATTTTGAGATAATAATAGGATTACTTCTTCCAGTTCAATATAGGACATCTATTATTAGCGCACTTGCATGTGTGCATGTTATTATAAGGTGCATGGCTATTATCAACATGTGACCTATTTTGGGAAGTGTGTGAGTGGTGAAGGGTAAGTCCCCACCCCTATAAATAAGTAGTGAACTTTGTAGTTTAGAGAGACGAAATGATTGTAGAGTTATGATGTTGAATTTGATGCACACATAACTTATGGTGATACTTTATAATGTAAGAAGCTTTTATGATTTACAATGTTTAGTGTAATGGAGTATATATGGATGAATAATAGGTGTTAAACATGATTATAACTGGTTCTTTGTATGGTTAATCTTATTATAGTTATTGTTAATTCATGATTCTCTAAGATCTAGATCTGGACTATGCACTGTGGAATGTTATGTTTATTTATGGATCTGAATATATGTAAATCTTATCACACTAACATCCTACATAAGTACATCTAAAGATGGGTATTATACCTTTTCACACTTTAGGTGAGTTCTTAGCTTAGTCTGGGTCATGTGCCAACATGCTTGGGTTTTATACAAAGGATTTTAGGCTGCATCATTGGTATCATTTTCAGGACCTATTTTTTAGCTGTTTTCAGGATGTTTCAAAATGAAGACATATTGGTTGACCTTAGAAAGTGTTGAGGAGTGGATAAATGATCTAAAAGTAGAGTATGCTCTGAGGTTTAGCACTGGAACTGAGTTTGACACACGTGTGTGGGTGGAACAAGAATTTATATCACTTCTTGTATGAGAGCTTCTTTTCTATCTTTTTGGTAGAGATGTACGAGTGGCTGGTTTCTTATGCATCTACAAAGAATTAGAGGTATCAGATACTTGTCTGGACACGTAGGAAGAATTTTAGGCCCTTTATGATGCTCATCTGATTTGGACGTGTTCTGTGGACACTTGGTTTCATGGTGTTTTAAATAGTTATATTTTGGAGTACTCAATTTCCACTTATTCTTTCCCAGAGGTAGCTAAGTTCCAATTTTTATGTTATCCTAGGGGAATGTATTGGAAACACATTCTATTGGTTATAAAAATATTGAAGGTAACCCTAAACTTGGAAGAAAAACTGACGGCTAGCTAAACCCCACCATGCGCGGGGGAAGGAGTAGGTTTGGTGAAGGATGGAAGACTTAGTGGTAGAGAGGAAGAGAGAAGAAAGGTGGCTTAAGTATAATGAGGCATATGAGAGGGAGATAGAGAAGCAACGTGATATTGTAGAGTGGATGGCATTGAGGAGAGAGATGGCTCATGAAGGATTTGGAGCTCATGCAAAAGGCATGGAGTCAGAGCATCTGGAACTCCCCCATTTGGGAAATCATAATAGGGAACCCTCCTTAGCCTCAAATGGGAGTATGCCAATAGATATGACCTGGGCCACGGGTGCACATCTGAATATACCTAGAAACCTAGCCCTTGCACTTAGTTTTCTAGTATCTAGTACAAGTAGTAGTCACCAAGCTAGTTTGGGCAGTAGAAGAGTAGGACTAAGTCAGATAGCAAGTACATCTATGGCTGGGAAAATGTCTTCTTTTTTGTTTGGAGGTACCTTCTCAGGTGCATCGTTAGCACATAACTCAAGTGCACAAAATTTTGGACTCACTTTTGGGATTCATACCACTTCGTAGACCGTAGCAGTTCAGTTTAGTACCAGTGTTGGGACAAAGGGAAGTACATACAATGGTACACTTCTAGATATACAGGTGGAGGATCAGGAGGTATAGGTGGCTCTAGTTCTGGTGGATCTGGTGGTTCTAGAGGTAGAGGTAACAAAGGAGGTTCTAGATCAGGTGGGTAGGGTCCGCACCAACCCTAGAATATTTACATGGAGATGTTTCTTTATCTTCCAAAGTATAGGGGCATAGAAGATGCTACTGAACACATGCACATGTGTGAGATATTGTGGCATGTAAAAGGAGTCACGGATTCTGAGTGTAAGGAAAGTCAAATTTTAACTACATTACAAGGAAATGCACATAGTTGATAAGGGAAGTTTGACCTTGATCAGACTTGTGTAGATTATGCAACATTAAAGGATTCTTTCCTTAAGGAGTTTTATATCCTTGATTTTGAGTAGAAGAGTATAAGCACACTTGAGGATATTAAGCAAGGAACTACTAAGAGCATTCAGGAATATGATGTATGATTCAAAACAATGTTGTCTAAAATTTCTCATGATATTCATGTAAGCCAACATGTACAATGGTTCATTGGAGGCTTGATTACACCTTTTAGGAGGTTGTTGTCACATAAAACATATATGGATCCATGAGAAGTACTTGAAGTAGCATTGTGTGATGAGGCATTCAAAAGTATAGATGTTGGAGTGAGCCCATTCTTGGAAGCATAGATTATAGCTATGAAAAAGAATTTAGAGAAACTATCGGCCAATTCAACACATGAAACACATACTAGGATTTGGTGTATAGATTATGAAGTGGAAGGGAACACTAAGGATAGTTTTCCTCACAGATAAGTATGTTCATTGTTGCTAGACTATGAGATATGCCATTTGGACCATGATGTCAACTACTACCCATTATTACAACATGTGATAAGAAATAATGTATCTTGTTATTGTAAAATTTTCTGGTCCACAACTCACAATACAAAAGACTGCAGGTTGATTGGTTAGATCCATGATGCTATAGATATTGGTGTATGACAGACATGAGTATCATATAACTCTAAAAGTAAAAGTGAGCACCATGATCATGATCACAATCAAGTGCACTATGATCAGAATGAAGGGAAATTTAAAGGAGTTCATGAAAGAGGTCAAGGATATCATGATGGATTCGAGGGCTGAGGTTGTGGTGGTGGACGAGGTGAGTTCCCTCATGGAACATGTTTTATATGCAGATCTCCTGACCACTTCAAGAGTAAAAATATTACCTTTTATTTTTTTTAGGAAGAATCACAACTACGAGGAATGCTCAGACTTGTATGAGCATCTTAGCAAGAAACATAAATAGGAGAACAAGGGCATGGGGATGGTTAGAATACAATACGTTATTGAAAATTAGTGTATGATAAAGTTGGCACTGGAACCTGAGGTATTACCTATGAAGATAACTACATGCGTTGAAGTTGTGCATGCTAGAGAAGCATTACATCAGAAGCCTACCATCACTAAGGATGAGGTTTTGCATGCAAGGTACCCAGATCCTGCACATTAGAAGGAGGTTTATCATGAAACCATGGAGGTACTTAGAAACATTCAGGGTGAAATACAATGTTTAAAGGAACAATCATGGAAGTTAGAACAAAAGAAGGCAGTAGAGATGGTCCAATTAGATATTTATGACTTGAAAGAGGTATGCAAAATGTTGCGCCAGGAGAATATCATTCCATTACTAGATAATTGGCTAAAGGGAAACACTCTACGTGTAGGTAATGAGATGATAGCTAGATATAACATGCTAATCTTCCTCCTCATATCTTGGATTATGACAAGGAGATCACTCTTAATGTTGTTATGGATGGATGGATCTTAAGAAATATATTGATTGACACAGGAGCAAAAGTCAATGTCTTACTTTGGATGTGTGGGTATATATGGGAAGACCTCCATTACAACCATCCTCTAATTCATTATTTATTGGTAATCGAACTAAGGACACTCCCATCAATTTTTTAAAGGATGCATCCATTACGATACAAGGGTCCAAGTTCATTGAGGACTTTGAGGTTTTAGAACTTATAGAAGTGGATGAATTCCCAACTCTACCTGGGTGCCCTTGGTGTTATGAAAATAATGTTGATCTGCGGTTCAAAAAGGGGTATATAAGTTTTGAGAACAAGGAAGAAAGAGTTATTATCCCTTTAATAAATGGGAAATATGAACCTTATGTTGAACCTATGAGTGAGGAAGACCTGAATAAAATTTATGTGCATGTCATTTAGGATCCAGAAGTGCTTAATCCATCTAAGGATGAAATTCTCTAGTGAGAAGATGCATAGTCTATTATTGATACTACAAGTATTGTTTATGGTAATTGAGCACATGACACCTATGAGATGGTTGGGTGTGAATTAAGAAGCAAATTTTTGTGGAGAAGAAAACCTCATTGTATTAGGAGGATAGGTAACTACTTTATACCTCAATACACTGGAGAAGGAGACCCTATGGTATTTCTGTGTGCCATGGAGGAGAAGTGGAAAAATCAAGTTGAAAGAAGAAATATGTTAGTGTATAAATTACACAGGAAAACAATGCGCTGGTGGGTGGTTCACAAGGATAATTGTATAGAATGGAATGAAGTCATAATTTCTCTCACTACTCGTTTCTTCAGGAATAATGGACCTACTAAAATCTGTAGATATCATGGTAATCAAACTGTTTAACACCACATTTAGTAGTGTGAGAGACTTTGAATAGAGGGGAAGGAAGATTTACTACCTTCACTTTAGGTGCACAAACTTTATTCCATTTTACAAGGCTACACATGAACTTGGTATGTCTATGTGGAAATTCATAAGGAGATTGGAAATTGGCAGGACTTGGTTGTAGGAATGATCCATAATTTTGACTAATTCTCTACTAAGCCTCTGGTGGAAGAGGAATTAAGGGTTATAAAGTGCTTAACTATGGGATAAAATATAAAGGATGAAGAACTCATTCAGGAATTATTTGGTGAGGTAGACTTAAGAGAACATTTTGATGAAGTAGAAGAGATAGATGCCACTCTACTTAAGCGTGCTTATTGTGAGAAAGAAAAATAAAAGATGGTCTACATAGTGGATGAGGAAAAAGTAGAAAATCTAGATGTAGATCATTCAATAGGTACATGTGAGGTTTTAGATAGTGCGGATAAAAATGTGTGCTTATCATGAACCCATGAAGACCAAGAAAGTAAAAATTGGCATGGATGGTGAAACCAAGGAGGCAATAATTGGGGATTATTGGTGTGATTCTAAAGTGGAAAAAATAAAAGAGTTACTATGGTTTTTTTCAGGACTTATTTCCTAGGGGATACCATGAGTTAAAAGGAGTGCATGATTCATTAGGAGAGATGAAGATTAAGCTAAAGGAAGGTTCGTGCTTAGTTAGGAATAGACTGTATAAGATGATCCCTAACCTACACGTAAAATTTAAGGAAGAAATTGACAACATGTTGAAATATGGCATCATCAAGCCCCTAGAGGAATCATAGTGGGTTAGCCCAATGGTAACCAATATAAAGAAAGATGGTTAGATTAGGATTTGTGTAGATTACAGGGAACTGAATGCTACATGTGTGATTGATCCTTTTCCTAAACCTTTCACAAAGGAAATATTAGAAGGCATTGCAGGGCACGAGGTTTATTCTTTTACAGATAGATTTTCTGGGTATCATCAGCTTAGAATTACATAAGAGGATTAAGAGAAAAATAATTTCACAACTGAATGGGGATGTTTTGCATATACTGTGATTCCCTTTAGCTTAAATAATGCACCTATTGTATTTGTGCGCATAGTAGTTCAAGCATTCTAGGATTTTATTCACAACTTCTTGTAGGTTTATTTGGATGATTGAACAATGTATAGACTTTTTAAGGATCATTGTGAAAACTTACACTTAATTTTTGAAATATGTAGACAGTTAAACATCTCTTTAAACATCAAAAATTTCTTGTTTGATACACCTTTTGGAACTTTTTAGGGCACATCACCTACGAGGAAGGTTTGTTAGTGGATCCAGCTAAGGTTGTGGTTAATGTAGGCCTAGAGGAGCGTACTAGTTAGAGTGAGATGCGCATATTCTTGGGTCACACAGGGTATTATAGAAAATGTATCAAATAATATGCAAAGATTTTTGTGCCCCTGGAATAGTTACTGAAAGGAAACAAGATGTTCTATTGGGGAGAGCCGCAGTAATGCACATTTGAGGTATTAGAGAGGCTTACTATAGTACCTATTCTACATTTTCCCCCATGGAAAAAACCATTTCATGTACACATGGATGCCTCTGACACAACTATTGGTTCAGTGTTAGCTCAGCCTAGAGAGGGTATTATAGATCATCCTTTTTTTTTCTAGTAGAAATTTGAGTCATGCAGAACAAAATTATACTACTACAAAGTGTGAGGCCTTGTTGATGATCTATGTGTTGCATAAATTTAGACAATACTTGTGTTGTCTCTCCAAAATTGCTCTGCGTTTTCATAGCCAATTAAAAAAATTTGAGCTCATGCCCTTCGTTGGTGTTTAATCCAAGTTAGAGATTCAAGAAATTAGAAAAAGTCATGCCCTAGAGCTATTTAAACCTCTGTTTTGCTCAATTTTAGAAATCCTCCTTTTCCTAGTCTGTGTACATAATATCCTCTTTACAACCTCCATTTTTTATTGAAATTGTTCACTTGTTCTATGGCCTAGGTCATCAAATCATTGTTTTGCATCCATACCTCTAGTTCATGAAGGAAATTTGAAAATTGGACTCAAAATGAGGAAATTTTCTTCCTCTTCATTTTTTCCACAGTCGAGATGATGGACATCTTTTCCCCATCAAATTTTTACACCAATGAATGCAGGTACATGGTCTAGTCCTATTGGATTGAAAGGAATGATATTTTTGGTGAACTTAACACTTTTGGCACTTTTGACAAAAATGGTAAATTTGCCCCACGAATTTGATAAGGATATAAAGGTAAAAGTCAAAGTTGAAACCTACAAGGAAAAATTCAAAGGTGAAGCCTGTCATTGAAAATTCAAAGCAGATGAGCGGGCCATCAGGTCACTTTTGGAAATTTAATCAAATTCCCAAAAGTGAAGTAAAAGTTACAGAATGCTCTGTGGCTCCGCCAAAGGTCTCGGGCCCACCGTTGAAAAGGCAAATCGAAGCAGTGGGCTGATGGAGGAATTTGAGTTTTTGAGCCTTTTTCTAAAAAAGGTTAAATTTTTTAGAAAAGAGCCATGATCCCATCTCCAAGTAGAACCTGCCATGTGTCCTAGTCAAATCAGAGCAGTGGGCCGATGGAGGAAATTGAGTTTTTGAGCCTTTTTCCAAAAATGGTTAAAATGTTGAGAAAAGGGCCGCAATCCCATTTCCAATAAGAACGTGCCACATGTCTAAGTTGAAAATTCAAAGCAGGGCTATGGGTCAATTTGTTCCAAATTTCCAAATCTCATGAAAAATTACAAAATGTGAAAGGCTTCCCCCGTAACCACTCTAATCCTTTCCTGCCATGTGAACTGCCAAATTTTAGAGTTAGAGGAGCAAATCAAATGGTCTATATTTAAACTGGAAAATCATATGTAACAATTACTTTGCAAGATCTAGTTTTAACCCACCATGAGTGTTTTCTTCAAAACAAAGGAATTTTAAAATGCGTTGAGGATTTGTGAATTTGTAATGGTTTCTTATGAAGAATATAATGGCTTCTTGACGTCATTCCAAGGGTTGGTGATTGATTTCAAAAAATACTAGAGTGCTCTGTACCTAGAAAATATAGAAAATGCCACACCGCTTCTATTTTCTCTTCTTCCTCAAATTTCTTTCATTCTCAATCTATGTACAAAATCTGCTCAAGCTTCAATAATAAAAGAAGAAATTTTTGCCTTTTTGATTGAGGGATTGATTAGTACTTTACGACCAATTAATTTCCTTCGGTCTTGTAGCTTCTCTTGCAGGTTTATTTTTCTTATAACTATAAATGCATGTAAATGAAATTTTTAATTAATCTGTGTAGGAATCTAATATTCTACTTGCAACATTAGTTTCTCCTACCTCCATTCTCACTCCCTTTCCCCTTCTCAGAAAAAGTTCTTCTCTAGTGATAAATTGCTAGCTTTGACATAGGGTCAGTGGAGTGCCCCTGTTGGATCTTTGGTCAAAAGGCCGTCATTGAAATCCACTTTTTCATGCATGCACATACGTAAGATGCACCGTTCAAGTAGAGGGACTTAGATTCCAATAGCATTGGCTTGAAACCCACCAATTTTTCCACAAGACAAATTTTCTTGCCAACACTTTTTGGTGCCCATCGTGGGGCAAATTTTGTAGCATCTTCACCTAAAAATGACCTCAGGGTCATAAAATACAAAAAAAATATTCTAGAGGAAAAATTTCCTGAGATTGAATAATCACACAAAATACATGGATGTAAATCATGGCTATTCTAGGAAATACTCCTATTAAGAGAATTGATTTACTCTTTCACATCCAAGAAGAGATTAATTCTAATCTGAGATAATCTTTTTGGCATAATAGGAAAAGTGTCAATCATTACTTCATTGCCATAAGTATTCTGGACCTGGAAGAGGAACGTGCTGTTGACTTGCAAAGGCATAGAAAAATTCCAGTACCCTAGAGAAGAGAATAAACTTCCAAGCTGGCTGATAGAAGATACACCCAAAAAATGAGACAAGGAGGACAAGTTGATCCCACATTTGAAGAGCTTGAAAGAGAGGCAAGAGCTGAAGAGGAGATAAGGGCTCAACTTGAAGAAATAGAAAGACTCCAAATTGAAGTTGAAGAAAGAGCAATAACAGAAGTAGCCTCAAAAATAATGGAGGCTAGAAACAAGAAAAGAATGGGTGATAATGAGTGTGAAGTACACATGCCTAACGTACCATGGAGAAGAAACACTAGTCCACTTGCTCTTCCACAACCACTTCATGAGCTCCCAAGAGGCTCAAGAAAGAACTTCCCAAAATTCAAAGGGGATGGTTATCAGATCTTAGAAGAACATATAGTAGCATTCATCACTACTTGTGGAGTGTTGGGAGTTGAAGATGAAGATGTTTCAGCTAGGCTCTATTAGGAAATAAGAGATAAAATATGTAGAATAATCCCTCACAGAATCACAACAGTAGAAAACTAATATGCAGAAATTATTACAGATCTCAAATAAAATTACAGAATAAAATAACACAACACAAAGAGACAGTATTTAACGTGGTTCACCCAATTTGGGCTACATCCACTAAGAATCACTTACTTAGATTTTATTACAAGCCACCACTCTCTCAATATAATTCCCAGATCCGTTTGGAGCTATGCTCAACAAACTCTACAAAATTCACAGCCAAATTCAAAACACATCTGCAATACATTTCCTTGTACCTCTATCATATGCATAAGACCATATAAATAGACATCTGCTTAAGAAGTTTTACAAAACAATGGCTATCAAAACCATGGGAAAAACCCATCCCATTAACCTATGGGTCAAAAAACTCACCCATATGAGAAGAGCACGTTTCCTGATATGTCAGGTGCATTTTTCGAGGCCAAAAAAAATTTACGCCTAAATTTTTTTTTTCGGGGGCTACGCCCCCGAACCCCGGTGAGGATACATGAAAAGTGTACAGTACTCTTAGTGTGCAATCTTCAACACTTTCACATATGAAAACAGGCTCCACAACCTAACAGGCTCTTTGTGGAGTCACTCCAAGAAAAAGCTGTTGAATGGTTCTACATGTTGCCCCCAAGATCTGTCACATGCTGGGAAGATATAAGAAGTGCATTTGAACATAGGTTCAATAGCACAAAATATTGTTAGGATCTGTTGGTCCAATTGGTTCAGATGAAGAAGGAGACCTCCAAATCAATGAGGGATTTTGTAGCAAGGTATGATAGGTTGACAAGAAGGATTCCAAAAGATGTGGTAACCTCTGAAAACAACTTGAAAAGGTTATTCATCAGTGATTTTCCATCAGAAGTTGGTTTCTTCCTCAGAAGAGCCCAACCAAGAACATTGAGGGAAGCTAAATATTTTTCAATTAAGACTGATGATGATCTAATTCTTTCTAGAAAAGTGAAAGGACCAAATGGGAAGAAAATTTTTCAGAGTTCAAATTCAGTCATCACCGATCCAATGTTCCAAAAAATGGCAAATGACCTAGTTGCTTTGAAGAAACAATTGTCACAAATCATAATGAGGAATTCTCCAAGGAGACCAAATCTTCCTGATAGACCAATAATTTCTCCACCCCCTCGTAGGCTTTCTCTTGAAGCACCACCAATCAATGTCATCTGTGACACTAGGGAATCAGAAGAAGGAGTAGACATTGAGGAAATTGAAGAAGAAAGCATGGATGACTATGAAAACTATCTTGAAATTAAAGATGTTGGCATGCACAATGGCCTGATTGAATACATTACTGATGAGGAGGAAAGTGATGAAAAATATCCAAGTTTTTCAAGTGGTTTTTTCACTTGTGCATAATCTAAGAATGGTGTTTCAGCCTCAATAGTTGCATCTCATTGTAGAAAGAACAAAGAAGATAACTCTCTAAAGCCTCCACTAAACAAGATCATCAGTAGGGGATCACCACTACCACCTTCCATGGAATCATCCAAAGAGAAATAAGATTCACCAATTTTCAAGGATCACACTATTGTGCCAAGTAAGTTATCTAATTCGTCTCCGAACTCAAAATTTGTTAAGAGAAATTCTCTTCTAAATATTAGTTCTATAAGAACATCTAAATTTCAATCAAAGGCTACACTCTCACCTCCTTCTAATCCAATTTCTACATTTGAAACATAGAACTCAACACCAAAAGTAATAAAACCCATGTCATTTAAATCCTCTCCCACTTCTGGAACCTCTTCCTCATTTACCATAACTCCATTTTACTTTTTGGAGCATTCAAGCAAAACCAAATTTCAGCTCTCTGAGATTGAATACCTACAAACTTATCCTTCCCAATTTGATAGACTCATCAAGGTAGTTCATGGTAGTAACCCTTTTTCTTCAAGCCCAATATCTAAAGGCCTATTACACACACCATCCATACCACCTTCTCAAAACATGTTAGCCCTCAGTTCCCCCAACACCAATAGAGTTGAGCCTTTCTACCTGTTACTTCTCATCAAAGGCTTCCAGTTGAACAATTGCATCATAAACTCTAGAGCCTCAGATAATGTGATGCCAGAAAAATTTGTAAATGCTCTTGGCCTCACTTTGACCCAATAAAATGGCACATGCTATTCAATGGAATCCAAACAAGTTCCATTGGTAGGAAGAATCAAGGATACTCAGGTTACACTAGTTGATTATCCAAACAAGAAGATACTCATGACCATATTGTTGGCAAACATCCCAGCGTCTTTTGGTATGTTGTTGAGAATTTTTTTTACAGAGAATTAGGTGGAGAAATAAAAATAAATTGGTCATTTTCAACTATCCTAGTGAAAGAAGAAATGAAGAAGTTGTTTCCAGTCAGGAAAATTAAATTCATAGTAAAGAAATTTGATGATACAAGAGCTAACATCCTCTTTCAAGATTGTGGGCTAGGAAACTACTTCCTTACATCAAAAAAGGAAGATAACTTTCTAATACTCATGGAGGAAGAAGAAGATCAGATTTGGAAAATGGAGTTTGATGGAAGCCATTCCAGAGTAAGTTCAGGAGCTGGTGTAGTATTATACTCTCCCTCCAATGAGGTGTATAATTTTTCCTACAAGCCGCAATTTGACAATACAAATAATATAATAGAGTATGAATCATTACTCTTAGGAATGAATACAATAGAGGACATGTGAATCAAGAAGTTGAGATGCAAAGGTGATGCAGAGGTTGTGGTAAAGTAGGTCCACCAACAATATCAGGTGAAGAATATCAGACTCAGGCACTATAGAAAAAGAGTGTGGGACTACATTGAATCCTTTGATGCATTCTCCATTGAAGCTATCCCTAGGAAGAAGAATGAAATTTTTTATTCTCTAGTAGTGTCAACATTTTAGTGATACCTCATCCTTCTTTTGGAAAGGATAAAGTGACCATTGAGATGGTGTTTAGACCTAGTGTACCAAACAATGCAAATCATTGGTAGGTCTTCAATGATGACAATAAGATCCTATCCTTCTTAGAACAAAGGGATAACTTCAATAATATTTTCTTTGAAGGAAGTGAAAACCCACACCGTGAATTAGTCCCTAAAGAAGAGAAGGAAAGAATTGAGGGAAATGATGAAGAGGGAGTAATCAAACTGAAAGGAAACAAAATCCCCAAAGGCCTAGTTTCTTTAGAAGATCTCTTTGACAAGCATGACAAGTTCATCCAAGAGAAAGAAAAATAGTCTTCTCGATGTCCATCTAATTTTGATCAAGAAAACATTGGCACTTCATAGAATCTAAGGATGGTTAACATTAGTAAATTTTGCTCACCAAAAGAGAAGAGAAGGTTTGTTGCTCTACTAAAAAAGTACTCAGATGTCCTGGCCTATTCCTATGATGAACTCAAATCTTTTCAGATAGAGGAAATGCATCACTCCATTCCTTTAAAGCAAGGAGCCAATCCCTTTATGAAAAAACAAAGGCCCTACAATCCAAAGATTTCTGATGTTATTAAAGAAGAGGTGACAAAGATGCTCAATGCTAGAATCATCTTCCCCATCCACCATTCAACATGGGTGGCTAACATTGTGCCTATAAGGAAGAACAATAGGGAAATAAGGATTTGTGTAGACTTCTAAAATCTAAACCAAGCATCTCTCAAGGATAACTACCCTCTTCTAATCACATATCATATTTTGTAAGCAATCATTGGATCTGAAATGCTCTCTTTACTTGATAGATTCTCAATGTATAACCAAATCAAGGTGGTAGAAGAGGATCCCAACAAAACAACCTTCACAACACCTTGGGGTACTTTTGCCTATAGTAGAATGCCTTTTGGCTTGATCAATGTTGGGGCCACTTTCTAGAGAGAAATGGAATTAGCCTTTAAAGATTTTAAATATTTCATTTTCATTTACCTTGATGACCTTACAGTTTTCTCAAAGAGGAGGGGAGATCATATCTGTCATTTGAAGCAAGTCCTTGCAAGGTGTAGGAAACATGGCATTTCTCTAAATCCAAAGAAGTGCCTTTTTGGACTCACAGAAGGTAAGTTTCTGGGACACATTCTAAACAAACATGGACCACACATTGATCCTGAGAGGATCAAAGCTATCCAAGCACTAGCCTTACCAACCAGCTAGAAGGGAGTTCATTCATTATTTGGAAAGGTAAACTTCCTTCACCATTTTGTGCCTAAGTTTTCTCAACTGACTAAGCATATAACTTCCATGATTAAGCCTTAAGAAAGTTTTAAGTGGAATAAGGAAGGAAAAACTACATTTTAAGAGATCAAGAAAGCCATTGCCAAAGCTCCAACTCTTGTATCTCTAAATTTCAACAAGGAGTTCATAATGTATTTCTATACATCAAAACATACACTTTCTACTATCCTTGTTCAGAAAAATGATGAAGGTTTGGAACCAACCATTTCTTTCATGAGCTAAAGTACAACCAATTAGAGAAACATGCCTACGTAGTGGTCAAAGATGTTAAAATTTTTAGATTCTACATTCTCAATTCTCATACAATGGTAATGGTCCCTGGAAGTGTAATCAAGTCCATTTTGACTCAACAAGATCTTGGGGCTAAGAGAGGAAGTTGGATTGTAAAGACCCAAGAGTATGACTTGGAGATTAGACCCTCTAATCTGGTAAGATGAAATGGTTTATGCAAGTTGATTGCTGAAGATGAAGCTCTCAAGGATTAGTAGGGAGAAAAAGATGACATTTTCTCAACCTGTTTAGGAGAGAGTCCATAGGCACTCTTTGTCACCACTACTGATGAGTGGTATGCTGACATTGCTGACTACCTCACTTATGGAGAATTCCCTCCTCATCTTGACTAAAAAAAATAAGTACACTCAAGCTAAATGCAGCCAATTTTGTAATCTAGGATCATGCACTCTACAAGAGAGGTCTAGATGGTTTTTTCCTCAGGTGTGTAGATAAGAAGCAACAAGAAAAGTTGCTTAGGGCATGTCACGATCAATTTTTTGGTGGACATTTATTAGCAATGGTCACTACACATAAGATCCTTAGAGGGAGATATTATTGGACCTCCATCTTTACAGACACTCAATATTGGGTTTCCAAATGCAAAGCATGCCAACAATTTGTTGGAAATCCATAACTAGTTGTATTGCCACTCAGGCCTATGGTGATTGAAGAACTAGTTCAACAATGGCAACTAGATTTTATTGGTGTTCTAAATCCTCATTCTAGTGTAGGGCATACTTATTTACTAATTTTAACTAATTACTTCACTAAATGAGTTGAAGCCATCCAAACTAAGCAAGCCAGCTGTGAAATAGTCCGTAACTTCATCAAGGAGAATATCATTGTTCATTTGGAATAGGATAAAAAATTGTTGTAGAAAATGCCACCTATTTCTCTTCTAAGGAGCTCAAATATTTTTTTATGGCTTTGGAATCTCCATATCTCACTCTATCCACATGGAAATGGGCAAGCTGAGTCAAGTAATAAGAACATTGTGACCATTGTTCGCAAGCTGGTAGATGAGAATTAAAAGAACTGGCACAAGAAGTTATATAATGCATTATGGGATGATAGGATCACTGCTAAGAAGGCAATAGGTATGTCGCCTTTCCAAATTTTTTATGGAGTTGAGGTAGATATTCCTCTCACAATTGAGATGCCAGCTCTCAAGTTGCTGCAAGAAATAGAAGATGGTCAATATAAAGACTCCATTGACAAGAGGATCCTCTTCCTGGAGAAGCTAGAGGAAATCAGATGCCAAGTGGTGGATAGAATTAAAGGACACCAATTGAAAGTGAAAAATATATTTGAAAATAGGGAAAAAGAAAGAGAATTCAAGGTTGGAGAATTTTTCTTGCTATGGGAAAAGAGAAGAGAACCAAAGGGTAGCCATGGAAACTTTGATTTATTATGTCTTAGCCCATTCCAAATTCAAGGAGCTTGTGGTGAGAATGTTTTTCTCCTCTCATACTTGGATGTAAAACCTTTGGAATTACCTCGAAGTAGGAAATACTTGAAGCTATATCATTAGTGAAAGCAGGTTACCCCCCACCTTGTACTATAGGTGATTTCATGGGTCTGTTTTTCCCTTTTCTGTTGTGTGGTTTTGGTTTATTTTTGTTTGGTTTTTGTTGTGTGTGGTTTGGCTTGTGTGTTTCCTCCTTCTATCCTTTCTCATAATTGTACATGAATCTGCAAGGCCTAATGGATAAGGCATTGGTCACCATAATATGTTTTGAAACTTGAAATTCTAGATTCTCATGTTGTGCCCTAGCCACGCCCAGTTCATGCCATGTCCCCAAGCTAGAGGTAGCTGTTGTCTCCTAAAAACTAATATGCATTTTCATAGAAAAATTCAATTTTTTTGAGCTCATGCCATTCATTGCTATTTAATCCAAGTTATAGATTCAAGAAATTAGCAAAAGTCATGCCCTAGAGTTGTTTAAATGTCTATTTTTCTCATTTTTAGAAATCCTCCTTTTCCTTATCTTTGCACATAATATCATCTTTACAACCTCCATTTTTGATCAAAATTGTTCACTTGTTCTATGGTCTAGGTCATAAAATAACTTTTTTTCATCCATACCTCTGTTTCGTGATGGAAATTCAAAAATTGGACTCAAAACGATGAAGTTTTCTTCCTTTACATTTTTTCCACAGTTGGGATGACAGACGTCTTTTCCTTGTCAAAATTTGACCCCAATGAATATAAGTACATGGTCAAATCCTATTAGATGGGGAGGAATGAGATTTTTAGTGAACATTACACTTTTGGTCACTTTTGGAAAAAATGGTAAATTTGCCACATAGCCCCGATCAGGCTATAAAGGTAAAAGTCAAAGTTGAAGCATGCAGGGAAAAAGTAAAAGGTGAAGTTCACCATTGAAAATTCAAAACAGATGAGTGGGCCATCAGGGAACTTTTGGAAATTTAACCAAATTCCCAAAAGTGAAGTAAAATTTCTAGAATGCTCCATGGCTCCGCCAAAGGTCTTGGGCCCGCTGTTGAAAATTCAAATCGAAACAGTGGGCCAGCGGAGGAATTTGAGTTTTTGAGCCTTTTTCCAAAAAAGGTTCAATGTTTAGAAAAAATCCATGACCCCATCTACAACAATAACGTACCACGTATCCTAGTCAAATCAGAGTAGCAGGCTAGCGGAGGAAATTGGGTTTTTGAGCCCTTTTCCAAAAAAGGTTAAAATGTTGAGAAAAGGGTTGCGATCCCATTTCCAATAAGAATGTGCCACATGTCAAAGATTGAAAGTCAAAGAGGGTCTACAGGTCAATTTGTTCCAAATTTCCAAATCTCACAAAAAATCACACAATGTGAAAGGCTTCCCTCGTAACCGCTCCAATCCCTTCCTACCACGTGAATGGCCCAATTTCAGAGTTAGAGGAGCAAATCAAATGGTATATATTTAAACTGGAAAATCGAATGTAATGGTTACTTTACAAGATCTAGTCTTAACCTGCCATGAGAGTTTTCTTCACAATAGAGTAATTTGAAAAGGTTTTGAGGATTTGTGAAGTTGTAATGGTTTCTTGTGAAGAATATAATGGCTTCTTGACATCATTCCAAGGGATGGCGATTGATTTCAAAAAAGACCAGAGTGATTTGTACCTGGAAAAGATAGAAAACACCGCACAAGTTTTAATTTCTCTTCTTCCTCAAATTTCTTCCATTCTCAAGCTATGCACAAACTCTGCTTGAGCTTCAATAATAAAAGAAGGAATTTTCACCTTTTTGATTAAGGGATTGATTGGTACTTTGTGACCAATGAGTTTCATTCGGTCTTGTAGCTTCTCCTATGGGTTTATTTTTCTTATAACTATAAATGCATGTAAATGAAATTTCTAATTAATGTGTGTGGGCATCTGATATTCTACTTGCAACATTATTTTCTCCTACCTCCATTCTCACTCCCTTTCCCCTTCCCAGACAAAGTTATTCTCTAGTGCGAAATTGCTACCTTTTCCACAGGGTTAGTGGAGTGCCCCTGTTGGATCTCTGGTCAAAAGGCCACCATTGAAATCCACTTTTTCACGCATGCACATATGGAAGCTGCACCATTCAAGTAGAGGGACTTAGATTCCCATAGTTTTGGCTTGAAACCCACCAATTTGTCCACAAGACAAATTTTCTTGCTAACAAATTACTAGCAACAAACTTTGTATTTTATACTGATCACATGGCATTAATATATTTGTTAAATAAGCCCATTTTACAAGCCACATATGTTGATGTGTGCTCTTATTCCAAGAACTTGACTTCACAATCATGGTAAAACTAGGTAAAAGTAATTCTAACCTAGACCACTTATCAAGGATTCAATTGGGAGAGGATTCACAAATAATTAAAGATAAAATGCCAGATGCACAGTTATATATGTTACATCACATGCCTTTAGATTCAGAGGATATTCCTATCTTTTTACACATAGGAATGGTGCTAGAAGGAATGAAATCATCAGAAAAGAAACAAATTACAATTCACATAGCACCCTTTATGATTATTAATGGTGACTTATACAAACTAGGTCAAGATGAAGTAATGCGCCGGTGTGTACTGGAACATGAGCACATAGATATCATGGAATAGGATCATAGTGGTATTAAAGGTGGACACTATGTAGGTAACGCCACCATGTGTAAGATACTACTCACTGGATTATGGTGGGAGACCTCGTATAAGGATTGTAAAGCATATTGTAAGGCGTGTGATCACTGTCAACACCTTGATAAACCTAGGCAAAGAGACAAAATGCCTTTGAGACCTATTCCTAGTGCAGATCTATTTGAGAAATGGGATATGGACTTTTTGGGTCCTATTTCACCATCCACGCATAGAATTAGATCAGACTATATCATCACTTGCATTTATTATCTTACAAGGTGGTCATAAACAATGCCTACAAAGGATTGTACAAAAACTAAAACAACCAGGTTCTTATGGGAAAATATTCTAACTAGGTATGGATGCCCAGTAATCTTGACAAGTGATAGGGGAACACACTTCTTGAATGAGACAATCAAGATATTATTCGATGAATTTATGGTTGTGGACGACAAGACTATACCCTATCATCCTTAGGAAAATAGTATTACTGAAGCCTTCAACAAGATATTGAGCCAAACCTTGAAAAAAAATTGTGATGTTGGAAGGAAAGATCAGGATGATAAAATTTCTTTTGTTCTTTGGTTGTATAGAACAACCTATAAGAGGTTGAATAAGGCCACACCCTTTCAGTTGGTGTTTGGCGCAGAAGCAATTCTTCCTATGGAATTCATGTTACCTTCTTTGTGTATTGTGCGTGCTAGAGGTCTACTTGATGAGAAAGCATTAGAAGAAATAATTGACAAGTTGATACAGTTAGATGAGAGGTGCACCATAGAAAATTAGAGTTAGAAGTAGGAAAAGGCCAGGTAGAAGGCGTGGCATGATAGACACATCAAGGAAAAGAAACTTGAGGTTAGAAAAATAGTACTTCTTTACGATTCTAAGTTTCTACACCATCTAGGAAAAATTAAGGTGCATTGGTTGGGACTGTATGTTATCACTCATATACTTGACTTAGATGCTTTCCAGTTAGAGGTGCTTGATGGAATATAGTAACCTAGTTACTTTAATGGGAGTAGGATGAATCCCTACTATAAATAAGCCTTCTTGGTGTTTGTAATAAGGTAGTATTTCCATTCAGTATAGGTTTCCCTTTTTTTATTTCCTTTAATGTATTTCCTTCTTCGTCACTATACATTCTCAATTTAGTATGGTGTTTTATGTAATAAGTGTGTTTGTGTGTTGGAAGCTAATTACAAGATAAAGTATTTTTATGTGTAGAGGATTGCACATACCATTAGTGTGGGGTGGTTTTTATTTATTATTCACGAATGAGTACACATGAGGAAAAACTATTACAGGTGCTATTCATGTATGGAAAGGAGTTGTTAGAAAGGAGATTGCTTCTAAAGAATACCATAAATGGAAATAGATGAAGGAACAATATAACGTGAGGTAAGCAACGATTGTGGAAACTACTAGAGGAAGGCATAGTGGCAAGGTACTTGGGGCATAAAAGTGCATGGAAGAGAATTTTGTAGTCATAAGGTAGGAAGGTGTGATAGAAGGTTATAGCTGGGGTGTGAAGGTGTATTGTGCAGAAATTGGGAAAATGATCAATTAATGAGAGGATTGTTGGTAGGTGGAGTAATAAATGTACTAAATTTTTGAAAAGCTATATAAGGATGTGACGTAGGTTCATTTTTACCTTTGGGATCACAATTATTTGAGCGAGATACGTTGCGATCGATCCAAGTGAATCATATTAAGGTGTGAAGAGCTACGAACATAGATGTGGAGAATGGAATTGTGCACAGAAGAGGCTTGTGTCCCCATTGGTGAAGGGTTTGAGCTAAGCAAAATAATTGAGAATGAGCTAGGACATGGAGTTTTGAGCTAGGGAACATGATTTTGAGTTAAGGTTTGAGCTTACTTAACACAAAAGATAAAAGGAAGGATTTTTAAAATGGCACCAAAGAAAGCACCTGCAACAGACACAAAAGGAAAGAAAAAGGTGGAGTTTGAGGTTTAAGTTGTGCTTAAGAGTAAATATTTAGAGATGTAATATCCAAAAGAAGTGATATTTGGTTGGGATTGCGATTCACACATTCGTTGATGTAACATAAGTGATTACAATCATCGCACCACTGATAATAGGGGAGAATTGGATGCGTTGTTGAATAAGAAGACCAATAAGTGCACGGTTGATGATATACCAATATATGATGATGTTGCAGATAAGTTATTGAAGAAGGTATGAATTTATCAGTTATATGAACTCCCATACTTTGGAAAACCAGAGGCTTTATACCAATCGCTTATGAGTAGAGTCCATGAGGAATTTTTCTATTTTGCTGGATGGAGGGTGAGGATCACAACAAATTTGATTTCCACATTGATAGGAATAAAGGGAACAGGGAAAAATATCATAAGTGATTTAATTGATAAAGAAGCTATTATAGCCACTAGCAAGGAGTTAGGATACTACAAAGGTCCACGTAGAATGGACATAGAAAATTTGAAGAATTTTCCCATAGTGTAGGCAACCGCACATCTGCTCACCAAGTTAAATTATCAAGAGAGATGGTCACATGTAAATACCATGTGGCTACACATTGCAAAGAAAATGAAAGAGGGAGAAATATAGAATTTGGATAGCTACACTGCAGAAACTATTATTGAGGAAGCACACACAAGTGAAAGATAATTTTTTGTGCTATCCTAATATCTCTAGTGTTTGTAGAAATTGGAGTGCCCGATGGGATAAAGAAAAAAATTTGGGAATACCCCATAGAGAAGAAGTCCCTTACGGAGAGGTTTGAGAAATATTTATAAGAACAATCAATGAGTGGGCCACTCAAGCAAAGGGAAGAACTGTGGTATAACCAACTTCGTGTGGCATTTGAGGAGGAGTGGCACATTCTGAAGGAGCTACCTACAGTAGTAGGAAGGTAGTACATTTTGTGGTGTATCAACATTTTTTGCATTACATAGTTTTCCATGAAGGATGGGACATGGATTCCATGGTGAAAAATTCCCTATGCCTTCACAATGTGCTACTTCAAGGCTTCAGTTCATAGATTTACTGATGCGCACCAGCTGAACTTTAATGCAAATAAGGTAGATTATGACTACCATACCCTCACGAAAACATATGTATATCTAGGTTGGTTTGCCTACATTGAGAGGCTCATTTCAGATGCCATAAACATAAAACTAGTAAGCTTGGCTATTGGGGACAATGGATCTACACTCATATATCTTCAGCTTAAGCCTAGGCTAGAGAATACTAAGTATGTGGAGAATGAGTTCATGCTCCAAGGGCCACCTAAGGGAAAACATACAATGGATAATGTGCATTCTCTAAATCTTGTTGTGAGCATATAGATAGACGAGGAAGAAGAATAACATGAAGATAGTGGAGGCTTAGATCATAGAGGCCAGAGGCAGCCCACAGATAGAGTGGAGAGTGAGTACGCAGATACTCCACATCAAGTGCAAGAAGTAGAAGAGGACGTGGACATAAATGTAATCATTGAATAACATTAGTTCAAGAAGGTATTCAGAAGAAGCAAGACCCAAGGAAAAGGAACACCCCAACCTGTAATAAGATCACCTCGACTCTCCCTTAAAAAATAAGCACCTGAGATGAAGAGAAGGAGAAATTTGAAGCTTAATGAGGAGGCAGAGGATTCTGAAAAGAGCACACTTGGAAATATAGTGCAACTAGAAGATGTGGAGGAGACCAAAGATGAAGAAATGAGAGATGAATAAGAAGGGGTGAAGGAAGTACAAGAAATTATGTGCGAGAAAAATAGCATAGCTTATACAAACCAAAAAGAAGGGCCAACTCTAAACCTTTGTTCTCAGGTTCGTAAGGGGCCAAGGATGAGGATAAGTGAATACTATGTTGTGCCAAGCATGGGATATGTTGAGGACACAAGAGAAATCATTTGCGCTCATTTTTAAAGTTTAGTGGATCTAAAGGAGTTATATGGGTGGGAGCCGATGGACCCAGATATGGCCACTATGTGTGGAAGGAAACAACTATCCTAGTCCATGTAGACTCACATGGATGGACTATATTTTGATTTATGCAAGGATTTTTTTGTATCAAGGAGAGTGAAGAAGGAACATCATGGTAGACACATGACCATATAACCAACTCTTATGTTGGATGAGTAAGTCATAAGTTCCTTAGTCAAGGCATCTACTGAGGTGGCATGAAGAAATATTGATAAGGTCGCCACCATTAGGGAACTGATGGAAGATAACAAGGATAAAAATGAGGAGATAGAGCTCCTAAAGGAAGATAAGGAAATAGAACGAACAAAGAAAGAGGCCTTCGTTAGAATGGAAAAGGAGATTGGTGATTAAATTATAAAGGAAAGTTCTCATTTAGAACCAAAGGTTCCTAAAACATTTCCTTCTACAATGCATTATGTATGCACATTGGTTGATTTGGTGTTAGAAGATGGACCATTTAGAATTCCTGACCTAAAAGATGGTGAACAACAAGTAGAGATAGAAAGGGCCTATATGGTCAAAAAAAATTCTACTTACAAGGAATTGCTCCAGACTTTAAAGGATGAGCTATGGAAAGAAGACCAAGTTTTGAATTTTTTTTCAGCTCCAGAGGTAGTAATAAGGACTAGAACTCTTGTTGTTGATAATGAAGTCCATGTAGAAATGAAGGATGCGACTTTAGAGTGTGTAGAAATATTGGGACTAGTAAAGAAAAATCACAAAGCCCTTGTAGCTACCCAAGACCCATATAAGAAGAGGATAGATGAGATTGGGAGGCTCATAGTACATAAGATGGACCTTTTGGAGGGAATGATGTCTGTTATGGCCAATGTCATCTATTTTTTATAGAATGAGAAGGAAAATATTTCCCAAGATGAGTTGGAAGACATCTCCAAAGATATTTTAGAGAAGATAAGGACAGCACTAGATGACTGATAAATACCAGAGGAAGAAATCAAACTTGAATATCCAGTGTTGATCCTCCCAGTTGAAGAAGAGAGTGTTACATAGTAGAGATTCATTCTTTTGTAAAGTGATTCTTTATATTATTTCCAGTATTATTATTTATTATTTGGGAACATCAGAAAGAAACCTAGTTTCTGAGATGACAATGGAATTTAGTGTGGCGTAATGTTTATTAGACATAATATTGTGCTAAGGAGAAGAAACACAAAGAATGTGCACATGGGAAAAATGTGCATTTGAAGGTGTAGAATGATAGGAAAGGAAATGCGTGCTAGGATAGTTTGATTTGGGACTTATTCATTTTTATAGATACATAATGTTTTTAGAGATAGCGTATGGATCACACATTGGGATAGAGACTTGCGCAACACACACATGTTATTTTGGGAACAAACAACTAATAAGCACCATGCATGAGTTTGAGATAATAATAGGATTACTTCTTCCAATTAACTATAGGACATCTATTATTAGCGCACTTGCATGTGTGCATGTTATTTTAAAGGCACATGGCTATTATAAGGATGCGACCTACTTTGCGAAGGGTTTAAGAAGTGTAGCGAAAGTTCCCACCCCTATAAATAAGTAGTGAACTATGTATTTTAGAGAGACTAAATAATTGTATGATTATGATGTTTAATCTTATGCGTGCATAACTTATGGTGATACTTTACAATGTAAGAAGCTCCTATGATTTACAGTGTTTAGTGTAATGGAGTATATTGGCTGGATAATGGTGTTAAACATGACTGTAACTGGTTTTTGTATGGTTAATCTTATTATAGTTATTGATTAATTTGTTATTATCTAAGATCTAGATATGGACTATGCACTGTAGAGTGTTTATGTTTATTTATGGATCTGAATATATGTTTTATCATCATCGCACTAACATCTTACACAAGAAATTCTAAAGAGGGGCTTGGTACCTTTGTGTACTTTGGGTGAGTTATCAACTCAGTCTAGGTGATATGTTAGCATGCCTAGGTTTTATATAGTGGATTCTAGGTTGTATCAACCATGGCCCTTGTCTTGTTTCTATATACAAAAATCTTGAAGAAGTATGTAATGGTGGTCTTCCCAGTTGGTTCCACGCATCAAATATAAATACATTGACCTCTGTGCATGTATTAATTAGAATATTTCTTACTAATAAATCATTAATTACAACATATAATGTGATTTCCTTGTCATACTCATGATCCTGTATTGGTATGTTGGCATGGAGGATCTAGCGCTACCTTTCTACTTCCACTTGCATTACCATTTCCTGTAACCATTATTCTAAAAGAGTTATGATATTTTCTTATCTGAGCATTTTACATACTTCTCTAATGTAACTAGGACCCTTCTTCTGTATCTCAACATAGCTTGCATGTTCTATCTTGTTTCCCTACTCCTTAATATGTTATATCTCCCCTAAATTCCTCTAATGACACATATCATCTCCTGAAATACATCATTTTGTTGTCTTACATCTAGGTACTTTGTTCGTTGCACAACCTCTTCTCGCCTAATGAGTGGTTTTGATTTTCCCTACTCGCATGAATGTGTTGCTTCTACATGCATAGTGACCAATAATGGATGTGGCTCTAATTTATGTAATGTATTTGGTACCCACTTTCCTTTTTTAGCATGTTCAATTTGAATCATGTATGTACCTTTATCCTTATTATTTTTTACATATGCGGGTGTATAAATCTAGGAAATCCTCCACCTTATTAGCCTTTCCACCGTATGCACATGAAAAAGTTTCATAACATTCATAATGATAATGGTCTAGTGATCCAAATGTATAACATATACCATAAGGAAATATTCCTCCTCGACCACCACAGGACCTTCGATAATATTCACCTCTGAAGCTTTCATTATGTTTTTTCACCTATCATTATTTTATCCATCACGCACATGTGATTTACTCTCTGTACTGGTCTAACAAACCCCTTATATGGATAACTATAAGATCTAAGATTTGACTTGTAGATCTAATATCTCTATTCTATATGTCCATATAGAACTATATCCATTTAGAAATAGGGAACGATCTAGATTTTAAGGGCACATGAGATGGATTGAACCCCTATATATATGGACTATAAATAGATAGATCACTTGTCTAGTCCCAACTATCCCCCTAAATATACTTTATATATGGGAGAGAGGGGGAAAACCTATCAATACATTTTATAGCACCCTTATCTAATTTTTGAGAGGATAAAATATAACTCAAGGATGAAAACACGTAAGGATTGGGCACAAGGGAGCAAGTCACACAAGTATAGAAGAACATGAACGCACCCAGGAACAAGTTAAAAACAAGACTTAGCCACTTTTACAGACTAAGGCTATTTTTAGAACATGGAGTGTTGAGCATGTAAAGAGATGAAGACTTACAAGCTATGCCAAGTATATTTTGGATAAGCAGAAGATTGAGATCCATGCATGATTTTGAGCTATTAATAGGATCTTTACTTAGAGTTAACTTTAAAAGATCTATTATTAGCACTTGCATGATTTTGTATTCTCTTGTAAAGGTGCACAATTATTATTATCATGTAGCCTATTTTTGGAAGGTGTATGGGTAGTGAAGAGAAAAATCCCCACCCCTATAAACATGTATTGATTTACATGGTTTAGGGACCCGACCCTGATGTTTTGTAGAGTTATGCTGGTGGTTTGTACATGTGCATGACTCATGGTAACACACTTATGACGTATGAAGCTTGTATGTTTTAGAATATTTAATATAATGAATCATATTGGCTAGATATTTATTTTGGATGTAACTAAATATGGATCTTATATAGTGAATCTGATCATAGTAATTGTTTAGTTAATTTTTCATAAGATTAGATCTAGATTTGGTTTATGCACTGTCGTTTAATTGATTATTTGTTATGGATCTAAATTATACTTGTAATCACACTAACATCTTGAACAAGCTACTCTAAAGAGGGACCTGGTACCCTTGCATGCTTTGGGTCAGTGCTCAATTCAGGATGAGTGATGTGTCAGCGCGCCTTGGGTTATTTGCAGTTAATTCTAGGCTACATCATTGGTTTCATTATCGGGACCTCTTTCTCATCTTTTTTTAGGATGTTGTGTAATAAAGATGTACCGGTTAACCTTGGCTAGTATTGAGGAGTGGTTAGAAGAAATGGAAGAAGAGTATGCATGTAAATTCATCACTGGACCTAATTTTAATGCATGTGCGTGGGTTGAACATTATCTATATCATGGGCTATACAAGACATTATTTTCTTGTTTCCCTATAGAGCTATATGAGCGGCTAGTTGCTTATGCATCTAAGAGGAATTAGAGGTTTCACATGATTTTTTGGATGAAAGAAGAATTATGAGGCTTTGTATGATGTAGATATGATTTGGATGCACTCTATGGATGTTTGGTTTTGTGGTGTTTCAAATAGCTACATATCGGAATACGTAATTTTAACTTACTATTTCTCAGAGGTTGTTAAGTTTCAATTTTTATACAAGAACCTGGAGGATCGTATTTGCATGGTATTCCACTTTGGTGATCAAGATCTTGATTGTGACCTTGATTTGGAAGAGAAACCGATGGCTAACTAAACCCCACCACACATGCAGGGGTTAGGAGTAGGTGTGGTGAAAATGATGGAAGACCTAGCAACAGAAATGAAAAGAGAAGAAAGGTAGTTTAAGTTAAATGAGGCATGTGAGAGGAATTTAGAGAGGAAACGTGGGGTTGTAGAATGGATGGAATTGTGGAGATAAATGGCTCATGAAGGATTTACATCTCACATAGAGGACATGGAGCCAGTGCATCTAGGACTCCCCCATATGGGCAAGCATGATAGGGAACCCTATTCAGCCTCAAGTGAGAGTGCACTGGTAGAGATGACATGTGCCATGGGTACACATTTGATCCATCCTAGTGACCTAGCCCTTGCACTTGGTTTTCCAATTTCTATGACAAACAATAATCAACAAGCTAGTGTGGGCACTAAAGTAGCGAGAGGAAAAGTTAGTTTACCATGAAGTTCAGGAGTAAATCAAGTAGCATATTCATCTACGGTAGGGTAGAACTCTACTTTTTTATTTGAAGGTTTGGTTGGAGGTACCTTTTCATGTGCATTGTCATCACAGAATGTGGGTGGGAAAAAATTTGGACTCACATCTAGGAGTAGTACAACTTCGCATATCCTAGGAGTTCAATTTAGCATAACTGTTAGAACATAAGGTAGTACATCATCTGGTTCAATTAATGCTATAGGAGGAGGATTAAGTGGCTCAAAATCTAGTGGCTCTGGTGGTTCTAGGGGAGGAGGAAACACAAGAGGAAATAAAGGTTCTGGATCTGGTGGGCATGGTCTGCACCAGCCCTAGAATATTTATATGGAGATGTCTCTTCGTCTTCTAGAATACAAATGAATATAATATGTGGCTGGAAATGTATAGATGTGTGAGATACTATGGTGCAAAAAGGGGATTACAACTTTAGAGTAGAAGGAAAGTCAATTTTTGACTACATTACAGGGGTGCACATATAGTTGGTATAGAAAGTTTGACCCTGAAAATAAATGTGTCAATTATACTATGTTGCGAGATGCTTTTTTGAAAGAATTTTATATCCCTAAATTTGAGCAGAAGAACATCAACTTGTTTAAAGATATTAAACAAGGCACTACTGAGAGTGTTCTAGAATATGATGAATGGTTTAAGAATATTTTGTCTAAATTATCTTATGATATACAAACTAGCTAGCATGCATAGTGGTTTGTTTAAGGACTTATCACGCATTTTAGAAAAGTTCTTTCACATAAAACTTACATAGATTTTTGTGAGGTGCTTGAATTAGCTCTGTACACTGAGGAAATAGGAAGCATAGACACTAGAGTGAGCCCTTTCTTGGAAGCTCATATTGAAGCAATGAAAAAGTAGTTAAAAATTTATCAACCAATTCGACACATGAACAAATTATGAGGTAGAGGGGCACACTAAGGATAGTTGTCCTCATAGATCAGTGCACTCCTTATTGCTAGACTGTGAGATCTTTCACTTGGACCATAGTTTAATTTGGTGCCTATTTTTGCAGTGTTCAATAAGTAAAAATGTTTCTAGTTACTGTAAGATTTGTAGGTCTTCCACTCATGATATTGAAGATTACAGGTTGATTGATCAAATTCATAATGCCATTGATATTGGTGTATGACAAACTGGAGTTACAAATAAATCTAAGGATAAAAGTGAGCATCATGACCATGATCATAATGAGGGGCAATTTGATGGAGGTCATGGTAGAGGTCAAGGATACCATGGTGGATTCAGATGTCAAGGTCACGACAGTGGAAGAGGTGAGTCCCCTCATGGAATATGTTATACATGTGGATCTCATAATCATTATAGGTGTGAGTACTCTCAGAATATTGTTTGTTATTTTTATGGAAAGAATCATCACTATGAAGAGTGCCTAGAATTGTATGAAAATTTGAGCACGAAGTAAAAATAGGAGAACAAGGGTGCGGGAATGGTTCGAGTACAACACATCATATAATAGCATTGGATGCCAAATTTAGCACCAGATCTTGAGTTAGTACATATGAAGATTACAAAATGGGTTGAGGGTGTGCATGCCAGAGAAGCTTTGAAACCGAAGCCTACCATTACTAAGGAGGAGGTGCTACATGTAAAGTATCTACACCCTACACATCAGAAGGAGGTCTATAAAAATACTATGAAAGTGATTAGGAGTTTATAGGGTGAGATATAATGTTTGAAATAATAGTCAAGAAATTTAGAACAAAATAAGGTAATTGAACTTTATCAGATAGATGTTGATGCTTTAAGGGGGGTTTACATAATGGCCAGGAGAACATCATTCCTTTTTTGGTTGAATTGTTGAAGGGTAACACTCTACATGGTTGAATAAAGAATGAAAGACATATTATGCATGCTAACCTTCCACCTTATAACCTGGATTATGACAAGGAGATAATTTTGAATACTATTTTGGATGGTTGTCCTTTGAGTAATATCTTGATTGACACAGGTGTAGAAGTCAATGTGCTCCCTTTGAATGCATGGATTTATATAGGTAGACCACCATTATAGCCATCATCTAATTTTTTGCCTATGTCGAATTATACAAAGACCACACCAACTAGGTTTCTAAAAGATGCGTCAATTACTATACAGGGGGCCAAGTTTATTGGGGACTTTGAGGTCTTAGCACTTGCAGAAGTTGATATATTTCAAACATTACTTGGGAACCCTTGGTTTTATGCAAATAATGTTGATTTGTGTTGCAATAAGGGGTATATCAATTTTGAAAACAAGGAGGAATGAGTTATTATCCATTTAATAGATGATAAATCTCTACCTTATGTGGAGCCCTTAAGTGTAGAAGACTTGAACATAATTTATGTCCACACCATTCAGGATCCACAAGTTTTTAATCCATCAAAGGAAGGAGTTATCTAGTGGGATGATGCATAGTCCATGAGTGATACTACCAATGTTACATGTGATAAATGGGCACATGACACTTATGAAATGATTGGGAATGAGGAAAGAAATGAAGCTGCACGTGTAAGTAGGATGCATTGTGTTAGGAATTTAGGCAAAAACCAAGTACCTCAGTATATTGGTGAAGGAAATACTCATGTATCCCTGTGAGCTATAGAAGTATAGTGGAAAGATCAGGTGGAAAGAAGGAACCTGTTAGTTTATTATTTATGCAAGATAACAATGCACTGGTGGATGGTTCATAGAGATAATATGTTAGAGTGGTAAGAAGTGATAATTGATTTTTCTGCTAGATTCCTCTGAAGTAATGAACCTACTCAGATCTATGAATTTCATGGTAATAATCTTGTTCAACACCACGTTCAGAATTGTGAGATTCTCTAGACAAAGATGCATGAATTTTTACCACCTTCGTTGTGGTTGCATAATATCTACTTCACCTTGCAAGGTTTTACATGTGCATGGTATGTTTATGCAGAGTTGAATAGAGACTAGAAATTGGAAAGGACTGACTACAAGTATGATTCAATTTTTTTACTATTTTCCCACTAAACCTCATGTGAATGAGGCATTACAGGTTATGAAGTGCTTGACTATGGGAGATAGTGAAAAATATGAGGAACTTATCCGGGAGTTACTTGGTGATTCATACCTAGAGATGCTTCTTGAAGAAGTGGAAGAGATACATGTAAAACAACTTGGGTGCACTTTCCTAGATAAAGAAAAAGGAAATTTGTTCTACATGATTGATGACGAGGAAGTGCAAACTTTAAACATTGAGCATTCAAAGGGTATGCATGAGTTATTGAATAGTACAGATGAGAAGACGTGCACCTACCATGAGCCTATGAAGACAAAGAAAGTAAACATTGGAACAAATGTGGAACCTAAGGAGGCCATCATTGGGGATTATTGGTATGACTCTGAAGTTGCTAAAATAATTGAATTAATGTGTGATTTTCAGGATCTATTTCCTAGAGGCTATAATGAATTAAAATGAGTGCATGAATATTTGGGTGAGATGAGGATTAAGTTAAAGGAAGGTGCATGTCTGGTTAGGAAGAGGCCTTACAGGATGAACCCTAACCTATGTGTCAAAGGTAAAGAAGAAATTGACAAGATGTTGAAATCTAGAATCATTGATCCCATAGAGGAATCAAAGTGGGTTATCCCTATGGTAATTAGTATAAAGAAATATTGAAGGATCAAAATTTGTGTCAACTATAGGGAGTTGAATGTTGCATGTGTAATTTATCCTTTTCCCACACCGTTTATTGAAGAAACTTGGTGGGTGTTATCGGGTGCAAAATTTATTGTTTTACTGATGGATTTTACGGATACCATCAAGTGAGGATAGATAAATAGGATCAAGAGAAGACAAGTTTCACCACTGAATGGAAAAGTTATGTATACATAATTATGCCCTTTGGATTGAAGAATGCGCTTGTAGCATTTTGATGCATTGTTGTTTAAGAATTCCAGGATTTTATTCACAAGTTCTTGTATGTTTACTTAGATGATTGGATAGTGTATGGGCTAGTCAAGGATCAATGTGATAGTTTGACATTAATGTTTGAGAGATATAGGTAGTTGAGCATCTCCTTGAATATTAAGAAGTGCATGTTTGCTACACCTTTTGGGACTCTGCTAGGACAAATTATTTGTAAAGAGGGCTTGTTAGTGGATCTTGTTAAGGTTGTTATTTTAGGCTTAAAGGATCTTACTAGCAAAATAAAGGTACGTGGATTCTTGGGCCACACAAGATATTACAAAAAATTTATCAAAGGATATACTAATATTTTCGTGCCCTTAGAGGAATTATTGAAAGGTAAAGGAAAGTTCTATTGGGGAGAAGTGCAACATTATGCGTTTGAGACATTGAAGGAAAAGCTTACTACAACACCTATTATGCACTTTCCTTCATGGAATCTACCTTTTCATGCACATATGGACACATGTAGCATGGCCATTAGCATAGTATTATCCCATCCTAGAGAAGGTATTGTTGATCATCCTATTTTCTTTGCTAGAAGGAAGTTGACCCTGAAAAAACAAAATTACAAAACTACAGAGCACGAGGCTTTGTCCATTATCTATGTGCTGCAAGATTTTAGACAATACTTATTGGTGACACCTTTTTTCTATAAAGATCACATGGCATTGAAATACTTGGTGAATAAGTCTATTTTACAGGGGCGCATATGTCGGTGGGTCATGTTGTTCCAGGAATTTGACTTTATAGTTGTGAAATCAAGTAAGAGTAATTGTGGTCCAGATCATTTATCTAGGATTCAATAAGGAGATAATGCAGAAAGTATTGAGGACATAATTTCAGATTCACAACTATTTATATTGAACCACATGCCCTTAAACTTAGAGGATATTTTTTTTATTTTTTAAAATAGCTGTAGCACCCGAGAGTATGAAAGATTTAGAAATGAAACAACTTGCCATTCGTGCCACACTTTACATGATGATAATTGGATACTTATAAAAGCTAGGCTATGATGAATTTTTGCACTGATGTGTACGCGAGCATGATGAGGAAACAATTATGGAGGAGGCTTATGTTAGTATTGTAGGTGAACACTATGCAGGGGATACCACCCACGTGCAAGATTCTACTAGCTAGATTATGGTTGAAAATTTATACAAGGATTGCAAAGAATATTGTAAGGCATGTGACAACTTTCAGCACCTTAGAAATCCTAGAAAGAGAGATGAAATACCTTTAAGGCCTATTGACAGTGCATAACCTTTTAAAAAGTGGACAATTGACTTTGTGGGCCCTATTTCCCCAGCTGCACATTGAACTGGATTCTGCTATATCATTACTTGTATGAATTATATTACAAGGTGGGTAGAAGGGGCACCTAGACAATATTCAATTTTGAAGATCTTTGATAATAAAAAATAAACACAAGAAGAACTTAATTACTTCATAGGGGATCTTACAAATATATAGGTGAGGTTGTTCCTGAAATTTAGGAAATAAATCACAGCAATAAACTATATATGTAGATTGTTTGGACAACCTACATATCAATAATATAAGAGAACATGGGGAAAAACATCATCTTAAACCAAGAAGCATGCCACTCCATAGCCTACACATGGTCTTGATCATCACCACTAACTATGGGAAATATATCATCTAGTGATCAATCAACCTATTACATGAATACATGAATTGGGATTGTTCAACCAATTCACATCATCCATTAAGTCAATTTGATCAAGAACACTTCCTGTTATAGTATCAATGGTACAGATCTCTACATCATCATCATAATAGGGGGAAAACATTGTACTGCACACAGGAATAGGGATTCTGATCTCTTCTTATTTATCGCACACAAAGAAAAAAAATGTCACTAAAGAAGTATGTGACCTCTGAGGTAGTGACGAACCCAAGGATACTTATTTTCCTCCTCCCTCTATTTCCTCCATCCTCCAGTGAATTTTTGTTCTACCTCAGCCGAATATGATCATGAAGCTCAATTTTACAAACCTCAATTGGATGTCAAATTCTACCAAAAATACGTCTATAAGGATTTTTTATTATTTTTATGGACTTTTTACAATTTGGCAACATGAATTTCACAATAACAATACTTACTTCAACACCACAGCATGACAATAATTAATGATTATGACATTAACAATATGACTTTACTTTTGATAATGACATTATCTCTAACTATAGACACAAATATTAATGTTACTCATAATATGAAGGATTTAAAACAAATGACTTAAACTTTTGATACTTTCAACATTACAAAATTGACACAACAATAACAAAAAAATTATAATGATACACTTTCAAGAACCTTGAAGACACATTTTTTGAATTGACGCATTTGAATCAAAAAACTTTATTTATTTGGACTTGAAAAATACTAACATTATTTAATCTAACTTTAGATTAAATGAAAATTTTATATTTTTTGATGATATAAAACAAAATGGCCCAACAAAAGAATCAAAACAATTATGAATCAATAACACAAATTAATATGACTTCCTAGGTATTCTCTAGGCTCAAGTAGAATAATTAAAGACTAACCCCTTAACATTAGACAACAACACTGGTAGAGTAAATTCAAAAAGCAATAAATATTTTGCATGCACAATCATGTACAATCATATCTAGGCACACGAATTTGGTTTATGAGAAAATGCATTAATAGGTAGACTTGGTCACCTTCACTTTAGGAGTAGAATATAAACTATTCCCGGTAGAACATTAGAATTTTGTTGAAGAGATATGAAAGTGATATCAAGAGCTATGTATCCACACTTAGGAAGAGTTGATACATCCCACTTTCTATATATGCATTGAATGAGATAGTAAAAGACTGCTAGAAATAATTGTTGAGGAGACCAAAAATTAATTGACGAGTCAAATCAATATATGTAGTTATGGAAAGAATCTATCCTCTGATTGGATGATTTATAGAGGAAATACATCATCATTCTAGATGTTGTAGGTAACTTGAATATCGCTCAACATGCCTAATTGATTAGCCACCAAATATCTGTGGCGCATGACGGTGTGGAAGAACTATATGGAGTGTAGAATAGATAAATAACATATACATGGAAGATATTACAAGGAATGGTAGCAAATTTGAATGGTGATACTTCTATGAATAGAATGTATGAGTATTGTTAGGATCTGCATAGATGAATGATAGACCAAAATAATGTCAATACATGGTCATGTTTGTGTAACCTATTCCATGATTTTATACTCCATAACTACTTGCATGCATTTTAGATCAGACACAAAAATCCTAATGAATTGATTAATACATACCTACACACCATCATTCTAAAAAACTAATATACATAGATCTACCATTCCATATAGATTTATTCACAGGAAATATGATCGTTCAATATCAAATCATATTGACACTCAAATAAAATAAAATAAAAACTCTTAGCATTCAGAATTCACCACTATGATACCAAATATTAAATCTTTTAGACCTTTGATAATATAAAATAAAAAAAAGAACAAGTTAATTATTTCATACTAGACCTTACAAATATATAGATAAGCTTGTTTATGAAATTTAGGAAACAACTCACAATAATAAACTATATACATAGATTGTTTAAACAACCTAAGTAACAATAATATAAGAGAACTAACAATATATTAACTCACACATAAATATACAATGTGAGGACTATCCAAGGTATTCCTAATACAAAGGATTACATGATAACAACAATGGTAAAGTTCTTATGGGAAAGTATTATTAATAGGTATTAATGCCCTTTAAGTTTAACAAGTGATAGGGGTACTCATTTCCTTAATGATCCTATTAGAATATTAATGTATGAATTTATGGTTGGACACCATATGAAAAAACCCTATCACCCTTGGCAAAATGGAAGTACTAAGGCCTTCAACAAGATATTGAGCTAAAATTTGAAAAAAATTTGTGATGTTGGAAGGAAAGACTAGGATGATAAGGTTTTTGTTGTACTTTCATCATACATAACAACCCACAAGAGGTTGAATAAAATAACACCTTTTCAGCTGTTGTTTAGTGCATATTTTGTTTGTACCTATGGAATTCATGTTACGTTCTTTTCTTATTGTGTGTGTGGGAGGTTTATTTGATGATAAATAACTTGAAGAATGTATTGAAAAACTCATGTAGTTGGATGAAAGGCACGCCATATAACGATGGAGTCAAAAGCAAGAAAAAGATAGGCATAAGGCGTGGCATGATAGTCACGTCAAGGATAAGAAGTGTGAAATTGGGAAAATGGTACTTTTGTATAATTCAAAGTTTTTACAACACCTTGGAAAGCTTAAAGTGCATTAGTTGGGACTGTATGGTATTACTTATATACTTGATTCAAGTGCTTTCCAGTTAGAGGCACTAGATGGAACATGCTTTCTAGGTTACTTTAACTGGATTATGTTGAAGCCCTACTATAAATAAGTCTTCTTGGTGTTTCTAATAAGCTAGTATTTCCATTTAGATTATATTTCCTTTATGCATTCCCTTTATATGTGTTTCCTTCATAGTTTTTATGCTTTGTCAATTTAGTTTAGTGTTTTGTATAATAAGCGTGTTTACACGCCAAAAGCTGATTATTATGTAAGTGTTTTCATGTGTGAAGGACCGCACATACCCTTAGTGTGGGATGGTTTATATATAAGGTTCATTGCCAAGTTGAATATAGTTTGATTGTCATCTGAAAATGGGTATGCATAAATAAAATTTTGTGTGGTTGTTTTTTGGAAAGGCACAGATAAAAAAAGATTTCTCATGATTAAAGACCACTTATGGATCGATGCATAATGTAACATGAGGTAGGCTGCAAAAATGGAATCGACTTAGAATAAGGTGCAGTGGTAAATTAATTTAGTGCATGAGTGAGTGGAAAATGAGGTATGTGGCCAAGAAGTAGAAGGCATACCAGAAGGTTATGACTATGGCGCAGAGATGAGCAGCGTGAAAAATTTGATGAATAATGAATTAATGTTGGGAATGGTAGTAGGTAGAGGGTAATAAATGTGATAAATATTCAAAAATATATATAAGGATTTAATGTGGAATCATTTTTACCTTTACATACAGGATATTTCAAGAAAGTTGAAGGTGAGCAAGCTCATGAGATAGTTGTGAAGTGTGGAAAGTAGAAACCAATTTTATTATGTCATATTTATGCACAGGATAGTCGTACGCTCTATTTGGTGAAGTGTTTGAGTGAACAGAGGCATGCATAGAAGATGATTGATAGTTAGGGTTTGATTTCGATCCAGGCCACACAAAGTTGATTTATAGAGCTCAAAAGAGGTTAAAAGATCATGTTATTTCAGTTGATATGGCACCCAAAAGAGCACCTGGAGTTGGTACAAGGGGAAAGAAGAAAAAATAAGTTGAGATTGAAGTGGAAGATGCTCCCAAGATCATGTTTTATAAAATGCAATACCTAGAAGATGTTTTCATGGGCTGCAACTACGATTCACACATTTTTCACTGCAAAGTTAGTGATTACAACCATAGGATCAAGGATACTAAGGAAGAATTGGAGAAATTACTAGTGGTGAATACCTTGAAGTGAACAACAGACGACATAGTGGTTTACGATGATGTGGGAGAGAAGTTATTGACCAAGGTAGGAGTTTTAGAATTGTATTAGCTCCGTTATTTTGGAAAACCTGAGAATATATACCAATTTCTCATGAAAAGATTCCATGAGGACTTCTTCTATTTTACTTGGCACCACAAGAGGATTATCGTGCCTTTGATTGAAAGTTTGATAGGACTAAGGAGTTCAAGTGTTGAGATAAGTAGTGACCTCAATGACAAAGAGGCCATTGAAAATATGAAGAGAGAGTTTTGATACACTAAAGGAGGGCACAAAATGGACATCCCTAAGTTGCAGAAGTATCCAATCATTCAAGTAGGAATCCATCTCTTCACAAAGCTAAAAAATCAAGAGCACTGGTCTTAGGTAAACATGGCTTGGCTTCATGTTGTGAAGAAGATGAAAGAAGGGGTTATATACAACTTATAAAATTTCATTGCTGAGATAACTATTGAGGAAGAATATAAAGGTGATAAAATCAGCTTTTTTCCATACTTCTATCATTAGTTTTTTTGAAATTGGGGTTTTCGATGGACTAAAATATAATATGTGGGAGTTTCTTGCAGAGAAAAAGTCTGTGGTGGAAAGATTTTCCAATTATACTTATGATGGTTCAATGAGTGGACCATTCAAGTAGAGTGCAGAAATTTGGTATGAGTGCTTGCACACCACGTTTGAAGAAGAGTGGAGAATACCCAAGGAGTTACCTTTGGTATTGGATAAAAAGTACAGTTTGTAGTGTACCAACACTTTTACATTGGGAGCTTTGGGATGAAGGATGGAAAATAGAGCCCTTGGTGTAAGTTTTCATATGCCTTCATAGGGTGCTATTTTCAAGCATCTTCCATAGGTTTTTAGATGTATGCCAATTATTATTCAATGTTGACAAGGTAGATTGTGACTACCACACACTTAGGAAGTGGTATGTTCATCTAAGAAAGATGTATTACATTGAAAGATTAATTTCTGATGATATTAACATGAAGGATGTGATTTTGGCCATTGGAAAGATAGGCGTGGCTCTGGTATATATATACTTGAAGCCCAAACTATAAAATGGGAAGTACTTGGAGAATGAATTCAAAATTCCTAGGAAGCCCAAAGGAAAACATATTGTGGGTACTTTAGAGGAAGTGCATACTTTTCCCATTCAAGAGGAGGAAGAAGAATAACTTCATGAAGATATTGGTGGGCTAGAGTATAGGGGCAGAAGACAACCTATAGTTGGAGAGAAGAGAGAGTGCAAGGTGAATACTCTGTTACAGAAACAAGAGGATGAAGTGTTGGAGACATGTGCAATGGAAGTAGATGCAGGATAGATCATCAAGGAACCAAAATTTAAAAGAGTGTTGTGAAGAATAAGGGATTAGAGCGTTGGAACGTCACAATAATTAAGGATATCACCTATGAATTTGCCTCAGAAAGTAGATCGTAAGAATAAAAAAAGACATAATTTCAAGCTTAAGGAGGAGGAGGAGGATGATTACGGGGAAAGTGCATCAGGTACTCCAATGCAACATGAAAACACATGGGAAACTTGTGGTTAAGAATTGAAGAATGATGAAGAGGAGCTAAAGGAGATAAAGACAAACAGATAAGGGTATGATTTAAGGTACGCCCCATACCACATAGATAGGAGAAGGGCCAATACCAGATTTAGGTGCCTAGATTACAAAAGGAAGGTGAACGAGGAAGGAGAAGGGGGGAAAAGAATATGTAAATCATGTACTTGTATATGTGGATGACACAAGGAAAATTATATGTGCATGGTTCCAAAACACTGTGGAGTCTAAGGATTTGTATGGTTAGGAGCTGGTGGACTTAGAAATTATGAATGCTTGCACATGAAAGAAATTGGCATGGTATATGTATGAGCCTAATTTTTACATTTGTGAAGATTCATGTGTTTCATGTAGGATGAATAAAGTAACCCACATCTAACACATGAATGTTAAGAATATTGTCATGTCGGATGAGCAGGTGAGTAATGCCTTGGTGAAGTTATCTGTAGAAGTTACATGTAGAAAATATAGATAAACTAGAAATAAATAGAGCATTAATGGAGGATAACAAGGAAAAGGATAAAGAAATAAATTTCTTGATAGTAGAGAAGGATAGGGTCAAGGAAAAAATAGAATCTTTCATTAGCATGGAAGAGGAAATTGGAGATTATATTTTTAAGATAAGGCCGCATCTGGAATAACAAGTTCTAGAAAAGTTCCCTTCTGTGATGCATTACATACGAACGCTGGTAAAACTGGCGATAGATGAAGGGCCCATGTGTATGCCTACACTGAAGGATGTTGTAGAGGAGGAAACAAGCGCCAAGGCCACAATTTCTAAGAAGATTTGAAGTTATGAATATTTGTTGTAGGAATTTAAAGATGATCTTAAGAATGAGGATCAAGCTTTGAACATGTGCATGGTACCAGATGCGATTATTAACACACACACACTATTAAAGAAGATATTGATGTCCTAAAGGAAATGAAGAATTAAATTCTAGAGCATGTGGAAAGTATTTCTCTAGTGTAAGAAAAGCACAAGGAACTTGTAGAAGCCCAAAATATACAAATGGAAAGGATGAACAAAATTCGGAAGCTCATTGCATAGAAGATGGATTTCATGGAGGAGATGGTTTCAAGAATTTCTAATATTGTTAGAGTTCTATAAAATGAGAAGGAAAACATGACTCATTATGAGATGGATGCCACAGTGATGGACATCCCTGATAAGACATGGGAAGCACTGAGTGATTGACATGTATTAGAGACAAAGATTAAAAATGAGTATCCAGAATTGATCCTATCAGTAGAGGAGCAGAGTGCCAAGTAGTACTTCATTCTTTTTGGTCACATAATTATTTATTATTTATTCTTTATTCATGGAGACATCAGTTTTGAATAGCCATTTCTAGGGTAACAATGAATTTAGTGTGGGGTAATGTTGAGTGGATAAAAAAAAGCTCAAGGATGAAAACACATTAGGATTGAACCCATGGGAGAAAGGCACACAGGAGAACACGCTAGTATAATAGAACACAAATGCACCTAGGAACAGGGTGAAAATAGGACTTAGCCACTTTTATAGACTAGGGATATTTTTAGAACATGGAGTGTTGAGCACGTAAAGAGATGAAGACTTGCAGGCTACACCAAGTCTAATTTGGATAAGAAAAAGATTGAGCACCATGTAGGATTTTGAGTTATTAATAGGATCTGTACTGAGAGTTAACTTTGGAAGATATATTATTAAAACTTGCATGATTTGTATTCTCTTATAAAGGCACATCTCTATTATTATAATATAGCCTATTTTTGGAAGATGCATGGGTAGTGAAGGGAAAGTCCCCACCCCACTAAATGTGTATTGATTTGCATGGTTTAGATATAATTTTTTTTGTAGATTTATGTTACTGTTTTATACACACACATGACTCATTGTAACACAACTATGATGTATGAGGCTTCTGTGTTTTACAGTATTTAATATAATGGATCATGCTGGATAGATATTGGTTTTGGATGTAACAAAATATGTTTCTTATATGGTGAATCTGATTATAGTAATTTTTTAGTTAGGTTTTCATATGATTAGATCTAGATTCGGTTTATGCACTATGGTTTAATTAATTATCTATTATGGATCTGAATTATAATTGTAATCATGCTAACATATTGAACAAGATACTCTAAAGAGGGAGCGGGTACCCTTACGCACTTTAGGTGAGTCCTTAGTTTAGGCTGAGTGATGTTTTAGTGCACCTTGGGTTGTTTACAGTGAATTCTAGGATACATCACTAAATATATGGGATCTATATGTGTGGGATGGATTAATGGTCCAATAAAAACTATTCAAGTCACTTATCTAACCGTTTATATCCCCTAGGCAGGGTTTTGTTTAGTATGGATTGTATAGAGTGGAGATTGATTCTATCCCCATCTCTCCATCTATCTATAGAATATATGAGATGGACGTCCTTGATCTATCGAGTATCATGTATCTATATATGGGAGTATAGTAGATATATTATCCCCTCCCTATAATCCTCCTCTAATAGTTATAGGGTTTAGTCACTCAGGGACCTATAGTTCTGTTTGGGGCATCTGACACCTACACCAATATAATGGAGGGAGAGTGTTGGCCATGTATGGACAATTAGTGCCCCTCCCTAGATATTGGGAGAAGAAAGAGGTTGTTCCTAATCCATATAGAAATAGAAATAGAAATATAATAGAGGTTAGAATGTCTTACAAGCCTCATATATCTGATCAATCAAATGAAAAATGGTTGTGTCATGTGTTTTTGTGTCACAAACCTTACAATATGAGGAAATGTTCTTCAACATAGCACATAGTAAAAGTAGACAGTTGTGGATATCATGATTATTATGGAAAATATCACAATCTACTAGTAGCATGTGCACATTATTGTGTAAAAAATATCCTTTGTATTCCCCTCTACATCGTAATCCGTACACCAGAGTCCACTGTGAGTCTCATGTGCTAAGTTAGAAAGTAAATTCTCTAACTGTGTGGCTATTTCTATAATTTGAGCTTCAAGGCATGGGCTTACTTGAGTTTCCACATTTCCTAATGATTCTACATGTAGAGCTTCTCCTAGGGATTCACGTAGGTTGGTAAATGTTTTATGTGACAACGCCCTTCGAAATGGTGTTAAAAAACCACCTATGAAAAATTGTGCATGTTGGATCAGGTGGATGCTATAAGAGAGATTAAATAATAATGTGTTAAATATCACATCATATTCTTTAACAATTTTAGACATGCCTTACTTTATATCATTCAACACGCTAATGTTCTGTTGTTCAAACTCTAGGATGTGAAACTCTTCCAAGAAATCAGCATGTAATGCATCATATTCCACCACTGTCTAGTGAGGATCATACTTCTTATGCCAATTATACATGTGACACTACAATGTAGTTGTGAAATGACTTGATTTTATATTAGAATTTATTGTCCTCTTAGGTCTCCATAAAAGTTTACACTTGTGCATATACTCTATCATATCTTCCACACCCCATTATTTGGTAAATGAAATAAAGTCTCAAAGAAAATTTTGGGGGATGTTGTGGCAGTTGAATATTCCCTTGTCCTAGATGACTTGACAGGTATTCTAGTGGTGAGCTAGATCCTAAACCCAAACATCCACTATGGTCTCCTCCACTCAGGGGAGGACCAGTGCCTCCCAATCCTCCTAGTGTTATTTTAGGACTTGTGGTAGTTCTATCTTGCATCCCCATGATAGTGTTGTTGGTTGTTCAAATGTGCACCCGCATCTTGGATCTCTTAAGGGGGATGAGGTGTCTGAGACCACAATGGAACCATCCCCAAGTTGTGGGACCTTGAGAGCTTGGGATGGATCTTCAGAGAAGGTTGTTTCCTCTACCTACCTCTAACGCTGTTGTTACTCCTAGTTTTGAAAGAAAAAACTAGACTAAACATGCCAAGGGACCAGGGATAGAAGGATGTACAAAAATGGGAAATCATAAGCTAAGGAAGGTGATAACGTCAGAAGGAAAGGGTCGATCTCTCTCTAAGAGCAGTGAAGGAGATAGAGAGGGCATGGGAGAAGAGGGCACACGACACATGCCACAGATTAACATGTGGTCTCGGCCTCCCACCATGCACAACACATGAACGTGGGGACTGTAAGTAGAGGAATATGCAAAACATGCCAGAAAATACGCTCAGCATGCCAGAAAACACAAACAAAGAGGTGAGATTCAATGAAAATGAGAGAGGGAAGACAAGAGTTCCACAAAACATGATTTTATTGCTTAATGGATGCACAGTCATTTACATTCATGGCAACAAGCGAGAATACATTACAAAGACCACACCAAGGTTGGAGACCCATGGGAATTCAACCACAATTTTGGCATGGTTTCGTTACAAAAAGAAGAGATATTTTTACAAAGAAAAACTCTATTATTTATAGAAGAAGGAGAGAACAGAAGGAGAAAGGGAGGGAAACTCATATTTAAATCTTCAACCACCAATGAAAAGTAATAAATTCCTACAAATCCAACTACAAGGCTATTAGATGCACTTCCCTATGTCTGTTTGGCATGTGGAATAAAGAAGAAGGAAAGATCTAATGAAATCTAGTGGTTGAAGTCGATTGGATGTATATTGATGAAATGAGAAACATTTCCCTGTATTTATCCTAACAAATCTTGCCTATATTTGAATTTGAAAATTCCAATGTGTAGCTTGTGTTAGCAGATTTCATATAATTCTAGGCATGCATTGATTTGAGATCTGTAACAAAATATATGACTGTGAGAATATGTCAGAGACATCGGTGCATTAAAAACATGTAGCACGCACAGGTTGGATGAAATGATGGCCAACTGTTCATTTTTTTTTCTTTTCTACCACGTGTTATGCACTAGTTGGTTGCCTAGATTTGGTGCCCTGTTGGCATGCTTTGGTTGGTTACGAATGACACACTGAAGTCTGATAGAAGATGACTTGGCACAGAAGGGAACAAATGAAGCAAGGCACAGGAGTGAGAAGTAAGCATGCGAAAGGGAAATAGAGGGGAGGCACAGAGGAGCACATGTGGGAGAAAGGCATACTTGCAAAAGTTAAGTATGAAAACAAGAAGTGGGCATTGAAATAAAGGAAGGTGCATAGTGGAAGAAAGAAAAGAGTACATGCGAAAGAACTAAGTCTGGGTAAGTGCACAAGAGGAATTCCAGGGACTTAGCTGATTGCAAAGCAAGTCTACAGAGGTGCATTCAAGGAGTGCATGACATGATAGGAGAGAAAGTGAGCATGCAGGAGGAAGGAACGCAAGGGAAAAATGGAAGGAGATAGAAAAATGAAAAAGGGATAAGGAAGGAAGGAAAGGGCATATAGAGGAACTGCAACTGCGCCAAGGTGTCAAAAGAAATATCTTGAGTGCTCGCAACCTAAAATGTGAAACATCAGATTCAGGATGAGAATATAATTTATCCACATAACTATGAGAGTTATTTGGATAATAGTTTTGGTGACTTATGGGGGCCATCTTCCTGCTAGATGAAGAGACCAGTAGCCTTAGAATTCCATTGGGCATGGATTCGAATGTTTAATATTTGAAGATTTGATCTACAACTTTGAAGAACATTCCTGAAGTCACTTGAATCTTTGTCTAAACTTTGAACCGAAATGATTCTCTTATATGAATATATTATAAATTGGATTGATGAGAATGAAAGCTATGCACTAACCATTAGAACTCCCTTTATGCAAATTGAATTGTCATCCCATGAAACAACAAAAGGGGCACACGGGTGCAACGTGAAAAGAAAGGCGTTAGAGGGAGCATGCCGAAATAGAAGCACACCACTATGTGCAAAAGTATAAAATCATACATGTCCCAAATGGAACATAAAAAGTGTGTGTGGGAACTTGTGTTATTGAAAGAAAATCTAAACTAACCTAAACTAACCAGAGGAAAGGGTAACTCAAGTAAAACCTGTAACAGGTAGGGAGAAGTAGTTTCCCTTCCTCACAAATTGTGACCATGTAGTTGATTTGGCATTGAACATGGTTGGAAATGAGAGTGAAAAACCACCTTGTAGATGGTGTTTCTCCCTCCTCAAATTATCATCAAATAGAATATACACCTCCTAGAGTTGTTCTGTGCTTGGATCTAGGAGGTGCTACTACTGACCTTTAGCACATTGAAGCTCTACCTCATGCTCTGAAATGAGCATGACTGGCGGTAACTCTTTCTGTAGCTCTAGGCTAGCCAGATATCTGATTGGGCATGGTATGATCCTTGTGGTTTTCCAATTACTTTGAAGCTTAATCCCATAGATTGGATTTTCTTTCATAATTTCCTCCGAAAGGGGAACACTTGTAGGATGGGGCACACAAATCTAGGGCATGGATGGTTTTTCCTCTACAAGCAACTCGGTCTCATCCAAAACTACACCTTCTATAGCTGATTGATTCTCCTTTGGAACAGGCACCTGTATGATTTCCTGTTCCCATTCAGAGTTACATGAGTCATGCCATTCTTCAATTATCCTGCAGTCATTGAACATGATGAAATTAGTTGGGAAAGGTGCATTGGTAGGGGCCTGTTCATTTATGGTACAACTATGTAAAGGGGACTCAAAATAAAATGGGAGGATGAATGTAGAAGGGATGGAAGATGCACGTGCAAGAGGAGCAGAGACATGCAAAGGAAGGGGAATGGAAGAGAAATGAAGGTGAGATGGAGGGGGGGTTCTAAATGTGGGTAGCACACAAGAATCTAAGGAAATGCGTAGTAGTCTAAGATGATGTAAGTTGGAATGGAGGAGTGGGAGGGATGTACGATAGTAGTGTAAGGTTGCCCCATTAATAAGGTTGTCGCATGATAGATTTTTAAGCCTCTATTTCTTCTGCCTAGTTTGTAATCTAGGGTAACATCTTAATGATGAAGTAAAACTTCCATTAGGCACTAAACCAACATAGTACAAGGTTGACCCATGGGCAAGAGACCTTGTAGCCAACTTTAGTTGCGTTTATAGAGAACTTGACTCTGAGATGCATCATGTCCATCTTTGTCTCTTGAGCCTGCCTCTCAAAATCAACTTCATCAAAGATTTACCACCATCATCTACATAAACCTGTTCTTCATAAACATTTTGGTTAGAAAAAGGTGGGTTATATGCATTTTTGAGATAATGGAGCTTATAAAACAAATTTTGAGGAGGATTTTGAAACTGTGGGGATGGAGGGAAATAGTTTTACTACTGCAAATAAGAATTCCATGGCAGGAAATAAGCCATGATTGCACAACTTCAAAAGAGGAATGTGGAATGATGGAAAAAGTAGAAATGAATAGAGGAATGAGGGGAGACTAGTATGCACATAAGATAATGGGTACATTGAATCAATGGAGTCTTCAGATGTGTTGAAAAATGCCTCCAAAGGATGGATCTCAACTATAACACATCAAACTTGCTGAGATGAATATGTAAACCTATTCACCCTAGTCCCACTGGGTGTGCCAAAAACTATTGTTTCCTTAAATGAGCACCCACGTCTTAGATATATTAAGGGGGCCGAGGTGTATGAGACCAAAATGGAACCATCCCCAAGTTGTGGGACCTTGTAAGCATGGGAAGGATCTCCGGAGAAGGCTAGTTCCTCTACTTACTTTTGTCACAAAATCATAGCACCCCCCAAATGGCATGAGAATGAATCACAACATTTGGTGTGATTGGGACACATGGGATCACCTCTCAATTTTTTGGACTTATGCTTGAGGTAAACCTTTGGAGAAGGCTGACTTCCTCTTCCTAAACTAAACACAACACTACTTCTGATGTAAGAAAAATGACCAACTAGACCTGTGATAATATTTCATGGGAGTAAAGAGAGAATGCAGAGAAATAAAATCTATTATAGAAGTGGTAATGCACCAAGAAAAGGTGTTTTCAACTTCTAGAAGGGTTAATGTGGGTATTATGCTTGCATCATTAGCCACCTTCACCTATTGCAACTCGAAAAGGATATAAAATACCATAGACTAGAAGCACATGTTCCTTTGTTTGGGAGTCTATCTAAACAGCCAATCTGGTATGGCTAGAGCCGAGGAAGATGGGGTAGAAGATCTGGTACCTGAAGTATTAGTTAGAGAAATATCACTAGAAATGTCAGCTAGTATCTGTGAAGAGGTAGCAATGATGGAAGGTGTGGGTGTGAGGACAGCCATAGGAATTGAAAAAATAATGCTAGGGGTTGAAATTGAAGAAAATGGGAGTGTCAAAGGAAATGAAGAGGAAATGGATGACCCAATATTTTCCCAACTGATAGAACTGGAAGTGACGAAAACACCTGGGCCATGGAAGGGGGTGAAAGGAAGAAATGATGGTAGAAGTGGAAGGAACTGATATTGGAAGTGATAATGGAGGAAGGGGAAGAGGTGATGGATCCTAGATAGTACTAGGAGAGGCACTCACCTCAGTAACTAACACTGTATATTTTTTAATCTTAGGAGCAACAGACTTAGAAAGAGATGAGCCACCAACCACAACTGAAATCATCTTTTGAATGATAGGAACCCTTTGAGTCTTCCTCTTGCCTTTTGTGGGTGTTGGTTGGTTTACTACTGATGTAGACCCTTTATTTATAAGGCTTATTTTCCCCTTTGGGTGAGATTCCCAAGGTGGCCAACCAACTATAAGTTCTCTTTAGAATGGGTCTTGCCATTTCTGTAGTATTACGACATTCTTCCACATACCAATAAATCCATGGCAGTGGTTGATTGGTAATATTATCACTCTTGTATGATGAATTTATGACTTCATCACTATCTTGCAAGTCCTTTGGCACATCAACCAATCCAAACTTCCACACTTCATCAATATTTAATCTCTCATAATCCATTTTCCACATGATGTACTAATCCTGACAATGAATCCATCTATCTTCTAATTGGAGCACATGAGCATTGGACTTACCTGTCTCCCCAAAATTACCCCAATAATCAAAATTAGTTCACCGATGGAAGGTCCAAAGGGTTACTTAAGCCATTTCTACATCCACATTCCTTGCCTTGTGGATATTTGGGTAAGAATACCTGCCAATTGAAATAGGGAAATGCATTCCCACCTTGTGACACTTATTTTGGATTTTATGGTAATCCAACAACTACTAAACAAATTCCAGAAGAATCCATTTATTGGTGGGGAACCTTGGTAACTTTCTTGGGGCACCAATGAAACCAAGAATCTGAATGTAGGTGAATGTGGGAAATTAAAAGTAGATTGCTCCCCATTCTTGCACCTCTTAGAAAGCCTCATTGGAAACCCTCTGATTATATAGCTCTTTTTCAAAGTGATGGAGGACAACAACGAAGAAAGCGTCTTTGATTCTTTGGAAGTGCTTGCTCCTTTCATCGAGAGTAAGTTGGGGATAAAACTCGTATATTTGGGATGTGCTGTGAACTCCCCTAGTATTCAATCCTATAAAATCTCTGATAGCAACAGCCACATATACTAGAAAAGATGTCATGTAGAAAGTTTTAGTTTCTGACACCTTGCCCAACTGATAGTGAACGTTGCTACTAATATGTTCACCCCATCGGATAAAATCGTCACTCTTCTTGATAGTTGTTATGTACAAGAACATCCATTCTTCTAATGCCTTTACAGAAGGAAGACCTAAAACTCTGCTTAAAAGCACGATGAGATCATTGACTTCCTAAATGAAATCCGATCAATGTATAGTTTTGGGAAACTTGGAAAAATTATTAATTAAGTAAGATTTCATCATAACTTTTGAGCACACTTATTTTTTATCTCAGTGTTCAACTGTTATTTTAGATGAGAATCTTGAACGTATGGAAGTGTAAACAAGTCTTCAAAGAAATCTAGGTTGAGACAGATCACCACCTTGTCATCACTATCTCTTATTGGCATAGATTCCTCATCATAGTGGGCTGCTATAGCTAGGAAAAACTTTGGGAATTGTATGGATGTGGGAAAATAGGAGGTAAGGGAGAGACCACTATCATAGATGGCCTACATCCATGGCTTTTTATTCAGGGCCTTTAATCTTTCCTAGAACTCGAGAAGATCAATCTTTCCTAGATCGGTGTCCCTGATATTTCCTAAGTCAGAGGTGGAGCATAATTGGGGAGAAACCCCAAGATATGTGTATTTCATCTTCTATTTTCCCTTCGAAGTGGAGGTAGACATCAAAACCTATGTTTTAGGAGCTGAATGTCATAGAAATTCTAAAAACCCGAAAGCAAGAAAACTCTGAAATTCTGAAAGAAATCTTTGAAATGAAATATCTGAAACTTGAAATCTCTGAAACTTGAAATCTCTGAAAACCTGAAACTTGAAATCTCTAAAAACCCAAAATTTCCAAAATCCTAAAACATGAAATCTCTGAAAACTTGAAACTTGAAATCTCTGAAAACCCAAAACTTGAAATCTCTAAAAACCTGAAATCTCCAGTTCTTTGAAATTACGAAAGCTGAAATCTCCAATAACCCAAAATCTCCAATTCTTCGAAATCCTAAAATCTTTGAAAACCTGAAACTTTAAATCTCTAAAAACATGAAATCTCCAATTCTCCAAAATCCCAAAAGTTAAAATCTCCAAACACCTGAAATCTCCAATTGTGACTTTTTGAAAGAACTCTCTGAGATGAGTTTTCTCAATAAGTCCAAAAGGATGATAACTAGAGGAAACTAAAAAAAAATGTTTAAAAGCCACATTGGAAATTGAGAAATAGGAGGAAGTACAAGGGATCTATAAAGATCCCCTCGAAAATACCTTGAAAACCTGGATAAAACTCACACAAAAAAAAACATGGTGAACTAAAAGAATGACATCACAAGAAAACATAGAGGGAAAACAAAAGAAAACCCAAATGAGGAGAAAGAGGTAGGAAAAATACCTAAACTAAAATAAAATAAAACAAAAAAACATATCTTGGACAAAGATGCCGCAAAGTACAAGAATGAAATGTCAGAGCAAAAGTGTTAAAGTGTCAAGTAAAAATGAAAAGTAAAAATGTGAGTTTATATAGAAATCCCTGACATTAATGGTAAAAATTCTGATTCGTACAGAGGTAGGTGGAAATTAATTGCACTTAGAATTTCCAAAGCTCCAAAACCTGAAAGCCCAAACTTCCAAAAATTTGGGATTTTGACTTTGTAAAATGGGAAACAAAATATGAATTGGCAATTGAGAAGTCTGAAACTCAAAAACCTGAAAGTCTGAAAATTTAGAATTTCAGAAATTTGGACTTCAGAAAACTTCACGTTCAAATCCTAAAAATGACTTGGAGAACTTCGAAAACCTGAAACCTTAAAATCTGGAAATCTGAAAATTTGGACTTTTGGATTTTCGGACTTCAGAAGTCTGAGAGCGAGATTTACACAAAATTAGCTAAAAAGTTTTGAAACCTGAAATTCTGAAAATTCCAAAAATTCGAAAAACCTCAGAAATTCAAACTTCCGAAATTGATTTAAAATAACTTCTAGATATTGAGATTAAAAACTCTGAAGTCTGAAAATTGAAAAAAATTTCAGATTCTCAGCCTTAGCAAAATTCATTATGCAAGGATTTCTTAAAAACATTAGTCTGACATATAGCCTTCTTCTAGGTAGGGTAAATGTTTAACATTTTTTGGTGATCTCTCAGGGAAAGCTTTCGTGCTAATCTTTTAGACCAGTAGCCTTAAGAAAAACATTGGGTAAGGGAGTCTAAAAAAACCAAAACCAAAATAGAAAAAAAAGCAAGTAAAAGAAAAGACAAATAAAACAATGTGCAGAGTACTTGGAAGAAAACAAAAAAAACTATAGGGGGTGGAACCTCCTTAAAAGCAAGTCTTTGAGGTGTATCCCATTCACATGAATGGGCAATTATTCTCCATTGAGTTTGGATGGGCAAAATGAATTTTCCTCTTTGCATCTTGTAATAGACATAAGGCTCGCTCCAGAGAGAGAATCAAACTTGGTATGCTTCGTCTTGGTTTGGCGCAGATCTTCATCCCATTTAAGAACCAAATCCCCTTCCCTAAACAACCTATCATAGGATTTCCTATCAAATAATTTCTTAATCTGAGCCTGATGCTTTGTCAACGTATTTGTGGCAGTGTTTTGAATCTCCTTTAGTTCCATGAGTTCTAAAAAACCTCATTGTTCAAGGCCTCATCCTCCATAACTTCAAGCCGATAAGCTAAATCTAGGGAAGGCGTTTCCATGAGGAGAGTGGAAACTTTGCTTCCCTTCCATATACAAGCATGAAAGGTGAAACCCCAATGGCATTTTTATATTGTTATTCGATCTTCCGACAGAGCAGTCTTGAGCTGTGTATGCTCAGGTTCTTCTATTGGCCTCCATCAGTGTGCTTAATGATTCTTATAATATTTTTATTGTTGGATTCGGCCAAGCCATTTCCCTGTGGATAGTAGTTAGACGAAGTCTTGAGATAGAATTTTTTCTTGATGGCCCATTCACTTATTTTCATCCTAAGGAACACCATTTCATTGTTAGAGATAACAGTAAATGGAACACCGAACCTTGTCATGATACTCTCCAAGAATTCAAGGACAACTTTTTCATTTATTTCCTTCAAAGCCACCACTTTTGTCTAGTGGTTGAAATAATCTTTCGTAGTAAGGACCCATTTATGTGCTTTCACTAGAGTGGAGGATTGATCATAACAATAAAATCCAACTGCTATCTGAACAAAGGGTTGATCTACCTAAACAGGATGTAACAGGAGAGCTGACAGCTTCTGTTTGCCTACAAAAAGAGCACACTCCTTACATTTCCTTACCCAAAAAATGGGTATATTTGAACAATTCTTGCCTATTAGTAACTAGATCACATGATCTTTATCGTAGTCATTTGTTCATATCGAGTAATGTCCTCCAGACAGCCCATTTTGGAACTCCTCCAATATATTTTTTACCTACTCTGGTTTGATGCGGCATAAAAGAAGATCATTAAAATCCTTTCAGAAAAGAATTCCAACTACCACAACATATGGAATATACTAGAGATATAAATTATGTCATTGAATCTTATCCATATTTTTTAGGATACACTCTTGAGAGGAGGAAATTTTCCATCTTAGTTAACCAGTCAATCTGATCATTTCCATAATCAATATTGAAGAGCACAACATCCTTATCATCCTTAATTTCCATGTCTACAGCCAACTGCTAGCATAATCCCTTTGCCTTTGACAAGTTTAGTAACTTTAATTTGTACATCATACTCCATTACTTTTTTGATCCACCCAACACATTTCTCATTCATCTCCTTATTTAACAAAAAACTCTTTAATGCCAAGATGAGAAACCATCAAGTGTACCTTATTTTTGGACAACATGTGCCTAGATTTTTTTTAGAGCTTGAATGACCGTAAAGACCTATTTTTCGATGAAAGAATACTTGATCTCATATTCCTTGAGAGACTGACTGAAGAAGGCAATCGGTTGCTCCATTAGATCATCGTTATGCTAAGTGAGGATACCTAAAATACTCTCATGACCTGCGAAAGCATAGAGAATAAAATCCTTGTCAAATCAGAGGTTTACTAGTGTAGGAGCTTGGGAAATAGCAGTTTTGATAGCCTCAAAGCTTTTTCTCCCTTCCTTTGTCTAGGAGAAAGGAATTTTCTTTTTAAGCATGGGCATCAGCAGCTTGGCTAACGCTACAAATTGGGGAATGAATCTGTCAAAAAAAGTTTATAGTTCCTATAAAACTCTGGAGACCCTTCTTGTGACTTGGGAGGGATAGAGAAAATTTTTATTGAATCCCATATGATTCAATTAAGATTCCTTTAGCTGAAAAAATATGTCCCAATAAATTTCCTTCTTGAACTACAAAAATGCATTTCTTAGGGTTTAGTGAGATCCCAAATTCTCTACACCTTCGAAAAACTTTCCTTAGGTGTGCAATATGATCTTTGGCATGTTTGGAATAGAAAATTATATCATCAAGGTAAAATAAGATTATATCATTGATGAGTCCTTTAAATTCCATGTTCGTGGCTCTTTGAAAGGTAGCCCCTGCATTTGATAATCTGAATGACATTTTGTTGTATGCATATGTGCCCCAGTTAGTGGTGAAAGCCATTTTGAATTGATCATATTCTTGGACCAGAATCTGATTGTACCCTGAATAACCATCCAACAGAGAAAACATTTGAGCTCCTACCACTATCTAGAGGATTTTTTCCATTGATAGAAGAGGATAATGATCCTTTAAGGAGGCACGGTTCAAATCCTTGAAATCTACACAAAACTAAATCTCTCCGTTCTTCTTCCTTACAAGCACCAAATTAGCTACCCACGATGAATGCTTTATGGGAAAAATTATGTAGACTTTGATAAGCTTGGTTAGCTCTTTCCTCATTAATGGCTCAATCTTGGGATTGATTGGCCTTTGTTTCTGATGAACTGGCTTAGATTTCGGTTCTAATTCAATCACGTGTTGAGCTAGGCATGGTTCAAAACCACACAGGTCTTTTTAGATCCATGTGAAAATATCATGATACTCTTGACACAATTCAATGAAAGATTTCTTTTCCTGAGTAGTGCATACCTTACCAATCTTTAAACATTTCTCGCTAACCACCTCAACTTCCTCAAAATCTTCTTCTTTAACCAACATATTTGTGATTTGTCATTTGGACTAGTCATCTGAATTGAAGATAGATTCAAGAGTGACCAAGCCTTTTGGAAATTTGTTTCCCTTTAACTAAATAACTTGGTCACTAGATGATTCCTACAATTTACCTTGGTGTTTGGTAGCGAACTCTGCTTCTCGTTGTAGAAAAAGAACAACCTGTTCATCACTATCAAAAACCTGCCAACTGCTTAAATTATCTGATATTGTGGGATGGACAACCATTTTAACTATTTTCTACCCTTCCTTTATGAGGTCCATAGGTATATTATATTGGGATCCGATAGTAGCGAGCCTATCAGCATCTTGATTTTTATATCTAGGAACCACACAAATTCTGAAAGCTTCGAACTCCTCTATTAGGTCGCAAAATCGATTCTTATATGATCTTAAGAGATCATTCTTTGATGCACTACGGGATGTTACTTGATGAACCACCAATTCACTATCACCAAAAGTGATCAAGGATTTGATTCCTCTTTGTTGGGCCAGATGTAACCCTTATTTAAGAGCCTCATACTTGGAAACATTATTAGTACAACTGAACTGTAATAAAAAACATGAGAAATATTTATCCCCTTCAGGAGAAATTATCATGACTCATGCACCAGATCCATTTTTACTCCTTGAACCATCTAAGAAAATATTCCATAGTCCTTCAGAATCACTGGGTGTCTTAACCAGCTAAGGAATGATTGTACCTTATTCATGTATACAATAAGTTCCCCATCCAGTCTCATCCAAAAACAATAGACTAGATTTCTTTGTTAGCCAATAAATCAGCATACGAGTTGTATTGATGGTCTATAATTACCTCATCAAGCACTGTATCAGGCACCTCCTCTACAAGAGTAGTTGGTTCATGATCTGCATTCTCATCTTCATGGTCACAAATGGTGCAATTACTTTCTATGGGTTTGGATGTGTAAGGTTCCACATGATTGTGACAGATTGGTTCTGCCCTTATAGCTACCTTAGTTCCATACCTGCTCCTCAAGATCATATGTGACTAGTCTGATGAAAAATAACCACCCATTTTTGTGGTGAAATCCTGTGATAAATAAATGGAAAATAGGGGATGAAGATCAATGATAGATATTTCCTATGTAAATGTCAAGTTAGGACATGCATGGATAGTAAGTTAAAGCCCTTTAATGACCCCCATAGTTTAGATTTCCGTACTATGAAGTTAAACAACCCCTTTTGTAATTGGAGTATATGGAATTTGTAGTACATATGCGACCTATTTAGACATTACGTAAATATTGGCTCCATAATCAATCATACAATTATGCACCAATTGCTCGCCAATAATCACTGAGATATAAAATGGTTGGGGCTTATTGGTATTAGCATGTATCTTCATCTCAGGTTAGCATAAGCTGGTCACCACTACTACTTCCTGACCTAATGATCGGTTAGTAGTGCCAAAACTATTCACAACCTCTCATAGCAAGTTCCTTTGAGAAGGAATAGAGAGTGCATCCCACATTATGACACTCAAATTGGTTTTCTTCATTTACTCCACAATTTTGAATGAAATGGATCCCACTTTGCTAATTCCTTTTGGGGCATTGGGGTCCTCCTTTGGATAATTATTATTAGGCATCATGTTACCTACAGGTCCATCCCCATTTGAAGGCCGACTAGTAGGTATTTCTAGTAATTTCTTCCCTACGTCCTTATCTGCCAATGATTGTGCTTGAGGATGTGAAGGAGATGCCTGCTAAATTTTGGAAGTTTGTTGCTTAGTCATACAATTTTGAGGATCTATTTCCCTTTTCTTAGAACGTGTGTTGGATGCTACAATGGAGGCATCGGTATTTAAACCAAAAAAATCTTCTTCTTGCTAATTTAGTAACAAGGTTTCATCTGGAGGTTGGTCTTGACTTTTGGAAGTAAACGACTCAGCAGATGTGTTTTGCACAGAATTTCGTTCCGAAATAGAGTTGCTTATATTCTTTCATTCTCTTGAGAAACATATAAGGGTTAGGGCTAGGAGGAATACCTGTTGAATGTTAGGAAGGTGTGCGCGTACTGTAGAGAGATCAGATCGATTGTGAAGAAATCCTTTTTGTCTAGGAAGGGACTACCTGTAAGTAAGAACGCAAAACCATTAGATCTTTGTTAGACAACAGGTGAGGGAACTGCCTTAGGCCCAGGAAATATTAGACTTCCTTTCGAAGGTGGTCAGGTTCCCCTTTTGTTATGAATTAAAGTAAAATGATAACAAAGAACTACAAGATAATACTTACTGGTTCCTGATGAAGATACAGGTCCAAGGAATGTGGTGGTGATAGTAAGGCTTAGTTGGGATGATCTGGTATTGGAAAGCGAGCTGATGAAGCTATCCTCAGTCTTTTCCAATGCTTGAATGAGGGTGATAGTGATCCAGTTGCTCAGTTGCAGTCTTCGGCTCGATGCTCTTCTCTGCAAACTCTTCTCTTTTCTTCACTTGTCTTTGTCTTGCAAATGAATTCTTGGATCCTTTCTTTTTGGTTGGGGGAGGTCATTAACAGGGAACTGATGGCGGTTACGTAACTGACGGTGGTCGAGTAGGAACCGATGTTGGTTAGGTCAAAGTGGCTATTTTTAGTAAAACAACCATCTTTCCCTCCTTTTCTTCTGAGGGATCAGTTGTGGGCTTGGTCAAGTTATTATTAGGTTTGTTTTGATGCGGATGAGGGGTGATGAGTCATGGGTGTGGGTCTGGACCAAGTCATAGGTCTTAATTAGGTTGGTTTAGGGTTAGGGCTAGGTCATGATGAGGTGGCAAGGTGAGGTGGCAGGGGTGGAAGATGTGGATTTATTAATTATATGGTAATTAATAAATAATTAAGTGTGTAAGGTTTAGGTGGTGAGGTATGGTTAGGTTGCAAGGTGATATGCAGGGTACAGGGCATCGTAAGACCCAAATTTGGTGTCTACATTTGCCCCTTGTTGTCATGTAGCTTGTCATGTAAAGCTGCACTGACAAAAATAAAAAGTGGTTGCCCCAGTTAAGGGTATAGGTAATCCCCCTCAAATCTATCACAGATTGAGGCGACGTGAAATCAGGGATAGGGTTGATAAAGGGTGAATGGTGTTGAGATGATGGTAAGATGGTGGGGTAAGTTCAAGGAAGCAGACGCACGTTGAAATGCAGTAGTGCGACCAAGGTACACGATGTGAAGAGCAAACAAGCAATTCATAGGCAAAGGTCGATAGTTTATCCAAACAAGGGTGATATAATCCTGGTATCCAAGGCATAGGAAGTAGCTCCAGGGGATATAACGGGTAAGGTACCGGAACATTTAGGCATGTTCGGCAGTACCAAATGGTTGGTTTGGTTGAAATAAACGACACGGTCTTGGTCTAGGCAATGCTGGTCAGCTGAACAAGTCAAGTATCCTAGTTATGCTAAAACACGAATAGGTGAGCTCGATGGAACAAACAACTACATGATAGAATCGTAAATTGCGGGTCTTGGTCGAGGTACTTAATTGGTGTGGCCGTGGGGGCTGATTGGTTGGTTATGGCCTTGGGTCAGGCCAAGTGATTGGTTTGTTACGGCCTTGGGTCAGGCCGATTGGTTTGTTGTTGCGGCCTTGGGTCGGGCCGATTGGTGGGTGCGGCCTTGGGTTGGGCCGATTGGTTGGTTGAGTGGCCTTGGGTCGGGCCGATTGGTTGGTTGCGGCCTTGGGTCGGGCCAAGTGATTAGTGGGTTGTGGCCTTGGGTCGGGCAGCCTTGGGTCGGGCCATTGGTTGGGTTGTGGCCTTGGGTCAGGCTGATTGGTTTGTTGCAGCCTTGGGTCAGGGCCAAGCCTTGGGTCGGGCCGATTGGTTGGTTTGTTGCGGCCTTGGGTCGGGCCGATTGGTTGGGTGCGGCCTTGGGTCGGGCCGATTGGTTGGTTGTGGCCTTGGGTCGGCCTTGGCCGATGAATTCAAAATAAGGCTATTTAGCAAAGCTGGGGGTAGGTGAGGTGGTGAAAAATGGAGATTGGTGGATAAGGGCAGGAGTTAGGTTAAGTAAGGCTAGGTAACCGATATCGGTTATGAGTGACCGATATCGGTCACAAGACCGATATCGGTCTTCTAGGGCGCGCTCTAACCGGCATCGGTTATATGTCAAAACCTATAAAAAGAAAAATATGGCGTGTCATTTTCACATTGTCAATTTGAGTACCAAACTTTTGCTTGTCTGAGTTTTGAATTGATTTTGTTGAGTTTGTGGGCTGAGTTGGCACTAGTTGAGTGGAGGAGTGAGTGATTGGTAGGCCCCAGCGATCAAGAGGTAGAGTTTGATTGGTGGAGGACCCTGCTGAGGAGATTTGGAGCTATGGCACAGCCTGGAGGAGCAGGAGGTGCGGGAGGAGCTGGACCACCACCACCTATCCCACCGCGATGACGTGTAGTCGTACCGGTAGGTTCTAAATCCCTATTTGTGTGAAGTTGATGAATTTAGCTAGGATGTGGGTTTTGGGGTAGGAATCTAAAATGTGATAAAATAATGAATAAATGAAGGTAAATCATAAAATGGAGTGGGTAGATATGTTAGGTAAGTCAACACGGTAGGGTGGGTAAGTTTGTAGGCAATTGGGCTGGGTAGATAGGTAAAAAATAAAAAAAAGGGGATTTGGGGGCCATTTTCGATCCGGCCCCGAAATCCGACAGTGACCGATGTCGGTCACTAAGCGACCGGCAGTGGTCACAACTAAAGACTAGTTGGTTCTGAGACCGGCGTCGGTCATGTGTCGACCGACGGCGGTCGTGTGTGACCGGTACCGGTCACTATGGGCAGGAGGTAATGTTGTGAAAGTAGGTATATTGATTTGTTGTAGGCGGGTAGGATAGAGTTTTGGGGTGAAGGGGGAGAAGGTAGAGTGGCTAGGAAAGGTGAGTGGGGTGGGGGGTAATCGGGTGGTCAGGGGCCGGTGTGGGTAGGATAGGTTATGGGTTGTGGATGAATTGGGAGGGGTTAAATGGGCTGGGATATAGTTAGAGGACGAGAATAAAGCGGGTGGAGTATGAGTGGGGTAGTTGGTAGGTTGTGGAATAGGTAAAGGGGATATTGTAGGTGTTTGTTGGGTGGGGCTAGTGATATTGGGGTTATTGGGTGGGGGAGTGAGTATAGAGGGTTAAGGTAGTTGTTTTGTAAAGGGTAGGCCTGATGGAGTGTGTTGTTTTTGTAGGCACGCCAGCAGCTGACGATGCGGGATCGGATGCCACCTCTACTGGGGCGGATGCGGCCACATGTGACTGCAGCACAGTGGGCAGTCATGTGGGAGGTTGGACTCGGTGGAGTCCAGAGATATAGGGCTGTGGATAGGGACCACAGCTTGATGGTTTCCCTCATCGAGAGATGGGATCCGGCAACCAATGTCTTCCATCTCCCTACTGGAGAGATGACGGTCACACTAGAGGATGTGTATCGCATCCTGAGACTACCGATCATAGGTGAGGTGGTGTTCCAGGTGGATGCAGAGACAACGATGGACAACATCCTGCAGGTATTCGGGGATGCAGCCCCATTGATTACATATCATAGCGCGAGCATCTGCTACGGTGATATGTATCGTGCACACCGACAGGAGACACGGCTTGCCATGCTGATGATGATTGGTATCACCTGCTTCACCCTCCCAGACTCAGAGGGAGGTCACTTCCCATGGGCACTGATGGGAGTATTACATGAGATGGTGGAGGAGCACACCTGCTATGCATGGGCACCGGTGTATTTGGTGCAGCTATACAGAGAGCTCTGGGGCTATCGCCGTATGAGGTGATTTGGGATATGCTCGACATTCTTGCTACACTGCTGGGCCTACGAGCACATTGTGTGTTTACGACCTGTAGGGTTGCCCCAGCAGCCAGGGCCACAGGTAGTGTATATATATGGGTTCTAGAGGTGGTTGGGGGTCGTGGGCCAGCCACGAGTGGTGATTGCAGGGTGAGATGTGGCATACTACCGGCATATGTTAGAGGGCCTGACCGCACTCGATATTATATGGAGGCCATACAGAGGCCATCAGCCCCGAGGAGGAGCCCGAGCGTAGCTACGATGGATCCAGTATATCTTCTGGATAGCTGGACGGAGACCCGGGGAGCATGAGTGGATTCCCCTAGAGAGGGTACGCCGACAGTTGGGTCTACGACAGGATGAGCCACCTCCCTTCCCACAGTATCAGAGGGAGGATGTAGAGGCACCACTGCCTCCTCTGCAGCCATTGGACCCAGTCTGGGTCACAGAGAGACCGGCGGATGATACGGTGGATGATGCCGGTGTGACAGGTTCATTTTTGGTGTGGTGGGTAGGGCAGAGGGCAGTCATGAGAGCACAGCCCGCACAGCCAGATTTGGCGGCTGTTATAGCGGAGAGGGACCGTCTCTTGGGCCAGGTGTAGTTATTACAGGGGCAGCTTGCTGCTGCACAGGCACAGATTGGGGTGCTACAGGGGTAGTTAGCCCAAGCACAGGTACAGGCACAGGTACAGGCACAGCCTCAGGCACAGGCATAGCCGCAGGCACCGGCACAGGCACAGGGACAGGCACAGGCACCGGCACAGGCACAGGCACCACCTTAGGCACAGGCACAGGTACAGGCACCGCCTCAGGCACAGGGTGTACAGGCAGGTCAGGGGCCACTTCTATTAGGAGCCGGGGGACCAGCCCCACCAGCCATGGTGGCACGGGCCCGATATATGGAGGTGAGAGTGGAGGCCCGATATTATCAGGACGTGCTAGATGGTACCGGTGCCGACTATCAGCCATATGTGGCTCACAGGGCGGAGACATCCCAGAGTCACAGGTCACAGGGGGCCGCAGCCACAGCCGGTGGGTCAGTGACGGGTAGGAGGTGAGATCCGGCACAGGGGCCAGCTGAGAGACGAGTCGAGGGAGGGGGAGAGAGCTGAGTCATCCCAGGAGCAGAGATGGGTATATAGAGGATTTGTTGATAGAGACACCGGTCTGCGAACCGAGTGTGTATATAGAGGCCTGCGTGCCCACATAGGATTTATTTATTCATTTTTGTTGTATATACCGGCCTGCGAGCCGAGTACATTTTGTATAGTTGATACCGGCCTGCGAGCTGAGTATATTTTTGACATGAGAGACCGGCCTGCGAGCCGAGTCGAGATTTTGACAGAGACAGTGGCCTGCGTGCCGACTTTGTATTTTTAGATCACAGAGGCCCCATGCAGGGCAATTTGTATATTTTGACATTGATTTGATGATGATATATAGATGAGTTTGCTCCACATGGTGTGTAAAATTTTTGATTTGATGCATGTATTAGAATGTTTCATGTGTTTTGTCGATGGTATTGAAATTTGATGTATATATAGATGATGTTGATGAAGTTTTGCATATGTGTTGATGGTATTCTGATGATAGATATTGATAACTATGTCGTTATGCAAGGAAAAGAGGCAGGCGCCACCAAAAATTTGCAAAAAACAAAGAAATGGCCTAGGATAACCAAAGGGAGAGAGGTGACCGATATCGGTTAGGTAACCGATGTCGGTAGTCATTCGACCGATACCGGTTAGGTAACCGATATCGGTTATGCTAAAACGAGCTTTTCTAAAAATAGAAAAGCTTGGGAGGTAACTTAAGTTCTTATTTTTAGAGTCATGCAACAAGTTAAATACGAGAATGCGACGCTGTTGACGGCTTATACAGGTAATTGCATGGGAGAATTGAGTGATAAGGAGGAAAGAGACAGGTAAAGTAATCATGGGCTTAGATTAAGAAGGCAGAAAGGCAAGTTATATTGAAGAGGGTGGTGAACATGGCTGAACAAGGAGAAGCATCCAGCGGGTAGAGAAGAGAGGGAAGACAGGTTCCACCTCAAGCTGCTGCATCCCAAGAGGTATAAGTTTTGGTTGGAATTCAATTCTTGCATGTTTATGAATAGGATGAGAGAAGGTAAGTGGGTAGAGATGAAAAAGAAAAGGTGATAGGCAAGGGTTTGGGATGGGGTGAGTGTTATGGGGTAGGTAATCAGGGGTTTCGGGTATGTTTGTAGGTACAGAGAGGGGTAAACGAGTGAATAATTATCGTAGGTGGTGTTTTTAAGAAGGGTGTATAGAATTGACAGTGACCGATATCATTTAAAGATAACCGGTATCGGTTAGGTAACTGGTATCAGTTATCTATAACCGATATCGGTTACTGTGTAAAATTCCAGAATGTGATAAAAAACACCTGGGGATTTTATTTATTGATTTGTTGTTTGTTGATTTGATGTATGCAGGCAGAGGCAGGGTTGAGGATGAATGATAGGGTGCCAGCTTTGTTGTCACGGGTCCGAGCGGATGTAACACCAGCTGAGTGGGCATTGATAAACCATGTGGGGTTAAGTGGAATCCGCTATTATTCACGAATCACACGCAATCATGCTATGTTGCAGGCATTGATTGAGAGATGGAATCCAGAAAAGAATACCTTCTATCTGCCAACAGGGGAGATGACAGTGACGTTAGAAGATGTGTTCCAAATTTTGAGACTCCCAATTACAGGAAGACCAGTGTATCAGGCAGGGCCTAACGTGGCGCGGGGAGCGATAACAATAGTATTTGGTCCAGCTGCACGAGATTTGACACAGCGAGGTTTGACATTCACTTATGGTATAATGTTTGCAGCACACCCTGAGGCAACAAGGTTGGCAGTGGTATTAATGATAGCGGTGGGGTATTATGCATTACCGAGGGCGGATGGGGGAAGATTTCCAAAATCATTGATGTGTATTATTTGGGAAATGATAGAAAGGAGCGTGACTTTCGCATGGGCACCCGTATATCTGGCGGAGCTATACAGGGGTTTATGGGCCTGCAGGTGAAATCACAGGACTACACTAGATTGTGCACGCTTATTACATTGTTGGGCCTATGAGCACATTGTGTGTGTGCGACCAATAGGCCGACCAATCCAGGGAAGAGAGACAGGAGTGCAGAGGTTGGGATTCAGACGATGGGTCCAGACAGAGCAAGAGGTGAGATCCGAGGCCGTGACAGATGACGTCGAGTATTATAGGTAGATGTGGGAGATGGTGACGATTGTGGATATCCGTTGGAGGCCTTACGGGAACTATATGGTGATGGAGAACATAGCTGAGGATTTGAGGGGTGTAGAGTGATTGAGGTGGATCGCGGGACACAGGCCAGGTGAGTACGAGAGGATTCCTCTAGATCGCGTGCGGTGACAATTTGGATTTGTTCAGGATATACCCATGGCTTATAGACCATACATGAGGATCGATGCCGAGGCAGCATTCTCACCTCCCCGGCTGACACCTCCAGAAGGACCAGAAGAGACAGCAGCCGATCGCAGGGTAATGGATGCAGGAGTGACAGAGGCTTATAGATTATGGTGGGTAGCAGAGCTGCGAGGTACACGTGAGAGGGCTGATCATCCTGACATAGCTGTGATTACAGCAGAGAGAGATCACCTGCAGGGTTTAGTTCACCAGCTTCAAACGCAGGTGAATGAGACAACGGGATTGTTAGCGGTTTCGCAGTCACGAGTGGAGAGACTAGAGGTGAGATTCCTCCATGCGAGAGGGCATATTCTTATGGTACAGGAGAGATTGGTGGATCAGTGGGAGGAACCAATAGCAGTGGCACCTTTGAGGATGGAGAGGCCAGGTGAGCGGCGTCGACGATCACCATCACCACCTGGTTCGGGATGAGGCGCAAGGGTCTAAGTGAATTTCATAGAGGTAGAAGAATAAATAAGGATGCCGACCTGCGCGTCGATGATAGAGAAGATGTATTTGTTTAACATCTAAATAAAACTGAATATGTATGTTGATTTTAGTTTATGATAATAATAAGAATGTTTGTGTGTTGAATGTTTTGAATTGATAAAAGACCAAGGTGAGTGTTATCAATATAAATATGTGAAATCATTTATATTTTAACAACACATGATAGGTTATGGTAGGGGATGGTCGAGCTAACCTTGGGAGACCCCATGTCTCCCAAGTGCTGCCTACATAGCCCATTGCACAAAGCAAGAAGGGGCCTCAGATCGATGTAGTTCTCCCTTAGGACCAGGGAGAGGTGAATCTAGGTAATTTGGTTGTGGTTAGGCAATTTGTTGGTTGGTAAAAGTTTTGATATTGGTAGGGTAAGGTTGTTGGAGTTGGTAAGGTATAGGTGAAGCGAGGGTTAGCTTACCCAAGCATAAGGGAACCATGTCCTGATTAAGGTCAACATATAATCCCAGATTCGGGTAAAAGAGGCAAAAATGTCCCATAGTTGGAAAGAGCTAAACAAATCACGTATTATCATAGGATGAGCTTGAATCTCTAGGTACCTTGCATAGGCGAGAAGTCGATAGGTGAAAAGAGTTCTATAATCACAATATATCAGATATACACACATCCCTTGAGTTTTGTTATTGTGAAGAATGGTGAGGTGAGGTGGATGGTATAGCTGGGGCGCAGAGAACTTGTTATAAGGTGTTTATTCTGACGAAAGAGAACCAAACCTGAATAGACAAGTCCATGACTCAAAAGTACTTTTGAATATTGCTTTTATTTTTCTGGATATAGACTGATCGATGCGGGAAGTCTATATGGGATATGCATTTTGTTGTTCTTGAGGTCTTCACGAAGCTGATCAATGCGAGAAGCTTCTGATAGAGGCTGACTTTGTATAGCTGTCCTTCGAGGGAGCAGTCTACTTATAGTAGCAGATGCGGCTTTGCACATAGCTGTCCTTCGAGGGAACAGTCTAGTTTATAATAGTAGATGTGGCTTTGCACATAGCTGTCCTTCGAGGGAACAGTCTAGTTTATAGCTTAGAGGTCTAGATGTCTGTTTGACATGAAGCATCTAGTTTTGCAGGAAGTTTGACTCAAGAATATCCCAGAATTGTATAATTGAGAACTTGTTATTTTGATACTTTTAAGTCATGGACCAGACTAAAAAGGAGAAGGCATCTTTAAGAGGAGGTGATGATCAAACTACGTGGGTTGGATTTTACTTTGAGATGCATGACAAAAAAAAAGGTGTATGAGGTGGTAAATGAGCTCAAGGGACGAGCGCAAGGTAGATAAGAAGTGATGTAACACTAAATTCAACAATAGAATGGTCGGAGATGCAAGGCATTAAGGGGTTCAGGCTCAGGTTTACCATTAAGCGAAGCTAAATGGTAAGTGCCTGATCCGTAAGTGTGAGTGATAATGTAAGGCCCAATCCAATTAGGAGCAAATTTTCCACGTTTTCTCTTTTCTAGTTTGGTCACATGTTGATTCTCTTTGAGGACAAGATCGCCAATCTGAAAGGTACGCTCATGAATTCACTTATCATAAGCACGCTTGATGCACTTTTGATAGATTTGAAGGTGGTCAAGAGCTGTAAGACGACGCTCATCAAGAAGCTCTAATTGGGCTAACCGCTCTTGGCGGAAATCATCATTGGTGAGAATATCCTGGAGAGATATTCTTAGGGAGGGGATTTGTATTTCGAAAGACAAGACAACCTTGGTACCACATACCAAAGAGAATGGTGTGGCATTAGTGGAGGTACGAATGCTGGTACGATAAGCCCAAAGGGCAAAGGGGATGTGATCAGGCCAATTGTTTCCAGAATCGTTAACGACTTTCATGAGAATTTTGGTTAGGGTTTTGTTAGAAGATTCAGCTTGACCATTTGCTTGTGGATAGTAAGGTGATGAGAAGCTAAGTTTGATACCAAAGTTGTCACAAAGGTCTTGTAACAACTTATTTTTGAAAGATTTTCCATTATCTGTTATCAGGCGATGAGGAACACCAAAACGACAGATAATGTGATGGTTGATGAACTCTACGATTTTTTCTTTTTTGGTTGAAATGAGTGGAATGGCCTCCACCCATTTAGTGTAATATTCGGTTGCTGTGATTATCCAACGGTGACGTTGCGAAGAAGGCGGGTGAATCTCACCAATAAGGTCTAAACCCCATTGTGAGAAAGGCCAAAGATCTCGTGCGACCTGTAGCGGGTGGCTAGGAGTATGTTGAAGGTTGGCATGTTGTTGACACATAACACAATGCTTAACATATTCGCAGCAGTCTTTATTGAGAGTAGGCCAATAATATCCTAGGCGAAGGATCTGTTTGGCCATGGCGAGGCCACTAAAGTGCCCACCACAAAGTCCGTTGTGGATTTGTTGGATGGTATAGGGGACCCCCGCGCCAGCTAGACATCGAAGGAGGATGCCATCAAAGCCACGTTTATAGAGGAGTCCCCCCATGACGACATAACGAGAAAGACTTTTAAGAAAAGCACGTTTTACCATTACTAGTAAGGTCAGGTGGGAGAACAGAGGTTGTAAGGTAGTCGTGAAATTGGTGATACCAGGTATCCTGTGAATTAGCAGATACATTATTTACCATACAAACATCCGGGACTGAGTAAGATGGGGCAAAGAGTTGTTGGACCAAGACAAATATGTCAGAGTCAGTTGGTGAGGCAGGAATTTGCGAGGCCAAGCAAGCCATAGTATCCGTAAATTTATTAGTTGAGCGGGGAATGGTTTGGATAGAATAATGAGTAAATAAGGTCAAAAGTGAATCCATGTAATGTTTGTACTTTTGAAGTTCCTCATTTTTACATTGGTAGATGCCAGTAACTTGATTTACTACCAATTGAGAGTCACCGAAAATGTTAATAGAATTTACACCTAAGTGTAACGCAACCTGGAGACCCAAAACAAGGGCCTCGTATTCCGCTGTATTATTAGTGCAGGGGAAATCGAGCCTGAATGAAAGAGGCATAGGTTCACCATCAAGAGGAATGAGAACAATGCCTGCCCCTCCACCGCACTGGCATTTAGATCCATCGAAGAAGAGGGTCATTGGATACGACACATCACTGAGTGAAAGAGTTGCGATGAGCTCATCAGGGAAAGTAAAATTGGTAAATTGTTCCCCAGGTAAAGGGGCTTCCGCGAGTTGGTCTGCGATAGTTTGTCCTTTGACTGATTTTTGGTGTACAAACTCAAGGTCGAGGTCGGCGAGTAGCATAAGCCATCGCGATGCGTTGGTTTAGATGAGGTTTGGCGTACATATAATGTATGGGGTCAGCGTTGGTGATGACAAAAGTTTTGTGATTCAGGAGGTAATGTCAGAGTTTGGTGGCCACAAATGATAGGGCTAGGCACAACTTTTCTACGTGTGTATACCTAGTCTCGTAATCCACAAGAGTACAACTTATGTAATAAACTGCTTGTTCTCGATGCTCAGAGTCATGATGTGTGAGCATGGCTCCTACAGCATGGTCGGTGGCAGAAAGGTAAAGGTAGAAAGGGTGATCATCCTGAGGTGGGATAAGCACGGGTGGCTGCAAGAGATAAGCTTTAAGAGCCTCAAAGGCTTGGTGGCATTCCTCGCTCCATTGAAAGACAATGTCTTTTTTAAGGAGATGATGGAAAGGTTGACATCGATCCGAGAGTTGTGAAATGAAACACCGGATAGATTGGAGTTTTCCCTGCAAACTATGCAATTGTTTGAGGTTAGTGGGTGGGGGCATTTCTAGGATAGCTTTGAATTTTTCCGGATCAACCTCAATGCCACGCAAAGAGACGATAAAACCAAGGAGTTTTCCCGAAAGGACACCAAAGACACATTTCTTTGGTTGAAGACAAACACAGTATTGTAACAGGTGATCGAAAATAATGGTTAAAACATCGAGATGTTCACTGCGATGTTTAGATTTTCCAAGAAGATCATCGACATAATCCTCAAGGATAGTGTGCATAATGTCATGAAAAATGTAAGTCATAGCCCGCTGATAGGTCGCACCAGCATTCTTAAGGCCAAACGCATGACACGATAGCAGAAGGTTCCCCAAGGAGTAATGAAGGTGGTTTTATGTTGATCGGCCGGGGCTACCAAAATTTGATTGTATCCCGAGAAGCCATCCATGAGAGAAAGCATCTCATGGCCTGCAGTGAGATCAACAAGTTGATCAATACTAGGTAGGGGGAAGTCATCCTTTGGGCAAGCGAGGTTAAGGTCCCGAAAATCCATACATATCTGAAGTCCCCCCGTCACTTTAGTGACAGGTACGATGTTAGAAATCCATTGAGGATAGTCAATAGGTAAGATGAAGGAAACAGAAAGGAGTCATTGAAGCTCTTCTTTGACCAAGAGGGCAATGCGTGGATGCATTTTTCTCAGTTTCTGTTTAACTGGTTTGGAGTCGGGTTTCAGAGTAATGTTATGGATAGCAATGTCAGGATCGATTCCTGGCATGTCAGCGTAGGACCAAGCGAAAGCTTGGTTGCGGGCACGGAGGAAGGTAGTGAAGGTAGTTTGTTCTAATGCGTTAAGAGATTGTCTGATCTTCACAATGTGAGGATCCTCCTCTGTGTGGATGTTGATTTCTATAGTCGATTCATTCAACATGGTTTGAGTTTCAGATGGTAAGGCACGTTGAATATAAGAGTCATCCGCGCCAAGGTAAGTGAGGATGGAGTCGTCATCCTGGCACTCAACAACATTAATTGAAGGTGAGTCTTCTTCGATCATGTCTGGATACAGAAGGGGAAGAGAAGATGGGTCTTCATTATCACGTTGATAAGTGAGAGGACCCAGGAAGATAGCATTTATGAAAAAAAAAAGTTAGGAGGGATAGATTCCGGGTCTATCGACTCTGTGGGTGAAGATGGCAAAATAGGTGATGATGGTTCAGAAGAGGTAATGTCGTTGTCTTCCTGGATACAACTGACACGAGGTTTCTTTGGTGTAAGTGTTTCAGAAAATCCAAGACCACTACGATCTTTGTGTTTGCGTGTAGTCACAGGAATGATTGTATGTCGGCCTTGTTCATAAAGACCGAAACCAAAACCTTTCCAAGCACAGTGAGTCAAGAAGGTGAGGGTGAAATGATGATTTGTTAGATATTGAAAATCAGATTGGAAGGGAACCACACCAAGGGGAGGTTCAGGGGTAACAGAGGATGCGTCGACACCCCCATACGTTAGGTTGGTGCAGCAATTAGGTGGTCCGTAGGAGATCACCTCCCCCACACGACGGTCGTAGGTAGGATGCGCATGTAACTGTCCATACTCCTGTGGGGTATGGAAAGTGCTAACATTATATAGGTGATACTCCCCCAGCGTAAGGCATTGAAAAACATCTACCAAGGGATCTGAGGTTGGGATGTTGTCTGCGGGGAAGGAAGTGGTATTTGCGGCGGCGGTTTCATTGGTTGAAGGTGTAGGTGTGGCTAAGGTGGATGGTTGAGGTGTGGGCAAAGTAGATGGTTGGGTTGGATGAATGGGTGCCTTGACTGGTACAAGCACATCATTAGGGTGATATAACATATTGTAGGTTTTGAAGGGGGGAGCGTCAGCTTTTACGGTGTATGACTTCCCCTCATACTCGAATTTTATGCATCTATGTAAGGTGGAGGGAACGCATCCCATAGCCCGGATCCAAGGGCAGCCTAACAACATGTTGTATTGGAATTCTCCCTCAAGGACATAGAAGAGTTCGGGTAAGGTACGTGGCCCTACATGAATGTTAAGGATCACGGTGCCTAAAGTAGAAGTAATAGCATCATTGAATGAATGCAACATGGTGGGGTTGGCACACATGCAGCTAGAAGGGATATTCATTTGTTGGAAGGATTTGGAAGAGATGATGTTTAGGCTAGCACCCCCGTCAATCATAACACGACGTACTCGGATGTCCCAGACGTAAGCCGAGATGAAAAGAGTGGGGTCAGGATCTTCTGCACCAAAGACGACAATTTCATCTTCGGAGAAACTGACAGCAGCGGCTTGCTGTACAGGGACAGAAGTGGTAGATTGTTTGGTGAGAGAAGCAATGTGGTTGGGTGTTAAGATGGAGGCAACGGGAAAGGTTTCGTTAGGTAGGACCTCTATCCCTTGAAGGATTTCAATGAGAGCTTGTCGATGAGATTCAGAGGTTTGAATGAGATCATACAGTGTCATTTTTACAGGTGATTGGTGAAGCTGTTTGATCATGGTACGATGGGAAACTCCATCAGAGACGGGGTAGGCAGGTCCATGAATAACCACTTTAGGTGGTGGTGCGATCGGGATGGCAGACAGAGAAAGAGAGGCTGCAGGTGTGCTTTCTTTAGCTTTCCCATTGTTTTTCTGCCCTCGAGTAGCAATACTAATCATGTTGATCTCGTGAACACGAGAGGAGGAAGATGGTAGGGATAAGTCATTGTCTTCGAGAGGTGGGGTTGCAATAATGATAGATCTTGGTGAGGCGGGGACAGGTGGTATAGGAGAGGGGATTGAAGCTAAAGGTTTCTCCCTTCGTAAGTTGTCTTTCTTAACCTTTCTATCCGAGATAGGTGACTGACGAAGGATGGATTTCAAAGCTTTGCATCCCTCCACATCATGTCCTGGTGTGCGGTGGTAAGCGCAGATTTTAGACTCATCATAACCTATAGGTCGAGGTTTAGATGGATCATAGGGTCTGAGTGGGGGTAGGGAAATGGTCGCATTCTCCACCAACATATCAAGGATCTTGGCGTAAGATCCTTTGAGCGGGTCAAAGTCAGAGGAAGATGAGGCTATTGATTGGGTGGGTTTTGGTAATGGTTGGGTATGGTTGGTTCGTACGGGTGGTGGTTTAGACAAGGGGTTTTGATAATTGGATTTAACTAAACATGGCTTCTTCGGCACAGAATTCATGTTTAGCTGGTTAGATGATAAGGCCACAGATGACGTGGTGGCCAGAAACAACCACGGGGAAAGAGGAGTGACAGCAAACAAATATTTTGATGATGGAGTTTGTTTAGGGTTGGTAGGTGGACAGGATACTTGGGGTGACGGTGTTGATACACCCGTGGATCTCTGTATGGGTGCAGAAGGTGCAGGTCATTTTAAAGAAAACGTAGGAGGTATGATGTATTGAGGCAAGGTGGAGGGGTGAGGTCCCAATATAGAAGGTAGGTGTGATGGAGGGTTTTAGTTGTGACAGAGGCATAGATTGGACTTGAGGAGATTGGGTCTGTCTCCTAGGTGGATGGACGGCTTTATTTTTGGATAAATCTAACCATTTAGGTGGGTGTGTTAGGCTGGGTATTGGTGAAGTCCCAAGCGTAGGGGAAGGTTTGGTTAGGTTAATAGAGGTGGATGAGGTATTCGGTAGAGATGAGGGGGGTGAAGATGAGGACATAGGCATTTTGAGCTTTTGTAAACACCTTGGGTATATGGTAGAGGTGTCTGGATCGGTCATCTGCATTTGAGTAGAGCATGGTGTACTCAAACGCTCCCATAGGACTCATCTATCTTCTGAGGGATGACAATCTTCACGTGTGAAGAAGAAATTTTGTATGGAAGAGAGGTGGGTTGTGATTCCGGTCCACTGTGGGTGTGATACAGGGGGTAAATGAGGCACTGTATCAATGGGTGTTAAGAGGTCAACCAGTCGCTGAAAAGATTTAGGCAATGAAGAACTAATAGGTAGGAAGGCATGTTTGAGGGGATCCATCATGATTAAGGAGTTTGGTGATGTCGGTTCGAGAGGTTTCTCTTCTAAGGATGACAGAAAATAGTGGCGAGCCTTCTTCTTTTACAGTAAGAGTGGTGGAAGGAAATGTTTGGGAAATAGATAAGTTAGATAACATCCGCTCACAGTCTTGCAGGGATGTGGTGTAAGAAGACTCATTCGTGAGAAGAGAACTCTGGGTGGTTAATTCCTTTATGGGTAAAGGAATGGCAAGGTTATCGTCTTGTCTTGATGGTGGTGTAGGGGGTGCGGATCCCTGCGTTAGTGAAGAGGCCTGATTCAGAATTTCCTCGATAGAAGCTTTTGGTTGGGAGTTGAAAACTGCATGGATTTCATGAACACTCTTCTCCTCGGCTGAGGTGTCTTGATTTGTGTTACTGTTAGATGCATGGTTAGGAAATGGTTTGTTGAAAATTTTTAAATTTCGATTAGCGGGGGCATTAGGATTATCGAGAGTTATATCCCCTGCATCAACCATTTCCTGCACTATGTTTTTCAACATCTTGCAGTTTTCGTGACTGTGTCCCTTCACGCGATGGAAGTTACAGAAGTCATTTTCTTTATACCAAGAAGGAATAGCGTGGGTGGAATCAAACCCGGAGTGAGGTTTAACAGGAGGCAAGGTGATAGCTCCTGCTTTAAGCAATTTGTCTAAGATCACACCATAAGTTTCTCCCAAGGGAGTATAGTTGATGGGCTCGGCTTTATACTTATAGGTGGCTTTCGGCTGGGTATTAGACAGTGCTTGAGATTTGACCGTCACAGTGTGTACAACCCCCTTTGATTTCGAAGCAGCCGATGTGTGAGAATTGGTGGTGTTGGGTTTGGTGGTAGAGTCTTGGGTCCGAAAATTTGAGCTTTTGTTGCGTAACCTCAATTTCTCTTCCTCTAAGGCTCGAATCTCTAGTTTCCGAGCCATAGTAAAGGCCTCATCAAATGTGCGGAAAGTTTGAATTTGGAGGGTGGGAGAAATGTGTTTAGCACAGGCCCGCGTAAATAGTTCGATGAGCTCGGCCTGAGGTAAGGCGTAAGTAAGTTGGTTGATGAGGCCCCGCCATCGTCCAACAAAATCTACGATAGACTCGTCTTCAAATTGTCGGATGGCATAGAGGTTGGTAATGGATACTTTCTTGGCAATATTGATGGAGAAGTGATCCAAGAAAGATTGGGCTAACTGGTTAAAGGAGAAGATTGAATGCTGGGTTAAAGCACTGTACCACTCCAAGGCAGGTCCTGATAAGGACATGGGAAAGGTACGGAGTAGTAAGGCATCGTCATGAGCAATCAGATAGCAGGCATGTCTGAACGATCGCAAGTGTTGTTGAGGGTCCTCCTTACTATTAAAGTGAGTAAATTTCAGTAATTCCCATTGAGGAGGATATGTATGAAGGGGGACAGAAGGGTGAATAGGCTCCCGACAAACTTGCTCATATGTCAGGGTGTTACGACTTCCTGAAACAGAAGCCTCAAGATTTTGCATCTTGTCCATCATCTGTTTGATTAAATCATTGGTTGGGTTAGATGATGGTGCTGTCGTTGTAAACAGAGGAGGATTGGTCCAAGAGCCGCTACTAGACAATGATGGGATTGAATGTTGATAAGATAATGGTGATGAATGTGTTGGGGCAGCCAAATAAGGGTGTCCTATATAAGAGGTTGAGGCCACTGGATGAATTTGTGGAAATGAAAAGGTGGGTGGAACTTGTGAGGGAAAGCTCGTGTGTATAGGTGGCAGAGAGCAAGTGATGAAAGAGGCAAACTGTGAGAGAGATGAGGTAGGGGCAGTGGATGGTAGTGATATGTGGGGTCCCAGATTAACCAGAGGAAAACCAATCGGTGTAGTATGAACCACCGAAGCTACTGAGCTGGGAGACGGGGCTAAGGATGAAGATGGTGAGGCAGAGTTATTAGGTGGGGAAGGGGCTAAGTGAGCGGATACTAATAGGCATACCAACGAGGAGCTGACCGTCGGGTGCACGGTCAGGGGTATGAGACAAATAATATTGTACGGCGCTAGGATTAGCATCCAAAAATTTGGCAAATTCCTTATCTCCTACAGGGATCTTGGGAAAATTGCTGGTATCCGTAGGATTCCCCATAGGATGCGAAGGGGGTGACTCAGGAAAAGGCACGGAACAGGCATGTGAAACCATGGCTGCTGCTTGTTTTCGGGTGATAACAACCATGGAAAAGAGGACACAACAGGGATTTAATCAATCTGGAACGAAAAAAACAACAAAATGTTGGAATTGATAGGTTGCTGGTGTGTCAAGAACTGTTAAACACAGTAACTGATATCGGTCAGATAACCGATGTTGGTCAAAATGTAACCGGCATCGGTCAGTTAACCGATGTCGGTAGTATGGGACCGGTGTCGGTCACTGTGAAAGCAAAGAGAGGATGTAAGAAGCTGCTGGTTTGGGGATAACAATGCTTAATATACCTACCAAACTGTCTTGAAGTGATCACTGAAACAGTGTATGACAGAGAAACAGAACTAAAAACAAGCAAGATGCACAAGCAAATCAATAGACTAACCCTAGGATTAGTTTTAATCACTTTGGGCTTATGCCTTAGACGCCAGATGATGTCAATCCTAAACAAGAGACCTAAGGGAGATGTCAAGTTTGTTTTGGCTCATAAGGCTACCTCAATCGGGCGGAGGAATACCGTGGGAAGGGGGGATGTTTGAGCTGTTGTGTTGATTATGATGTGATTTGGTATGTGTTGTGTAGTGAGAGTAAGATTAATTTCTCATCAATACCGTGGATATCACCCCCACGTGTACGACCTGTTACTTAATCTACATTCACTAGAATTAAAAACAACAAGCAAGAATGTGATGCACGTGTTTTAAACCCAAATCAAAAATGATATTCGATGAAGCAAAGAAGATGACTTTCACTAAATGCAAAGATTTGAAAGAAAGACAAATTCTTTTACCAAAATGACAAAATATTTTGTGAATATTTAGAAGAAAGAAACAACAAGTATGCTCCCTATATGAAAGCAAGAAAGAAAGAAAGAAACCCGAAATGGGTCCCACCGGGCGTGCCAAAATGTTTCACACAGAATTTCATTCCAGAATAGAGTTGCTTCTATCCTTTCATTCTCTTGAGAAACAGATAAGGGTTAGGGCTAGGAGGAATACCTGTTGAATGTTGGGAAGGTGTGCGCATACCGTAGAGAGATCAGATCGATTGTGAAGAACTCCTTTTTGTCTGGGAAGGACTACCTGTAAATAAGAATGCAAGACCACTAGATTTTAGTTAGACAACAAGTGAGGGAACTACCTTAGGCCCAGGAAATATTAGACTTCCTTTCGAAGGTGGTCAGTTCCCCATTTAATATGAATTAAAGAAAAATGATAACAAAGAACTACAAGATAATACTTACTGGTTCCTGATGAAGATACAGGTCCAAGGAATGTGGTGGTGACAGTAAGGCTTAGTTGGGATGATCCGGTATTGGAAAGCGAGCTGATGAAGCTATCCTCAGTCTTTTCCAATGCTTGAACGAGGGTGACAGCGATCCAGTTGCTCAGTTGCAGTCTTCAGCTCGATGCTCTTCTCTGCAACATTTTTTGCTTGTTTCACTTCTCTTTCTCCTACCCAAATGAATTCGGATCCTTTCTTTTTGGTTGGGGGAGGTCATTAACAGGGAACCGATGGCGGTTACGTAACCGACGGCGGTCGAGTAGGAACCGATGTCGGTTAGGTCAAAGTGGCTATTTTTAGTAAAACAACCATCTTTCCCTCCTTTTCTCCTGAGGGATCAGTTGTGGGCTTGGTCAAGTCATTATTAGGCTTGTTTTGGTGCGGGTGAGGGGTAATGAGTCATGGGTGTGGGTCTGGACCAAGTCATAGGTCTTAATTAGGTTGGTTTAGGGTTAGGGCTAGGTCATGGTGAGGTGGCAAGATGAGGTGGCGGGTTGGAAGATGTGGATTTATTAATTATAAGGTAATTAATAAATCATTAGGTGTGTAAGGTTTTAGGTGGTGAGGTAGGGTTAGGTTGCGGGATGAGATACGGGGTAAAGGGTGTCGTAAGACCCAAATTTGGTGTCTACAATGCTTGATACTAGAATTGGAAGGGGTATGTATATTGGGACTGTTACCTCTTCATTCTTACAAGTTCATTCATAAAAGTTTGTAACAATGACTTCACCACAGTCAATTCATTTGAGGGATTGGACACATACATAGCTATTGGAGTAAAAGCTTCCGAAACTGAGGCAATCATTGGATTTATGACTATAAGCTCTATAAAATAGGTATGGGAGGTCTAGGAGAAATTTTACCTACTTTAATTAAGAAATTTTCAGCTCGTACGGTGATTTCATAAGAATAAGGGATAATGGTTCCCCCCATGGATTGGATCATGACGGAGACATCAATATTCAATGCCCGTAAGTAATATAAAAATTCACTATCAAGGGATGGCCTTATAAGTGTTGGGATCCATTTCCAAGTCTTATCAAAATGGAGGTTGAAATCACTCATATACTCTTGAGGAGACCACTTGATAGTATGAAATTGTTCTACAAGTGAGAGATTATCACTTTTGTCTTTGAACTTCTTACACAACTTCATGCCTAAATCATTCCAAGTGGTAACAGATCCAACAGTTAAACTCTGGAACTATTGAAGTGCTCTCCCTTTGAATGAGGTAGTAAGGAGTCAAACTGCTACATTATCCTTTGTGATAATGTGTACTGTGTAGATGCTGGCTACATCCAGTATGTGCTCATGAGGTGAAACATTAGTCTCTCCATTATAAAATGGTAAAATTTTCAAAGCTGCTACTCGTATGGCATCTCTTTGTGCCAAAAGCAAAGGACTACTAGTATTGAAAGGAGGACAAGCATTGTCTGCCATGATGTTCAAAAGCTAGTTGTGTCTTAATGAAGTGAGATGTATTTTAGGAGGAGTTGAATTCCCTCTACAAGGTAAAGCGATAGTTGATGGTACTAAAAGGTTTCTTCCCCTTCTCCTTGGGGGAGATAAAGAAATATATATATATGATAACATTTGTCTCACCTTAAAGAATATCTTGTGTGAATCCTTCACATGAGTTGATGTACTAAACTTTGAAATCTAGAGAGATGGAGTTGCCAGGTACCTTGTGTCAATGGAATGAGAAGAGAGGTACCAACTTTGTCCCACTGGGCGTGCCAAAAACTGTTGTCACAAAATATCTACACCCCCTGAATGGCCTGAGAATGAATCATGACATTCGGTGTGATTGGGACACATGGGATCACCTCTCAAGCTGTGGGACTTGTGCTTGAGGTGAACCTCTGGAGAAGGCCGACTTCCTCTTCCTAAACTAAACACAACACTACTTCTAATGTAAGAAAGATGGCTAACTAGACCTATGCTAATATTTCATGGGATTAGGGAGAGAGAATGCAAAGAAATAAAATCTATTCTAGAAGTGGTGATGAACCAAAAAAATGGGTTTTCAACTTCTGGAAGGGTTAAGTTGGGTATGATGCTTGCATCATTAGCCACCTTCACCTTTTACAACTCGGAAAGGATATAAAATACCATAGACTAGAAGCACGTTCCTTTGCTAAAATTAAAACATACACAATATAAAGATCAACTTTGATTTGACACACACATAATGTATCAAGATAATAATCACAAGAAAATGTCAAGTATCCACTTAAGTGACAATGATAATGTAATTCTTAATCAACAGAAGGAAAATAGTTTCTCACAACTAATGAAAGGTAATCACACTATTACTTTTCACAATATGAAACAGATAATCTGAAATAAAGGTAAACTAATCAATAATGCCAAGGAATTGCATTCACAAAGCATACAATGACTAATCATTCAACACAATAAAACAGATCTTCAAGTGCAAGGAAACTCTGAATATAATTAAAAGGTTTCAACAAAACTCTGAAAGCACTCTTCCAAGCTTGAAGAGCAACTTCACCAGAAATCTCTAAAAATGTATATCTCAAATAATGGAAGCATTCCACTATTTATAAGTTCCTAGGCTGAGCCATTACAGTTGGGCCTTTAACTAACCTTAACTAAAAATAGTAATGTCATTAATGAAAGGGAACAAGCTCCCATAAAAATAGCAAATTTGTTACAAAAAGTTGACCAAGTCAACCCTGCAACTTTGACTAATTCTGAGCTTGAACCTGTCCTTTCATGGCCACTCAGCTTTGGCCTTATTCGCCTGCATCTCCTTTCTTTGCAATTTTTTGTCGTCCTTCCTTCCATACAACCATTCAGTGTATGTATTTGAAGAAGTGCTTGACAACACCCTGAGTTTCTTCATCTCTAGGTCCACATGCATAGTGATTTACTACGTCTGTTGTCTCAATTTCTTTCATGATCCTGGTGGGAAACCTTCGAAGCTTATTTGTGACTTTATTTAGTCTCCCTATGAAATTATGACATAGAACCAGTCGATCAATGGAGTCACTATTGAAATTCTTCACAACATCGTCGTCCCGCTTCACCAAATCTTTGAAATTTTCTTTAATCTGGTCCTCAGGAAGAGCATCGATATTTTCATTGAAGAACTTGTAGTTGGCATTGTCAAACTCCTCTGAGATATCATTAAGGGCATCCATAATCTCCACTCACTTCTCCTCCAATTTCTTAATCAGATCTTGTAGCACCTGACACCAGAATTCCATAGCCTTTTGATATTCGAACAATTTAGAGGCATCATCAATTACCTCTTCCTGTAGAAGTAAGTCAGAATCTTCTTCTCTAATGTCACTCCATGTTGCCAAAGTTAAATTTAAGTTATTATTATCTTCAGAGAAATATTTTTCCATCTTAGCAATAGTGGTTTTTGCAACCTGTAAATCATTATAAATCTCAACGACTTCCTTAATCAAAGGATTGGCCTCCTGCAAGATCCTTTCCATCCATCCATTCACTGTTCTCCCTTTCTAGCCTAGCTTCTCGAGCTCATGATAGGAAATATCATCAATTGTAGATGAAATTTTCATGGCCGTAGTAGTTGAGATGTCAGTGGATGGAGTGGGTTGGGTTACTCTACATAGCAGTGCAGTGAGCTGCTCGACTTTGGCCTTAAGCTCATCCTTGGTGGCCTTGTCTTTGTTGTATTTCTCCAAAAGGGCCCCAAGAGTAGTGTGTACATCCTGTTTGGCTCCTTCATGAGTAGCCTTCCCCAATGAGAACTTTGAGATCTGGTAGTCTGCTGCTGTGATGGTTTCTTTAGTTTTCCCCTCAACAGGGGTAGCCACTTCTATCACACGCTCTCTAGATGGATTAACCATCAGACTTGATACGGTTCTTGGTCTCTTGGCCTGTCTTTTGGGCATGGACTCCAATATACTGAGATCTATCACATCTCCCAGAGGAACCTTTTTCTTTTTCTTAGGAGTCTTTCTAAACAGCCACTCTGGTATGGCTAGAGCCGAGGAAGATGGAGTAGCAGATCCGATACCTGAAGTATCAGTTAGAGCAAGATCACTAGAAATGCCAACTGATATCTGAGTAGAGGTAGTAATGATGGGAGGTGTGGGTGTGAGGACAACCATAGGAATCGAAAAAGTAATGTTAGGGGGTTGAAATTGAAGAAAATGGGAGTGTCAAAGGAAGTGAAGAGGAAATGGGTGACCCAATATTTTCCCCAGCTGATAGAACTGGAAGTGACGAAAATACCTGGGCCATGGAAGGGGATGGGAAGGAAGAAATGATGGTAGAAGTGGAAGGAACTGATATTGGAAGTGATAATGGAGGAAGGGGAAGATGGGATGGATCCTAGAATGACACTAGGGGAGGCACTCACTTCAACTACCTCAGTAACTGGCACTGTAGATGTTGTAATCTTGGGAGCAGCAGACCTAGAAAGAGATGAGCCACCAACCACAAATGAGATCTTCTTTTGAATGATAGGAACCCTTTGAGTCGACCTCTTGCCTTTTGTGGGTGTTGGTTGGTTTACTGCTGATGTAGACCCTATATTTGTAGGTTGATTTTCCCCTTTGGGTGAGATTCCCAAGGTGGCCAACCAACTAAAGTTCTCTTTAGAATGGGTCCCACCCTTTCTTTAGTATTACTGCACTCTTCCACATACCAATCAACCCATGGCAGTGGTTGATTGGCAACATTATCATTCTTGTATGATGGATCTAGGACCTCATCATTGTCCTGCAAGTCCTTTGGCACATCAGCCAATCCAAACTACCACACTTCATCAAGAGTTAACCTCTCATAATCCCTTTTCCACATGATGTACTCATCCGAAAATGAATCCATATATCTTCTAATTGGGGCACATGAGCACTGGACTTACCTGTCTCCCCAAACTTACCCCAATAGTCAAAATTAGTTCATGGATGGAAGGTTTGTAGGGTTACCTTAGCCATTTCTGCATCCACATTCTTTTCCTTGTGGATATTTGGGCAAGAATACCTGCCAATTGAAATAGGGAAATGCATTCCCACCTTGTGATGCTTATTTTGGATTTTATGGTAATCCAACAACTACCGAACCAATTCCAGAAGAACCCATTTGTCAGTGGGGCACCTTGGAAACTTGCTTGGGGTGCCTATGAAACCTGGAATCTGAATGTAGGTGAATGTGGGAAATTGAAATTATATTTCTCCCCATTCTCACACCTCTTAGAAAGCCTCATCAGAAACCCTCTGATTATATAGCTCTTTGTCGAAGCGATAGAGGACAACAATGAAGAAAACATTCATTGATTCTTTGGAAGTGCTTGCTCCCCTCATCCAGAGTAAGTTGGGGATAAAACTCATATATTTGGGATGTGCTGCAAACTCCCCTGGTATTCAATCCTAAAAATATCCCATAGCAGCAGCCACATATACTAGAAAAGATGTCATGTAGAAAGTTTTAGTTTCTGACACCTTGCCCAACTGATAGCGAATGTTGCTACTAATATGTTCACCCCATTGGATAAACTCGTCATTCTTCTTGATAGTTGCTATGTACAAGAACATCCATTCTTGGAATTCCTTTACAGAAGGAAGACCTGAAACTCTGCTTAAAAGCACAATGAGATCATTGACTTCCTGAATGAAATCCGATCGATGTATAGTTTTGGGCAACTTGGTGAAATTCTTAGTCAGGTAGGATTTCATCATAACTTTTGAGCATACTTCTTCTTTTTTATCCCAGTGTTCAACTACTATTTCAGGTGAGATTGTGGCGTAATCTTGAACGTCTGGAAGTTTAAACAAGTCTTCAAAGAAATCTGGGTCCAGACAGATCACCACCTTATCATCACTATCTCTTATCGACATAGAGTCCTCGTCGTAGTGGGCTGCTGCAGCTAGGAAAAACTCTGGGCATTGCATAGATGTGGGAAAACTGGCGGCAAGGGAAAGACCACTATTATAGATGGCCTGCATCCATGGCTTTTTGTTTGGGGCCTTTAATCTTTCCCAGAACTCGGGAAGATCAATTTGTCCTAGATCGGTGTCCCCGATATTTCCTAAGTCAGAGGTCAAGTAGGATTGGGGAGAAACCCCAAGAAATGTGTACTTCATCTTCTCTTTTCTCTTTGAAGTGGAGGTAGACATCAAAACTTGTGTTTCGGGAGTTGAATGTTTTAGAAATTCTGAAAACCTAAAAGCAAGAAAACTCTGAAATGCCGAATTGAAAAAGTCTGAAAAGAATCACTGAAATAAATCTCCGAAAAAGTTTCCCAAAATCTCTGAAAAAAAATTCTTTCCGAAAAACTCAGTGGTTCTGAAAACCTGAAATATCCAATTCTCTGAAAACCTAAAATCTATAAAAACTTCTCTGAAATCCTGAAAACAAAATCTCCATCCAATTCTCTGAAAACTGAAATCTGAAATTCTCTAAAATCTCAAAATCTCCAAAATTCTCTGAAAACCTGAAATCTTCTCTGAAAACTCAAAAACCTGAAATCTCCAATTGTGATTTGCTGAAAGAACTCTCCGAGATGAGTTTTCTAAATAAGTCTGAAAGGATGATATTTGGAGGAAACTGCAAAATAAATGTTAAAAATCCAAGTTGGAAATTGAGAAATAGGAGGAAGTATGAGGGACCTAAAAAGATCCCCTGAACATACTTGAAAACCTGGAGAAAACTCACACAACAAAACATGGTGAAAAAGAATGACATTACAAGAAAACACAGAGGGAAAACAAAAGGAAACCCAAATGGGGAGAAGGAGGAATAAAATACCTAAACCAAAAGAAAATAAAACCAAAAAACATACCTTGAAAAAGACACCGCAAAGTACGAGAGTGAAATGTCAGAGTGAAAGTGTGAAAGTGTCAGGTAAAAATAAAAAGTAAAAATCTGAGTTTATATAGAAATCCTGACATTAATGGTAAATTTCCAATCCATACAGAGGTAGGTGGAAATTAATTGCGCTCAGAATTTCTGAAGCTCCAAAACCTAAAATTCTGAAAATTTGGGATTTCAGACTTCAGAAAAAATGGGAAGCAAAAGATGAATTGGCGATTGAGAAGTCTGAAACCTGAAAACCTGAAAGTCTGAAAATTTAGACTTTTAGAAATTCAGACTTCAGAAAAATTCACGTGTAAAACCTAAAAAAGACTCGGAGAACTCCGAAAACGTGAAACCTGAAAATCCAAAAATTCAAACTTTCAGAGTTTCAGACTTCGGAAGTCTGAGAGGGATTTAGACGAAATGAGCCAAAAAGTTTTGAAACCTGAAAACCTGAAAGTCTGAAAAATTCAGACTTTCAGAAATTCAGACTTCGGAAAACTTCAAAAGAAATTCTGAAATTGAGCTTAAAAACTCCAAAAGAGAAAAAACTCCGAAGTCTGAAAATTGAAAAAAAATTCAGATTCTCGGCCTTAGAAAAATTCATTGTGTGAGGATTTCTAAAAAACATTAGTCTGACATATAGCCTTCTTCTAGGTAGGTTAAATGGGATGTACAGAAAGGGGAAATCCTAAGCTAAGGAAGATGATAGTGCCAGAAGGAAAGGATCGATCTTTCTCCACGAGCGGTGAAGGAGACAGAGATGGCACAAGAGAAGAGGGTGGATGGTGCATGCCACAGATCAACACATGGGCTTGGCCTCCCAATGAGTGCAACACATGAAAGTGGGGACTACAAGTAGAGGAATACACACAACATGCTAGAAAATATCGATCTCTCTCCACGAGCGGTGAAGGAAACAAAGATGGCACAAGAGAAGAGGGTGGATGGTGCGTGCCACAGATCAACACATGGGCTCGGCCTCCCAATGAGTGTAACACATGAAAGTGGGGACTACAAGTAGAGGAATATGCACAGCATGCTAGAATATATTGATCTCTCTCCACGAGTGGTGAAGGAGATAGAGATGGCGTAAGAGAAGAGGGTGGATGGTGCGTGCCACAGATCAACACATGGGCTTGGCCTCCCAACGAGTGCAACACATGAAAGTGGGGACTATAAGTAGAGGAATACACACAACATGCTAGAAAATATGCATAACATGTAAGAAAACACAAACAAGGAGGCGATATGTAATGAAAACAAGAGAGGGAAGACAAGAGTTACACAAAACATGATTTTATTGCTTAAGGGATGCAGAGTCATTTACATTCACGGAAGGAGGAAATAATACATTGCAAATACCATGCTAAGGTCTGAGACCCATGGGAAGTTGGCCACCATTTTTGTATATTGTTGTTACAACAAAGAGAGATATTTTTACAAAGCATAACTCTAGTATTTATAGAAGAAGGAGAGAAGAGAAAGAGAAAGGGAGGGAAACACATATTCAAATCTTCAACCATAACTAGTAATAAATGCCTACAAATCTAACTACAAGGCTGTCAGATGCATTTTCCTATGTTTTTTTGGCGTGTGGAATAAGGAAGGAGGCAAAATCTGATGAAATCTAGTGGTTGAGGTTGATTGGATGTATATTGATGAGCTGAGATATGTTTCCCTATATTTCACCTAAAAAAACCAGCCTATATTTGAATTTGAAAATTCCAATGTGTAGCTTGTGTCAGCAGCTTTTTGATAGGTCTAGGCATGCATCGATCTAAGCTCTATAGAAAAATATATGACTGTCAGAACCATCGGTGCACAAAAAACATGTGGCACATGCAGGTTGGCTGAAATGATGGCCAACTGTTCATTTGTTTTTTCTTTTCTGCCACGTATTATGCACTAGTTCATTTCCTAGATTCAGTTCCCTATTGGCACGCTTTGGCTGGTTACATGTGGCACACTCAAGTGTGATAGAAGATGACTTGGAATAGAAGGGTGCATAGAAAGGAGCAAGGTACGAGAGCGAGAAGAAAACACGTGAAAGGGAAACAAAGAAAAGGCACAAAGGAGCACGCGCAGGAGAAAGGAATACTTGCAGAAGGAAAGTATGAAAACAAGATGTGGGCATTAGAATAAAGGAAGGTGTGTGAGGAAGAAAGAAAAGAGGATGCACGAAAGAACTAAGTCTGGGTAAGTGTGCAAGATGAATTCTAGGGACATATCTAATTGGAAGGTAAGTCTATAGAGGTGCATACAACGAGTGCATGACAAGATAGGAGAAAAATTGGGCATGTAGGAGGAAGGCACACAAGGGAAAAATGGAAGGAGATAGAAGAATACAAAAGGGAGCAACAAAGCACACAAGGGCATGTAGAGGAACTCCAACCGCACCAAAGTGTCAAAAGAACAATCTTGAATGTGCACAACTTGAAATGTGAAACATCAAAGTCATGATGAGAATATAAGTTATCCATATAACTAGGAGAGTTATTTGGATAACAAGTGCTAAACTACAACCAATATATATCATGTTATTCCACCTATGTGAGCAATCCTAATGGGTGGAATGCCACTAGTATTTCCTAACATCGTATCTATCAAATTACTCCCAAACATAATCTTCCCAAATACTTGATCTTGTTGCGCCGCCATATGTGTTGAATTTATCTTCCACATTTTTTGTGCTAGTACTAAAGCATGCCTACCTATATCTCTAATGAAACTTTACAATCCTAGACTATCCTCTTGATCCCTATCATTGAGGTGATATTCTATAACAACTTCTAGATTATAAACACCATGCACAAGGGATAGGGATCCAGTGTGGGTAAGGTGCATGTTAGTGGTTCTTAATATTTCATCAGACCCACTTTCATAAAATTTCAAGGGGTTCTACTAAGTTTCCAAAATATCTAGAGAACATGGTAATGTGTTCCCGCACCTTTTATAGGGTTCTCATCACTTCCGCCTAACCCCATTCCTCTAAGTCTTAGCGTCTCCTCAACTACCCTCTCTTTGCATCCATATACCTACAAATTCTCTCCTCTCCTCTCTCTCTCCCCTTCTTGGAATAATGTCATCCTTCCCAAATCTATTATTTAACCTTGTGCATGATAAGATTTTAGCCAACCTTAGGTATATTTTCCTTCCCCATCTCAATCATCAAGATATTTGTGGTTAAGGGTAACACACATAGATACTATCCTCTTGGTTCACACAAGAACTGAAAATATTCTTCCTACTAATATAAGTATGTTGAAATTGTGTATTAAAAAGTATAATTAAGTAAAAATCCTTCCCACCAATGATCTATAACTTGATTCCACCGTTTATCAAAATCAGAGAGTGCTTGGTACTTATTCTGACTCCACACTTGCTTCTTTCCCAACCAACCTCCTCTATTTTGTGTATTATTTGTTAAACATTTGTGTAACTCTACCATGAATAAACTGGTGAAAATATCATATAATTAATTATAAAAATTATCTTTCACCCATTTTTTATCATTGAAACTGTGTCGAGTGTTATATCTCTAAGAAAAATTGTCCTATATTTAATGTACCCAACACTCAATATTATCTAGTGAGGGTCAAAACATCATGCAAACACCACTTCTTGATGAACAGACTAAAAAGAGGTCCTAAAAATGGAACCAAAATGTATGCTTTTTATTTACCAACACCAATTAGTTGGGCACGCTGAAACTTCACTTATAAAAGTGTCGAAGCCCTCAAACAAAGCACATGTAACCTATTGGGTCCCTCTTTATTTGATCATGCAAGATGTAAATTCATTATAAATGAATGTGTAACATAAGATAAAAGATAAATTAGATAGATCTCAACATAGATTAAAATATAAGAAACTTCCATCATTATTTAAATTCCAATTACATCTTGTTCACTTCTCCTTACCCTTGCACTCTATATAATATTACCCATTACAATAATCTAAGCATCACATCAAGACAACCTTGAATTACATACTCTGTAAAAGTTTGTGAACCTCATACAGATTGACTCTCTTATCAAAACATATATCACACACATAGATCTCTCTCATCTCACACATTCAAATAACTTTAGTTACCCAACACCATAGTCACATAATCACCAACTGTGTTATGTGCCTTCAAATACACCATCACCCCCACATTGGATATGATCATTTTACTTATAAAAATAGGTTTTATAACTCTTCATGATATCATCTATCTCGTAGAAGGAGGGTTCTAATATAATATGCTATTAGGTCATCCTTAGATACATGTTATGGGTTACATCCCATCAAAATTATATAGATGTAAAAAAATATGAACATGAGGGTAAAACCTTCACGGTCCCCACCAATCCTAATCCCTTATAAAATTGTCACATGACCTAAAAACATAAAAAAATTGATTTCATTACAAGAATATACATTTTTATATCAATATTCAATAAGATATTCCATCTGTGCATCTAAACTACCATACAATTAATCCTTCAAAAATCTCATGCAATGCCTCTCACTAGGGAGTATTACCTTCTAGCTCTTAATGCACTCCATACACCTAAAATGTACTTGATACATGACAAATAACCACTATACAAATATAACATAGGAGATGTCATCTCATTTGACCCCTTTTTCTTTAAACCAAGCTAGTGTATTGAGGCATCAACCGCCCTTCATATCATTTCAGTGATCAACCACATGCAAATAAATTTTCCTTAGGCTTTTCATTCTTGGATAAACCTCAGTTTTCTTATAGTTACCTTCACCATTTTGTATGGAATAAATTTTTTTTGGGTCAATATGAGTAGAGCCTGCATAACTTACCCTTTGAAGACCTAAGAAAAAATCACAAGAAACATGACCTCGTATTTCAAGTACCTTCTTCTAATATATCATCATCAATATAAGAATTCCACATGCATCATCACAATTCAACCCATCATATGACATTGATGATACCATATCCATCCCATCTGACCTTTATTTAATCAATTCCATCACATTTGGACCTTTGACTTATAAATATGATGGTAGAACTAAAACTCTTCTCCTAATGTTACCACATATGATAGAGGAAGATTCCCTTATTGTTGAAATTATTCATTTCCATGAAGATAATGCTATCCTAATTTGTATAGGTACTAAGGAAAACTATCTTAAAAAACCATTCCTCCTAACATACCTACACTTCTCAATGAATTAACCATTGATGTTAATATTGACACACTACAAGAACCACACATTGTTAAAATTGGCCAAGCCTCATACCCGTATTAATTCCAACAATTCATCACTTTATTATCCAAAAAAAATCAATCCTTTGTATGGTCCTATAATGTCATGCCTGGTATAGACCCTAACATCATTATCCATAACATCAATACCATCTAGATTATAAACCCATAAAGTAAAAAACTTCATAGAATAAATTCTTTTATTGCACTACGTATCAAAGAAATCCAACGTCTTATTTCAACCAACTTCATACTTCTTATTGATTATCCACAATGGGTTTCCAGCATTGTAACTATCACTAAAACCATTGGAAAATTATGCATCTACATGGAATTATGATACTTAAACCTCAGTTTCCCCAAAGAAATTTTTCCTCTACCCAACATCAACCTACTTATCTATTTAACGACATGTCATGATATGCTTTCCCTTATTGATAGTTTCTTTGGTTACAATCAAATCCTTATCACATTATAGGGTCAAAAAAAGACATCCTTTGTCACCCCATAGGGAACCTTCTGCTATAGTTTAATTCCTTTTGGCCTAAAAAATATAGGACCTACTTATCAATGCACCATGAATTACATATTCCATGATTTCATCCACAAAACTATATAATACTATGTCGATGATCTCCTAGGTAAATCCAAACATCTGAATAGACCACCTAGTTATTCTTGATGTGATATTTGTGCATATTTTACAGTTATTTCTCTACCTTAACCCTCCTAAGTGTGTTTTCGGAGTTCTCATGGAAAAACTCCTAGGATTCATAGTGTCTATAAGAGGAATTGAAGTTGACCCTACTAAAGTCAAATCCATTATTGAAATCCCCCCACCATCTAATCTCAAACAATTTTTTAGCCTTCAAGGAAAGATCCAGTCAATCCGTTGTTTCATTTCTCAATTATTAGACCATTGTGATCCTTTCCATCACCTTTCTCAGAAAGGAAATCCACTTCAAGTGGGATGATAATTGTAAACAAGACTTCGATGCCCTCAAACAACATATTTTATTACCATCAATGCTTACATATCTATGCAAGAGGGAGTCATTCCATCTTTATATATTCTATGAATGAACCATTCCTTGGGAGCCATGCTGGACTCATCAAGATGAAAAAGGTAAGGAACACAATGTCTATTACATTAGGTACACCCTTCATGATTATGAGACTCACTATTTCAGAATTCAAAAAGTTGTGTTGGTCCTTATACTTTAGCAAAATTATAAACATTTGTCACTATCTCCTCATTCAAAAAACATACATTTACCAAAAACTTTGATCCACTCAAATCTATGCATTTCAAGCTATATCAAAATGATCGTATCATTAGATGGCTCATGTTAATGACCTAATTTGACCTCAAATTTATCTCTAAGAAATCCATTAAAGGGAAGGTCATTACTGATCAACTGATTAAAAATCTTCCCTTCCTACTAATAAACTACCTTGCAAATACTTTCATGACGAATCCATCAACACTCTCGACCATGAAAGACACCCCTCTTAAAATGATACTTGTTCTTTGACAAGTATAAATTTAGGCAGCGGGGGTTACCAGAATAGTCTTAATACCCCCTTCAGGACATCCCTATTCCATCATCCTTCAAATTGAAATTTCAATGCACTAATAACATAGAATAATATGAGGCTCTCATCATGGGACTTCTGACCACAACCTTTCTTGGTGTACAAGTTCTTGAAATCTATGGAGATTCATAACTAGTCATCAATCAAATCAAAAGGATCTAGCAATGTAAAAATTAGGTCTTACAAATAATACAAAACCATCTTCAAGGATTACTGCAACTATTTGATTATTACAAAATTTAAACCACCACTCGCTCATATAAAAAATTCATAGACACCATGTCTTCAATTTCCTTCCTTATCCCTTTATCACCAGACAATTCCAAACTCTTATTTGTCATACAAAAACTCGATTAACCATCCTATACTAGCACTAAAACTTACTATTATTAATCACCTAGAAGAAAACTCTTCTAACACATGGTATATGTAAATATATTATTATCTATCTACTAGAAAATTACCCCTGAGATGATCCTTTCAACAACACGTGTTCTCACTACATCATACTAGGAGGTATCCTTTAAAAAATATGGGTTTTATGGCCTCCTTCTCCATTGTATTAAAACTCCTGGAGGTTCGTCTAGCTATCCAAAAATTCCTTGACAGACATATGTGGTGGACACTTCAAAAATTTGGATGTCGCTAAATGCATCCTATGCATGGGTTACTATTGGCCCATGCTTAACCAAGACTTGTATGAATATGTCAAGAAGTACATCAAATGTAAACAAAATTCCAATATCACACATATCTTGAGCCACTCTCTTCAATCAACATAACACCTGTGGACCTTCTCACACTGGGGGTTTTACCTTATCAAACTTATCAAACCTTGATTATCAAAATGAAAATTTTCCATCATCATAGCCATTGAAGATTTCACTAAATGAGTGAAGGCAAAAACCCCTTATCTCCGCTAAAGAAGATAAAATAATTTACTTCATCCATCATCACATTATCTACCATTTTGGCATGCTACATAAAATCATCATAGATAATGGTAAATCAATTCAAAAACAAGAAAGTTCAGAAAATTTTTGAAACTCATAACATCAAGATTAATTTTTCATCATCTTATCATCCAAAATATAATGGCTCAAGCCAAAGTGTCTGAAAAAACAATCAACAAAATCCTCATGAAAAATGTCAACGAAGCCAGTAGAAATTGGCATCTCTGTATCCCATTCGCATTATGGGCATATCATACCAGATTTTGAACTCCTATGGGTGTTACACCATTCTCCTCAGCATATGGCATTGAAGTCATTCTTTCTCTTGAATTTTAATTCATATACCTACTTATTTCTCTCAAATACTTCATCCCTGATGAAGAATATTGTCAAGAACACCTATCACAACTTGAACTGTTAAATAAAATGTCATGACTAAATACCCTTGAGAATATTAAAATTTATTGAGAACGAATCATATGGGCCTATAATAAGACATCTTAAAGAACGTGACTTCAATATTGGATGACCTTATTCCTCAAAAAAAATCAACAACTCAAAAATACATGGATAAGAGTAAACATGGGGGAAAATTTGTCTGCAAACTGGCTTCGACCGTATATTATCACTCGTAAATATGTGTCTAGGGTTTATCATTTATCCTCTCCTTGATGATACAACCTGAAATGGAGCTTCTTAATATCCTTTCACTTGCATTCTTTGCCATTCTATTGTTAACATATCTGATCTACATGAGACCTTAGTCCAACTGTGCTCTCCATCTATTTTCAACACCCACCAATCTCCATATCAGTCTAGTAACGATTTGGAATCATATGGAATTTCTTCAACATCAGTATATCTAATCATGAAATTAAATATGGGCACCACGACTCTTGGTCGTAGCATATTACTCATAAAAAATTTACCTGTTAACAATTAGGGAACCCTTCGAATCATTACTATCACCATCCCCTTATCTCATCCTATTTAATGACACGAAAAGGACATAAGTGTAGCTTGTACGCGTACTTAGCCACCCTCCTTAAATTATTTACTTCAATGTTTCCACTCTCAACTCAAAGAATCAAAATATCGATATGGAATGTATCTAATCATCTTATCAAAGCATAGACTGCGATCCCTCCAAGCATGAACTATTAAAAATAAAAAAGGTCAATAAAGTCATAGAACACTCCCTTAAAGGATGACTACCATAATCCAAATAATATTGTTATAGAACATTCCCTTAAAGGATGACTACCCAATCAAAGCACACAACAAGGGATTCTCACATCAATCATGGCAGTCATATTGATAAAAGGATTCCTGCATGGACCAAACCTCAAATTAAATATGTCTAAGAAAGCAATCATCCTTGGGAAACATTCCCACATAGATAATATTTTCCCTTCAAGATGTAGGCTTCTCGCATCGATCGGCCCGCGTGATTTAAAGAAAAACAAAGTTGGGACAAAAACTAGAGAACCACTAAGGATAATCTGTTTCCTCTTAAAAGTTTTCTATAACTCCCAAAGTATTGCTTGTGTAAGGGAAATGATAGATATCGTATCTCATCTCATCTTATCTTAAATACATCACATGAATCCTAAACATGACTAAATATTATTGAGTTACTATGTTAACATTATTTACAAATATGGTTGTATGTGCAATATCATACATTTACATAAGTTTACCATCATAAACTATATATGTCCAGAATATTAAGGAATTACAACACATCCCACGATTCTATGCTCCAAACCATAATTATACATGTCAAAAAATAAAACCAACATCCTTACAATATAACCAAATATAATCCACATAACATATCTAGAATCATCATAAATCACAATCATCACATTTATGCAATCTGAAATATACATCTCCACATCACTATCCATAAACATCCATTATATATAAATAATAACTATACTCATTAAATAAATCGTCACTAACTACATCTAATCCATCACATTACAATTCATGACAAACTAAAAACATAACGCAAATATCAAAATCATATATATATATATATACACACACGCGCCCATATATATATATATATAATCGCAACAGTTTCTACACACGCATCACGCACGCACGCACATATTTTCACGTACGCACCCGCACCCACACGCACCATCACCCACAAAGGCTTCAAATACAGCCTCACGTGCATCACGAATCTATATACACACATATCTAGCAAAATACACAGTCACATCAATCACACACACCCACGAGACACGCACACCCACGACGCATCATCTACAGCACTCTAGCTGATCGCGCACCTAGACCGCTAGCGCACACGCAATCACCCACACACACACTACCCGACACACACACATTCGCATCATTGCGCGCACAAATACATGCACACACGAGGCACATTTGGACACCCTCCGCATCACGCACATCCTCACGCACATTGACACACCCGCGCATGCACATACCGCGCGCACACCGCGCACACTACACGCGCATCACCAGCTGCACACATATGCAACGCGCTACTACGAGATATGCGCATCCCCGTAGCGCACGCACGCTACACATCAGTGCGACGCTGTCACTGCGCACGCGCCTTTTGCACCCACGCGCCTCGCTATCTTGCGCTATACACGTCTCTATCATCTCTGGCACACACGCACACGAGATCTACACGCACAGTAGTGAGTTGTTAGCTTGGCACACATACACTCCACGCTAGTCACTGTATCGCACGCACTGACGCACACACGGCACGCACACGCACGTTAGCGCACATGAAATTCACGCGCACACACTACACACTCATGCATAGTGGCTTATAATAAGGTCACATTGTCACGCGCATGTGCACGCGCTCACCCTCACGCACGCACACAGTACGCACTTTTTTGCACGCACTCTACACACGCATCGCACGCACGCACGCACACACACACACGCACACACGCACACACACGCGCACGCTATCACGCACGCAGTGTAAGCATCTACGCAATCACGCACGCATCGCACATGCCCTACGCATGCACACACACAAATCAACTTACATATAAAAAAATGGCCAGGTAGAAAATGGCCCATAAATAGACTGGAAGTGATAACTATACATTAAAAAAACAATCTAGTTCCACCTTTGGGCTTTCTCATCAGTCCTCTAACACGCACTATCACACGCTTGACATCACACGCGCGCGCTTGCAGCGCGCTAGCGCGCGCACACACACGCGCACACACGCGCACACACGCACGCGCACGCACGCGCACCCACACGCGCACCCACGCGCACGCGCACCCACGCGCCTCAACTCACCCTCTACACCAAGCTATAAAAAGAAACATGTATAGTGCCTCTAAATAATGTCTCCAACAAGTAAGCCAACTACAAGCTATCTATAGTAATGCTTTCCTCTAACAGACCCCATGGATACATGGTATGATTACCACTGAATAAATCCTATTGAATAATCCAACTCTACCCATATCATCCGTGACACTTGTAGTAATTTATTTACCCTCAATAATATGTTCTAACCCCAAGTGCACCGGCCTATCACTCAGCAGGCACTGGGTGCTCACCTGAGGCACACGCAGGTGCCAAGACCCTCCTTTATGTGAGCTTTGTGAGAAGGTTATGCTATTAACAGAGGATGATTTCAAGAAGTGGAAGTACATTTACTTATTAAAAAAAATATAGAAGGAGAAACTAACAAATCCACACCTTAATGACTTACAGAGACTAAATAACATTGTAATAAGCATAATAACCCATATCCGAACCATGATAGTCATACAACATGAGGATTTACACCCTTAAAAAATATATACATAATGAACCCATATATATATATATATATATATATATATATATATATATTGATTTAACATAGTTCTAGTAGCCAAATTACAGTAAAAAAGGGTAATATCAGACCATACATATTAAATGATAGAGGCTCAACTCATATAATCTTCTCTAACATGAGACCCTAGGTATACTCTTCCCATTTTAACCCATGTTACGGATCCTAGTGTCATATAGAGGATTATGACATCCCTTAACACCATTAACACTAAGTTCTCTAAATTGTATCTTTAATACAACACTTTGTACTTTGTATTCTCTATACATTCTTTTTTCCTCCCAACATCTCTTGTATTGTTTCTCTTTGTATCTCTATCTTTCCTCTAAGCCTTTAGCCCAAACATCTCTTTTTATAGGATCACCACCCACCATCATCCATTCTCTCCTAAAATAATTACATGCCATGTGTCGATGTGGTCCTCAATTTTTGAATGCTTATCCCTTTGCAAACCCTCTACTCTCTGTAATGATGTCTTCTAGGAATATTGCCTACATGGGATATCCTTTTCTTGACCTCCAAGGTTCTAGGCTGGCACCTTATCCACTCATCACACCTAGTCAGGTCCTCACATTTTACCTAAAGGGTCTCTAGAATGCCAAATATGGATAATTCTTTTTCAGTCATGTTCTTCCTTTTGAACACGCCATGGTTTCACTTAAACCCTTCTTAAACCCCTTTTGTGTTTTACACTCTCCCCTGAGCACCCTTCTTCTCAGTGATCCTATGCGTGTATGCCCCTTGGTACTTAGCCAATATTTCAGGGCCCAATAACAATCCACTTGACCGAGCCACCATAATGTTCTCATAATCCCAATAATCTAATAAAAATGATACACCCACTTCAAATATGCATCTAGTAATCCAATTCCACAAATCCTTGTAAACATGTGCCAACAAACTAGGGGCCTAAGAGAAATTTATCTTGTGAACAATCATATTAACTACTACCCTAGTTATCATTCCTGAAAATATGCCTCCAGATGAATTTGATAAGGCATAAAAACTAATACCCATCATCATCATCGTGACTAGGGCCCGACCACCATTATCATCACTATATAAGGATCGATATTAAAAATCCCCAGAATTATAAACCACATTGGCCCCATTATCTCCAAATAATATCTACATCGTAACACCCCTACCTCCCTCATCAATCACATATACCTTCTCACGCTACACTGGTAAGCGTAATATCCTATGTATATCCTCTAATGTCATTGTCATCTCTCATGTAGGAAACTAGAACGTGCCTATGATATGGTCCCATCACTAAAATAATCACAACAATAAACCCATGTCTCTATGTATGCATATGTAATTATGCATCCCTCCTATCTAACCTCCTCCAGGTGATCCCAAACAATATCTGATGATCAACCTCAAACATCATCTAATATATTCGTGATCCTATTCTGTGTAGTCTATCTCTCTCTAGTTTGCATCCTTAATTAAACAAAACACCATTAGAAAAAATCAATCAACATAAATCACAAAATTTTATCTAAAAAAAAGAATTCAGTAATGAGACTACTTGAATCACTTGTAACCCTATCAAAATATCTGGCGACTGATACATAGCTAGTGATTTCATATGAAATCGTAAGAGGTTTTGAAGTAATTCAAAAATTCTATAAAAATAAACAACTAAACAAAATAGCACAAAAATCCAAAAAAACCACCTACGTCATCATGTATGGGCCTCTCTTTTTTTTGCACACCTCCAATTGCCTCCATATCGTAAAATATTGAAAAATTAAGAAATTAGGGTTTATCTAGTCTCTTAGGTTCTCAAATCACAATATACTAAATGAACCTCTAAAACCACATTTTATATTAAATTTTTTCCCATCCACCCAATTGCCTATGATTGGGATAATCAGTGACAATTTTTTAAACCACTAATAAATTGAAGTAATCACCATCAATTACCTCATCTTTATCCAAAACATAGTTGATTGGCCTTTGAGCCTTATCAAACCATCGTTTTTCTCATCTTTTTCAAAAATGGAACATGTTTCAAGTACTTGCTTCGTTTTTTGGGCCCCAAAAACCTCTTAAAATTCAAAATCAATCAATCTATACAAATCTTACCTTTATGAAATCTATCTCATATTTTGTAACCATTCAAGAAAACTTGTTTCGTTTTCTACCGTCAAGTCATATGTCTATCGGACTATAACCCATTAGTTCCCCTATCACTTGACTTCATGGTTACGTAAGCCCATGTTTTTGGAAACATTTATATGGAGCTTGCATCTCCTTATACACCGTGGATACTTTACACTTTTGGAAACCTTTTCCCATAGATGCTTCCCATGAGCCACATGTTTATAGGTCGATAACACATTGGTTACCCTATCACTTGAATCCCTTATGGCATAAGTCCACCTTCGTGGAAAATAATTTGCATGCCTAGTCTTGGGGACATTTTAAATAATAACACAATACCATAAAATCCTATATCATCCAATGACCTATGAAAACTAGTGAACATTGCACTTCATCATAGTGACCCCTAGTTTCAGGGTGGACCACCTATCCAACATAAATCCAATCATTTCACTTATTTTTTTCTAGAGGCTTTTCCATCACAAACCACTTGACAAAAGGGAAAATGTAGACACCTGTTTTTGGTACCTTACATTATTTATTAATAATCCTCACATTCATACTCAAAACATTAAATTATCATATAAACCATGTTATCACCCTCATAAAATCACACTTTACCCCCTTTTAAATGCTTATTTTCTCATCTAAACCACCGTAAGAACTTATAACTCATCCTAGCCCATTTTAACCCTAACCATCTAATCACCTAACATCCTTAACCTCTTCTTAACCATCTTCACTCACCCCGTACCTAATTTAACCCTTTTGGAAAAGGTTGAAACCACTTCCAAGAAGGTTTCCTAATTTTTCTTAAGTTGTTAATGATTCTAACTAATCACCAACGATTATATAAGAAACATCAAAAGTTATTAAATTAGATCCTGAGATGTTTGTAGCAGAGCTTTGACTCATTGGTGACCTAGATGAAATAAATATGCTCATCTTTACATATTCAACATTCTTGTCACATCCTTTGAATCTTTGTTATCTCTGTAAGAATCCTACGACATCATTTTCAAGAATTCATGAACAAAGGTATGTATTTGTAGATTTTTTTCATATTCATCTAGTCAATACATCACATTATAACCCTTATTTAGTTATAAATCACTTGTTTTAGATATAATTTTTATCATATCAATGAATCCATCCTTTCAATAGTAATCATCAGTGATTCATTTGAATAACTAATAACTGTAAATAATTGCTAGCGATTTTTGTCATTTCATCACTTTTATCACTTTTATCACTTTTTTCACATTTGTAATCAACATATAAATCAATTTTCTATCTAATATCCCTATTTTAAAAATATTTCTCTCTGTGGCTGACTGTATTAGGTCAAGTATATCCCAATACTATCATAAATGACCTTCTTTTTGTTTCATAGACACTAGTGTGGGAATAATTTGACATCAGACATGAACTTAGCCTTTGAGTGATTTCCTTAACACTAAACATTGAAGACATCAAATATCAACTTGAAGTCATATAATAAGAAGAAGACATCGCTAAACAATCTTGGTTCGATTACTTCTTGGATTTCTTAGGCTACTATGTGCACTTATTTGACCATAAAGTGGTACTTATTTTCCCAATTTTCTCCCTATCCCCGTGGACCTCTAAGGGAAAATTTTCCCCTAAAACTCCACCCGGCCATAACTTAAGTTTTACAAGGAGTTAGGAGGACTTATTTATATGGTTGGAAAAGGTGAGGAAATTTCCTATCCAATGAGCCTAGTTTAGGAAATTTTTGATAATTCTAAGTGTGTGAAAAATCTATTGGAATTTCAGGGCTTGATAGAGAGCATGCCTGGCGATAAATTTCTCCCTGAACCTTAGTAAAATTTGTAACCCCCAAATTGGAACCTTGTAAACTTGTTATAAGATAAAGATGGAAATATTGTGTTTGGTTAATCAGAATCTATTCTGGAACCTATTGGTTTCAAATTAGTATCTTGCTACTTGTTTGTAGACCCTTCTTACAAAATAAAAATAAAAAAATTATTCCATAATTTTCCTAGTTTGTTTCTTGGTCTCAAGTGGTAGTTGAAGTAGGAATTACAAATATTATGAAATTTTTCATCTTCTTCTAGAAGCTTTTGATTCATACACCATCCAAGTTGTTCCCTGATCGACCAATCATTTTATTGATACAATGACATCCCTCACGGATCTGATCCCATTGAAAAAAGAGTTTTCCAAGCTTCCTTTCATCATTCATCACCATAATTGACCTTTCCATGAATTACCCCAAGTTAATATTCTTGAATATAATTCACCAGACCTTTGGTATTCTCAAATATTTGATTATCTATCCCAATCCATTATTCCTCTTGATCTGTCCAAAAATGATAAAACCCCTTTCTTCAGCACACTCAATGCTATGTGATCCTTGGTGTCATTCTTGTATAAAAGTGGATTTGACGGTGTTATTCTCTAATGTCTTAAATCCCATGGAGCCTCTTGAGCCATCCAAGAAGTCCATGATGGTGTTTGTGGTGGACACTTTAGTGTCTTAGCCGTCACTAAGCACGTTCTTCATCTTGGCTATTACTGGCCTTCCCTTAATGATGAATGTTGTGAGTATGTTAAGAAATGTGAAAAATGTCAGTATCATTCCAATCTTATTCATATTCCTAGTCAATCTCTATAGCCGGCTCATGACCTTTTTCCCTTTTCATAATGGGGTCTTGACCTTATTTGTCTTATTAATACTCATTCCTCACAACAACATCACTCTATCATCACTACAACCAAATATTTCATGAAATGGGTGGAATCAATCCCACTCACCTCAAATAAATCTAGCCCAATCATTAATTTTATTTATCAACACACTATCTGACGCTTCGACGTTCCCCAAAAACTTGTTATGGACAACGAAAAGTCCTTTAAAAATAAATATCTCAAGAAAATTTGTAACGCATTCAACATCCAACTTAGCTTCTCTCCCCCATATTATCCCCTAGCTAACGACCAGGATGAAGCTACCAATAAAACTATTTAAAACATTCTTACCAAAACCATTGATCGAGCAAGTCATAATGGCATCTACAACTTCCTTTTCCCTTTGGTCCTACCGCACTAGCATTCATACCTCAATGGGGGCTATGCCTTTTTCTCTTATTTATGATTTTAAATCCTTCCTTACTCTTGAGGTTCAAACCCCCTCTTTGCGCGTGTCTCTTCACGACTTCATCTTTGATGAATACTATCGCCAAGCTCGTCTAGCACAAATCAAGATGACAGATGATAATCACCTTCTCACTCTTGAAAACCATCCTATTTATATTCAGGAGCACATTAAACATGCTTACAAAAAGAACCCTAAAGAACATGAATTTAATGTTAGGGACCTCTTCCTCAAAGAAAATCATAATTTCACTACTGTAGAAAGGAGCCAACACAAAAAATTTTCCCCCAATTAGATTAGATCATACATTATTACACACAAGTATGGGTCAGGAACCTATCGTTTGGCCTCCCTTGATGGTAAACTAGAAGTGGAACTGATTAACGCATTCCACTTGCAACCATTCTATTGTTAGAACATTTACTAATGTGCCCTTACCCATATTATTGGATTATTCCTCCATTTTCCCCCTTCCATCTCTCATTGTGATGATTTAGAACTATGTGGTCCTCCGTCACTTCCTAGATGTGACCTTAAATATGGGCACCATGGCTTTTCCCATGACATACTCCTTATGGATAGGTTCTCCCCTTTGGTGATAACTCCACAATCATTACATCCATCACCCTTTTATTCGCCTATTGGAACCATGAAAAGGGTCCAAGGGTGTCTCTTGTACATTCATTTTCCCCTCCTAATTGGTCTACTTAGCTAGTCCAAACTCTCCCCCAAGTAAAATTAAAATTCATGGATGCTCATGTAAAGAATAAAAGTTATAAAATATAGAATGATCCTTATAAAGGATAATTGTTCATGCAAAAAAAATAAATCAAAAGCGTGAAATCAAAATCATAATAAAATAAATAGACTGATCCCTCAAAGGGTGATTATCATATATTATTATTGCCATTTATATATTGTATAAAGTAGACCATACCCTCGAAGGAGGCTACCCATTATGGAATTTGAAGGCTTCCCACATTAATTAATCTTACATTTTATTATCATCCTAAGAAATTTTCCCGCATTAATAAAATTTCTTCTCGCAGACTTCCCGCATTGATCAGTTTGTTCTTTCCCATTCCCAGAGCTAGGGCATAGTTTTAGGGAACACCACTTTTGGATAGCCCTATTTCCTCTATATAATTACATCTTAAACCCATTTATCGTGTTGACAATAGGTTTATAAGTTCATTTCATTAATTGTTTCCTCGTGATATTTTAGAGGACTAACTATTGTTGGTTATTTACTAACATTAGATTTGGTCGCATGTGCCTTGCGTTACCCAGATCCCCTCCTTGTTTACCTTCAATGTAGTTGGAAGCATATTTTCCTTACATGTTACTCGATATGACATAGATACATTTATATTTATAGGTCTCTATCATTAAGGTTGTGTCTTTAACTACTCTCTCTTTCTCATCCTAAGACCCACTGAGCCATACATATTTCCCCTTTGGGACACTCCACTAAACTCTTCATTTATTTAAGTACATTTCTCATCTTTTCCTCTAGGAATTTCTATTATGATATATGACTTATCCCTTTTTTAGGCATAAATTTTTTCCAAAGACCACATTTTTGGCCATATTCCATATTCTCCCTTTAGGGAATTCTGTTTCCATATTTTGAATCCTCTCCTTCTCGTTCTGAAGTCCACATTTTTGGCCATATTTATTTCCCCCTAGGAATTTTACTCCAATCCACCACCTAAGTCCACTTTTGTGGCCATACTCACTCTTTCTTTGGGTATTTTTCACATTCTTATCCAACCTGCCCCAATTGGGAATATTTTATTTTTTCCTTTACGGCCATACGTTTCCTTTTTGGGGCATATTATTTCACCATCCATTTTTCATGCCGCATTCGGGGCCATATTTTTTTTCCCTTTGGGGCACAATTATTTTCTTCCTCATAAATGCATACCTTTTCACTTGATTCCTCATGTATGAAGGATTTCACATATTTTTCACATATAGTTGTGCATACTTTGATGAATTTCCTATGACCCATTGGTCATCCCAACTTGCATCCATACTGTAGTGATCTTCACCCACTCACTGGTCTATAGAATGTCATATCCTGTCTCCTTTGAGACCACAATTCTCCTCTACCGATGTGATATTGGAGTCATCGCCATAGTTTTAATTCATATTGTGATCCTTATTTCCTAGGGAATATTACCTTTGCTATGATTTCACCCATGTTTTCTTCACCCACCTGCCCTTTTTCATCTATCTTTTTCAACTGGGCCATCGATCCCCCATTTGAGGGGGATCTTATCATCAATACCTTTTTATCTTCATCTAAATCTCATCATTTTTGTCTCATGGCTTGCTAGCTCAAACCACTCAACAAAAAGGGGAAAAATGTAGACACCTAAAATTAGTATCTATACCCTTAATCACCTGCATGTGCATATTAATTTAATCCATCTCTCTTATTTATTTAAATTCCCATCACCTTTAAATCCTATTTAATTAACATCAATCAATCAATTAATTATTTAATCCTCATCCATTCCCTAACCAACTTTCCATTTTGTAATGTTTTTCATTCTAAATCTACATCCATGCTTTTCCCTACACTTTTTATAACCTATCTCTACTGTAAACTCACCTACACCTCATCCCTAAACAACCTCTTCCCACCTAATGCTTTAAATCATTCATAAAAATCATTAAAAAAATAAGAAATCATGCCAAAAGTAGAAAAATCCTCCCATTGGGGAAATTTTCCCCATGATCGGCGGTGACCTAGTCTAGTCACCATCAACCCTATAATATTGAATCCTTCCTTTCTAATTTTCAATCAGAATCAAATGCATGTGAATTCCCAATCTTCCTTGTAACTTGCAAACAATCACCTATGCTTGAGAATACCAAAAGTAACCATAAACATATCAGACCTCCTTGGAATGTGCTTGCACCAATCTTGATCAAAATTTATGAGATTAAAATCATTTTGTATTGATTTAATCAGATTTTATCATTTTATATTGGTATTTATTTTGTCTAACCTTTGGAGGAGTAGATCATCAGAAACAAAGATCACATCTTCATCATCAACCTCCCTTTTTAGATCCATACATGTACGTTGCTCTTTCGATTTTCCTTTCCTCGACTTCTTCCAACTCTATCATAGTCATTGTCTTCCCTGATAGGTCACCATCAACTCATCCTTTTGTAGCCTTTAATTTCTATTCTAGAACCTTCTCCCATCCCTGCATGAGCTCTTTGCTCTTCCCTATTCTCTCTAACCCTCATCTAGTTCCTCTTTTACACTAAAATTAGCCTACATGCACCCCTGGTCGTCGTCAAATAGGCTCCTAGTTTTTAATCCTTCCTTTTAATCCTTATTTTGTAACACCCTGAATAGTTGTTACTTTCTCATGAGCATTCAAGTGTTGATATATGATTTCTCCTGTATTAGAACATGTTCCTTTGGTTTAGGGAAGTCATGCTTGATATGGATTATATCCTTTCTGCTCTTAATATCTTTGAATGAACCGGAATGTGCTTGGACTCTTTTGTTTCTTTCATTTTGACACTTGAGTTCATCTTGATTTCTAGAAGATTGTGGATTTATCCACCTTTATGACTCAGCCTTAGATCAGTTGCATTGATCCAAGGAATGTTTTAAGTTTATTCAGGATGAACAAATTGTATTGACTTTTTGAAGAGTTATAAAGTCTGATTGAGCTTTGAATGATCAAATCTCGGAGGTTAACTCTGGCTAATCATGGTAAATAGAATCTTGTCCTAGATATCATAACATCAGGAAAGACCTGGACCTTGAGCCAGGTAAGATGTGTATGTTTTATATCTAAAGCTTAAACTATTTGATGCCAAATGGAATATGATATAGGAATGTTTTATCCTATTTTGAACCCACATATTGATTAGTCCTATTTAGGGGACCTGGACTAGAATCAGTAAGGTTAATAGTTTTAACCTAAACTATAACCTAATGTTACAAGATTAATTAATCTAACCTAGTCCTAAAGCTTTGAGCTTAATACTCCTAAGGGTTAACATAAACCTAGCACTAAGGAGGGTAACTAATGTTATCTATCCTCATGGAAATGAGACTAATGTCATATCCTATGATCTAACCTATGAGTCACTAACCTATCCTGGAACTAATGCTGAAGAAGGGGGACCTAAGGAGGAAATCACGAGTCATGAAGAAAAATGGTTGTTTCCAAGGAATTTAAGAAGGGATAAGGATGAAGGACAGGGAGTGCTGCCAAGTTTAGCGGTGGGTAAATCTTGCTAATAGGTATCTTACGTGGCACCCTATCTCTAAGGATGGGAATGTTTGCACCCTGAACTGTTGTTACTTCCTCCTGAGCATACAAGTGTTGATATGTGATTTCTGGTAAAAGGATGGGTTCCTCGATTAAGAAATCATGCTTGATATGTACTGTATTTTCTTGCAGATTGCAGATCTTGACTGAGTCGGAATATGATTGGACTCTTTTATTTCTTTCATTTTGTATCTGAGTTAAATCTGATCTCAGAACGAATTATAGAGTTATCCATCTATAATACCTAACCTTGGATCAGTGGAATTGATCCAAGTATTGCTTTAAGTTTGTTCGTGATGAATTAAAATTACAGACCTTGAACAGGTTGCAAGGTCTAGAAGCATTGAATAAGCTAGTCCGGAGTATGACTCAGGTTGATCATGTGAAATGAATTGGTTCCCGATATCGAAGTATATCTGGAAGGTCTCGATCGTGGACCAGGTAATAATTCGGTTTCATATAATTCTGTAGCCTAAGGCAGAACAGGAGCTAACCCTGTTCAAGAATGTATGATGTAGGTCTTTTTCTGAGCGTACGGAATGTAGACCTAACTGGAATTATTAATGATTAGTAACCTAAAACTAAACCTAACCTAGGGGTTAGATTAGTGTTAATCTAACCTAGACCTAGGCTAAGTGCTAATGTCCTAAGTTAGTATCTATGTTCTTTGAAGTTAGAATAATTATTATCCTAAATTCTAACCTAAGTTACTAACCTATCTATTGAGCAAGAATGTAAGGGGACCTATGGAGGGGTGCGAACCATGGGCGGCATTTTCTATGTCATTAAATACAGTGGATAAGTATGAAGGACAGGTATTGGCGGAGGTTTTAGAAACGGCTAACCTTAGCCGACGTGGCAGATCGCCAAAACTGGAAATGGACTTGAGATTTTATTTGTCTATCGCCAACTTTGGCGGTCGGTGGCAGTGGAGTTTGAGCGGGAAATTAGGAGTTAATGCATTCAATGAGCTTGGAAGTCGAGCTCGGAATTCGCGAGAAGGCATGCAATGTGGAAGTTGTTGTTTTGTTTGGCTTATCGCGAATTTCGGTTTTTCTTCTGCCTGTTCACTGGTTCTTCGCACCAGTCTTCTTTGTGTTGCATGGCGAGTATGAGCTTATCTAGCTCTTTTCTCTGGCAAGGAAAATATATATGTCATGGGGATAGCAAAATTTTGTTGGTCGCTCTAACTTGGAAAAGGAAAAGGAAGTCCGAGCTCTTTCAGTGGTCTGCTTCGGAAATTTGAGCAAAAATCCAGGCATGTTAGGCCCTAACCTTTAAAAATCTTGTTGTCTTTCAAGTGATTTCATTAGAACAACTCTGTTCAAATGGTTTATGGTAATAGATGATTTTCTATGGTGGTCTTGTGTGATTTTTGGTACTGTATCTTCTTACTGGTTCGATTTTTTCGTTTATCCCTTGATGGGTGTTTATTAAATTCGAACTGTGGCCTTATTTCTCTATGTTTGCACTCTGGCTTAAATATGCGAAATATATGAAATGTATGAATGCTCGGCCTGTTCGGCGTGAGCCCATAAATTATTCCTGTGATGGGTATAGGCCATTGTTATGTTGTCGATTTTTGGTCGTCGATTCTTGTTGTGGAAACTGTCGGAAGGGATACTGATGGACATTGTTTGATTGTTCAGTTAATTGACCTTTCTTCTTTTATAAGCTCTGTCGTGGTTGTTATCTAGTGGTGATAAAGGATTCTGGTTGGGTTTCGTTATAAAATTTTATAGTTATTGTGAAAGGAAATTCTCTGTGTTACAGAATTCTTTTACGACCTTGCTGGAGTTGTTTTTCCCCTTGCGTGGAGGTTATGGGGATTCAACCCATTGATAGTATTGATATATATACATATGATTTATATTGAAACGACTCTTGGAGTTGAATGAATCGTATATTATGGTCCACTGTTGAGGAAATAGATACATCTCTGAATATTGATAATTTGAATTTCCTTGTAGAAGTAACAGGTCATACGAAGTTATTTGTAATAAATTTTGGTACAGACTCCCTGGGTATGCATTTACGTTCTTCTGTGTTTGTTCACGAGGCTCAGTTGAATTCCTTGTTATGAAATCGGTATTTGATTTGCTTACACTTGATTTTTGAATGCCCATAGTTGGCATAGATAGAATTGAATTTTTATCTTATACTGTTGTTGGGTTCCGTGGGTATGGAATATCTTGTTCTTGGAAGCTAAACTTGAATTGTTTATGGACTTTGTTTTAAATCCTCGAATGGTAACATATCTTTGAACAGCTTGGCTCATGAATTTATGGCTTCTATAAAGTAGGTTGTAAACACCATACTTTCAGTTCTGATTGCGTTCAGAAGTGACTTCGTTATCCCATGTTTTGTTTCCATTCTGATTTCACTCCCGATTGATGTGACTGTACATGGTGCGTGGTTTTCGTTTAAAAATCTCTTTGCTTAGTTATAAGTAAATGTCATGGCTTAATGTTTTCGAGCCTCTTGTCGACTGCGACAACAAAGGAGATCCTTTGAATTCGACCTTGGGTCTAAAGCCTTACACAGTAGAAAAGGGCTTGAACGGGCTGTCGGTTGTTATTGGGATTGATGTCAGGTTACGTCTTCTTCGCATTGTTATCCATTCTTTTGTTGATTGAATGTTTGAGTTGTTGACTGTACCTAAGCAGGTAATGGCAGTGTTTATCTTCTTGTCCGTCGCTTCTTGCGAAAGGTCATTCTGAGTCTGTCTGGTAGAATGAACATGTTGTTCGGCATGGGGGCTACTGTACTGTAGTTGCTTTATTGTAAGTTTTAACAAAACAGTGTGCTGTTTATGGACTCGACTGATTTACTTGCATGTGTATTAAGTGAATGCCTTGCTTTTGGACAGATGGTATAGTCATGAGCTAGTTCAGAGGGCAACATGTTCAATTTGTTTATTTCTCTTCTGTTGTAAATATTAAGATGAAATAATTGTCCAGCTAACATCTGTAATTGTTTTTACATAATGACAGTATCAGGATTGATATGATATTCCTCTTTTAAGTTGAATATAATGATTGTCTGATGTTTGTTCATCTTGGGATTTACGATGAATAATTGCTTAGGATACTTTTGTTCTTCTTGATCCCTAATATTTTTGATGAAATAATTGAGAAGCATATAGGACTACTCTGTAACGAAAATTATTATTACACGTTATAGACATGATATATTCCTAACGTTTAGTTTGAATCATGCTTACTTGATTGATGATTTTATATCATTTAAACAGGGTGTTTAATGAAAACAATTGACGGATTGCAATTGTTTTAAAAGTTAGTGCTTATCATGCTCAGTTCATCGAACTGACTCATGTTGACTATTTTTGCAGATGGTTGCCGTAAGTGGTAAAAGCATGCAGATCTGACAGGATGATCAGATTGTTTAATTTGATTTATAATGAATTACAGCTTGATTTTCTAAATGTTCTATATGAGGAAAGATGTTCTTTTTCCATTAAGCATTGTATCAAGTATGCTGCTTGCATAAAATGTAATTGTATAGTTCTGAAAGGAATGGAAATAAGTATTTGTTACTTATGTGTTGTATTCTTAATTCTGTTAGTTGACCTTCTTCGGTTTATATACCGGAGTGGCAATGTTATCTTTGTGTAATTTGGATGCTTTTGTGATTGTCAATGAAAGCATATATGAAAATGTGATTGAATTCTTATGAGTGTTTAGTAGTTCTAATTTGTTCTATCGAAAGCTAAATTGAAATTTAAATCATTGTCTTTCTAAAAGATAGGGATAAAATGAACCTAAGCAGAACGCTAATCAAGCTGGATTAAATTACTAATCCCTAGTCCTGAGTATGACAGGACAACATTAAATTGGATTCTTAATCATTTATATCTTTATACTAATAAGTATGATATAAATTCAGTTAGGAGAACTGATATAAATCTAATGGGGTTCAGATGGCAATCTCATGTGAAGGTTATGAGATATTGTCCAATTCTGTTGTTTTAGAATCATGTATATTCTAAAAACTCCTTGATGAGACCTTAGCCTTAATATCTCCACTATGCAATGGGTTTTATTGAGGAAGGTCATCTTAAGACGAAGAATCCAGGGATCGGGAAAGGCTAACCTTAGGGGAAAGTCTTTAATGTAATTTAAAACTCAACGTGCGTAACGCATATTATTAAGTAGATCTTTTCGAGGCGGATTTAAAGGTTGACGGCACAAGTCAACTGCAGGGTTGTACCTCCGAGAAGATTAGGATCTTCTCGAAGTTACAACAATGCAGGTGACTTATGACGACACCCTTTGCATTGATCGCTAAGATTTACACTTTGATCTCGAACGAGTTACTCAGGGACCGATTAGGAATGTGGTCATGTTATAAGGCTGCCTAGGAGATTCGGGGTATCATGACACACTGGTTTAACTGCAGGGTTGAACCAGTATGTCACCGTATCCCTAATCCTCATGGGCATCCATATAACATTATCACCTTGTTAATCTGTCTCCGAGTGATTGAGTTGTGATAGGAAGGACTGACAGAAGTCGGTATAAGACATTCTATATAACATAAGAATGGGGTGAAGGGCGTATTCCAGATTGACGAGTATGCCGTTAAGGAATACGAGACATAAACAGTATGTTTCAAATCTTTGGCCAAAGTATCGCAAGCTGCTGATTGCGTTGTCCTAATTCACCTAGCCCAAGGGATGAGATGCCGATGAATAATGGTAACAATTATTCAGTTAGGTTCCTTGGACAGAGCATTCTGAATCCCAGAATAGGGAAGAGAACCGCAAGAGTGAAGTGTTAAATAAAAACGCCAACTCTTATTACTCATGAATAGATCGGTAGATTACCGAGTCATGGAATGAATAGATCGGAGGTACTCCGAGTCATTACAGCTGCATATGGTTGTCTGTTATAAGAATGGTTATTTGATTTGTGAGTTCTAAATTATGTATTTAGAACCAGGATGCAATTATCAAAAAAAATAAAAAAATTCACTTGTTCTAAGGTATAAATTGAGGATGTTACATCTTGGTATCAGAGCTGAAGGTTGCAGCTCTTGGACCTATTGTGTCCATAATCTGATAAAAACCTGAATTTTCTTGTAACAGAAAATGGTTAGAACAAGGGGGAACGTTGCGAATAATGCTCCACCTGAAGGAGGAGCGGCAACAACCAATGAGATCCCCCAGAAACTTGATGAGATCCTTGCTGCCCTGTTGGACACAAGAGATCGCTTAGCTGTACTGGAACAGCAGGTGATGGGAAATGAGGAGGATGAAGAAGCTGATAATAATAATCAGCAACCTCCTGAGGACAACCCCGACATGGGTGTTGATGTTAATGCTGGGAATGCACCTGTCCAACCAGAAAATAAAAAGGCCAGATTAGCAGCAGAACTCACTAATGATATAAAAAGGATAAGTCCACCTAAGTATGATGGCACCACATTAGGAGATGGAGCTGAGAACTGGCTCAGCGAAATGGAGAAGTACTTTGCAATAAGGAACTTCTCAGAGGAAACCAAAGCTATTTGGGGAGCCTATCAGCTTTCCCACGAAGCATCTTCGTGGTGGGATAGCCGTAAAGCTGAACTAAATATTGATGAGACCAATATTACTTGGGATCAATTTAAAGGCTATTTTAGGCAACGTTGGCTGCCACAACTTTTCTATGATCAGAAAATGACAGAATTTCAGAACTTAGCTCAAGGGAAGCTAACGGTAACTGAATACTGGGAGCGGTTTACAAAACTCCTCAAGTATGTACCGCAGTATCAAACTGACGAAAAGTTCAGAATACGGAAATTCATCATGGGATTGAATCCCGTGATAGGGGGAGAGGTCGATGTTCACAGTCCAACCACTATGGAAGGAGTTGTTGAAAAGGCCATAAGGCAAGAACAGAAATTAAAGGCTATTTCTGCCCATAAGGAGGAAGTGCGGAAGAAGACTGCAAACCCTTCTTCAACCTCTCTTGCACCCAGAAAAGGACCATGGAAAAAGTTTGGAAACAAGAGTAAGTTTCCAGGAGATAACAATAAGAAAGCAGTAGTAAATAAGCCTGCTGGAAATGTAAGGGATAATTTTGTTAAAAATTATAACAATGGGCAGAAGCCCTATGGAGGACAGCGTGACAATTACAAAACTGGAGGCAACTTTGAGCCTAAAAAGGGACCTGTAGGAGGCTGCTACAATTGTGGCAAAGATCACTACGCAAATCAGTGCCCTTTGAAGAAGGATGATCGTAATCAGCAGCATAAGATACATGCTGCAGTAGCGGACAAGCAAGCTGAAAAGCAAGTGACACCTATAGAAGTTCCGGGTAAGTTATTCGGCATACCTGTCACTATTCTTTTTGATACAGGAGCTACTGAATGTTTTATATCTAATAAACTTGCTTCTAAACTTAAAAGAAAAGCTGGAAAAATGGATAAATCTTGGACTGTACAGTATGGTAATAATTCTGTTCATACAGTGAGTATGTGTCTTTTTGGGGCAGTCCTTGACTTACCTAACTTTTCTACGGAAGTTGATCTCTATGTCGCACCTTTAGGATCGTATGACATTGTCATCGGTGTCAATTGGTTAGCTGACCATAAAGCAAAGGTAGACTGTTATGAAAAGAACATAAAATGTTTAGATGATCAGCTGGAATCAGCAGAGATTCAAGGTGTGAAACGGGAAATTTCAGTTAGAAAACTGTCAGCTATGCAGCTTAAAAAGGCTAAAAATAAAGGATGCACCCTTTATGCAGTAAAGATAACTGAATCTTCAGAAGAAGATGATGATCTCATGAAACGATTCCCTCTGTTACAAGGTTTCAGGGATGTTTTTCCTGAGGAATTACCAGGGTTACCACCCAAGAGAGAATTTGACTTCACCATTGAAATCAAGCCAGGAACAGAACCTATATCCAAAGCGCCTTATCGGATGACTACTACAGAGTTAGTCGAGCTTAAGGCACAGTTGCAAGAGCTTTTGTCTAAAGGTTTGATTAGACCAAGTGTTTCACCTTGGGGAGCGCCTGTAATATTTGTGAAAAAGAAGGATGGAACACTAAGGCTGTGTATTGATTATCGGATGTTGAACAAAGCAACAGTCAAGAACCGATATCCACTTCCTAGGATCGATGATCTGTTTGATCAGATGCGTGGAGCAGCGGTTTATTCTAAGATAGACCTTCGATCTGGTTACCATCAGTTAAGGATTAGAGAGGAAGACATTCATAAAACAGCTTTCCGAACAAGGTACGGACATTATGAATTCACAGTTCTACCCTTTGGATTAACTAATGCACCCGCAGCCTTTATGAATTTAATGAACAATATTTTTCAAGAATACCTGGACAAGTTTGTACTTGTATTCTTGGATGATATTCTCATTTATTCTAAAAGCGTTGAGGAGCACAATGAGCATTTGAAGATAGTTTTGGGAATTTTGAGAAAAAGAAAGTTGTATGGTAAGTTATCCAAATGTTCTTTCTTTGATTCAGAAGTTCACTATTTGGGTCATGTAATAAGTAAGGAAGGAATTGCTGTGGATCCTTCAAAAATATTGGCAATAACCGAGTGGCCTGCACCAAAGAATGTGCATGAAGTAAGAAGCTTCATGGGTCTTGCTGGTTACTATAGAAAATTTGTAAAGGATTTTTCTAAAGTAGCTGCACCAATAACTTCATTGCAGAAGAAGGATAAGAAATTCATATGGAATGATAAGTGCGAAGTGGCTTTCAAAAGTTTGAAAGACCAGTTGACTTCTGCACCTATACTAGCTGTACCAGACCCTAATGGGAGTTTTACGGTTGTAACGGATGCTTCTGGGGAAGGCCTTGGAGGTGTTTTGCTACAAAATGATCAGGTCATAGCATATGAAAGTAGAAAACTTAAGTTACATGAGCTGAATTATGCCCCTCATGATTTGGAACTTGCCGCCATTGTTCATGCACTTCAAGTCTGGAGACACTACTTACTTGGGAAACCTTTTGAGTTGAAAACTGATCACCTAGGACTGAAATATATTTTTACTCAGCCCAATCTGAATGCCAGACAGAGAAGGTGGTTAGAATTTTTATCACAATATGACTTTGATATCAGCTATATCAAAGGGAAGGAGAATAGGGTAGCTGATGCTCTAAGTCGTAGGAGGCACATTTCTGCTCTTATAACATTAAGAACTCAGTTTAAAGACGAGGTAAAAAGTGCCTCAGAATCAGATGCATACTTTCAGCAAGTAAAAGCAGCGCTTGCTGCGGAACCTAAGGATATAAGGTATAAAGGTTTTCATTTTGATAATGAAGGAATCTTGCGTTATGAAAACAGGGTATATGTACCTATGCTGAACGATTTGAGAAATAAATTGTTAGTTGAATTTCATAATTCACCTTTCTCTGGACACCCAGGTATCACAAAAATGCTTGCTGATTTGAAACAGCAATACTTTTGGAAAGGTATGAAAAAGGATGTAATTAATTTTGTGACTCATTGTCTGGAATGTCAGCGGGTGAAGGCAGAACATATGCACCCTGCTGGACTGCTATATCCTCATAGCATACCGCAGTACAAGTGGCAAGTAATAACCATGGATTTTGTACAAGGACTACCTATGTCCAGGAATAAACATGATGTTATCCTGGTAGTTGTAGATAAACTGACCAAGGTAGCTCATTTCATCGCTGGAAATCTAAAGGATGATTCACCAGTGCTGGCCAAAAGATTCGTACACGAAATTTTCAGATTACATGGTGTACCAGAATTGATTATATCTGACAGGGATCCTAGAATGACGTCAAGGTTTTGGCAAACGCTTAACGCAGCTCTTGGAACGAAACTAAACTTCAGTTCTGCATATCATCCGGAAACGGATGGACAAACTGAGAGGGTAAATCAAGTGTTGGAGGACATGTTGCGAATGTATTGCATGGATCAACAGTATAAATGGGAAGAGTATCTTCCATTAGTTGAGTTCGCATACAACAATACTTATCACTCATCTCTTAAAATGGCACCATTTGAAGCACTTTATGGAAGAAAGTGCAGAACTCCTGTTAGTTGGGACAGTGTGGAGGATAGAGTGGTAATTGGACCAGAGATTCTCACTGAAATGGAACAGCAAGTTAAGCTGATTCGTGAACGATTAAAGGAAGCAGCGGATAGGCAGAAGAGCTATGCTGACCTTAAGCGGGTTGATAGAAGGTTTGAGCTTGGTGATAAGGTTTTCCTTCGTGTTAAACCCAGAAAGAGTTCTATAACTTTTGGCAAGGCTGCCAAGTTGTCACCTCGATTCGTGGGACCTTTCGAAATTGTCGAAATAATCAATCCTGTAGCTTATCGTTTAGCATTGCCACCTGCTTTATCTCGCATGCATGATGTTTTCCATATTTCTTTGCTTAAGAAATACGTTTCAGATCTGTCACATGTTTTAAATTGGAATTCCTTGCAGGTCCAAGACCCAGGAATAATCGTGGTTAAACCCACGCGAGTGCTGGAAACTCGCCAATTGCATTTAAGAAATCGTGAAATACAGCAATGTAAGGTCCAGTGGGACCAGTTTAACGAAGAAAGTGCAACTTGGGAAAACCTGGAAGAGATGAAAATGGCTTTTCCTTCTCTTTTTCAACAGAATGAAATCTGTTGACAAAACATTCTTTTATGAACTTATTTTTATAAAGTATTTATGGAAGCCAGATGAAGGCAAACATTATTCAGTTGAATAAAATATGCTGTGACATTGATTTCTGGAACTATTCAAATATGAAATAGTCACATTATTGTGTACTGATAAATTGATTGACCTGAAGGTTAATTGAATATGTAATCATCGGGACGATGAATCTTTTTAGGAGGGAAGCATGTAACACCCTGAACTGTTGTTACTTCCTCCTGAGCATACAAGTGTTGATATGTGATTTCTGGTAAAAGGATGGGTTCCTCGATTAAGAAATCATGCTTGATATGTACTGTATTTTCTTGCAGATTGCAGATCTTGACTGAGTCGGAATATGATTGGACTCTTTTATTTCTTTCATTTTGTATCTGAGTTAAATCTGATCTCAGAACGAATTATAGAGTTATCCATCTATAATACCTAACCTTGGATCAGTGGAATTGATCCAAGTATTGCTTTAAGTTTGTTCGTGATGAATTAAAATTACAGACCTTGAACAGGTTGCAAGGTCTAGAAGCATTGAATAAGCTAGTCCGGAGTATGACTCAGGTTGATCATGTGAAATGAATTGGTTCCCGATATCGAAGTATATCTGGAAGGTCTCGATCGTGGACCAGGTAATAATTCGGTTTCATATAATTCTGTAGCCTAAGGCAGAACAGGAGCTAACCCTGTTCAAGAATGTATGATGTAGGTCTTTTTCTGAGCGTACGGAATGTAGACCTAACTGGAATTATTAATGATTAGTAACCTAAAACTAAACCTAACCTAGGGGTTAGATTAGTGTTAATCTAACCTAGACCTAGGCTAAGTGCTAATGTCCTAAGTTAGTATCTATGTTCTTTGAAGTTAGAATAATTATTATCCTAAATTCTAACCTAAGTTACTAACCTATCTATTGAGCAAGAATGTAAGGGGACCTATGGAGGGGTGCGAACCATGGGCGGCATTTTCTATGTCATTAAATACAGTGGATAAGTATGAAGGACAGGTATTGGCGGAGGTTTTAGAAACGGCTAACCTTAGCCGACGTGGCAGATCGCCAAAACTGGAAATGGACTTGAGATTTTATTTGTCTATCGCCAACTTTGGCGGTCGGTGGCAGTGGAGTTTGAGCGGGAAATTAGGAGTTAATGCATTCAATGAGCTTGGAAGTCGAGCTCAGAATTCGCGAGAAGGCATGCAATGTGGAAAGTTGTTGTTTTGTTTGGCTTATCGCGAATTTCGGTTTTTCTTCTGCCTGTTCACTGGTTCTTCGCACCAGTCTTCTTTGTGTTGCATGGCGAGTATGAGCTTATCTAGCTCTTTTCTCTGGCAAGGAAAATATATATGTCATGGGGATAGCAAAATTTTGTTGGTCGCTCTAACTTGGAAAAGGAAAAGGAAGTCCGAGCTCTTTCAGTGGTCTGCTTCGGAAATTTGAGCAAAAATCCAGGCATGTTAGGCCCTAACCTTTAAAAATCTTGCTGTCTTTCAAGTGATTTCATTAGAACAACTCTGTTCAAATGGTTTATGGTAATAGATGATTTTCTATGGTGGTCTTGTGTGATTTTTGGTACTGTATCTTCTTACTGGTTCGATTTTTCGTTTATCCCTTGATGGGTGTTTATTAAATTCGAACTGTGGCCTTATTTCTCTATGTTTGCACTCTGGCTTAAATATGTGAAATATATGAAATGTATGAATGCTCGGCCTGTTCGGCGTGAGCCCATAAATTATTCCTGTGATGGGTATAGGCCATTGTTATGTTGTCGATTTTTGGTCGTCGATTCTTGTTGTGGAAACTGTCGGAAGGGATACTGATGGACATTGTTTGATTGTTCAGTTAATTGACCTTTCTTCTTTTATAAGCTCTGTCGTGGTTGTTATCTAGTGGTGATAAAGGATTCTGGTTGGGTTTCGTTATAAAATTTTATAGTTATTGTGAAAGGAAATTCTCTGTGTTACAGAATTCTTTTACGACCTTGCTGGAGTTGTTTTTCCCCTTGCGTGGAGGTTATGGGGATTCAACCCATTGATAGTATTGATATATATACATATGATTATTATATTGAAACGACTCTTGGAGTCCTATATTATGGTCCACTGTTGAGGAAATAGATACATCTCTGTATATTTTGAATTTCGTGGAAGTTCAGGTCATACGACCTTGTTATTTGTAATAAATTTTGCAGACTCGGGTATGCATTTGAAAGCTTGTTCGAGAATTTTGAAGGCTCAGTTGAATTCTTGTTATGAAATCTTTGTTTGCTTACACTTGATTTTTGAATGCTTACCATAGTTGGCATTTACTATTTTTATCTTATACTGTTGGGGTTCCGTGGGTATGGAAGATATCTTGTATGTCGGCTTCCGGGAAGCTAAACTAATACTGTTTATGGACTTTGTTTTAAATCCTCGAATGGTATACATGTCACTGTTGTATGTATAAGCCCGAGTTTGAACAGGAAATGTTCTTGGCTTTGTTGGCTTTCTTTAATATCTTGACGTCATGAATTATGGCTTCTATAAAGTAGGTTGTAAACACATACTTTCAGTTCTGATTGCGTTCAGAAGTGACTTCGTTATCCCATGTTTTGTTTCCATTCTGATTTCACTCCCGATTGATGTGACTGTACATGGTGCGTGGTTTTCGTTTAAAAATCTCTTTGCTTAGTTATAAGTAAATGTCATGGCTTAATGTTTTCGAGCCTCTTGTCGACTGCGACAACAAAGGAGATCCTTTGAATTCGACCTTGGGTCTAAAGCCTTACACAGTAGAAAAGGGCTTGAACGGGCTGTAGGTTGTTATTGGGATTGATGACAGGTTACGTCTTCTTCGCATTGTTATCCATTCTTTTGTTGATTGAATGTTTGAGTTGTTGACTGTACCTAAGCCGGTAATGGCAGTGTTTATCTTCTTGTCCGTCGCTTCTTGCGAAAGGTCATTCTGAGTCTGTCTGGTAGAATGAACATGTTGTTCGGCATGGGGGCTACTGTACTGTAGTTGCTTTATTGTAAGTTTTAACAAAACAGTGTGCTGTTTATGGACTCGACTGATTTACTTGCATGTGTATTAAGTGAATGCCTTGCTTTTGGACAGAAGGTATAGTCATGAGCTAGTTCAGAGGGAAACATGTTCAATTTGTTTATTTCTCTTCTGTTGTAAATATTAAGATGAAATAATTGTCCAGCTAACATCTGTAATTGTTTTTACATAATGACAGTATCAGGATTGATATGATATTCCTCCTTTAAGTTGAATATAATGATTGTCTGATGTTTGTTCATCTTGGGATTTACGATGAATAATTGCTTAGGATACTTTTGTTCTTCTTGATCCCTAATATTTTTGATGAAATAATTGAGAAGCATATAGGACTACTCTGTAACGAAAATTATTATTACACGTTATAGACATGATATATTCCTAACGTTTAGTTTGAATCATGCTTACTTGATTGATGATTTTATATCATTTAAACAGGGTGTTTAATGAAAACAATTGACGGATTGCAATTGTTTTAAAAGTTAGTGCTTATCATGCTCAGTTCATCGAACTGACTCATGTTGACTATTTTTGCAGATGGTTGCCGTAAGTGGTAAAAGCATGCAGATCTGACAGGATGATCAGATTGTTTAATTTGATTTATAATGAATTACAGCTTGATTTTCTAAATGTTCTATATGAGGAAAGATGTTCTTTTTCCATTAAGCATTGTATCAAGTATGCTGCTTGCATAAAATGTAATTGTATAGTTCTGAAAGGAATGGAAATAAGTATTTGTTACTTATGTGTTGTATTCTTAATTCTGTTAGTTGACCTTCTTCGGTTTATATACCGGAGTGGCAATGTTATCTTTGTGTAATTTGGATGCTTTTGTGATTGTCAATGAAAGCATATATGAAAATGTGATTGAATTCTTATGAGTGTTTAGTAGTTCTAATTTGTTCTATCGAAAGCTAAATTGAAATTTAAATCATTGTCTTTCTAAAAGATAGGGATAAAATGAACCTAAGCAGAACGCTAATCAAGCTGGATTAAATTACTAATCCCTAGTCCTGAGTATGACAGGACAACATTAAATTGGATTCTTAATCATTTATATCTTTATACTAATAAGTATGATATAAATTCAGTTAGGAGAACTGATATAAATCTAATGGGGTTCAGATGGCAATCTCATGTGAAGGTTATGAGATATTGTCCAATTCTGTTGTTTTAGAATCATGTATATTCTAAAAACTCCTTGATGAGACCTTAGCCTTAATATCTCCACTATGCAATGGGTTTTATTGAGGAAGGTCATCTTAAGACGAAGAATCCAGGGATCGGGAAAGGCTAACCTTAGGGGAAAGTCTTTAATGTAATTTAAAACTCAACGTGCGTAACGCATATTATTAAGTAGATCTTTTCGAGGCGGATTTAAAGGTTGACGGCACAAGTCAACTGCAGGGTTGTACCTCCGAGAAGATTAGGATCTTCTCGAAGTTACAACAATGCAGGTGACTTTTGACGACACCCTTTGCATTGATCGCTAAGATTTACACTTTGATCTCGAACGAGTTACTCAGGGACCGATTAGGAATGTGGTCATGTTATAAGGCTGCCTAGGAGATTCGGGGTATCATGACACACTGGTTTAACTGCAGGGTTGAACCAGTATGTCACCGTATCCCTAATCCTCATGGGCATCCATATAACATTATCACCTTGTTAATCTGTCTCCGAGTGATTGAGTTGTGATAGGAAGGACTGACAGAAGTCGGTATAAGACATTCTATATAACATAAGAATGGGGTGAAGGGCGTATTCCAGATTGACGAGTATGCCGTTAAGGAATACGAGACATAAACAGTATGTTTCAAATCTTTGGCCAAAGTATCGCAAGCTGCTGATTGCGTTGTCCTAATTCACCTAGCCCAAGGGATGAGATGCCGATGAATAATGGTAACAATTATTCAGTTAGGTTCCTTGGACAGAGCATTCTGAATCCCAGAATAGGGAAGAGAACCGCAAGAGTGAAGTGTTAAATAAAAACGCCAACTCTTATTACTCATGAATAGATCGGTAGATTACCGAGTCATGGAATGAATAGATCGGAGGTACTCCGAGTCATTACAGCTGCATATGGTTGTCTGTTATAAGAATGGTTATTTGATTTGTGAGTTCTAAATTATGTATTTAGAACCAGGATGCAATTATCAAAAAAAAAAAATTCACTTGTTCTAAGGTATAAATTGAGGATGTTACATCTTGGTATCAGAGCTGAAGGTTGCAGCTCTTGGACCTATTGTGTCCATAATCTGATAAAAACCTGAATTTTCTTGTAACAGAAAATGGTTAGAACAAGGGGGAACGTTGCGAATAATGCTCCACCTGAAGGAGGAGCGGCAACAACCCAGAAACTTGATGAGATCCTTGCTGCCCTGTTGGACACAAGAGATCGCTTAGCTGTACTGGAACAGCAGGTGATGGGAAATGAGGAGGATGAAGAAGCTGATAATAATAATCAGCAACCTCCTGAGGACAACCCCGACATGGGTGTTGATGTTAATGCTGGGAATGCACCTGTCCAACCAGAAAACAAAAAGGCCAGATTGGCAGCAGAACTCACTAATGATATAAAAAGGATAAGTCCACCTAAGTATGATGGCACCACATTAGGAGATGGAGCTGAGAACTGGCTCAGCGAAATGGAGAAGTACTTTGCAATAAGGAACTTCTCAGAGGAAACCAAAGCTATTTGGGGAGCCTATCAGCTTTCCCACGAAGCATCTTCGTGGTGGGATAGCCGTAAAGCTGAACTAAACATTGATGAGACCAATATTACTTGGGATCAATTTAAAGGCTATTTTAGGCAACGTTGGCTGCCACAACTTTTCTATGATCAGAAAATGACAGAATTTCAGAACTTAGCTCAAGGGAAGCTAACGGTAACTGAATACTGGGAGCGGTTTACAAAACTCCTCAAGTATGTACCGCAGTATCAAACTGACGAAAAGTTCAGAATACGGAAATTCATCATGGGATTGAATCCCGTGATAGGGGGAGAGGTCGATGTTCACAGTCCAACCACTATGGAAGGAGTTGTTGAAAAGGCCATAAGGCAAGAACAGAAATTAAAGGCTATTTCTGCTCATAAGGAGGAAGTGCGGAAGAAGACTGCAAACCCTTCTTCAACCTCTCTTGCACCTAGAAAAGGACCATGGAAAAAGTTTGGAAACAAGAGTAAGTTTCCAGGAGATAACAATAAGAAAGCAGTAGTAAATAAGCCTGCTGGAAATGTAAGGGATAATTTTGTTAAAAATTATAACAATGGGCAGAAGCCCTATGGAGGACAGCGTGACAATTACAAAACTGGAGGCAACTTTGAGCCTAAAAAGGGACCTGTAGGAGGCTGCTACAATTGTGGCAAAGATCACTACGCAAATCAGTGCCCTTTGAAGAAGGATGATCGTAATCAGCAGCATAAGATACATGCTGCAGTAGCGGACAAGCAAGCTGAAAAGCAAGTGACACCTATAGAAGTTCCGGGTAAGTTATTCGGCATACCTGTCACTATTCTTTTTGATACAGGAGCTACTGAATGTTTTATATCTAATAAACTTGCTTCTAAACTTAAAAGAAAAGCTGGAAAAATGGATAAATCTTGGACTGTACAGTATGGTAATAATTCTGTTCATACAGTGAGTATGTGTCTTTTTGGGGCAGTCCTTGACTTACCTAACTTTTCCACGGAAGTTGATCTCTATGTTGCACCTTTAGGATCGTATGACATTGTCATCGGTGTCAATTGGTTAGCTGAACATAAAGAAAAGGTAGACTGTTATGAAAAGAACATAAAATGTTTAGATGATCAGCTGGAAACAGCAGAGATTCAAGGTGTGAAACGGGAAATTTCAGTTAGAAAACTGTCAGCTATGCAGCTTAAAAAGGCTAAAAATAAAGGATGTACCCTTTATGCAGTAAAGATATCTGAATCTTCAGAAGAAGATGATGATTTCATGAAACGATTCCCTCTGTTACAAGGTTTCAGGGATGTTTTTCCTGAGGAATTACCAGGGTTACCACCCAAGAGAGAATTTGACTTCACCATTGAAATCAAGCCAGGAACAGAACCTATATCCAAAGCGCCTTATCGGATGACTACTACAGAGTTAGTCGAGCTTAAGGCACAGTTGCAAGAGCTTTTGTCTAAAGGTTTGATTAGACCAAGTGTTTCACCTTGGGGAGCGCCTGTAATATTTGTGAAAAAGAAGGATGGAACACTAAGGCTGTGTATTGATTATCGGATGTTGAACAAAGCAACAGTCAAGAACCGATATCCACTTCCTAGGATCGATGATCTGTTTGATCAGATGCGTGGAGCAGCGGTTTATTCTAAGATAGACCTTCGATCTGGTTATCATCAGTTAAGGATTAGAGAGGAAGACATTCATAAAACAGCTTTCCGAACAAGGTACGGACATTATGAATTCACAGTTCTACCCTTTGGATTAACTAATGCACCCGCAGCCTTTATGAATTTAATGAACAATATTTTTCAAGAATACCTGGACAAGTTTGTACTTGTATTCTTGGACGATATTCTCATTTATTCTAAAAGCGTTGAGGAGCACAATGAGCATTTGAAGATAGTTTTGGGAATTTTGAGAAAAAGAAAGTTGTATGGTAAGTTATCCAAATGTTCTTTCTTTGATTCAGAAGTTCACTATTTGGGTCATGTTATAAGTAAAGAAGGAATTGCTGTAGATCCTTCAAAAATAGTGGCAATAACTGAGTGGCCTGCACCAAAGAATGTGCATGAAGTAAGAAGCTTCATGGGTCTTGCTGGTTACTATAGAAAATTTGTAAAGGATTTTTCTAAAGTAGCTGCACCAATAACTTCATTGCAGAAGAAGGATAAGAAATTCATATGGAATGATAAGTGCGAAGCGGCTTTCAAAAGTTTGAAAGACCAGTTGACTTCTGCACCTATACTAGCTGTACCAGACCCTAATGGGAGTTTTACTGTTGTAACGGATGCTTCTGGGGAAGGCCTTGGAGGTGTTTTGCTACAAAATGATCAGGTCATAGCATATGAAAGTAGAAAACTTAAGTTACATGAGCTGAATTATGCCCCTCATGATTTGGAACTTGCTGCCATTGTTCATGCACTTCAAGTCTGGAGACACTACTTACTTGGGAAACCTTTTGAGTTGAAAACTGATCACTTAGGACTGAAATATATTTTTACTCAGCCCAATCTGAATGCCAGACAGAGAAGGTGGTTAGAATTTTTATCACAATATGACTTTGATATTAGCTATATCAAAGGGAAGGAGAATAGAGTAGCTGATGCTCTAAGTCGTAGGAGGCACATTTCTGCTCTTATAACATTAAGAACTCAGTTTAAAGACGAGGTAAAAAGTGCCTCAGAATCAGATGCATACTTTCAGCAAGTAAAAGCAGCGCTTGCTGCAGAACCTAAGGATATAAGGTATAAAGGTTTTCATTTTGATAATGAAGGAATCTTGCATTATGAAAACAGGGTATATGTACCTATGCTGAACGATTTGAGAAAGAAATTGTTAGTTGAATTTCATAATTCACCTTTCTCTGGACACCCAGGTATCACAAAAATGCTTGCTGATTTGAAACAGCAATACTTTTGGAAAGGTATGAAAAAGGATGTAATTAATTTTGTGACTCATTGTCTGGAATGTCAGCGGGTGAAGGCAGAACATATGCACCCTGCTGGACTGCTATATCCTCATAGCATACCGCAGTACAAATGGCAAGTAATAACCATGGATTTTGTACAAGGACTACCTATGTCCAGGAATAAACATGATGTTATCCTGGTAGTTGTAGATAAACTGACCAAGGTAGCTCATTTCATCGCTGGAAATCTAAAGGATGATTCACCAGTGCTGGCCAAAAGATTCGTACACGAAATTTTCAGATTGCATGGTGTACCAGAATTGATTATATCTGACAGGGATCCTAGAATGACGTCAAGGTTTTGGCAAACGCTTAACGCAGCTCTTGGAACGAAACTAAACTTCAGTTCTGCATATCATCCGGAAACGGATGGACAAACTGAGAGGGTAAATCAAGTGTTGGAGGACATGTTGCGAATGTATTGCATGGATCAACAGTATAAATGGGAAGAGTATCTTCCATTAGTTGAGTTCGCATACAACAATACTTATCACTCATCTCTTAAAATGGCACCATTTGAAGCACTTTATGGAAGAAAGTGCAGAACCCCTGTTAGTTGGGACAGTGTTGAGGATAGAGTGGTAATTGGACCAGAGATTCTCACAGAAATGGAACAGCAAGTTAAGCTGATTCGTGAACGATTAAAGGAAGCAGCGGATAGGCAGAAGAGCTATGCTGACCTTAAGCGGGTTGATAGAAGGTTTGAGCTTGGTGATAAGGTTTTCCTTCGTGTTAAACCCAGAAAGAGTTCTATAACTTTTGGCAAGGCTGCCAAGTTGTCACCTCGATTCGTGGGACCTTTCGAAATTGTCGAAATAATCAATCCTGTAGCTTATCGTTTAGCATTGCCACCTGCTTTATCTCGCATGCATGATGTTTTCCATATTTCTTTGCTTAAGAAATACGTTTCAGATCTGTCACATGTTTTAAATTGGAATTCCTTGCAGGTCCAAGACCCAGGAATAATCGTGGTTAAACCCACGCGAGTGCTGGAAACTCGCCAATTGCATTTAAGAAATCGTGAAATACAGCAATGTAAGGTCCAGTGGGACCAGTTTAACGAAGAAAGTGCAACTTGGGAAAATCTGGAAGAGATGAAAATTGCTTTTCCTTCTCTTTTTCAACAGAATGAAATCTGTTGACAAAACATTCTTTTATGAACTTATTTTTATAAAGTATTTATGGAAGCCAGATGGAGGCAAACATTATTCAGTTGAATAAAATATGTTGTGACATTGATTTCTGGAACTATTCAAATATGAAATAGTCACATTATTGTGTACTGATAAATTGATTGACCTGAAGGTTAATTGAATATGTAATCATCGGGACGATGAATCTTTTTAGGAGGGAAGCATGTAACACCCTGAACTGTTGTTACTTCCTCCTGAGCATACAAGTGTTGATATGTGATTTCTTGGTAAAAGGATGTGTTCCTCGATTAAGAAATCATGCTTGATATGTACTGTATTTTCTTTGCAGATTGCAGATCTTGACTGAGTCAGGAATATGATTGGACTCTTTTATTTCTTTCATTTTGTATCTGAGTTAATCTGATCTCGGAACGAATTATAGAGTTATCCATCTATAATACCTAGCCTTGGATCAGTGGAATTGATCCAAGTATTGCTTTAAGTTTGTTCGTGATGAATTAAAATTACAGACCTTGAACAGGTTGCAAGGTCTAGAAGCATTGAATAAGCTAGTCCGGAGTATAACTCAGGTTGATCATGTGAAATGAATTGGTTCCCGATATCGAAGTATATCTGGAAGGTCTCGATCGTGGACCAGGTAATAATTCGGTTTCATATAATTCTGTAGCCTAAGGCAGAACAGGAGCTAACCCTGTTCGAGAATGTATGTTGTAGGTCTTTTTCTGAGTGTACGGAATGTAGACCTAACTGGAATTATTAATGATTAGTAACCTAAAACTAAACCTAACCTAGGGGTTAGATTAGTGTTAATCTAACCTAGACCTAGGCTAAGTGCTAATGTCCTAAGTTAGTATCTATGTTCTTTGAAGTTAGAATAATTATTATCCTAAATTCTAACCTAAGTTACTAACCTATCTATTGAGCAAGAATGTAAGGGGACCTATGGAGGGGTGCGAACCATGGGCGGCATTTTCTATGTCATTTAATACAGTGGATAAGTATGAAGGACAGGTATTGGCGGAGGTTTTAGAAACGGCTAACCTTAGCCGACGTGGCAGATCGCCAAAACTGGAAATGGACTTGAGATTTTATTTGTCTATCGCCAACTTTGGTGGTCGGTGGCAGTGGAGTTTGAGCGGGAAATTAGGAGTTAATGCATTCAATGAGCTTGGAAGTCGAGCTCGGAATTCGCGAGAAGGCATGCAATGTGGAAAGTTGTTGTTTTGTTTGGCTTATCGTGAATTTTGGTTTTTCTTCTGCCTGTTCACTGGTTCTTCGCACCAGTCTTCTTTGTGTTGCATGGCGAGTATGAGCTTATCTAGCTCTTTTCTTTGGAAAGGAAAATATATATGTCATGGGGATAGAAAAATTTTGTTGGTCGCTCTAACTTGGAAAAGGAAAAGGAAGTCCGAGCTCTTTCAGTGGTCTGCTTCGGAAATTTGAGCAAAAATCCAGGCATGTTAGGCCCTAACCTTTAAAAATCTTGTTGTCTTTCAAGTGATTTCATTAGAACAACTCTGTTCAAATGGTTTATGGTAATAGATGATTTTCTATGGTGGTCTTGTGTGATTTTTGGTACTGTATCTTCTTACTGGTTCGATTTTTTGTTTATCCCTTGATGGGTGTTTATTAAATTCGAACTGTGGCCTTATTTCTCTATGTTTGCACTCTGGCTTAAATATGCGAAATATATGAAATGTATGAATGCTCAGCATGTTCGGCGTGAGCCCATAAATTATTCCTGTGATGGGTATAGGCCATTGTTATGTTGGCGATTTTTGGTCGTCGATTCTTGTTGTGGAAACTATCGGAAGGGATGCCGATGGACATTGTTTGATTGTTCAGTTAATTGACCTTTCTTCTTTTATAAGCTCTGTCGTGGTTGTTATCTAGTGGTGATAAAGGATTCTGGTTGGGTTTCGTTATAAAATTTTATAGTTATTGTGAAAGGAAATTCTCTGTGTTACAGAATTCTTTTACGACCTTGCTGGAGTTGTTTTTCCCCTTGCGTGGAGGTTATGGGGATTCAACCCATTGATAGTATTGATATATATACATATGATTATTATATTGAAATGACTCTTGGAGTCCTCTGAATGAATCGTATATTATGGTCCACTGTTGAGGAAATAGATACATCTCTGAATATTGATAATTTGAATTTCGTGGAAGTCTTGTAGAAGTAACAGGTCATACGACCTTAGTTATTTGTAATAAATTTTGGTACAGACTCCCTGGGTATGCATTTACGTTCTTCTGTGTAAGCTTGTTCGAGAATTTTGATGAGGCTCAGTTGAATTCCTTGTTATGAAATCGGTATTTGATTTGCTTACACTTGATTTTTGAATGCTTACCATAGTTGGCATTGATAGAATCATGTTGACTATTTTTATCTTATACTGTTGTTGGGTTCCGTGGGTATGGAAGATATCTTGTATGTCGGCTTCCGGGAAGCTAAACTGTGAATACTGTTTATGGACTTTGTTTTAAATCCTCGAATGGTATACATGTCACTGTTGTATGTATAAGCCCGAGTTTGAACAGGAAATGTTCTTGGCTTTGTTGGCTTTCTTTAATATCTTGGCGTCATGAATTATGGCTTCTATAAAGTAGGTTGTAAACACCATACTTTCAGTTCTGATTGCGTTCAGAAGTGACTTCGTTATCCCATGTTTTGTTTCCATTCTGATTTCACTCCCGATTGATGTGACTGTACATGGTGCGTGGTTTTCGTTTAAAAATCTCTTTGCTTAGTTATAAGTAAATGTCATGGCTTAATGTTTTCGAGCCTCTTGTCGACTGCGACAACAAAGGAGATCCTTTGAATTCGACCTTGGGTCTAAAGCCTTACATAGTAGAAAAGGGCTTGAACGGGCTGTAGGTTGTTATTGGGATTGATGACAGGTTACGTCTTCTTCGCATTGTTATCCATTCTTTTGTTGATTGAATGTTTGAGTTGTTGACTGTACCTAAGCAGGTAATGGCAGTGTTTATCTTCTTGTCCGTCGCTTCTTGCGAAAGGTCATTCTGAGTCTGTCTGGTAGAATGAACATGTTGTTCGGCATGGGGGCTACTGTACTGTAGTTGCTTTATTGTAAGTTTTAACAAAACAGTGTGTTGTTTATGGACTCGACGATTTACTTGCATGTGTATTAAGTGAATGCCATACTTTTGGAAAGATGGTATAGTCATGAGCTAGTTCAGAGGGCAACATGTTCAATTTGTTTATTTCTCTTCTGTTGTAAATTATAAGATGAAATAATTGTCCAGCTAACATCTGTAATTGTTTTTACATAATGACAGTATCAGGATTGATATGATATTCCTTTTTTAAGTTGAATATAATGATTGTCTGATGTTTGTTCATCTTGGGATTTACGATCTTAGGACACTTTAAGTTCTTCTTGATGAATAATTGCTTAGGATACTTTTGTTGTTCTTGATCCCTAATATTTTTGATGTTTGTTCATCTTGGGATTTATAATTGAGAAGCATATAGGACTACTCTGTAATAACGAAAATTATTATTACACGTTATAGACATGATATATTCCTAACGTTTGGTTTGAATCATGCTTACTTGATTGATGATTTTATATCATTTAAACAGGGTGTTTAATGAAAACAATTGACGGATTGCAATTGTTTTAAAAGTTAGTGCTTATCATGCTCAGTTCATCGAACTGACTCATGTTGACTATTTTTGCAGATGGTTGCCGTAAGTGGTAAAAGCATGCAGATCTGACAGGATGATCAGATTGTTTAATTTGATTTATAATGAATTACAGCTTGATTTTCTAAATGTTCTATATGAGGAAAGATGTTCTTTTTCCATTAAGCATTGTATCAAGTATGCTGCTTGCATAAAATGTAATTGTATAGTTCTGAAAGGAATGGAAATAAGTATTTGTTACTTATGTGTTGTATTCTTAATTCTGTTAGTTGACCTTCTTCGGTTTATATACCGGAGTGGCAATGTTATCTTTGTGTAATTTGGATGCTTTTGTGATTGTCAATGAAAGCATATATGAAAATGTGATTGAATTCTTATGAGTGTTTAGTAGTTCTAATTTGTTCTATCGAAAGCTAAATTGAAATTTAAATCATTGTCTTTCTAAAAGATAGGGATAAAATGAACCTAAGCAGAACGCTAATCAAGCTGGATTAAATTACTAATCCCTAGTCCTGAGTATGACAGGACAACATTAAATTGGATTCTTAATCATTTATATCTTTATACTAATAAGTATGATATAAATTCAGTTAGGAGAACTGATATAAATCTAATGGGGTTCAGATGGCAATCTCATGTGAAGGTTATGAGATATTGTCCAATTCTGTTGTTTTAGAATCATGTATATTCTAAAAACTCCTTGATGAGACCTTAGCCTTAATATCTCCACTATGCAATGGGTTTTATTGAGGAAGGTCATCTTAAGACGAAGAATCCAGGGATCGGGAAAGGCTAACCTTAGGGGAAAGTCTTTAATGTAATTTAAAACTCAACGTGCGTAACGCATATTATTAAGTAGATCTTTTCGAGGCGGATTTAAAGGTTGACGGCACAAGTCAACTGCAGGGTTGTACCTCCGAGAAGATTAGGATCTTCTCGAAGTTACAACAATGCAGGTGACTTTTGACGACACCCTTTGCATTGATCGCTAAGATTTACACTTTGATCTCGAACGAGTTACTCAGGGACCGATTAGGAATGTGGTCATGTTATAAGGCTGCCTAGGAGATTCGGGGTATCATGACACACTGGTTTAACTGCAGGGTTGAACCAGTATGTCACCATATCCCTAATCCTCATGGGCATCCATATAACATTATCACCTTGTTATTCTGTCTCCGAGTGATTGAGTTGTGATAGGAAGGACTGACAGAAGTCGGTATAAGACATTCTATATAACATAAGAATGGGGTGAAGGGCGTATTCCAGATTGACGAGTATGCCGTTAAGGAATACGAGACATAAACAGTATGTTTCAAATCTTTGGCCAAAGTATCGCAAGCTGCTGATTGCGTTGTCCTAATTCACCTAGCCCAAGGGATGAGATGCCGATGAATAATGGTAACAATTATTCAGTTAGGTTCCTTGGACAGAGCATTCTGAATCCCAGAATAGGGAAGAGAACCGCAAGAGTGAAGTGTTAAATAAAAACGCCAACTCTTATTACTCATGAATAGATCGGTAGATTACCGAGTCATGGAATGAATAGATCGGAGGTACTCCGAGTCATTACAGCTGCATATGGTTGTCTGTTATAAGAATGGTTATTTGATTTGTGAGTTCTAAATTATGTATTTAGAACCAGGATGCAATTATCAAAAAAAAAAAATTCACTTGTTCTAAGGTATAAATTGAGGATGTTACAATGTGGGTCAATTATTCCAAGAATTGCATGGTTGACTCGTATTTCTTCTTGAGTGGGGCCAGGTCCGGGTGTTTCAAGATTATGGAATTTGAAATGACCTCTATCTTCTAATGGATTTCAGGCACCTTTTCCTTTTCATCCCTTAGTTCACACCTTAACTATGCATTGATCAATTCCTTTTGTTTTATCTCTTTGTCCTGCTCAATGATCTCTGCATTCTTTTTCTTAAGCTCTTCCTCTAAGACCCTTATTCTATCATTTCTTCTGAAGAGTTTTTCTTCTACCTCTACCAATACTTTGTTGAGCGAGTTACAAAATTTCTCATTGAATAGTTGCTGGGAATTCATGAGAGGGTTAAATCCCTTGGCATCTAGTATCTTTATCAATGCATCTCGATTGACCTAAAATTTAGATTCATCGACATGGGACTCAAAATCCAAAGATAGCATTTTCCTTGTGCGTGGGTATGCACCCTCTTCAATGAAATAATACCATGTAAGGATTTGGTTTGTAAGCATGGTACTTTGGAATAGAGCACGTAATATCTTGTTTGGATCATTAATGTAAGTCATTTCCTTGTTCCTTCACTGCTACTATGTCTTTCCACATGTGTGCGCTTCCTTTGGGAAGCTTACTACTAAGTTGGGGTCTCTACCCATGATACCATACTCCTTTCCTACACTTGCACTTTCCTCTGTCTCCTTCAGTACTTCCTTTGTGCTACACTACACCTCTTGATCCACTAAGTCCTTTATAATTCCTACTACCTTCCTTTCCATGGAATCCTCTATTTTCTCTTTAGTCAAGCTTGGATTCTTTTGATCCTTCATGTTTACTTCTTCACTTTCTCCCTGTTATGGGTGCCTTCATCATCCTCATCCCTTTCTTCATTTCCTTCTTCCTCTGAATCTTATACATCATACACAGGGTGATTTTGAGCCTCACCATGCTCTTCATCATCCTTGTCACCCTTTTTGGCCTCCATGCTTTATGTTTATTTTGAGTCTTTGTTTTTTGTTACTCTTTGCTTCTTCCCAATTGGTGATTCTAGTATAGAAGACTTTTATTTTTCTTCCTCCCTAGGTGACTCCTTTCTCACTGAAGATTCTTATTTTTCAGGGGACTAATCTTGATCTAGCACCTATTCCTCAGGTGTTTTCTCTTTTTCATCTGTGGGGTACTTCTTCTTTCATGTAAAGGTGATTGGTCTTGTGCCCAACTCCTGTACGCCTACAAACTACATTGTATGTGTGTTTGGTTCCTTCTTCTCAAGAGCTTCCTCTCTCTCCTTTTTCCTTGGCATGACCTTATTACTTACGGTGGGATATTCTGAGATAGAGACATAATTTTCAATGTAAGCTTCATTCTCATACTTAGGCCTTATATGTAGGTATACCCTTGTTGCAGTCCTCACAACAATAGGCAATGTAACTGGTTTCAACATAAGTATGTCATGGGATACATACTTCTCCACATAGAAACGGTTCTCGGGATATATCAAATTTTTACACAGCTCACAGTAATCTTGGTCTAAAGTACTAAGGTCAAACCTTATCTTCTTTTCCTCTTTGAATCAATTGAATCTAGCTTGGAAGTATTGTGCTATGAAGAGGAACAAAAATTTACACTAGGGACCCTTAGTGCCATCCATCAGAGTAAACATGCCAAAAAAAATGTTGGTATACGGAAAATTGAACCTCACCTTACAGTAAAGTAGGTAACTGTTATGGTATTTTCCATTCTACACTGAATGCGTCACGCATCCTCTTATACCATTTTTCTAGGCACCCGTTGTGGGTGGCTGTCATGGTGTCTCAAGTGTATTTCTCAAATATTTTGGTGGGGGAAGGGTTCTCATCTGGGTACTCCCAAACAAATTTATTTGGCCCATCGAGTACTCTAATCTCTAAAAAAAATGGTAAGGAGGACATTACTGAACATGATCATCTCTCCATCACCTATGACATTGAAGATTTATTTTGCTATGAAATCTGATAGATTATTGATGGTCCCCTTTGAGATCTTACAACAAATGTTCAACCAAGCCTTGTTGATTTGTGTCCATCTCTCCTACCCATTTATCTTTGTGACCAAGTGCATGGCCATCCTCATTACAAGGTCAGAAATTGTATAAATTTCAAAGTAGAATGAACCCTTCTTATAGTCATAAGATTCAATGGTCTTCTTAATGTACTCCTTATCATCCAAGTCATCATCTAATGATTCTCCTTCATAGATAAGACCGATAAAATTAGAAATCAGTTGGGGAGTTATTCACATCCTTCATCCTATGAAGTAGAAGTTGTCTTCATGCACGCATGAAATTAACTACTGGTATAGTCACTTAGGTTTTTTGAAATAGGGAAACCCATAGAGTTATAATAACCTGAACTTATCCATTTTAACCTTTACCTGATCATTGTAGATAAGCGTTCCATCTAGTGTCCTCTTATCTATAAGGTGAACTAGTTCCAATACCATATCATTCTTTGTGGTGCTCATTCAATGGTTGTAGTCACTCACGATGATATTTCTAACATGTGATACTCATTCCTTACTAAGTAATATGTCATCTGGGTATTGCATTTCCATGTACCATTCTTCATTGAAACTAGTAAAAATGGCTTGTTTAGCTTTGCTCTTTCCCTTCTTTGGTGAAATATTTAGTACCTTATTTGGTTCCATTCCTCCGTTGGGTCACTAAAAGTTCTTCCTTTCCTCTTATTCTAGCTTTGTTTGACATCACGGCCTCACTCCTTTGTAAAATTCCCTTCCATCCTGTGCCCTGGCTGTGGAACCCTAACCTAGAAAAAACACCTTTCCCGTAAGATGACGTAACACCCGTGGGATCCTCTCACACGACCTTCTCCACTCAAACCATTGTATTCTTTTTCCACTCTAATTTTTTGATCAAACTAGCTATGCATGTAAATATTCACAACCCTTTTTCAAAAAAAAATTCTTTCAAGATTTCCTAGTTCATGAGAGCTCTTTGGTAACACAAATACAAGGTAAAAAATAATGCACCCCAACCTTCTACTTATAGCTTTTACTTTTTTCCATAATAAATTTCATATTACCTACCAATGTAAAATTGCATTAAAGATGAATTTTCTTAATGCCAACCTTCTGTGCTTTTACCCCTGTGCCCAATCTTGTGCGAAAAATTCTACAACATTCTGGCTTGTAAAAACTGACCAAAGATCCTTACGCGTGCACTTTTAGCATCAAAGGAAAATATTCTATCCTTATCTTGATTTTTAACATCACCTACATCATGTTTTTCTATGATTCTCACCCTTGTACATGGTTTTTGTAAAGTCTTTTTGAAACCAAACTCCTCATGTTCATCTTTTGTACGCGCTCTATTCCAATTTACATGTTTTTAATCCTTCAACCCAGGCCATTGAAACATAACTTCCAATACCATCTTCTAGTACTTGTCATATCATTTCACCCCACACAAAAAATAGATGTGTGGTCCTCTATGTATAGACAACTTTTAATATAGTAAGTGGCTACTGGCGCACAATATGCACAAAAAAAAGAAGAAGAAAGGGAACAAACAAAAAGAAATGGAAACAAAGAGAAGGGAAGTGCATTAAGGGAAATCCTAGGCTAACTGGAGATACTGCCTTATTTACAAACACAGAAAAGACTTATTTATAGTAGGGATTTAGCCTACTCCCATTGAAATGGCCTAGTAACTATGTTCCATCCAACACTTATAGCTAGCAAGCGCCTAAACCAACTATATAGGATGCAATTTATGGGCCAATCCAATGGACTTTGAATTTCCCAGGATGGAACATAAACTTTAATTCATATAATATAACCATCTTCCCAACCTCAAACTATTTGATCTTGATGTGTCTATCATGTCATGCCTTTTGCCTAGTTTTTTCTATTTTCTGACTCAAGCGAACAATAGCCTGCCTCTCATCTAACTGAACTAACTTATAAATCCTCTGCTCAAGCTCTTGCTCATCATATAATCATCCTGCATGTGCTATACATAGTGATGGTAACATGAATTTAATACTTAACATCACTTCCATGCCAAACACTAATTGAAAATGTATGGCCTTATTCAATCTTTTATAAGTAGTCTAATATGACCATAACACAACAGAAACTTTATCATCCCCATCCTTTCTTTCTACATCAAAAATCTTGGTTAACATGTGATTCATAATTTTGTTAAATACCTCAGTAGTCCCATTAGCTTATGGGTGATAAGGGGTAGTATTTTGGTGGGCTACCATTAATTTTTCCAACAAGATCCTAACTATCTTATTCAAGAAATGAGTACCCCTATCACTTGTTAATCTCATCGGGCATCTATATCTGTTGATTTTTTTCCCCATAAGAACCTAGCTATTTTTACCAACGTGCAATCCCTTGTAGGTGCCACTTTTTCCCACCTTGTAGGATAATTTGTGCATGTAATGATATAACATGAACTTTTCCTTTGCACGGCTGGGGAAATACGGCCTACAAAGTTAATTTCCCACTTCTCGAATGGTTCTGCACTGAATTGGTCTTAATGGAATTCCATCTCTTTTCCTTGGTTTACGAAGGTGCTAGAAGTGATACTGGTTTACAAAGGTGTTGGTTCTACACTAAATTTGTCTTAATGGCATTTCATCTCTTTTCCCTAGTTTACAAAGGTGTTGGAAGTGATAATAGGCCTTGCAATAATTCGATATAATCCTTGTATAACATTTCCCACCAAACACCTACTAGAAGGATCTTGCAAGCGGTTGCATTCCCTGCATAGTGTTCTCCTACAATTCCACCATGTGATTCCTCCATGATTTCAATGCGTTCATGTTCTAACACACACCGGTGTAAAACTTCATCATGGCCTAGCTTGTATAAGTCTCCACTAATTAACATGTATGGTGCGGCGTCTATGGCTAACTTCTTCCTTTTAAAGTTTTCATTCCCTCTGGTGCCACACCCATCTTGAGAAACACAACAATATCTTCCAAGTCAGAGGGTGCGTACCACAATCTAAACAATTATGCATCTAGCATTGTATCCTCAATGCTCTGTGTGTCCTCACCTAAATCAATCCTTGATAAATGGCCAGGTCCCAAATTACTCTTACCTAATTTCACAACAACCGTAAACTTAAAATCTTGAAACAACAGGACCCAACGATATATGCACCTATGTAAAATGGGCTTATTTACCAAGTACTTCAATGCCATGTGGTCTGTGTAGAATATAAAAGGTTTTCCAATAGATACTTCCTAAATTTGTGTAGTACGTAGATTATTGACAATGCCTTGTGGTCAGTAGTAGTATAGTTCTGTTCTATTGGGGTTATATTTCTACTAGCAAAGCACAAGGGGTGGTCAACAATTCCCTCTCCTGGTTATGCTAAGATTCCCACAATCGCCACTCCTTAAAAATCAACATATACATGGAATGGCTTATCCCAAGAAGGAAAGAATAATATGGGTGCAGTGATAAGCTTATTCTTTAATGTATCAAATGTCATCTATTGTGCCTCTCCCTAATGAAATGTACTTTTGTGTTTTAGTATCTTTTTGAATAGTGTGGTGATCTTGGCATACCCCCTAATAAATTTTTGGTAATACCCTATATACCCAAGGAATCTATGCACTTTAGTTTGGCTAGTAGTTTCCCCCAATCCCATAATAATGTCAACTTTGGTAGGATCCACTAGCAAGCCTTTCTTACATATGATAGCCCCAAATGGGTTCTAAATGGAGTAATGAAGACACATTTATTAATGTTGAGGGATATCCTCAACTTATGATATCTTTCAAACATCAACCTCAAATTGTCACAATGATCCATTACTAATCCATATATTGTCCAATCATCAAGGTACACTTGAAGAAACTTATGGATGAAGTCTTGAAATTCCTACAACACAATGTGTGAAAGCACAACATGAATGTTCTTTAGTCAAAAAGACATGACTGTGTAAGAAAAAATTCCCCATTCAATGGAGAAAGTTGTCTTTTATTGTTCCCTGTTTGCAATTCTAACTTGATGATATCTTGAGAATCCATTTGTGAAATAATAGATCTTGCACCTAGCTACTCCTTCCAGGATCTCCTCAGTGAAGGGGGTTAGAAAATGGTCAATAAAACATACCACATTCATATCCCTATAAACAACACAAATACTTATACTCTCATCCTTCTTAATGTTGATGACCATCAGACTTATCCATTATGATTCTTCAACAACCTCAATGATTCCTGATGTGATCATCTTGTCAATTGTTGGGCCCCTAGAATATTGACTAAGTATGAAAGGCATGTAGGTGCGCAAGGTCCCCCACTTAAAGAAAGGTGTGCACAGGACAAAGCGTGCAAGGTAGGGTTTTAGAAAAGGGTTTAAGGAAGCCCATGTGGCATGTGATGTGCGTGGACAGAACCAAGGGTTCGGGACTTAGAAAATTGGGACGTTCAGGGAAGAACACGTGAAAACCATGACCTGGCTGCACATGTAGATAAATGTGCTAGCCTGGTGACAGGTTGGCCTAGGAAGGAGCATGCTTGCAGTAGAATCTTCTAGAAGCACATCATGGGATAAAATGGAAAGCTCAAGCCTGGAGGAGCATGCTTGTGGTATAATTTTATAAAAGCACATCATGGGATAAAATGGGAAGCTCAAGCCTGGAGGAGCATAATCGCATGGAGGGCCACATTCAGACACTTGGCATCAGATCTGAGGGTGCTTAAGGATGAGTTGGCAGTCCAGAAAATCTTTACATACAAGTGACTGCAGAGTAAATGGAGAGACTTAGAGAGTTGGCGGATCTCTATAAAAATATTGCAAGAACTTTGTTAATGGATAATTGCATTTGGGAGAGGATGTATTAGGCATGGTGATTGTATTTTTCTTTTTGGTAGCTTAGTTACATAAGTCAGTTGCAATGCATGACTTGCGGTCTGCTTCTCTGTGACACTCTATAATGGATCCATGGATGTAATGAGGTTACCTGTTATATATACATGAATATCAATGATTTCTATGCATACTTCTCTCTCATGAGTTCTCTTTCCTTTTATGCTAAGTATGCATGCTTGTATGATTCTTTCTATTATGATACACGTTTTAGATTCTGTTAAGTACTCTATCTAAAATGACTGCAAGGATCTAGAGGTTGTTCTGAGCTCTATGGTTCTTGTATGTCCTAAATCCATTTGAAATTATTTTAAACACAAATCATAGATGATGTTTCCCACTAAACTCACATAAAAGAGAGACTCGACACCCACGCGTGCCTCAGGTGAGTGCCTATATTTCATTGGGTGATAGGAAGACATATATGGGGTTCATTTATTTTGTGTTAAGGGTAAAAATGACTACATCTTGGTTCCATTTTTGGGACCTCTTTTCGAAGTTGTAGTGGGAATTAACATTCATCATGATCTGTGTAGTGAGTAATGATGGAGTGGTTAGCTTTGGAAAGTGTTGAATCATGGTTTAAGAGCATGGAGGATGAATTCACTTAGAGATTCAACATTGGACCTAAGTTTAATGCATGTAGATGGGTAGAAGAGAATCTCTACCATGATCTGTATGAGACTTTTTTTTGTTACTTCCCAGTGGAACTGTATGAATGGCTCACAACCTATACATCTAGATCAAGTTGGCATTATGGATCATGTGTGTGGACCCAAGAAGAATACCAGAGGCTGCAGGATGTAGATCTGACATGGACCCATGATGTGGATCATTGGTGGAAAGGAGTATTGTGTAGCTATAATCTGGAGTATGTCATTTCCACATATTCTTATCTGGAGGTTGTTGAGTTTGAGTTTCTATGGGAGCCCAGAGGATCGTTTCTACATGCTATCCCTCTGGCTATGAAGATCTTGATGGTTACCATGAGTTTAGAGGCATTCCCAATGGCTGAACTAAACCATTTTTAGTGCTAGGCGAGGAAGCTAGGGTGGAGGAAGATGGAAAATGTTGCGACGGAGAAGAATAGGGAGGAAAGATGACTCAAGTATGGTGAAGTTTGTGAAAGGGAGATTGCTAGACAATGTAATGTTACAGGTGTGATGGATGTATGGTAGAAGAAGTTATGGGAAGGATTTGAGGTTCACGCAGAGGATGCGAAACCTGAGCAATATGTGCAAACCCATCTTAGAAAGTGTGTAAGAGATACCCCTTTGACTTCTGATGAGATTTCGTCGCATGGAGAAAGAAGAATTGTTGGTGCATATATGAGCCCCCCTAGTGACCAAACCCTGGTGATTGGTTTTCTAGATCAGGGGGAAAATATTACCGGCCTAGTTGGTTACATTGGAAGTGATCAGTCTACACCCAGGAGGTATAATTTCTTGTTTGGGCCTTCTATGGATACAAACACCAACCCAGTGTTAAGACTTTTTTGGGTAAGGTATAAACACACAAGCTTTTGGTCTCATGTATAGGAGTGGCATGGGGTATACTACTGGTGGTGGGGCATTGTCACAGACGTAGGCATGTAACTCAATGGAACTGTGGGGACCCTTGGCACGACCACTTTAGGACCTGGTGGGTCTGGTGGATCTAGTGGTTCAGGACCTAGTGGGTCTGGTGGTTAGTGGTTCAGGAGGAATAGGAGCTAGTGGGTCTGGTGGATCTAGTGGTTCAGGACCATTGTGGGCCTGGTGGTTCAGGACCTGGTGGACCTGGTGGATCAGGCGACGGAGGAAACATAGGTGGAAACCAAGGCTCTGGCTCAGGAGGATTCGGGCCCCAACCACCCCACAAGTTTTCTTTGAAATGTCTCTACATTTTCCTAATTATAGAGGTATTGAGGATGTTGTGGAACATGTTCACAAGTGTGAACTGCTATGGTGTGCAAAGGGTATCACAACCCCAGAACGGAAGGCTAGTCAGTTTGTAACCACATTGCAAGGGCATGCGCATAGCTGGTATAGGAAGTATGACCCTCATCAGACAGTAGTGGACTATACTTCTTTAAAGAATGCATTCTTGGTAGAATTCCACATTCCTGAGTTTGAGTAGAAGAGCATCAATGCTTTGAAGGAGATTCAACAAGGAATGGCAGAGAGTGTGCGGGAGTATGATGCACACTTTAAAACTCTCTTGTCTAAATTATCATATGATATTCACCCTTCACAACATGCTCAGTGGTTTGTTGGAGGGTTGATCACTCCTTTTAGAAGGGCCTTATCTCATAAAAAAATTATAGACCCATGTGAGGCATTGGAAGTTGCTTTGCATGTCGAGGCTATTAGTAGTGTTGATACTGGCGTTAGCCTGTTCTTGGAGGCTCAAATTACTCTTATGGCCAAGTAGTTAGAAAATTTGTCTATGAACTCAGCCCATGAGACTCGTAGTGGTTTTTGGTGCACAAATTGTGAAGTAGAGGGGCACATTAAGGATAATTTCCCCCAGAGGACAGTACGTGCACCATGGTAGTAGATTGTGAAATTTGTCATGGGGACCATGATGTGAGTAGGTGCCCCTTGCTATAGCACACAATCTAGAAGAATGTATCTTGTTACTGTAATATTTACACCTCTACAACCCATGATACTAAGGACTATAGGCTCATTGATCAAATCCATGAGGCCATTGATCATGGGGTGTGCCAGACCAGTGTTGTCAGTAGTTCCAAGGGTGATGATCACCGTTATGAGGAGCATGTAGATGGAGGCACGCGTGGAAGAGGTTTTTGAGGAGGGTTCCGTGTCATGGTAACTACGAAGTAGGAAGGACTACGTTCCTGTGTGGAACCTATTTCAACTGTGGATCTACATATCATTATAGACATAAATGCCTAGACCTATTGCAGTTCTTGTGGTGTGGAAAGAAGCATAAGTATGAGGAGTTCCCAAAATTGTTTGAGCACATGAATTAACAGCACTAGAAAAACAAGGGCACTACAATGGTCAGTATTAAGAAGGTATATACCTAGTGGATGCCTTGGGTAACACAGGATGCAAGTTTGGAGCCTGTCTTGGTAACAATAAGGGAAGAAGCCACACACACAAGAGAGATACCAAGACAGAAGAACCTGGTTTCAAGGGAGGAAGTAGTTCATGGAAAGTATCTAGACCCTACGCATCAGAAGGAGGTATATCAAGACACTATGGATGTCATTTGGAGCTTACAAGGGGAAATCCAGTGTCTAAAGGAGCAATCCAGGAGGGAGGAATAAGGAAGGAGAGTCGAGGTGCCAAAGGATGACCTGGATGAGGTCAAGGAGGTGTGTAAAATGCTAAGGCAAGAGAATATCATTCCCTTGCTAGGATCATGGTTGAGAGAGAAGGTACCACGCGTCATAGGAGAGCATGAGAGGTAGGTCTTACACATAAACCTTCCCCCTCACAGCCTTGACTATGACAAGGAGATCACATTGAATGTAGTTGTAGATGGATGGCTCCTTAGTAATATCCTCATTGACACTGGTGTGGAGGTTAATGTTCTAACTTTGGATGCATGGCATCAGATGGGAAGACCTACATTACAACCATCTTTGAATGTGCTATATATGGAAAACAAGACTAAGGTGATGCCCATCAGTGTCTTAAAGGATGCTACTATTACTATCTAGGGAGCTAAGTTTACTGGGGACTTCAAAGTCTTGGCACTCACTGAGGTAGACAATTTCCCAGCACTACTTGGGTTCCCATGGTGTTACAAGAACAATGCAGACCTTCGGTTCAACAAAGGGTACATCAGCTTTGAAAACAAGGAGGAGTGGGTCATTATACCCCTGGCTGATGGGAATTCAACACCCTATATTGAACCTTTGGGGGAATAAGTTCTAGACAAGATATACATGTGCTTAATCAGGGACCCAAAGATAATACATCCTACTAACAAAGTTATCTAGTTTGATGATGCTTAGTTAGTAAGTGATACCACCAGTCTACCATGTGATAATTGGGCATAAGGGAATTATGAATTGTTGGGATGACATTTGAGAGGGTTGGTGACCAAGGTAATAAAGGTGTGCACAGTTTGGCTCCTAGGAGGAAAAGAGTTTCCCAAGTATTTATGAGGGGCCTTCCTTGATATCTTTCTATAGGAGGTGGAAGCTCAGTGGAAGGATGAGAAGGAACAAAGAGGGATGCTAAGTTATGTCCTACTCGACACAGCAACACAGTGGTGGGATACACATCAGGAGAGCCTTTTGGAGTGGTATGAGGTAATATTTTCTCACTCTATTAGATTTTATAGGAGCAATGTGCCCACCACCATAAAGGACTAACATGGGAAGGAGCCCACCTCTTTCCATATCCAAGAGTGTGAACGGGTCTAGAGAGAAGGTGCAAAAGATTTTCCACCATCCCTCTAGGTGCACAAGTTGTATTCTACATTGCAGGGTTACGCGTGTGCATGGTACATTCATTCAAAGACACATTTCCAGACAGGGAATTGGTAAGAGCTCATGACTGACCTTATTCAAACCTTTGAGTATCAGAGTACCAAGCCATCAGTTGATAAGGCCTTGCAGGGTATCAAACACCTTACCATGGGGGATAGTGCCATGGTGGAGGATAGGCTATTGGAATTACTAGGTGAACTAGGATTGGAGGTGCACTTTGAAGAAGAAGTAGAGGAAATAGAAGAGTTACAACTATGTTTGGAAAAGGAGAAAGGAAATTTGGTGTATGTGATTGATGGAGAGGAATCGGAAATCTTAGATGTTAGCCATTCTGTAGGGATGCATGAGGTAGTGGATAGTGCTGATACTCACGTGCGTGCCTACCATGAGCCCTTAAAGACAAAGAAGGTTAACATCAGTTCAGGAGAAGAACCTAAGCAAGCTATTATTAGAGATTAATGGTTGGAGAAGGAAGTTTCTAAGATCATTGATCTATTGCACGAATTTGAGGATTTATTCCTGCATGGGCACCATAAGCTCAAAGGCATTCACCATTCCTTGGGGGAGATGAAGATAAAGGTGAAGGATGGTGTGTGCCTAGCTAGGAAGAGGCCCTACCAGATGAATCCCAATTTGCACATGAAGGTTAAGGAGGATATAGACAAAATGATAGCTTCTGGGATCATTGAAGCAGTGGAGGAATCAAAGTGGATAAGTCTGATGGTAATCAGCATCAAGAAGGATGGGCGGATTAGGATCTGCATGGATTATAGGGAGCTGAATGTAGTTTGTGTCATTGATCCCTTTCCGACCCCCTTCACTAAATAAATTTTGGAAGGAGTCCTAGGGTGTAAAATATATTCCTTTACAGATAAATTTTTAGGGTACCACCAAGTTCAGATTGCAAAGGAGGACCAGGAGAAGACAACTTTCACCACTGAAGTGGGGAATTTTTGCATACATGGTCATGCCCTTTGGGTTGAAGAATGTGCCTACTATTTTTTTGTGCATAGTGGTGCAAGTGTTCCAAGACTTCATCCATAAGTTTCTTCAGGTCTATTTGGATGATTGGACAGTGTATGGTCTAGTTAAAGACCATTGTGACAATTTAAGGTTAATGTTTGAGAGGTGTAGGTAGTTGAGGATATCCCTCAACATTAAGAAGTGTGTGTTTGCTACACCCTTTGGGAATTTATTGGGGCATATCATATGTAAGGAGGGCTTACTGGTAGATCCTGCTAAAGTTGCAGTTATTGTGGGGTTAGGGGAGCCTACTAGCCAGAGCGCAGTGTGCGGATTCCTTGGGCATACGAGATATTTTTAGAAATTCATCAAAGGGTATGCCAAGATCATCGTGCCTTTAGAGGAACTACTCAGACATAAAAGTTCCTTCCATTGGGTAGACGTGCAACAAAGGGCGTTTGACACATTAAAATATAGGCTTGTCACCACACCTATATTATGTTTTCCCTCTTGGGACAAGCCCTTTCATGTCCATGTAGATGCCTCAGGGACCACTATTGGAGTAGTGCTTGCACAACCAGGTGAAGGAATTATTGATCATCCTCTATGTTTTGCAAGCAGGAAGCTGACACCAGAAGAGCAGAACTACACCACAACTGAGCGCGAGGCATTGTCAATGATCTACATGCTTTTCAAGTTTAGATAGTATCTGCTGGCAACACCCTTTGTGTTTTACACCGACCACATGGCATTAAAGTATTTGGTGAACAATCCTATTCTACAAGGGCACATATGTCAGTGGGTGTTGTTGTTTCAAGAGTTTGAATTCACCATTGTAGTGAATCCTAGGAAAAGTAATTAGGGACCTAATCATCTGTCAAGAATTGATTTAGGGGAGGATGCACAGAGTATTGAGGAGACAATGTCAGATGCACAATATTTAGGTTGCGGCACGTGCCCTCAGATTTGGAAGAGATTGCATATATTTTTAAAGGAAGGTGTGGTGCCAGAAGGAATGAAGACATTAGAAAATAAGCAGTTAGCCATACATGTTGTGCCCTACATGTTAATTAGTGGAGACTTATACAAGTTGGGATGTGATGAAGTTTTACATAGGTGTGTATTAGAGCATGAGCACCTGACCATCATGGAGGAAGCACATAGAGGAAGTGTGGGTGGGAATTATGCAGGTGATGCCACCACATGTAAGATATTAATGGTAGGTTTGTGGTGGGAAACCCTGTACAAGGATTGTAAAGACTATTGTAAAGTGTGTGACCATTGTCATCACATTGGAAAACTAGGAAGGAGATATGAAATGCCTTTGTGCCCTATACCTAGCATGGAGCCTTTTGAAAAGTGGGCAATAGACTTTGTAGGCCCTATTGCACCAGCGACGTGCATAGGACTGGGTCACACTATGTCATCACTTGCATGGATTATTTGACTAGGTGGGTAGAGGAAGCCCCAACTAAAGATTACACAGTAGCCACAATGGCAAGGTTCTTATGGGAGAACATTATCATGAGGTATGGATGTCCGTTGAGTTTGACCAGCGATAGGGGTACACATTTCTTGAATGAGACCGTGAGGATCTTGTTAGCAGAGTTCATGGTGGCTCATCACAAGACTACACCCTATCACCCACAAGAAAATGGAACCGTGGAAGCATTCAACAAAATACTGAGTAATAACCTGACCAAAATTTGTGATGTCGGAAGACAAGATTGGGATGACAAAGTATCGGCAATATTGTGGGCTTACAGGACAACGTATAAAAGGCTGAACAAAGCCACACCATTTCAGTTGGTGTTTGGCATGGAAGCTATTCTACCAGTTGAATTCATGTTACCTTCTCTGTGAATAGTGCACGCAGGAGGGTTGGCTGATGAGAAAGCGCTGGAAGAAAGAATTGAGGAGTTAATGAAATTGGATGAAAGATGATCACTCACCAGGTGGAGCCAAACAACAGAGAAAGCAAAGAAGAAAGCTTGGCATGATCACCACATTAGAAATAAGAAGTTTGAGGTTGGGTAGATGGTTTTACTATATGATTCTAAGTTTCGCATGCCATCCTGGGAAGTTGAAATTCCATTGGTTGGGTCCTTACACAATCTCGTACATCCTTGATTCGGTGCATGCCAGTTACAAGCACTGGATGGGATGAAGTTTCCTGGACACTTCAATGGGAGTAGGTTGAAGCCCTACTATAAATAAGTCTTCTTGGTGTTTGTAAATAAGGTAGTTTTTCCAGTTAGTTTAGAAATTTCCTTTATGCATTTATTTTCTTGTGTTTCCATTTCATGTTTTTGTTTTGTTTTGCGCCTTGGGCATCAGTAACCTTATTGCTACTTTTTGAGAATTTGTGAGTGCGTAGAGAACTGCACATCATTTTAAGTGTGGGGTGGAGTAATGTGAAGGGGCGCATGGTTAAAGTGCCAAGGAAGTTTTGTGTTAAAAATCCTAGTTGAATGGCCCTGATTGAAAGAGGTGTATGGAGAGAAAAGATAGAAAAAGGATGGTTGGTGCCAAGATAAAGCTACTTATAGATCCCATGTATAAAGGAGGAGAAAGCACATTAAGAAACATGAGGTAGGTGAGAGAAAAAATCAGGACAGAAGAAGTGCCTTTGGTGCTGGTTTTGACGTGCATAAGAGTCTCCTATCAGGTTGGATTGATTGCACACTAGAAGGTTGGAGGAGTTTCCCACGCAGGTTAGGTGCGTGAGGGAAAGCGCTTAAGTCAGGCTTTGTTTGAAAAATCCACATTAAATGAAGAAAGTATAGTGGTAGGTGAAGTAGCACTTAATGCTCAAAAAGGGAAAAACTATAAATAAGGGGGTCAGGACACTTCATTTTTCACTTTGCGTATAAGAGAATGAAGCACTTTTTGCACCTTTGCAAACTAGGGCTTCCAAAAAACTGATCCGTGTGAAGAAAAATTTGGAGAAATTGAAGCATGAGTAGCTAGTTCAGATTTGTGAACCAGGAGGAAGGGATTTCATGGGCATGGGAGAAAGTGTGAGAAGATGCCATCTTGTGAAGGGAGTATCCCAGTTAGGGTTTGAAGAACTAGGGCATGGGGTTAAGTAATTTTCTTCACAAGTTCAAGATCTAAGGTCAGAGAGAGTGGAAGAAAAAAGTAACAGAAGTGATTTAAGTGGGTAGAAGACCTAGAAAATGGCACCCAAGAAACCAGCTAGTACACCTTAGAAGGGTGAAGGAAAGGGAAAGGGCAAATAACAAGAAATTGAAGCAAGCACAAATGAGGAATGGTATGCAGAAATGCAGTACCCAGATGGAGTGTTGTTGGGGAAGGAGTGGGAGTCCCATCTTAGGGATATGTCTGTAAATGATTATAATCATCAGACAAGAACAATTGAAAAGGAGTTGGTGCTGGAGTTAGTGCACCCAACAAACAAGAGGACGCTAGAAGGTTTTCCCATATATAATGATGATGTGAAGGTCAAGTTGGAGAAGGCAAGGTTACTACAACTCTTTGAGTTTCCCTACTTCAGGAAACCTGAGTGACTGTATCAGTGGCTGATGTCGCGCATGCACGAGGACTATTTCCACTTCACGGGGCACAAGATGCACATAACTCCTCAGCTCATTTCACAATTCACAGGCCTCATCTATGAAGGAGATGGGTTGGAAGATGATTTGACAGATAAGGAAGTGATTAAGGAAACTATCGCCACTCTTGCTTGCAAAAAGGGGTCAAGGTATTATGATATCACAGACATCAAGGATCCAGTAATGAAGATGGTCATGCACCTAGTGTCAAAGCTAAATGGCCAGGAGAGATGGACTCAAGTTAGTAAGCCATGGTTAAACATTCGCAGAAAGATTTCAGAGGGCACCATCTATAATTTGTCCACATTCATCGCGGATGAAATTATCAACTGCGAAAGGAAGGTGACAGGATCCTTTTTGGAAATGTGCTATTGACCATCATGTTTTCAGAGATCAGGGTACCAGATGCATCAGATAAATTCATATGGGAGTACCCTAAAAAATAACCCTCACTCACCAAAAGATTTCAGAAGTATGCTTGTGACACTATGACAACAGTGCACAAGGCGTGCTTGGAGAAGTGGTACATGTGCCTAAGGAATGCATTCGGGGTAGAATGGAGAATTCCTGAACAACTGCCAGTGGCCACTAGGGGAGAGGTAGAATTTTCTATGTACCAGCATTACTACCTAGGTAGATTCAAGTTGATAGATGACTCATGGAGCCCATGGTGCAAGCTCCCCTTTGCCTTCACAGCTCAGTACTTCCAAGTAGGAGTAAACAGATTCAAGGAGTCCAAAAAGTTTAAGTTGGACCTTGGTAGTTTGGAAAAAGACCACAAGGAATTGTGCAAAGGGTTGGTCTACCCTGGTAAGCACATGTACATAGAGGAGTACGTGTCACATGAAGTGTAAATGATAAGGCCCATGACTCTTCCCATTGTAGGAGGATCCATGTGGCACACGTTTACATTCACATAAGGCCCAAGTCAGAGAAGGGAACATACCTAGAGAATGAGGTATCTATACCTTAGGATCTAACTGGGAGGAAAATACTTGCACCCAAATGGGAGGAAAAAGAACCAGAAAAGAAAATCCCAAGTGTGGTGGAGACACAGGAAATAGGTTCCCCCGGAACAAGTGCCAGAACCAACACATACATGCACAAGAAAAAGGCCATAATTAGAGAAAAGACTCCAGAACCAGAAGAACCATCAGATAAGGAGTCATCAGAAGAAGAAATAGAGTCACCTACACTGGAATCTCCAGTTAGGAAAAAGTAGAGGGTAGAAGAGGGACCACCTCAGAAGAAGCTGGAAGTATGGGAAAGTACATAGGAGAGAAGGATGGTAGTGAGGAAGAAGTAAGTGGGGAAGAGGACCTTGAGAAAGATCAAGGACCACCTAATTTCAATATACATGATTTAGAGGAGGAAGGTGGATAAGGAGAACAAGGGTTCCTTTTTGTGTGGCGCAAGGATAGCTAGGTAGGAGGAAGCACCCAGGACATGGGAAAAGATGAAGAGGCTAGCACAGAAACAAGAGGTTCCAAGCTCGGCACAAGAGACAAATGGCCAAGGTGGCAGAAGAAGAGGAGACAAGGGACATTCAGAACCTAGTGGATGACAAGGTGGAGCGCAACGCTGAAGCCAGTTTTGAACAAGGAGAAGGAGAGCACAGAAGAGGAACACAGCAGCACTAGAGGCCCAGTTTTGACTGTAATTATTCCCAAGGGTACGCATGGGAGGAAGGCGCGTAGACGGGGGGAGGCCAAAGATGGTTATATTGATGACCCTAAGAAGGTGTTTCACGTGTGGTTCCAGAGTACACTTCTGGCAGAGGAGCTTGTATGTATGTCATCTTTTGACAAGGAGGCTGCCTACCCGCAGACAAGGAAGATGATCTCTTGGGAAATTGAGTCCCACCTTGATGAACTAGAGTTTGAGGTAAGCCAAGGGGAAATAGTAACATTTCCAGGACTAGGAGAAGATAACCTAGTGGTGGATACCTAGTAGCTCTCAGATGAACAACTGAGTAATGCACTTAACAATGTCTCCATTGAGATAAAAGCTAGACTCTTTGGGTGAAATGATAGGATCAGGGATCTGGAAGGGGAACTAAAAAAGAAAGAGGAAGAGCTAGCTACATTAACCAAGGAGCTGAGCCAGGAAAATTTAATCAGTGCCCAGTGGTAGTGGGAATTGAAGGATGAAAAGGCCAAGGTGAGTGTTGTGTACAAGAAAGTAGAATCCATCAACGGGGCCATACTATTAAAGCATCTGGACCTGGCATCACCCACACAGAAGTATGGATCTACTTTGGGATGCCTGGAGGATTTGACAAGAGTGCTCACCATGGAAAGACAACCACTAGCCTTGGAATCTGCAGAGGAAGTGGTCGCACGCTTAGAGAGGGAAGATAAGTTGAAAATCATAGGGCTCGTCGCAGAGTACAACAAAGTGCTTGCTGATGTAAGGGCCACTTCCCAGACTACTGAGGCCATGTACGACAATTATGTGGATAGAGACAAAGTGGTAGGCACCTTGGTTGCCACTCATGAGGTAGAACTCAAGGAGTTCCAAGAGAAAAACAAGGGGAATAGGGCGAAGAGAGACAAAATCCTTGCCAAGGTTGAGAAGAAATCAGAGGCCATTGAAACCTTAAGGGTTTCAATCAAAAACCGGTTGAAGGAGCTATATCCACGTATCACACGAAGAATGGACACATTGGAGGATATATGCAAGGAGTTGGAGAAAATCATGGATACTATGAGCGCGTAAGGGGATGGACTAAATTTTGAGGAGGTAAGCACCCTAGTCAGTGACCTCTGTCAAAGAGTGCAGGACGAAGTCGATGCCTGGAATAAATTGGAGGCCGACTTGCAAAAGGATTTTCCCAGTCTGTTGCAGTGATTCTTTCACTCTCCCATTCTTTCTTCTTTCCCCATTCTTTCATCCTCTTATTCTTTTTCCTAGGCGTAAGCCTATTTGTATTCTTTCTCTCACTAAGGGAAACATTCCTCTAGACAGAGAACATGCATAGTGTGGGGTGATATTGGACCCCTATAATATTAAATACGTACGAAAGGTGCGTAGGAAAAAGTATGCAAGGCAGGGTTTTAGAAAAGGGTTGAAGGAAGCTCGTGGCACACGTGATGCACGTGGATAGGACCAAGGGTTTAAGACTTAGACAAATTGGATGTTCAGGGCATAAAACGTGAAAATAATGACCCGACTGCATGTGGATAAGGCGCTAGCCTGATGACAGGTTGGCCCAGGAAGGAGCATGCGTGTGGTAGAATCTTCTAGAAGCACATCATGGGATAAAGTGGGAAGCTCAGGCCTGGAGGAGCATGCTCACATGGAGGACCAAATTCAGACACTTGGCATTAGATCTGAGGGTGCTGGAGGATGAGTTGGCAGTCCAAAAAAGCTATAAATACAAGCACCTACAGAGTAAATAGAGAGACTTAGAGAGTGGGTGGAGCTTTACAGAAATACTGCAAGAGCTTTGTTAATGGATAATTACATTCAGGAGAGGATGTATTAGGCATAGGGATTGTAGTTTTCTTTTTGGTAGCTTAGTTACATAAGTCTTGTTGCAATGCATGACTATGGTCTACTTCTCTATGGCACTCTGTAATGGCTCCATGGATGTAATGAGGTTACCTGTTATATATACATGAATATTAATGATTTTGATTCATACTTCTCTCTCATGAGTTATCTTTCCTTTTATGATAAGTATGGATGCTTGTATGTTTCTTTCTGATATGATACCCATTATAAATTCTGTTAAGTACTCTATCTAAAATGACTGCAAGGATCTAGAGGCCGTTGTGAGACCTATGGTTCTTGTATGTCCTAAACCCATTTGAAATTATTTTAAAAACAAATCATAGATGATGTTTCCCACTAAAATCACATAAAATAGAGACTTGACACCCGCACATGCCTCGAGTGAGTTCCTGTATTTCACTGGGTGATAGGCTGATGCACATGGGGTTCCTTTCTTTTGTGATAAGGGTAAAAATGACTACATAAATCTCCTCCTTTACTTTGACTCATAGATTCAAATTCATTCGATAAGGCCTCTTCCAAATTACATGCACTCCCTCCTTTAGATTGATCTTCATTTCTCCCAAGGATTGGTGAAATCCTTTAAGCTCATGGTACCCATGTAGAAAAAAATCCTAAAATTTACACAATAGATCAATGATCTTCAAAACCTCCTTTTCTATCTAGTAATCTCCAATAGTAGCCTCCTTAGGTTCTACCTCTAAACAATTTTTAATCTGCATGGTTTTTAGGGGTTCATGGTAGACACACGCTTTCTCATCAGCACTATCCATAACCTCATGCATGCCCATAGTATGGTTAACATCCAAAATTTCCACTTCTTTACCATCGATTACATAGACCAATTTTACTTTCTCTTTATCCATGCATGCGCGCTCAATTTGTATCTCCTCTGATATTTTGTCATCAAATTGTGCTTCTAAGCCAGGTTCACCCAATAATTCTAGTATTCTATCCTACACCATGGCACTATCTCCCATAGTAAAGAACTTAACAACCTGAAATGCCTCATCAACTGATTGCTTAGTACTCTGATATTTGAAATATTGAAAGAGGTAATCTATCAACTCCTACCAGTTTCTTATCTGAAGACACATCTTTGAGTGAATGTACCATGAACACGCACAACCTTGTAAGGTGGAGTGTAACTTATGTACCCATAAAGAAGGTGGAAAGGATTTCATGCCTCCCATCCATGCCTTCTCACATGCTTGGAAATGAAATGAGGTGGGTTCCTTCCCATAACAATCTTATATAATAGTAGGTGCATTGCTCCAGAAAAATCTAACATAGAACGTGATTCTCACTTTGCACCACTCTAAGAGGTTATCGTAATGGGTTGCCCACCAACATGTTGCGGTCATAATAATTGTATAGCTAAGCATCCTTCTTATTTTGATCTCACATCTCTACTGGGTCTCCATATCTCACAGGAAAACATTAGGGTCAACTCCTCCATAATAACTTGGAAAATTCTTTCCTCCAAGGCACTTGACTGAGTGCGCCATTGTTACTTTTATCACAGAGTCTCTTAACTTGCTTCTGACCATCTCATATGTCACATGTATCCAATTTTCACATGCCACACTGGCTGTATCACTTATAAATTGAGCGTCTTCCATTGAATAATGCCCTCTTTTATTGGTTGTACAACCTTGGAATCCTAGATAGTGTGCATAAATTTTATCTAGGTATTCTCCTCCTAAAGGCTCAATATAGGGCGTTGACTTTCCATCCTACAAAGGAATGATGACATGTTCCTATTTGTTCTCAAAACTTATAAACCCCTTATTAAAATTTAATTCAACATTGTTCTTATAGCACAAGGGGTGCCCAAGTAACACTGAAAAGTTGTTTGCCTTATAACATTCTAAAAATTTGAATTCTCTAGTGAATTTCACCCCTTGGATAGTGATAATAACATCCTTTAAAACACCAATGGGAATTACCTTTGTTTTGTTAGTCATATACAACACATTTGAAAATGGCTATAATGGGGCCTTCCCATTTGATTCCAGGTGTCCATGGTGAGAAAATTAACTTCCATGCCCGTGTCTATAAGAATATGGCTTAGGATCGATCCGTCAACAATTGCATTCAAGGTAATATCATTATCATATTCGAGGACATGGGGAGGAAGGTTAGTATGCAAAACTTTCCTACCATGCTCTTCTTAGGAACTTGGTATATTATCCTTAACCATTCTATTAACAAAGGAATGATATTCTCTTTGCATAGAATCTTACACACCTCTTTGAAATCATCTATATCTGACTGAGGAACCTCAACACTTTTTTTTTTGCTCCAACTTCCTAGATTGCTCCTTTAAACATTGATTTTCCCCTTGAAGACTCCTGATTACATCCATGGTCTCTTGATAGACTTATTTTTGATAGGTAGGTTCTAGATACTTCCCATACACCACCTCTTTTGTTATAATCAGTGGTCTCTTCTATGGTATTTCCCTAGTGCATACAACCTCAACTCGTGTTGTCACTAATACAGGTTTTAATTCTGAATCATGCGTCACCCTTGGCATCCACTGCGAGTCTATTTTTTTAATTCTTACCATTTCAGCACCCTTGTATTTTATTTTTGTTTCATCATGTGTTAAAATAGATCTGGGAACTCCTCATACATGTGATTCTTCCTACACCATGAGCACTATAGTAGATCAAGACAATCACACTTGTAATGCTCTATTGACCCACGGTTATAACAAGTTCCACGAGGAAATTCAATTCTTCCACCTCTACAATTGCCGAAACCTCTAAATACTCTACGCAAGCCTCTTCCATGAGCTCCTCCATCTGTATGTCCTTCATTATGATGACCATCATCCTTTGAATTATTTGTAACACTGGTCTGGTGCATAGCAATATCAATGACATCATGTATCTAGTCAATTAATCTATAATCCTTGGTGTCATGAGTATTAGAGGTGCAAATCAGCAATAGCAAGAAACATTCTTAAGGATCACACATTGTAGTAGCAGACACCTACTTTCATTATGATCTTCGTGGAAAATCTCACAATCTACCATCATGGTGCATATCGATCTACCATGACAATTGTCCTTCATATGCCCCTGCACCTCACAATCTATGCACCATAGGCCACTGTGAGTCTCATGGGCCAAGTTATTAGAAAAATTCTCTATCTACTTTCCCATGGTAGTAATATATGATTTAAGAAAAGTACTAACACCAATATCCACACTTCCTATAGTCTCAATGTGCAGGGAATCCTCTAAGGCCTCACATGGGTCTATGAAAGTTTTATGCGAAATTTCTCTCCTGAGAAGAATTATTAGTCCTTCAATGAACCATTGAGCATGTTGAGAAGGATGAATATCATAATAAATTTTTGACAAGAAATTCTTAAAATGCGCATCATTCTCTTGCACACTTTCTACCATACCTTCTTGGATATCCTTTAGCACACTAATGCTCTTCTGTTCAAACTCAGGAAAATACAATTCAGCTAAGAAGGCATTACACAGAGTGGTATAATCTACTATTTTCTGGTGGGGGTCATAATTTTGGTACCAGCTATGTGTACACCCTTGCAATGTCATTGTAAATTGACTTTCCTTCTACTTAGCGGTAGTGATCCCCTTTTTGCACCATAGAAAATAACATTTGTGTACATGTTCTAGAGCATCCTCAACACATTTGTAATCTAGAATATGAAAAGAAATATCAAAAAACACTTGTTGAGGTGGTTGAGTCCCTTGTCCACCTAATCCAGAACCTAGATTCCCTCTGGTGTTTCCTCCACTACTAGATCCACTAGATCTACTAGTGCCCATCCTTCTTGACCCACCAGATCCACAAGGTCCACCAAGTATACTAGTTCCTATTCCACCTGACCCACCTAATCCACCTCCTGTAGATGGAAAGGGTCATGAAGTGGTCACACATTATGTCCCCATTGTCATGTTGAACTACGCACCAATAGTATGTGATATTGCACCGCTACTAGATGTGTGTCCCGCATTGCTTCCAGATGTGATACCCAAGCTTTTTGTACCCCTAATTTTCCCAAATGTCATTCTAGACAATATACCTCCAAACATAGGAAATGATTTTGTAGCCATAGATGTGCCAAATGAAAAGTTATACCTCATAGGTGTTGATCGGTTACTTCCACCAATACCAACTTGGTTAGTAATACTTATATATGGATTTGGAAAACTAAGCACCAAGGGTTGGTCACCAGGTGGATTCAGATGCACGCTAATGACTCTTATCCTTTCTTCATATGATGAGCTCTCTCCAGAAGCTGAGGGGGTTTCTATTCCATTCTGGCTAAGATGGGGTAGCACAAATTGCTCAAGTTCGATATCCTCGTTATGAACCTCAAATCCTTCCCACAACGTATGCCTCCATCAATGCATCACTCATGTAGCTTTGAGTTGTCTTGTTAACTCCATTTTCTTAGCCTCATTATACTTAATACATATCTATTCCCTCTCATCTTTAGCTGCAAGGTGCGTCATCTTTCTCCACTCTAGCTTCCTTGCCCAATGCTCAAAATAAGCTTATCCGGCCATAGGAAATTCTTCCAAACTCAGTGTAATGATCAGGATCTTTATAGCTAAAGGGATAACATGCAAGAACAATCATCTTAGATCCCTTAAGAAATCAAATTCAACAATCTCTAGACATCATGTACTCTAAGGTGTAACTTACCAACACTCTACTTCACCAATGATCAATAACATGTGTCCAAGTCATATCAGCATCATGTAGCCTCTTCTATTCATCTTGGGTCCATACGTGAGTTCTATAGTACCAACTAGATCTAGATACATATACCAAAATTCATTCGTACAGATCCATGAGAAAACTACAAAATAAGTTCTCATACATCTCATGATACAAATGTTCTTCTACCTATCTGAGTGCATCAAACTCAATTCCAGTACTAAATATATGAGTGAACTCATCCTCCATGCTTTTAAGCCATACTTCATCGGTGTCCAAGGCCAATCACTTTGTTATCATGCATCATTCTCAAAAAATCTTCAATAAGAGGTATCATCATCAGAACCAAGATGTAGTCATTATTTTACCCTTAATACTTCTTTTTAACCCTAAGTGGGCTAGCCTATCACCTAATGGGCACTAGGAATTCACCCAAGGAATGCATGGGTACTGAGCTCCTATTTTATGTGAGATTTATGAGAAGGTTCCACTGTTAATGTGGGTTTATTTGCAGAGATAGAAATACAAGCATCCTAAAAGAATAACATAAAACTACCATCTCCACACACACACACCCATGTATAAGAGAAGGTAGATAAACACCAAATGAACAATAAGAAAACAAATCTGAGCTATAACATGTTAAATATTAGCCATTTTACACCCATAAACAATATATATATATATATATATATAAAACCCATAGGGTCAGGTTTGTACATATATAAACTACATGTTATATATATATATATATATATATAAAACCCATATATATATATATATATATAAGAGTTTTGGTAGCCACATTACAGTCAAAACGGTCATCTCAAACCATATACAATAAGTGATAGAGGTCCAACCTATACAACAAGCTCTAAACGAAGATCTTGGCTATGCCCTTCTTACTATAACCCATTTAAAAATCCTGACATCAATGCCAATGCTTAATAACATTCTATATAGATCTCTAGTACCCTAAATCCTAAACCCTAGTGCAACTTAACATTTTTGCAGCAGTTTGTTTCCCTTCCTTCTACTTCTTGGTACCCATATATGCATATGTATATCCCATCTCTCTTTTATGCCTCTCCATACACACACCAATCTACCTCTCTCTCTCTCTCTATCTATTTCTTCTCCTCTATTCTTTACCCAAACACCTCTTTAAATAGGATCATTAACCCCCACTATGACTTCTCTCTTGAGAAAAGCACTTGCTAAGTGTCGATGTGGTCCTCCATTAGTGAATGCTTATCCTCTTTTCAAACCTTCCATTAATTGTAATGATGTGTCTAGGAATATCCCCTATGGGGAATATCCTTTTCTTTACTTCCAATGCTCTAGGCTGGGACCTTATCCACTTATCACATCTATTCTAGTCCTCATGATTTTCCTCAAGTGCCTCTAGAATACAAAATATGGCCAATTCCCTTAAACCCATGTTATGTCTCCCACACGCCCTAGTTTTACTAAATCCCTTTTTACCTGCATGCTTTCCACTTAGAGCCCTTCTTCTCACAGGTCCTATGTGCACATGCCTCTTGGTACTTAGCCAATATTTTAGGGTCCAAAAAGTCATTATTTTTTTAATGAAAAGTAATATAGAGTGTTTTGCATCAACAAGTTGAATATTATTTTGTAAGATGTTCATAATCAAATATATTTAGTATGTTAGTATGAGTGAATATTTCTATCAAAAGATTCAATTTTTATTTTATCATAAAATACATTTGTCTAGTCCAAAAGTGTTGTATTTGAAATACTCAATAATAGTTTTTGTTATCAAAATCTATAAAAATTAAAAAAACATATTACTAAACACTTTTAGCTAGATGCATTTTCGATGTAACCCAACGTTTGAATTGAGAGGAGAGTTATAATTTTGCTTCATAATCAAATCCAACTGAGTTAAAAACATGATACAAAAGGACAGAGGAAAACAAAGGTTGGAGGTCAATCAGAAACCTCTCGTCAATTGATGAGGCCATAAATTGGCCATAAATTACCATTATTTTATCCTTCCAAGTTACCTTTAAAGTGGATTTAAATGTAGTCTAAGAACTTATAGTTTTCTTAAGATATAATATAGGATATATATCTTGTTCATTCTTTATAAATATTTTGTTATCTATTTTTTTGACTAATCCTATTGATTATTTGGGAAAATATGCAAGTCTTGTGTATGGAAGACATAAAGGAAAGATAATGCTAGTATTGGGAATAGTGGAACTGATCATGAATAGTACAATTAAAATAAAATATTATTTCATATTCATATTCCTCTTGAAAAATTATTCAAGTTCAAAACAAGAATCATCTCAATCCGAGGCTGCATGTAAAAGTTGTAGTTGTTTTAAGTTAGCTCTGGAACTCGCAGAGTTAGTTCCAGAACTCATAGAGTTAGTTCCGGAACTCACAGGTTTAGTTCTGGAACTCACAGATTTAGTTCTAAAACTTGTCTCAATTGAATAAAAGTCAATTCCGGAACTTTCAATTCATGGAAAAATCAGATTTAGTTTCGGAACTTGCATTAATGGAATGACATTTTTTGAGGGATTGTGAAAAATTATAGAATCTAATTGGAAATATGAGAGAGGTTTTTGTTCATAAATATGTGTTTAAAAAAAACCTCATTCATATTTGCTACAGGGATTACCAATAAAAAGAGATCTAAGTTTTAGTGAGCTGTAGTCTAAGGAAAAATGTATCAGACAAGAACTAAAAGTTCCATAAACAAAAACAGAAACAAAAAACTCAAATATAAAATCTGAGATATTTTTTTGTTCATAGAAATGTGATTAAAAAAGCCTCATACATATTTTCTACAGGTATTACCAATAAAGAGATATCTAACTTTTAGAAAAAGTGTATCAGACAAGCGCTAAAAGTTCCATAAAAAGAAATAGAAAAGTCAAACATAGAATTTGAGAGAAGTTTTGTTCATAGTAATAATTTTAACAAAAACCTCATTCATATTTTCTACAAGTTTTACCAATGAAGAGAGATCTAACTTTTAGTGAGCTGCAGTCCGAGGAAAAGTGTATTAGACGAGCGCTAAAAGTTCCATAAACAAAAATAGAAAAGTCAAACATAAAATATGAGAGAGGTTTTTGTTCATAGTAATACTTTTAACAAAAATCTCATTCAGATTTGCTACAATTTTTACTAATGAAGAGAGATCTAATTTTTAGTGAATTAAAGTATGATAAAAAAGCATATCAGACAAGCATCAAAAGTTCCACAGTAAAAAACAACAAAGTCAAATGGAAAATATGAGAAGGTATTTGGTCAAACTCATATTTTAAGGAAAATCCTCCTTCCAATAATGTAGAGGAATAAAACCATTATGATTCTTGTTACCGAAAATCAAGGAGAAGATTTGAGAGAAAATCTTCCTAAAATAAGCAAGATAATATTTGACTTCAATAATATATCTCTCTCCATATTTTGTGGAGATGGAGATCTTAGTTGTTAGGATTGGAATAAAGATAATATTAGATTTTATTTCCTAAAATAAGGAGTTGGTTGGATCAATGAATTATAAATGCAACCTTCCACACTGAGATATGTAATTCTTTTCCCCAAGTAATCAAGATCTATTCTTTCTTTCCAATTTTTGGAAGTAAAGTTTTTCTACAAGTTTTGAATTAAAAGTATGAATTAAATCCTCTTCCAAGGAATGAGATGGCCACTCATTCCAAGGAAGATGGATTAATGTGTTAATTTTTATTTCTTTATTTATGTAGTTTTCTTTTTGTTGTAATTTTTTTTGTTTTTATGTTATGTAATTTTTTTTGTGAACCTACAGGTGTCTTTTCCTCTTTCCTTTATTTTCAATTTAACAATTTCAATTTATGCAAGTGTGTTTTATTCCTGCAAGTGTGATTTTATTTATGCAAGTGTGTTTGAATTTTTGCAAGTGTGCATTAAATTTTCGCATGTGTGCTTTCAATTTATGTAAGTTTGGATTTTTTTAAGGGAGCTACTTTCCAATATTTTCTTCTCTTAATGCATACATCCTTCAAACACCAACCTGGATTGACGTTATTAATGGCAAGGATTAACGACCCTCGGGATTGATGACCCTCATCATCAGTCATTAATGAAGGGCCGCATTAAAGGTTTTGTGACATGTGTGTTTACAGTTTAATTTCAATTTTTGTAGTGTCTTAAGTGTTCAAATTTCAAAATGCTTCAGTTTATAGTGTTCTTGTTTGAATAAGTGGAAATTTCACATTGAGGGGGAACATAATCTAATGTTCCATTTCCAATTTTTTGGTTTTTGTGTATGAGTAGGAGAATTCAAAATAATTTCCTATGTTATTCCTCATAGTGAGATGTGATGAGGGCTAATAATAATACTTGGCACATCATGATGTGGTTAAGGTAAACCACTTGAGAACCTTCATTTTTGGTTTTTGGTACTCCAATTGAAAACCACCATTTTTGGTTCATGGTTAACCATTTGAAAACCATATGACAGGTTTGTGATTATCCTACAGTAAAAATCACCTATTCATGAAAGAAGATTCAATTACAAAGATAGGTTTTCCCTGTGTTCGTAGTAAGGGGGGAATGTTAGGAAATTACTTAGTGCTCCATGAATTTATATGCATGAATAATAATTACACATGTAACTATTATCAAGTAAATGCAATTTAATAAATGAGAAGGTTAGTATATTGTTATTATTTGATATATAAAATAATAGTAACAATTATGAATTTTATAAGTGAGTTAGAAAAAACTCATATAGGTGGAAGAGTTGTTATAGTCACCTCCTATATTTAGGAGGCATATTTCCTATATATATGTTTGTAAGAATTGTGAAAGTTTAACCTGAGAATATTGAATATCATTCATGGTTATTTAGTATCTCTCCGATCTCTCTATTAAATCTACCATATACTCTCTAGGAAAAGCAAACTAAACTAATTGTGAACCCATATGATCTTTACAGTCTTCTTTCTCCATATTTCTCAATTACAAACTATAGATAGTATCACACAATACTCTTACTATTAATATAATGAATTATAATTATATGTGCATTGGTCTATAAGTAATGGTTTGGTGATGATCCCTTTAGGGATCCCAAATTTTTATATTCACTACCTCATTATGAATATAACTATGTGGGCCACTATGTAAGCATTATGTCATTGTTTATTTTAAATAATTAATTTGTGTCATGAACTAATGAGTGACCATTTACATGGATGGATTGAGAATTAATTATTATGTATGTGTACATGTGTTTTTTTTTCTTTATGTTTGTATGTGTGTGCGCGTGCGTGTGCATGCACATTTTTAAGCATACATGTGCGGGTGGGTGTACGGGTGTGTGCATGTACATGTGCAGATGTGTGCATGCATTTGTGATGCTATGAGTTGGTTACTCTTCTTATGAGATGTCTATTAATTTTTTTTTATAATAAATGGATATTGGAGCATGATTTCATATTTTCCATCTGATATATAGTAAAGAAGGTTGCACTGTATTTACGAAGGTTGTATCATAGTGAAATGAATCTTATTTAGATTACTATTCTTGGGTTTTAAATATACTTATAATGATGATTTATAAAGAATTTATATGGGTAACTATATTATCACTAAAATTTGATTATAATCTTCCCTTGGATATGGTTTTTATTATAGTGCAATGATTCAATATTGAAATTTAGGTATCTAGATCTTGAGGATTGATAAATGTAGTTATAGTAACTATGTTAGTTTATATAGATATTTAGACTATGATTTGTTTATCCCATCAAGTGATGACCTTGTGGAGCTCAATGTTTCTCCCTTAATGAATGTTGAAAGGGATTTGTAAGTGTTGATGTTACAAAATGTAGCATATAGATCAATCTAATGAGTAAATGTTTTATTTTTACCTTGTTCCAAGATGTACACTTAGGCACCGTAGTATAAACTCATGATGGAAATGTTTCTCATTTTTTTGGTTAAACAAGGATGGATGAACATCTTGTTAATTATTAATGGTGAATATATATTCCCCATATACAATCTAGAGTATATCATTTTGGCTATATTTTGGAAAATGAATAATTTTGTGTAAATGCATGGCTATGGATTTAGATAGTATCCTTCATAAAGAGTATTATTATAATGTTTCTTTTTATCCCTTCTTGGAACTAGGACTATCTTGAACATAATGATATTGGGGCATCTTGTGCTTAAGGTATGAGCTCTAACTATATAGGTTATAAGGGATAGACATTTTTATCGTAGTTGATATTATAATAGATGTGTAGTACAAGCATTCTAAGAACATGGAAATACAATGGTAACATGGGTTATAATGAGCATTATGAAAACTACTTATATAAATATTTGTGGTCATATGTTTTGGAAAATTTGGAATAGGTATTACTTGTGGGTGATGTTATGAAAAAGGACACATTTTATCTTTGTTAGTTAGTAAAAATAATGACTATATTTGTATTTTCTGTGAAAATTCTTTATGATCATACATGTATTGAATGACACTAGAGAGAATGCTTGTCTTAATACAAGAGAAGTGAATACATTACTCATGTATTATGGCTCCTTTTTAATCATTATGCATTAGGTCATGCATGTGTTGGTG